>CM053795.1:19217500-21717500 GCA_028671895.1 Oenanthe sinensis
TATATTTTTTGTAAGGATAAGATGGAGCATATCACTAAAAAATACTGAATTACTTATCATTAAAACTCTCAAGACAATTAAATCAACTAGTTAATATATTTGCACGGTTTAGTTTTTAATATATTATTATTAAATTCGAGAACGATCGAATCATTTTAATTTTTCATTGCCAATTATATTTAAGATATAATTAGAATTAGTCAAAAATATTGATAACATCGGTCAAGTCATTAATATATTAATCTAAAGTTAAATTATATATATTAAAATTTATCAAATAAGTATAATGCATATATTTATATATTTTATTAAAAGTGTAAATGTCGTTTATACTTGAGTCATGAGTGAAATATATTATATATCTCGATAATTTCTTAGAAATTAATACTGCCAATTGAAGTATTGAACCCTGGCTATGTATCACAAAAATCTAATGCACAGCAATTACAAAACAAAATGACTGGTGGTGCAGATGCTTGGAATATTCAAGACGAAACAATTAGTTAGGCTTGAAATGCCACACATTTCAACTAAACCCTTTCATTTAGCAATCAATCAGTGACAAAATAAAGGGCGTGTAAATTTCAATACTAATTGATTTTTAAAGGGCGAGATATTTTATTAGGCCCTATTAAATTTCAAAAGGTTCGTAAAAATTTGAGAACCCCTTTTATAAAGTAAAAAAGGAATAATTAAAGCATAATCCTGTGTGCTTTTTTTGTTCTTGTTAACATATACAGTAACTGAATCAGGATGGACGGGAAAAAAATATATAAAAATTGTTATTTTTTTGAATTTAGGTAATCGGAAAAATTATCAGATAAAAAATGTTAAGAAATTGATGGTACAAAAATAATGGGGGTGTTTGGGGAAACTTTTTTCCAGAATAAGAACTTATTTTAAGACAAAGTTAGAGATTCCTAATTTTTTTCTGAAAAAAGTTAACTTTTTTTTGCAACTTATAGAATCTCAAATATACATTAAATACTTGTATAAAAAACATTTATCAAAATATGAAATTTTTACCCGAAAATAAGTCCAAAAAAACTTATTTTAAGGCAGGCCAAACATGCCAAATATAATCCTAGAGTTATGCTTTTTGAGTTTGTGGGTTCACGGTGGAGGTCGGCAATTTATTCAATTCCATTGATATTAAAATTATTTGGTCATATGATTTTATTAGTTTGTTTCAATCTTCTAGCTTCTCTAGTGTGAAAAGTACTGAAAGTACTATGTTATTTGAAGCCGGCTATTCCATCGACCTGTATCAATGTGTGTATTTAAGCGTATTGTCCCATAGCTGCCAACTAATTGAGTTATATCAATCACTATACGTGTTTGTTGTTTCCCTCGTCACACTTCATTTCTATACCTGGACTGCACTGCACTGGCCCTCTTCTTGTCCATATCAATGTTTTTGCGACATTTTATTTATTTACCTGTGTACGAAACTTAATCCGAATCTCCTTCGACTTGGTATAATATCATGTTAAGTTACATTTTCTTAAAACTTACCGAGATCTTATAATTTATATATATCTTAATAATTTATTAATGGATTGAAGAATTTCGAACAGAGTTGCAACTCGAAAAGAAGAATGTAAGAGGTAGAAGTGAACGGGAAAAAGATGCGAGAATGTTCTCTACTAACTTGACGACTCCGATTTCTAACAGAAAATAGATAGTGATTTGTGACCGTTTAGGTTATGTTTGAGATTGTTGTTAAAATTTGTTGTGTTGTAGGATAAAATGTTGGTGGAAAAAGTGCATTTAAGAAAATATGTTTGGTATTTTTTTAACTTATACATATTTTGAGATATAATATATAAAAATAATATTTTTGTGAAGGTTTGATAACGAAATTGATAGTTAGTTCCTGCAAAAGAAGAAAGCGGTTTTTACAAAAGTACGAGGGAACATGATTTTTCTAACAACAGCTTTTAAACAAAAAATGTTTATTCAGATATCAGTTTTTGAATTTTACTAAACATCATCCCGACAGTTTTTCAGTTGTATCTGTCTACAACAACAATATCAAACGGGGTCTTAGTCAATGGTGAAGCGGCCCGTGGAGTCAGGGTGGGTTAAATTAATGTTAAAAAATATTTTGTCCTTCTAACAATAATAATTTTAGTGTAAATTTAACATTACACTAATAATATTCTTAATTTAATAGTTTATTAAATATATGTATTATGTATATTATGCTATAAATCTATAATATATTTGTGTGAGAATAAAAATAAGGTTTATTGATATTTTTTAAAATTAAAATTATTTTGTCAGGGTAAAATTATAAAATTAAATATAATATTGTAAATATTTATATCATATTTTTAGAGAAACTCATTATGTGTTATAAATTATATAATTGATAGTAAAAAATAATTAAAAGCTATAAACAATATAAATTTTTAAATATTTTATACAAGAAATATACCTACAAATTACTATATAAGTGTTGTTTAAAATTTGAGGGGGGCCAGAGCACACTTTTGCTTGCGTGTGGCTCCGCCGCTGGTTTTAGTGGCATCTGTATTGATTCCAGCTCTTTTAAGTTAGTGTTCTAATATTTCGTATTTTTTTAGAATAATAAAATAGATTAATAATAAAAAAAAGATTAAAATTGAATAGATATTAAGAATTAGAATAATGAGTTTTCGAATATGGATCGGATTTGAATCATATTAAGCTTTTAGTATAGGGTTTTAAAATACTATATATTGATTAAGATCTCCTCATTCTTTCATATTTTTTTCGAGACTAAACAGTTGCAAATTTTTCTCGATAGACAAATCCTTATTCTTTTTCTTCATCTTTGTTTGTAAAATTCGTATGATTTTTCATACACAATTCAGCTATCTTATAAAATTCGTTATAAATTCATTGTAAGTCAGAATTCGATGATTCATGACTTTTAAGAAAGATCTTTTCATTTTCTACAACTTTCATCCTTTAAATGTTTTGAGAAAATATCGTTTGGAGGGTCAAAATAGTCAAATATAGATCTGAGCAGATTTAAAATTATGGCGACGTTCGAAGTTTAAGATGTGTTGTTTTTGTTTGGGTGCAAGGGGTTGAATATATGTTTAAGGATTATGTATATTATTGAATTTCAGAGGTGTTGCATGTGTTACATGATTTATAGTGTCGGTTTGGAGGTAAGTACCTTTTGACTTACTTTTATTTTCGAAAAAGATTTTGATACTGTGATTTTGAATTTCGTATAAGATATTCGTAATTTATGTTATAACTTAGATACCTGATAAGGGCGCATGATTATTGAATTTTAGATTCCGTCCACTAGAAAAGTGTGGTAAAGAATAAGAATAAAAATAAGATACCGGTCACTGACAAAGTGTGACCTTAGAGCAAGATCGTGAAATTTTATAAAATTATCGTATTGTTTTCAATAAAGAATTTTTGAAATTATAAAATTGTGGGTTAGATTGTTTTTCTCAAATAATTTTCAAAACTTATATTATTTTTGACGGAAAATTATTTCATTAAAACACCCACTGATTTTTGAGAATATTTGTAAGTCGATTGTTACTCGCTGGGGTGTGTAGCTCATTATTTACAATTTTCAGGTTTGATGTAAGAGGAATATGAAGTACATTGGATTTTGAGGATCTTAGATTTGGAGTATATTGATTGTTGACTCGTCATTGTTAGCTACACTTTTGTAATTGATATCTTTGTAATAAAATTTTGTATTAATAAATTGTATTGTATTTTAAAGTTTTGCTCGAATTAATAGCCCAAAAGGACGGGCTGTTACAAGTGGTTAGAATAATATATGATCCCGCTAAGTACTTTTCGTAATAATTAAGGGTTTGAGGAGAATTAATAACTTAACAAGGTTACTGCCGTTTTCCTAGCAACTAAGATTTTAGAAAAACAGGTTACTGCAAATCGGATATTTTTATGCTCAAAATTGAATAGGATAGATACAAATCACCATCAGGACACTGGTGCAGCGACCACTGAAGTGAAATGGACTTGTTTGGTCACCTATATGTCCCGTTTATGTGTCTAACATCCCTTAATTGATATCCCAGTGGCACAGATAGTGATATCCCAGAGGATTATCATAATCAAATTGTCAGTTATACGTCATTTTTACCCCCACCACCGTTACTAGTGGAGATTGTATATTTCTTTACGGAAACGAAGAAAAAAGACATGTTACTCTGGTCTCCAAATTATTATATTCTTGATAATATGAAATGCGGGCATTGATGTAATGTTTGACCATCTATCTTTTGTAAATTAAAATAACCATTGGTGTCCTGATAACATCACAGGCATCATCCCAAAAACAGATATCCGGTTGATCATCTTCCCTTCTAAAGGGCAAATAGTTACCCTAAACTTGAGCTTCCTTGAAGTCTTATTGAATGACAAAACAGATGGCTGCACTCATACATTGATACCCGCGGTGGGAGTGGGATGAACTTCTATAGTTCTATCTGAACAATATATATACACATTCGGAGAAGACCGAATAGAGATTTGACTTTGTTCTTGATATGAATTTGATTTACTTTAACATGGAAAGAGATGGTAAATTGAAGTTTACTGGGAAATTTTTTGTTTACTAAATGGAAATGGAGAGTCGATCATCTACTCCAACTATATTCTGATTCAAATTTACACATGTCTGTCTAGCCATGCCTCTTACTTTCATTAATGCAGAATCAGAGCTGGTGTTTGCTTATAATCATATATCCTTGCTAACTTCGCAAGAAAAGACGAGCCAATTAAATGATATCACTTCCATTTGGAGCCATAATTCCTTTAACCTTGATGGAATCTCACCAAATAAAAAAATCACTACACAAGATGCAGACTCTAATAGGTCAACATATTGAACAGAGAATTCTTGCAATCCTATAGTGTAGATATCCATTCTTGCCAAATATCCTGGTCCAACAACATTACGAAAACAAACCAACTACAGTTGGTTTGTCAAACAGCCTACATGGCAACGTTTAAAAAGGAAACACTCTTGTGCGCGCACAAACTAAGCTACTTTCTAATATGGCTATTCTAATAGGCAAGTGGACAACTACAAAATATTATATAACCGAAAGACCACATTTCTTGTGTATACGGAGTTGGATAAGTGACACTTATCACAAGTACTACCTGGTAATTTGCAAATTTCCTTTGGAGCACTTCACCGATTGAAAGCATAACTTGAACACTGTGATTTAGCTGAGTAACAAGCATCAAATTTTAGTTCCTGAGCAATGCCTGACATTAAAAAGATGGTGAAGAACTCCTCCTTCCTCGGCGTGCACCAGATTGTCCAGCAGCTTCTGCTCTAGATTTCGCGAAGGCTTGTGCTTTATTCTGTCATGTACCCAAACGATGGAGGAAAAACAATATCAGAAGTATTCGATGGAAACAGAAGAATTTATAGGAAAAAAAGTATTGGGAGTGCAATTTTCTTCATATAAACAGAATCGGAAATCATGAACAACCTGCAATGCCGATTTATAAGCCTGCTGTCTTCGAACAAAAACTTTCCGAGCCTGAAGCTTTTTCTCCTCCGCCTTTAACTTGCTTAAGCTAGGCCTATAAAGAATCACAGTCCGACCAATTCGACCAACAGCAACAGAGCCAGTTGCTCCTTCCAATTGCTTTACGGCATCATCTAGTTCTGCCGGAGAGTTGCTATGTATTTTAACCTGTTGCAGATTTTAGGCAATTTTCAGACGATACTAGATTCTAAATACGTGTTAGGTACTTAATAATGACACAAAAGAATTTCAATTTAGAGTAGCTGAGTAGGGGATCACAATTTAGAAATGAACAGACTACATTTCCAAGCAC
The DNA here is from genome assembly GCA_028671895.1 of Oenanthe sinensis. NCBI lineage: Eukaryota > Viridiplantae > Streptophyta > Magnoliopsida > Apiales > Apiaceae > Oenanthe > Oenanthe sinensis. Next base: position 19,223,342 of record CM053795.1, read on the forward strand.
AGTATCCAAAAGAGTACCATCCACCCAGAAGGCCAGAACAATGTACTCATAAGCCATTCATTACAATCATTACTCAGATGCACAATTCTACATTGACGACCCTTTTTTCTTGTTATTTATTATTAGCATAACATACCAACGTATACATCAAGTATCACATTATCACTATAGTCTAACTCTTGCTTTCTACTAGACCAAGTCATGAAAACCCGTGCAATATTATCATATAAAATGCATCACTGACTGTACTTTAAAAGTGTTGCAAGTTAAACTGTTAAAGTAAATATCGAGTGTTCACCCACAGAACCCAACTATCGTTCATCCTCAATCAACAAGTTACCGACTTGAGTCCTGTTTATCTGCAACATATAGGTTGGTTAAACCAATATATCACATTTACCCACTTAAGACATGTTTGTTTGAAACATATGGGTTGGTCAAACCAATATATTACACTTCTCCCCATATACCCACCGAGTTTATCCCCTCTACACAATAACACAAATAGGGGGGCACCAAAAAATGATAGCTCTCCTATACCATATGACTGGGTTCCCCTTTTGGCCCGTTGGGAGCCTATTGCAAGATTATTGTAATCTGCGCACACCACTGTTGGTTGCTGCTAGACCTATTTTAGCCCCAAAACCGAGATCGTAAGCCATCACACTCGTCAATTAGCACTCTACCGCATCCACAACCGATGGATTAACCAACAACATTACTATATCCACAAACAAGTTATTTCTTCAATATTTGTACCCCAGCAATACTCTCTCCTGATTGCACAAATGCCACTATACACTGTAGTTGCATTAAAATTTTGAATAATAATAAACAATCTTAACTTTCAAACTCAACATCCTGGAAAACACAAAAAAACTAATCTGGGGGTGGGCCGGGTGGCAATGTTTGACACAAAGCCAACCTTGTACCCGACTTGAATTTAAGAGACAAAACGTGAAAACAACACAACTTGATTAATCCAAAATGACTTGTGTATTGAACATTAACTCCCTTAATCTAATATACTAATTTTAAAAAAAATTGAGAACTTTAACCTGAAAACTGAAATTGACTACAACCACACTACAGCTTATCAAATCAAGATCAAATGTATAAAATAATATAACATTTTACAAATATAATGATATACATTAAAATGCCACGACTTAATTAACCCGAATATGACCGCAATAAGTTATTTATGAGTAAAAACTCATTTCTTTAAGCTTAAACACTACATTCAATCAAATTTGAACCCAAAATTGAGACCCCCCACCCCAAAAAAAAAAAAAAATCCTACCACAGCAAGAGCATCAATATCAAAGCAATAACAGTAAATCAATATAAAAATGAACTAAATAATATAAAACACAAAGTGAAATATACATGCATACCTTAAGAAGCTCATTAGCTTCCAAAGTTTCAACCAAAGCAATAGCAACAGCATCAGTAACACCACCCTTTCCCACTTGTTGAGACTTAAGTTTCTTCCCCAAACTATGAGCATAAGAAAGCAATTCCTTCTTCTCTGTAGTAGAAAGACTAGGCAAATTAGCCACCAATTTTCGATATTTCTCCGAAGAATCCCAACCCACTTCACTCACAGCCTCTTTCGCATTTTCGACAACCTGGGTCTCCTTAAAATTCAACTCTGAATCATCCTCAATGGCCACATTTTTGTGGGTTTCTAAAGTGAGTGAAGATGAGGATGCTTGACAATTAGGTTGGGACAAAGAAGAAGATAGGGAGTGAAAGAAAGTGTGGAGGGGAGTTGAGGGGAAAGAGAGGGAAAGGGGTTGTTTATATAAGAGGTTTAGAGGAGGAGATGGAGGTTTATGAGGGAAAAAATGGCGGAGAACAAGGGAAGAAGAAAGGGATAATGCACCCATTGTCTATTTTCTACTTTTACAACGTAACAAAACAACTCAACTGCTAAACCATTAATAACTAGTGCGAAATACTGCAATATGAGTATATATTTTTCCTTCAATAATGTTCTAATAAATTTGTGGGTTAGTGAAAATCGAACCTACAACATTCAAAATTAATTCTTATTTTGAAATGATATAAAATTGTTCCACAAGTTAACAAATAAATTTTTAATATAAAAATATTATAAATAATTAATCTTATTTAATATATATTGAATTAAAAAAATTAATAATTTTATTATATACATATATATTAAATAAAAGTTACTCTTTTTAAAAAACAATGGAGGATAAACCATTTACCCCTTGATTTATCCAATCGTACTCAAATAAATAGAAATTAATTATTATAACGCATGAGCCCAAATGACGGAACCAGAAATTTATAATAGTTGGGGTTCAAAATTTTAATAAAATAGATAATTTTACTTAATTAAAAAAGTTTGAGAATTATCATGGCCCCGGAAATTATTTAAATTATTCTACTCAATCAAATCATATCTAAATTAATTTTTTAACAAAAGTAACTTTTTCATTAATGAATTGTATTGAAATACAATGTCTAAAGTGGCTCGGGTTTCTTTTATCCAAAAATTTATCATCTAATAGAAGGTCATGCAGAGATGTTCCCGGAAGTTTAGCCAATAAATCTCAATGTCCGGAAAGAGAACACCCATATAAAATATACATAACTAAAAAATTGAGACTTATAATAAAAAAAATGTCAGGAAAGAGAACACCCATATAAAATATACATAACTAAAAAATTGAGACTCATAATTAAAAAATGATATTTGGCTTGATTGACCTAACTCGATCATATTCCCGTATTTCCATCAATTATAATTCCTGGTTCTCTTAGGCACTCGATCTAACTCATGTCATCCTCGTCCTTCTGACACCTAAACTTCTTATCCATCAAAATTATAGTGCACCTAAATTATATATAAATATAAATTTATGCTTTGGGCCTGGATTATATATGTATTAATAGAATTCAACTTATTACATAATAATACGAGCCCTATGTATAAATATGTAGACATGTTTTCGAATGAAATCCCACTTTAAAATAAGAACGAGATCAATTCTCAATCTTATATTTTCAATACATACTTTGAATTCCAACAACATATTTTTAAATCCAAAATATATTTTCTTCTCTCTCTACGTAAATCTCGACTTACTTGTCTTGGTATCATTTTTACTCTTTATTTTTAGATCTATATTCAACAATAATGACATATACATGTATATGTATTATTCTCTCTTTCAGTGTAATGTTTCGTATTTTTTACAATAATAAAATAAATTAATAATAATAATAAAGGATTAAAATTGGATAGAGATTAAAAATTGAAATTAGATTAGAGTAATGGATTTTTTCAATATAGGTCAAATTTGAATAACAAATTCTAATAAGTTCATAAATTAGGTATTTTATAAATAACATTATATCTATTATAAAATATATATAATATTAAATATATATTATATAATACATATAATATTATTATATATTATAAGTGTTATTATATGTTATATATAATAAATTTTTTGTATTATTATATATTTATTTTTAATTTATTTTTAAAATTTGATATTTTATTTCGGTATTCGGTTACCGAATTATAATTCGGCTCAGTTCAGTTATAAACAAATATTACACATTTTGGAAGATTATTTTAGAGGGCCAATGAGAAATTATTATAATATCTATCTCAAATATTACATAATTTGGGAGATTATTTTAGCCGCACAACATCAATTAATTTCACATTATATAATACATTAATTAATTTCATATTATATAATATTACACACTCTGCATCGTGGTCAAACTTGCATGGATTGATTTTTAAGCATCTTCTCAAAGTTTTCATACTAATGAAATTATTTGAAAACTAGTCTAGTAAGTCGTGAATTACCTTTTGAAATCAAAAATATTTAACAAATAAATAATTATAATGTATTACATTTCATAAATTAGTTAAAAAAATATTTATGATTCTAAATCAAATAATAATTTTAAAAATATAAATATATATATTATAATTCATAATTTATTAATTTGTTATGATATATCAATATAGGTCAAGTATTTCATAATATCTAAACAATCATTAATAAAATTATGTGAAAATTAGAGCATATATTTTAAATTTTAGCATGTGTAAATTTATAATATTTATTTTAACAAAATATTTGAGAGTTTATTAGTGTCATTAATACATGTTTCAAACTTTTAATTATATCAGAAGATGTGAACTCAAATTCATGTATTGGTGTGCAGATAATTCATTCTTCCAACTTTTTCTAACAATCATACATAAAAATAATATGTTAAACTTATACGATCGTGGTATATATCGGGCCCATCGACCAATACTTACAACTAATTTAAAATTGTTAAATGTTATAATTGTGATAAACTAATAAGTAACAATAATTTATTAATTTTTTTATTAATTAAAGTCATGTCAAAAAATTGATTATGTGTTTATGTATTAAGTGACTCCCGCACCATGTATACTGGGATAATTTCTTCTTCCAACTTTTTCAGAACAATTATACATATAAACAACATGTTAAACTTATACGATTGTAGTTTATATCATCCAATATTTGCAACTATCTTTAAATTTTTAAATGTTATAATTGTAATTAACTAATAAGTAAAAATAATTTATTAACATTCTCATCAATTAAAATAATAAGCAAACTATATTGATCGTTTGTCTATGTATTAACCGACTCCCAACTCTCGCATCTCGCATCTTGCATATTTTTATTTTTATCATTCAATTGTCTCTAGTATAAAACATTCAACTTAATGTAATTTATGATTTATTAGATGTTGAATATAAATAAAATCTTTTTTGATTTTATTTGTATGATGTTTGGCCTTTAATTTATATAAGTGGTGATAAAATATCTTTACGTCACGTTTCGCAGCGACTTTATAATATTTATAAAATTTATTAAAAATTATATGTCATTAATTTTATAAATTAGAAAAAAAATTATCAAACAAAATATTATAATAATATATAAATTATTCGAAACAATTTTTTAAAATTAATTGTTAAATAAATAATTGATCATTATTTATATATAAAAATCTGAAATATTTAAATAATATCGAACTAAATTGACCGTTAAATAAATAAACGCTCGTAACAAAATGCTAATAATTTATTACACTAGTAAAAATGAAAATGGCCCAAGGCCAATTCTAGAAACACAATGCAAATCTATCTCTATATTATATTAGTACACTCCAATACCATAAAATACACCCATATGCATACCTGCCTAGCCCAATTCATAAAAATAACAATTTTTAGAGAAACCTAGCCAACTTCGTGACAGTAATATAAAGAGAAGAATCATGCAAAATACTCCCGGTGCAAGAGATGTGAAGTATAATTTGTAAAACGTGATTTGACACTAAAATTTCATGGACGTAGCTAGGTAGATATGTAAAACGTACATGCACTGTGTATTTTCGTATTTTTTGGATTCTGAGGGATAGTTTTAAACTTTGGTCTTAAAATCGTATCCGTAATTCACTGTGGTTATCGTTTTAATGGTTGCTTGAGCGTTTGTCCTATTTTATCTTTGATTGAGTCGCTTTACTTGAGTTGTGCTTGGCAGAAATAAATTTTTAAAATTTCCATAAAACTTCATTCATTTTCCAGTACGTCCCTTGGGTGGAAGTTTTAAATAACCAGTTATAATTTATAAACAACTCTTCAAACTTTAATTATGCTCTATGTACACTCCATAACATAAAACTGTGATGTTAAAATATCGGAGCATAAGATGCCAACACACTGGTTTCAGTTTCCAAAAAAAACATACAACCATCTCAAATCTCAAAAAAGTAGTTCATTCGTCGATTGCAAGAACTCAATTTTAAAGTTGCGATTCTCTTCCACACACAGATAGTCATGTACAAGAAAGTGACTATAAAATATATCACACGACTGTGTTGTTATGAACTAAATGGTTTTGACCCCGTATAAACTGAAATTATTGATCACATCCCGGTGATTAGTGCCGGCCCTGACAAATTCAAAACTCCAAACGAATCAAAATTTTATGCCCTAATTATTTTGCTTCTTTACATAAATAAAAACAAAAAAAAAAATTATTTTGGTCCTAATTATTATTATTATTTGGTTCTTATATCTTAAAAAAATTTGGTGTTCTTTTATAAAAATATCGTGCCCTTAATTTTTTTTTGCCTCTACATATATTTTTTAATTTTTTTCACTCTTTTATAAAAAAAATGTGCCCCTAATTTTTTTATTTTTTTAATTCTCCATTCAAGAGGATAAGCCGCTTGACCTCAGGGCCGGCGCTCTCCCAATGATCTCCTTATTTTAGTCTTCTGTTTTGATTATTATCATAAAAAAACTTGTTAGTAAAGCTTAATATGTGCCAACTTCGATTTCTATTATGCATGCTCTGACTTAATACCTCTATTATCTATATGCCAGATGATTCATCTTTTATGGAGATTTTTCCTCTTCTTCTGTCTACTTATGGACATTAAATTCGAGAACAGGGGGGTTTAACTGTCTCTCTGGTAGGACATGGCATGCTAAATTCAAACTTGGCAGATGCAAAATGACACAGTGTCTCTCAGGGACTCAGTGGCGGATCTAGAAAAAAAATTGAGTGGGGGCACCATATACATTATAAATAAATAATATAATATTATTAAAAAATATAATAAATTATATACATATATTTTTATTAATATTTTTTATTAATATTTTTTTCATTTTTATTAATAATATTGATATATATTTCTTTTTTTCACTTCTTATTTACTAATTATTTTCATTCATTTTTCTTGTTTTGATAAATTTTATGGGGCACTAATTTCAGCGGGAGCATCATAATCAAGATCTTATAATTTAACTAGTAAACTCAAAATTGAGTGGGGCCTCTCCCCCCACTGCCCTCAATGTGCGTCCGCCCCTGCTGGGACTAATCCCTAAGTCAGTGTTTATCTTTATGACAACTCATTACTTTCATACTGGGGTTGAATCTAAGATACACAACAGAGAGATTAGTAATAAATTGATACGAGAAAAGCAAATTCATTGTATATTTTCTCATTTTATCACCAAAGACACAGCACAACGTACATGCACAAGTCAAACTCCAAGTCATGCAACCTCCAAATTAAAAGCTGCACAGAGAACATACTTTAACAGTGCATTAAACATACACTTGGCAAACAGAAACTTTGGCAGCAATTAACAGCTTGCCAAATGATCTGAGTTCACAGCCCAGCCAGATTGACGTGGGGAGGGTATCATAGGTCAGACAAAATGATCCGAGAAGTTCATAATTGCTATTTATGTATAATATATCTTTCTCATAGATCCTTATGTTTCCCAAGGGAAATAACAACATTTCAAACAATACAATTTAGTAACTGAAGACGCGAGCTAAATCCCAAAAGTCCTACTTTCGCAACGGCCTCATAATATTTTTTTTTAATTTAAAAATATTTATTAAATAAATAATTATAATATACTATATAAATTTGTCAAAAATTACTTTTTAAATTGATTTTTTGAAGGAATAAATGATCATTTATCATATATGATAAAGTAAAAAAATTATATGGAAATAATTTTGTAATTTATAACATTTGTTGGGAACAATATATTTTTTTATTTTAAAAATTATTACATCTATTATCATTATATATTTTTCCTCAAAATTCAAATAGTAACTTGTTTTTAAATATATATAAAATTTATAGTATGAATATTAAAATTTAACAATTAATAAACTAAAGGATTCCTCTAAATAAACCACTCTCTTGTTATTTCTTTAAATTTTAAATTGACAATCTTATTTTTTAAAATATATAAAAATTAAATTATAAATATTAAAATTTAACAATGAACATACTCATGTATAATTTTATATAAAGACCTTCTTCAATTTTAAACTAAGAGTTTACTTATCAAATTTTAGTGTCTATTAATGTTTTTATATATTATAAAATTTAAAATATATATGTGCAATATAATTCACAACTTACTAATTTGTTATGATTCTAAAATCTTTTTTTTTCTCATCCGCTACAAACAACATCAACGACATCGATATAAGTCAAGTATCTCATAATATCTAAATAAACATCAATAAAATATTATGAAAATTAGTTATATAATTTAAAATTTAACATATACTAACATATAATATCTTATTTTAATAAAATAACTAAGAGTATTAAATACATACTTCAATTATACCAGAACATGTGAACTGAAATACATGTAGCAATATGCTGATAATTACTTATTTCAACTTTTACAGGTAGTTGTATCGGCCACTAAATCGTTACATGGATAAAATATTTTTGTCAAAAATTAAAACACAACAAAAATAATAATAATGCATAATTGTGATTGTAATATCCCGTTTATATATATATATATATATATGTTAATTATATAATTATTTTTAATTATATAATTAATATATATATATATATATATTTTGCTTATTCTATTAATAATTAGAATATGAGTAATAATAATATTAAAGGTTATATTATTATTCTACTTCTATTAGGTATTTGAGAAATAGAATAATATATATACAAGTTATATGTTATTCTAAACCTATTCAACGTAACTTATATTAGAGCCGCACTTGGAGACTAGGGTTTGGGAAGAGAGCAAACTTTAGAAGGGATTTCTTGTGTTCTTCCATTAATCTAAGGTGAGGGTTTTGATTTCTTTTTCTCCATTCCCATGGCATGTTCATTTTTCTATTTGTTTATGCTGAAATTCGTATTTGATAAAATCTGCAACTCAGACTTGTTGTAAAATCCATAACTGATTTGTTTGTAATCGGAATTCATTGATTCTTGATATTCTGGAAAGCTTGTTTTGATATCTACAATTTTTGTCTATATTCTGTGAAATCAGGGTCTAACTATGTCCAAAATTGTGTTCTTCGTTACCCTTCAGTTTTATGTCATGTACACTTTTTCGTATATTCAAAAATTCACTATAAATCGTTCTTACGTCGAAAAATTTATCGTGATATCAATCTGGAAAGCTTGAGATATATTCTTTCGTTCTTAGTTAGACCCATTGGATGCTTTAAATGATTTAAATGCCTAAACTGACTTATAAAAATTCAGGGCTGTTTATACTTTTCTGCAGAGTTGGTTCATATTCAAAAATTCATATCTCCTTTGTTATTCGTCATAAAATTGTGATCTTTATCGGTTATGAAACTTCTGCAAATGCTCTGTAATTGTCTAGTTATAATCGAATTGATATCAGATTGTTTTATTTGTCTAAATCAGCTTTTAACCTGACTTGGTCCTGAATAATTTCTGCTGTGTTACTTGAACTTCTAAAATTCATAACAAATTCGTTATCTGTTCGTTTATTATGAATCTTATCATTCTGGATTCCTTGTTGAATGTACTTTAACTCTCGAGTTGATCATTTTCCCAGAATCTTAGTCCATCTTCTGTTAAAATTCGAATTACTATAAGTTATGAACTACTAATCTTTTTCAGCATTCGAATTGTTTTGTTCATTTGTATTCGATGCATTGTTTTTGAATCCCTATATTCTTGAACAATTATTAGTTATTTCAGATTATGATTCGATATCTTTGATATTTGTTCATTTGCCATCAGTTTATTCAGTGATCATTAGTTACGAGTGATTGGTCTTAAAACGATTTGGCTCAGTTATCGGGAACTACTAGGATATTGTTTTCTTAGTAGAAGTTTATGAACTTTATTAGGCATGTTTACATGCAACCTAAGGGTGGCTCCTTGTGAAACGCCTTTGCATACCAGTATTGCATTTGTATTAGTATTTGTATTTGTATTTGATATTCGTACACTACATGATCACATTATTTGTCATCCGTTATTAGAGATTGGTTTATTGGTTGTATCAGAGTCATCTATCATATCTTTTATATGTTTTTGTTTTGATCATATATTCATTATTGTATCTGTCGTTGTACTTCAAATTGTATTATTATTTACTTTTGGGCCCTTTAGCCACCTCACTGAGCTTTGTTCACTCACCCTTTTTGTTTTATTCCTTTCTCAAGTATTAATGGTTAGATTCGCGGTGAGGATGAGGTCATTTTGGGTAGATGACAATTAGTAGTTTTCATTAGTTCATGATTTGAATAAATTGGCAAACTTTAGATCCTCATTAGTTTGAATTGATACTTTCGTTTTATTTTGCAGTCTGATTTATGGCTTTCGAAACTCTATTGTTTTTAAGATACGAATCTTATTAGGTAATAAGAATAGACGTGGTGCTTTTTAGACTTATTAGAAATTGTGGTTTTCTTATATTAATTCGTCATATAGCTTCCGCACTCTAACTTTAAATTGATTCTCAGCATTAAGGTCGCGCCTCAGAAACTCTATTGTGAATATTGACAGTATGTTTAGAAGTCACTTGAACAGTAACTCATGCTTTGCTCGAGTCATAAGTTAGTATCAATTATTTAACTATTAATATTGCAATTATTATTTATAATATTAACAATGTTTTTCTATGATTATTATATATGTAAGCAATTTAAATTTTTTTTTTATAGATAATATAATTATAAAATTAAAAATAATATTAAATATATCCGATTAATGTCCCGATTAATCCCCGATTTACTGATTAATCACTAAAAGATACCCCGACCGCTTGGCACGCCTAGCGATTTTTGGAATCTTGATTATATGCTATATAATATATAATTACATCCAATATTTTATACTTTAATGATAATTTATATATAGTAATTATATATTTAAAATTTTAAATATTTATTAGATTAGTTATAAATTTTACTATTTATGAACATATTTCGTTAATATTGTTTTAATTTTTTTTATCATTTATATTTTGATAGTAAATTTTATTATTACAATTTACGTTGAGATATGTGAAAATATAAAATTTTAACATTAATTATAAACCGAACCAACCCGACCCAAACCGATTTAAATTGATTAGAGTTGAGTTGTATAATATTTTTTAATAGAAATTTTTAAAGCCGAGATAATAGAATAAACCGACTCAAACCCGGCCAGAACAGAACACCCTACCAGTTACAAAGAATCTAATCCGATCCAATTTAAAAAAACCCTAGATGCTCTAAAATCAGGCTAGCCAGTCATATATACATACGATTACGATACATAACGAGATTCATTCATCCCTGTTCGTTTCGTTGCCCTGGTAATTGATTTCCAGTTTTGTATTTTTATCTCTTTATTGATTGAATTGAATTGTATTGTATTTGAAATTGTTTGAATTAGTGAAGAATTCGAACAATAATTAAGTATGGATGTAGAGGTAGATCATTATGTTGTTCTAGGGTTACCTAGTGGTGCAGAAGGGGCTAAATTATCTGAAAAAGAAATTAAAAAAGCTTATCTTTTGAAAGCTTTAGAATTGCATCCTGATAAGAGACCCGATGACCCGAATGCTCATGATAATTTTCAGAAGCTCAAGACTTCTTATGAGATTCTAAAAGATGATAAGGCTAGGGTAGTTTTTGATGATTTGCTTCGCGTTAAACGTGAAAAGGTTGTGAGACTGTCGCAGCAGAATTCGAAGCGTAGGAAGATGATGTCTGATCTTGAGGAACGAGAGAGGGCGGCGTTTGGTTCGGAGTCTAGTGGGAAAGATCGAGATGAGGAGGAGAGGATTGCGAAGAAACTTAGGGAGGAGATTGCGAGGATACGTGCTATGCATGCTAGTAAGGTGGTGACGCCTGTGGGGGCGACGGGGAAGAAAGGGAATGTGAAGGAGGGAGAGAGTGGTTCGGGGGGTCAGGGTGGTGGTTTGGATAAGGAAAAGGTGCTTAAGGTATCGTGGGATAGAATTGGGGGTGAGGATTATAGTGCTCAAAGATTGAGAGAATTGTTTCGGGAGTTTGGTGAGGTTGAAGACGTGGTTATTAGAAGTTCTACTAAAAAGAAAGGATCGGCCCTTGTAGTTATGGTTTCAAAAGATGCTGTTGTAAGTTTAATATGTTACCATACTCGTTAATTTATAATTATGTATAGATTGGTCCTATATCGTGGTTAGCAGTTTTAAGTTTTAATTGTTAATCGTGTTTTTAATTTTGGCAGGTTACTGCAACCAGGAGTGTCCTTGGGGACCTTAGAAATCCTCTTTTAGTATTGCCTCTTCAGCCAGTTGTTGCTTCCACTTTTACAAGTGCTCAGGAACCACTGGAATCTAAAACTCCCGAATTAAGTAATGTTGTCGGTGCTGGATTCCAGGCGTTCGAAGATTCAGTATTGGCGAAACTCCGAAAGGTCTAATATACATCCGAATATCTGATGTTTACATTTTTTGTCAAACATTTTACTTGCGAGAAGAAGTAATTATATAAGATTATTGTCTGCACTACTTAGCAGAACACATTCTGTTTTTAATTAAATACACTATGTGTATATAATTACCCTATGTAGCCTCCTTTTGTAAATATTTGTATTTTGTGATTGACAGGCTGCGGAACAACAAAAATGATTTTTCAGACCACTTAAATCTTTAAAAGAAGAATGTCACTCAGGGTCTCCATAGTTCTGGTCGGAAAGTTATCAATGTATTTGTCATGCTCCTTTATTAGATTAATAGCGGTTATATTTCTAAGTTGTTTGTGAGCAATATATCAGTTTCAGTTTAGGTGGGATCAGTGTATTTTAAGAATTCCAGGCCTTGTTAAAGTTACACATGTAATGATCAGTTTGGCTTGCACAAGGACAATTTACTTTTTGAACGCTAAGTGCTGCAGGTGACTTGAAGCCCTTATAGCCATAATTTGATTTGTATGAAATTCCTAAACCCATGATGTGCACTTTGGACACCATTTACTTGTGCAGTATGTTGGAATCGTGTTGTCTTCCATGCTTGTTAATACTATGATACTGTTAAAATAGATAGATTGCTTAAGGAATGAAGCTGAACAAGTTGCCAGTTCTTGACCCCAGGGTTTGAACCCAAATACTGAAACTTGTTCATCCTCCGGTTCGTCCAATCAGTTTCTGGACATTAGAAAGTTTTGTCATTTTATGACTTGTTTTCTTGTTCATTACTGGATTTAGTCATTCTCGGTATACTAGTATATCAATTAGAAATACACCGAATACTAATTGTTCTAATTTTTTCAAGGTTAGTGATATTTTATGTGGCTTATTTTTTGGGGTAGCCTTTTTTTACAACATATATGTATTCAGATGTTTAACCTCCAAGATTGCATCAGTTAGGTTTTAGCAGTGTTCCATGACTCATTGAGGTTAAAGTTGAGTTATGTTGTGTGTTGAATGTTGATAGAACTTTAAGATTTGTGTTAGAGACTCCTTTTTAAGATTTGTGTTAGAGACTCCTTTTGTAGCTTCTTTATTGTAGGACATAATTCACAAGATATAAAACCTTATCTACGCATAGAATTGGTGGGGCACACATAAATACACAGATTTATAAAATAATCATTAATTTTAAATATTGTCTCTAATAGTGATAATGATTACAATTGTTTAATTAGATATATCTTAAACATGGAGAATATATAAGCTTGTATTGGTAACCGAATAAAATCTAAATAAAAAGGAAACAAATCCTATTGACTAATACCTATCATTTATTTATTATCATACATCTAAATTTCATATATATATATAATTCTAGAATATTTATAATTAAATAATATGAAGATCATTACAAATAAATTTTATCTAGATATAATATAAAATAATTAATAGCTAATTTGATAATATTCTGCTCCACATCGTTCTTAACAAGCATTATCTTATTTTTACTGTGTACTGTTTATAATTTATTAGTTGTACTCTACTATTCTCTCTGTTCCATATGTAGAGAAACTTCTGTATTTTGTGCAACATTAGAGCTACACTTGCAACTAATGTGGTCTGTACAAATTACTTTCCACCATAGCAACAGATGAACAAAAATAAAATACAGATCTGCAGTATGGATTATAGAAATACAGTAATATGGTTGTGTTCTTGCATATTTTCATTCATCTTTTACTGTTTCTAGAATGTTAGCAGTGATGTGAAATACTGTAATCTCCCTGTGCAGTTGCAAACTTGCAATTAACATTACTCAGTCGTCACTTGAAGTTATACGTTTTTGGACCTTAATCTATTGTATGTGGCTTCTTGTGGTGACTCGAGGAATAAATACATTAGCAAATCTTCATTAAGGTTTGTATATTGATTTTGTCTACTAATTGTTATTTGTGTCGAGGACATATCTAGTTCTCCTGTTTCACCTTGTTTTTGCAGTTTAATCACTTCCAGCTTCTTAAAGAAAAGATACAATTATTATAAAATATCAACTGCATTGAGTTTTGGTGTTGTTACCCTGTCTGACTTTTAGCACCATATGTATGCTAGAAACACCATTTACTTGCTAACTGTGGAGATTTAAGAGAACAACTCATTGTGGTTGAGAATCGGAAGTGTTTATTATTGTAACTAAGAAAAGTTTAATTAAAACATACAGTTCTACAAATCTCGGCCTCTACTTAATCTTGGGACTTAAGTTGATTAAAACATACTTGCTGTTTTAATACTTAACATGTGGGTCAGGCTTTGTAGTCCTAAATCACTTGAAACCCTTTTGCGATTCCAAATTAGCTGGATTATGAGATTTTCTCTGGTGTACAAAGCTCCCAGGAGCTTGTAAGTCTTTTCCGGAAGGGTAAAATTAACACATCTTTGCAGTGTGATTGATTTATCCACCCATTTAATCAACTTCATCTGATGCTGTATGCTGTTTACTTCGTTTTGTGTGAAATAATTTTATCTTTTGGAGTTAGTGTTTCTACATCTGGTCACTGATTGTAAGGTACCCAATATTTATATGAGACCTATTGGTAATGTTTTGAGAGGAAGATATGACTTAATTCGGAGCTATCTAGTTGCTGAAAGTATGTACATGGAAGCCTGAAAGCTGTTGAAAGTATGCACAGGCAAGCCAGAAAACACTTCTAAGCAAACAGGATTTTATTTCCTTATTATTGTGTGTACTATATTATCAAGATTCAAGATTCACAAGTATAAAAATCTTCCTCAATTCACAGGGAAAACTTATGTCACGTACTCACGTTGTGAAGGCACCCACTAACATGCCATAGGAGATCATGAAACTTGCAACTGATGTTTCGTGTAGAGCTAACAAGTCACTAGAAGTGGCCGGTGTGTTTGCAGTGGAGTTACTTTTAACTGCTGATGATCAGGTTGTATAAAGAATCAGTGTATGCTTGGCATTCCTCCCCTGTTTATTGATTTTTGTTTTATGTTCCGATACTTGACATGCCCCAGATAGTGGGGATTGAAACAAGACTAATTTTTTCTTTCATGGCTTCTGGCATTCTTCTCCTCGTTTGGGAAGAGCGTGCATACTCTTTTGATATTATTCACCATTCGGTGTTTATAATTTTCTACTTGGCTTTTACTATTTTTTTTTGTTTTATTAAATCCGGATTTATTAAATGAAGTAGCTCGTAGACCTCTGAAAAGTGGTCATCACAAAATTAAATCTTGCTTCACATCAAAATATGAGCATCATTTATGAGTGGTTGTTAATCTGCCACTTGGTGATCCATCTATGAGAACTCCAACTGCTATGATGATGATATATTAGGCGAAGGTGAGGTGAAACATTCTTATTCTTTTCTAAATAATTTGTGCATTTTTTATCGCAAGTCAAATTCCCAAATTCATATTTAACATGATTATAGCAGAACTTGCATACAGAATTGCCTGTGGTTACATGTGCATGCACAACAGACAAAGTATTGGGTTGGTTGGAGTAGGAGTACACGGAAATCGCAAAAACAAACTCATATGATGGTTTTTTGCGTTACCAAACAGATTATACCTCAATCTTTCCGTTTGTGCTTAACATGTGTTATGATTATGGGGAGGAATAAAAAGGGAGAGAGGTTCATGTTTTGGTGTTTATGTTGGGGTTTGATTTGGATTTTTACGTGGGGAGTACCCTTTTGTTTCATGGTAGGTGTGGTGGGTTAAGAGGTGTGGAGAGAGTGTTTGGTGAAATGTGTGCAAGAGATGTTTTTCTTTGGAATACTGTTATTAGGATTTTTAGGGTAGTGGTGATATAAAATACTGTTATTGTTGACCTGCTTAACTTGCAGAGTTGCAGAGAGTTTTTTCATTCAAAAATTAAATTAATATCCTGTATGTTTTGCGTTTATATGTGAGCATCTTTATATTAATATGTCATTGATAGGATCCTCTGAGTAGTGTAATTGGACTGCAAATGATAGTGCACAAGTTTTAAATTTTATATTAGAAATTAGATATGAAGATCAAATTTAAGGAATGAAAGATCCTTAATCTACAGTTTTATCATGATATATGCGACTTCTTAATTTACTTGGGAAGCACCTCCTTCTTAATACATACATTTTAGTCTATTTCTGGATATAATGTTCTAATTTAAGCATAACTTTGATTTCAGCACTCTTTTTAGTTAATGATGTTAATATAACTTGTCATGTATTCAGTATAGACCCGTGTTAGGTTCATTACCTAGTAAGTGGGATCACATTTGTTGCATAGTAAATTCAAGTCTGTTGGTATGCATGGAACACCGGAATGTTATAGCATTGTTCTGAAGGCAACTGTCTACATTATTTTTCTGCGGTTTATGCTGCTCGTTATTTTGTTCAAATACTTAAACACATATTCAGATGTTCTATGTAGTGTTTGCCAGAAAAAAAGAATGGAATTATTATCTTATTTCTACATTATTCCATTCTTGTTCCATTCTATTCTCGTGAGCATTCTATGTCTACTTCATTCTATTCTTGCCAAGTTAACACAAATTAAGCAATCTTGTTGGTGCTGGAATCCATCCATTTAAAGGTTCAGTGTTTGCAAAACTCTGAAAGGTCAAATTTACACCGTAGTTTACCTTTTTTATCAAACGTTTTACTTTTGAGTAGTAGTTTATAGTTGTGTGAAATTATTGTTGACATGCCCTTCCACTATGTAACAGAAGAAAACTCGAAAACTCCCCCATCTAATTAAATACACTATTTGCATGTGAATATGCTTACTTTCTGCCCATATTTTGTATTGGATTGTATTGCTGATATGGGATCTACTTTAGATGCAAAAGTGTCTGATTTCTTTGTTGAGGGTCAATGGTGCTGGCCTCTTGGGTTAGAGGATAAAATCCCGGAGTTGCGGGGATTTCAACCTATGCCACTGGTAACTGGTAATGAAAGGTCTGAGTGGTGTACTAGTAAGGGGAAAATTACAGCTTTTAAAACTAGTCAAGTGTGGGAATATATTAGAAATCGAGGGCAGAAGGTTCATTGTAGTCATCTGGTATGGTTTTCAAAATGTATTCCAAAACACTCTTTCATTGTTTGGTTAACGATAAGAAGAAGGCTGCTAACTCAAGATCGTCTTAAATTTTGGCAAACTCAAAGTCGTACCAGGTGTGGTTTCTGTGACGGGCAACAAGATTCAGTTGATCACTTGTTTTTCGAGTGTGGATTCTGTTATGCTGCATTAAGATTTTTTCAAGGTAAAGGATATTGTAAAATATCTTTTTTAAACTGGGAAGAGTTAGTGTCTAAAGCCAGTAATGAATGGAAAGGAGGATCTCTGGTGTGTGTTATCAACAAACTAGTTCTTGGTGGTTTGATTTATAATCTATGGCAGGAACATAACCTTCAGATTTTTCAAGGCTCAAGAAGAAACTTGCAGCAAGTTACATTGGCAATTGAAGATGATATTCGTAAGAAATTGTTGGGCATGAAGTTAAAGGATAATAACAGAGTTAAGGAAGAACTGGGGAAATGGAATGTGGTGCAGAGCAACCTTCAATCCAAATTTTAGTTGTTCTTTAATGATGAGTCTTATGTGTTTTAGAGGTAGCTGCTGGTTACCAAGTATTTTTTCTGGTAACGGGGATAGGTGTGTTTGGGTCGTGCATTGGGTTTGCCTGTTTATTTGTGCTGGGTTAGTGGGACTCAAGTTGTGGCGGAATCTAGACCTGCAGGTATTTAGTCTGGAATTACAGACCTGCAAAGGTAGTAGGTTAGGTGACATCAGGTGGGTTGGTGATGCTTTGGAAAGACTTTGCGGGACATGGGTGCTTGCAAGTATTCTGTTATGGTTTAGTCGGGGTGATATGGGATACTGGTTCTGTGGTATTTTTCTGGCAATTACTGAGAGGTCAGACATTGGTTGGCGTGGGAGAAGTACTGCAGACATGGGTGGTCTTCTAATAACCAAGGTTGCAGATTTAAAATCTGGGACAGATGGAAATTTGCTGAGTTTTCAAATCTTGAGGAAGGTTGTAACTGTGATGAGCTAAAGATCATTACTCTGACTCAGTTGACAACTGTGATAGCTTGGTGGAAGATTTGGTCGAAGAGAAAGCATGAATTGCAACCTAAGCTTTTTTTATCTAATTGTTCGTTCTATTTGTGCAGGTTAGCCCAGGCCTTGCAAAATTATGTTATGGAAATGATTTTCTTCTGTTCTGACATGAATGAGACAAATTATTTTACCAATTTTTTAAAGATCTATGAAGTCCATACCAGTCGAGGTGGGGTTGGTAACATAGGGAAGCAGATGGAGATTACTTGCAGGTGTGGGTTCTGGGTTGGTCAATTACCAGGTGGTGGATGGCCTGGGAAAGTTGATTGCAGGTGGTGCTGCAATTTGGTGGGTTGGGTCCAAATGGCCGGAAAGCATATACTTATGTGTAGTTTAGTCCAGGTTCTGCAATTCTATGTTTTAGTGAAGATGTTGCAATATAGGAGCAGGTGTTCAGGTTTGCAGAAGTGTTCTATCTGGTTTGTCGATAATTTAAAGAGTTATGTGGCTAAAGAGAATGTTCTGTGTAGATTGAGTCCCATGCTGGCACATCAGACATGCAGAAATTGTGTAGACTTTGTTTTACAGTCTATAACAGCTATGCAAAGCTGTGGTTGGGGTTTGGAGGACCTGGTGGTGGTGAGGGGGGAGGGGGGGGGGGTAAATTCAATTCTATTGATTTCAGAGGCCATATCTGGGATCAGAAGTCTTTAGCTTTGATCAGAAATACTTCTGTTTTTATTTTTGGTATGCAAATGTACACCTGTTTGCTGCCAGGGAGGTCTGCAGGTAAGTGTGGGAGATGGTGCAGGTGCAGAGAAGCTCAGGGGCAGAATATTCACTTTGTGGTGACAAATTTTCAGTGGCAGGCTCCGGTGAAGAATATTCAGAATACTCATCATCTTGGATATTTCTTAGATGTAGATTCTCGAAAATGGATGTGCTCAGTTGCAAAGGTGGGACATGTCCAAGACCTGCAGATTGCAAGTCTGTGCAGATTGCAAAATGATGTCGTATGTTGTGTTAGCTCGGATATTAGAACTCAGATTGTGAAATGGTGACCCAGGTCTGCAGATCTTATTTTGCGGCCAAAAAGCATCCGGAGTGTAGTCAATGGGTTATTTGTTTACGCAGCTGGTGCAATGCTTCTGCAGAACACTTGTTTCTTTTCGAACTACTGCATATTTTGTTTGCACCTGGGGTGTTGTAGAGATCTCAGAGGTGAATCTAAAGAAGAACTGAAGATGAATACTGGGTTTCTGTACAGTCTTTGTTTGGTACTAATGGTGCAGACGCGGAGTTATCAAACCTGGGGGATGATTTGGTCATAGAGCAAGCACAATCTGCACCTTAATCATTTTTTATCTAACTGGTTGTTCTATATGTGCAGTAGTATAGTGGATGATCGTGGGGACTGCAGAGAGGTGGGTTTGGGATCCGATGTAATTTCGTTCAATTACAGATTTGTTCAGAAGCTGCAACTTTATTCAGTTGTGACAATTTCTTTCTGGTTACTCCTTATTGCTCCAGAGATTCATAACACCGTGAAGAATCTTTTTGAAGCAAATTGCAGGCCAGATCAGCACCTGCAAATCGGCAGCACTAGAAAAAAGCCTTGCTTTGCTATGAATAATTTAAGGCCTGTAGAAATTATTTTTTTCCAAAATCCAGGGAAAGAACAGGGAAGTCAGGTCTGTCAATGTTCTGCTATAAGGCTTGAAGTCAGGAATTGTTGTAATTTTAAAATCTGGGGCTTCATGGATATTTGCGGAGTTTTTTCGTGCAGGTTGTTGATTCTGGTGGGGTCCCAGGCCTGCATTCTTCATTCTACAAGATGTGCAGACCTGCAGAATTTGGTGGGGGGGGGTTGTTAAGACTGTGGAGGGATTTTCTGGTGCCCCAGAGATGTTTTTTTTTATCTGAAATAGAAATTATTCCAGGCCTTGTAATTATATTTCTGCAGATCATGTTCTTGCGGCCTAAAAGCAATGTGGTGGGCTGGATTAACAGTTACACTCAGATCTGGTGTGGTGAATTTGCAGAATTGCAGAATTACAAAATTACAAAGCTTTTACAAGTCAAGCTATGGTGAATATTTGTAGAATGGAGATGCAGCTGATGTTTAGCTGGAGTTGGTATTGCAAGTTTGGTGTATTCACAGGTCGTAGATGGCTGGGGATGCGGAGGGCAAGTCTTCTGATCAGGTTGATTTTGAGGTGGATACACAGCTTGGGTTGGGTTCAGGCGGAGCTTGGAGTTTCTTTGCTTTTTCAGATGGTCTCTTGGCTAATTTGAGCTTATTTTTATTTGTCTTTTATTTCTCTCAGTGATGTTCCAAGAGAGTGTTTCTTTGTGTTTGAGAGGAGTCCTCTCATAACTTTGTATATTCTTTCTTTTTAATATATTTTTATGAGGTGCCGCCCTCATTTACCCAAAAAAAAGAGGGTAGATACTTATTGCTAGAGATGCTCTTTGTATGCCATTATAGACTGCATATACTTATGGAAGTAGATATCTCCTCATGCAAATATGCCATATAGACTGATTTTCTTAGCTACTTGCTCCGTGTCTGATGTCGTGATTTTTTTTTTTGTCACAATCTATTGTTTTTAGGAAATCTATATTATTACAGTCACAAAAGTTTATTGTTTGAGGAGCAAGTTAACATTACTATAGCTTGAGGGGAAACTATGTTGAATTTTGTATTCTGTCTTGTTATTTATGTTTGCCTTTTTTTGTATATATTTGTATTTTGTGACGGAGAGGTTGCGGAAAGACAAAAACGATTGTCCGGAGCGCTTGAATCCTTAAAGGAAAAATTTCACTGAGGGTCTCCATAGTTGTGAAGGAATATTATTAATGTAGTTTCATTCTCCTTTTTCAGATAACGGCGGTAATATTTCTAAGTTGTTTGTGAGCAATATATCAGCTTAGGTAAGACCACTGTATTTCCAGAATCTCCAAGCCGTGTTAAACTTGCCCTTGTAATGATCAGTTTGGCTTGCACATGGACACTTTACATTTAAGCAGGCAGGGAGACTTTAATTCCTTGAAGCCATATTTTTTAAATTTTATGAGATTTCCGAACCCAGGACAAATTAACTTGTGCAGTATGTAGGAATCATTTTGTCAATACATAAATATACTAAATAACTTGTCAATACTAAATATACTGATACAAAAGATAGATTGCTTGAGGAATGATGATGAAGAAGTTTCATTTGTTAAGCCTTTTTGTTATTTTGTTAATCCTCTGGGCATATTTTGTACCGGATTGTAAAGTTAGGAAGTTGAGTCATTGTTTGACTTCTTTTCTTGTTAATTACTGAATTTATTCATTGCTTTGCTGGAAGAAATTTATTTCCATCTCCACATTCCATATAGCTCATTCTTGAAGCAAGTTTTTGTAAGAAAATTTATTAAATTTCCTATTTTAAAATGCTCCCAGAATATTTTATCATGACTGCAGATGCTTGTGTTTCCTGACTAGGATGGGCATTCAACCCGCTCGATCCCAATCCGATCCCCGTCTCGTTCGAGTTGGGGAATCCGGGAATTTTTTGAGTTTGGGACGGGGAACGAGAAAAATTTATAAATATTTCGGGTATAGGGGGGAGAAATATTTCGGAGATCGGGGCGGGGTCGGGGATTAAGGTCTCCCCATCCCGATCCCCGTTTCCGATAGTTAATAAATTTAATATTTAATATATATTTATATGTATCAAATAAATTATTAATAATATATATCTATAATATATATATATTATTATAATTATAATTTTTAATTCCATATTAGTATTTAAAAATTTTGATACTATAATATAATATATAATTTTAATCTTATATATATATATATTGTAAATAAATGTTAATTTGAATTTGGGATTGAAATATAGTATTAAATAAAAAATGCGTATAAAATATTCCAATTTATCATATTTATATTGATTTTGAAAATGTATTTTATAAAAAATTATAAGAAAAATAAAATTTTTCTGATTACCCGCGGTCGGGGATGGGGCGGGGATCGGAGAGCAAAACAATCCCGTTCGGGGATAAGGTATGGGTTCGGGAATCGGGGACGGATAGCACTCCCCGACCCGAAGTGACCCGATGCCCATCCCTATTCCTGATGCATCACTAATTTTTTTTCTTGCTAATTAATGGTAAAAAGAACTGGTAATTCTTATTAGTGTTGGTAACTAGAGAAATTCCACAGGTACACAAGTGTCCTAGATGTAATAATCTAGTTGCAAAATTATTATCATACAAATTAATGAACTAAATTATAAGTATGTTATATCATTACAATCATCTTATAGATCATCAAGTATGTAATATCATTACAATTATTTTTGCATAAATCAGGTGCGAAGCAACAGAACACTACACATACTAGCATTTGGTATAGTGATACGACAGATACAGCTTTAGCATTATGTCTACATATATGCATTTAACAACAAATTTATATATAATACTTGACCAGAATTACTGCTAAATATATCCGTCTTCGTTTCTATTCTACACCTTTTAATGCCAAGAGTGCAGCACCATATGCAGCCTCTGTTTGTTGTGCTCGACTCACGGGCAAACCTAGTATTCGCTGCCTTATCTTTGTCCATGTTTCATTTTGTGCACCACCTCCTGCTGTCAACACTTCTTCAACTTGAGTTGCCCCTAAATCTGTCAACAATCTATAACCCTCTCCCTATCAACATGAAACAGAGTCACTAATTTGATTTTCAGATAACAGTAGAAAGACAGAATACTCTATTCTCATGCAGAAATGATTGAATCGGTGAACACCCGCAGAATATGTATAAAGCAGGTCTCATAACTACGCTTATGGTGTCACCAAAAAGGCAAAAACCACCTTTGCATTTACAAGAAAGTGCTAATAAAGGTTTTAATTACAAGAAAGGTCTAATAACTACGCCTAACAGAGATGTCACCACAAACCAGCTTTTAATCCACAAGAAAATGCTCATCAAGGTTTCAATTAACAAGAAAAATGCCAGTTGAGATCTAGATACAGTTTACAAGAAAGTCTTCTTCAGATTGTTATATAATTTCAGTATACAAATCTGTTGAAATACGAGTATTGTCTACTATATATATGCTAAAACGTCCATGCATATCCTATATACTCCCTCCGTCCCATTTTAGTTGTCCACTTTGTTTTTAGTGCGGTCAAATTTACTCATAAAGACTACAATTTAAATATAATATATAATTGAAAAAAAATTAATTTATATTGTTAAAAAATATACATGATCTACTTTAAAATGTATTTTTTTAGTTTTTTAAAATTATGAAAGATAAATTTTAATTTTTAGTCAAAAATTAGTCAATTTGACCAGAAAAAAGTCAAAATGGACAACTATTTAGGAACGGAGGGAGTAGTTTAATCCGGTACTCAACTATTGTGTCTCTAGATAGTAATTACATTATACAGTGTTCTCTTTATATTGTTATATTTATGTTAAGACTTGGATATATACACTCATAGAGACATATTAAATGATGATTTGATTGACATACAATTGAACTATGCTGATGATTTATAAGAAGATATAGGCTGCTTCAAGGAAAAAATATATACATACCAATTATCAAAAGTTTTCTGATGCCACTTGAACTACTGTATGTTTACTTTTGCAGGATGAAAACACAATAAATATTAAACCCTCTGAACGACATAGTACTAATGCAATATCGGAAATTATATATATACCTCTATGCGTGCAATAGATTCCAAAATTCCATGCAAGTAGTCCACATCATTTTTTGGGCGGGGAGTTAACCTGAAAAAAGACAAAAAAACAGAAAACAGATCAGTCACAGTGCTCAAAAGCATAATAGTGTCTTTACTCATAGACACACATAAAACAATGGACATTCAGAAGCCCCTAGTGACTTATGCATGCCACACAATACATTCATAAAGTTGCATAATACCATAAAACAACAGAAGGGACTTGTAAAATTACGTTCATTAAGGAGTATTAATATTCAGAATGTAATTGGTGCAGACAGAACTGATGCATGGCTTCAATGTATCCTAAAGGTGATCTGCAAGTCTTATAGGGGAAAATTACGTCTAAAGGACAGCGATTTCTGTTCGTAATTTGAAGTCCAGTTCTATAGATTATGTAAATTAGTGTACTATAAAAGAAAAACTGTGCTTCACACAAACTGTCAGCAATTAAGGTCAAGTAATCAACAATAGGCTTTAACCTTTAAGTCAATAAAAAAAATAAGTACCTCGGTGCCAACTTTGGGTCTGCTACAGGAAATCTTTCTCCAACTGTTTGGAGTGGATAATAGTCTAGTTGGGAAGCTTTCATCGGATCAATCTGCTCACTTAAGTTCTTTAGCTGCTCGTCGGTAAATATTTTCTTGAGGACAGCTCCTCCTGTATTTGAAGCCCCTCCAACAAGCCATTTATCATCGAGACGATGGCTATATACCCCATACCGTGCATCGTCTATTCTATTAGTGCTTAGGAGTTTGATAGCAAGTGTTGAACCTAGAGATGTTACCTAATTGTCAATGTTAGCATATTAGGTTTCAGAGTGCTTGTACTATGTAGAAGAAATTCAAGGTCACGAGTGTTAAAGAAATTCCATCTCGCTGAAGTAGGACGAAGCAGATTGCAAAATAACATAAAAAAACTTGTATGACTAGTTTTATCCACTATCGATTTCATATCTTCTGTGATTTTTAAGGGAGGGAGATATTATGGGTTTCACGTTATTGGAGCATTTGCATTTGCAAGCCACGCCATGAAGCACTTAACATGGCTTCTAGTATAGAAATCTATCAACTATCTCATACTGTGGTGATTCTGTGGAACATAAAGCTTTTGTATTAATGGACAGAGGATCTCATAAACTAGTCAAAAATATATCTCACAGATTTTCCTGTTTGAGTAGCACGTGCTGCAAGAAATGCAGCGATACTGTCAGTAGTTCCAGTGCAGATAGCACAGTCCTTCGGCAAGCCTGCAAGAAATTAAGTGTGAAGTTCAAGCGTCTTAAATCTGCCAGGAAAAGTTTGATAAGCAACCCAAGTAGGAGTGCAGGACAAATGCTTTCATTTACAGAAAACAAATCATCTCTAACGACTTGAAGAGTATTTAAATTTTAAGTATACAGCAACTGAAACCAAGTAGCACTCGAAGCATGCAACCATACTAACTGCAATTTGGGTCTATTACATCCTTTTCGAACTGAAATCTTCACAAGGATATCTCTAGTATGAATACGTAATAATGGCATATAATTAGATGATCAGGAAGAGTCTAATTATTATTATATGAGAGCCGTACCAAATCTTGTTCTAATATCTTCTTTAACTAAACCAACGAAAGTTCCTGGAGCTTGTACAGAAGGTAAAACATATGCATATGCCTGAGAGAGCAGCCATGTTGGATATGATTCAAGCTCAGGGTCATAACCAACCTAACATGTCACAAATATATTAATATTTTATGGCACTAGTCATGATGAAAATGTAGAAAAGAACCAAAAGAAAAATTAAATACAAGAATTATTAGAATAATACCTTCAAAGCATTATTGTAATCGGACACTCCAAGCTTGCCATGAAGAATCCACAACAACCAATCTGCTTGATGTAAGAGAACTGCAGATTCTTTACTCGATTCATAAGAGTTCCACCAAGATACAAGCTTGCACAAAGTAGAAGTACTAGAACAGACTGTGTGGTTTACAGGAGCCATAGATGTTACTATTGACACAGCATCTGGACAACTTTCATTATACAAGAATGGCCTACATAATGGTTCTCCGGTTGTGCTGCAACGTAAAAATGGATAAATAATTATACAGTCACACTTTATGAAGCAATGACAAGTCACAAATCTCAGTAAGCACCTGTCTATTATCATAGTTGTTGAGGAAGTTCCATCAATGGAAATGGAAGCAATAAGTGCTCGAAATTCATTTGGAATGTCTTCGAGAAGTTGAAAAAGGGTCAATTTCCATGAATGAACCCAATCCACTGCATCCTTGCTCTTTCTAACAATAAAAACAGTTCCTAAATTCATTTGAAAAGAACACATGCATAATCCATAATTACGTCTAAGTTGAAAGCATTTAGCTTAATGTCCTGATTCTTCAAGCATTCTAATAATTGAAAACATAAACCAAAAATACATCTTAGCTAACTTACTAAAAGTCACTTGTAGTTTAACCTTGCCTGAAAACTTATTTCATGATCTAACCGTACAAACGGTGAATAAGTACATAAAGAAATTACCATGTACATTGGGTACTCTCGCTTTTGTTCCGCATATATAATCCCATCCTTGTCAATCAGTGCATACCTAGCTCCAGATGTACCAAAATCCATTCCAAGATAAAGCCTTTTACCATCCATAAGATTAACATCTTCATATACTTTACTACCAACCACGCACACTCTTTTATTCTTAGGTTTATCTAAACTCCGGAAAAGACCAGCTCTCTGAACCAACTTCTTCGAATTACAGTCTACTGACATACAAAATCATTTGTTACATCAGCTGAAATTCCATAAATAGTTTCAACTTTAAATTTACATATATTACTTAAATAATGTGCATTGCTGTAGTAAATCAGCTAATTTCAAAATTTAAGTCTTAAAATAAAAGATGAAACTGTAAACAAATCATGCACAGTTAAACCTCCACAAATAAATATCTTTGAGACTGAATGTTAGAATATAATATATGATCCTAGTAAATCATTTTAATAAAACCTAAGGTTTTAGAAGAACATGATATCAGCTCAGTTTTGGTATAAGTGTCGAGTTTGATTCACTACCACCCCTAATATTCTCATAATCTATCATGAATAAGACAAATTATTCCCAAAAATGGGTGTCAGTGATTCATTCTTTGACCAAAAAATGGGCTTTCAAACGTGAACGTGTAGAATATAATGGCAGTGTTCTGGTAGAATAATATATGCTACCGGTAAGATTTTTTAGAAAATTTAGTAACTCAACACGAGATTAAAAATATTCTGTGCAAACTATATTTCTACTCAAAAAAATTATTCATTTGACGAGTTTATTGATTTATGAAAAATTCATTTATACGAGGTTCTACCGTCACGTATATATAAAGATGTTGTAAGAAATAGAGATAGAGAAAATATGTACTGAAAATGCCGAAATCGGGTCTGGGAAGCAGATGAGACCATGTGAAGTGGTGAAATAAGGCTACAACCATTCTTTCTCTATCTCTAGCTTTTGCAACACAAGCTGGTGCTGCTGCTGCTGCGAGGATAAAATGATCCGTTTATAACGAAGTAAACGACGTCGTTGTAAGTGTTGTGGCAAATGATAGTGATTATATAACCAGGTCTACTAGCCCATTAAGTATTTAGTTTAGGCTTTTTCAAATATTCATGTGAGCAGCCCATTTATTACTAACCTTTTTTTTGACAGTAGCCATCCGTCCCATTTTACCTGTCATTTTTGAAAAAATTACGCATATTAAAAAGTTCCGATATAAAAATTATTTTCTACTTGTATTCGTATTAATTACATTGATTGAGATAGTTTCAATACATAATTTGATTAATAACTATATTACATTAATTATCAATACATTAGTCAAAGGGATATTTTGAAAATTTACCTATAAAATTGCATTGAAAAGAGATAGTGGACATATATTATGGGACAAATTTTTTTTCCTCAAAAGTAACTACTAATTTGGGACGGAGGGAGTAACAATTTTTCAAAACTACCCCTTCTTATTTGTCATTTTCAATGTAGCATTATTCAAATACTATAGTACTCCAGGACACGTACTATTTGAATTACAACATGATTTAATATTTCTTAATATGTGTGAAATTTACAAAAGGGCCATATAATTTGGGATGGAGGGAGTAAAATTATTCTTTTAGGGTATAATTAAGTAAGATATTTTTCTTAAATTATTTTTAATTAATAATTTATATTTGATAATCTAACTAATAATTTAATTGGAATAAATAGCAACATAAGATGCAAATAATAATATTAAAAATTTTAAAATTATTTGTAAAAAGAGAATAATAAGAGATAGATTAAATTATGTTTGGGAAGAGAATATGAAATTATAGAAAAGTTCAATGGAGATCGTAGTTTAGGTAGAGATAGAGATACCGTATTTGAACCGTTCATTCTTCTCTAATCTAATGACTATTATTATTTTACTTTTTAAATATGTTTTTATTAATATAGGATTATACATACCTATATCATACAAAATATACATACGACATATACATACGACAGTTACACCATACAATTGCAGAACATACTACTATTCTGTAATAGTTACTATTTATATACAAAACATACATACTTGCAGGAAACGTACATATAACAGTGATACCATACAACCTGATTTTAGTATTGCAGACTGTAAAAATTACTATTTATAGTAACTGTATCTTTTTTGGAAGAAGTGTTCCGCGGTTAATATAATTTGAATGTATTTGATTTGTAACTACTAATATGTTAGATATTGGTACGGGATATTTGAAATTAATCATTCTACGATTATCAGTAGCGGACCCACAAATAAAGTTGAGTGGGTTTCTTATATAAATATTTAAATAAATAAATATATTATAATAATTAAAAAATTAAAATGTATATAAATAAAAAATATTTTTATATTTTATACTTAATTTCTCATAAAATACGGGTTTTTAATATATATTTAACTCTATATTTATATGGAAATTTAGTTATTAAATTTTATATAGTTGTTTATATATGTTGAAATTTTTAATTTTTTTAAATATTTTAAAGCTTCTATCTATTAAATTTGTAATATTAATGGGTTCCTTATATTATTTTTTATTATATTTTTATTAAAAATTACTAATAATTTTACCTTATGAAAAATTTGAGTGGGTGCCTGGACACCCATAGCCTAGGCTATGGGTCCGCCCCTGACGATTATGTTACAAATTGTTATATGTACTACGTATAATTGATAATTGCAAATCAAATGTTCTATGCATGTATAAATTTTACAATGATGTGAAAAATAAAGTTATAAATCTTGAAATACTGCATAATATGATGTAGAATAAGATGGTAGATTATCTGCATCCGCTGAACAATGCAGAACAATATGTACAAAATAAATAAAAACCATAAGATTAGATCATCAAAATACAATCAAGTCTTGATATTTTTTACACTTTCTGATGAGTTGAGAGTGTTTGAGTTATTATGTTATGCCCATTTTTTGTTAATGGCTAACCATAATGAGTATGTAAAAGATGAGTGGATATAAACTCTTTAAAATTTAAGCTTTTTAATTTTTAACTGATTTGTAGTCAATAAACTTATAATAAAAATATTTAAACTGATAAAATAATGAATTGGAAAAATAAGAATAACAATATTTAAAATTATTAGGTTTCTTTATTAGATCCACTGGTATATATTTTTACTCTTTAGAAATTTCTTTGATTCGAAAAACTCGGTTTCTTCTACACATTTATTTTGAACTATTACTCTTTATAAGTTTCTATCTTAGAACAAAGCAAAAATTCTCTAACAAATGTTCTGATAAAAGTTTACTAACAACTGTGCTAATACACTTGTTTATATATTATAAGTGTTCACAAATTCCTAGTCAACAGATGAAACAATAATGTCCTAACCTAGAAATATGTTACTATTGACTTTTTTTTTTGCATTGTGCAAATGGGTGACATTTTTAAGGTCTTAAATAATAAAAGTTTCTTTATTTGCAGGGATGTTAATGTGAAAAAAAAATGATTGTAAAATATTGTTAAAAAGATGTAATGACAATCATGTAATAATTTAGTTAAAATCTTTAGTCTAAAGAAATTAAATAAAACATAAAAAACTTATGGTATAAGACTTAGAATAAAGGACATTTTAGAAGTTCACTAAAATATTCAGGCATAAATTCAAACAAGTTCAACCACAGTACATTTAAAATATATTGGCTATAATCTACATGTGGCAATAAGTTTAGTGATAACAAACTACAAAATACATATAACAAGTAGTATTTAGTTTAACAACAAATTTGACATTGAGAATGAAGATGATAACATCTTTGTTGATAGTAGTTTTAGAAGACTATAATAATAAGTTTGCTGCAATTATGACAAACACTTTACTAAAAATATGATAACAAAGTTTACGCGAGTATGACAGTATTCAACACAACGACTACAAAGTTGACGGTGATTGAATAATAAAATTGAAGTATTGACATAAGATTTTAGACAACTAAACAATGATTTCATTAAATAAATTTTAAAAAGGTATATAACACATGGATTAACCTTATATATATTTTGCACACGAAAAATAGCACTCACAAACAAAGGGAAAACTACAATTTACACCAAAAGTTGTAATTTGAGAAATTCCAAAATAGCATTACATGATCTTATAACTAGAACCTGGAAGCCATATTCCAAAAACTCTACAGGTTTGAAATCTAATAGACAAAAAATGTAGTAACCTTTAAACCTTCTGATTCTCTGCAAAAGTTAACCACCAAATAGAAACTTTTTGCAACCCTCCTGGCCACGAATTCTAAGTTGAGTCTTTTCTCTTCTCTTCACCAAAATCTGAAAGTTAAGATCTTTAAAATAATGTTAATTTAACATCATAGTTGACAAAAGTAAGATGATTACAAATAAAATTAAAGCGAGGTTGATTTGTAAAGTATTTTTATTTCTAAAATTACATTTTAGGAAAAATTGTGAAAGTGGACATGTGAGTGAGAAAGTGTACTTTATAAGTTAATTTTTAGAAAATCACTTACATTCACTCAAATGTTGTAACATCTGCGAACATACTTTTTAATTGAAGAAGAAGCTAGAAATCATTTTTCTAGGTATAACAACACAAAATTAATATAATATCAAAATGTGAAAATTTATTGTTATTTGTATATTTTATTTAGTATAAATCTATTTTTGTGTTTGTTATTAATAAAATAATTTGAAAAAGATTTATAGTATTATATTCAACCTCCTTTTACGTACAATATCTATTAGATCTAATAGTTAAATTCATCGAACATCCTGTTATTCTCTTGAACTAAGTCAATATTTATAGAAGGGGGGGGGGTTGAATACAAATATTAAAACTTTTTGGATCTTTTAATATATGTTGATTGATGAGTTCGAATAAGAGAGAAATAGTTTGAACAATTTAAACAGAAATTATAAAATGAACAAGAGATTTTAAAACTACTGATGGATTGGTGTTTCCATCAATATATATTTTTGCTCAATGTTCCTAGGTTCAAAAAAACCTAGCTGCGTTTTTATAATGTTAGAAAATAAATCAACTGTTCTTACAAAGTGCTTTAACAGCTGAACAGTTGATTAAGAAATATTGTCTAACTTGTCTCTCTTCTAACAATGCTACCACACTTGTTTATATAACACAAGTGTGCTTTTTACAATTCCTATTTTAGGATTGTTTCTACCTACCTTCCTGTTACCTTTTTCCATTTTAAAAAAAGGTTTGAAAGACAGCTTCTGATTGAGTCTTCACAGCCATACTAGGCAGTCTTCCATACGTGTGCTTTTGTCCTTTAGATCTTCAACTGATTGTCCTTGTGTGTTGTCACAATCAATTGATAATTTACTGTTAAGCATATCAATTGATTCTCCCTTTTATCCATCAACTGATATTCTTCTTCGATTGATCTTTTTATCCATCGATTGATAATTGATGACATATCGATTGATAAATGTTATCAATTGATGTATCAATCGATGGGTCTTCACATCAGTTGATGGTCTTCAATTCTTGACTTGGTTTCTTCGTTTGATCTTCTATCCATTGATGCTTCAATATCAATTGATCATCCTTCACTTGTATAATTTTCCTGTCTTCAAATAATTACAATTTGACAGTCTAAGTTATACATCAGTTGATGACCTATATCAATCGACTCTAACATCAATTGATAAGCATAATATCAATTGATTTACACCTTATCGATTGAAATAGACTAAGTACACCTATGCTGCAATCCAAATTATCAGTTGATTAATATAAACACTTTAACTGATAAATGGTTTCCTGATCAATTGATATTTATAACTTTCATATCAATTGATCAGTTACATCAATTAAAATTTCTATGATTCTAAGATTAATGTTATCATCAAATTACATGTAGATTTCTAACAATCTCCCCCTATTTGTGTCTGTGCCATGAACAGGCATAAATCTACTTGATGATAACAAAACCCTTAATTATTTACATTCAGATAGAATCAAGAAATTTAATTAGCAAATTTAAGTTTTGAAAGTACCAGTTTGATGAGTAACTCCTGCAAGCTGCTTAAATGTCTTCACCATTTTCACAATCCAATTAGCTTCTCTTCCTTCTCTTCTTAACATTCTCCTTTAATTGCCTTATGAAAGAACTCCTCAAAATTTCTTCATCTCTGTCAGTTTCCCTTAGTTGCCCCAAAAGGTAATGAATTTCTTCATCTGTGATTTTGTGCAGATATTTGCAGACATCAAAGTATTTTGTATTGCCTTCCACATCTGTAAAAATTATAGCATACTTGGGCTCCAACACTACCTTTTTGACTTGAGACTTCCATAGCTTAAGAGGTGAGTCAGGTTCAGCTTCTGCTTTCGATCTCCTTAGCCTTGAAATTTGTTATTGGATTTCTTGAGCAATTGTTATGTTGAGCTTGTATTTTCTGTTGAGTAGAGGGAGAATGGTCTTCAAAACATTGTAGCTCTGCTTCATTATCACCTTCAATGAGTAGATGATTGTCACTCCATTTTCATACTCCAACCTCATTGATTCTTCTTGACTAGAGGTTGCAGGATGAGTCCTTACTCCAATCAATCTTTTTTCATTGATCACTGGAATTCCTTTCAAATTAAATCCTTCAATGATGACCTCCTCCTTGATCTCTTCTTGTATAACTTGGAGGTTTTCCTGAACCATTGTTCTTTTAGAAGAAATTGACTTCTTCTTAGCCATGACTATTGTTCTCTTCTTTCTCAGTGGTTGCTCCACTAATTGATCTTCCTTATTCCATTCCATTTCCATCTGCCTTGCAACTTCTTCATCCTCCTTCTCCCTTTTTGCAGCATCAGACATTCTAGATGAAATGGCTCCTTGAAGAAGCTTCTGGCCAACTGGCTCTTTCCTTTTCTTATCTTCTTCAATCATAATGGCTTTGCCCTTCCTCTTTTCTTCAAGGGCTTCATGATCAATTGATAGAAAGGCTTCTGCATTTAAGTTGCTTTATTTGGCAGCCTTTTGTGCATCTTCATTAACTCTTCTTGTTTGAGCAATGAACTCATCCAAGTTACCTTTCTCTGCCGCCTTTGTCACCAACTCAGTGCTTTTCTTTAAATGCTCCATTCTTTTCCTTTCCCTCTCAATCATTGACTGAGTTTCTCTTTCCCTAGAAATTCTTCTAGCTTCCAAATCACTTACAACCTTCTTTTTTTGATCTAAGTCATCTTTGGGAGACTTAAATGACTTTGAAGATTGATTGTCCTTGCTACTCCCCTTTGCTGCT
The DNA here is from genome assembly GCA_028671895.1 of Oenanthe sinensis. NCBI lineage: Eukaryota > Viridiplantae > Streptophyta > Magnoliopsida > Apiales > Apiaceae > Oenanthe > Oenanthe sinensis. Next base: position 19,257,276 of record CM053795.1, read on the forward strand.
GTAGAACCACCAATACCACTTGATTTGTCCTTCCCAGACCCAGTAGCACCACCACTATTGCCTTTTCCATCACCACCATCACCATCATCCTTCTTTGAACTCTCCCCCTTTTTGTTATCATCAATTGGAGGAGGTGGTGGCCTTCTGTCAAGAAACTTTTGAAGAATGGAAGCATGTAGACTTTGGCCTCGAATGATGTCATCCATCTTCCTTTCCAGAGTCCCCACTATAGTTTCCAAAGATGCAAAATTCTTGCTTTCTTTGAACAGCTTGTCCTTGATTTTTCCCATGGTGTTAATAGGCAGTTTCTCATCCAACCTTCTCTCCAATGCATCCTTATTTGTAGTGATAGAATCCTTGATCATATCCAATTCTCTTTTCACTCCTGTCACTGTCATCTTCTGGATTTTTAATGACTCCCTCATATATCTAACAATCCTCCTTTGATTGGCATCTTCAATGTCTCCTTCCACCATTGCCCTTCTATACTGTGAGAGAATTTCAATTTCAGCAGCTTCTAAAGAACCATCAATTGTGCTCATCCATGGTTCCTCATCAGAATCTCCTTCTAATTCTTTAGGTGCCATGTAACAAGTGTCTGTTGTATTGGCAATGCTTTCCTTCAGATTCCTGGTCCTTTGCTCTGTGTGCTCAATTCCCAAAAGGTGTTTTGCATTCCTATTGCTGGATGCAGCTAACCCTTGATATTGTGGATCAGGATGAATGAAGTTCTTTGGATCCAAATCACCGGCATCAATCTCCTTTTCTACTTCTTTATCAACTCCATTACCACTAGCTTCAACATTGGATGCTCCCCCTAACTCCTGTACTCCTCCTTCTGCAGACATCAGATCATTTTCCAATTCCTGTGCATATAAAAGAATATTTTTATTTGTTTCACTCATCTCTCTATTTTGCATCAAGATCTCATCCTGGAATCTCACCTCTCCCTCACTCATATCCTTTGCACCTTCTAAGGTGGGGCCCTCAAGTGTTTCACTCACATTTCTGGAAGAAGTAGGAATGTCTTTGCTCACTTCCTCTCCTTTTGCCAAGCTGCAATCCTGCATCTCACTCAACTCACTCAATCCTAAGAGTGTTTGTGCAACATCAATTGATTGAGTATCAATTGATGTGAAAATGTTATCAGTTGAGGTGTTTGGGATATCCATCGATTGATGCATACCCATCGATTGATCTTGGGTATCGATCGATGGCTTATCAGTCGATGGCGGAATATCAACCGATGAAGGATCATCAATTGATGGAGTAGAAACAGTTGAGGTATTAATCTGAGAAGTGATATGTGAAATCACATGAGATATGGAATCCTGAATTTCCTGAGAAGAAAATTCAAGAGAGAGTGTTTGCTTCTCCTTGAAAACTAATGAAGGAGAATCTGAAAATGTAGGATTATTTATCAAAACATTTTCTGAAGAAATTTGTTGAGAGGGGGAAAGAAGAAAAGAAGGGATTGGAATTGAGAGTGAATGGGGCTGTATCTCATCATTTATATGAGATGCATCAATCTGACTTTATGAAGGCTCCACCACAGTTTTCTGTGATTTTGCAGTGTGTGCTTCCCCATGTACAAAGGTTACTTTCTTCTTTCTCCTTTAATATGGTGTTACTGGTTTAGGTTGAGTGTCCCTAACTTGGTTTTGTGCCCCTGGTTGTGGGCTATTTTCAATACTGTCATCCTTTTGAGAGGATGCCAATAGAAGTGTGGTATTTTCCATATTAACATCCACAGTCTTTTGAGAGACTGTGGAGTGGCTTGGCTTAGGTGACACACCCTTACTCTCCTTATTCTTCTGGGTTCTTTGATGTTCCCCAGTTCCCTCACCACCTATATCCTCTTCTAATCTATCTACCATTATAGGTGCTTTTCTTTTCTTTGATTTTTCAACAACAGGTTTTTGAGAACCTGTTGAGGTTGGCTTGTTAGACTTGGATTTGGAAATTGGATGTGTGACTTGGGTAGGAGGGTTGAGGTCATTGCTAACACCCTCCATGGTCACAGAAGGCAAAGATGATTGGGAAATAGAAGACGTTAGAGTTGAAATAAATACCTGAACAAAAGGTGGATAAATCAATTCCACATTAATGTGAAGATTGATTCTTACCAAGTCTTTGAAGACCCTTTTGTTTTGAGTCCAGCAATCCAGGGTTTCTGTACTCCTATTAATCTCAATGTACTTGACAAAATGGTTAATAATAATCATGATAAATCTAGCATAATAAATATGATTAGACCTATTAACCTTATTTCCTAATTTGGCAGACATTTCATTGAGTAACAGGCTTCCTAAATTATGGTATCTATCATGCAAAATGCTATAACCTACTTGTTGCATACTAGTTGTTATTGCATCAAAATTACTAACTTTACCAGACAAACATTTTATTATAGCATCAAAGAAATATGATAATTCTTTTCTTAGATTCTTTCTAACAATACTACATAAACTAGCATCAGGAGCAGTGTAATTTATTTCCCTAAACATGTTTCTAATATCTGTGTCAGTGGGTGCATTTTCCGTATTATTTGCAGGAATATTTAAATACTCACCCAAGACCACAGTGGTTAGAATATACCTTTGTCCTTTGCAATCAAAGGAGATTGAAGAGAAATCATCTGCTACCTCTGCTGTTGTAACGCCCCCAAATCCGGGATCAGGGATCTGGTCGTCACGTGAAAATCCTCAATATAAAATCACCTGTTTAATAATATTTTAAATCACCTGTAGTCATTCAATATTTGAATTCTACATTTACGACCCCAATTACCAAGATCTTTTAGGTTATAGTTCTAGAAACAAGAATCCAAAGTCCAAACATCACTTATTATAAACCTCAAATAATCAAAACAAATCACGCTTGTAATCCCATCCATAAAATTCCATAATTGATTTCAACAATCTCTTTAAACCAGTCTTATATTACTAGTATAATTTCGATAAGAAATATACCAGCGGCTAGGACGGGCCTATAACAAGAAATATATATAATATATAATATACCAATATATAAATAAAACTTACTCTAGATACGGACTTTCTAGATCCGAAACTTCTTCGTAAAGACATCTTACTTTCTTCTTCTGAGCTACGCGGATAAATCTCGTCGATCTACTTTTTCTGAAAGGCTAATATTTTCTCATCATGTCTGGAAAAGTGTATGATGAAAAGAAAGAGTGAGCCAAAAATATGCCCAGCAAGTATATAGTAAACTCTTAGATAAAAGCAGATAGAACTGAACATGATATGTAATTAGTAAACAATAACCAAAACATTTCGTAAAACATTATCAATAGCATATCAAAAGCTGATTGATAAACAAATCTTGTATTAGCCAAACGGGCAGACGGATCGAACGAAGAACACACACCAATATTGCCCCCTGATCAGGTTCAAAAGCAATAGGACCTTATTATGCCTAATCGCATAAGCCGGGATTTCAAATGGTACTGTATCGTAGACAAACTCTAGTCTACCAGAAGCTGGAATGGTTACCGTGGCTTCCAAAACACGCTGGACCTTATACCTAGCCACTTACGCTAACAGTTCAATCCATAATAGAGCATCCAGAACAGTTGGCATGCTTACATCCCCAAAATAATATCATATTCCAATATTATTTACTATTATAATATTGAATATGATATGTTTATTATAATCAACTTCCAATATCAAGAATAATGATATTGGACAGCTCTGTCGCACAATAATAAAAATATTTAAGATTCACAAATAGCTCTGAACAATAACTATCTGTCATGATATGAATAAACGAAATAACAAAATAAAAGTGTTTAGGATGATCAAGATGAAAATACTTGCCTTTGGTCCTTAGCAATTACGTACAGTCAAAGTAACCAAACTATTTCTTCTTCCGTCTCACGGTATCACCATTTAATAATTCTTGGATCTGAAGCTTCTGCGGTTGCTACGAGTGTGGACTATCGAAATCGAGTCCACGCGTCTACATCTATAGTCAAATATAAAACTGTATTTTAGTCCTTAGATTACGTTGCTATATTCCACGAGCGCTTATAACTAGACTATACTTATATACTTACCTCAGACATATTCCTATTAACAAGAAAACTCACATCAAACCTAACAAACCAATAAATATAAATATAAATCCGATTATCAACTAATCTTCAAACAACCAATTAACCCTCGAGACTTGAATATACAATAATAATTAATCCTCGAGACTTGAATATAAAACAATAATTAATCCTCGAGACACGAATATAAATAACAATTAATCCTCAAGACTCGAATATAAAATAACAATTAATTCTCGAGACTCGAATATAAATAAACAATTAATCCTCGAGACTAACAATTAATCTTCGAACAAAAAGAAATAAGAACTAATAATTCTAATTCATACTTTAAAATTTATAACGTCTACCCACGATGACGTTATCAACTTAAACAATTAAACATAACATTAAACATTTTAAAATATTTCTAGACTCGAAATGGATTATTAAAATTCTCGTAAAATAGTTAATCCAGATTCGTAAAGGAATTTAGAATTTAAAACTATTTGTATAACCTCCGGATTATTTTTCTGATCATAGAAATATTTGTTTCATTTAAAACGAATAAATAAATTAATTAATATTTAATTAATAAGAATAAATCAATTAATAATTAAATCAATTGATTATTCAAATTAATTAATTATTAACCATTCTCAAATAAATTATTTTTCAAAATAATTAACTACTTACTATTTTTAATCAAATAATAATTGAAATCTGAAATAAATAGTTTATTACAAGAAAAATTTTCGAAATAAAGTTTTTGTAAAATGAACTTTTCCCGGGGTCACAGCCCCTCAAAATCAATCCCAAACAATACAATCCAACTATACTAAAATATAGTAAATAAATTTAACCCACAAAACAAATTATACCTAAACACATAAAATTGCCGGAAACAAGAAATATGGTCACATAAACCCAAAACTCTGGTCAACAGGAACTTTACGGAGTATAAAAATAATCTCTAAAAATTATGAAATTAATATCTATAAACTAACATGCCCGAATACTTACAAGCGTCAAGTCAGGAGCTTAAAAGCCTTACCATAAGATCAATTACGGACACCCCACAAGTCTTTTCTGATGTCCGGAAAATATTCTCAGAAAAATCCAAAATTAATACTCATGCATATACACGTGTTGTACTGCCTTCTGGCTTGATCACCATCATCAAATCACCTTTTTATACTCCTAAATAAATTAGAAAGGAAAACCTGCCCAGAAAATAATCTTCTCAAAACTTATCCAAAATTATACTCATGCATAGGTCTTAAAACGCTTGTCATTTATATATATAGATATCGAAGATTGGATGCATGGTTTATAAGTAATAAATTTTGAAAGCTTTTAAATATATTAATATACGTACAGCAAACACAGGCAGATGAGCAGCTACTGGACGGAGAAGTGTTGTGTGCGACTGACACAAAACAAAAGGTAGGGGTGTCACGCGCGTGTTTGGGGGGGTGGGGGGTGTGGCGATTGCAGTCAGAGAGAGGGGGGAAGGCGGTAGGCGCCGGGGGGGGGGGGGGGGGGTTTGGGTAGATTAGGATAGATAGATATAAAAAAAATATTTTTTTTTTTAAAAAAACTATTATAAAATATAAAACATATCTCGTAAAATCATTTTAATACCAAGTTTAATCTCCAAATAGTTTTAAATAATCTCAAAAATCCTATAAAAATATTTTGGGGAAAAATATAAATTTTATTATTTTTAAAACGAATTAAAAATAATAACTTTTCACAATATTTAAATATTTCGAATATTCAAAAATATAAAAATATTAAATTTTGAATACTCAAATAATTTACTCAAATAAAATTTTCACCCGAAGAAAAATACCAACTCGATCAGTAAAATAATATAAAAATTTTAAATTGAACTCAGTCCCCCTGAACTGAAAATAATTTTTAAAATAAAAATAAAAATATGGAAATGCATCCAACTGTAATAAAATATAAAAATTTTATTCCTCCTCTTTTGAGAAAACCAATAAAATATTTAAATAATAAAAATAACTTTTAAAAAATATCCGGGTTATCACAGCTGTTGTCCAGAATTCTTCAACTAGATTGCACACTATCTTTGGTGCTTTTGTGAGGGCCTTTAAGATCCTTGAATTCCTTAGAAATTTCATCAGATGATGAAATTCTGTTGGGGCTTCCTCCACCATAGTGCAAGCAACGAAGTTGTTGAGTTCATAGTCGAATCCTGATTGTGAGACTTTCCTTGATGATGCCATAATCGTGTTTACAAATATAGAGATGAATTGACTGATAAATTTGTTAGTGTTGAAGCAAAATAATGAGAAAATAGTAAGTAGATTAGAGTTCTTAGCAAGATATAGACACGAATGAGTTCGAAGATTGAGAAAGTGAAAGAGACAGAGAAATCGTGAGTAAAAATTGCAAGTAAGAATTGAAAGTTATTTTAATCTTACTATTTATATTTACTGAGTTCTCAAACAATTTCTTACTCAAAATAGAACTTAATCGACCGTTGGAGAAAAGATGAAAAACAGAAATTACCGCTTTTACCAATCGACTGGTATACATACATGAATGTATGTATTAATCAATTGATAAAATAAGTAATCAACGGCTAGATTTTGTACAAATCGACTGATGAGATGGATCCTTTAAATTCCAGGTCATCGATTGATAATTAGATTATCCATCGACAGGTATATTTATCCATTGATAAATATATCATCGATTGATATACTTATCTGTTGATAACTATAGATATCCATCGATAAACAAACATATCATCAATTGATATATTTATCTGTCGATAGCTTTAGAAATATCCATTGAACTGTAAAATGTTTATCAATTGATTATATAAAAAAAATTAGTAAATTAACATAGTCAATGGCTACAATTAATAAATACATAACTTGTCAGACATTTGATGGATTACACATAATTAAGCATACCTAAATCACAGATTAATCTATTGAAGGTAGATTCATCTAATGGTTTGGTAAAAATGTCTGCAAGTTGTCTTTCACTAGGGACAAAATGTAATTCAACTGTACCATTCATTACATGTTCCCTAATGAAGTGATACCTTATGTCAATGTGCTTTGTTCTGGAATGTTGCACAGGATTTTCTGTTGTAGCAATTGCACTTGTATTATCACAGAAAATAGGAATCTTGTTCATGTTGAACCCATAGTCAAATAGTTGATTCCTCATCCATAATATTTGTGCACAACAACTTCCAGCTGCAATGTATTCAGCGTCTGCAGTAGATGTAGACACTGAATTCTGCTTCTTGCTAAACCAAGATACAAGCTTATTTCCTAGAAATTGACAGGTGTCTGTAGTACTTTTTCTGTCAATTCTGCAACCTGCATAAATTAGATCATATCCAGAGTCTCTAGGATACCAAATTCCAAGATTTGGGATTCCTTTGAGATATCTGAATGTTCTTTTTATTGTAATCAAATGAGATTCTCTAGGATCAGCCTGAAACCTAGCACAAAGACATGTAGCAAACATTATGTCTGGCCTACTTGCAGTTAGATAAAGTAATGAGCCAACCATGCCTCTATAACTTGAAATGTCCACTTTAGTTTCCTTAGTATTCAATTCAAGTTTAGTTGCAGTGGCCATGGGAGTTTTTGCAGAAGAACATTCATTTAAATCAAATTTCTTTAATAAGTCAGAAATGTATTTAGTTTGATTTATGAAAATATCATTTTTAACTTGTTTGACTTGCAAACCCAGAAAATAGGTAAGTTTTCCCATCATGCTCATTTCATATTTACTCTGCATCAACTTAGCAAACTTTTGACAAAGTTTTTCATTAGTTGAGCCAAATATAATATCATCTACATAGATTTGAACAAGTATACTAGAACCATTGACATTTCTATGAAAGAGAGTTTTATCAACAGTACCTCTTGTAAAATGATTCTCAATCAAGAATTTAGACAGTGTGTCATACCAGGCTCTAGGTGCTTGCTTCAAACCATATAGTGCTTTGAAAAGATAGTATACAAATCCAGGATGAACAGGATCAATAAAACTAGGAGGTTGTTCTACATACACTTCTTCTTCTAGTTCTCCATTGAGAAAAGCACTTTTCACATCCATCTGATACACCTTGAAATTTGCATGAGCAGCATATGCTAGAAAGATTCTGATTGCTTCCAACCTTGCAACTGGTGCAAATGTTTCATCAAAATCTATACCTTCTTCTTGTGAATAGCCCTTTGCCACTAATCTTGCTTTATTTCTTGTCACTGTACCAGATTCATCCATTTTGTTTCTGAACACCCATTTTATACCAATAACAGACTTGTTCTTTGGTTTGGGTACCAGCTTCCATACCTTGTTTCTTTTAAACTGATTCAACTCCTCTTGCATATCAATTATCCAATCAGGATCATTCAAGGCTTCTTCAATCCTTTTTGGTTCTTCTTGAGACAGGAAGCTACTATACAAGCATTCATTTTGAGTTACTCTTCTAGTTTTGACACCATCATTTGCATCTCCAATAATTAATTCAAAGGGATGGCTTTTGGTCCATTTCCTCTGTGATGGTAAATTTGACCTTGAAGATGATGTTTCATGATCATTGGGATTACTATGATCATTGTGATGTGATTGGTCATTTGAGAACCCTCCCCCTGAGATGGACACTCTTCTTGAAGATTGTTGAGCAGAGTTGTTATCCATCGAATGATTATCAATTGATGTATTATCAATCGATTGATGATTGTCAACTGATAAGTTACCTGTTGATGCATTGACATCAATTGATGGGAAGGTTCTGGGAACTTGAATATTTGAAATTTCCACATCCTCATCACTATCTTCATTAATGCTGGTAGATTCATTTTCAAAATGCAATAGGTCATGAAATCCTTCATCAAACAACCCTTGAATCTTCTTATCATCAAAGACTACATGCATAGATTCCATAACAATGTGCAATCTAAGGTTGTAGACTCTGTAAGCTTTGGTTGTTATTCCATATCCAACAAATATAGCTTCATCAGCCTTGGCTTCAAATTTTCCTAGATTTTCACCTTGATTTCTCAGTACAAAGCATTTGCAGCCAAAGACATGAAGGAAGTTGACCGTTGGCTTCTTGTCTTTCTTCATCAATTGATATGGTGTTTTGCCTTGAGCTTGATTGATAATGGAAATATTTTGAATGTAACAAGCAGTATTAATTGCTTCTGCCCAAAAATATGTAAGAAGGTTTGCTTCTTCTAACATAGTTCTAGCAGCTTCAATCAAGGTCCTATTTTTCCTTTCAATTACTCCATTTTGCTGTGGAGACTTTGGAGCAGAGAAATGATGAGTGATACCTTTTTCTTCATAGAATTCTTTCATTGTGACATTCTTGAATTCAGTACCATTATCACTTCTTATTTTCTTGACCTTCCATTCAGTGCCATTGTCAACATTCTTCACATGATTGATAATTAATTTGCTTGCCTCATCCTTAGAGTGTAAGAAATATACCCATGAAAATCTTGTGAAGTCATCCACAATGACTAGTGCATATTTCTTTTTGGCAATTGACATGATATTGACTGGACCAAATAAGTCCATGTGCAATAGCTCCAAAGGCTTATCAATTGATGATTCCGACTTCGACTTGAATGATGCTTTTCTTTGTTTTCCTTTTTGACAGGCATCACAAAGTCCATCCTTGGTGAATTCTTTCTGTGGAATGCCTCTAACCAGATTCTTTCCAACCAATTGATTCATGGCTTTGAAATTCAAATGGGCTAGCTTCTTGTGCCAAATCCAACTTTCATCTGTATTGGCTTTGCTTAGAAGACATGTCATTGCATCTGCCTTTATAGAGAGAAAATCAGCCACATAGACATTTCCTTTCCTTTCACCAGTTAAGAGAATTTTACCATTTTCTTTGTTGGCTATAATGCATGATCTAGTTGTAAACCACACACCATTTCCATTATCACACAGTTGACTAATGCTGAGCAAATTATGCTTCAATCCATCAACTAGTGCTACAGGTTCAATGATAACATTATCTTTTACAATTAAGCCATATTCCAGAGTAAAACCTTTATTGTTATCTCCAAAAGTAACTCCTGGGCTAGCCTTTTCCACAAATTCTGTAAGCAGGGACAAATTTCCAGTCATGTGCCTAGAACATCCACTATCCAGATACCAGAGATTTCTTTTCCTGTTTCCCTGCACACAATCAAAACAATCAAGTTGCTTTTGGTACCCAAGTTGCCTTGGGTCATTTCTTATTAGTTGCAGCCTGAGCCTTGGTTGCCAATTTTGGTTCATTTTGTTTTGGTGAATTTAAATCCACTTTAACTCGTGGAGTTGGCTTTTGGGGCTCAGACACATTGGAACTCATGGCAGAATTTTCTTGCATTTCATTGTATACATTAGGCATTTTCCAAGGTACACCAGGCATGTTCATATTAGCATATGCAAAGAATGGATTATACATACATGGAAATTGTGCATAAGGCATATGAACATTGGGTGTAACTAAATTAGAGGATATGGCATTCATGAGCATAGGATTGGTAAGCATGGCATTAGCAGACATGGCATGTGTGTTTGAATCATTTGTGTCCTTTTCTTTCTTGCATTGCATAGACAAATGATTTACACTATCACATTTAGCACATACCTTTCTTGGAGCATACATATCAGGAGTATAGTTATTATGCTTATTATTGCCTACTTTTCCATTTCTATTTTTTTCTTTTTCTCAGAATTAGGTTGGACAGTTTTCACAGGTGCAATCTTTTCTAATTTTGCTTTCAATTGTTTCTTGGATAAGCTACCTATGTTGATCTTCTAAACCTCAGCCTCAACTTGATTTTTGGTTTCCTTAACAAACTTGATAGGAGTGCTAAATTTGTTTTTCTTATCAGCCATTGATGATTTACTTGTTGATGGATGCTTATCAGATGATTCAGCATCAATCGATTGATAATCCTTATCAGTTGATGAAGGATTAGCAGTCGATTGATCTTTATCCATTGAAGTATCAGCCAATGGCTTGCCTGTTGATTTAGGGGATTCTCCTAGAACATCTAATCCCTGAATATCAATGATTTATTTGGCAGTTTTAGCAGACCTATTCCATTTGTTAATGGTTTCAATTTCTTCAGCCAATTGTTCTTTTAACAATTCTTCTCTTTTCAAACTGTTCACTAGTTCATTTCTAGCATCCTTACTTTCCTGCTTGAATCTATCTAAACAAACAAGTTCATTTTCAAGAAAAATATTCCTCTCAGTTAAAGCATCAATGGTCTTTTTCAACTTGAGATTTTCTTTGTTTAAAGATTTTAATGTAACATGCAAATTGTACAATTCATTTGACATTTCATTAATAGTACTATTGCATTCATCAGTTGTTAGTTCAGAAAAGTTGGTAGCCAGTACCTGATTTGATGATGAACTAGCTTCTTTATCTTCATGGTTGGCCATTAGAGCTAGATTGATGAATTCTTCAGAATCACTGTCCTCAGCAGTCCAGTCCCTCTCTTCAGATACAAAAGCCTTTTCTTTTTGTTTTAACAGGTCAAATTATTTCTTTTTATAGTCAATGCCATCATATGCTTCTACTACTACACCAAAGAAGCATTAGAATAATATTATCGTATAAGAAGCATTTGTTTAGAGTACTACTACTACACCTTCAGTTTAACCTAGTTTCTATTTTTATTAGTTGTAAATAATTTTATCGTGTATTTGAAATTGCAGTTTAAAATTGTTTTGATGGAAAAATATTATGAAAAAATAACTTTTTAATAGTATTTTTAGTTTATGTATATATTAGAATAATTAAAATATAAAATAATAATATTTTTGTGAATGTTTGATAATAAAATATATAATTATTTTGTGCAATATTGTCGAGTTAGTGAGGATGGTCACCGACAAATTTACTGAACCTAGACGGTACCTCTACACTTGCGGACATGACTTAGGATAACAGAGTTACTCCCTCCGTGCCAAAATGTTTTTCTCATTTTGACTTTTGGTACTGTTCATTGTAAGCGATTGACTACTAATTTACACATAATTTGTAAGACAAAATATAGTCATGAGTGATTTTGTTTGATTCGTATTTGTGAGTACTTTAATACAGTAAATTTTTTATATTTAATACTAATACGAAATTAAAGATATTAACAATCAAAAGTGTGTGTTGGCAAACGCGCACATGATTAACGGGAAAAGTTTTTTGAGACGGAGGGAGTAGCATTTTGTTACGAGTATATATATATATATATATATATATTAATTATTGACTTTCTTTTGTAGGGTGGTTTGGTTGGTGACTTTTAGATAGGGGTGTAAATGATCAGTCGAGTAATTTTAAACTTTTCATATTCGTCTTGTTTAAAATTTTTTGAATTTGAACTTGAACTCGAACACTTGTCGAGCCTAATATTTTGTTTGAGTTTGGTTCACTAATATTCACGAACATGTTTGCGAATAACTCATCAACACATATTCGCGAACAAATCTTACCAACAACTCATAAATATGTTTTAGACTATATATATTTTTCAAATTATAATATAGTATATATTATAATTTATTTAATAATACCAAAAAATGTATAAGTTTAATAAAATCAAAAAAATAAATGAGTACAATAAATAGTAAATCAATTTATAAACTAATATACACACAAATACTTAGCAAATATTTCACAAATATGTGTTCACAAATTTATTTCGAACTATATTCACGAACTATGTTCGTGATCGAACTTGGTCGCGAAAAGTGAAGGTAAGGAGCTTAAAGCTCTGATACCATGATAAACACTACTGTGAGCTAAAAAGTGAAGGTAAGGAGCTTAAAGGTCTGATACCATGATAAACACTACTGTGAGCTATGTATATAAATACTGATGTGTGTGTATATATGTATAACTACTAGACATGAAAGCTAATGTAGGCAAAGTAAAAAGAGATGTATCGCAAAGCTTGTGGTCTCTGTAGTACATGTCCAGGAGCCTAATATATGGAAAACTACGTACAAGAAAGTCAATGTAATATTGAATAACCCGTATACTAGTAACTACTACTGCTCAACTGCTAATCTCCTCAATCACAATAGTACAATAATAGCTAGTTGTAAAACAGTAATTTAACAATTACATAATATTCTCTTCATATTGTTATATTTATGTTAAGACATATATAAACTCATAGAAATATATTAAATTATAATATAATTGACATCTATAAAATATGCTAAATTTATAAGAAGATATAGGCTGCTTCAAGGAAAAACTATATACATACCAATTATCAAAAGTTTTCTGATACCACTTGAACAATATTTATCTTTTGTAGAATGAAAACACAATGTATTAAACACTGAACGGAATAGTGCTAATGCAATATTGTAGATTATATATACCTCTATGCGTGCAATAGATTCCAAAATGTCATGCAAGTAGTCGGCATCACTCTCTGGGCGGGGAGTTAACCTGCCAAACAATAAAGAACATATCAATATTCACAAAGCTCAGAAGCATAATACTGTCTTTACTCATAGACACACTTAGAACAATGGGCATGTGGAAGACCCTAATGACATATGCATGCCACACAAATACATTCATGAAGTTGCATATTACTATGAAACAACAAAAGAGACTTGTTAAAATTGCATTCGTTGAGTATTGATATTCAGAATATAAGCTTTTACTCCACTTGAAATTTATTATAATATATATATATATATATATATGTGTATATATATATGTATATATATATGTGTGTATAATATTTAGGGACTTCAGTGTGCAACCAAACAACCACACACTACAAGGAAAACTGAAAAAGACAACGGTTTTTTCCCCGTTGTCTGACACTTGTTTTCCCGTTGAGTATTGAGGCGCCGTCTGATATATACACCTCAGACAACGGTACGCTAACTGTTGTCCAAAAGATAGCAAGACAACGTCCCATGTTTTAGAAACCATTGTATAACACCTAGAAACAACAACGCTATGTTTCAAAACATATGTGTGAAATGAAGTCAGTCAGGTGTTTTAAAAATAACATATGTTGTTGTTCAAGGGTTAAGACAATGGTTCCTTAAATAAAAAGAGTTGTTTTATCAACATTTACATAACAGTTTTATCAATGAATATGTTGAGTCCACAACTATTTTTTATTGTGTTTCTTTTAGTCAGACAATGGTTTCATTTCTTTTTATATATTGTATGTGTTTTCTTTAAACAAAGGTTTAGTTTATAAAAAGACATTGTTTTAAATGTTTGCATACCATATTTTTATAAAGCCTTACTATTGTCTGATGTGATTAATAACATATGTATTTATAGATGGAGCATTAGCTAAACATAGAATAGACAATGGTTTCATTTGTACAAAAAAAGAGCTATAACAAGCAATGAACAAGCCAAATTATGTTTGAGTTTGGTTCACTAGTATTCACGAACAAATTTGCGAATAACTCATCAACACATATTCGCGAACAAATCTCACCAACAACTCATAAATATGTTTTAGACTATATATTTTTTTCAAATAATAATAGAGTATATATTATAATTTATTTAATAATAACAAAAAATGTATAAGTTTAATAAAATCAAAAAAATAAATGAGTACAATAAATAGTAAATCAATTTATAAACTAATATACACACAAATACTTAGCACATATTTCACAAATATGTGTTCACAAATTTATTTCGAACTATATTCACCAACTATGTTCGTGATCGAACTTGGTCGCGAACTATATTCACGAACATTATAATCGAATTTGTTCGCGAATTTTCGAGCCGAACTATGCTATACTCAAGTTCAGCTCATTTATGAACCAAACTTAAAAATTGTGTTCATGTTCGACTCGTTTACAAATCGAACCCAACCTAAACCGAGCACCGAATATTCGTGAGCGTATCGGTTCATTTAGCCCTACTTCTAAGTATCAGGTATGAGTTTTGTTCATTCCAAACCATGTTTGGTTGAAATTTTTGATTTTAAAACTCATACCTCAAATACATAAGATATGAAATTTTGATAACTTAGGGAGGTGATTATAAGATGGGGTATGATCCATGAATCAAATTAAAATTTTATTATTTTTATCTTTATTTATAAAATTACGTGTTAATTTTCAAAATAAAAAATTTATAATGATATTTTTAAATATTTAATAAATAATAGTGATTTATTTTTCATATTAACTGCATATTTTTATTTATTTAAAAATATATTAAATTATCAAATTCAATGCACCATTCAATCAATCTAATATTTCATCCCCATATCATATTAAACCAATTATGATTCCAACCCATATACCACCCCTCAAATACACTATATCTTGTAAATGTGAAAGGTTATAAATATATAACCGTCGACGTTATTACAGAATTCGAGTAGTGTCTGTATATATTTATAACAAATAATGCCCACATGCAGGGCCAATTCAATAAGTCAGTCTAAAGGAATTAACTTTATTATATATTTCTGTCAAAAAAAAAACTTTAGTATATACTATTATTTATTAGTTTGTTTTCATAGAAGTGTCAAATTGACTATAATTTTATCATGTGGAATGTTACACTTACTTTCTATAAAATCTTTTCAACAAAGATTTTAATTTTTTTTTCTTTTTTTTAATAAAATATTATTATTATCAATAACAAAAATATCAAACAGACCTGAATTTAATTATGGAGATAAATTCAAGTGTAGCAACTTACCCTAATTACTAGGCCACGTGGGTGGGACCACGTTATGTGTGACGCCACCCAGACAGCTAGGGCTTAGTGGTTAATTTTGCGACTGTGGAATAATAATTGTTTCTTGTAGGCGCGTCTACGAGTTTGTACTACATGAAATGTTAATAATTCACAATTTTAAGGTTTTAATTTTTCTTCGATGTTAATTTTTTAATTTTTCCTTTAAAAATATTTTTCAAATATAAAATTTTATTAAATATGTAAATATATATATTTGTATTTATGAGAAACTATATATGAATAAGTGATTTTTTTTATATAAATATGTAATATTTATAATACAGCAAATTTTTAAGAATTACATTTATATATAAGTAAAATGTGTCCATAAGTCTTTGTTAAGTTACCATTCAAAGCATCTACTGATAATTCAAATGCTATCGGTATAGTCGTCGGCATTATCATCATCATCACGGCATCCCCTAAAATTATAGTCGGTATAGACACGTTATGAATTTATGATCTGAAGCAGTCAACGTTGGAAGAGGTATTACGAAGATTTTTAATTAATTAGGTGTGTTATTGAAAGTTTATAAATAATATTCAAAACTAATTTTTTCTAGCCCCGGCTAATATTAACATATAACCTCTTGTTATATATTATTATACATCGTACGTATAACTTATAATCAGTGGAAAGTGCCCGCATAAAAAAATTATTATAATACTTTATTATTATTATTTTTTACAGAATTAACTTTTTCATTCATAAATTGTATAAACATACAATACCGAAAGGAAGAGGTTTCTTTCATTCTAAAACGTTTATCATGTAACCCAAAGACACTGTCCCGGGAAATTTAGATAATAAAATATTAAAATCCGAAAAGAAAACACTCATATATAATAATACAAGTTACAAAGAAATCTCTGAAATTTGTTAAAACGCGTCTGCCATCAATATCCACTCCAAGATATTTCTACAAGTTCAAATAATTGATATTATGCACCTGGAAATCACAAATAAATCCTAAATAAGTCAAAAATTAAAATAAGACCAAAATATTTTTACATATATTTTTTACAATAATATCATATGAAATAACAATACACAATTTAATTTAAAAAGAAAAATCTAACCAAAAGAAAATCCTTTTGGTTAGATACATAATTGAATAAATTTATCTATTCAAAATTCAAAAAAAATTCAAATCAAGTTTAAAAAATCAATTAAATAAAAGGTAATAACTATCATTTAATGAGTAATAAATACGAGCATATATAACTTATACTCATTAAAATCAATTAAAACTATTAATGATTAATACATAATAAAAACACAACTAAAATTTAGCTAATAAAATTAAAAATAATAAAAAAGATGACATTATTAACACATAATAAATATTGTAATTTATCTAATGTTATTAAATAAAATCTAAAATTTTATGAAAGTAAAACAAAAAAAGTAACAAATTTTGTAACTAGGGCTCCATTGAAAAGAATAAATTTTGTGACTAGGGCAAGTCACAAACTAAATTGTCTACACGCGCATTAAAAACTTTTAGGTGTAATATTAAATTAAACCAAACTAAATATACTAGCATATTCTTAGAGTAGGGTTTGGGAGAGTAACCATACATGAAACCATGCTCCTATCCTAGCTAGGGTTGTTTCCGGCCCGTAAACGACGCGCGGTATGATAAATTAGTGATCGAGTGATATATATACTTGTGCCCCTGGTTGTTTTCAAGACGGGATTTTAATACTCAAGATGAATAAGTGAAAATAAGATGAACATTAAATTGAAAATATCAAATTCTATGAAAACATGATGACAGTTCCGTGCAAAAATCATATTGCAACTGCAGTACGGCCATCGGAATAACTTCATCGATACTCCTTCTGACACGCCAGGCGATTGCAACTGTCCCATGATAACCATTTGAAATCAATAACAGTACGCCACGTACTAATTAACCACTGTTTGATCCATATTCTAAAATACACAGTACAACTTTAGAGACAATTCCCTCCAAATGGTTTATTAATTAATTAGTATCATAATCAATAGGATGTATATGTGTTGAGTCAGATTTGATCGAAAAATGGGAGAAACTTAGATTGATAAAGGATGAATGTGCAGTTGTTGGTGGTAAACTGGTAATACTGACGGATCTGAAAATTACCCATGGATCGGAGGGACCATATATGGGAGATTTAGGTGTAATATTAATGTATTCTACTGTATTATTTTCGCCTACATCTCTTTTTGCAGCGCTGTACATCTCTATCGACTACTTAATGTCCATTTATTTATACGGGTAGAAATTTATATCAACCAACGACTTAACCAACCACAATTCGACTAATACATGCACTTACTAATTGTATACTACTCTCTCCGTCGTCCCATTTCAAGTGTTTTATTGACTTTTCAAGTTCAAATTTAATTAAGTCTAACTGAAAATTAAAAATATATATATTTATAATTTTCAAAATCTGAAAAATACATTTTAAAGAAAATTATATAAATTTTTCAATGATATATATTTTATATTTTTTTAATTATATAATATATGTAATATTTGGTCAAATTTTAAAATTTTTAACCATTGAAAAGTCAAATCAGTCACTTGAAGTGGGACGGAGGGAGTAGTAACTTATTAATTATACATATTTAAAAAACCGAGAGAGAATAGGAAAAAACTTTTAATGTTGAATAGTAGTATCAATAATTATAAAATTAATGACACATATATATATATATATGGAAACTCTTCACCGGTTACAGTGAGATATTTTTTGATATCCAACGAACCCATCTTCTACCGTTAAAAAAATAAATCAATGGCTGAGATTTAAAAAAATATGTTCATCCGCTCTATTATAGAGCGTACATACGCTCTATTATTGAGTGTATGAGCATATTTTTTAATTCTCATTTTACCCTTTTAAAGTTATGCTCTATTGTATGTCTTCTGAGAATACACACCCTTATCTCCTCAAAACACACTTGTTCTTTTATCATATCATTTTTTTGGAGATTTCTATGAGTTCTCTAAAACCCATTTCAATTTTGCCCATTTCATAACCTATTTCATAACCAATATACTTTGAGCTGTCTAATACCCATTTTTTATAAACTTTGAGCTTGTGAAAAGATTCAATTTCTTGAAGATTTCAAAAATTGAGTTTGGGAGGAGAAGATTCAATTTCTTGAAGATTTCAAAAATTGAGTTTGGAAGAAGATTCGATTTCAAAGTTGAAGTTATATTATAGTTTTAAGTTGTTTATGGTATTTTGAAATTGGATTTGTATTGATCTTCATTTTTGGTTATATTTTGGAGTTGAATTAGTCGGTTTAAGTAGTAAAAAAAATAAAAATAAAGGCACGCTATATAAAAGAGCATATGTAAAGACATGTTAAGCCTTTTAAGGCTTTTTTAACTTAGTTTTTTGTAGTCATATACGTATGCTATCGTACAAGTTTTTTTTTAATTTAATAATATCCACGTGGCCACAGTAAGGACATAAAAAGCAAAAATAAATAAAGACATACGATCTATAATGTAGCGTAAGTCTTTTTTTATTTTATTTTAAATTTTAGCTGTTCATTTAGTTTTTTAATGGTGGGAGATGGATTGACTTGATTAACAATAATATCCAACCGTAGTTGTATAAAGAACCCCTCTATATATTTCATAAAATAAAGTTTGATATTAATGTAAATTATTAACTATACATAAACTTTTCAAATAATTTAATACTTAAAAATAATCAAAACAATTGATTTTAAATTTTATAACAATTTGATTCTACTTTATAATTATTCTATATAATTTTTATTGGTGATTTTTAATAAGTTTTCATAAAAAATCAATATAACTTCATTTTTAATATTTTTTTTTACTAAAATTTAGTTATGAATAATATTAAAATGAATATAAGGGATCCTCCCTCTACTCTCTCTCTATATATAATTTTATAAAACTAATTTCTGTACTAACCAGTTTAAGTAAATTTGTTGTCTAGAAGATGAATTACACGGGCCAATCAAGTGGGATGACTGCATTTCATATCTTATGCATACGAGTAATACTAATAATCAAAAATGTTTTCAAAATATTTTTTTTTTGCTAAGTTGTTTTCAAAATATTTTTAATGTGACAGTATTACATGATAATGAAAATTTTTAACTTGTATATATCATTAATGTGAATGCATCTCCCCTTTATGTTCTGGCCCACCTCCCCAAGTCCGAAAATTTTTTTACAAACATTTTTGGTCCCTAACATTACTCCATACATATATAATTGATATAATCAAGGTGAACCCATTACCCATGGCTATATTTCTTTCCCTTTATTTTTGCTAGAATGCCTTTGCTTATACTTCTCTTTAGCTGGTCGTCAACTTTTCAGAAACCTCCAGCCGGATTGCTCAAATATCACATGATCATATATATATACTTGCGACACACGTTTAACTTCAATTTAGAGGGAAAGTTTCCCTCCAGAATTTGTTGTCAGTGCCAAATTATATGATTAAAATATTAACTTTCTGACCACAATTCAAAATCCGTCGGATGATGGGCTAAGCATGTGACAAAACTCCCTGTCTGGTAAGCCATCGGTCGGAACTTGGAAAAGGCTGATATTGTTGTAGTGTTGAGACAGCACTAATCATAGTCATTTAATTCTTTATGCAGCGGCTCCAGCACCTGCCATACACAGCAGCAGAGATATCATCATATCATTGATCGATATCCCTTCATTCATTGAGGTTTGTCATGACAATCAGCCCTATAAATTCATGCAAAACTTTTGGTACTTAACTAGTACTCCATATTACATATTCCAATACTCCAAACTGCGGGACATGCACTCGAATCCGCCAAGATGCAGGTGAATCATATCAATCGGCGCGTCTAAGAAATAAGAAATGGAGGATTAATATGTTTTGTACATAACATGCATGTATGTATTTTGTAAATATTTTTTACTCGTTTTTTTTCAAATTAATAAAATTTTCTCAGAATTGTTTTTGTATTTACTAAACATATTCATTTTGAACAAAAGATGTGTATACAAAATAAAGAGTGTTCTACAACTTTTTCAAATTAAATAGTTCTTTCATTGAACCGAGCAAGATCATAACCAACTTAACATGTTACACACATATGAATATTTTATGTTACACATAACCAACTTAACTGTAGAAATTAAAGAACCAAAAGGAAAATTAAGCAAAAGAAATATTAGAATAATACCTTCAAAGCATTAATATTGTAATCGGACACTCTAAGCTTGCCATTAAGAAACCATAAGAGAACTGCAGATTCTTTACTTGATTCATAAGAGTTCCACCAAGATACAAGCTTGCACAAAGTAGAAGTACTGGAACAGACTGTGTGGTTTACAGGAGTAATAGATCGATGCTACAATTAACACGTACAGCATCAAGACAACTTTTATATATTATAATATAAGGAAGGCCTACATAATGGTTCTCCGTCCGGTTTTGCTGCAACGTAAAAATAGATAAATTTATTTAACTGACTCGCACTTAATTTATGAAGCAATGCAGGTCAAAAATCTCAGGGAGCACCTGTCTATATCATATAGTCGTTGAATGTTCCATCAAATAATAATACTTTTCTTTCTATAGCGATATATATCTAATCTCTATCGATTACGCAAATTGCGATATTTAATAGATGCGCCACACACATATTAAGTCGTATGTTTGGTATATATTACGCTGTACATATTTATTATATGTACAGCATGCATTATATATATACATATATTAATAGATATGCAAAACTTTTTGTAGTTTACATGTTCGATTTCTGGATCGGAGCTGCGGTGCAGCATGTTAGTCGATTTCCTAATACTGTCATATCTGACCAAGATGCTACTCTGCTATGACCAAGATCTATCCCTGAAATATCTGACCAAGATATGCTGCTAGTCTGCTATCTCGCCTAGCTCTAATACTGCCATGATCAGGTGAATCGTCGATGTAATATATGTATATTAATTTAGGCTGAGTTTTTTCTTCTACCATACTGAGTTTCAAATATATATCTGTCCATGCATGATCATATATATGGATTATAATTCTTTTATAATGTATTTTTTAAAAATAAAAAAAACAAATACTTTAATTGTTCAAAATTTCCCTATATATAAGTTTAGTATTTTTAAATCAATTCTTCAACAATTTTAGATGAATCAATCAATAATTCTAAAAGTATTGATATTGCTTGTAGCTAGGTAGGTTATGACTTTTCTGATTCATAGTGGAACGTGGTATTTTTATTCTTTCCGGGATGTTTAATTATGTATGATTTAAAACGATTTCTATTTTATTTTTTCTGAAATTTTTATTTAAATAGTTTAAAGTGTAGTTATATTATTATATTTTATGATTCCTGCAATAGAGTCAAAATAAAAATATATATAAAATATTATTTAGAATAATAAATAATCGTAACTAAAAAGTTTAAAAAGGTAGAATATATATGTAAATTAACATATATATTTATTATTGGTTAAAGTATATAAAATATATTATTATTACATTTTTAAAGTTATTTCTATTTCAATTAAATTTTTTAAATTTAAAAATTACATTACATATATGACCCTGAATTTAATTTAATTGGTTCAGACGCGTTAAATGGTAAAGGAGAGAGTTGAACAAGATACAATAAGAGTTGTTACGTAAGATAATATAATATCACGATCAAAATCTCAAATTTCTTAATTCCGAAGCAAACTTGGCTGCCGCTAAGATAATATCTCAATCAAATCATCTCAAATTTCACACTATGATTCCTTTAGGTTGCTTGCTGGTCTTGGTTATTATCTTATCTCCTTCAATTTCAATTTCAGAAGGCTTAATCCATCTCAATCAGCTTGATCTAGGGTATGGAATCTAATCTAAATTTACTTGTTAGTAAAAATTAAGCCAAATACGCTGCTTGATGCAGTTATCTAAATCTTGATCTAGGGTTTGTAGAATATGTTATATGTATGGGGGGAGGGCTTGTGTACATACATATATATAGTATTCATCTTCATATCTAATGGCATCAAACAATTTTTCTATTTCTATTCCAATTTTCAAAGGAGACAATTATCATTCATGGGCCATCAAGATAAAATCATACTTGAAAGCCTTAAGCTTGTGGGAAGTTATTGAGAATGATATTGAGTTTACTCCTCTTCCGGAAAATCCAACAGAAATTAGGGTTTTTTAAATAGATTGTTTTCTGATCATGATTATTTGCTAATCTCCCTCTCAATCATGACCTAGAGTATGGAATCAACTCTCTTTATAGACTAGCTGCTATATATATATATATATATATATATATATATATATATATATATATATATATATATATATTATATGCCTATATCATGTTTAATGTTTTGCCTTGTGAAACATAATATGGTTAGTTTCATAATTATTTATGGAATTTTACATTAGAATAAGAAGGTTATACTCTATGAGACAGATAATGTTCAATTTTTTCATGACTACTTCCAGTAGTAAACGGGGGATAAGTAAGCAGGAATCATGCGTCACTGGTAACCCAATATTTGAGTGCTGGAAGTGTGGCTCGAGCTGGTGGGGCGATCACCGCCAGCAGCTTGCTGACTGTGCTGGAGGCTTCGGGAAGAATGCAATTGGAGGCAAAGGGGGACAGATTCTTGTGGTCACCGACTCTTCTGACAAAAATTTGATTAAGCCAAAACCAGGAACCCTTCGCCATGCCCTAATTCAAAATGGTTCTTTCTGGATCATATTCTCAACCAGTATGAAAATCAAGCTCTCTGGTCCGCTTTTTATAAGTAGCTTTAAGACCATTGATGGGCGTGGTGCTGATGTCCGCATTAGTGGAAAAGGCTGCCTTATGGTTGAAGATGTTAGAAATGTTATAATTCACAGTATTAGCATCATCAAGTGTATTCCATCTGAGAGTGCTTATATACGTAAAAATGAAAGCCTAGTTAAACATGTTGGGAAATCCATGGGAAATGGGATTAGTATCATAAGATCTCGGAATATTTGGGTTGATAATTGTACTTTTTCAGATTGCACAAATGAGCTGATTGATGCCACCCTGCTCAGTACCGCTTTAACCTTTTCCAACAATCTTTATTTCAACAAAAGTGAGTTGCTCTTGGATCGCCAAGATAATAATGGATTAAAGCAGGTAATCCATATTACTGTTATTTAATTCAAGTAGCTAGCTGGAGTAGTATATATTTATGGAGTTATTATGTACAGGTGACAACAGAATTCAATCGTTTCGGGAAGCATTTGACTAACATTCCACCCAGCAGGCATGTCTTTCTTTTCAAATTAGTAATACGGATTGCATTTGTAGAAACTAGAACAGATATATGCATGTGTACGTGCAAAATGATATTAACACTCATGTTTGAGACAAGCTCGTTTTTCATATATAAATATCAACTACATACAAAACAAATGAAAACGTTCAGAATATATATCATGAAGGTGAGTACAACCAAAACTAAAAACATACATATGCAGCCGGTATTATAATAAGTAAAATTATATTTAATACATGCATATTTTTTTAGGCTCATAACCCACTACAGACCAAATTTTTTAATTTTTTCCTTATAATAATATAGTATAGAATAGGAAGACAAAATTAAAATTTTAAGTTTGAATTTATCGTCATTGCTGCAGCAAGCTTATAGGTCATTGAAGTAAAATGTAAAATTTATAAGTTATATGTGGATGGTTATATCATTATAAAATAATTTATAAAAAAATGTCTCACACACAGGTACTTAGTTTTTTTTTTTATACCTTTAAGTTAGGTTTTCACTTACTACAAAAATACAAATAAAAGGAAAAATAGGGTTTCTTAAAATGTGTATAATAGACCGTAAATCTTTTTGTTTATTCGACATATAAACAGGAACAATGGCGAACGTGGCGCCGTAGTACCACATAGCAGTTGTATCGGCTTATGGTGTAAGGTGAAGCATATTATTATAGTGACTGTTCTGGTAGTCGTGTCGGTCATCTTTTCAACTGGCGGCACATATTGGATCTGTAAAATCCGGAATCGCTGCAGCTGCGGTAGTGGGAATTCTTGCTGTAATTGCTGTAATGGCAATGGAATTCAACGGTATGGGCTCTCTTCTTCTTCTTCTTTTCTGTCAACATACGTGCTCTATTTTAATAAAACTTTTATTAAATTATTTATTGTATTTATTAATAAATTAACCTCATAATTTTTGGGTATAAGACTAATTAAGATTTTGTTTGTTTTCTTAAATAAATTAGTTAATTAAAAATTACTTATAAATTTAGTTTTGGTAGTACATATAATAAGTAAAGATAATTTGTGACTAATTAATGTGAATTCATAAAAATAAAATATGTACATCTTTCAATGCAATATTTTGATTTTGCAATTTAATTTCATAAGAATAAATATTACTTTCAATTAATTATATAAAAACTTTTTTAAATAAGTAAACAAACCCTAAACTATATTATTTATTCAGCTACCAAAGTATGTACAAGACGTATGATGTTGCTCATCAAATTATAGCCATCAAAAAGCTACATGCATAAGTTAATTAACCATCCCAACCATCATTTTTAGATGCATATTATATATACTTACGTAACACAATAACAATATGCGGGAAAAAATTAAAAATAATAAAATATACTTGCATTCATGTAAAAACACTAATATTAAATTCAACTTTCTAAATCATCTCACAAAACAAAAATCAAAATATCTGCTATTTAGAACGTAATACATATATATAAACTGTTAATGCAATGTTTATTTTTAATTACCTGAAAATCATTTAAGGTAAGATAAAATGTGATAGCCGTCCTTCTTAGGTTTAAACCCTAATTAGGTCATATTTTGCCTGGAAATCATGTTTATATTTTCAATAAAACATTGACTTTTTAGAAACAAATCACGGCTACTTTTTCTAAGCCTAGCCGTTTTGTACTCAATTATTAATCTTTTTTAACACTATATAGACTTATGTAAATTCATCTTTACTTTATGTCTAACATTTGCAAAACCCTATTTGATGGGAAAAAATATTTCGAAATAAATCTTCTTTGTTGTATCTGATGATTCTTGTTGAAGTTTTTGTATATGACTAAAAGAATCTTGCATGTGTAAGAAACAATTCAAGAAACTAAGGACGAAGATTCACATGTCACCCGATATTCCTATATATATTGACCTTTGTACATTAAAATATACACTACAATAAATAAACAACCGCCCTAATGGTCGGTTTTAAAGAAATGGCGGTCGATTTTAATTAATCCCGACTATAAAAGATGGTCGGGTTAAACCTGATGGGTTTTAAAGAAACTATTTTGCATTTGCATGTGAATATGCTTACTTTCTGCCCATATTTTGTACTGGATTATTGTACATAGATACTTATTGCTAGAGCTGCTCTTGGCATGCCATTATACACTGCATATACTTATGGAAGTAGATCCTCATGCAAATATGAAATATACATATATGCCAAATAGCCTTTGATTTTTTAGTTACTTGCTCCGTGTCTGATGTCGTGATTTTTTAATAAAAAATAATTGGCCACAATCTATCAGTTTTAGGAAATCACCAAGTTTATTGTTGGATTTTGTATTCTGTCTCGTTATTTATGTTTGCCTCTTTTTTATAGTATATACTTGTATTTTGTGACGGACAGGTTGCAGAAAGACGAAAAGGACTGTTCGGAGCACTCAAATCCTTAAAGAAGAGGGGTCTCCATTGTTGTTGTGAAGGATATTCGCTTTGGATTCAGTAACTTGTTAGTTACTGAATTTAGTCATTGTTTTGCTCACTATTGAAACAAGTTTGTGTAAGAAAATATCACATTTCTGATTTCAAATTGTTGCCAGAATATTTTTTTATGAAGCAGATGCTTGTGTTTCCGATGCATCTCTAATTTTTTTCTAAATGAATTATGAAAACAACTGGCAATTCATAACAAACAGGAGAAATTCCACAGGTTAATGAGGGTCACACAGTTGAAATTGTGTTAGAGTTCGATATTCATTTCCCTCTTTTTTACGATTCAAAATTATATTTAGACAGTTGCTGAGGGCTTGGAATGCATTTCACATACGCCTGGATGTAATAATCTAGTTGCAGAATTATTATCAAACAAATTAATGAACTAAAATATAAGTATGTCATGTCATTAGAATCATCCTAATTATAAGTTATTATGTAATATCATTACAATTATTTTTCTTTAATCTGGTGTTAATTGAAGATATGTTATGCATTTGCCAAGCAATAAAAAACATCGAGTGCTGAGCACCAGGGAAAATTAAACACTCCACATACTCGTATTTGGTATATCTTAAAGATACGACAGACAAAGCTTTAGCATAATATATAGTTTTAACAACAAATTTATATATAATACTTGACCAGAATTACTGCTAAATATATCCGTCTTCGTTTCTATTCTACACCTTTTAATGCCAAGAGTGCAGCATGTTAATCTGATGTGTTTTGATGATATATAACAGCATGCTGATTTGCTATTTGTTACTGTAACAGCTTGCTAAGTAACTAGTTTTAATCTATACAGCTTACCATTATATGATTGACTCACTTGATATATCCTACATATATATGAGTTTGCTATGTATAAGTATATTCTCAGGTAACTTGGTTGAGTATGTGGAAAGACAAAGTTTCAGGAAAGTGTTCGTAACAGCCTGCTAAGATCAGTCACAGAACCGTAACAGCAAGCTGACACTGTTCCGCCCAGAAGCTATTCAAAATCAATTTCGATAATGGATTTTCCTTGAAGATGCTTGGAGAGATCAGAGATTGGTTAGGATTTAAATATGTAAGGACTCTATTATATAATATATAGTTTATATAATTAATAGAACTCAAAAAGGATTTTCAAATACCTTCCTTATTTACTCAGATTTGATTCTCCTTACCATATCTTTCCAAAACAGATTTCTATCAATCTTTTCCATATCAAAATCTTTCCATAACAGCTCAAATTCGTTTTGATCTTTTTCTAGCTGTTGGAAATTGATATTACCTTTCAAAATTGAATTGTTAGAAGATTTAAACTATTTCAAATTTCGAATTTCAAATCTTCTAATATCCTAGTTGTTGGAGAATATATTATGCTAATCAAATCTTTTCTTATTACATAATATTCTCAGACCCGTTGTATGCTTCTTATATATATATTCACTTGCAATCTTTATTGTAAGTAAACCAATCGATATACAACGTAAAAAGTTTTGAGTCCTGAATATACACGCTTCATCTCTTCTCTCTCAAAACACTTTAATTTTATAAACTCTGAGCTCCATAGTTATATACACGTATATTATATACAAGAGTTTATAGTTTGGGTTGTAACGCTTATTATTCTTTGTAAACAAAGTTGTATTGATTAGTTGCTGAAGTAGTGGCAAGGGATCTTGGTGATCAGGGAATATTGCTCTAGGGAACTCTTTGTATTAGAGAACAGGTTGTTCGGGAACTAAGGAATTCAAGGGAGTGGTTTGCTCGAGGAATTCAGAGTTCAAGAGGAACAAGCTTGTTAGAGGATCTTGGGGTTCAAGAGGGCTGATTATTCAAAGGGAAACATAGTGTATCAGCAAGCCGTTTTCAGCAACTGGGTTAAAGGGAGATATATTATTGTATCGTGTAATTGGTATTTTTATTGATCAATAATATATTCTCTTACCGGGTTGGTAAGGGACCAGGACGTAGACCATTAGTGGATAGGGGTCGAACCTGGCTAAAATCGATTGTGTTCTTTATTTTCAGTATTTACATTCTGCACTGCATCATAACAGCAAGCTATTATACTCTGTAATCTGTAATCAGCAAGCTGACAGTGTCAGCAGCAGACTGTTTTGTTTGTAACAGTCGATACAAGTTGGTAAAAGTTAAAATTGGCCTTAGTTAGTCATATACACCTATTCACCCCCCCTCTAGGTGTGCATTCACAGTTGGTATCAGAGCTTTGGTGTACTAATATTTCTGTAACAGGAAAGTACGAGTCCTATGGCCATGGCTACTAACTTTTATCCTGAAGGAACATCGAGTTCGAGGCCACCACTTCTCTTGGGTACTGAAAATTACAATTGGTGGAAAAATAGAATGGAGATACATCTAACTAGAGAGCCACTTGAATGGAGAGTTGTCCAGAAGGGTCCGTTTGAGTTTAAAGACAAAGACGGCAAGGCGAAAGACATTGATGATCTCACAGATGGTGAACTATCAAAGATGAGTTATAATGGCAAAGCAAGGAACACTCTAATGAATGGATTGTGTCCTACTGAATGTGACAAAGTTTCTTCATGCAAGACGGCAAAAGAAATCTGGGATACCTTGGAATTATGTCATGAAGGTTCTAAAGGGCTGAAAAAGGTGAAACTCAGCAAGCTGATGAACGAGTTTGGGAATTTCAAGCTTGGAGAAGGAGAAACAATCAGAGAAAGTCAATCTAGATTTCAAATAAATATGAATGCTCTCAAACAACTTGGCAAGGAGATTCCTCAAGAAGAAATCAATATGAAAATACTCAGTGCCGTGCCATTTATCTACGAACCAAAGGTGACTGCATTGGAATCTTCACCAATAATAGATACTATGGATACCTTGGCGGTATTTGCTGAACTAGAACAGTTTGAAAGCAAAATAAAGGCTAGTCAAACTGAAATCATTCAAGCTCCAGTGGTTAAGATGAAAAACTTGGCACTTCATACTGATAACATCAAGCTGGAATAAGAAGAATCAGAAGATGAAGATATAGCTTTACTATCCAGAAAGATCAAGATGCTCATACACAAGAAGAACATGATGAAGAAAGAAAAAGGCAGAAAATACTCCAGAGATTCAAAGGAGGAAAATTGCTTCGAATGTGGCAAGCCAGGACACTACAGAAAGGACTGTTATAAGCTGAAGAACAAACAGCAAGCTGCTACAAAGGAGAAAACGAAATCAAAAGCTTTTTTGTCATGGAGTGATGATGAAGATGGTTCTGGTGATGAATCAAGTGGTGACATGGTCAACCTAGCACTTGTTGGTCTCGAAAATGAAATACATCAAGAGAATACGGAAGAAGTGTTGCTTGAAAGTGATGTTTCTGATTCAGAATTAGATGGTAGTGAGGTAAACTCCTTTTATTCTGGTAAACCATCTGAAACTATTATTCCGAAATCACTAACCATGCAG
This sequence comes from Oenanthe sinensis, assembly GCA_028671895.1. Classification (NCBI taxonomy): domain Eukaryota; kingdom Viridiplantae; phylum Streptophyta; class Magnoliopsida; order Apiales; family Apiaceae; genus Oenanthe; species Oenanthe sinensis. The sequence goes on from CM053795.1 coordinate 19,287,333, forward strand.
GAAATAGAAGTCGTTTCGATAGATGAGTTTTTAGCACTAAAAGCTAAAACCAGCAAGCTGGAAGAAAAGAATGCTTATCTCAAGAGAATGTTATATGATGTCTTGGATGGAAAGATGCCCAATGATAACAGTGATGAACTTGTTCAACTCAAAAATGAAGTTTCTAATCTTGAAGGAATTAACAAACTTGTGCAAAAGAGAAATGATGTTCTGATGAAGGAAATCAGCGAGCTGAAAGCAGACATTGAAGCTAGAGATGTATGCCTTGAGACGTTCAAACTTATGGAATCAGATTTCGGAGAAGTATCTCAGCAAGCTGAAAAGATCAAAGAGTTGGAACAGGAGATAAAACATCTTGAAAAAGGAATGGGAAAGTTTGTTCAAGGTGAAGAAGTTCTCAAATCCATGATGAAGCAAACTAAAGTACCATTGGCAAAAGAAGGATTAGGAATGGAAACTAAATTGAAGGATAAAGGTCTCAAGTATGATGGCAAACATGGTATTCCATATGACTATGCTATGCCTTGGAAGATTTGCCAGAAGTGTCAAAGAAAGGGCCACCTGTCAAAGCATTGCAAACTGCAGAATGCAGAATCAGCTTACTGGAACAGACAGACAGCTAGCCGACAGCAGTTTGGAAGAACACAAAAAGCAAAGAATCAAGCACCAAGAGTGATCCAAAAGTGGATCAAGAAATCTGATTTAACTGTTCTTTATGTGTTATCAGCTAACCAATTTGGACCCAAACCTATATGGGTACCAAAATGTTGAGTTGTTTTTGTTTGTTTTGTAGGTATGTCTTGCTGCCAAAATAAATGCAAAGCAATGGATATTGGACAGTGGTTGTACAAGACATATGTGTGGAGACAAATCTCAGTTTCTTAGCCTTAAGAGGAAAAAGGGAGGAAGAGTCACAATTGGTGATAACAAGACTCTTCAAATTCTTGGAAAAGGCAAAGTTGGTAATAGTATGATTTCAATTGATAATGTACAATATGTCCAAGGTCTTAAGTATAATTTGCTTAGTGTAAGTCAATTATATGATGATGGACATGCTGTTAATTTTGGTAAAGATAAATGTACTATTACTGTTGGTACTAACAAAATCCCCCTAGTTGCTAGAAGGGAAGGAAATATATATATTGTGGACTTTGAGATGCAGGAAACAGCGTATTGTTTAGCAGCTCTTGATGTTGAACCATATATTTGGCATAGAAGGCTAGGACATGCTCACATGGACTTAATCAGCAAGCTGTCTTCAAAGAAGCTAGTTAGAGGACTGCCCAAATTGAAGTATGTCAAAATCGAAACATGTTCATCTTGCCAATTAGGAAAACAGGTCAGGACACCTCACAAGTCAAAGAAAATGGTATCTACTTCTAAACCTTTAGAGCTTCTTCATTTGGACTTGTTTGGTCCTGAAGCATATGAAAGTATTGGAGGTAAAAAGTATGGTTTTGTAATTGTTGATGATTACTCTAGATTTACTTGGGTATTGTTTCTTCGTACTAAAGATTCTGCTTTTAGTGAATTTGAGAAACTAATCAAATTACTTGAGAACAAGCTAGATACAAGACTTGTAGGTATTCGAAGTGATCGAGGTGGAGAATTTCAAAAGGAGTTTGTAACTTATTGTGAAGAAAGAGGTATCTCTCATGAATTCTCTGCACCAAGAACTCCACAGCAAAACGGTGTTGTTGAAAGGAAAAACAGGTCACTACAAGAAACAGCAAGGACACTGTTGCAAGAAAGCAAGCTGCCAAGGAGTTTCTGGGCAGAAGCTGTAAATACAGCAAGCTATGTTCTTAACAGAGTGCTGATCAGACCTATTCTCAACAAAACTCCTTATGAATTACTGAAGAACAAGAAGCCAAACATTGGGTACTTCAGAATATTTGGTTCCAAGTGCTTTGTACTCAAAACGATTGGTAAAGATGGTAAATTTGATGCAAAATCTTCTGAATCTATATTTCTTGGCTATTCTTTAAATAGTAGAACTTATAGAGTCTATAACATACAAAAACGTATTGTTGAAGAGTCTATTAATGTTACATTTCAAGAAGCTACTAATGTTCTGTCAAGAGATGAGGAAGATGATGCAGGTACAGGTACTGACAGCAAGCTGAGAAGCATTGCAGAAGAGAAACAGCCAGCTGACAGAACACCTGATAAAAATACTAATAGTGAACAGCAAGCTGGAACCTCAACTCCAGTAGCTGATTTTGTTGGAGGATCTTCACCAACAACTCCAGAGAGGTCTAATACCATTGAATCAGATCATTCATCACCATCATCAAAAGTTAGAAGAGTTGCTGATCTTTATAAAGAAATCTCTCAACATACATTGCCAAAGACAACAAGGACATCAAAGAATCATCCACAAGAGCTTGTGATTGGGAATGTTAATGAAAGAATGAGGACCAGAAAAGGAGCAATAAATTTTTGTGCTTATGCTGCCTTTTTAGCTCAAGAAGAACCGAAAAATGTCAAAGAAGCATTGGAAGATGAAAATTGGGTAGTGGCGATGCAAGAGGAACTTAACAATTTTAAAAGATGTGATGTTTGGGAACTCGTCAAGCCACCAAAGGATGCTTCAATAATAGGAACAAAATGGGTATACAAGAACAAATTGGATGAATATGGAACAGTTACCCGAAATAAAGCAAGATTGGTCGCACAAGGATACAATCAGCAAGAGGGAATCGACTATGATCAGACTTATGCACCTGTTGCAAGGTTGGAATCTATTAGGATGCTTCTCTCATTTGCATGCTACAAGAAATTCAAGCTGTATCAGATGGACGTGAAGAGCGCTTTCCTAAATGGCTACTTAAAAGAGGAAGTATATGTGAAACAGCCTCCTGGTTTCGAGCATGAGCAATTTCCAGATTATGTATACAAGCTGAAAAAGGCCTTGTATGGATTAAAGCAAGCTCCTAGATCATGGTATGAAAGGCTCAGTAAGTTTTTAATTAAGAATGGTTTCACACGAGGTAAAATAGATCCCACTTTATTTACTAAGCATGATAAGAATGATATACTTGTTGTTCAAGTTTATGTAGATGATATAATTTTTGGATCTACTAATGAAAGTATGTGTAAGTGGTTCTCTGAGTGTATGCACAGTGAATTTGACATGAGCATGATGGGAGAGCTCAATTATTTCTTGGGGCTCCAAATCAAGCAAACAAAAGATGGAATCTATGTGCATCAATCCAAGTACATAAAAGAGTTACTCAAAAGATTTGGATTTGAAAATGTTAAGCCAAAATCTACTCCAATGACCCCAGCCAGCAAGCTGACTTCGGATGAAAAGGGTAAGGATGTAGAAATCACTAGATATCGAGGTATGATCGGTTGTTTATTGTACTTAACTGCCTCTAGACCTGATATCATGTATAGTGTATGTGTTTGTGCAAGATTTCAAGCAAAACCAAAAGAGTCTCACTTGAATGCTGTCAAGAGGATATTTAGATATTTGAGTGGTACTATAACTCTTGGTTTATTTTATCCTATCACAAATGCATTTGATCTTGTTGGATATAGTGATGCAGATTATGCAGGTTGTCAAACGGATAGAAAGAGTACTAGTGGTGTTTGTGCATTTTTAGGACAGAGTTTAGTATCTTGGTAATGCAAGAAGCAAACATCTGTTGCATTATCTACTGCAGAAGGGGAGTATTTGGCAGCTGGTAGTTGTTGCTCTCAAATGCTTTGGATGATTCAAACACTCAAGGACTTTGGAATTAAATGTGAGAAAATTACAATCTATTGTGACAATACAAGCACTATCAACATTTCAAAGAATCCAGGGAATCACTAAAGAACAAAACATATTGATGTTCGACACCATTTCTTGAGAGATAATGTTGCAAAGGGAAAGGTAGAGCTGATATTTGTGCCTACAGAGTATCAGCTAGCTGACATCTTCACCAAACCCTTAGCAGAAGAAAGATTTTCTGTTCTTCGAAGGGAACTTGGGATGTGCAATGTCTAAATAGCAAGCTACTTTGAAAAGTCTGGTATCTAATCTTATTACTTGCTATATATGAACTTATGTGATGTGCATGAAAGGTGATATTTTTTTTTGATGATTAAGGGGGAGAAAATATATAGTCTGATTGCATGCTTACGTGGTTAATGCTATACTGGAGATAAATATGTTTTATGCATGTCTAATATTTGTGAGAAAGATATATTGCATATTGAGCTTGTTTTGCAGGAAGCATTGTTTGAGGGGGAGCCGTTTAGCTCACACCCGCATTGTTTGAGGGGGAGATATTAGCACAATCATATATTGGTGTATAATCATCAAAAAGGGGGAGATTGTTAATCTGATGTGTTTTGATGATATATAACAGCATGCTGATTTGCTATTTGTTACTGTAACAGCTTGCTAAGTAACTAGTTTTAATCTATACAGCTTACCATTATATGATTGACTCACTTGATATATCCTACATATATATGAGTTTGCTATGTATAAGTATATTCTCAGGTAACTTGGTTGAGTATGTGGAAAGACAAAGTTTCAGGAAAGTGTTCGTAACAGCCTGCTAAGATCAGTCACAGAACCGTAACAGCAAGCTGACACTGTTCCGCCCAGAAGCTATTCAAAATCAATTTCGATAATGGATTTTCCTTGAAGATGCTTGGAGAGATCAGAGATTGGTTAGGATTTAAATATGTAAGGACTCTATTATATAATATATAGTTTATATAATTAATAGAGCTCAAAAAGGATTTTCAAATACCTTCCTTATTTACTCAGATTTGATTCTCCTTACCATATCTTTCCAAAACAGATTTCTATCAATCTTTTCCATATCAAAATCTTTCCATAACAGCTCAAATTCGTTTTGATCTTTTTCTAGCTGTTGGAAATTGATATTACCTTTCAAAATTGAATTGTTAGAAGATTTAAACTATTTCAAATTTCGAATTTCAAATCTTCTAATATCCTAGTTGTTGGAGAATATATTATGCTAATCAAATCTTTTCTTATTACATAATATTCTCAGACCCGTTGTATGCTTCTTATATATATATTCACTTGCAATCTTTATTGTAAGTAAACCAATCGATATACAACGTAAAAAGTTTTGAGTCCTGAATATACACGCTTCATCTCTTCTCTCTCAAAACACTTTAATTTTATAAACTCTGAGCTCCATAGTTATATACACGTATATTATATACAAGAGTTTATAGTTTGGGTTGTAACGCTTATTATTCTTTGTAAACAAAGTTGTATTGATTAGTTGCTGAAGTAGTGGCAAGGGATCTTGGTGATCAGGGAATATTGCTCTAGGGAACTCTTTGTATTAGAGAACAGGTTGTTCGGGAACTAAGGAATTCAAGGGAGTGGTTTGCTCGAGGAATTCAGAGTTCAAGAGGAACAAGCTTGTTAGAGGATCTTGGGGTTCAAGAGGGCTGATTATTCAAAGGGAAACATAGTGTATCAGCAAGCCGTTTTCAGCAACTGGGTTAAAGGGAGATATATTATTGTATCGTGTAATTGGTATTTTTATTGATCAATAATATATTCTCTTACCGGGTTGGTAAGGGACCAGGACGTAGACCATTAGTGGATAGGGGTCGAACCTGGCTAAAATCGATTGTGTTCTTTATTTTCAGTATTTACATTCTGCACTGCATCATAACAGCAAGCTATTATACTCTGTAATCTGTAATCAGCAAGCTGACAGTGTCAGCAGCAGACTGTTTTGTTTGTAACAGTCGATACAAGTTGGTAAAAGTTAAAATTGGCCTTAGTTAGTCATATACACCTATTCACCCCCCCTCTAGGTGTGCATTCACAGTTGGTATCAGAGCTTTGGTGTACTAATATTTCTGTAACAGGAAAGTACGAGTCCTATGGCCATGGCTACTAACTTTTATCCTGAAGGAACATCGAGTTCGAGGCCACCACTTCTCTTGGGTACTGAAAATTACAATTGGTGGAAAAATAGAATGGAGATACATCTAACTAGAGAGCCACTTGAATGGAGAGTTGTCCAGAAGGGTCCGTTTGAGTTTAAAGACAAAGACGGCAAGGCGAAAGACATTGATGATCTCACAGATGGTGAACTATCAAAGATGAGTTATAATGGCAAAGCAAGGAACACTCTAATGAATGGATTGTGTCCTACTGAATGTGACAAAGTTTCTTCATGCAAGACGGCAAAAGAAATCTGGGATACCTTGGAATTATGTCATGAAGGTTCTAAAGGGCTGAAAAAGGTGAAACTCAGCAAGCTGATGAACGAGTTTGGGAATTTCAAGCTTGGAGAAGGAGAAACAATCAGAGAAAGTCAATCTAGATTTCAAATAAATATGAATGCTCTCAAACAACTTGGCAAGGAGATTCCTCAAGAAGAAATCAATATGAAAATACTCAGTGTCGTGCCATTTATCTACGAACCAAAGGTGACTGCATTGGAATCTTCACCAATAATAGATACTATGGATACCTTGGCGGTATTTGCTGAACTAGAACAGTTTGAAAGCAAAATAAAGGCTAGTCAAACTGAAATCATTCAAGCTCCAGTGGTTAAGATGAAAAACTTGGCACTTCATACTGATAACAGCAAGCTGGAATAAGAAGAATCAGAAGATGAAGATATAGCTTTACTATCCAGAAAGATCAAGATGCTCATACACAAGAAGAACATGATGAAGAAAGAAAAAGGCAGAAAATACTCCAGAGATTCAAAGGAGGAAAATTGCTTCGAATGTGGCAAGCCAGGACACTACAGAAAGGACTGTTAGAAGCTGAAGAACAAACAGCAAGCTGCTACAAAGGAGAAAACGAAATCAAAAGCTTTTTTGTCATGGAGTGATGATGAAGATGGTTCTGGTGATGAATCAAGTGGTGACATGGTCAACCTAGCACTTGTTGGTCTCGAAAATGAAATACATCAAGAGAATACGGAAGAAGTGTTGCTTGAAAGTGATGTTTCTGATTCAGAATTAGATGGTAGTGAGGTAAACTCCTTTTATTATGGTAAACCATCTGAAACTATTATTCCGAAATCACTAACCATGCAGGAAATAGAAGTCGTTTCGATAGATGAGTTTTTAGCACTAAAAGCTAAAACCAGCAAGCTGGAAGAAAAGAATGCTTATCTCAAGAGAATGTTATATGATGTCTTGGATGGAAAGATGCCCAATGATAACAGTGATGAACTTGTTCAACTCAAAAATGAAGTTTCTAATCTTGAAGGAATTAACAAACTTGTGCAAAAGAGAAATGATGTTCTGATGAAGGAAATCAGCGAGCTGAAAGCAGACATTGAAGCTAGAGATGTATGCCTTGAGACGTTCAAACTTATGGAATCAGATTTCGGAGAAGTATCTCAGCAAGCTGAAAAGATCAAAGAGTTGGAACAGGAGATAAAACATCTTGAAAAAGGAATGGGAAAGTTTGTTCAAGGTGAAGAAGTTCTCAAATCCATGATGAAGCAAACTAAAGTACCATTGGCAAAAGAAGGATTAGGAATGGAAACTAAATTGAAGGATAAAGGTCTCAAGTATGATGGCAAACATGGTATTCCATATGACTATGCTATGCCTTGGAAGATTTGCCAGAAGTGTCAAAGAAAGGGCCACCTGTCAAAGCATTGCAAACTGCAGAATGCAGAATCAGCTTACTGGAACAGACAGACAGCTAGCCGACAGCAGTTTGGAAGAACACAAAAAGCAAAGAATCAAGCACCAAGAGTGATCCAAAAGTGGATCAAGAAATCTGATTTAACTGTTCTTTATGTGTTATCAGCTAACCAATTTGGACCCAAACCTATATGGGTACCAAAATGTTGAGTTGTTTTTGTTTGTTTTGTAGGTATGTCTTGCTGCCAAAATAAATGCAAAGCAATGGATATTGGACAGTGGTTGTACAAGACATATGTGTGGAGACAAATCTCAGTTTCTTAGCCTTAAGAGGAAAAAGGGAGGAAGAGTCACAATTGGTGATAACAAGACTCTTCAAATTCTTGGAAAAGGCAAAGTTGGTAATAGTATGATTTCAATTGATAATGTACAATATGTCCAAGGTCTTAAGTATAATTTGCTTAGTGTAAGTCAATTATATGATGATGGACATGCTGTTAATTTTGGTAAAGATAAATGTACTATTACTGTTGGTACTAACAAAATCCCCCTAGTTGCTAGAAGGGAAGGAAATATATATATTGTGGACTTTGAGATGCAGGAAACAGCGTATTGTTTAGCAGCTCTTGATGTTGAACCATATATTTGGCATAGAAGGCTAGGACATGCTCACATGGACTTAATCAGCAAGCTGTCTTCAAAGAAGCTAGTTAGAGGACTGCCCAAATTGAAGTATGTCAAAACCGAAACATGTTCATCTTGCCAATTAGGAAAACAGGTCAGGACACCTCACAAGTCAAAGAAAATGGTATCTACTTCTAAACCTTTAGAGCTTCTTCATTTGGACTTGTTTGGTCCTGAAGCATATGAAAGTATTGGAGGTAAAAAGTATGGTTTTGTAATTGTTGATGATTACTCTAGATTTACTTGGGTATTGTTTCTTCGTACTAAAGATTCTGCTTTTAGTGAATTTGAGAAACTAATCAAATTACTTGAGAACAAGCTAGATACAAGACTTGTAGGTATTCGAAGTGATCGAGGTGGAGAATTTCAAAAGGAGTTTGTAACTTATTGTGAAGAAAGAGGTATCTCTCATGAATTCTCTGCACCAAGAACTCCACAGCAAAACGGTGTTGTTGAAAGGAAAAACAGGTCACTACAAGAAACAGCAAGGACACTGTTGCAAGAAAGCAAGCTGCCAAGGAGTTTCTGGGCAGAAGCTGTAAATACAGCAAGCTATGTTCTTAACAGAGTGCTGATCAGACCTATTCTCAACAAAACTCCTTATGAATTACTGAGGAACAAGAAGCCAAACATTGGGTACTTCAGAATATTTGGTTCCAAGTGCTTTGTACTCAAAACGATTGGTAAAGATGGTAAATTTGATGCAAAATCTTCTGAATCTATATTTCTTGGCTATTCTTTAAATAGTAGAACTTATAGAGTCTATAACATACAAAAACGTATTGTTGAAGAGTCTATTAATGTTACATTTCAAGAAGCTACTAATGTTCTGTCAAGAGATGAGGAAGATGATGCAGGTACAGGTACTGACAGCAAGCTGAGAAGCATTGCAGAAGAGAAACAGCCAGCTGACAGAACACCTGATAAAAATACTAATAGTGAACAGCAAGCTGGAACCTCAACTCCAGTAGCTGATTTTGTTGGAGGATCTTCACCAACAACTCCAGAGAGGTCTAATACCATTGAATCAGATCATTCATCACCATCATCAAAAGTTAGAAGAGTTGCTGATCTTTATAAAGAAATCTCTCAACATACATTGCCAAAGACAACAAGGACATCAAAGAATCATCCACAAGAGCTTGTGATTGGGAATGTTAATGAAAGAATGAGGACCAGAAAAGGAGCAATAAATTTTTGTGCTTATGCTGCCTTTTTAGCTCAAGAAGAACCGAAAAATGTCAAAGAAGCATTGGAAGATGAAAATTGGGTAGTGGCGATGCAAGAGGAACTTAACAATTTTAAAAGATGTGATGTTTGGGAACTCGTCAAGCCACCAAAGGATGCTTCAATAATAGGAACAAAATGGGTATACAAGAACAAATTGGATGAATATGGAACAGTTACCCGAAATAAAGCAAGATTGGTCGCACAAGGATACAATCAGCAAGAGGGAATCGACTATGATCAGACTTATGCACCTGTTGCAAGGTTGGAATCTATTAGGATGCTTCTCTCATTTGCATGCTACAAGAAATTCAAGCTGTATCAGATGGACGTGAAGAGCGCTTTCCTAAATGGCTACTTAAAAGAGGAAGTATATGTGAAACAGCCTCCTGGTTTCGAGCATGAGCAATTTCCAGATTATGTATACAAGCTGAAAAAGGCCTTGTATGGATTAAAGCAAGCTCCTAGATCATGGTATGAAAGGCTCAGTAAGTTTTTAATTAAGAATGGTTTCACACGAGGTAAAATAGATCCTACTTTATTTACTAAGCATGATAAGAATGATATACTTGTTGTTCAAGTTTATGTAGATGATATAATTTTTGGATCTACTAATGAAAGTATGTGTAAGTGGTTCTCTGAGTGTATGCACAGTGAATTTGACATGAGCATGATGGGAGAGCTCAATTATTTCTTGGGGCTCCAAATCAAGCAAACAAAAGATGGAATCTATGTGCATCAATCCAAGTACATAAAAGAGTTACTCAAAAGATTTGGATTTGAAAATGTTAAGCCAAAATCTACTCCAATGACCCCAGCCAGCAAGCTGACTTCGGATGAAAAGGGTAAGGATGTAGAAATCACTAGATATCGAGGTATGATCGGTTGTTTATTGTACTTAACTGCCTCTAGACCTGATATCATGTATAGTGTATGTGTTTGTGCAAGATTTCAAGCAAAACCAAAAGAGTCTCACTTGAATGCTGTCAAGAGGATATTTAGATATTTGAGTGGTACTATAACTCTTGGTTTATTTTATCCTATCACAAATGCATTTGATCTTGTTGGATATAGTGATGCAGATTATGCAGGTTGTCAAACGGATAGAAAGAGTACTAGTGGTGTTTGTGCATTTTTAGGACAGAGTTTAGTATCTTGGTAATGCAAGAAGCAAACATCTGTTGCATTATCTACTGCAGAAGGGGAGTATTTGGCAGCTGGTAGTTGTTGCTCTCAAATGCTTTGGATGATTCAAACACTCAAGGACTTTGGAATTAAATGTGAGAAAATTACAATCTATTGTGACAATACAAGCACTATCAACATTTCAAAGAATCCAGGGAATCACTAAAGAACAAAACATATTGATGTTCGACACCATTTCTTGAGAGATAATGTTGCAAAGGGAAAGGTAGAGCTGATATTTGTGCCTACAGAGTATCAGCTAGCTGACATCTTCACCAAACCCTTAGCAGAAGAAAGATTTTCTGTTCTTCGAAGGGAACTTGGGATGTGCAATGTCTAAATAGCAAGCTACTTTGAAAAGTCTGGTATCTAATCTTATTACTTGCTATATATGAACTTATGTGATGTGCATGAAAGGTGATATTTTTTTTTGATGATTAAGGGGGAGAAAATATATAGTCTGATTGCATGCTTACGTGGTTAATGCTATACTGGAGATAAATATGTTTTATGCATGTCTAATATTTGTGAGAAAGATATATTGCATATTGAGCTTGTTTTGCAGGAAGCATTGTTTGAGGGGGAGCCGTTTAGCTCACACCCGCATTGTTTGAGGGGGAGATATTAGCACAATCATATATTGGTGTATAATCATCAAAAAGGGGGAGATTGTTAATCTGATGTGTTTTGATGATATATAACAGCATGCTGATTTGCTATTTGTTACTGTAACAGCTTGCTAAGTAACTAGTTTTAATCTATACAGCTTACCATTATATGATTGACTCACTTGATATATCCTACATATATATGAGTTTGCTATGTATAAGTATATTCTCAGGTAACTTGGTTGAGTATGTGGAAAGACAAAGTTTCAGGAAAGTGTTCGTAACAGCCTGCTAAGATCAGTCACAGAACCGTAACAGCAAGCTGACACTGTTCCGCCCAGAAGCTATTCAAAATCAATTTCGATAATGGATTTTCCTTGAAGATGCTTGGAGAGATCAGAGATTGGTTAGGATTTAAATATGTAAGGACTCTATTATATAATATATAGTTTATATAATTAATAGAGCTCAAAAAGGATTTTCAAATACCTTCCTTATTTACTCAGATTTGATTCTCCTTACCATATCTTTCCAAAACAGATTTCTATCAATCTTTTCCATATCAAAATCTTTCCATAACAGCTCAAATTCGTTTTGATCTTTTTCTAGCTGTTGGAAATTGATATTACCTTTCAAAATTGAATTGTTAGAAGATTTAAACTATTTCAAATTTCGAATTTCAAATCTTCTAATATCCTAGTTGTTGGAGAATATATTATGCTAATCAAATCTTTTCTTATTACATAATATTCTCAGACCCGTTGTATGCTTCTTATATATATATTCACTTGCAATCTTTATTGTAAGTAAACCAATCGATATACAACGTAAAAAGTTTTGAGTCCTGAATATACACGCTTCATCTCTTCTCTCTCAAAACACTTTAATTTTATAAACTCTGAGCTCCATAGTTATATACACGTATATTATATACAAGAGTTTATAGTTTGGGTTGTAACGCTTATTATTCTTTGTAAACAAAGTTGTATTGATTAGTTGCTGAAGTAGTGGCAAGGGATCTTGGTGATCAGGGAATATTGCTCTAGGGAACTCTTTGTATTAGAGAACAGGTTGTTCGGGAACTAAGGAATTCAAGGGAGTGGTTTGCTCGAGGAATTCAGAGTTCAAGAGGAACAAGCTTGTTAGAGGATCTTGGGGTTCAAGAGGGCTGATTATTCAAAGGGAAACATAGTGTATCAGCAAGCCGTTTTCAGCAACTGGGTTAAAGGGAGATATATTATTGTATCGTGTAATTGGTATTTTTATTGATCAATAATATATTCTCTTACCGGGTTGGTAAGGGACCAGGACGTAGACCATTAGTGGATAGGGGTCGAACCTGGCTAAAATCGATTGTGTTCTTTATTTTCAGTATTTACATTCTGCACTGCATCATAACAGCAAGCTATTATACTCTGTAATCTGTAATCAGCAAGCTGACAGTGTCAGCAGCAGACTGTTTTGTTTGTAACAGTCGATACAAGTTGGTAAAAGTTAAAATTGGCCTTAGTTAGTCATATACACCTATTCACCCCCCCTCTAGGTGTGCATTCACACAGCACCATATGCAGCCTCTGTTTGTTGTGCTCGACTCACGGGAAAACCTTGTATTCGCTCCCTTATCTTTGTCCATGTTTCATTTTGTGCACCACCTCCTGCTGTCAACAACACTTCTTCAACTTGAGTTGCCCCTAACTCTGTCAACAATTTATAACCCTCTCCCTATCAACATGAAACAGAGTCATTAATTTGATTTTGAGATAACAATGGAAAGAATACTCTTTTCTCATACAGATATGATCGAATCGGTGGACACCTGCGAGATATGTAAAAGACAGGTCTCACTACTTCGCCTAAGGTGTCACCAAAAGGGCAAAAGCCACCTTTGCATTCGTAAAGTGCTAATAAAGGTTTTAATTACTAACAAGAAAGGTGTAACTATGCCTCACAGAGATGTCACCACAAACCAGCTTTTAATTCACAAGAAAGTGCTCATTAAGGTATCAATTAACAAGAAAATGCCAGTTCAGTTGAGATCTAGATATAGTTCACAAGAAAGTACCCTCCCTGCAGATTGTTCTATAATTTCAATATACAACTCTGTTGAAACACGAATATTGTGTACTATATATGCTAAAACCATAAATATCCTATATCGTTTAATCCAGTACTCAACTATCGTGGCTCTAGATGGTAATTACATAATATTCTCTTCATATTGTTATATTTATGTTAAGACAGATATAAACTCATAGAAACATATTAAATTATGATATAATTGACATCCATAAAATATGCTAAATTTATAAGAAGATATAGGCTGCTTCAAGGAAAAACTATATACATACTAATTATCAAAAGTTTTCTGATGCCACTTGAACTATATTTATCTTTTGCAGAATGAAAACACAATATATTAAACACTGAACGGAATAGTGCTAATGCAATATTGTAGATTATATATACCTCTATGCGTGCAATAGATTCCAAAATGCCATGCAAGTAGTAGACATCACTCTCTGGGCGGGGAGTTAACCTGCCAAACAATAAAAAACAGATCAATATTCACAAGGCTCAGAAGCATAATACTGTCTTTACTCATAGACACACTTAGAACAATGGGCATGTAGAAGACCCTAATGACATATGCATGCCACACAAATACATTCATGAAGTTGCATATTACTATGAAACAACAAAAGAGACTTGTTAAAATTACATTCGTTAAGGAGTATTGATATTCAGAATGTAAGCTTTTACTCCACCTGCAATTTATTATAATTATAATATATATATGTGTATAATATTTAGGGACTCCAGTGTGCAACCAAACAACCACATAGAGTGTAACCCTCTCCCCTCTCCTCGTTCTTTTCTTTAAACCCTAATTTCAAATACACTCTTTTTTTCTAATATTTGGGTTTAAATCACAATTTTTTATATAAATAATATCTCCTCTTTTCAAATTCAAAATTTTTAACCTTTCGAAATCTTCAGATCTGTTTCCGTATCTTTTGGATTTGATCCGTATCATCTGTATCTGTTTTCACATCTTTCAGATTTGAATTTTTGAACGAGTTTAGTGTCATTTGTGATGACTTTTGTAACTATACGGGGCATGACCATTTTTTATGGCGTTTTGATCATATCTGTGGTGATTATATGTCATTTATGACGATGTTGTGTCATATAATTAGATGACTTTAATTATGAATTGAAAGTTTTATGATATAATTTTATATTATATATTTTGTTACACTTTCATCTTCTTATTTGTCTTTGTTGGTTTGTTTTTTATTTTTCAGATTTAATTAGATGAGTTATTGCGTGTAGATAGAAGATGAATGGAAGCAGGATTTTAATACTCACACTTGGATGAGAAGGGTAAAGAGAAGATGTATGGAGACATGAACTTGGTTTTAATGGCCTCATTGTAATTAGATTTTTTTTTCTTGTATGTAGTTATTTTTAGTAGGGCACTCTTTTTTCCCTTAAATTTTTTTCCATAGGGTTTTGCTCATGTGAGGTTTTTAACGAGACCTTTCTTTGGTGATGTTTTATTTTCAGATATTAAGGTGTTATTGTCTAAATGTCCGGAGACAATATGCGTGCCTTTCGGTTAGATGATAAACTTGATGAATGAAATAAACTCCTTTTTAGGTCATTGTACTTCGTTACAATTCATTAATGAAATGTTATTTCTGTCAAAATAAAAATAAAAATTTAGGGACTCCAAGAATATGTTGAACATGCAAGCATTGTATATTGTGTGCATTGTTCACTAAACTTATGTTCTAGGCATTCTGCATATCTTTCCGTCCCGTATAAACCTGCCCGTTATACCTCATGGCTTCTGAGTAGGAGGTATAGTTAGGATAGGTATTGTTACCTACTATTTTGGGATCACGTAGTTGACCTAATTCTTAGGTAGTCAAAACTAACACAGAATGTGTAGACAGAACTGATGTACGGCTTCATCGTATCCTGAAGGCGAACCACATGAATTAATGCACATTATACATGCAAATTAGGTCTAAAGCAGAGCGAATTTTGTTCGTAATTTGAATTCAAGTTCTATGGATTATCTAAATTAGTGTAGACATTTCTATAAAAGAAAAACTAAGCTTCATACAAACTGTCAGCAATTAGGACCAATTAATCAACAATTGGCTTTAACCTTTAACTCAATTGACAATATAGGTACCTGGGTGCCAACTTTGGGTCTGCTACAGGAAATCTTTCTCCAACAGTTTGGAGAGGATAGTAGTTTCATTGGGAAGCTTTCATCGGATCAATCTGCTCACAAAAATTCTTTAGCTGCTCGTCGGTAAATATTTGTTTGAGGACAGCTCCTCCAGTATTTGAAGCGCCTCCAACAAGCCATTTATCATGGAGCCGATGGCTATATACCCCATACCGTGCATCGTCTATTCTATTAGTGCTTAAGAGTTTGATAGCAAGTGTTGAACCCAGAGATGTTACCTAATTATCAAAACTAGCATATTAGATTACAGAGTGTTTGTAGTATGCAGAAGAAATCCAAGGTGATGACTGATGAGTGTTAAAAAATTCCCTTTAGGACCAAGCAGATTGCA
Source organism: Oenanthe sinensis (assembly GCA_028671895.1). Lineage (NCBI taxonomy): Eukaryota > Viridiplantae > Streptophyta > Magnoliopsida > Apiales > Apiaceae > Oenanthe > Oenanthe sinensis. The sequence continues at coordinate 19,303,243 of CM053795.1, forward strand.
AAATATAAAAAACTTGAATGACTAATTTTATCCCGTCAATTTCATATTTTCTGTGCTTGATAAGGGAGAAAGCCATTATAGGTTTCACGTTATTAAAGCATCTGCAATTGCAAGCCACCACATGAAGCATTTAACATGGCTTCTGGTGTAAAAATTTATTCGACCAATTCATATTATTGATGATACGGTGAAACATTACATCTTTTGTATTAATGGACAGAGGATCTAACTAGGTAAAGAGATATCTCACAGATTTTCCTGTTTGAGTAGCACGTGCCGCTAGAAATGCAGCGATACTGTCAGTAGTTCCCGTGCAGATAGCACAATCGTTTGGTAAGCCTGCAAGAAATAAGGTGCAAAGTTCAAGCTTCTGAAATCTGCCAGAAAAAGTTTGATAAGCAACACAAGTAGAAGTGTAGGACAAATGTTTTAAATTACAGAAAACAAAGATCGGAAAAAGAATAATCATCTCTAGTAACTTTGAAAAGCATTCAAATCTCAAGTATACAGCGACCAAAAGCAAGTACCACTCGAAGCATGCAACCATGATAGCTGTAACTTGTGTCTATTACAATGTGCAATCTAAGGTTGTAGACTCTGTAAGCTTTGGTTGTTATTCCATATCCAACAAATATAGCTTCATCAGCCTTGACTTCAAATTTTCCTAGATTTTCACCTTGATTTCTCAGTACAAAGCATTTGTAGCCAAAGACATGAAGGAAGTTGACCGTTGGCTTCTTGTCTTTCTTCATCAATTGATATGGTGTTTTGCCTTGAGCTTGATTGATAATGGAAATATTTTGAATGTAACAAGCAGTATTAATTGCTTCTGCCCAAAAATATGTAAGAAGGTTTGCTTCTTCTAACATAGTTCTAGCAGCTTCAATCAAGGTCCTATTTTTCCTTTCAATTACTCCATTTTGCTGTGGAGTCTTTGGAGCAGAGAAATGATGAGTGATACCTTTTTCTTCATAGAATTCTTTCATTGTGACATTCTTGAATTCAGTACCATTATCACTTCTTATTTTCTTGACCTTCCATTCAGTGCCATTGTCAACATTCTTCACATGATTGATAATTAATTTGCTTGCCTCATCCTTAGAGTGTAAGAAATATACCCATGAAAATCTTGTGAAGTCATCCACAATGACTAGTGCATATTTCTTTTTGGCAATTGACATGATATTGACTGGACCAAATAAGTCCATGTGCAATAGCTCCAAAGGCTTATCAATTGATGATTCCGACTTCGACTTGAATGATGCTTTTCTTTGTTTTCCTTTTTGACAGGCATCACAAAGTCCATCCTTGGTGAATTCTTTCTGTGGAATGCCTCTAACCAGATTCTTTCCAACCAATTGATTCATGGCTTTGAAATTCAAATGGGCTAGCTTCTTGTGCCAAATCCAACTTTCATCTGTATTGGCTTTGCTTAGAAGACATGTCATTGCATCTGCCTTTATAGAGAGAAAATCAGCCACATAGACATTTCCTTTCCTTTCACCAGTTAAGAGAATTTTACCATTTTCTTTGTTGGCTATAATGCATGATCCAGTTGTAAACCACACACCATTTCCATTATCACACAGTTGACTAATGCTGAGCAAATTATGCTTCAATCCATCAACTAGTGCTACAGGTTCAATGATAACATTATCTTTTACAATTAAGCCATATTCCAGAGTAAAACTTTTATTGTTATCTCCAAAAGTAACTCCTGGGCTAGCCTTTTCCACAAATTCTGTAAGCAGGGACAAATTTCCAGTCATGTGCCTAGAACATCCACTATCCAGATACCAGAGATTTCTTTTCCTGTTTCCCTGCACACAATCAAAACAATCAAGTTGCTTTTGGTACCCAAGTTGCCTTGGGTCATTTCTTATTAGTTGCAGCCTGAGCCTTGGTTGCCAATTTTGGTTCATTTTGTTTTGGTGAATTTAAATCCACTTTAACTCGTGGAGTTGGCTTTTGGGGCTCAGACACCTTGGAACTCATGGCAGAATTTTTTTGCATTTCATTGTATACATTAGGCATTTTCCAAGGTACACCAGGCATGTTCATATTAGCATATGCAAAGAATGGATTATACATACATGGAAATTGTGTATAAGGCATATGAACATTGGGTGCAACTAAATTAGAGGATATGGCATTCATGAGCATAGGATTGGTAAGCATGGCATTAGCAGACATGGCATGTGTGTTTGAATCATTTGTGTCCTTTTCTTTCTTGCATTGCATAGACAAATGATTTACACTATCACATTTAGCACATACCTTTCTTGGAGCATACATATCAGGAGTATAGTTATTATGCTTATTATTGCCTACTTTTCCATTGCTATTTTTTTCTTTTTCTCATACTTAGGTTGGACAGTTTTCACAGGTGCAATCTTTTCTAATTTTGCTTTCAATTGTTTCTTGGATAAGCTACCTATGTTGATCTTCTAAACCTCAGCCTCAACTTGATTTTTGGTTTCCTTAACAAACTTGATAGGAGTGCTAAATTTGTTCTTCTTATCAGTCATTGATGATTTACTTGTTGATGGATGCTTATCAGATGATTCAGCATCAATCGATTGATAATCCTTATCAGTTGATGAAGGATTAGCAGTCGATTGATCTTTATCCATTGAAGTATCAGCCAATGGCTTGCCTGTTGATTTGGGGGATTCTCCTAGAACATCTAATCCCTGAACATCAATGATTTATTTGGCAGTTTTAGCAGACCTATTCCATTTGTTAATGGTTTCAATTTCTTCAGCCAATTGTTCTTTTAACAATTCTTCTCTTTTCAAACTGTTCACTAGTTCATTTCTAGCATCCCTACTTTCCTGCTTGAATCTATCTAAACAAACAAGTTCATTTTCAAGAAAATATTCCTCTCAGTTAAAGCATCAATGGTCTTTTTCAACTTGAGATTTTCTTTGTTTAGAGATTTTAATGTAACATGCAAATTGTACAATTCATTTGACATTTCATTAATAGTACTATTGCATTCATCAGTTGTTAGTTCAGAAAAGTTGGTAGCTAGTACCTGATTTGATGATGAACTAGCTTCTTTATCTTCATGGTTGGCCATTAGAGCTAGATTGATGAATTCTTCAGAATCACTGTCCTCAGCAGTCCAGTCCTTCTCTTCAGATACAAAAGCCTTTTCTTTTTGTTTTAACAGGTCAAATTATTTCTTTTTATAGTCAATGCCATCATATGCTTCTACTACTACACCAAAGAAGCATTAGAATAATATTATCGTATAAGAAGCATTTGTTTAGAGTACTACTACTACACCTTCAGTTTAACCTAGTTTCTATTTTTATTAGTTGTAAATAATTTTATCGTGTATTTGAAATTGCAGTTTAAAATTGTTTTGATGGAAAAATATTATGAAAAAATAACTTTTTAATAGTATTTTTAGTTTATGTATATATTAGAATAATTAAAATATAAAATAATAATATTTTTGTGAATGTTTGATAATAAAATATATAATTATTTTGTGCAATATTGTCGAGTTAGTGAGGATGGTCACCGACAAATTTACTGAACCTAGACGGTACCTCTACACTTGCGGACATGACTTAGGATAACAGAGTTAACATTTTGTTACGAGTATATATATATATATTAATTATTGACTTTCTTTTGTAGGGTGGTTTGGTTGGTGACTTTTAGATAGGGGTGTAAATGATCAGTCGAGTAATTTTAAACTTTTCATATTCGTCTTGTTTAAAATTTTTTGAATTTGAACTTGAACTCGAACACTTGTGGAGCCCAATATTTTGTTTGAGTTTGGTTCACTAATATTCACGAACATGTTTGCGAATAACTCATCAACACATATTCGCGAACAAATCTCACCAACAACTCATAAATATGTTTTAGACTATATATATTTTTCAAATTATAATATAGTATATATTATAATTTATTTAATAATACCAAAAAATGTATAAGTTTAATAAAATCAAAAAAATAAATGAGTACAATAAATAGTAAATCAATTTATAAACTAATATACACACAAATACTTAGCACATATTTCACAAATATGTGTTCACAAATTTATTTCGAACTATATTCACGAACTATGTTCGTGATCGAACTTGGTCGCGAAAAGTGAAGGTAAGGAGCTTAAAGCTCTGATACCATGATAAACACTACTGTGAGCTAAAAAGTGAAGGTAAGGAGCTTAAAGGTCTGATACCATGATAAACACTACTGTGAGCTATGTATATAAATACTGATGTGTGTGTATATATGTATAACTACTAGACATGAAAGCTAATATAGGCAAAGTAAAAAGAGATGTATCGCAAAGCTTGTGGTCTCTGTAGTTCATGTCCAGGAGCCTAATATATGGAAAACTACGTACAAGAAAGTCAATGTAATATTGAATAACCCGTATACTAGTAACTACTACTGCTCAACTGCTAATCTCCTCAATCACAATAGTACAATAATAGCTAGTTGTAAAACAGTAATTTAACAATTACATAATATTCTCTTCATATTGTTATATTTATGTTAAGACATATATAAACTCATAGAAACATATTAAATTATAATATAATTGACATCTATAAAATATGCTAAATTTATAAGAAGATATAGGCTGCTTCAAGGAAAAACTATATACATACCAATTATCAAAAGTTTTCTGATACCACTTGAACAATATTTATCTTTTGTAGAATGAAAACACAATGTATTAAACACTGAACGGAATAGTGCTAATGCAATATTGTAGATTATATATACCTCTATGCGTGCAATAGATTCCAAAATGCCATGCAAGTAGTCGGCATCACTCTCTAGGCGGGGAGTTAACCTGCCAAACAATAAAGAACATATCAATATTCACAAAGCTCAGAAGCATAATACTGTCTTTACTCATAGACACACTTAGAACAATGGGCATGTGGAAGACCCTAATGACATATGCATGCCACACAAATACATTCATGAAGTTGCATATTACTATGAAACAACAAAAGAGACTTGTTAAAATTGCATTCGTTGAGTATTGATATTCAGAATATAAGCTTTTACTCCACTTGAAATTTATTATAATATATATATATATATATATATATATATGTGTATATATATATATATGTATATATATATATATATATATGTGTGTGTATAATATTTAGGGACTTCAGTGTGCAACTAAACAACCACACACTACAAGGAAAACTGAAAAAAACAACGGTTTTTTCCCCGTTGTCTGACACTTGTTTTCCCGTTGAGTATTGAGGCGCCGTCTGATATATACACCTCAGACAACGGTACGCTAACTGTTGTCCAAAAGATAGCAAGACAACGTCCCATGTTTTAGAAACCATTGTATAACACCTAGAAACAACAACGCTATGTTTCAAAATATATGTGTGAAATGAAGTCAGTCAGGTGTTTTAAAAATAACATATGTTGTTGTTCAAGGGTTAAGACAATGGTTCCTTAAATAAAAAGAGTTGTTTTATCAACATTTACATAACAGTTTTATCAATGAATATGTTGAGTCCACAACTATTTTTTATTGTGTTTCTTTTAGTCAGACAATGGTTTCATTTCTTTTTATATATTGTATGTGTTTTCTTTAAACAAAGGTTTAGTTTATAAAAAGACATTGTTTTAAATGTTTGCATACCATATTTTTATAAAGCCTTACTATTGTCTGATGTGATTAATAACATATGTATTTATAGATGGAGCATTAGCTAAACATAGAATAGACAATGGTTTCATTTGTACAAAAAAAGAGCTATAACAAGCAATGAACAAGCCAAATTATGTTTGAGTTTGGTTCACTAGTATTCACGAACAAATTTACGAATAACTCATCAACACATATTCGCGAACAAATCTCACCAACAACTCATAAATATGTTTTAGACTATATATTTTTTTCAAATAATAATATAGTATATATTATAATTTATTTAATAATAACAAAAAATGTATAAGTTTAATAAAATCAAAAAAATAAATGAGTACAATAAATAGTAAATCAATTTATAAACTAATATACACACAAATACTTAGCACATATTTCACAAATATGTGTTCACAAATTTATTTCGAACTATATTCACCAACTATGTTCGTGATCGAACTTGGTCGCGAACTATATTCACGAACATTATAATCGAATTTGTTCGCGAATTTTCGAGCCGAACTATGCTATACTCAAGTTCAGCTCATTTATGAACCAAACTTAAAAATTGTGTTCATGTTCGACTCGTTTACAAATCGAACCCAACCTAAACCGAGCACCGAATATTCGTGAGCGTATCGGTTCATTTAGCCCTACTTCTAAGTATCAGGTATGAGTTTTGTTCATTCCAAACCATGTTTGGTTGAAATTTTTGATTTTAAAACCCATACCTCAAATACATAAGATATGAAATTTTGATAACTTAGGGAGGTGATTATAAGATGGGGTATGATCCATGAATCAAATTAAAATTTTATTATTTTTATCTTTATTTATAAAATTACGTGTTAATTTTCAAAATAAAAAATTTATAATGATATTTTTAAATATTTAATAAATAATAGTGATTTATTTTTCATATTAACTGCATATTTTTATTTATTTAAAAATATATTAAATTATCAAATTCAATGCACCATTCAATCAATCTAATATTTCATCCCCATATCATATTAAACCAATTATGATTCCAACCCATATACCACCCCTCAAATACACTATATCTTGTAAATGTGAAAGGTTATAAATATATAACCGTCGACGTTATTACAGAATTCGAGTAGTGTCTGTATATATTTATAACAAATAATGCCCACATGCAGGGCCAATTCAATAAGTCAGTCTAAAGGAATTAACTTTATTATATATTTCTGTCAAAAAAAAAACTTTAGTATATACTATTATTTATTAGTTTGTTTTCATAGAAGTGTCAAATTGACTATAATTTTATCATGTGGAATGTTACACTTACTTTCTATAAAATCTTTTCAACAAAGATTTTAATTTTTTTTTCTTTTTTTTAATAAAATATTATTATTATCAATAACAAAAATATCAAACAGACCTGAATTTAATTATGGAGATAAATTCAAGTGTAGCAACTTACCCTAATTACTAGGCCACGTGGGTGGGACCACGTTATGTGTGACGCCACCCAGACAGCTAGGGCTTAGTGGTTAATTTTGCGACTGTGGAATAATAATTGTTTCTTGTAGGCGCGTCTACGAGTTTGTACTACATGAAATGTTAATAATTCACAATTTTAAGGTTTTAATTTTTCTTCGATGTTAATTTTTTAATTTTTCCTTTAAAAATATTTTTCAAATATAAAATTTTATTAAATATGTAAATATATATATTTGTATTTATGAGAAACTATATATGAATAAGTGATTTTTTTTATATAAATATGTAATATTTATAATACAGCAAATTTTTAAGAATTACATTTATATATAAGTAAAATGTGTCCATAAGTCTTTGTTAAGTTACCATTCAAAGCATCTACTGATAATTCAAATGCTATCGGTATAGTCGTCGGCATTATCATCATCATCACGGCATCCCCTAAAATTATAGTCGGTATAGACACGTTATGAATTTATGATCTGAAGCAGTCAACGTTGGAAGAGGTATTACGAAGATTTTTAATTAATTAGGTGTGTTATTGAAAGTTTATAAATAATATTCAAAACTAATTTTTTCTAGCCCCGGCTAATATTAACATATAACCTCTTGTTATATATTATTATACATCGTACGTATAACTTATAATCAGTGGAAAGTGCCCGCATAAAAAAATTATTATAATACTTTATTATTATTATTTTTTACAGAATTAACTTTTTCATTCATAAATTGTATAAACATACAATACCGAAAGGAAGAGGTTTCTTTCATTCTAAAACGTTTATCATGTAACCCAAAGACACTGTCCCGGGAAATTTAGACAATAAAATATTAAAATCCGAAAAGAAAACACTCATATATAATAATACAAGTTACAAAGAAATCTCTGAAATTTGTTAAAACGCGTCTGCCATCAATATCCACTCCAAGATATTTCTACAAGTTCAAATAATTGATATTATGCACCTGAAAATCACAAATAAATCCTAAATAAGTCAAAAATTAAAATAAGACCAAAATATTTTTACATATATTTTTTACAATAATATCATATGAAATAACAATACACAATTTAATTTAAAAAGAAAAATCTAACCAAAAGAAAATCCTTTTGGTTAGATACATAATTGAATAAATTTATCTATTCAAAATTCAAAAAAAATTCAAATCAAGTTTAAAAAATCAATTAAATAAAAGGTAATAACTATCATTTAATGAGTAATAAATACGAGCATATATAACTTATACTCATTAAAATCAATTAAAACTATTAATGATTAATACATAATAAAAACACAACTAAAATTTAGCTAATAAAATTAAAAATAATAAAAAAGATGACATTATTAACACATAATAAATATTGTAATTTATCTAATGTTATTAAATAAAATCTAAAATTTTATGAAAGTAAAACAAAAAAAGTAACAAATTTTGTAACTAGGGCTCCATTGAAAAGAATAAATTTTGTGACTAGGGCAAGTCACAAACTAAATTGTCTACACGCGCATTAAAAACTTTTAGGTGTAATATTAAATTAAACCAAACTAAATATACTAGCATATTCTTAGAGTAGGGTTTGGGAGAGTAACCATACATGAAACCATGCTCCTATCCTAGCTAGGGTTGTTTCCGGCCCGTAAACGACGCGCGGTATGATAAATTAGTGATCGAGTGATATATATACTTGTGCCCATGGTTGTTTTCAAGACGGGATTTTAATACTCAAGATGAATAAGTGAAAATAAGATGAACATTAAATTGAAAATATCAAATTCTATGAAAACATGATGACAGTTCCGTGCAAAAATCATATTGCAACTGCAGTACGGCCATCGGAATAACTTCATCGATACTCCTTCTGACACGCCAGGCGATTGCAACTGTCCCATGATAACCATTTGAAATCAATAACAGTACGCCACGTACTAATTAACCACTGTTTGATCCATATTCTAAAATACACAGTACAACTTTAGAGACAATTCCCTCCAAATGGTTTATTAATTAATTAGTATCATAATCAATAGGATGTATATGTGTTGAGTCAGATTTGATCGAAAAATGGGAGAAACTTAGATTGATAAAGGATGAATGTGCAGTTGTTGGTGGTAAACTGGTAATACTGACGGATCTGAAAATTACCCATGGATCGGAGGGACCATATATGGGAGATTTAGGTGTAATATTAATGTATTCTACTGTATTATTTTCGCCTACATCTCTTTTTGCAGCGCTGTACATCTCTATCGACTACTTAATGTCCATTTATTTATACGGGTAGAAATTTATATCAACCAACGACTTAACCAACCACAATTCGACTAATACATGCACTTACTAATTGTATACTACTCTCTCCGTCGTCCCATTTCAAGTGTTTTATTGACTTTTCAAGTTCAAATTTAATTAAGTCTAACTGAAAATTAAAAATATATATATTTATAATTTTCAAAATCTGAAAAATACATTTTAAAGAAAATTATATAAATTTTTCAATGATATATATTTTATATTTTTTTAATTATATAATATATGTAATATTTGGTCAAATTTTAAAATTTTTAACCATTGAAAAGTCAAATCAGTCACTTGAAGTGGGACGGAGGGAGTAGTAACTTATTAATTATACATATTTAAAAAACCGAGAGAGAATAGGAAAAAACTTTTAATGTTGAATAGTAGTATCAATAATTATAAAATTAATGACACATATATATATATATATGGAAACTCTTCACCGGTTACAGTGGGATATTTTTTGATATCCAACGAACCCATCTTCTACCGTTAAAAAAATAAATCAATGGCTGAGATTTAAAAAAATATGTTCATCCGCTCTATTATAGAGCGTACATACGCTCTATTATTGAGTGTATGAGCATATTTTTTAATTCTCATTTTACCCTTTTAAAGTTATGCTCTATTGTATGTCTTCTGAGAATACACACCCTTATCTCCTCAAAACACACTTGTTCTTTTATCATATCATTTTTTTGGAGATTTCTATGAGTTCTCTAAAACCCATTTCAATTTTGCCCATTTCATAACCTATTTCATAACCCAATATACTTTGAGCTGTCTAATACCCATTTTTTATAAACTTTGAGCTTGTGAAAAGATTCAATTTCTTGAAGATTTCAAAAATTGAGTTTGGGAGGAGAAGATTCAATTTCTTGAAGATTTCAAAAATTGAGTTTGGAAGAAGATTCGATTTCAAAGTTGAAGTTATATTATAGTTTTAAGTTGTTTATGGTATTTTGAAATTGGATTTGTATTGATCTTCATTTTTGGTTATATTTTGGAGTTGAATTAGTCGGTTTAAGTAGTAAAAAAAATAAAAATAAAGGCACGCTATATAAAAGAGCATATGTAAAGACATGTTAAGCCTTTTAAGGCTTTTTTAACTTAGTTTTTTGTAGTCATATACGTATGCTATCGTACAAGTTTTTTTTTAATTTAATAATATCCACGTGGCCACAGTAAGGACATAAAAAGCAAAAATAAATAAAGACATACGATCTATAATGTAGCGTAAGTCTTTTTTTATTTTATTTTAAATTTTAGCTGTTCATTTAGTTTTTTAATGGTGGGAGATGGATTGACTTGATTAACAATAATATCCAACCGTAGTTGTATAAAGAACCCCTCTATATATTTCATAAAATAAAGTTTGATATTAATGTAAATTATTAACTATACATAAACTTTTCAAATAATTTAATACTTAAAAATAATCAAAACAATTGATTTTAAATTTTATAACAATTTGATTCTACTTTATAATTATTCTATATAATTTTTATTGGTGATTTTTAATAAGTTTTCATAAAAAATCAATATAACTTCATTTTTAATATTTTTTTTTACTAAAATTTAGTTATGAATAATATTAAAATGAATATAAGGGATCCTCCCTCTACTCTCTCTCTATATATAATTTTATAAAACTAATTTCTGTACTAACCAGTTTAAGTAAATTTGTTGTCTAGAAGATGAATTACACGGGCCAATCAAGTGGGATGACTGCATTTCATATCTTATGCATACGAGTAATACTAATAATCAAAAATGTTTTCAAAATATTTTTTTTTTGCTAAGTTGTTTTCAAAATATTTTTAATGTGACAGTATTACATGATAATGAAAATTTTTAACTTGTATATATCATTAATGTGAATGCATCTCCCCTTTATGTTCTGGCCCACCTCCCCAAGTCCGAAAATTTTTTTACAAACATTTTTGGTCCCTAACATTACTCCATACATATATAATTGATATAATCAAGGTGAACCCATTACCCATGGCTATATTTCTTTCCCTTTATTTTTGCTAGAATGCCTTTGCTTATACTTCTCTTTAGCTGGTCGTCAACTTTTCAGAAACCTCCAGCCGGATTGCTCAAATATCACATGATCATATATATATACTTGCGACACACGTTTAACTTCAATTTAGAGGGAAAGTTTCCCTCCAGAATTTGTTGTCAGTGCCAAATTATATGATTAAAATATTAACTTTCTGACCACAATTCAAAATCCGTCGGATGATGGGCTAAGCATGTGACAAAACTCCCTGTCTGGTAAGCCATCGGTCGGAACTTGGAAAAGGCTGATATTGTTGTAGTGTTGAGACAGCACTAATCATAGTCATTTAATTCTTTATGCAGCGGCTCCAGCACCTGCCATACACAGCAGCAGAGATATCATCATATCATTGATCGATATCCCTTCATTCATTGAGGTTTGTCATGACAATCAGCCCTATAAATTCATGCAAAACTTTTGGTACTTAACTAGTACTCCATATTACATATTCCAATACTCCAAACTGCGGGACATGCACTCGAATCCGCCAAGATGCAGGTGAATCATATCAATCGGCGCGTCTAAGAAATAAGAAATGGAGGATTAATATGTTTTGTACATAACATGCATGTATGTATTTTGTAAATATTTTTTACTCGTTTTTTTTCAAATTAATAAAATTTTCTCAGAATTGTTTTTGTATTTACTAAACATATTCATTTTGAACAAAAGATGTGTATACAAAATAAAGAGTGTTCTACAACTTTTTCAAATTAAATAGTTCTTTCATTGAACCGAGCAAGATCATAACCAACTTAACATGTTACACACATATGAATATTTTATGTTACACATAACCAACTTAACTGTAGAAATTAAAGAACCAAAAGGAAAATTAAGCAAAAGAAATATTAGAATAATACCTTCAAAGCATTAATATTGTAATCGGACACTCTAAGCTTGCCATTAAGAAACCATAAGAGAACTGCAGATTCTTTACTTGATTCATAAGAGTTCCACCAAGATACAAGCTTGCACAAAGTAGAAGTACTGGAACAGACTGTGTGGTTTACAGGAGTAATAGATCGATGCTACAATTAACACGTACAGCATCAAGACAACTTTTATATATTATAATATAAGGAAGGCCTACATAATGGTTCTCCGTCCGGTTTTGCTGCAACGTAAAAATAGATAAATTTATTTAACTGACTCGCACTTAATTTATGAAGCAATGCAGGTCAAAAATCTCAGGGAGCACCTGTCTATATCATATAGTCGTTGAATGTTCCATCAAATAATAATACTTTTCTTTCTATAGCGATATATATCTAATCTCTATCGATTACGCAAATTGCGATATTTAATAGATGCGCCACACACATATTAAGTCGTATGTTTGGTATATATTACGCTGTACATATTTATTATATGTACAGCATGCATTATATATATACATATATTAATAGATATGCAAAACTTTTTGTAGTTTACATGTTCGATTTCTGGATCGGAGCTGCGGTGCAGCATGTTAGTCGATTTCCTAATACTGTCATATCTGACCAAGATGCTACTCTGCTATGACCAAGATCTATCCCTGAAATATCTGACCAAGATATGCTGCTAGTCTGCTATCTCGCCTAGCTCTAATACTGCCATGATCAGGTGAATCGTCGATGTAATATATGTATATTAATTTAGGCTGAGTTTTTTCTTCTACCATACTGAGTTTCAAATATATATCTGTCCATGCATGATCATATATATGGATTATAATTCTTTTATAATGTATTTTTTAAAAATAAAAAAAACAAATACTTTAATTGTTCAAAATTTCCCTATATATAAGTTTAGTATTTTTAAATCAATTCTTCAACAATTTTAGATGAATCAATCAATAATTCTAAAAGTATTGATATTGCTTGTAGCTAGGTAGGTTATGACTTTTCTGATTCATAGTGGAACGTGGTATTTTTATTCTTTCCGGGATGTTTAATTATGTATGATTTAAAACGATTTCTATTTTATTTTTTCTGAAATTTTTATTTAAATAGTTTAAAGTGTAGTTATATTATTATATTTTATGATTCCTGCAATAGAGTCAAAATAAAAATATATATAAAATATTATTTAGAATAATAAATAATCGTAACTAAAAAGTTTAAAAAGGTAGAATATATATGTAAATTAACATATATATTTATTATTGGTTAAAGTATATAAAATATATTATTATTACATTTTTAAAGTTATTTCTATTTCAATTAAATTTTTTAAATTTAAAAATTACATTACATATATGACCCTGAATTTAATTTAATTGGTTCAGACGCGTTAAATGGTAAAGGAGAGAGTTGAACAAGATACAATAAGAGTTGTTACGTAAGATAATATAATATCACGATCAAAATCTCAAATTTCTTAATTCCGAAGCAAACTTGGCTGCCGCTAAGATAATATCTCAATCAAATCATCTCAAATTTCACACTATGATTCCTTTAGGTTGCTTGCTGGTCTTGGTTATTATCTTATCTCCTTCAATTTCAATTTCAGAAGGCTTAATCCATCTCAATCAGCTTGATCTAGGGTATGGAATCTAATCTAAATTTACTTGTTAGTAAAAATTAAGCCAAATACGCTGCTTGATGCAGTTATCTAAATCTTGATCTAGGGTTTGTAGAATATGTTATATGTATGGGGGGAGGGCTTGTGTACATACATATATATAGTATTCATCTTCATATCTAATGGCATCAAACAATTTTTCTATTTCTATTCCAATTTTCAAAGGAGACAATTATCATTCATGGGCCATCAAGATAAAATCATACTTGAAAGCCTTAAGCTTGTGGGAAGTTATTGAGAATGATATTGAGTTTACTCCTCTTCCGGAAAATCCAACAGAAATTAGGGTTTTTTAAATAGATTGTTTTCTGATCATGATTATTTGCTAATCTCCCTCTCAATCATGACCTAGAGTATGGAATCAACTCTCTTTATAGACTAGCTGCTATATATATATATATATATATATATATATATATATATATATATATATATATTTATATGCCTATATCATGTTTAATGTTTTGCCTTGTGAAACATAATATGGTTAGTTTCATAATTATTTATGGAATTTTACATTAGAATAAGAAGGTTATACTCTATGAGACAGATAATGTTCAATTTTTTCATGACTACTTCCAGTAGTAAACGGGGGATAAGTAAGCAGGAATCATGCGTCACTGGTAACCCAATATTTGAGTGCTGGAAGTGTGGCTCGAGCTGGTGGGGCGATCACCGCCAGCAGCTTGCTGACTGTGCTGGAGGCTTCGGGAAGAATGCAATTGGAGGCAAAGGGGGACAGATTCTTGTGGTCACCGACTCTTCTGACAAAAATTTGATTAAGCCAAAACCAGGAACCCTTCGCCATGCCCTAATTCAAAATGGTTCTTTCTGGATCATATTCTCAACCAGTATGAAAATCAAGCTCTCTGGTCCGCTTTTTATAAGTAGCTTTAAGACCATTGATGGGCGTGGTGCTGATGTCCGCATTAGTGGAAAAGGCTGCCTTATGGTTGAAGATGTTAGAAATGTTATAATTCACAGTATTAGCATCATCAAGTGTATTCCATCTGAGAGTGCTTATATACGTAAAAATGAAAGCCTAGTTAAACATGTTGGGAAATCCATGGGAAATGGGATTAGTATCATAAGATCTCGGAATATTTGGGTTGATAATTGTACTTTTTCAGATTGCACAAATGAGCTGATTGATGCCACCCTGCTCAGTACCGCTTTAACCTTTTCCAACAATCTTTATTTCAACAAAAGTGAGTTGCTCTTGGATCGCCAAGATAATAATGGATTAAAGCAGGTAATCCATATTACTGTTATTTAATTCAAGTAGCTAGCTGGAGTAGTATATATTTATGGAGTTATTATGTACAGGTGACAACAGAATTCAATCGTTTCGGGAAGCATTTGACTAACATTCCACCCAGCAGGCATGTCTTTCTTTTCAAATTAGTAATACGGATTGCATTTGTAGAAACTAGAACAGATATATGCATGTGTACGTGCAAAATGATATTAACACTCATGTTTGAGACAAGCTCGTTTTTCATATATAAATATCAACTACATACAAAACAAATGAAAACGTTCAGAATATATATCATGAAGGTGAGTACAACCAAAACTAAAAACATACATATGCAGCCGGTATTATAATAAGTAAAATTATATTTAATACATGCATATTTTTTTAGGCTCATAACCCACTACAGACCAAATTTTTTAATTTTTTCCTTATAATAATATAGTATAGAATAGGAAGACAAAATTAAAATTTTAAGTTTGAATTTATCGTCATTGCTGCAGCAAGCTTATAGGTCATTGAAGTAAAATGTAAAATTTATAAGTTATATGTGGATGGTTATATCATTATAAAATAATTTATAAAAAAATGTCTCACACACAGGTACTTAGTTTTTTTTTTTATACCTTTAAGTTAGGTTTTCACTTACTACAAAAATACAAATAAAAGGAAAAATAGGGTTTCTTAAAATGTGTATAATAGACCGTAAATCTTTTTGTTTATTCGACATATAAACAGGAACAATGGCGAACGTGGCGCCGTAGTACCACATAGCAGTTGTATCGGCTTATGGTGTAAGGTGAAGCATATTATTATAGTGACTGTTCTGGTAGTCGTGTCGGTCATCTTTTCAACTGGCGGCACATATTGGATCTGTAAAATCCGGAATCGCTGCAGCTGCGGTAGTGGGAATTCTTGCTGTAATTGCTGTAATGGCAATGGAATTCAACGGTATGGGCTCTCTTCTTCTTCTTCTTTTCTGTCAACATACGTGCTCTATTTTAATAAAACTTTTATTAAATTATTTATTGTATTTATTAATAAATTAACCTCATAATTTTTGGGTATAAGACTAATTAAGATTTTGTTTGTTTTCTTAAATAAATTAGTTAATTAAAAATTACTTATAAATTTAGTTTTGGTAGTACATATAATAAGTAAAGATAATTTGTGACTAATTAATGTGAATTCATAAAAATAAAATATGTACATCTTTCAATGCAATATTTTGATTTTGCAATTTAATTTCATAAGAATAAATATTACTTTCAATTAATTATATAAAAACTTTTTTAAATAAGTAAACAAACCCTAAACTATATTATTTATTCAGCTACCAAAGTATGTACAAGACGTATGATGTTGCTCATCAAATTATAGCCATCAAAAAGCTACATGCATAAGTTAATTAACCATCCCAACCATCATTTTTAGATGCATATTATATATACTTACGTAACACAATAACAATATGCGGGAAAAAATTAAAAATAATAAAATATACTTGCATTCATGTAAAAACACTAATATTAAATTCAACTTTCTAAATCATCTCACAAAACAAAAATCAAAATATCTGCTATTTAGAACGTAATACATATATATAAACTGTTAATGCAATGTTTATTTTTAATTACCTGAAAATCATTTAAGGTAAGATAAAATGTGATAGCCGTCCTTCTTAGGTTTAAACCCTAATTAGGTCATATTTTGCCTGGAAATCATGTTTATATTTTCAATAAAACATTGACTTTTTAGAAACAAATCACGGCTACTTTTTCTAAGCCTAGCCGTTTTGTACTCAATTATTAATCTTTTTTAACACTATATAGACTTATGTAAATTCATCTTTACTTTATGTCTAACATTTGCAAAACCCTATTTGATGGGAAAAAATATTTCGAAATAAATCTTCTTTGTTGTATCTGATGATTCTTGTTGAAGTTTTTGTATATGACTAAAAGAATCTTGCATGTGTAAGAAACAATTCAAGAAACTAAGGACGAAGATTCACATGTCACCCGATATTCCTATATATATTGACCTTTGTACATTAAAATATACACTACAATAAATAAACAACCGCCCTAATGGTCGGTTTTAAAGAAATGGCGGTCGATTTTAATTAATCCCGACTATAAAAGATGGTCGGGTTAAACCTGATGGGTTTTAAAGAAACTATTTTGCATTTGCATGTGAATATGCTTACTTTCTGCCCATATTTTGTACTGGATTATTGTACATAGATACTTATTGCTAGAGCTGCTCTTGGCATGCCATTATACACTGCATATACTTATGGAAGTAGATCCTCATGCAAATATGAAATATACATATATGCCAAATAGCCTTTGATTTTTTAGTTACTTGCTCCGTGTCTGATGTCGTGATTTTTTAATAAAAAATAATTGGCCACAATCTATCAGTTTTAGGAAATCACCAAGTTTATTGTTGGATTTTGTATTCTGTCTCGTTATTTATGTTTGCCTCTTTTTTATAGTATATACTTGTATTTTGTGACGGACAGGTTGCAGAAAGACGAAAAGGACTGTTCGGAGCACTCAAATCCTTAAAGAAGAGGGGTCTCCATTGTTGTTGTGAAGGATATTCGCTTTGGATTCAGTAACTTGTTAGTTACTGAATTTAGTCATTGTTTTGCTCACTATTGAAACAAGTTTGTGTAAGAAAATATCACATTTCTGATTTCAAATTGTTGCCAGAATATTTTTTTATGAAGCAGATGCTTGTGTTTCCGATGCATCTCTAATTTTTTTCTAAATGAATTATGAAAACAACTGGCAATTCATAACAAACAGGAGAAATTCCACAGGTTAATGAGGGTCACACAGTTGAAATTGTGTTAGAGTTCGATATTCATTTCCCTCTTTTTTACGATTCAAAATTATATTTAGACAGTTGCTGAGGGCTTGGAATGCATTTCACATACGCCTGGATGTAATAATCTAGTTGCAGAATTATTATCAAACAAATTAATGAACTAAAATATAAGTATGTCATGTCATTAGAATCATCCTAATTATAAGTTATTATGTAATATCATTACAATTATTTTTCTTTAATCTGGTGTTAATTGAAGATATGTTATGCATTTGCCAAGCAATAAAAAACATCGAGTGCTGAGCACCAGGGAAAATTAAACACTCCACATACTCGTATTTGGTATATCTTACAGATACGACAGACAAAGCTTTAGCATAATATATAGTTTTAACAACAAATTTATATATAATACTTGACCAGAATTACTGCTAAATATATCCGTCTTCGTTTCTATTCTACACCTTTTAATGCCAAGAGTGCAGCATGTTAATCTGATGTGTTTTGATGATATATAACAGCATGCTGATTTGCTATTTGTTACTGTAACAGCTTGCTAAGTAACTAGTTTTAATCTATACAGCTTACCATTATATGATTGACTCACTTGATATATCCTACATATATATGAGTTTGCTATGTATAAGTATATTCTCAGGTAACTTGGTTGAGTATGTGGAAAGACAAAGTTTCAGGAAAGTGTTCGTAACAGCCTGCTAAGATCAGTCACAGAACCGTAACAGCAAGCTGACACTGTTCCGCCCAGAAGCTATTCAAAATCAATTTCGATAATGGATTTTCCTTGAAGATGCTTGGAGAGATCAGAGATTGGTTAGGATTTAAATATGTAAGGACTCTATTATATAATATATAGTTTATATAATTAATAGAACTCAAAAAGGATTTTCAAATACCTTCCTTATTTACTCAGATTTGATTCTCCTTACCATATCTTTCCAAAACAGATTTCTATCAATCTTTTCCATATCAAAATCTTTCCATAACAGCTCAAATTCGTTTTGATCTTTTTCTAGCTGTTGGAAATTGATATTACCTTTCAAAATTGAATTGTTAGAAGATTTAAACTATTTCAAATTTCGAATTTCAAATCTTCTAATATCCTAGTTGTTGGAGAATATATTATGCTAATCAAATCTTTTCTTATTACATAATATTCTCAGACCCGTTGTATGCTTCTTATATATATATTCACTTGCAATCTTTATTGTAAGTAAACCAATCGATATACAACGTAAAAAGTTTTGAGTCCTGAATATACACGCTTCATCTCTTCTCTCTCAAAACACTTTAATTTTATAAACTCTGAGCTCCATAGTTATATACACGTATATTATATACAAGAGTTTATAGTTTGGGTTGTAACGCTTATTATTCTTTGTAAACAAAGTTGTATTGATTAGTTGCTGAAGTAGTGGCAAGGGATCTTGGTGATCAGGGAATATTGCTCTAGGGAACTCTTTGTATTAGAGAACAGGTTGTTCGGGAACTAAGGAATTCAAGGGAGTGGTTTGCTCGAGGAATTCAGAGTTCAAGAGGAACAAGCTTGTTAGAGGATCTTGGGGTTCAAGAGGGCTGATTATTCAAAGGGAAACATAGTGTATCAGCAAGCCGTTTTCAGCAACTGGGTTAAAGGGAGATATATTATTGTATCGTGTAATTGGTATTTTTATTGATCAATAATATATTCTCTTACCGGGTTGGTAAGGGACCAGGACGTAGACCATTAGTGGATAGGGGTCGAACCTGGCTAAAATCGATTGTGTTCTTTATTTTCAGTATTTACATTCTGCACTGCATCATAACAGCAAGCTATTATACTCTGTAATCTGTAATCAGCAAGCTGACAGTGTCAGCAGCAGACTGTTTTGTTTGTAACAGTCGATACAAGTTGGTAAAAGTTAAAATTGGCCTTAGTTAGTCATATACACCTATTCACCCCCCCTCTAAGTGTGCATTCACAGTTGGTATCAGAGCTTTGGTGTACTAATATTTCTGTAACAGGAAAGTACGAGTCCTATGGCCATGGCTACTAACTTTTATCCTGAAGGAACATCGAGTTCGAGGCCACCACTTCTCTTGGGTACTGAAAATTACAATTGGTGGAAAAATAGAATGGAGATACATCTAACTAGAGAGCCACTTGAATGGAGAGTTGTCCAGAAGGGTCCGTTTGAGTTTAAAGACAAAGACGGCAAGGCGAAAGACATTGATGATCTCACAGATGGTGAACTATCAAAGATGAGTTATAATGGCAAAGCAAGGAACACTCTAATGAATGGATTGTGTCCTACTGAATGTGACAAAGTTTCTTCATGCAAGACGGCAAAAGAAATCTGGGATACCTTGGAATTATGTCATGAAGGTTCTAAAGGGCTGAAAAAGGTGAAACTCAGCAAGCTGATGAACGAGTTTGGGAATTTCAAGCTTGGAGAAGGAGAAACAATCAGAGAAAGTCAATCTAGATTTCAAATAAATATGAATGCTCTCAAACAACTTGGCAAGGAGATTCCTCAAGAAGAAATCAATATGAAAATACTCAGTGCCGTGCCATTTATCTACGAACCAAAGGTGACTGCATTGGAATCTTCACCAATAATAGATACTATGGATACCTTGGCGGTATTTGCTGAACTAGAACAGTTTGAAAGCAAAATAAAGGCTAGTCAAACTGAAATCATTCAAGCTCCAGTGGTTAAGATGAAAAACTTGGCACTTCATACTGATAACATCAAGCTGGAATAAGAAGAATCAGAAGATGAAGATATAGCTTTACTATCCAGAAAGATCAAGATGCTCATACACAAGAAGAACATGATGAAGAAAGAAAAAGGCAGAAAATACTCCAGAGATTCAAAGGAGGAAAATTGCTTCGAATGTGGCAAGCCAGGACACTACAGAAAGGACTGTTATAAGCTGAAGAACAAACAGCAAGCTGCTACAAAGGAGAAAACGAAATCAAAAGCTTTTTTGTCATGGAGTGATGATGAAGATGGTTCTGGTGATGAATCAAGTGGTGACATGGTCAACCTAGCACTTGTTGGTCTCGAAAATGAAATACATCAAGAGAATACGGAAGAAGTGTTGCTTGAAAGTGATGTTTCTGATTCAGAATTAGATGGTAGTGAGGTAAACTCCTTTTATTCTGGTAAACCATCTGAAACTATTATTCCGAAATCACTAACCATGCAGGAAATAGAAGTCGTTTCGATAGATGAGTTTTTAGCACTAAAAGCTAAAACCAGCAAGCTGGAAGAAAAGAATGCTTATCTCAAGAGAATGTTATATGATGTCTTGGATGGAAAGATGCCCAATGATAACAGTGATGAACTTGTTCAACTCAAAAATGAAGTTTCTAATCTTGAAGGAATTAACAAACTTGTGCAAAAGAGAAATGATGTTCTGATGAAGGAAATCAGCGAGCTGAAAGCAGACATTGAAGCTAGAGATGTATGCCTTGAGACGTTCAAACTTATGGAATCAGATTTCGGAGAAGTATCTCAGCAAGCTGAAAAGATCAAAGAGTTGGAACAGGAGATAAAACATCTTGAAAAAGGAATGGGAAAGTTTGTTCAAGGTGAAGAAGTTCTCAAATCCATGATGAAGCAAACTAAAGTACCATTGGCAAAAGAAGGATTAGGAATGGAAACTAAATTGAAGGATAAAGGTCTCAAGTATGATGGCAAACATGGTATTCCATATGACTATGCTATGCCTTGGAAGATTTGCCAGAAGTGTCAAAGAAAGGGCCACCTGTCAAAGCATTGCAAACTGCAGAATGCAGAATCAGCTTACTGGAACAGACAGACAGCTAGCCGACAGCAGTTTGGAAGAACACAAAAAGCAAAGAATCAAGCACCAAGAGTGATCCAAAAGTGGATCAAGAAATCTGATTTAACTGTTCTTTATGTGTTATCAGCTAACCAATTTGGACCCAAACCTATATGGGTACCAAAATGTTGAGTTGTTTTTGTTTGTTTTGTAGGTATGTCTTGCTGCCAAAATAAATGCAAAGCAATGGATATTGGACAGTGGTTGTACAAGACATATGTGTGGAGACAAATCTCAGTTTCTTAGCCTTAAGAGGAAAAAGGGAGGAAGAGTCACAATTGGTGATAACAAGACTCTTCAAATTCTTGGAAAAGGCAAAGTTGGTAATAGTATGATTTCAATTGATAATGTACAATATGTCCAAGGTCTTAAGTATAATTTGCTTAGTGTAAGTCAATTATATGATGATGGACATGCTGTTAATTTTGGTAAAGATAAATGTACTATTACTGTTGGTACTAACAAAATCCCCCTAGTTGCTAGAAGGGAAGGAAATATATATATTGTGGACTTTGAGATGCAGGAAACAGCGTATTGTTTAGCAGCTCTTGATGTTGAACCATATATTTGGCATAGAAGGCTAGGACATGCTCACATGGACTTAATCAGCAAGCTGTCTTCAAAGAAGCTAGTTAGAGGACTGCCCAAATTGAAGTATGTCAAAACCGAAACATGTTCATCTTGCCAATTAGGAAAACAGGTCAGGACACCTCACAAGTCAAAGAAAATGGTATCTACTTCTAAACCTTTAGAGCTTCTTCATTTGGACTTGTTTGGTCCTGAAGCATATGAAAGTATTGGAGGTAAAAAGTATGGTTTTGTAATTGTTGATGATTACTCTAGATTTACTTGGGTATTGTTTCTTCGTACTAAAGATTCTGCTTTTAGTGAATTTGAGAAACTAATCAAATTACTTGAGAACAAGCTAGATACAAGACTTGTAGGTATTCGAAGTGATCGAGGTGGAGAATTTCAAAAGGAGTTTGTAACTTATTGTGAAGAAAGAGGTATCTCTCATGAATTCTCTGCACCAAGAACTCCACAGCAAAACGGTGTTGTTGAAAGGAAAAACAGGTCACTACAAGAAACAGCAAGGACACTGTTGCAAGAAAGCAAGCTGCCAAGGAGTTTCTGGGCAGAAGCTGTAAATACAGCAAGCTATGTTCTTAACAGAGTGCTGATCAGACCTATTCTCAACAAAACTCCTTATGAATTACTGAAGAACAAGAAGCCAAACATTGGGTACTTCAGAATATTTGGTTCCAAGTGCTTTGTACTCAAAACGATTGGTAAAGATGGTAAATTTGATGCAAAATCTTCTGAATCTATATTTCTTGGCTATTCTTTAAATAGTAGAACTTATAGAGTCTATAACATACAAAAACGTATTGTTGAAGAGTCTATTAATGTTACATTTCAAGAAGCTACTAATGTTCTGTCAAGAGATGAGGAAGATGATGCAGGTACAGGTAC
Organism: Oenanthe sinensis; assembly: GCA_028671895.1. Classification (NCBI taxonomy): domain Eukaryota; kingdom Viridiplantae; phylum Streptophyta; class Magnoliopsida; order Apiales; family Apiaceae; genus Oenanthe; species Oenanthe sinensis. The sequence continues at coordinate 19,326,721 of CM053795.1, forward strand.
TGACAGCAAGCTGAGAAGCATTGCAGAAGAGAAACAGCCAGCTGACAGAACACCTGATAAAAATACTAATAGTGAACAGCAAGCTGGAACCTCAACTCCAGTAGCTGATTTTGTTGGAGGATCTTCACCAACAACTCCAGAGAGGTCTAATACCATTGAATCAGATCATTCATCACCATCATCAAAAGTTAGAAGAGTTGCTGATCTTTATAAAGAAATCTCTCAACATACATTGCCAAAGACAACAAGGACATCAAAGAATCATCCACAAGAGCTTGTGATTGGGAATGTTAATGAAAGAATGAGGACCAGAAAAGGAGCAATAAATTTTTGTGCTTATGCTGCCTTTTTAGCTCAAGAAGAACCGAAAAATGTCAAAGAAGCATTGGAAGATGAAAATTGGGTAGTGGCGATGCAAGAGGAACTTAACAATTTTAAAAGATGTGATGTTTGGGAACTCGTCAAGCCACCAAAGGATGCTTCAATAATAGGAACAAAATGGGTATACAAGAACAAATTGGATGAATATGGAACAGTTACCCGAAATAAAGCAAGATTGGTCGCACAAGGATACAATCAGCAAGAGGGAATCGACTATGATCAGACTTATGCACCTGTTGCAAGGTTGGAATCTATTAGGATGCTTCTCTCATTTGCATGCTACAAGAAATTCAAGCTGTATCAGATGGACGTGAAGAGCGCTTTCCTAAATGGCTACTTAAAAGAGGAAGTATATGTGAAACAGCCTCCTGGTTTCGAGCATGAGCAATTTCCAGATTATGTATACAAGCTGAAAAAGGCCTTGTATGGATTAAAGCAAGCTCCTAGATCATGGTATGAAAGGCTCAGTAAGTTTTTAATTAAGAATGGTTTCACACGAGGTAAAATAGATCCCACTTTATTTACTAAGCATGATAAGAATGATATACTTGTTGTTCAAGTTTATGTAGATGATATAATTTTTGGATCTACTAATGAAAGTATGTGTAAGTGGTTCTCTGAGTGTATGCACAGTGAATTTGACATGAGCATGATGGGAGAGCTCAATTATTTCTTGGGGCTCCAAATCAAGCAAACAAAAGATGGAATCTATGTGCATCAATCCAAGTACATAAAAGAGTTACTCAAAAGATTTGGATTTGAAAATGTTAAGCCAAAATCTACTCCAATGACCCCAGCCAGCAAGCTGACTTCGGATGAAAAGGGTAAGGATGTAGAAATCACTAGATATCGAGGTATGATCGGTTGTTTATTGTACTTAACTGCCTCTAGACCTGATATCATGTATAGTGTATGTGTTTGTGCAAGATTTCAAGCAAAACCAAAAGAGTCTCACTTGAATGCTGTCAAGAGGATATTTAGATATTTGAGTGGTACTATAACTCTTGGTTTATTTTATCCTATCACAAATGCATTTGATCTTGTTGGATATAGTGATGCAGATTATGCAGGTTGTCAAACGGATAGAAAGAGTACTAGTGGTGTTTGTGCATTTTTAGGACAGAGTTTAGTATCTTGGTAATGCAAGAAGCAAACATCTGTTGCATTATCTACTGCAGAAGGGGAGTATTTGGCAGCTGGTAGTTGTTGCTCTCAAATGCTTTGGATGATTCAAACACTCAAGGACTTTGGAATTAAATGTGAGAAAATTACAATCTATTGTGACAATACAAGCACTATCAACATTTCAAAGAATCCAGGGAATCACTAAAGAACAAAACATATTGATGTTCGACACCATTTCTTGAGAGATAATGTTGCAAAGGGAAAGGTAGAGCTGATATTTGTGCCTACAGAGTATCAGCTAGCTGACATCTTCACCAAACCCTTAGCAGAAGAAAGATTTTCTGTTCTTCGAAGGGAACTTGGGATGTGCAATGTCTAAATAGCAAGCTACTTTGAAAAGTCTGGTATCTAATCTTATTACTTGCTATATATGAACTTATGTGATGTGCATGAAAGGTGATATTTTTTTTTGATGATTAAGGGGGAGAAAATATATAGTCTGATTGCATGCTTACGTGGTTAATGCTATACTGGAGATAAATATGTTTTATGCATGTCTAATATTTGTGAGAAAGATATATTGCATATTGAGCTTGTTTTGCAGGAAGCATTGTTTGAGGGGGAGCCGTTTAGCTCACACCCGCATTGTTTGAGGGGGAGATATTAGCACAATCATATATTGGTGTATAATCATCAAAAAGGGGGAGATTGTTAATCTGATGTGTTTTGATGATATATAACAGCATGCTGATTTGCTATTTGTTACTGTAACAGCTTGCTAAGTAACTAGTTTTAATCTATACAGCTTACCATTATATGATTGACTCACTTGATATATCCTACATATATATGAGTTTGCTATGTATAAGTATATTCTCAGGTAACTTGGTTGAGTATGTGGAAAGACAAAGTTTCAGGAAAGTGTTCGTAACAGCCTGCTAAGATCAGTCACAGAACCGTAACAGCAAGCTGACACTGTTCCGCCCAGAAGCTATTCAAAATCAATTTCGATAATGGATTTTCCTTGAAGATGCTTGGAGAGATCAGAGATTGGTTAGGATTTAAATATGTAAGGACTCTATTATATAATATATAGTTTATATAATTAATAGAGCTCAAAAAGGATTTTCAAATACCTTCCTTATTTACTCAGATTTGATTCTCCTTACCATATCTTTCCAAAACAGATTTCTATCAATCTTTTCCATATCAAAATCTTTCCATAACAGCTCAAATTCGTTTTGATCTTTTTCTAGCTGTTGGAAATTGATATTACCTTTCAAAATTGAATTGTTAGAAGATTTAAACTATTTCAAATTTCGAATTTCAAATCTTCTAATATCCTAGTTGTTGGAGAATATATTATGCTAATCAAATCTTTTCTTATTACATAATATTCTCAGACCCGTTGTATGCTTCTTATATATATATTCACTTGCAATCTTTATTGTAAGTAAACCAATCGATATACAACGTAAAAAGTTTTGAGTCCTGAATATACACGCTTCATCTCTTCTCTCTCAAAACACTTTAATTTTATAAACTCTGAGCTCCATAGTTATATACACGTATATTATATACAAGAGTTTATAGTTTGGGTTGTAACGCTTATTATTCTTTGTAAACAAAGTTGTATTGATTAGTTGCTGAAGTAGTGGCAAGGGATCTTGGTGATCAGGGAATATTGCTCTAGGGAACTCTTTGTATTAGAGAACAGGTTGTTCGGGAACTAAGGAATTCAAGGGAGTGGTTTGCTCGAGGAATTCAGAGTTCAAGAGGAACAAGCTTGTTAGAGGATCTTGGGGTTCAAGAGGGCTGATTATTCAAAGGGAAACATAGTGTATCAGCAAGCCGTTTTCAGCAACTGGGTTAAAGGGAGATATATTATTGTATCGTGTAATTGGTATTTTTATTGATCAATAATATATTCTCTTACCGGGTTGGTAAGGGACCAGGACGTAGACCATTAGTGGATAGGGGTCGAACCTGGCTAAAATCGATTGTGTTCTTTATTTTCAGTATTTACATTCTGCACTGCATCATAACAGCAAGCTATTATACTCTGTAATCTGTAATCAGCAAGCTGACAGTGTCAGCAGCAGACTGTTTTGTTTGTAACAGTCGATACAAGTTGGTAAAAGTTAAAATTGGCCTTAGTTAGTCATATACACCTATTCACCCCCCCTCTAGGTGTGCATTCACAGTTGGTATCAGAGCTTTGGTGTACTAATATTTCTGTAACAGGAAAGTACGAGTCCTATGGCCATGGCTACTAACTTTTATCCTGAAGGAACATCGAGTTCGAGGCCACCACTTCTCTTGGGTACTGAAAATTACAATTGGTGGAAAAATAGAATGGAGATACATCTAACTAGAGAGCCACTTGAATGGAGAGTTGTCCAGAAGGGTCCGTTTGAGTTTAAAGACAAAGACGGCAAGGCGAAAGACATTGATGATCTCACAGATGGTGAACTATCAAAGATGAGTTATAATGGCAAAGCAAGGAACACTCTAATGAATGGATTGTGTCCTACTGAATGTGACAAAGTTTCTTCATGCAAGACGGCAAAAGAAATCTGGGATACCTTGGAATTATGTCATGAAGGTTCTAAAGGGCTGAAAAAGGTGAAACTCAGCAAGCTGATGAACGAGTTTGGGAATTTCAAGCTTGGAGAAGGAGAAACAATCAGAGAAAGTCAATCTAGATTTCAAATAAATATGAATGCTCTCAAACAACTTGGCAAGGAGATTCCTCAAGAAGAAATCAATATGAAAATACTCAGTGCCGTGCCATTTATCTACGAACCAAAGGTGACTGCATTGGAATCTTCACCAATAATAGATACTATGGATACCTTGGCGGTATTTGCTGAACTAGAACAGTTTGAAAGCAAAATAAAGGCTAGTCAAACTGAAATCATTCAAGCTCCAGTGGTTAAGATGAAAAACTTGGCACTTCATACTGATAACATCAAGCTGGAATAAGAAGAATCAGAAGATGAAGATATAGCTTTACTATCCAGAAAGATCAAGATGCTCATACACAAGAAGAACATGATGAAGAAAGAAAAAGGCAGAAAATACTCCAGAGATTCAAAGGAGGAAAATTGCTTCGAATGTGGCAAGCCAGGACACTACAGAAAGGACTGTTATAAGCTGAAGAACAAACAGCAAGCTGCTACAAAGGAGAAAACGAAATCAAAAGCTTTTTTGTCATGGAGTGATGATGAAGATGGTTCTGGTGATGAATCAAGTGGTGACATGGTCAACCTAGCACTTGTTGGTCTCGAAAATGAAATACATCAAGAGAATACGGAAGAAGTGTTGCTTGAAAGTGATGTTTCTGATTCAGAATTAGATGGTAGTGAGGTAAACTCCTTTTATTCTGGTAAACCATCTGAAACTATTATTCCGAAATCACTAACCATGCAGGAAATAGAAGTCGTTTCGATAGATGAGTTTTTAGCACTAAAAGCTAAAACCAGCAAGCTGGAAGAAAAGAATGCTTATCTCAAGAGAATGTTATATGATGTCTTGGATGGAAAGATGCCCAATGATAACAGTGATGAACTTGTTCAACTCAAAAATGAAGTTTCTAATCTTGAAGGAATTAACAAACTTGTGCAAAAGAGAAATGATGTTCTGATGAAGGAAATCAGCGAGCTGAAAGCAGACATTGAAGCTAGAGATGTATGCCTTGAGACGTTCAAACTTATGGAATCAGATTTCGGAGAAGTATCTCAGCAAGCTGAAAAGATCAAAGAGTTGGAACAGGAGATAAAACATCTTGAAAAAGGAATGGGAAAGTTTGTTCAAGGTGAAGAAGTTCTCAAATCCATGATGAAGCAAACTAAAGTACCATTGGCAAAAGAAGGATTAGGAATGGAAACTAAATTGAAGGATAAAGGTCTCAAGTATGATGGCAAACATGGTATTCCATATGACTATGCTATGCCTTGGAAGATTTGCCAGAAGTGTCAAAGAAAGGGCCACCTGTCAAAGCATTGCAAACTGCAGAATGCAGAATCAGCTTACTGGAACAGACAGACAGCTAGCCGACAGCAGTTTGGAAGAACACAAAAAGCAAAGAATCAAGCACCAAGAGTGATCCAAAAGTGGATCAAGAAATCTGATTTAACTGTTCTTTATGTGTTATCAGCTAACCAATTTGGACCCAAACCTATATGGGTACCAAAATGTTGAGTTGTTTTTGTTTGTTTTGTAGGTATGTCTTGCTGCCAAAATAAATGCAAAGCAATGGATATTGGACAGTGGTTGTACAAGACATATGTGTGGAGACAAATCTCAGTTTCTTAGCCTTAAGAGGAAAAAGGGAGGAAGAGTCACAATTGGTGATAACAAGACTCTTCAAATTCTTGGAAAAGGCAAAGTTGGTAATAGTATGATTTCAATTGATAATGTACAATATGTCCAAGGTCTTAAGTATAATTTTCTTAGTGTAAGTCAATTATATGATGATGGACATGCTGTTAATTTTGGTAAAGATAAATGTACTATTACTGTTGGTACTAACAAAATCCCCCTAGTTGCTAGAAGGGAAGGAAATATATATATTGTGGACTTTGAGATGCAGGAAACAGCGTATTGTTTAGCAGCTCTTGATGTTGAACCATATATTTGGCATAGAAGGCTAGGACATGCTCACATGGACTTAATCAGCAAGCTGTCTTCAAAGAAGCTAGTTAGAGGACTGCCCAAATTGAAGTATGTCAAAACCGAAACATGTTCATCTTGCCAATTAGGAAAACAGGTCAGGACACCTCACAAGTCAAAGAAAATGGTATCTACTTCTAAACCTTTAGAGCTTCTTCATTTGGACTTGTTTGGTCCTGAAGCATATGAAAGTATTGGAGGTAAAAAGTATGGTTTTGTAATTGTTGATGATTACTCTAGATTTACTTGGGTATTGTTTCTTCGTACTAAAGATTCTGCTTTTAGTGAATTTGAGAAACTAATCAAATTACTTGAGAACAAGCTAGATACAAGACTTGTAGGTATTCGAAGTGATCGAGGTGGAGAATTTCAAAAGGAGTTTGTAACTTATTGTGAAGAAAGAGGTATCTCTCATGAATTCTCTGCACCAAGAACTCCACAGCAAAACGGTGTTGTTGAAAGGAAAAACAGGTCACTACAAGAAACAGCAAGGACACTGTTGCAAGAAAGCAAGCTGCCAAGGAGTTTCTGGGCAGAAGCTGTAAATACAGCAAGCTATGTTCTTAACAGAGTGCTGATCAGACCTATTCTCAACAAAACTCCTTATGAATTACTGAAGAACAAGAAGCCAAACATTGGGTACTTCAGAATATTTGGTTCCAAGTGCTTTGTACTCAAAACGATTGGTAAAGATGGTAAATTTGATGCAAAATCTTCTGAATCTATATTTCTTGGCTATTCTTTAAATAGTAGAACTTATAGAGTCTATAACATACAAAAACGTATTGTTGAAGAGTCTATTAATGTTACATTTCAAGAAGCTACTAATGTTCTGTCAAGAGATGAGGAAGATGATGCAGGTACAGGTACTGACAGCAAGCTGAGAAGCATTGCAGAAGAGAAACAGCCAGCTGACAGAACACCTGATAAAAATACTAATAGTGAACAGCAAGCTGGAACCTCAACTCCAGTAGCTGATTTTGTTGGAGGATCTTCACCAACAACTCCAGAGAGGTCTAATACCATTGAATCAGATCATTCATCACCATCATCAAAAGTTAGAAGAGTTGCTGATCTTTATAAAGAAATCTCTCAACATACATTGCCAAAGACAACAAGGACATCAAAGAATCATCCACAAGAGCTTGTGATTGGGAATGTTAATGAAAGAATGAGGACCAGAAAAGGAGCAATAAATTTTTGTGCTTATGCTGCCTTTTTAGCTCAAGAAGAACCGAAAAATGTCAAAGAAGCATTGGAAGATGAAAATTGGGTAGTGGCGATGCAAGAGGAACTTAACAATTTTAAAAGATGTGATGTTTGGGAACTCGTCAAGCCACCAAAGGATGCTTCAATAATAGGAACAAAATGGGTATACAAGAACAAATTGGATGAATATGGAACAGTTACCCGAAATAAAGCAAGATTGGTCGCACAAGGATACAATCAGCAAGAGGGAATCGACTATGATCAGACTTATGCACCTGTTGCAAGGTTGGAATCTATTAGGATGCTTCTCTCATTTGCATGCTACAAGAAATTCAAGCTGTATCAGATGGACGTGAAGAGCGCTTTCCTAAATGGCTACTTAAAAGAGGAAGTATATGTGAAACAGCCTCCTGGTTTCGAGCATGAGCAATTTCCAGATTATGTATACAAGCTGAAAAAGGCCTTGTATGGATTAAAGCAAGCTCCTAGATCATGGTATGAAAGGCTCAGTAAGTTTTTAATTAAGAATGGTTTCACACGAGGTAAAATAGATCCTACTTTATTTACTAAGCATGATAAGAATGATATACTTGTTGTTCAAGTTTATGTAGATGATATAATTTTTGGATCTACTAATGAAAGTATGTGTAAGTGGTTCTCTGAGTGTATGCACAGTGAATTTGACATGAGCATGATGGGAGAGCTCAATTATTTCTTGGGGCTCCAAATCAAGCAAACAAAAGATGGAATCTATGTGCATCAATCCAAGTACATAAAAGAGTTACTCAAAAGATTTGGATTTGAAAATGTTAAGCCAAAATCTACTCCAATGACCCCAGCCAGCAAGCTGACTTCGGATGAAAAGGGTAAGGATGTAGAAATCACTAGATATCGAGGTATGATCGGTTGTTTATTGTACTTAACTGCCTCTAGACCTGATATCATGTATAGTGTATGTGTTTGTGCAAGATTTCAAGCAAAACCAAAAGAGTCTCACTTGAATGCTGTCAAGAGGATATTTAGATATTTGAGTGGTACTATAACTCTTGGTTTATTTTATCCTATCACAAATGCATTTGATCTTGTTGGATATAGTGATGCAGATTATGCAGGTTGTCAAACGGATAGAAAGAGTACTAGTGGTGTTTGTGCATTTTTAGGACAGAGTTTAGTATCTTGGTAATGCAAGAAGCAAACATCTGTTGCATTATCTACTGCAGAAGGGGAGTATTTGGCAGCTGGTAGTTGTTGCTCTCAAATGCTTTGGATGATTCAAACACTCAAGGACTTTGGAATTAAATGTGAGAAAATTACAATCTATTGTGACAATACAAGCACTATCAACATTTCAAAGAATCCAGGGAATCACTAAAGAACAAAACATATTGATGTTCGACACCATTTCTTGAGAGATAATGTTGCAAAGGGAAAGGTAGAGCTGATATTTGTGCCTACAGAGTATCAGCTAGCTGACATCTTCACCAAACCCTTAGCAGAAGAAAGATTTTCTGTTCTTCGAAGGGAACTTGGGATGTGCAATGTCTAAATAGCAAGCTACTTTGAAAAGTCTGGTATCTAATCTTATTACTTGCTATATATGAACTTATGTGATGTGCATGAAAGGTGATATTTTTTTTTGATGATTAAGGGGGAGAAAATATATAGTCTGATTGCATGCTTACGTGGTTAATGCTATACTGGAGATAAATATGTTTTATGCATGTCTAATATTTGTGAGAAAGATATATTGCATATTGAGCTTGTTTTGCAGGAAGCATTGTTTGAGGGGGAGCCGTTTAGCTCACACCCGCATTGTTTGAGGGGGAGATATTAGCACAATCATATATTGGTGTATAATCATCAAAAAGGGGGAGATTGTTAATCTGATGTGTTTTGATGATATATAACAGCATGCTGATTTGCTATTTGTTACTGTAACAGCTTGCTAAGTAACTAGTTTTAATCTATACAGCTTACCATTATATGATTGACTCACTTGATATATCCTACATATATATGAGTTTGCTATGTATAAGTATATTCTCAGGTAACTTGGTTGAGTATGTGGAAAGACAAAGTTTCAGGAAAGTGTTCGTAACAGCCTGCTAAGATCAGTCACAGAACCGTAACAGCAAGCTGACACTGTTCCGCCCAGAAGCTATTCAAAATCAATTTCGATAATGGATTTTCCTTGAAGATGCTTGGAGAGATCAGAGATTGGTTAGGATTTAAATATGTAAGGACTCTATTATATAATATATAGTTTATATAATTAATAGAGCTCAAAAAGGATTTTCAAATACCTTCCTTATTTACTCAGATTTGATTCTCCTTACCATATCTTTCCAAAACAGATTTCTATCAATCTTTTCCATATCAAAATCTTTCCATAACAGCTCAAATTCGTTTTGATCTTTTTCTAGCTGTTGGAAATTGATATTACCTTTCAAAATTGAATTGTTAGAAGATTTAAACTATTTCAAATTTCGAATTTCAAATCTTCTAATATCCTAGTTGTTGGAGAATATATTATGCTAATCAAATCTTTTCTTATTACATAATATTCTCAGACCCGTTGTATGCTTCTTATATATATATTCACTTGCAATCTTTATTGTAAGTAAACCAATCGATATACAACGTAAAAAGTTTTGAGTCCTGAATATACACGCTTCATCTCTTCTCTCTCAAAACACTTTAATTTTATAAACTCTGAGCTCCATAGTTATATACACGTATATTATATACAAGAGTTTATAGTTTGGGTTGTAACGCTTATTATTCTTTGTAAACAAAGTTGTATTGATTAGTTGCTGAAGTAGTGGCAAGGGATCTTGGTGATCAGGGAATATTGCTCTAGGGAACTCTTTGTATTAGAGAACAGGTTGTTCGGGAACTAAGGAATTCAAGGGAGTGGTTTGCTCGAGGAATTCAGAGTTCAAGAGGAACAAGCTTGTTAGAGGATCTTGGGGTTCAAGAGGGCTGATTATTCAAAGGGAAACATAGTGTATCAGCAAGCCGTTTTCAGCAACTGGGTTAAAGGGAGATATATTATTGTATCGTGTAATTGGTATTTTTATTGATCAATAATATATTCTCTTACCGGGTTGGTAAGGGACCAGGACGTAGACCATTAGTGGATAGGGGTCGAACCTGGCTAAAATCGATTGTGTTCTTTATTTTCAGTATTTACATTCTGCACTGCATCATAACAGCAAGCTATTATACTCTGTAATCTGTAATCAGCAAGCTGACAGTGTCAGCAGCAGACTGTTTTGTTTGTAACAGTCGATACAAGTTGGTAAAAGTTAAAATTGGCCTTAGTTAGTCATATACACCTATTCACCCCCCCTCTAGGTGTGCATTCACACAGCACCATATGCAGCCTCTGTTTGTTGTGCTCGACTCACGGGAAAACCTTGTATTCGCTCCCTTATCTTTGTCCATGTTTCATTTTGTGCACCACCTCCTGCTGTCAACAACACTTCTTCAACTTGAGTTGCCCCTAACTCTGTCAACAATTTATAACCCTCTCCCTATCAACATGAAACAGAGTCATTAATTTGATTTTGAGATAACAATGGAAAGAATACTCTTTTCTCATACAGATATGATCGAATCGGTGGACACCTGCGAGATATGTAAAAGACAGGTCTCACTACTTCGCCTAAGGTGTCACCAAAAGGGCAAAAGCCACCTTTGCATTCGTAAAGTGCTAATAAAGGTTTTAATTACTAACAAGAAAGGTGTAACTATGCCTCACAGAGATGTCACCACAAACCAGCTTTTAATTCACAAGAAAGTGCTCATTAAGGTATCAATTAACAAGAAAATGCCAGTTCAGTTGAGATCTAGATATAGTTCACAAGAAAGTACCCTCCCTGCAGATTGTTCTATAATTTCAATATACAACTCTGTTGAAACACGAATATTGTGTACTATATATGCTAAAACCATAAATATCCTATATCGTTTAATCCAGTACTCAACTATCGTGGCTCTAGATGGTAATTACATAATATTCTCTTCATATTGTTATATTTATGTTAAGACAGATATAAACTCATAGAAACATATTAAATTATGATATAATTGACATCCATAAAATATGCTAAATTTATAAGAAGATATAGGCTGCTTCAAGGAAAAACTATATACATACTAATTATCAAAAGTTTTCTGATGCCACTTGAACTATATTTATCTTTTGCAGAATGAAAACACAATATATTAAACACTGAACGGAATAGTGCTAATGCAATATTGTAGATTATATATACCTCTATGCGTGCAATAGATTCCAAAATGCCATGCAAGTAGTAGACATCACTCTCTGGGCGGGGAGTTAACCTGCCAAACAATAAAAAACAGATCAATATTCACAAGGCTCAGAAGCATAATACTGTCTTTACTCATAGACACACTTAGAACAATGGGCATGTAGAAGACCCTAATGACATATGCATGCCACACAAATACATTCATGAAGTTGCATATTACTATGAAACAACAAAAGAGACTTGTTAAAATTACATTCGTTAAGGAGTATTGATATTCAGAATGTAAGCTTTTACTCCACCTGCAATTTATTATAATTATAATATATATATGTGTATAATATTTAGGGACTCCAGTGTGCAACCAAACAACCACATAGAGTGTAACCCTCTCCCCTCTCCTCGTTCTTTTCTTTAAACCCTAATTTCAAATACACTCTTTTTTTCTAATATTTGGGTTTAAATCACAATTTTTTATATAAATAATATCTCCTCTTTTCAAATTCAAAATTTTTAACCTTTCGAAATCTTCAGATCTGTTTCCGTATCTTTTGGATTTGATCCGTATCATCTGTATCTGTTTTCACATCTTTCAGATTTGAATTTTTGAACGAGTTTAGTGTCATTTGTGATGACTTTTGTAACTATACGGGGCATGACCATTTTTTATGGCGTTTTGATCATATCTGTGGTGATTATATGTCATTTATGACGATGTTGTGTCATATAATTAGATGACTTTAATTATGAATTGAAAGTTTTATGATATAATTTTATATTATATATTTTGTTACACTTTCATCTTCTTATTTGTCTTTGTTGGTTTGTTTTTTATTTTTCAGATTTAATTAGATGAGTTATTGCGTGTAGATAGAAGATGAATGGAAGCAGGATTTTAATACTCACACTTGGATGAGAAGGGTAAAGAGAAGATGTATGGAGACATGAACTTGGTTTTAATGGCCTCATTGTAATTAGATTTTTTTTTCTTGTATGTAGTTATTTTTAGTAGGGCACTCTTTTTTCCCTTAAATTTTTTTCCATAGGGTTTTGCTCATGTGAGGTTTTTAACGAGACCTTTCTTTGGTGATGTTTTATTTTCAGATATTAAGGTGTTATTGTCTAAATGTCCGGAGACAATATGCGTGCCTTTCGGTTAGATGATAAACTTGATGAATGAAATAAACTCCTTTTTAGGTCATTGTACTTCGTTACAATTCATTAATGAAATGTTATTTCTGTCAAAATAAAAATAAAAATTTAGGGACTCCAAGAATATGTTGAACATGCAAGCATTGTATATTGTGTGCATTGTTCACTAAACTTATGTTCTAGGCATTCTGCATATCTTTCCGTCCCGTATAAACCTGCCCGTTATACCTCATGGCTTCTGAGTAGGAGGTATAGTTAGGATAGGTATTGTTACCTACTATTTTGGGATCACGTAGTTGACCTAATTCTTAGGTAGTCAAAACTAACACAGAATGTGTAGACAGAACTGATGTACGGCTTCATCGTATCCTGAAGGCGAACCACATGAATTAATGCACATTATACATGCAAATTAGGTCTAAAGCAGAGCGAATTTTGTTCGTAATTTGAATTCAAGTTCTATGGATTATCTAAATTAGTGTAGACATTTCTATAAAAGAAAAACTAAGCTTCATACAAACTGTCAGCAATTAGGACCAATTAATCAACAATTGGCTTTAACCTTTAACTCAATTGACAATATAGGTACCTGGGTGCCAACTTTGGGTCTGCTACAGGAAATCTTTCTCCAACAGTTTGGAGAGGATAGTAGTTTCATTGGGAAGCTTTCATCGGATCAATCTGCTCACAAAAATTCTTTAGCTGCTCGTCGGTAAATATTTGTTTGAGGACAGCTCCTCCAGTATTTGAAGCGCCTCCAACAAGCCATTTATCATGGAGCCGATGGCTATATACCCCATACCGTGCATCGTCTATTCTATTAGTGCTTAAGAGTTTGATAGCAAGTGTTGAACCCAGAGATGTTACCTAATTATCAAAACTAGCATATTAGATTACAGAGTGTTTGTAGTATGCAGAAGAAATCCAAGGTGATGACTGATGAGTGTTAAAAAATTCCCTTTAGGACCAAGCAGATTGCAAAATATAAAAAACTTGAATGACTAATTTTATCCCGTCAATTTCATATTTTCTGTGCTTGATAAGGGAGAAAGCCATTATAGGTTTCACGTTATTAAAGCATCTGCAATTGCAAGCCACCACATGAAGCATTTAACATGGCTTCTGGTGTAAAAATTTATTCGACCAATTCATATTATTGATGATACGGTGAAACATTACATCTTTTGTATTAATGGACAGAGGATCTAACTAGGTAAAGAGATATCTCACAGATTTTCCTGTTTGAGTAGCACGTGCCGCTAGAAATGCAGCGATACTGTCAGTAGTTCCCGTGCAGATAGCACAATCGTTTGGTAAGCCTGCAAGAAATAAGGTGCAAAGTTCAAGCTTCTGAAATCTGCCAGAAAAAGTTTGATAAGCAACACAAGTAGAAGTGTAGGACAAATGTTTTAAATTACAGAAAACAAAGATCGGAAAAAGAATAATCATCTCTAGTAACTTTGAAAAGCATTCAAATCTCAAGTATACAGCGACCAAAAGCAAGTACCACTCGAAGCATGCAACCATGATAGCTGTAACTTGTGTCTATTACAATGTGCAATCTAAGGTTGTAGACTCTGTAAGCTTTGGTTGTTATTCCATATCCAACAAATATAGCTTCATCAGCCTTGACTTCAAATTTTCCTAGATTTTCACCTTGATTTCTCAGTACAAAGCATTTGTAGCCAAAGACATGAAGGAAGTTGACCGTTGGCTTCTTGTCTTTCTTCATCAATTGATATGGTGTTTTGCCTTGAGCTTGATTGATAATGGAAATATTTTGAATGTAACAAGCAGTATTAATTGCTTCTGCCCAAAAATATGTAAGAAGGTTTGCTTCTTCTAACATAGTTCTAGCAGCTTCAATCAAGGTCCTATTTTTCCTTTCAATTACTCCATTTTGCTGTGGAGTCTTTGGAGCAGAGAAATGATGAGTGATACCTTTTTCTTCATAGAATTCTTTCATTGTGACATTCTTGAATTCAGTACCATTATCACTTCTTATTTTCTTGACCTTCCATTCAGTGCCATTGTCAACATTCTTCACATGATTGATAATTAATTTGCTTGCCTCATCCTTAGAGTGTAAGAAATATACCCATGAAAATCTTGTGAAGTCATCCACAATGACTAGTGCATATTTCTTTTTGGCAATTGACATGATATTGACTGGACCAAATAAGTCCATGTGCAATAGCTCCAAAGGCTTATCAATTGATGATTCCGACTTCGACTTGAATGATGCTTTTCTTTGTTTTCCTTTTTGACAGGCATCACAAAGTCCATCCTTGGTGAATTCTTTCTGTGGAATGCCTCTAACCAGATTCTTTCCAACCAATTGATTCATGGCTTTGAAATTCAAATGGGCTAGCTTCTTGTGCCAAATCCAACTTTCATCTGTATTGGCTTTGCTTAGAAGACATGTCATTGCATCTGCCTTTATAGAGAGAAAATCAGCCACATAGACATTTCCTTTCCTTTCACCAGTTAAGAGAATTTTACCATTTTCTTTGTTGGCTATAATGCATGATCCAGTTGTAAACCACACACCATTTCCATTATCACACAGTTGACTAATGCTGAGCAAATTATGCTTCAATCCATCAACTAGTGCTACAGGTTCAATGATAACATTATCTTTTACAATTAAGCCATATTCCAGAGTAAAACCTTTATTGTTATCTCCAAAAGTAACTCCTGGGCTAGCCTTTTCCACAAATTCTGTAAGCAGGGACAAATTTCCAGTCATGTGCCTAGAACATCCACTATCCAGATACCAGAGATTTCTTTTCCTGTTTCCCTGCACACAATCAAAACAATCAAGTTGCTTTTGGTACCCAAGTTGCCTTGGGTCATTTCTTATTAGTTGCAGCCTGAGCCTTGGTTGCCAATTTTGGTTCATTTTGTTTTGGTGAATTTAAATCCACTTTAACTCGTGGAGTTGGCTTTTGGGGCTCAGACACCTTGGAACTCATGGCAGAATTTTTTTGCATTTCATTGTATACATTAGGCATTTTCCAAGGTACACCAGGCATGTTCATATTAGCATATGCAAAGAATGGATTATACATACATGGAAATTGTGTATAAGGCATATGAACATTGGGTGCAACTAAATTAGAGGATATGGCATTCATGAGCATAGGATTGGTAAGCATGGCATTAGCAGACATGGCATGTGTGTTTGAATCATTTGTGTCCTTTTCTTTCTTGCATTGCATAGACAAATGATTTACACTATCACATTTAGCACATACCTTTCTTGGAGCATACATATCAGGAGTATAGTTATTATGCTTATTATTGCCTACTTTTCCATTGCTATTTTTTTCTTTTTCTCATACTTAGGTTGGACAGTTTTCACAGGTGCAATCTTTTCTAATTTTGCTTTCAATTGTTTCTTGGATAAGCTACCTATGTTGATCTTCTAAACCTCAGCCTCAACTTGATTTTTGGTTTCCTTAACAAACTTGATAGGAGTGCTAAATTTGTTCTTCTTATCAGTCATTGATGATTTACTTGTTGATGGATGCTTATCAGATGATTCAGCATCAATCGATTGATAATCCTTATCAGTTGATGAAGGATTAGCAGTCGATTGATCTTTATCCATTGAAGTATCAGCCAATGGCTTGCCTGTTGATTTAGGGGATTCTCCTAGAACATCTAATCCCTGAACATCAATGATTTATTTGGCAGTTTTAGCAGACCTATTCCATTTGTTAATGGTTTCAATTTCTTCAGCCAATTGTTCTTTTAACAATTCTTCTCTTTTCAAACTGTTCACTAGTTCATTTCTAGCATCCCTACTTTCCTGCTTGAATCTATCTAAACAAACAAGTTCATTTTCAAGAAAATATTCCTCTCAGTTAAAGCATCAATGGTCTTTTTCAACTTGAGATTTTCTTTGTTTAGAGATTTTAATGTAACATGCAAATTGTACAATTCATTTGACATTTCATTAATAGTACTATTGCATTCATCAGTTGTTAGTTCAGAAAAGTTGGTAGCTAGTACCTGATTTGATGATGAACTAGCTTCTTTATCTTCATGGTTGGCCATTAGAGCTAGATTGATGAATTCTTCAGAATCACTGTCCTCAGCAGTCCAGTCCTTCTCTTCAGATACAAAAGCCTTTTCTTTTTGTTTTAACAGGTCAAATTATTTCTTTTTATAGTCAATGCCATCATATGCTTCTACTACTACACCAAAGAAGCATTAGAATAATATTATCGTATAAGAAGCATTTGTTTAGAGTACTACTACTACACCTTCAGTTTAACCTAGTTTCTATTTTTATTAGTTGTAAATAATTTTATCGTGTATTTGAAATTGCAGTTTAAAATTGTTTTGATGGAAAAATATTATGAAAAAATAACTTTTTAATAGTATTTTTAGTTTATGTATATATTAGAATAATTAAAATATAAAATAATAATATTTTTGTGAATGTTTGATAATAAAATATATAATTATTTTGTGCAATATTGTCGAGTTAGTGAGGATGGTCACCGACAAATTTACTGAACCTAGACGGTACCTCTACACTTGCGGACATGACTTAGGATAACAGAGTTAACATTTTGTTACGAGTATATATATATATATATTAATTATTGACTTTCTTTTGTAGGGTGGTTTGGTTGGTGACTTTTAGATAGGGGTGTAAATGATCAGTCGAGTAATTTTAAACTTTTCATATTCGTCTTGTTTAAAATTTTTTGAATTTGAACTTGAACTCGAACACTTGTGGAGCCCAATATTTTGTTTGAGTTTGGTTCACTAATATTCACGAACATGTTTGCGAATAACTCATCAACACATATTCGCGAACAAATCTCACCAACAACTCATAAATATGTTTTAGACTATATATATTTTTCAAATTATAATATAGTATATATTATAATTTATTTAATAATACCAAAAAATGTATAAGTTTAATAAAATCAAAAAAATAAATGAGTACAATAAATAGTAAATCAATTTATAAACTAATATACACACAAATACTTAGCACATATTTCACAAATATGTGTTCACAAATTTATTTCGAACTATATTCACGAACTATGTTCGTGATCGAACTTGGTCGCGAAAAGTGAAGGTAAGGAGCTTAAAGCTCTGATACCATGATAAACACTACTGTGAGCTAAAAAGTGAAGGTAAGGAGCTTAAAGGTCTGATACCATGATAAACACTACTGTTAGCTATGTATATAAATACTGATGTGTGTGTATATATGTATAACTACTAGACATGAAAGCTAATATAGGCAAAGTAAAAAGAGATGTATCGCAAAGCTTGTGGTCTCTGTAGTTCATGTCCAGGAGCCTAATATATGGAAAACTACGTACAAGAAAGTCAATGTAATATTGAATAACCCGTATACTAGTAACTACTACTGCTCAACTGCTAATCTCCTCAATCACAATAGTACAATAATAGCTAGTTGTAAAACAGTAATTTAACAATTACATAATATTCTCTTCATATTGTTATATTTATGTTAAGACATATATAAACTCATAGAAACATATTAAATTATAATATAATTGACATCTATAAAATATGCTAAATTTATAAGAAGATATAGGCTGCTTCAAGGAAAAACTATATACATACCAATTATCAAAAGTTTTCTGATACCACTTGAACAATATTTATCTTTTGTAGAATGAAAACACAATGTATTAAACACTGAACGGAATAGTGCTAATGCAATATTGTAGATTATATATACCTCTATGCGTGCAATAGATTCCAAAATGCCATGCAAGTAGTCGGCATCACTCTCTAGGCGGGGAGTTAACCTGCCAAACAATAAAGAACATATCAATATTCACAAAGCTCAGAAGCATAATACTGTCTTTACTCATAGACACACTTAGAACAATGGGCATGTGGAAGACCCTAATGACATATGCATGCCACACAAATACATTCATGAAGTTGCATATTACTATGAAACAACAAAAGAGACTTGTTAAAATTGCATTCGTTGAGTATTGATATTCAGAATATAAGCTTTTACTCCACTTGAAATTTATTATAATATATATATATATATATATATATGTGTATATATATATATATGTATATATATATATATATATATATATATATATATGTGTGTGTATAATATTTAGGGACTTCAGTGTGCAACTAAACAACCACACACTACAAGGAAAACTGAAAAAAACAACGGTTTTTTCCCCGTTGTCTGACACTTGTTTTCCCGTTGAGTATTGAGGCGCCGTCTGATATATACACCTCAGACAACGGTACGCTAACTGTTGTCCAAAAGATAGCAAGACAACGTCCCATGTTTTAGAAACCATTGTATAACACCTAGAAACAACAACGCTATGTTTCAAAATATATGTGTGAAATGAAGTCAGTCAGGTGTTTTAAAAATAACATATGTTGTTGTTCAAGGGTTAAGACAATGGTTCCTTAAATAAAAAGAGTTGTTTTATCAACATTTACATAACAGTTTTATCAATGAATATGTTGAGTCCACAACTATTTTTTATTGTGTTTCTTTTAGTCAGACAATGGTTTCATTTCTTTTTATATATTGTATGTGTTTTCTTTAAACAAAGGTTTAGTTTATAAAAAGACATTGTTTTAAATGTTTGCATACCATATTTTTATAAAGCCTTACTATTGTCTGATGTGATTAATAACATATGTATTTATAGATGGAGCATTAGCTAAACATAGAATAGACAATGGTTTCATTTGTACAAAAAAAGAGCTATAACAAGCAATGAACAAGCCAAATTATGTTTGAGTTTGGTTCACTAGTATTCACGAACAAATTTACGAATAACTCATCAACACATATTCGCGAACAAATCTCACCAACAACTCATAAATATGTTTTAGACTATATATTTTTTTCAAATAATAATATAGTATATATTATAATTTATTTAATAATAACAAAAAATGTATAAGTTTAATAAAATCAAAAAAATAAATGAGTACAATAAATAGTAAATCAATTTATAAACTAATATACACACAAATACTTAGCACATATTTCACAAATATGTGTTCACAAATTTATTTCGAACTATATTCACCAACTATGTTCGTGATCGAACTTGGTCGCGAACTATATTCACGAACATTATAATCGAATTTGTTCGCGAATTTTCGAGCCGAACTATGCTATACTCAAGTTCAGCTCATTTATGAACCAAACTTAAAAATTGTGTTCATGTTCGACTCGTTTACAAATCGAACCCAACCTAAACCGAGCACCGAATATTCGTGAGCGTATCGGTTCATTTAGCCCTACTTCTAAGTATCAGGTATGAGTTTTGTTCATTCCAAACCATGTTTGGTTGAAATTTTTGATTTTAAAACCCATACCTCAAATACATAAGATATGAAATTTTGATAACTTAGGGAGGTGATTATAAGATGGGGTATGATCCATGAATCAAATTAAAATTTTATTATTTTTATCTTTATTTATAAAATTACGTGTTAATTTTCAAAATAAAAAATTTATAATGATATTTTTAAATATTTAATAAATAATAGTGATTTATTTTTCATATTAACTGCATATTTTTATTTATTTAAAAATATATTAAATTATCAAATTCAATGCACCATTCAATCAATCTAATATTTCATCCCCATATCATATTAAACCAATTATGATTCCAACCCATATACCACCCCTCAAATACACTATATCTTGTAAATGTGAAAGGTTATAAATATATAACCGTCGACGTTATTACAGAATTCGAGTAGTGTCTGTATATATTTATAACAAATAATGCCCACATGCAGGGCCAATTCAATAAGTCAGTCTAAAGGAATTAACTTTATTATATATTTCTGTCAAAAAAAAAACTTTAGTATATACTATTATTTATTAGTTTGTTTTCATAGAAGTGTCAAATTGACTATAATTTTATCATGTGGAATGTTACACTTACTTTCTATAAAATCTTTTCAACAAAGATTTTAATTTTTTTTTCTTTTTTTTAATAAAATATTATTATTATCAATAACAAAAATATCAAACAGACCTGAATTTAATTATGGAGATAAATTCAAGTGTAGCAACTTACCCTAATTACTAGGCCACGTGGGTGGGACCACGTTATGTGTGACGCCACCCAGACAGCTAGGGCTTAGTGGTTAATTTTGCGACTGTGGAATAATAATTGTTTCTTGTAGGCGCGTCTACGAGTTTGTACTACATGAAATGTTAATAATTCACAATTTTAAGGTTTTAATTTTTCTTCGATGTTAATTTTTTAATTTTTCCTTTAAAAATATTTTTCAAATATAAAATTTTATTAAATATGTAAATATATATATTTGTATTTATGAGAAACTATATATGAATAAGTGATTTTTTTTATATAAATATGTAATATTTATAATACAGCAAATTTTTAAGAATTACATTTATATATAAGTAAAATGTGTCCATAAGTCTTTGTTAAGTTACCATTCAAAGCATCTACTGATAATTCAAATGCTATCGGTATAGTCGTCGGCATTATCATCATCATCACGGCATCCCCTAAAATTATAGTCGGTATAGACACGTTATGAATTTATGATCTGAAGCAGTCAACGTTGGAAGAGGTATTACGAAGATTTTTAATTAATTAGGTGTGTTATTGAAAGTTTATAAATAATATTCAAAACTAATTTTTTCTAGCCCCGGCTAATATTAACATATAACCTCTTGTTATATATTATTATACATCGTACGTATAACTTATAATCAGTGGAAAGTGCCCGCATAAAAAAATTATTATAATACTTTATTATTATTATTTTTTACAGAATTAACTTTTTCATTCATAAATTGTATAAACATACAATACCGAAAGGAAGAGGTTTCTTTCATTCTAAAACGTTTATCATGTAACCCAAAGACACTGTCCCGGGAAATTTAGACAATAAAATATTAAAATCCGAAAAGAAAACACTCATATATAATAATACAAGTTACAAAGAAATCTCTGAAATTTGTTAAAACGCGTCTGCCATCAATATCCACTCCAAGATATTTCTACAAGTTCAAATAATTGATATTATGCACCTGAAAATCACAAATAAATCCTAAATAAGTCAAAAATTAAAATAAGACCAAAATATTTTTACATATATTTTTTACAATAATATCATATGAAATAACAATACACAATTTAATTTAAAAAGAAAAATCTAACCAAAAGAAAATCCTTTTGGTTAGATACATAATTGAATAAATTTATCTATTCAAAATTCAAAAAAAATTCAAATCAAGTTTAAAAAATCAATTAAATAAAAGGTAATAACTATCATTTAATGAGTAATAAATACGAGCATATATAACTTATACTCATTAAAATCAATTAAAACTATTAATGATTAATACATAATAAAAACACAACTAAAATTTAGCTAATAAAATTAAAAATAATAAAAAAGATGACATTATTAACACATAATAAATATTGTAATTTATCTAATGTTATTAAATAAAATCTAAAATTTTATGAAAGTAAAACAAAAAAAGTAACAAATTTTGTAACTAGGGCTCCATTGAAAAGAATAAATTTTGTGACTAGGGCAAGTCACAAACTAAATTGTCTACACGCGCATTAAAAACTTTTAGGTGTAATATTAAATTAAACCAAACTAAATATACTAGCATATTCTTAGAGTAGGGTTTGGGAGAGTAACCATACATGAAACCATGCTCCTATCCTAGCTAGGGTTGTTTCCGGCCCGTAAACGACGCGCGGTATGATAAATTAGTGATCGAGTGATATATATACTTGTGCCCATGGTTGTTTTCAAGACGGGATTTTAATACTCAAGATGAATAAGTGAAAATAAGATGAACATTAAATTGAAAATATCAAATTCTATGAAAACATGATGACAGTTCCGTGCAAAAATCATATTGCAACTGCAGTACGGCCATCGGAATAACTTCATCGATACTCCTTCTGACACGCCAGGCGATTGCAACTGTCCCATGATAACCATTTGAAATCAATAACAGTACGCCACGTACTAATTAACCACTGTTTGATCCATATTCTAAAATACACAGTACAACTTTAGAGACAATTCCCTCCAAATGGTTTATTAATTAATTAGTATCATAATCAATAGGATGTATATGTGTTGAGTCAGATTTGATCGAAAAATGGGAGAAACTTAGATTGATAAAGGATGAATGTGCAGTTGTTGGTGGTAAACTGGTAATACTGACGGATCTGAAAATTACCCATGGATCGGAGGGACCATATATGGGAGATTTAGGTGTAATATTAATGTATTCTACTGTATTATTTTCGCCTACATCTCTTTTTGCAGCGCTGTACATCTCTATCGACTACTTAATGTCCATTTATTTATACGGGTAGAAATTTATATCAACCAACGACTTAACCAACCACAATTCGACTAATACATGCACTTACTAATTGTATACTACTCTCTCGGTCGTCCCATTTCAAGTGTTTTATTGACTTTTCAAGTTCAAATTTAATTAAGTCTAACTGAAAATTAAAAATATATATATTTATAATTTTCAAAATCTGAAAAATACATTTTAAAGAAAATTATATAAATTTTTCAATGATATATATTTTATATTTTTTTTAATTATATAATATATGTAATATTTGGTCAAATTTTAAAATTTTTAACCATTGAAAAGTCAAATCAGTCACTTGAAGTGGGACGGAGGGAGTAGTAACTTATTAATTATACATATTTAAAAAACCGAGACAGAATAGGAAAAAACTTTTAATGTTGAATAGTAGTATCAATAATTATAAAATTAATGACATATATATATATATATATGGAAACTCTTCACCGGTCACAGTGGGATATTTTTTGATATCCAACGAACCCATCTTCTACCGTTAAAAAAATAAATCAATGGCTGCGATTTAAAAAAATATGTTCATCCGCTCTATTATAGAGCGTACATACGCTCTATTATTGAGTGTATGAGCATATTTTTTAATTCTCATTTTACCCTTTTAAAGTTATGCTCTATTATATGTCTTCTGAGAATACACACCCTTATCTCCTCAAAACACACTTGTTCTTTTATCATATCATTTTTTTGGAGATTTCTATGAGTTCTCTAAAACTCATTTCAATTTTGCCCATTTCATAACCTATTTCATAACCCAATATACTTTGAGCCGTCTAATACCCATTTTTTATAAACTTTGAGCTTGTGAAAAGATTCAATTTCTTGAAGATTTCACAAATTGAGTTTGGGAGGAGAAGATTCAATTTCTTGAAGATTTCAAAAATTGAGTTTGGGAGAAGATTCGATTTCAAAGTTGAAGTTATATTATAGTTTTAAGTTGTTTATGGTATTTTGAAATTGGATTTGTATTGATCTTCATTTTTGGTTATATTTTGGAGTTGAATTAGTCGGTTTAAGTAGTAAAAAAAATAAAAATAAAGGTACGCTATATAAAAGAGCATATGTAAAGACATGTTAAGCCTTTTAAGGCTTTTTTAACTTAGTTTTTTGTAGTCATATACGTATGCTATCGTACAAGTTTTTTTTTAATTTAATAATATCCACGTGGCCACAGTAAGAACATAAAAAGCAAAAATAAATAAAGACATACGATCTATAATGTAGCGTAAGTCTTTTTTTATTTTATTTTAAATTTTAGCTGTTCATTTAGTTTTTTAATGGTGGGAGATGGATTGACTTGATTAACAATAATATCCAACCGTAGTTGTATAAAGAACCCCTCTATATATTTCATAAAATAAAGTTTGATATTAATGTAAATTATTAACTATACATAAACTTTTCAAATAATTTAATACTTAAAAATAATCAAAACAATTGATTTTAAATTTTATAACAATTTGATTCTACTTTATAATTATTCTATATAATTTTTATTGGTGATTTTTAATAAGTTTTCATAAAAAATCAATATAACTTCATTTTTAATATATTTTTTTACTAAAATTTAGTTATGAATAATATTAAAATGAATATAAGGGATCCTCCCTCTACTCTCTCTCTATATATAATTTTATAAAACTAATTTCTGTACTAACCAGTTTAAGTAAATTTGTTGTCTAGAAGATGAATTACACGGGCCAATCAAGTGGGATGACTGCATTTCATATCTTATGCATACGAGTAATACTAATAATCAAAAATGTTTTCAAAATATTTTTTTTTTGCTAAGTTGTTTTCAAAATATTTTTAATGTGACAGTATTACATGATAATGAAAATTTTTAACTTGTATATATCATTAATGTGAATGCATCTCCCCTTTATGTTCTGGCCCACCTCCCCAAGTCCGAAAATTTTTTTACAAACATTTTTGGTCCCTAACATTACTCCATACATATATAATTGATATAATCAAGGTGAACCCATTACCCATGGCTATATTTCTTTCCCTTTATTTTTGCTAGAATGCCTTTGCTTATACTTCTCTTTAGCTGGTCGTCAACTTTTCAGAAACCTCCAGCCGGATTGCTCAAATATCACATGATCATATATATATACTTGCGACACACGTTTAACTTCAATTTAGAGGGAAAGTTTCCCTCCAGAATTTGTTGTCAGTGCCAAATTATATGATTAAAATATTAACTTTCTGACCACAATTCAAAATCCGTCGGATGATGGGCTAAGCATGTGACAAAACTCCCTGTCTGGTAAGCCATCGGTCGGAACTTGGAAAAGGCTGATATTGTTGTAGTGTTGAGACAGCACTAATCATAGTCATTTAATTCTTTATGCAGCGGCTCCAGCACCTGCCATACACAGCAGCAGAGATATCATCATATCATTGATCGATATCCCTTCATTCATTGAGGTTTGTCATGACAATCAGCCCTATAAATTCATGCAAAACTTTTGGTACTTAACTAGTACTCCATATTACATATTCCAATACTCCAAACTGCGGGACATGCACTCGAATCCGCCAAGATGCAGGTGAATCATATCAATCGGCGCGTCTAAGAAATAAGAAATGGAGGATTAATATGTTTTGTACATAACATGCATGTATGTATTTTGTAAATATTTTTTACTCGTTTTTTTTCAAATTAATAAAATTTTCTCAGAATTGTTTTTGTATTTACTAAACATATTCATTTTGAACAAAAGATGTGTATACAAAATAAAGAGTGTTCTACAACTTTTTCAAATTAAATAGTTCTTTCATTGAACCGAGCAAGATCATAACCAACTTAACATGTTACACACATATGAATATTTTATGTTACACATAACCAACTTAACTGTAGAAATTAAAGAACCAAAAGGAAAATTAAGCAAAAGAAATATTAGAATAATACCTTCAAAGCATTAATATTGTAATCGGACACTCTAAGCTTGCCATTAAGAAACCATAAGAGAACTGCAGATTCTTTACTTGATTCATAAGAGTTCCACCAAGATACAAGCTTGCACAAAGTAGAAGTACTGGAACAGACTGTGTGGTTTACAGGAGTAATAGATCGATGCTACAATTAACACGTACAGCATCAAGACAACTTTTATATATTATAATATAAGGAAGGCCTACATAATGGTTCTCCGTCCGGTTTTGCTGCAACGTAAAAATAGATAAATTTATTTAACTGACTCGCACTTAATTTATGAAGCAATGCAGGTCAAAAATCTCAGGGAGCACCTGTCTATATCATATAGTCGTTGAATGTTCCATCAAATAATAATACTTTTCTTTCTATAGCGATATATATCTAATCTCTATCGATTACGCAAATTGCGATATTTAATAGATGCGCCACACACATATTAAGTCGTATGTTTGGTATATATTACGCTGTACATATTTATTATATGTACAGCATGCATTATATATATACATATATTAATAGATATGCAAAACTTTTTGTAGTTTACATGTTCGATTTCTGGATCGGAGCTGCGGTGCAGCATGTTAGTCGATTTCCTAATACTGTCATATCTGACCAAGATGCTACTCTGCTATGACCAAGATCTATCCCTGAAATATCTGACCAAGATATGCTGCTAGTCTGCTATCTCGCCTAGCTCTAATACTGCCATGATCAGGTGAATCGTCGATGTAATATATGTATATTAATTTAGGCTGAGTTTTTTCTTCTACCATACTGAGTTTCAAATATATATCTGTCCATGCATGATCATATATATGGATTATAATTCTTTTATAATGTATTTTTTAAAAATAAAAAAAACAAATACTTTAATTGTTCAAAATTTCCCTATATATAAGTTTAGTATTTTTAAATCAATTCTTCAACAATTTTAGATGAATCAATCAATAATTCTAAAAGTATTGATATTGCTTGTAGCTAGGTAGGTTATGACTTTTCTGATTCATAGTGGAACGTGGTATTTTTATTCTTTCCGGGATGTTTAATTATGTATGATTTAAAACGATTTCTATTTTATTTTTTCTGAAATTTTTATTTAAATAGTTTAAAGTGTAGTTATATTATTATATTTTATGATTCCTGCAATAGAGTCAAAATAAAAATATATATAAAATATTATTTAGAATAATAAATAATCGTAACTAAAAAGTTTAAAAAGGTAGAATATATATGTAAATTAACATATATATTTATTATTGGTTAAAGTATATAAAATATATTATTATTACATTTTTAAAGTTATTTCTATTTCAATTAAATTTTTTAAATTTAAAAATTACATTACATATATGACCCTGAATTTAATTTAATTGGTTCAGACGCGTTAAATGGTAAAGGAGAGAGTTGAACAAGATACAATAAGAGTTGTTACGTAAGATAATATAATATCACGATCAAAATCTCAAATTTCTTAATTCCGAAGCAAACTTGGCTGCCGCTAAGATAATATCTCAATCAAATCATCTCAAATTTCACACTATGATTCCTTTAGGTTGCTTGCTGGTCTTGGTTATTATCTTATCTCCTTCAATTTCAATTTCAGAAGGCTTAATCCATCTCAATCAGCTTGATCTAGGGTATGGAATCTAATCTAAATTTACTTGTTAGTAAAAATTAAGCCAAATACGCTGCTTGATGCAGTTATCTAAATCTTGATCTAGGGTTTGTAGAATATGTTATATGTATGGGGGGAGGGCTTGTGTACATACATATATATAGTATTCATCTTCATATCTAATGGCATCAAACAATTTTTCTATTTCTATTCCAATTTTCAAAGGAGACAATTATCATTCATGGGCCATCAAGATAAAATCATACTTGAAAGCCTTAAGCTTGTGGGAAGTTATTGAGAATGATATTGAGTTTACTCCTCTTCCGGAAAATCCAACAGAAATTAGGGTTTTTTAAATAGATTGTTTTCTGATCATGATTATTTGCTAATCTCCCTCTCAATCATGACCTAGAGTATGGAATCAACTCTCTTTATAGACTAGCTGCTATATATATATATATATATATATATATATATATATATATATATATATATATATATATATATATATATATATATATATTTATATGCCTATATCATGTTTAATGTTTTGCCTTGTGAAACATAATATGGTTAGTTTCATAATTATTTATGGAATTTTACATTAGAATAAGAAGGTTATACTCTATGAGACAGATAATGTTCAATTTTTTCATGACTACTTCCAGTAGTAAACGGGGGATAAGTAAGCAGGAATCATGCGTCACTGGTAACCCAATATTTGAGTGCTGGAAGTGTGGCTCGAGCTGGTGGGGCGATCACCGCCAGCAGCTTGCTGACTGTGCTGGAGGCTTCGGGAAGAATGCAATTGGAGGCAAAGGGGGACAGATTCTTGTGGTCACCGACTCTTCTGACAAAAATTTGATTAAGCCAAAACCAGGAACCCTTCGCCATGCCCTAATTCAAAATGGTTCTTTCTGGATCATATTCTCAACCAGTATGAAAATCAAGCTCTCTGGTCCGCTTTTTATAAGTAGCTTTAAGACCATTGATGGGCGTGGTGCTGATGTCCGCATTAGTGGAAAAGGCTGCCTTATGGTTGAAGATGTTAGAAATGTTATAATTCACAGTATTAGCATCATCAAGTGTATTCCATCTGAGAGTGCTTATATACGTAAAAATGAAAGCCTAGTTAAACATGTTGGGAAATCCATGGGAAATGGGATTAGTATCATAAGATCTCGGAATATTTGGGTTGATAATTGTACTTTTTCAGATTGCACAAATGAGCTGATTGATGCCACCCTGCTCAGTACCGCTTTAACCTTTTCCAACAATCTTTATTTCAACAAAAGTGAGTTGCTCTTGGATCGCCAAGATAATAATGGATTAAAGCAGGTAATCCATATTACTGTTATTTAATTCAAGTAGCTAGCTGGAGTAGTATATATTTATGGAGTTATTATGTACAGGTGACAACAGAATTCAATCGTTTCGGGAAGCATTTGACTAACATTCCACCCAGCAGGCATGTCTTTCTTTTCAAATTAGTAATACGGATTGCATTTGTAGAAACTAGAACAGATATATGCATGTGTACGTGCAAAATGATATTAACACTCATGTTTGAGACAAGCTCGTTTTTCATATATAAATATCAATTACATACAAAACAAATGAAAACGTTCAGAATATATATCATGAAGGTGAGTACAACCAAAACTAAAAACATACATATGCAGCCCGTATTATAATAAGTAAAATTATATTTAATACATGCATATTTTTTTAGGCTCATAACCCACTACAGACCAAATTTTTTAATTTTTTCCTTATAATAATATAGTATAGAATAGGAAGACAAAATTAAAATTTTAAGTTTGAATTTATCGTCATTGCTGCAGCAAGCTTATAGGTCATTGAAGTAAAATGTAAAATTTATAAGTTATATGTGGATGGTTATATCATTATAAAATAATTTATAAAAAAATGTCTCACACACAGGTACTTAGTTTTTTTTTTTATACCTTTAAGTTAGGTTTTCACTTACTACAAAAATACAAATAAAAGGAAAAATAGGGTTTCTTAAAATGTGTATAATAGACCGTAAATCTTTTTGTTTATTCGACATATAAACAGGAACAATGGCGAACGTGGCGCCGTAGTACCACATAGCAGTTGTATCGGCTTATGGTGTAAGGTGAAGCATATTATTATAGTGACTGTTCTGGTAGTCGTGTCGGTCATCTTTTCAACTGGCGGCACATATTGGATCTGTAAAATCCGGAATCGCTGCAGCTGCGGTAGTGGGAATTCTTGCTGTAATTGCTGTAATGGCAATGGAATTCAACGGTATGGGCTCTCTTCTTCTTCTTCTTTTCTGTCAACATACGTGCTCTATTTTAATAAAACTTTTATTAAATTATTTATTGTATTTATTAATAAATTAACCTCATAATTTTTGGGTATAAGACTAATTAAGATTTTGTTTGTTTTCTTAAATAAATTAGTTAATTAAAAATTACTTATAAATTTAGTTTTGGTAGTACATATAATAAGTAAAGATAATTTGTGACTAATTAATGTGAATTCATAAAAATAAAATATGTACATCTTTCAATGCAATATTTTGATTTTGCAATTTAATTTCATAAGAATAAATATTACTTTCAATTAATTATATAAAAACTTTTTTAAATAAGTAAACAAACCCTAAACTATATTATTTATTCAGCTACCAAAGTATGTACAAGACGTATGATGTTGCTCATCAAATTATAGCCATCAAAAAGCTACATGCATAAGTTAATTAACCATCCCAACCATCATTTTTAGATGCATATTATATATACTTACGTAACACAATAACAATATGCGGGAAAAAATTAAAAATAATAAAATATACTTGCATTCATGTAAAAACACTAATATTAAATTCAACTTTCTAAATCATCTCACAAAACAAAAATCAAAATATCTGCTATTTAGAACGTAATACATATATATAAACTGTTAATGCAATGTTTATTTTTAATTACCTGAAAATCATTTAAGGTAAGATAAAATGTGATAGCCGTCCTTCTTAGGTTTAAACCCTAATTAGGTCATATTTTGCCTGGAAATCATGTTTATATTTTCAATAAAACATTGACTTTTTAGAAACAAATCACGGCTACTTTTTCTAAGCCTAGCCGTTTTGTACTCAATTATTAATCTTTTTTAACACTATATAGACTTATGTAAATTCATCTTTACTTTATGTCTAACATTTGCAAAACCCTATTTGATGGGAAAAAATATTTCGAAATAAATCTTCTTTGTTGTATCTGATGATTCTTGTTGAAGTTTTTGTATATGACTAAAAGAATCTTGCATGTGTAAGAAACAATTCAAGAAACTAAGGACGAAGATTCACATGTCACCCGATATTCCTATATATATTGACCTTTGTACATTAAAATATACACTACAATAAATAAACAACCGCCCTAATGGTCGGTTTTAAAGAAATGGCGGTCGATTTTAATTAATCCCGACTATAAAAGATGGTCGGGTTAAACCTGATGGGTTTTAAAGAAACTATTTTGCATTTGCATGTGAATATGCTTACTTTCTGCCCATATTTTGTACTGGATTATTGTACATAGATACTTATTGCTAGAGCTGCTCTTGGCATGCCATTATACACTGCATATACTTATGGAAGTAGATCCTCATGCAAATATGAAATATACATATATGCCAAATAGCCTTTGATTTTTTAGTTACTTGCTCCGTGTCTGATGTCGTGATTTTTTAATAAAAAATAATTGGCCACAATCTATCAGTTTTAGGAAATCACCAAGTTTATTGTTGGATTTTGTATTCTGTCTCGTTATTTATGTTTGCCTCTTTTTTATAGTATATACTTGTATTTTGTGACGGACAGGTTGCAGAAAGACGAAAAGGACTGTTCGGAGCACTCAAATCCTTAAAGAAGAGGGGTCTCCATTGTTGTTGTGAAGGATATTCGCTTTGGATTCAGTAACTTGTTAGTTACTGAATTTAGTCATTGTTTTGCTCACTATTGAAACAAGTTTGTGTAAGAAAATATCACATTTCTGATTTCAAATTGTTGCCAGAATATTTTTTTATGAAGCAGATGCTTGTGTTTCCGATGCATCTCTAATTTTTTTCTAAATGAATTATGAAAACAACTGGCAATTCATAACAAACAGGAGAAATTCCACAGGTTAATGAGGGTCACACAGTTGAAATTGTGTTAGAGTTCGATATTCATTTCCCTCTTTTTTACGATTCAAAATTATATTTAGACAGTTGCTGAGGGCTTGGAATGCATTTCACATACGCCTGGATGTAATAATCTAGTTGCAGAATTATTATCAAACAAATTAATGAACTAAAATATAAGTATGTCATGTCATTAGAATCATCCTAATTATAAGTTATTATGTAATATCATTACAATTATTTTTCTTTAATCTGGTGTTAATTGAAGATATGTTATGCATTTGCCAAGCAATAAAAAACATCGAGTGCTGAGCACCAGGGAAAATTAAACACTCCACATACTCGTATTTGGTATATCTTACAGATACGACAGACAAAGCTTTAGCATAATATATAGTTTTAACAACAAATTTATATATAATACTTGACCAGAATTACTGCTAAATATATCCGTCTTCGTTTCTATTCTACACCTTTTAATGCCAAGAGTGCAGCACCATATGCAGCCTCTGTTTGTTGTGCTCGACTCACGGGAAAACCTTGTATTCGCTCCCTTATCTTTGTCCATGTTTCATTTTGTGCACCACCTCCTGCTGTCAACAACACTTCTTCAACTTGAGTTGCCCCTAACTCTGTCAACAATTTATAACCCTCTCCCTATCAACATGAAACAGAGTCATTAATTTGATTTTGAGATAACAATGGAAAGAATACTCTTTTCTCATACAGATATGATCGAATCGGTGGACACCTGCGAGATATGTAAAAGACAGGTCTCACTACTTCGCCTAAGGTGTCACCAAAAGGGCAAAAGCCACCTTTGCATTCGTAAAGTGCTAATAAAGGTTTTAATTACTAACAAGAAAGGTGTAACTATGCCTCACAGAGATGTCACCACAAACCAGCTTTTAATTCACAAGAAAGTGCTCATTAAGGTATCAATTAACAAGAAAATGCCAGTTCAGTTGAGATCTAGATATAGTTCACAAGAAAGTACCCTCCCTGCAGATTGTTCTATAATTTCAATATACAACTCTGTTGAAACACGAATATTGTGTACTATATATGCTAAAACCATAAATATCCTATATCGTTTAATCCAGTACTCAACTATCGTGGCTCTAGATGGTAATTACATAATATTCTCTTCATATTGTTATATTTATGTTAAGACAGATATAAACTCATAGAAACATATTAAATTATGATATAATTGACATCCATAAAATATGCTAAATTTATAAGAAGATATAGGCTGCTTCAAGGAAAAACTATATACATACTAATTATCAAAAGTTTTCTGATGCCACTTGAACTATATTTATCTTTTGCAGAATGAAAACACAATATATTAAACACTGAACGGAATAGTGCTAATGCAATATTGTAGATTATATATACCTCTATGCGTGCAATAGATTCCAAAATGCCATGCAAGTAGTAGACATCACTCTCTGGGCGGGGAGTTAACCTGTCAAACAATAAAAAACAGATCAATATTCACAAGGCTCAGAAGCATAATACTGTCTTTACTCATAGACACACTTAGAACAATGGGCATGTAGAAGACCCTAATGACATATGCATGCCACACAAATACATTCATGAAGTTGCATATTACTATGAAACAACAAAAGAGACTTGTTAAAATTACATTCGTTAAGGAGTATTGATATTCAGAATGTAAGCTTTTACTCCACCTGCAATTTATTATAATTATAATATATATATGTGTATAATATTTAGGGACTCCAGTGTGCAACCAAACAACCACATAGAGTGTAACCCTCTCCCCTCTCCTCGTTCTTTTCTTTAAACCTTAATTTCAAATACACTCTTTTTTTCTAATATTTGGGTTTAAATCACAATTCTTTATATAAATAATATCTCCTCTTTTCAAATTCAAAATTTTTAACCTTTCGAAATCTTCAGATCTGTTTCCGTATCTTTTGGATTTGATCCGTATCATCTGTATCTGTTTTCACATCTTTCAGATTTGAATTTTTGAACGAGTTTAGTGTCATTTGTGATGACTTTTGTAACTATACGGGGCATGACCATTTTTATGGCATTTTGATCATATCTGTGGTGATTATATGTTATTTATGACGATGTTGTGTCATATAATTAGATGACTTTAATTATGAATTGAAAGTTTTATGATATAATTTTATATTATATATTTTGTTACACTTTCATCTTCTTATTTGTCTTTGTTGGTTTGTTTTTTATTTTTCAGATTTAATTAGATGAGTTATTGCGTGTAGATAGAAGATGAATGGAAGCAGGATTTTAATACTCACACTTGGATGAGAAGGGTAAAGAGAAGATGTATGGAGACATGAACTTGGTTTTAATGGCCTCATTGTAATTAGATTTTTTTTTCTTGTATGTAGTTATTTTTAGTAGGGCACTCTTTTTTCCCTTAAATTTTTTTCCATAGGGTTTTGCTCATGTGAGGTTTTTAACGAGACCTTTCTTTGGTGATGTTTTATTTTCAGATATTAAGGTGTTATTGTCTAAATGTCCGGAGACAATATGCGTGCCTTTCGGTTAGATGATAAACTTGATGAATGAAATAAACTCCTTTTTAGGTCATTGTACTTCGTTACAATTCATTAATGAAATGTTATTTCTGTCAAAATAAAAATAAAAATTTAGGGACTCCAAGAATATGTTGAACATGCAAGCATTGTATATTGTGTGCATTGTTCACTAAACTTATGTTCTAGGCATTCTGCATATCTTTCCGTCCCGTATAAACCTGCCCGTTATACCTCATGGCTTCTGAGTAGGAGGTATAGTTAGGATAGGTATTGTTACCTACTATTTTGGGATCACGTAGTTGACCTAATTCTTAGGTAGTCAAAACTAACACAGAATGTGTAGACAGAACTGATGTACGGCTTCATCGTATCCTGAAGGCGAACCACATGAATTAATGCACATTATACATGCAAATTAGGTCTAAAGCAGAGCGAATTTTGTTCGTAATTTGAATTCAAGTTCTATGGATTATCTAAATTAGTGTAGACATTTCTATAAAAGAAAAACTAAGCTTCATACAAACTGTCAGCAATTAGGACCAATTAATCAACAATTGGCTTTAACCTTTAACTCAATTGACAATATAGGTACCTGGGTGCCAACTTTGGGTCTGCTACAGGAAATCTTTCTCCAACAGTTTGGAGAGGATAGTAGTTTCATTGGGAAGCTTTCATCGGATCAATCTGCTCACAAAAATTCTTTAGCTGCTCGTCGGTAAATATTTGTTTGAGGACAGCTCCTCCAGTATTTGAAGCGCCTCCAACAAGCCATTTATCATGGAGCCGATGGCTATATACCCCATACCGTGCATCGTCTATTCTATTAGTGCTTAAGAGTTTGATAGCAAGTGTTGAACCCAGAGATGTTACCTAATTATCAAAACTAGCATATTAGATTACAGAGTGTTTGTAGTATGCAGAAGAAATCCAAGGTGATGACTGATGAGTGTTAAAAAATTCCCTTTAGGACCAAGCAGATTGCAAAATATAAAAAACTTGAATGACTAATTTTATCCCGTCAATTTCATATTTTCTGTGCTTGATAAGGGAGAAAGCCATTATAGGTTTCACGTTATTAAAGCATCTGCAATTGCAAGCCACCACATGAAGCATTTAACATGGCTTCTGGTGTAAAAATTTATTCGACCAATTCATATTATTGATGATACGGTGAAACATTACATCTTTTGTATTAATGGACAGAGGATCTAACTAGGTAAAGAGATATCTCACAGATTTTCCTGTTTGAGTAGCACGTGCCGCTAGAAATGCAGCGATACTGTCAGTAGTTCCCGTGCAGATAGCACAATCGTTTGGTAAGCCTGCAAGAAATAAGGTGCAAAGTTCAAGCTTCTGAAATCTGCCAGAAAAAGTTTGATAAGCAACACAAGTAGAAGTGTAGGACAAATGTTTTAAATTACAGAAAACAAAGATCGGAAAAAGAATAATCATCTCTAGTAACTTTGAAAAGCATTCAAATCTCAAGTATACAGCGACCAAAAGCAAGTACCACTCGAAGCATGCAACCATGATAGCTGTAACTTGTGTCTATTACATACTGTTCAAAGTGAAATCTTCACAAGGATATTCCCAATATCAATTCATAATATATTTAGACGATGAAATGTCTAATTCTTATTGAATGAGGATCTTACCAAATCTTTTTCTGATATCTTCTTTAACAAAATCAATGAAAGTTCCTGGAGCTTGGACAGAAGGTAAAACACATGCACATGCCTGAGAGAGCAGCCATGTTGGATATGACTCAAGCTCAGGGTCATAACCAACCTAGCATGTCACGAATATATTAATATTTAATGGCACTAGTCATGATGAAAATGTAGAAAAGAACCAAAAGAAAAATTAGATACAAGAATTATTAGAATAATACCTTTAAAGCATTATTGTAATCGGACACTCCAAGCTTGCCATGAAGAAGCCACAACAACCAATCTGCTTGATGTAAGAGAACTGCAGATTCTTTACTCGATTCATAAGAGTTCCACCAAGATACAAGCTTGCACAAAGTAGAAGTACTAGAACAGACTGTGTGGTTTACAGGAGCAATAGATGCTACTATTGACACAGCATCAGGACAACTTTCATTATACAAGAAAGGCCTACATAATGGTTCTCCGGTTGTGCTGCAATGTAAACATAGATAAATTAATTAAACAGACTCGCACTTTATAAAGCAATGACAGGTCACAAATCTCAGTAAGCACCTGTCTATTATCATAGTCGTCGAAGAAGTTCCATCAATGGAAATAGAAGCAGTAAGTGCTCTAAATTTGTTTGGAATGTCTTCAAGAAGTTGAAAAAGTGTAAATTTCCATGAATGAACCCAATCCATGTCATCCTTGCTCTTTCTAAGATTGAAAACAGTTTTTAAATTCACATGTATGTCAAAGCTGAAAGCATTTAGCTTAACGTCTCGAAGCATTCTAATAACTGAAAATATAGACCTAATTTACACATTAACTAACTTATTAAAAAGTCACTTCAAATTTAACATTGTTTCGTAAACTTATATCATGATCTAACTGTACAAACAATGAATAAGTATACGAAGAAATTACCATGTACATTGGGTACTCCCGCTTTCGTTCTGCATATATTATCCCATCCTTGTCAATCAGTGCATAACTAGCACCAGATGTACCAAAATCCATTCCAAGATAAAGCCTTTTACCATCTACAAGATCAACATCCTCATATTCTTTTCCACCAACATCACACATTCTTTTATATTTCGGTTTATTTACCAGACCAGCTCTCGGAATCAACTTGTTGGAATTACAGTCTACCGACATACAAAAACATTTGTTACATAACTAAAATTCCATAAATAGTTTCAACTTTAATGTTTAGAATATAATATATGATTCTATTATTTATTTAACGAGATAGAGATAGAGACAGAGAAAATATGTACTGGGAATGCTGAAATTGGGTCTGAAAAGTAGGTGGGACGATGTC
Source organism: Oenanthe sinensis (assembly GCA_028671895.1). Classification (NCBI taxonomy): domain Eukaryota; kingdom Viridiplantae; phylum Streptophyta; class Magnoliopsida; order Apiales; family Apiaceae; genus Oenanthe; species Oenanthe sinensis. The sequence goes on from CM053795.1 coordinate 19,364,228, forward strand.
AAGTGGTGAACAAGCAAGGCTACCACCATTCTTTCTCTACCTCTAGTTTTTGCAACACCAGCTGCTCTTCTGAGGATACAAGAATTATCTTTCTAAATAAATGTACTGTAATAAATTTATACAGCTATAAGAGTTAGTTTGTATTAAATTTTGAGGGACAATTTTTTAACCTCGAGAAAGTTAGGTGAGTTAATTTTAAAAACATTAATCTCATCAAATTTACACTGCTATAAGAGTTAGTTTGCATTAGAAGTAGACAGTGAATATTTTGCTGGACAATTTTTTAAAAGTGACGGACGGACGGAAGGTGTATTTGATGTATGAATATATAATTTAAGTTAAAAAAATATTATAATTATAATATAGTAATATATTAAAATTTTTAAAATTACAAAAATGTTAATAGTTTGGTAATAGATAATTAAATTAATAAATATCCATATTTGCCTTGATGATTGCAAAACAAAGCTCGTAGCATATGTGCTCTGCCCAAGTTTAGTAAGTATCGTACAAATAATACAAAATTACATACAGATCTCGACGTTATGGCCAAAGACTTGAAATTCCCACCCGTAGTTTTCCCATCGGGTGGAAACCCGAGTCCGGGAACCCAACAACGACGACCCGCAACGGCGCCGTTTCAATCCCCCCGTTCCTCTAACCCCGGCATCCCCTTCCTCTCCTTCGACGTCGGCGCCGCCGCCACCTCATTCCCACCACCCCAGTTCTCCAATTCCGGCGCTATCTCCGGCGGATTCGACGACGAACCACCCCTCCTCGAAGAACTAGGTATCAACACTAAACAAATCTGGAACAAAACGCTCTCCATTCTCAACCCGTTTAGAGTTAAACCCGATTTACATGAAGATGCGGATCTTTCGGGTCCTTTTTTATTCTTAATGGCATTCGGGTTGTTTCAATTACTCGCTGGAAAGTTACATTTTGGGATCATTTTGGGTTGGGTTACTGTTTCTGCTTTGTTTTTGTATGTTGTGTTTAATATGTTAGCGGGTCGGAATGGTAACTTGGATCTTTATAGGTGTTTGAGTTTGATTGGTTATTGTATGTTGCCTATTGTTATTTTGTCTGCATTGTCGTTATTCGTTCCGCAAGGTGGTGGGGTGATTTTGGGTGTTACGGGTGTTTTTGTGATTTGGTCCACCAGGGTTTGTACCAGGCTTTTGGTTGAGTTAGCGTCGTGTGGGGATGAGCATCGCGGGTTGATTGCGTACGCCTGCTTTTTGATTTATGTTTTGTTTTCGTTGTTAGTTGTGTTTTGAAGTGAATAATGTAATGTTGGGGATGATTGTTTCGGATTTCAATAATTGATGCTTAGTTATTTTATGTACCGAGACTTCAAAAAACATTGAAAGCCGCCGGAGTTTTAACCTTTGAGTATTCCCCTCATTCTTATACTGTTTGTTGATCCTTATTCTATATCATCATATCACATTATGAGTGAAGTCGATGTTGTAGTATTGAGACTTATTTGTAGTTTGATCTCCTGAAATTGGTATGCATTTCAATGATAACTTATTGCTGACCCGCTAAACTTGCAGAGAGTTTTTCATTCAAATTAGATTAATATCCTGTATGGTTTGCATTTATATGTGAGCATCTTTATATTTATATGTCATTAGAAGTTAGATATGAAGATCGAATTTAAGGAATTAAAGTTCCTTAATCTACGGTTTTATCATGATATATGCGAGTTCTTAATTCACTTGGTAAGCACCTGTTTCTTAATAAATAAATGTTTGTTTATTTCTAAAAATAATGTTCTAATCCCAGCATTATATTGATTTCAGCACTCTTTATTAATGATGTTAATATTGTCAATATAATTATCATTAATGTGTATTATAGATGTTATTTACTAGCTGTAAATCTGTGATTTGTACCAGTTGTATTAGGCTTAATTTAGGCTGATATTATGTGATATGATAGGCTGATATTAGGGGATCTTGTAGGCTGATTTCCAAGCAGATATGATGGGATATGCTAACTGATTTGTAGCTCTAATTAGCTCTGTTGTACCTGTAAATACAGGAGCTTGTTTGTATGTCAATTCATTGAGAATGAAAAGCATTTTCATACATCTTTGTCATGGTATCAAAACTGATTATTTAAAAATTTGTTCTTGTATTTCTTGTCCAACTTTAAAATCTTAGTGTTTTTTTTTGCTCCGATTTTCTTAGAATTAATCTCATGGTTCTTGTTTTTTTTACATCATGTCTTTGGAGCGATCTGATAACTTCCTTGTTCATTTTAATGGAAAGAACTACTATGCTTGGTCTTTCCAATTTAAAATTCTTGTCAAGGGAATGGAATTATGGGGTTATGTTGATGGAACAATTTATGCACCCAATACCACTCAAAAGGAGCAACTTGTGAAATGGAAGGTGAAGGATGCTCAAATTATGTCTTGGATTCTCGGGAGTATGGAACCCTCCATGACTCTCAATCTCAGGCCTTACAAGACTTCTAAAGATATGTGGGGTTACTTGAAGAAAGTTTACAACCAAAGCAACGCCGCCCGCCGTTTTCAATTAGAGCTTGAGTTGGGACAACTCAGTCAAGGGAGCATGACAATTCAAGAGTTTTATTCTTCTTTTGAGAATTTATGGAATGAATACACTGATATTGTGTATGAGAGTGTTCCTTCTGAAGGACTTGTTGTTGTTCAAATGAGCAAACGTGATCAATTTTTAATGAAATTACGGGGAGATTTTGAACCAGTCAGGTCCAACCTCATGAATAGAAATCCAGTTCCTTCAATTGATACTTGCATATGAGAGCTTTTTCGGGAGGAACAACGGCTCATGACACAAACTTTCATCGATCAGAAATCACAGAATTCTTTTCCAATTCCTATTGCATATGTTGCCCAAGGAAAGCATAGATGTGGAAGAGATATGAGTAATATCCAATGCTACAGTTGCAAAGGATTTAGTCATGTTGCTACCAATTGTACTAAAAAGTTCTGCAATTATTACAAGAAAGCGGGGCACATCATCAAAGATTGTCAAATCTGGCCTTCAAAGAAATCTGAAACTGCCTACAACGTCTCAGTTGGATTCTTAAATGCTCCTAATTTTGGTCAGTCTTCTATTACTCCTGAAATGATCCAACAGATGATAATTAATGCATTTTCAACTTTAGGAATTTCAGGTAACAAAAATTATGCTCATAAACCTTGGTATTTTGATTCCGCTGCTTCAAATCACATGACTAGCTCAACATTACCCCAAAATAATGTTCAAAAATATAAGGGGGATCTTCATATTCAAACCGCTGATGGTAGTTCTTTACCTTTCACTGCTGTTGGTGATATTTCAACCTCTCTGAATACAGTTTTTGTGTCCCCAAAGTTGTCTACAGGTCAATTAGTTGATAACAATTGTACCGTTCAATTTTCAAATTTTGGTTGTTTTGTGCAGGATCAAGTGTCAGGGAAGATCGCGAAGGGGCCTAAAGTGGGACGTTTATTTCCTTTACTCCTATCACTTTTTCTAGTATCAAATTATGTTTCTTGTAATGCCATTGATTGTAATAATCATGTATGTCATAAACGGTTAGGACACCCAAATTCTCATGTTCTTAGTGTTTTACTTAAATCTGGTTTGCTTGGGAATAAAGTTTCGAATTATTCATCTAAAGACAATATTGATTGTGCATCTTGCAAACTTGGTAAAAGCTGTTAATTATTTGCTCCAGGACTGCATATGTTTTTTATTTTTATTATTTCTGTTAGTATACTTAGTCTACAACAGCTAGTATACCAAGTCAATAAGTAGTTCCTATTATCTAGGAAATAGTTAGTCTGTTATCTTGTTGATAGCATTTGAATTGTTTAGTTGTTTTTCTGTTGATTCCTAGCAGATATATAATGTTGTTAGCTGATGAATAAAATATAACTCCTATTTTGCACCATCTCTATACATATACAAACTTTCAGACCTCAATTTACATGTATTTTTCTATTCATAAAACCAACAAATTGGTATCAGAGCTATTATTCTTAAGGGACCTGTGTCATGGATCCTCAAGTTAATTTTTCATCAATTGCTCCTCCAATCTTTGATGGAGAAAGCTATCAGTTGTGGGAAGTGAAAATCAAGACTTATTTGGAGGCTTTAGATTTGTGGGAAGCGGTAGAAGAGGACTATGAAATACCTCAATTACCAAACAATCCAACACTTGCTCAGATCCAGAATCAAAAGAAGAAGAAAACCAGGAAATCAAAGGCGAAAGCATGTCTATTTGCTGCTGTTTCAACAACAATTTTCACGAGAATCATGTCTCTGAATTCAGCGAAGGAAATTTGGGACTATTTAAAGGGAGAATATGCAGGAAATGAAAGAGTAAAAGGTATGCAGGTGCTGAATTACATCCGAGAATTCGAGTTACAAAGAATGAAAGATTCTGAAACAATTAAGGAGTATTAGGACAAATTGCTTGGGATTGCTAACAAGGTAAGGTTACTAGGTACCGAGTTTGCTGATAAGAGAATCGTAGAAAAGATTCTTGTAACGGTGCCAGAGAGATATGAAACATCTATAACCACCTTAGAAAACACTAAGGACCTAACAAGCATGACCTTGACGGAGCTATTAAATGCACTACAAGCCCAGGAGAAGAGAAGACTCATGAGGCAAGATAGTACAGTGGAAGGAGCATTGCCAGCCAAACATTATGATGCTCGAAAGAATTTCAAGAAGAATTTCAAGAAATTCCAGCCACAAAATAGTGGTAATTATGCGAGTAATCATGTCCAAAACAAAGGTGGGGACCCAAGGAAGAAGTATCCACCTTGTCGGCACTGTGGCAAATTAGGTCATCCACCATTCAAGTGTTGGAAAAGACCAGATGTGAAGTGTAATATTTGCAATCAGCACGGACATGAAGCTGTAATTTGTAAAAACAAATTTCACAAGCACAAAGAAGATGCCAAAGTTGCTGATGAAGATGAGTCAGACCAGATGTTTGTAGCAACTTGTTTTTTAACAAAGAGTTCCTCAGAAAGTTGGTTGATTGATAGCGGTTGTACAAACCACATGACGTATGATCGGAGTCTTTTCAAGGATTTTGTGCCTACAAATGTCTCAAAGGTTAGAATCGGGAATGGTGTTTACATATCTACAAAAGGAAAAGGAACTATCGCGATCACAACGTTTTCAGGTACCAAAACAATCTTCGATGTCCTTTACGTACCTGATATTGATCAAAATTTACTTAGTGTGGGACAACTTATTGAAAAAGGACTCAAAGTTTCATTTGAAAATGGATACTGCCTTGTTTTTGATGCTACTGGTCAAGAGATTTTAAAAGTTAAAATGAGAGGTAAAAGCTTCTCATTTGATCCAACCGATGGAGAGCAAATGGTTTATCACAATGAGGTGGACACCACAGAAATTTGGCACAAACGACTTGGTCATTGTCATCTTCAGAGAATGTTGAAATTGAAGAATATGGACATGACTGGAGGCGGCTTACCGGTTTTTTCTGATCACTTGCCAAATTGCGATGCCTGTCAATTTGGTAAACTGAATAGGCTGTCATTTTTAACATCAATATGGAGAGCTTCTCAAAAGCTACAACTTATTCATACTGATGTAGCAGGTCCTTAGAGAACACCTTCTATTAAAGGTAATTTGTACTTCATTATCTTTATTGATGATTTTACAAGAATGTGTTGGATTTATTTCATGAAATTCAAGTCTGAAGTTGCTAGAGTTTTTTATAAGTTCAAGAAATTGGTTGAAAATCAATGTGGCTGCAATATTCAAATTCTGAGATCCGATAACGGAAAAGAGTATACTTCAGCAGAATTCAGTTCCATTTGTGATGAAGCTGGCATATAACACCAGTTCACTGCGCCTTACACTCCAGAACAGAACGGGGTTAGTGAGAGAAGGAATAGGTCAATACTGGAGATGGCTAGATGTATGATACATGACAAGGGGCTACCTAAAAAGTTCTGGGCAGAAGCAGCGAATACCGCGGTTTATATACAAAATCGACTTCCGACAAAGGCCTTGGAAAATAAAACTCCATTTGAGGCATGGTTCTGATATAAACCTCAAATGGACTCTCTTAAAGTGTTTGGTTGTGTTTGTTTTGTTCACGTTCCACAGGTTAAGCGTGATAAACTAGACAAGAAGGCAATTCCAGGAATCTTTGTTGGTTACAGTCTTTCAAAAGTTTACAAAATCTTTCATCCACAACCTGAAAGTATGTCAATCAGTAGGAATGTTCGCTTTTATGAGGACAAATAATGGAACTGGGAGAACTTACAGGAACAAAGTCAATTCAACAACTTCTTTGAGCAAACAAATCAAGTGGAGAATGAGATGATAGATGATTCTCCAATTAGAGGCACAAGAACACTTTCAGATATCTATAATAGATGCAATGTGGCGATATGTGAACCTACTAGTTGTGAAGAAGCATTCAACAATCCGAAATGGAAGGAAGCAATGGAGGAAGAAATAAGAATGATCCAGAAAAACAGAACTTGGGTTTTGGTTGACAAGCCAAAAGACAGGAAAATTATTGGATTGAAATGGGTGTTTAAGACGAAGCTGAATCCAGACAACTCAATAAGCAAATATAAGGCCAGACTTGTTGTTAAAGGGTATGAACAGATTTTTGGTGTTGATTATTCAGAAACATTCGCTCCTGTTGTGAGACTAGAAACAATAAGATTGTTGCTTGCTGTTTCGGCACAAAAGGGTTGGAAAGTGTTTCACTTAGATGTCAAATCTACTTTTTTAAATGGTGAGTTGCAAGAAGAAATATACGTGGAGCAACCAGAGGGTTTTATCGTAGAGGGTGAAGAAGATAAAGTCTATTTATTATTAAAGGCGCTTTACGGTTTAAAACAATCGCCAAGAGTTTGGTATGGCAAAATTAATGATTATTTGCTGAATTTAGGCTTTGAAAAAAGCTTATCTGATTCCACTCTTTATGTTAAACATAATGGAACAGATATACTTATTGTGTCCATCTATGTTGATGACATTCTTGTGACGGGAAATAATTCGAGGCTGGTTGAAGAGTTCAAGCAGGACCTTATGCAGATTTTTGATATGACAGATCTTGGTTTGATGACTTACTTTCTTGGAATGGAGTGAAACAAAGCAAAAATGAGGTGTTTATTTGTCAAAAGAAGTATGCAAGAGAAATACTAAAGAAGTTTCATATGGAGAACTGCAAGGAAGTGAGCACGCCAATAAATCAAAAGGAGAAGCTGAGTGAAGAAAGTATTGCAGAAAAAGTTGATGAAGGTTATTATAGAAGCATGATTGGTTGCCTAACGTTTCTTACTACAACAAGACGTGACATCCTTTTTGTTGTAAGTCTTTTATCTAGATTTATGCATTATGCTAATGAGATACATTTACAAGCAGCGAAAAGAGTACTGAGGTATATTAAAGACACTGTTAATTATGGAGTCAAGTTTGAAAAGTGTCAAGAATTCAAGTTATTTGGATTTTCAGACAGTGATTGGGGTGGATCAATTGATGATAGGAGGAGTACTTCAGGTTATTGTTTCGGTCTTGGTTCAGGCATTTTCTCATGGTGCTCAAAGAAACAGGATATTGTGACTCAATCAACTGCAGAAGCGGAGTATGTGCCAGCTACTGCAGCTGCGAATCAAGTGTTGTGGCTTAGAAAAATATTTGTTGATGTGCATTTGGAACAAATAGAGAGTACTGAAGTGTTTGTGGACAACCAAGATGCAATAGATATTTCACACAATCCTATCTTTCATAATAAGACTAAACATTTCAGCATCAAGTTCTATTTCTTAAGGGAGGTGCAGCAAAATGGAGATATAATTTTGGTTCACTGCAGGTCTGCGGATAACTTGGCTGACTTGTTCACTAAACCACTTCCAGTTGGCATATTTCAACTCTTAAGGCAGAAAATTGGGGTTTGCAGTTCCTACAGCAAGGAGGAGTGTTAATTATTTGCTCCAAGACTGCATATGTTTTTTTTTATTTCTGTTAGTATACTTAGTCTACAACAGCTAGTATACCAAGTCAATAAGTAATTCAGATTATCTAGGAAATAGTTAGTCTGTTATCTTGTTGATAGCATTTGAATTGTTTAGTTATTTTTCTGTTGATTCCTAGCAGATATATAATGCTGTTAGCTGATGAATAAAATATAACTCCTATTTTGCACCATCTCTATACATATACAAACTTTCAGACCTCAATTTACTTGTGTTTTTCTATTCATAAAACCAACAAAAGCAAAACACTTCCTTTTCCCTTGCATAAATCTCACACCACCGAAGCTTTCGAACTTGTGCATACTGATGTATGGGGAATTTCACCAGTAATATCTCACCAACATTACAAATATTTTATTACTTTTATAGATTATTATATTCGTTATACTTGGGTATATTTTCTTCGATCTAAAAGTGAGGTCTTTAAGGCATTTCAAACTTTCCATGCTTTAATCGAAACACAATTTTCTGCAAAAATCAGAATTTTGCAATCTGATTCGGGTGGTGAGTATACATCAAATGAATTTCATTCTTTCCTTCAAAATCATGGAATCATATCACAACGTTCTTGTCCATCAACTCCACAACAAAATGGTGTGGCCGAAAGAAAGAATCGTCATCTTCTTGATGTTGTTCGGACCCTCCTCATCGAGTCTGGTGTTCCATTTCATTTTTGGTGTGAAGCCTTGTCTATTGTTGTTTATTTGATTAACAGGTTATCATCTCCCACCTTAAACAATGAATCTCCATACCTTAGTTTGTACAAAGATGCACCAGATTATTCTAATCTTCACATTTTTGGATGTGTTTGTTTTATTCATCTTCAACCACATGAAAGACATAAACTTACTGCACAATCTGTCAAGGGTGATTTCTTAGGATACGATGGCACCCAAAAAGGTTTTCTTTGCTATGATCCTAATACCCGTCGAATTCGTGTGTCTAGAAATGTAATTTTCTTTGAAAATCAGTCATTTTTTAGCACCCACATGAATTCACAACTCACATCTGTAGCTATATTGCCTCATTTTCCCGAGACATCAACTCCAACACAAAGATTTAAACCTGGTCAGTTTTATAATAGACGCGCATCTCCCACTATGGCTCATACGACTCTTTCGGAAGCACCTGATCATGTTCTACCAACTTCCAATGATCTACCTCATGTTCGAAGAAGCTCTAGAAATTCAAAACCTCCCAACAGGTATGGTTTTACAAATCCAGTAGCCATGTCCACTACTTTGTCTCCTTTTTCTATTCCCACTTGTTATAAACAGGCTATGGAACATGAGTGTTGGAAACAAGCAATGGAAATAGAACATCAAGCTCTTGCAGAAAAACATACTTGGGACATTGTTTCCTTGCCTCCAAATGTCAATTCAATTGGAAGTAAGTGGGTTTATAGTGTTAAATTCAAGTCTTATGGCTCACTAGATCGATACAAAGCTCGGCTGGTTGCACTTGGCAATAAACAAGAATATGGTATTAACTATGAAGAGACATTTGCACTAGTTGCTAAAATGACCACTGTAGAACCATTCTTGTTGTTGTTTCCTCTAAATCTTGGCCTTTACATCAGATGGATGTAAAAAATGCTTTCTTGAATGGAGATCTTAAAGAAGAAATTTACATGAAACTTCCGCATGGCATGGCATGGCATGGATAGCTCTAAATAAAGTTTGCAGGTTACGGCGCACTTTATATGGGTTGAGGCAGTCTCCTAGAGAATGGTTTAATAAGTTTCACAGTACTCTCATCAACTTCTCTTTTACACAAAGCCAGTATGATTCATCTCTCTTCTTTCATAAGACACCAGCAGGTATGGTCTTTTTTTTGGTCTATGTAGATGATATAATCATTACGGGCAGTAACATTATGCTCATATCAAAACTTAAAAATATGTTGCATAGTACATTTCAAATGAAAGATCTTGGGGATCTTAAATATTTTTTGGGTCTAGAAGTTCATTCTCAAGATTGAGGTGTATTTTTAAATCAGCATAAATATGTCAAAGATCTTATTGAGTTGGCTAGTTTAAAGGAGGCTACTGCTGTTGATACACCAATGGAGGTGAATGTTAAATATCGAAAAGATGAAGGGGAGCTTTTGCCTAATCCTTATTTATATAGACAATTGGTTGGTAGCCTTATCTACCTAACCCTTACAAGGCCTGATATCTCATATGCTGTCCACATAGTTAGCAGATTTATGCAATCACATCGGCATCTTGATCTTGTTGCAGTGAAGCGTATTATTCGATATTTAATTGGGTCATCTACGCGTGGTCTATTTTTTCCTACAAATTCTGACCTTCATTTGACAGCATATAGTGATGCTGATTGGGCTGGATGTCCGGATACTAGAAGATCTACAAGTGGATGGTGTACTTTCCTTGGACATGCCTTGATCTCTTGGAAGTGTAAAAAGCAAGATCATGTCTTAAAATCTTCCACGGAGGCTGAATATAGAGCCATGTCTGTAGCTTGTTCTGAAATTGTATGGTTACGTGGCCTTCTTTCCGAGCTACGAGCTTCCCAAATTAATCCTACTCCACTTCATGCTGATAACAAAAGTGTCATTCAAATTGCTTCCAATCCAGTATATCATGAACGAACAAAACACATCGAAGTTGATTGTCATTATATTAGAGATGCATTTACTCGTGGTGTTATTGAACTTCCTCATGTTAGTACTAATCTTCAAACAGCTGATGTTTTCACAAAAGCTTTGACGCGTCAACGGTACAAGTTTCTTAGTGGCAAATTAATGCTGCTAGATTTACCAACATCAATTTAAGGGGGGATGTCAATATAATTATCATTAATGTGTATTATAGATGTTATTTACTAATTGTAAATCGGTGATATGTACCATTTGTATTAGGCTTAATTTAGGCTGATATTATGTGATATGATAGGCTAATATTAGGGGATCTTGTAGACTGATTTCCAGGCAGATATGATGGGATATGCTAACTGATTTGTAGCTCTAATTAGCTCTGTTGTAATTGTAAATACAGGAGCTTGTTTGAATGTCAATTCATTGAGAATGAAAAGCATTTTCATACATCTTTGTCAAATATAACTTGTCATCTTTCAGTATAGACCTCTGTTAGGTTCATTACCTATTCAGTGGCATCACATTTTGTTGCATAGTAAATTTAAGTCTGTTAGTATGCGTGGAGCACGGTATGTTATAGCATTGTTCTTAAGGCAACTGTTTACATCATTTTTATGTGGTTTATGCTGCTCGTTTTTTTGTTCGAGTATTTAAATACATATTCAGATGTTCCATTCAGTGTGTGCAATAAAAAGCATGGAATCAGCTTAGGAATGATGATGAAGAAGTTTCATTTGTTGAGCCTTTTTGTTATTTGATTGCCTGAGGAATGATGAAGATGTTTCATTTGTTGAGCCTTTTTGGTTATTTTATTAATCCACCGGGAAATAAGTTTCTGGATTAAATTTATTTTCATCTCCACATTCCATAGAGCTCATTCTTGAAGCAAGTATTTGTAAGAAAATTTATTAAATTTCTGATTTTTAATTGTTGCCAAAATATTTTATCATAAATGCAGATGCTTGTGTTAGTTGTGTTTTGAAGTAATAATGTAATGTCGAGGATGATTGTTTGGATTTTGTATGGGATTTTATGGATTTATAATAATGTGTTGTTAGTTATTTCCATTTTATGTATTGGTGATGAGTTATTTGCGTTGAATGGTTACAAGAGTTGTAATTTAGATTAATGTAGAATTTTTTTTTTCATCGGATTGCTATATGTTGGATGTTGAGCATTACGAGTATTCTATTGGAGATAATCAAATTATTCTACTGTGTTGGATTAATATTGGATAGGGCTATGTATGCAAGATTGTAGTTGAAGAATGGTGTGTTTGTTATACACTCTAGTACTTTACCAAGTGAATGTTTGTTATTGTTTCTCTCTTGCAAAATGTGGCTAATAGGGAAGAAAATGGTTTTATTCGTGATGACTCTACATCTTTAGTACAGGAAATTTAAGTTCATTCAAGAAACTAGCTTCATAATAGACTTGTAATTTATTTTAGAAGTTCCAAATGCTTGATTCATCATTCACCATTTTCCTTGGTGCTTGGTAATGAAGAAATACCCTTGCGAGTCCTTACAAATTACCCCTAAACATGGACTCACTCCTATTGTTTATGTTTTAGTTGGATTCTCTATTTGAACTACTTTAGGATTAAAGAAAAAAGACTAGCCCTTTTGTCGTCCCTTAACCTAGTCTATATCCACAGCTGACACAACTCCATACCGTCTCAATTGGTATCTTCATGCCAGGGGATGTATTGACTATATCCTCAAAAATCCTACTCTCCTATGGGCGAACATGTAAGTTATTTGATTTAAATGTTAAATGTTATTAATATCCAGACATTTAGGAGTATGGTCAATGTGTTCTAAATAGGAGGCCAAACCCATAAAGAACCATAAGGAGTTGTTGTCAGGGGTTGTTCATCCTTTGATAGCAGACACTGTTAATATCTGGTCAAGAACTTCTAAGGTTCAATCATCTGTGACAGTTCCTGTCATAGCCATATATCGTGTCAACTACTAGAATCTAAGAAATATATTATTGCTTTTAGATGTTTTGGCAATTCAAAAAAACATCTGACTGCTATTCTGTATAGCATCTGAACCCGCATGGGCTAACTTCTCCTACTTGGTGGCTTTATCTGCAAACTGTGAAGTATATTTGCGTGATTGTATCAGTGTCCAATATATATAAGATATATAATCTTTTGGATGTGAATGAAAAGTGATTATGCCATGGTTCCATGGGCTATTGTTTGTGAGGTATTTAGATATACAGGGCTAGTGTCAGTAACAAATCCCAAATATACATTCTTGTCAGATGTCTGAGTGTCTCCTTCAATTTCATTGAAAAAACATACTTATACAATCTTAGAGGAATGATAATACTAATGCCCAACTGTATAGTTTATATAGGACAATATATAGAAGAACGAAAGAGAGAGCCTTAAAAACTCACAAAAATGTAATTTTCTCTACATATCTTTAGAATAAATAAAAAAATTCTAATACATAGATGGGCTTTAAACTCTTGAGGATGAACTCAAGAATATTACATGAATTTAAATTGAAATTGAATAATAAAAAGGGATATTTTTATGAATTCAGAGGTAGGAATGATATTTACAAATTTGTCACTCAACTTTACATACAAAATCATTATAATCTAAGTCATTTTTAGGCGAAGTTTTCTCTACATAGTACAATCAATTTTTTAATAAAAATATCTGGACTCAGTTTTCATGCTCCTCATAATCAGGACCTATTTTTTGATATGATAACAGATAGGCATTTTATGTGTTATAAACAAATTGAAAATGTTTTTCTTTTGTCAAAAAAAAATAAAATGTTTTTCTGAAACAGGGTCTTGTATCATATATTTTTTATTATTCTGGTCTGACCCTAATAATATTATGTAGGATTAGACAATCAACTAATATCACTAATTCGTTTACATGTATACTTATACAATTAATATTAATTTATTTAAGAATATTTAAAAATTTGATAATGATTGTAAGATTGTAACCACATATTATTGAAAAAATCTAATTTTTGAATATGTGGGTTGATTTAACAGAAAAATAAATATTTTTAATGATTTAATAGAATTTATGATATTAAACCATTAATTAATATGATATTAAACAATCAACTAATATCTATGTTGTTAGTTAAGATAAGTGCTGCAGAAGGGGGGGTTGAATGCAACTTGATTAATTATGAAGGATTCTCGCTAACAACAAACAAGAATGATAATTAATAAGTAAATGATGCAAACAAACTAAGTATATAAAATGACACAGTGTTTAAACTTCAAAAATTAATTTTATTAATTTTTGTTTTGCTACAATTGTTTGGAAAATAATTTCAGCTTCGATAGATACAATAATAATGAGTTTGCTAATATTTCTATACTTGAGAAATTTTAGCTCAGTTGCATTGGAGAAAGTACTTGTGAGATATGTGTATTTATATTAAAACACATATCACACTTACAAGTGTACTTTCCATTATTCCTAGAACAAAACTTGAAATAGAAACTGTGTTTTTTTATTCAAATTTGTCTTCATTCCATTTGTAGATAAAACAGCTCTGAGATATGCAGAAATATTTGACTCTTTGAGCATACTTTATGTTTTGCTTGTATTTTCTCAAGTTACAGTAGTAGACTTCACAAACTAGATAGTAATGTCAAAATCATTCCTTGTATTTTCACTATCTAGTCTGCTACTTGAAACAGAATGGTAGCTTCACTAAAAGTGTACTGTCAACTTTTATCTCCTCTGTGATGACAGTATCTTTGGCTCCGCATACTTTACTGTCAAGATAGATAATCCATGAAACATACTGTCTTCAAAGCTGCTGTCAACTATCCCCGCCAATGTTACTGTCAACTAGTCCGCCAAAGTTGCTGTCAATAAAACTTGTTGTCTTCAAATCTTCATTCTCTGCCAAGTTTACTGTTAATGGAATAGTTGCTATCAGTAATATTTGATGTCTTCAAATCTTCATTCTCCGCGAAGTTTACTTTCAATGGAATAGTTATTGTCGTCTGTTTCAATTGTACTGTAACTTGTAATGTACTATCATAGGTTTGAGTACTTGAAATGCCGTTTTCTGAGTTTTGAATCATAATGTGCATGAACACTTAGTGAACTTCTACTACATGACTCATATTTATTCTTTTGTACAAGACATTGATTTTCAAATATACTATCACCTAACTAATACTTGTTAAGTGTATTGTCTATAAGTGACTACTAAATATACTGTCAATATACATATGACAGTATGTTTTACTTAGCTTATTAAACTTAAACTAAATATATTAGTTGATTACATCACAATCCCTAACAATCTCTCCCAGTTTGTTTTTATGTAAAATAAAGACAAATTAAAAGTTAATTGCAGATGTAAACTCAACTAACATAAATTGAAGTGTTTGTACAAGAAAAGTATACCGAAAATTAAAAGTACAAATATAACAAGTTTTTTTTTCAAACTAGACTCATCTAGACTGAGGAGATCTTCAATTAGTGCTTGATCTTCCTTGACTTGGTTTCTTCCTTTCATACAACAAATCCAAAGTTCTCAGGGGCCTCTTTTTTTCTGTTGTCTTGGCATGATTATACACACAATCAAGAACCAGCTTCACTAATTTATGAGAAAGGTTCTTCAAGCCTTCAGAGAGCTTTGTAATCTATTCATTATCTTTAATACAAAACAGTGTTCTTCTTCGATTAATTGGTATTATTACATTAAACCCCCCTTCTGTAATAGATTATATATCTGGGAAAATAGATATTTTTACTAAATTTGATTTTCCAAGTATAAATTATTATTTTTAAATTTTAAAAAAAATAATTAATACTTTATATTTTTACCCATGATCGAGTCTAATTTATGAAATTCCTTTTTTTGTGAGTTTCGAAAATATCCCAATTTATAGGTCCGAAATCTACATCTATGATCTATGAATTAAAAGGTTAAAATGGTCAACTATGCACTCAGTTGTTAAAATCAATAAGTCTTCATATCGTTCATTTGAAAAACTTAAAATCCTTTTAATGTAAATTACTTTATATTTTTCAAATTCATTATTATACTCTTATAATATTTTCCCGTGAGTAATAATTTATTTACATATATTTTTTAATTTTTAATATTTTTCGAACCCGGGTGCGAAGTACGGATAAAATACTAATATTAATAAAGAATCAAAGAGACAATTAATTGGGGACCGGTGAATTAATTAATTATGAAATTATTGAACACTAGCATATAATGTTAGCTAGGTTTAAATTAATACGATTAAGAGATGTATTTTACAGAGAGACAATGGAGTTGTCATGGTTTCAAAATGGAGTGCATGTGTAGGATATATATGTGGGTTTGCGGCGGGTAAAATTGAAGAACAAAACAGAAAAATCGGGCACTTTGGATAGAGCGGGAGGAAAGACTCAAAAAATCTTTTCATGTAATAATAACAGAATGAGAAGTTTTAATATATATATATATATATATATATATATATATATATATATATATTGAATAAAATGTACTTGCATTAACCAAATCATATCTTTGTCTAGTACATGCATAATAAACTCATGTGGAATGTCATACCATTCCCCAGCTTCTTACATAGAATAGGCAACTTTTGTTAATTCATGCGCCACACTATTTGCAGAACGATAAACAAACTTAACTAGCACCAGATTTATGTGCTTCAATAACTGAATACAATCTCCTATTATTATGCCAAAGAAAGCTTCTCTTGGACCACCATTGTACGTAGCTACAAGCGTCTGAGAATCTGTCTCGATGATACAATGGTCATTCTTCCTTGTAAGCACTCATGACAATGCATCCTTTATTCCAATCATTTCAGCTTCCCTCGAGGTCCAAGTTTCAACCACCTTAGGGCAAATCCAATGGTGTGATATATCTTTTTCTATATCAATATTATAGAACAAAAACTAAAATTCCCCACTCCAATGGTGTGTTAAACATTGTGCTGAAAGAACACAATGTTATAATTTGTTCAATATATAGAACAAAAAATAGATGAAGCTATAATTGATACATCATCAAAAAGTGAAAAAAAGGGAGGGAAATGAATAAAGGAGGGACATCAATTTTCTATCTAATATATTTAATACCACTTTTATCAATTTTATATTCAATTTTATCAATTTAGAACAAGATTTAGAATAATGCATTGGAGACATGGTGCTATTTTAGCACAAAAACTACTTTTTGGTGCTAAGTTATAACAATAACTCCATCTATTTTAGCACAACCATTGGACATACTCTTACAACTTCTAGCACCCACAAAGGCTCCCTGTGAATTTCTCATTACGTACCCTAGTTTAATACTCTCATCATTAAACACAATAGCATCTGAATTCACTTTTACCCATCCATCCATTGACTTCCTCCATACATGATCACCTGGTTCATTGTGCACTCATCTCCCACTTATCGTTGTCTAAGTTTCTCTCTAGTCTGCAAGGAAGTATGTAGTTGCAACCTTGACACCAAATGCAGAACCATTAATTATGTCCCAAAACTATTTATTTCTTCTATTCTAGATGCACAAGCTGATCATTCCAACTAGGACAAATTGTTCCCTTGTGCAAACTTCAAAAACTCGAAGCAAAACCATGAAGGTTGTTTCATGTGGTGACACTTGCATCACTTGCTGTAAACCTGCATTATACCAAACTGTACGCGCAAACTCACATGTAAAGAGCATATGTGAATCCGTTTCCATTACATTCCGACACCATAGACACTGTGCACTCTCAACAACTTGTTTAACTATTAAAGCATATGCAGTTGGCAAACACCCTTTACACACACGCCAGAGAAATTGAGTCACTTTACCTGGAAGCTTCAATGACCATAATTTGTTCCATAAACACTTATTCACGTTGTCACACTCCCCTTGCAGCCACCTGTAGCAACTTCTGACTGTAAACACCCCTTTATCATCTAATAACCAAAACCAAGAGTCCCTTCTTTCATTCACAGGAAGAGGCACCCATTTGATTAACCCAACATCTCTACTATTGAACACATCATCAATTACTTCCATATCACATCTCCTCCCTGTATCATCCATCAAACTATTCACAGTAATATCTTTCATTTGTTTTGGCATTATTGTTGTTAAACACCCCTTATCCACACTTGGTAACCAAGGTATGTGTCAGGCCCTTATTTGCTCACTATTACCGATTTGACGTCTAGCTCCTACTTTAACAGCATACACAGCAGTCATTAAACTCATCCACATATAGTTAAGATTTTTGTTCAACTCTGCATCGAGAAAAGACGTATTGGGATAGTACTTTGCTTTTATTATTTCAGAGACAAGTACATTTATTTGTTGGAGTAATCTACAACCCTGCTTAGCTAGCATGGCTAAGTTAAATTTTCTCAAGTCTCGAAATCCTAATCCCCACATCCCTTAGACATACGCATCTTCGACCACGCCATCCACTTTACCCCTTTCCCCGTTGCTCCCCTTCCCCACAAGAACCCATTCATCTTTCTTTCTATATCCTCATACACACCAACTGGGATGAGAAATAGGTTCATCCAAAAGCTAGGCATCATTTGAGTTGTAGATGACAATAATGTTATTTTTCCTTGCTTAGATATACCTTTACTGGACTAACCCTGTAATTTTTGTTGCACCTTATCCTTCAAAAATCCAAACGCTTCTGTTTCATAGCATCGATTATTTCGATAAAAAATAAAATAAGAAAGGTATTATTTGAAATTATTTTTTTAATTAATTTGGGAAATTTAGCCTTGCTTATGAGAACAAAATTGAAAAATATGAAGAAAAAAATCAATAGGCCCGTATTTTATTTGGGGTGCTTTGTTTGGGATAGTAATAACAAAGAACAAACATTTTTACTTTAATTCAGAATCTATTCAAATTTAATAATGAAGTCAGGTTAAATCTCTGAAATTCTAATGTTAGACACAAGCAAATCACGTCTCAATAAATATAAGATAAAAAGTAATTTCAATTTTTTTTAGTTATATGGTCAAAA
Organism: Oenanthe sinensis; assembly: GCA_028671895.1. Lineage (NCBI taxonomy): Eukaryota > Viridiplantae > Streptophyta > Magnoliopsida > Apiales > Apiaceae > Oenanthe > Oenanthe sinensis. The sequence goes on from CM053795.1 coordinate 19,382,898, forward strand.
TCTCAAAAATGTATATAAAAAATCATATAAAAGTTATTAGAAAAATATCAATTTGTAATTATGAGAAAATGATGCGGCGATGTGTGAAAAGATGGATGTTTGCTTGGACAATCGGGCTTTGAAAATAAGATGTATGTGAATCAATGGCCCAGTCACAGTGGACCACCAACGCAACTCGTGTAACTCATGAGGGTCTATATTAAATGATGAAATATAAATATATGATATTTTTTATTTATTTAAAATACAACTTATAATATTTTAATAAATTGGTAACCAAAACCGAATACATTAGTGAAGTTTAAATCATTAAATTCAATTAGTTATGAAAAAAGTTGTAAATTGTTTGGGAACATAAGATAGAGAACCCCTAAAATTCAAATATATTAGTTCATTTAATCGCACTTCATGCGGTTTTACAAAATATAATTTATATGATGATATTTATTTTATTTTATATACTTTTTATTTGATCTTATTTTATAATTACTAAATATTGTATATTTTGATATGAAGTTGATTAGATACTCCTAACTAGTAAAAGAAAGTTAAACTAAATAATTTAGTAGTTATAAGTTCGACTCGTTATTTTCTAATATTTCATAAAAGTTTATATATATAATTTATTTATAATTCTAAAAAAAGTCGTGATCCAAAATTAAAAAAAATAATAATCATGTCTGCATTGCATTGCGACATTGCTCTCAAAATAATCAGAAATTAGAAAATAATTATAGAAATTTTATGCATAAATATATATAGAAAGAACAGTTTTACGTTAGTATTCGACTCCCTAAAGAAGACGTGAAGTTAATATAATCAACTAAAAAAGGTGTATTTAGTATTCCATTTGAGGAAATTGAACAATAAGTTACGGAGGATGAATTTTCTATAAAAATGAAATAAATTTTACATTGTCTGTTGTACGCATGAAAAATGGAAATATTTATTCGTATATCTTTCATTTTTCATCCTAAGTCTATTTTTCATTTTTTTCGTGCGATGGTGGGACATTTATTTTTTCGGTAAAATCAATCTATAAGTGAAAATTTGTTTGGTTATTTTAGTTATCAATCGATAATTTTGAACTTATTATGTATCTACGTGATACATTTTACAAATCTTTCCAAAAACTAAAAATACACGTTTTTAAATGTTAATATATTTCTTTACGTTTTGAACAAAATTTGGTATCATCTTTACAGTTGCTTGTAATTAGAGCTCTTTCTAGTTCGGTAGTTCCCAGTTCCCACAAATGCCGACCATGAGTAATTATAACTGGTCACCGGAGAGTGCATCAAAACGTGGTAAGTTCAGAATAGTTACCACAACATTTGATATATACAAAAGTACTGCCCATCTCCATTTTAAAATTTTCACAACTATTAAAAAAATAAATTTATAATTTTTTTCACTTTTACTTATAGTTATTACTGTATATTATTTAATATGATGGAAATACAAATAAATATCAGAGCTAATAAATAAAAAGGGTTAGATTTAAAATTTTATTTACAAAAATGTATTGAAGAAAGAGATGGATAAATAATTTTTAAAGAAAAGATTTAAAAATGAATTGCTAAAAAAGTACGAAAGAAGTATAAATTAATTAGAGGCTCCTTATACACTTGTAATTGAAAAACTATCACTTTTTTTATATATACTAGAAAGAGATGGATATATTTATTATACTTTTACAATAATTTATTTCATATATAATAATTCTTATTTTATATTTGAATATTTTTAGTTTTATATAATATTAACTGTGAAAATAATATTTTATTATTAACCACGTAGATTAACTACAATATAATTATTTAAATATATACTACATATTTACAGAAATACTAATACAATAAAATATTATTTATTTATATATATATATATATTTATATTTATATTATATTATATAAAAATAATGTTTGTGTAATAAATTTTTGTGTTTGAGTATATTATTATATTATTTTAATTTGTAATATTCTTTTTATATATGTATGTGTGTGTGTATATATATATATATATATAATTATATTTTTTAGGGTGACACCACAACATTAACATCTTTACTCCAATTATATATAGGTATAATTAACTACCAATTTCGCATAATCTTAATTAAATACTATTTAAAGTAATTCATATTCCTGCGGAAAATAAAGGGGTTATAATTTAGAATTCAACTCTTGTGTTATTTTCTTCACGATTTTTCAAAGGAAAATGCATGTAGCGTTTGGTTGATAAATACATGCACGATTTTGTGAAAATCTTCCTAAACCCTGGCAAAATATATTTTAGTATATTCACAATTCACCAATATAACTTTAAAAGTTTCAACTTTTATTCTTTTAAAATGCACAAATTTTATTGTGATCATTTGATTTATTGTATTTTTCTAAATTGTTCCAAAATACATCTTACACATTTTACTATTTGAACAATAAAATTATATGATACAAAGGTAATATCTTTTGTTTAAAATCTTTTTATAATGATATTATAATCGAATTCAAGATTTGTTGTAATCTAAATCTATATAATAGCTGAGACAATGGACTGTAATCTAAATCTATATAATAATAGCTGGGACAATGGAACGGTGATGTGACAGCTTATAAATCCTTCAATATAAAATATTAATTTTCTAGTGCATCAACTTCCTAAAAAGAGCGCCTAAGTAATAATGATGGTCTATTATCGGTCTGTTTGGTCTGCCTTAAAATAAGTCTTTTTGGACTTATTTTCGGGTAAAAATTTCATATTTTGATAAATGTTTTTTATACAAGTATTTAATATATATTTGAGATTCTATAAGTTGCAAAAAAAAGTTAACTTTTTTCAGAAAAAAGTTAGGAATCTCTAACTTTTTCTTAAAATAAATTGACTTATTCTGGAAAAAAATTCCCTCAAACACCCCCTATATCTTCGCCTCGATCCTTCACTCCAACTTTGTCTTTTTATATTATTTTTCTAAAAATAATATTCAAATTTACAGAATATCATATTATATGACGAACTCTCACCCTCTATATAAAAAAATCAAAGCTATTCCAACTACCTTTTCTTTTGTTTGATAGCACCTTCCAAATTTTTATTATCAAATAAACTTAAAATATTAATAAATAAAATAATTTATAAAAGAATTCTAAAATATATTTATATAATTTAATTCTTATAACATTATAAGTTCTATATAATATAAAATGGGAGTCGGCTTTTAAGAAATTCATTTAATTATATTTAATATTTTTAGTTTGTAATACTATGAATTACATTTTTATTATAATTTTTATTCCCATATTTTTATTTTTTATTTTTTATATATTATAATAGTGTATTTTCAACTAATAATTTATACAATTATTTTTTGAAACCTTAATTACTATGTTTAAATTAATCTATTATATTAGTTACTAAATATTTTTAAATAATAAAAATTAATTAAATAATGTATAGATAAATCGTCGATAATTTTGTATTTATACACTTCCGTTCAAAATAGAAAATATGTGTTTGACTAATTTGTATAATTATATAATTATTGGTTCTATTATTACTTTAAAAACTATAAATTCAGTCAATTGTGAGATAAGTAGCCTAACTCATTTCAAATATATAATTAACATAATTTTTGTCAATTATTAAATATAAAATTTTGATGATATTTGATTAACTCGATACTTTAAAATTAATTCAATAACTTTTAATAGTATAATAACATTATATTATTTTTAAATTATAGTTTAAATATTATATATGTAAATTAAGAGTTGAATTTGTAATATAATTATCATAGTTGTAGTGGATAAAATTTATTTTTACATCATAATTTATCACCATTCAATTTCTTTAATTAATTTAAAATATACTGTAAATTATTGAATTTGAGATATTCTGTGTTCCGTTTGATTAGTCCTAATATTTTGATTAATTCAATATTTTTCAATATTACATTAATATTATATTATATATAAATTATAGCCTAAGAATATAATTTTTATATAATATAATTGTATGAGATATAATCTACTTACATATCTCAATTCTATTATCGTTAAATTTTTTTAATTCATTTAGAATTACATCTCATTAATTAATTCATCTCATAAATATTATAATAATAATATTATTTATATATATATTAAATTTTATTTTATTTAAAGTTATAATTTTAATAAATAAAACTATTTAATAATAAAAACATTTTTATATTTTTAATATATAAACATGTACCTTGCACAAATTTTAAACCTACTTGTAATTGTAAAATAAAGAAAATACCAAGCAACAAACGATCATCACGACTTTTTTCTTCTTCTCCTCGGATTTTCAATTATGTTTTTTCTTTTCAAAGTCTAGTCGAGAAGTTTCTTCGTTACCACAACTAAACTTAATTAACTAACTATGACTTAGAGCTTAGAAAAACTATACAATTTCCTAGCAAATGTAGAGATTTGAAGATTTTTTGATTTAAATAAAGCTAGTCTTTCACTTGTTCAATATTCAAAATGAATGCAAATTTATATATTCACAATGAACTGTCGTTATTCATGTAAGCGTTAGACAATTATGGCGTGTTTTGAAACGAAAGATACCACGATGTCGTAACAAACATTTTCGTGTACACTTGTATTCACCATATTACTATATTACATGCTCACATGCTCTAGCCATCTAGTTGTGTAACATGTGTGTGCGTCAGTGTCTAATGTCTACTAGTATATATATATATACATAGTAATGGCTGATCCGGACCCTTGAATAAGTTTAATACGATTTTTTTAAATTCAAGATTTTACGTCATTTATCCGCACTTCATGTCAATATTTTAAGTTTCTTCCTATCCTAAAAAAATTATAACAAAGAAACGATTAAGAACAAGTGTTTGCCAGGAATATGTAGGAGTAATAATAATCATATTGAGGCTTTTCGACTAGCTTTCAAAATCTTAATTAATAAAAGTGGACTCAGCCACTCAGGTCTAAACATACAGTTATGGCCTGTGGGTATGATTAATAAAATAAATTATTTTAAAATTATTTAATATCTTAAATGATGGACTTTCATCCGAGATTAATATAGTTTATTGTGTATTTGTGTCTGATCAAGTTGGCCGATTGATAAAAAAATATCGTTAGTTCTTCTAACAACCGGACGGTTTGGCCGTACATAATTGGATCATGTTCCGAGTAGTTCACTAAAATTAAATTTGATTAAAATGCAAAATGTGTGGCTGTAGTTTGGCCATTGTGTAATGTGTGTGATCCTAGTTTCACTAATAGCAAGATGTGTATCCGTAGTTAATATAAGGATGTAAAATGTGTACAACAGTTAAATCCATTTAACACCCGTTAATAAATATGGCAGACCAAATCTAATATTGTGTATAAGCTATGTATTTTTGTAGTGCAAGAACAATTTACAAATCTAATATTGTTATAAGCTATGTATTTTTGTAGTGCAAGAACAATTTACAAAAAACAGTTTATATAGAACTAAAAGATGTAAATGTTAATGAAATTATGCAATTCCAAAGTTAAGAACAACCAATGAACTAAACTAGTCAAATACTTGAAAGTTGTGGTGCCATTTCACAATATAGTGAGTTGAATATGGTCAAAAAAATCCATACCTAATTGGTCATCCTAGCAGTCTATCACTAATTTACTACATATCTCTTAGTAAAGACTAAAAAAGTATGTTATAAAATTAACAATTACACAGAATTGTTACAAAAGTAACAGAGATATCATCCATTTAATGGATGCCAAAAAGGGTTGATTTATAATGTAATATCATCCATAAATTGGATACAAAAAATTAGTAACATAAATGTTACTAATGACCTTGGACTATATCTTCCATGTTGGCTTTTTGCTCAAATTAATCCTCCTTACTTAAGAAGCTGCCTCCAAATTTTTCAAACTAGTAGTATATGTCTTTGTTGTGCTGAATTTGTTTGGTTGTGTCCCAAGTGGACTATGTGACACAGTAGTTGGTTGATATGAGGAATTAAAAACATCACCCTAGTTTTCTCCTAGATTATTCACTTTAGCATTTTTAGCCATATTCTTTATGTTGGATTTTTTTTAGGTGTTGCCTTCACTCTAGCTTTTTCTCTTTTTTTTGGCATTCTCCTGACTCTTCTTTTTTGCATCATTAGCTGCCACCTTTGGGAGTACTTCTTGTTCTTGTACTCCATTTTCTTGTGTTTCCTTATCATTTTTTTCTTTATCCAATTTCTAAAACACAAACAGAGAATAATTAAAACAAAGTAAAAAATATATTAAAATGATAATAAAATAGACCTTAGCTGGACAACTCCTAGAATTGTGTTTTTGTTCTCCACAGTAGGCACATTTTAAGGTTGTATTCCTCCTTACTAAGTTTGTCCTACCAGGTGCATCTTGTTTAGGATCATTTCTGGAGTCCCTCTTTTTTTTTTGGTCTACCAGGAGCTATCTTCATTATTGGAGGTAGGATTGGATTTGCACCAGTTTGCTCCTAATATTGTTCACTATTGATTGGTAAAATGGTGTGTGTTTAGCATTGCAGAAACATGGCCTTAGTATATGTCTTGTGAATGTGTTGTGCAACATCTAAGTTCCTCCACCTTATACATGCACATGCATGGTAACATGGAAGACCTGTCAATTGATATTTTCTACATGTACAAGTATGATTTTCTATGTCTACCACCATTTCATGACCACCATCTATCATAGTCACTAAATAGGTAAAGTCTCTTGATCATTGCATAGTACAACCTCCTATAAAAGACATGGATCTAAGATTTGAAAGATATTAGTTATATGTCACAGAAAATCTAATAAATTAGTATAGATTGTAGAGTGATCAAGGCACTTATTTGTTCACTTTTTTCATTGCTGCAGGACATATTGGGTTGAGTGAGTAACTTCTTAACATTTTGTCCTTTCTAGTTTGAATTCTAACCATGGCACTCTTATGCAGACCTTGGAGTAGTCCAATGATTGGAAGATCTCTATATTGGCCAATACTATTGTTGAAAATCTCATAGTGGTTGTTCACAAATATATAATATCAATAATATATCATAAAGGCACTTCTAGTCCACTATGATTTTGGTTTAACCATCAACCAGTTATAACACTTATTTGACAACTAAGTAATGTCAAACATATAACATACATTAGTACACTTATTTGACAGCTACAAAAAGATGGCATTGATATGTTAGTTAACAAATTGTTATCTTTTTTAACTCCTCTATATGTTTGTTGAACATATAGTCTGTTGTAGCACTTGTTGCAAGCCATAGAAGCTTTCTCAAAACAATCCCTTTATGATCTTTTACCATGTTTCTATAAAGGTGCATAACACAAAATCTATGCTCTGAGTTTGACACCACATCAGTTAATGCATTGATCAATCCCTGTAGTTGAATCACCATAAATTAACAACTTAAATTAGTACAAATCAAACTTTATAAATGTAGATCATATACCTTTTGCTTATAAAAAAATGAAGGTCCAAGCTCCATAATTGACAACACCAACATCTGTAACTAAGAGGTTTATAAACCAAGTCCAGCTATCTGTATTTTCTGCCTCCACAATAGCCCAACTAATAGGATATGTACCATCATTAAAGTCACAACCAACAGCAGACATAAGTTGTCCTCCATAAGGCCCTTTTAGATGGCAGCCATCAAGGCTAATTATACGATAACTTGACAATGTCAATCATTGATTATCTTTTTCTGAAATGCACTTAATGGCCAAGTTGGATTCATCCTAATGTTATTCTCATAGTGTTTTGCTAGAAAAGCACTACTCATGTATTTTTGGTCAAAGGTGGGAGCACAACTATGAGTAAGCATAAGAGTTTTAACCTGATATGTGAGACTGTTTTGCATTTTTGATGCATATATTTTCCAACAACACCCACTTCCCAAGCATACAAACTGCACTTTCACTCCAAAATTTCTCTTTTGTTTCGAAGGCCTCCTTTGTACAAGGACATGTTTTCTCACAAATGCCCTAAAAGAATTAGCACTGCAAAACAACATTCCCAACTCAAATTGAGGGTTACCCATATCTGTTTCTTCATTTAATACAGGGTACATTGTCTCCTCTTCATCAGTGCTGTTTGTAATCATTCTCTCTTCATCATTCCCAACATAGTCACTGAAATCAGAATCAAGCCCATCTTGTTGTTGATATTCTCCAACACAACTAGTAAGAGTGGAAACATCAAAGTCACACTGACCATAATTTGTAACTTTAAATTCACCATTCTTAAAGGCAGTCACATCTTCATCTGTTGAATCCATATTGGAATTGTCACCATGAAAACTTATAACATCATTTTGATCATCAACTTCTTCTGCATTACTATTGTCACCTTGTGGTATATCTTCATTATTTGTGTAAAGACCTTCAAGTTCTAATAGTCGCTCAAGTACTTCTTCCTCCAAATTCAGGGTTGGTAGTGTCATCTAAACACTTTAGATCATATAGTTGATCCAATACTTGTGAATGATGATACTCTTGGGTGGCTTGCTCACTCACAACATACACATACATGTCTCTATTAGATGACAGAGCATTGCACATTTCTAATACATTCCCATTAATAAATAAGGGGCCCAGACCATTTTCAAAATCAGCATTTGGAAGCTTATAATATATCTCATAATCATAACCATTTTCACAGCATTCTTTTAACATATTACCTATTTCTAGGAACCTCATCTCATCTACATCACACATGTCCACATATCTAACTGAACCACGAACATAAGTCTTGGGGTTTAACAGAAATTGACCCCCAAAGTGAATTTTTATGTTGAATTTATCAATACCATCTGCATAATATTCAAAAGGTGGCAGGAAAAAAATAAAGTAAGCAAAAAAATCAAGAACACATAAACCCTAACAATCAAAAACACATAAACCATACTACATATCATGCATATCAGTACTATCTCAAAAAACACATAGCATAAAACACATAACTAGCTCTAGTAATATCTACAATACTATATCATCCCATATCAATGGCATAATCAAGAAACATAAAGAAGAATATACTCACTATTATAATCAGGAACTTATTTATGGAAGGAAGTATCGTCTTTATCATTTAAAGCTCTTATACACCAAGGCATTGCAGCTCCTTGCGTAAAAAACCCGATTAACACATAAACAAGTTTTAGAGGGAAACTTTGTACAAATGGCGGTAAACACATCAACTGGCAAGATGTATTATTGCATATCTAGTGTTTTATAAGAAAACCCTTACCTTTATTACATATTTACCAACGGCTGTTAAGTAAATTTAACGATTGGACACATTTTGTACCATTTGGTTAACTACAGGTACACATCTTGCTATTAATGATACTAGGACCACACACATTGCACAAAAGCCGAACTTGGACCACACGTTTTGCATTTTACTCATTAAATTACATGGATTCAACTCCTGTCTATTTTTTTTCATTATAAATAAATATAAACCTCTCTCTTAACAAACCATGAATGATATATATATTTCATAATTCATATGGCATGCATCTCTGACACTGTGTACTTAAATTAAAAATAATATTGTTTTTCTCTTCTAATTCTTTCAAAAATATGAAAAACAATTGGAAATAAATACATTAAAAATATTATTTCCAGTTCTTTAGCTTTTTTTCATTTACTACTAAATAAATCATTCGGAAATAAGATGTAAAATTTATTTTTTTATCTTTTCTCCTTTATTTCAAAAGAACAATTTCACGAACACAGTATATGAAAATATCTACCTACCTTTCCAGTAAGAATTAAGTGGAGTAGTTAACTATTAGATTTTGTATTTTACTTGATTCTTTCTTATCCCTACTTAGTTGTATATTTTAAAAAAGAATCATATATTTAAAAAATTATTTAATTATAAAATTTATTTCTATACATATCTTTCATTATTGTATTAAATAATAAAATTAATTACAAAATTAAATATTGAAAATAGAAATAAATGAATAACTTAAAAATATATATACTGAAACAAGATAGGAAAAATTATATTTATAATTAATTATTACCTAAATTACGAAAATCAAGGACGGGTTGGATCGGGTCAGGTTTTTCAATATCCAGATTCATACCCGATTTTTTTAACCGGACCCGACCGGGTCCAGAAAAATATCCAAAAATTGAGACCCGGTCCAAAAAAATTCGGATCGGATCGAGTAAAATCCGAAACCCGAAAGTTTGGATCGAACCCAGACCCGAAACTATTATCAAAATATTTTACTTTATTTTTTAATTTGACCCGATACAATTAATTATTAAGGTTCAATTATAAATTAGATGTTTAATTGAATGCTAATATTTGTAAATAATTTTATAAAAATATTTAAAGTATGTTAAGTAAAATTATAGTAGTATTGAACATAACATCAAGCATATTAAAAGTATGTTTAAAAACATATTAAAAAATAAATTACAGAATATTTATTGAATAATATAGTATATAGAACATATTGTAAAACATATTTGAATCATAAAAAATATTATTTATTATATGTTCCAATGAGTACTTCACGTGAGAGGGGTTTCTTATAGAACTTTATAATATATATATATATATATATATATATAATGTATATAACAAATAAATTTTGATTAATAACAAATAAATTTTGATTGTAATGTAACATACAAACCATGTATAAGCTTTACAAATAATTTAATATTTAAAAATTAAGAGAAAAATATGTTTTTCAATTTGATTTTACTACAGAATTTTGTTTTGAGCAATATGATTCTGTTGTAGAATCGTTTTACTATTTGTTCATTATTATATGTCATTTTCAATATTTTTTATATATAAATTCATTTTTAATCCATTTATACTTATATTTGATGATTAACAAAAAAAATATATCTATTTTATGTATATATAAGGTGGTTCTCTACAAAACTCTATATAAGGTGTCCCTCTTTAGAACAATTGCCTATATTTAAATAAATATATATATATATATATATATATATATATATATATATATATATATATAGTAGGTTTTTATCGGGTTTCAGGTTTCGATTTTCGGGTCGGATATCGGGTCGGAATATATAAGATCCAAATCCAGATCCAAACTCATTCAAGTCTAAAAATAAGATCAAAATCTAAATTTAAAAAATCGGATTAAGAAAAATCTAAACAGGATGGATATCCATCGGATCGGATAAAACTGTTTCCGGTATCGAGATATGTGGTGGTTTAACACTAGACATGAAAAGGAATGTAATTATGAAAAGTAAAAGTCATAAATTCAATTCAATTCAATTTGGTCGTAGCAGCCAAGAAATTCCTTTTAAACATCCACTTAGTTTCCACTTGCTTTTCTTCCACCAACCTTTATCTCGCTATCATCTCTCTTCATGCATTTGCGTAGCTACGAATTCGAGTAATTATATGAATTTAAATTTTATATACGTATATAATTTACTTTGAATTTAATTAAATTCTCAGTATAATTTATGTATTTTAATATTTTATGAATGAAATATATTGCTATGTTTGATGTGCAATTCGATAGTTAAATTTTGTGGTCCACTCATGTTTATCTCTTATTACAGGGAGAATAACACAAACTTTAAATAGTATTAATTTTCAGATAATTAAAGTGTCTTTTTATTACCATTTTTCATTTTGATTACTTTCTTAATTATGTGCGAAAGTAGTGTACCTTATAAATATATTAACAAGCCTTTTACACTTTACCTAAATATAAATAATAAATTGTTGGTAATTTGAATTAATCTTTATTAACAATTAGGATGAGCTACCTGCAACAACCTAAATTCTAAATTCGAAGAAAAATAGTTGATTGATGATGCAGGTTATTGGTTATTTATATAATTTAAATTAAATATCATATTTTTAATATATATATATATATATATATATTTATATATATATATAAATGTTTAATTTATTTAAATCCTTCCGATTTAGTTCCTTTCATGCCCCCCGCGAACCATGATTAAACTCGTATAATCGAAATCAATATTCTTAAAGAAAAAACACTTAACCAGTATTGTTCAATAAAATTTATTCTTTTTTATATTTTCCTCTACGGTGTGAATTCACTAAATAGCATATTCTACATCACCTAATGTATTTGAATATAATTTCTATAGTTTTATAATAAAATAAAAGAGATTATTTGAATAATGAAATTCCAACCCGAATGAAATTTCATTACAAAACCGTAAAAGAATCACATCCCTTCCCATCACCAAAAGGTCCAAAATAATATACTTGCTCTAAACGAAGCCTTGTGCAAATCCACTATAAATACATGTCTCTGACTCACAACTTGATCACCACTCCTCTTACTACAAAACTAGCCAGTAGCAACTTCTCTGCCTCTTTCACATTATTATCAAACCTTAACATTTTTCATGGCACATCAAGAGTCCTTAGTTTTCACAGTAACAAGGCAATCACCGGAGCTAATAACTCCAGCAATACCAACTCCACATGAGTACAAACTCCTTTCCGACATCGATGATCAAGAGGGTCTCCGTTTCCAAATCCCAGTCATTCAATTTTACCCCAAGAAAAATGGTTTTGTCGATGCACGAAAAATGGACCCCGTGAAAGTCATTAGGGAAGCACTTTCGAAAACACTAGTGTCTTACTATCCGTTTGCAGGTCGGTTAAGGGAAGGCGCAGAGCGCAAAATGGCGGTGGATTGCACCGGAGAGGGAGTGATGTTCATTGAAGCTGATGCAGATGTTACACTTGAGGAGTTTGGTGATGCACTTCAGCCACCATTTCCATGTTTAGAGGAACTTCTTTTTGATGTACCTGGCTCTGCTGGAGTCCTTGATTGTCCTCTTCTCCTTATTCAGGTACTCATAAAAATTTATTCGAAATTTTATTTCAGTTGAATTTAACAACTTCGATAGTAATTAATTAGTCTGGGCTTCTTATTATGACAGAGTACATTTTATTTCATCGACAATATGCAGAGTGATGAGAAACTAGGAATAGGGCCTACCTCTAACTACTATACAGTATACACCAACTATTCTTCTGACAATTTATATATAATTCTAAAATAAAATAATAATCGTCTTCATCAAGATATGTGGCTCTGTTAAATAAGGTACAATGATGTCCCAGTGTTCAACCATCGCATAGGTGAATATTAAAGTAATTGTCCTACAATGCAAAGAGAGGACAAAGCAGCAATAAATTAATTCTCCAAAAAAACACAAACACTTGCACTCGAAGATTAACACAAAAGATTAGTTCGTTAAAAGATTTGCCTACACAAAAGTCTATATACCAGAAAGTTTGGAATGTGTCAATGGCATTAAAATCCAAAATTTTGGTCAAATTAATGATGCATATGAACAGGGTCATTTTCGGTTAAAATTCAATTTCACAAAAATTTAACTTGCGCGTTCGTAGTAAGAATTGTGACACAGAATGGTGTATGAAATCTTACTGTATTGTTTCTGCATATGATATGTAGGTAACTCGGCTCAAGTGTGGAGGATTTATATTTGCCTTGCGACTTAACCACGCAATGAGTGATGCTGCTGGACTTGTTCAATTTATGACTGCTTTAGGTGAAATTGCAAGAGGTGCAAGTGCCCCATCTATTCCTCCTGTGTGGCAAAGAGAATTACTTAGTGCAAGGGATCCGCAACGTGTTACATGCACCCACCGTGAGTATGATGAAGTGGCTGACACAAACGGAACCATTATTCCTCTCGATGACATGGTTCATCGTTCGTTCTTCTTTGGTCCAACTGAGATCCGTGCCCTCCGTCAACTAGTTCCTCCTCACCTTCGCAAGTGCTCGTCCTTTGAAGTGCTCACTGCTTGCCTGTGGAGGAGTCGTACTCGTTCCCTGCAGCCTGACCCTGAAGAGGAGGTGCGCGTGCTCTGTATTGTTAATGCACGAGCAAGATTCAATCCTCCTTTGCCTATCGGATACTATGGGAATGCATTTGCGTTCCCAGTAGCTCTGACAACAGCTGGAAAGCTTTGTCAGAATCCAATTGGATATGCATTGGAGCTTGTAAGGAAAACTAAAGAAGATGTCACAGAAGAGTACATGAGATCTGTCGCTGACCTAATGGTTTTGAAAGGCCGGCCACATTTCACAGTTGTGCGGACCTATCTCGTGTCCGACGTGACACGTGCTGGATTCGGAGATGTTGATTTCGGATGGGGCAAACCTGCTTATGGTGGTCCAGCCAAAGGCGGGGTGGGTGCCATACCAGGGGTGGCTAGTTTTTACATACCATTCAAGAACAAAAAGGGTGAAAATGGCATTGTAGTGCCCGTTTGCTTACCAGCATTCGCAATGGAAACATTTGTAGCCGAACTTGATGGCATGTTGAAGAAGAATGACCAATCGGTCATTGAAGATACTTCACTTCATATCATGTCAGCACTATAGATTTACCTTACATTTGTGCATCGTCCATTATGTATCAATTATGTTCCTAAAAGAGAGTGCAGTAATTATGTATCAATTATGTAAGTTGTTATACAGATTTATGTGTTCGTAAGTTAATCTATGGGTTTTATACTTTGATTATCTTCAAAATGTTGTCTGATTTCATCCAGTTTAGCTTATTTGCAGGAGGAGAAAGTGCCCCCATCCACTCTTCCGGGTAGAAAAGGCACTCATTTGAATCCATGGTTAAATATCACTTGAATCATTTACTTCATTCAAATATATCGCTTTGATCACCGTTAGTTTAATGGGGACCAAGATTTATTTGAATAAATGAAATGATATATTTGAATAAAGTGGATGATTCAAGTGATATTTAACCCTTTGAATCGGAACCAGGATTTATTATATACCTAGGCTAAAAAATATTTCCACCACAAGTTAGATGCTTTCATTTCGAGTGTAATGAAGTGGAGGGAACATTCGTCAAATGTCAATAATTCATTCTTCTTGGGTCCCGGGTTTGCGCTCTCTGTCGATGGTTCCTCCATACCTTTGCATCTGTAACCTTCATGCCCTTTAAGCTGACCGTGACTAAGGGACCGAATGTCGGGCTCCATTTCCTTTCAAGGACAGTCCTTGAGTGGAATTTCAAATATGGGACAACTCCATTGAGTATTTCAAAACTAGCATATTTAATTGTTTATATTGGCGGTTTGAGGAGTTGTGAGTAGTTGGATTAAATTTGAGTGGTGACCGTTATGTTGTCTACAGGACCATGGTGATAATTAAATGCATCCATATTATATCTGCAATTATATAAATTCAACATTAAAATGAGATTTAATTTTATTATCATAATTCAAATATTATTTTAAAAATAATTGTCATTTTATTTATCAACTTAATATTATTATCATAATAACAATATTATATTATTATTAATAAAATAAAATATTTTATAATATAATCCTCTTTTATTAAAAATAATTCAAATTTTTTTAAGAAATTTAATATTATATTCATAATTACAAAGTTATATTATATTAATATTTTATATATTATTATAACATTACAATAATATATTTTATAATATAATACTCTTTTTTTTTGCTAAGTAGTATATAATACTCTTTTAATAACAATAATTCAAAAAAATTTAAGATATTTAATATTATTATCATAATTACAAAATTATATTATATTAATATTTTATATATTATTATAATATTATTACTCTCACTTTTATTATAATTATAATATTTTTATTTTATTTCATTAGTTGAACTCCTATATTTTCTAAGGAAAATTTTATCAAATATATTATGATCATTAATTTTAATTATCGACAAAGTGTATAATAGAACCTAAGTTAATCTATCATTTGAACAACGACTACAGGTACAACATCAACAATTCAAAAAAATATAATTTGAAGGCATGAATATAGCATAATTCAAATACGGATGAATATTGAGGTATAACATTAGTAATAGATGGGTATTATAGCAAGCACATACGGGATCTGTTGTTAGGGCTATGTGTTGTGTGGAATGGCTCCTCCAATTGATTTGGCCGTCTTCAAAATCTATTCTCTGATCTGTTCTTTGTTACTGTGTTTGTGTTGTGTTTGTATTTAAGGCTCCGTTTGGTGTATTGTTGTTGCACACAATTACAATAACATTTTATTGAAAAGTTATAAAAAAATGTGTTTGATAAGTTACTGTCTGAAAAAACGTTTTTGACCTAAAAACTACGGTTAGAGAAAGCACTTTCCCCCACATTTTTGAAAAAAGTTGTTTTTCAGTTTTTGCAGTAATTAATTAAAATTTTCATCATTAAACCTTACAAAAAATATTATTTTTATATATTATATCTCAAAATATGCATAAATCAAAAAATTACTAAACAGTCATCTGATTTTGCTGACAGTACTTTTTCCACTAGCATTTTTTTTATTACACAACAGTTTTGAACAGTTACTGATTCTTTCGCCCAACCAATTGGCGGTTATCGAAACAATATTTCTTTGATGATCTTCACATAGAAGGGCGCTCATGACCCTCATTGCATATTTCAAATTATGTCATGACCGTCACACCAAAGAGCGGTCATCAAAAATTTTGTTTGTTTTATAACCGCTCTATTACATGACGCTCTTCACTCAAAATTAATCCACCACATCAACTTTCATGACCGCCACCACAGTCATTTAGATGTGTCATATTTGAAAGACTGAATGCAACCGTCCCATATTTGAAATTGAATTTCCCAGACATCCTGCAAAAGAAACGGACGGAGCCTGAATGTCGGTAGCTATTAATTATACACACATATATTTCGTTATTACATGGCAAAAGGAAAAATAAAATAGTACGTACGAAAAAAACACAAATTTTCAGAAAATATTAATTAAATAATTTGTTTTCAGGACTACTTGAATTGTTTGTATATTTAAATTAGTAAAATATTGTAAATAATAATATAAAGGTATTATTTGAAAAAATCTTTATAACGTTGTTTTGAAATGAGAGAACGACGAGTAATTAAGAACAATTTTTTTTTAAAAGGGACAATTAAAATGGGATAGGAGGGAGTATTTACATAGGGACTAAGCTCGGGAATTTTATATTTAGTTGTTCTTTCTGAAAAGAAATTATTTCTAAATATATATGAATATTCTTTTTAAAGAGAATAGTCTAAACGCGCTCATTGAATGTGATTTTTTTCCCAATCTTGTTACTAAACTTTATTTATTTATATTATAGTCATTAAATTTCATTTTTTATTAATTTATGGTCATTATTAATAGAATTAAAAACTTAAACAAATAAAAATAATTATAAATATATATTAATTTAAAACTGTTAATTTTTATATTAAGGTGGGACAAAATGGACATGAGAGAAGCAACTCATATTTAGGAGTGTTAAACCTCGACAAGACGTGACTTTGAATATAAATTTTGGAGCAGTTGAACTAAAACAATTAAATATTATGTGGGTTGATAGATTCCATAGTTTAAAAGTCTAAAAATATATAATTATGATTTTAAAAAGAAAGATTATTAACGGTCTTAAATTGCATTCCTAAAAAAAATTCAGACGTCTCGCATCTTATTTTTATTGACTATAATAAATACAATAAATTAGATAGATTTTTCAATATTCACATCAATAAAATCAATTAACATATTAAAACCAATTTTTGACATCTAATTTAATACATTTAATACTAATCTTTCAAAAAATATATAAAAAATTTAATTGTATATATAATATGAATTTAAGATGACTTTTTAAATTTTGGGAGTAAAACGTTGAGTAATTAATAATCGATAAATTAATAACCCACAATAAATTAATATTTTCAATACAGATTTTTGATTCCAACATAATAATAATAGTACATCTTTTACTTCGATTAATTAATAATCTCGATAAATTAATAAAAATTGTCGGTCCAGACATTATTAATTTATAGAATTTTAGTGTATTCCTTAAAAGTTTAAGAATGTTTAATTCAGATTTTATAAGAAAATTAAAATCAATTAATATTCACATTTTTTTGGATTATACAAGTTAGTAAATCTTAATAAAGTTTTTATATATTTTTAAAATTCAACATAAATTTACAAGAATCCGCTTAAAATTAAAATGAGCTAAAATGAATTATATCCCATGTATAATTGGAGTAAAGGGATTAATATGGTAGTATGGTCGTGGTGGTCGCCAATTGGGCTTGAGCTATAGATAATCTAATATTTAAAATTTCACATATATCCATCTTTCAATATATTTCAAGTAAATATGTCTATTACATGTATAATCATATCATTTTTAAATTTTAAATAAGTAAATTATTATTGATAACTAATTAAAAGCTCAATTTTTATATTGTTATATTTTTTAAAATAAAATTTTAATAATAAAAATAAATCCTAAATTTAAAAATAAAATAAACTCAAATTCAAATCTAAAATTATAGTATAAAATAAAATGGATATTATTAAAATGTAAAACATTCGAATTATTAACTTCCAATATTATATATGTTTTTAATAATAAAAAAAACTAAATTACGTCAAACACTCGTATGAAAAAAATATATTGAATGAAAATAATAAAATTTAATAATTGAAATTGTATATAAACTTTTATATAAAACAATCAAAAATATAAAAAAAACCTATATTTAATTTAATACTACGCTATATATTAAAATACTAAATATATTTATATGAGTATGAATAAAATATATATTAATAAAATTTAATAAATTTAAATAATTAAATTATATATATACATATATAATATAAAATAATTAATATTTTTATATAAATATAATGAAAAATAGGGTGAAAGTATATGTACGTGTCTGTTAACTTACAACTACTACGTCTAGTCCTACTCCGAATACATAGTGAGCGACCACTTCTACGTAGTAACAAACGTACGTAAGCAATTGATCAGAAAAGATCGGCGATATAGATCGGAGTATGACGGAGAACGGTGGTCCTTCGATGGATCTGTTGCGTTCAGAGGCAATGCAATTGAGTCAGCTCATCATCCCTATCGATTCCGCTCACTTAGCTATCACTTACCTCGGTCATCTCGGCCTTATTCAATTCAACGACGTACCTACATAATCTCTCTCCCTCTCTCTCTCTCTCTCCCTCTCCCTCTCCCTCTCCCTCTCTCTCCCATGCACAAGTGATGAACTCTACTCAAACATGTTTTAATTTTCTGTTTAAACTGACTAGTGTGACATGCATAGTCAAAAAAGCTTGTTTTGTATTATATCCTTTTAATGTGGTTTCTGTTCGTATCATCTTCTCTAGTTGAATGCTGGCAAGAGTCCGTTTCAGCGAACTTATGCTACACAGGTAATTTCTAATGGTTTATATCGGTATATATATTTCTATGTTATGCAATTTTGTTAAATAATATGATCTTTGTAAGTCTCCGCTTCCTAATACGGTGTCAGGAGAACTGATAATTTAATATGATATCAGACTTATAACAAACCAATCCTACAACTAAACGCATACCAGGCAGTGGTTGATTGGTCCTTATAAAGGGCTCAAACACACACTTTCTATTCGATATGGGATGTTACAAACACCCCACCACCTTATAGGGTCGACGTCCTCGTCGAGCACACAGACAAACTTACGGAACCTGGACAGTGTCTCTGCACTTCTGTGTCGGAAACGTGATGAGTTTGCAGAATAAATATTTATATTTTTTAATATAACTCAAATAAACAATACATATTTATAATATTAATACAAAGCAATAGAGTTCTTGATTTTGACTCAAATAGGCTACTGCCTTTATTCTCTAAAATTAGAGCTTCAGCTCTTTTTTTTATGCTACAACTGCTGTGTACACCTTTTACTCCGATGTGTATAACAACTTTCTGCAGTGCATAAAAACATTATCTTACATCACCTCTTACATATGTTACATTCATTAACCTACCATATTAATTAGCCTACCTATATTAGACTATTTACCAGCTAGCCTTTACTAGAAACCATGTTAAGATCTGAACTACAATCTGCATACATGTACGTAGTAACAGATAACACCTATTGACTTCTTTTATGAACACATTCCAGTCTCCCCATGCAGCCTACCATAATATATGGAATTTACTATCAAAGTCTTCATCCATGGATGATTTCATGTGCATGCTTTTACTTCCATATACATTTTCCGTTTCTGTTTGTTTTTCCCTTGATATTACTGTGCTATAAATAGTAAACACCCGGCTGTTATTTTTGACCTAGCTGTTGCTTATTATGTTTGCCAACCTTAAAATTCAAACCCATTTGTATATTATTTATTACTAGTTCGGGAGAGTTTGAATTCTAACACTCCCCCCCCCCCAACTCGACTTTGCATTCCGAGCTTTTCTTTCATTTTATGAAACACGTCCGGCTTCAATGGCTTCGTAAAAATATCTGCTAAATTTTCTTCAGTCCTGCAGTGCACCAATTCCACAATTTTGTCATTGACCTGTTCTCGAATAAAATGATATTTTATATTGATGTGCTTGCTTTGACTATGGGACACCGGATTTTTCGCGAGTGAAATAGCAGATTTATTATCCACGTAAATTGTAACCAGACTTTCCTTTGCAAGATTTAACTCGCCCAATATGTAGCTTAGCCACATAGCTTGACATGCGCACGCTGCTACTGCAATATATTCTGCCTCACATGTTGACAAAGCAACTGTTTGTTGCTTCTTTGAAGACCATGAAAATATCGCTGAACCTATATAAAAAGCATAACCCGTAGTGCTTTTGCCATCATCCAAGTCACCATCATAATCACTTTCTGAATAACCAACTAATTTTGAATCTTGAGAATGCGTGTAAAATAAACCATGATCAAGTGTACCTTTAATATATCTCAAAATTCTTTTAGCTACCATAAAATTATCATAATTCATCTTTTCCATGTACATACTAACCAGTCCAACCGCATACATAATATCGGGACGAGTGAAAGTTAGGTACCTCAGACTTCCAACCAAACTTTTGAACAATGTCGGATTTACCGAATCTCTCATTGAATTAATTCTTAGCTTTATGCTTGCTTCTGCCGGTGTACTCACTGGCTTGCATTCTTCCATTCTGAATTTTTTAAGGATTTGCTCAGCATATTTTTTCTGTGACGTAAAAATCCCATCTTTGTTTTGCTTCACTTCGACTCCAAGAAAGTACGACATTTGACCAATATCTGTCATCTCAAATTCGTTAGTCATAACTTTCTTAAAGTCATCAAACATACCAGGGTTGTTGCCAGTAAAAATCATGTCGTCCACGTATAAGCACACGATCATAATATCTCCCTTTGAATTTGTTTTTGTGTAGAGTGCATGTTCGTACGGACTCTTCACAAAACCATTCTTCTGAAAGTATTCATCAACCCTTGTGTTCCATGCTCTCGGAGCTTGCTTCAACCCGTACAGTGCTTTCTTTAGCAGATAGACTTTATCTTCCTCGTCTTCTTGAACATATCTGGGAGGTTGCTCAATATAGACTTCTTCTTCGAGATAACCATTCAGGAATGCGGACTTCACATCCATTTGGTAGATCTTCCACTGATTCTGAGCTGCAATTGCTGTAAGAAGTCGTATGGTATCAACTCTTGCAACTGGAGAAAATACATCATCGTAGTCAATCCCGTATATCTGCTTGTAGCCTTTAGCAACTAGTCTTGCCTTGTACTTTTCAACTTTTCCTTCTTGATTGGTCTTTGTTTTGTAAACCCATTTGACACCAATTGCTTTGTGTCCTTCTGGAAGATTTACACCAAGTATCATTCTTCTTGATTGCACCAATTTCTTCATCCATGGCTTTGTTCCATTTGCTTTATTCAGAAGCTTCCTCAAAAGTCACTGGATCACATTCAGCCATCAAACAAAATAATGAATAATCAAAAGTTGTTTGTACCGGACTTGTTGCTTTATAAATATTATCCAGACTCCGCATTTTTCTTGGTGCTCCCCCTGAACTACTGTTGTTACTGCTGCTTCCTGAACTCGATGGTGTTGAAGCAGGAGTTTGTTGATTTGGACTTTGGGGAGGAGTTGGTTCATCTTCTCCGCCATCTTCAATGTTGGAGTTATCACCGTCATCATCATCATCATTAAAAAATAAACCATCAATTTTTCTTTCCTTTTCGCTCCATTTCCAATAATCGGATTCATCGAACTCAACATCTCGAGAAATGATTAATTTCTTTGTGAGGGGATTATAGAGTCGGTAAGCCTTGCTTCTTTTGTCATATCTAGTAAAGATGCACTTCTCGCCTTTATCATCCAGCTTCTTTCTTTTCTGATCATGAACATGTGCATATGTAATACACCCAAAAATTCTGAGATGTCCAACTGATGGTGTGCTACCACTCCATGCTTCATTTGGATTTTTGTTTCTACCACTTTTTGTTGGACAGCGATTCAGCAAATAAACTGCACATAGAACGGCTTCAGCCCAGAAATTCCCCGGCATATGCTTTGTTTTCACCATGCTCCTTGCCATGTCTAGAATGGTGCGGTTCTTCCTCTCTGCAACACCATTTTGTTATGGAGTATATGTCGTTGTCAACTGATGATTGATTCCATGTGCTCTGGAAAAAAATTTGAATAAATTTGAAGTGTACTCGCCTCCTCTGTCTGATCGCAGTACCTTTAAATAATGACCACTTTACTTCTCTGCCATTGCTTTGAACTCCTTGAATTTATCAAGAGCCTCTGATTTTTCTTTCAGAATATATACCCAACTTTTCCTGCTAAAGTCATCAATAAATGTTAGGTAATATCTGTTTCCGCCAAGTGATGCAATATCAAATGGACCGGCTATATCCGTGTGAACAATTTTCAATGGCCTCCTGGCTCTCCATGATTTTCCAAGAGGAAAACTTTGTCGGTGTTGTTTCCCTTTAACACGCGCTTCACACAACTGATTTGGTTCAGTGATTGCTGGCAAACCTTCCACCATCTTTGTCTTTGATAATAATTTCAAGCCAGAAAATCCAAGATGACCAAATCTCAAATGCTATAACCACGAATCATTTTTAATGACCGACTTTAAGCACTTCTGCACCTTTGTCTGCATATCAAGAGTGAATAGACGATTCTGTGACATCTCCACATTGGCAATTAATTCCCGAACTTGATTTCTGATAATTAGGGAATTATCCTGCATCTGTATATTATATCCTTTCTCCACGAGTTGGCCAAGACTAATGATGTTATTTTTTAAAGCAGGTATATAATACACATCATTGATATCTTTCTTCTCACCATTTTTCAATACAATCGAAATTATACCTTTGCCTTTGACTGGAATTTTTGACGAGTCACCAAAAGTAACTTCCCCATTGACAGTGTCATCTATTTCCGTAAAAAATTCCTTGTGACCACACATGTGATTGCTGGCACCTGAATCAAGATACCAAATATTTTTCTTGCCTTCCTCGTCTCCTTTGTATGTGAGAAACATAGCAGAACCCACATCTTTATCTTCTTTTACCGCTGCAAAATGGCTGCTTTCTTCCACCCTCGGGGATCTACACTCATAACTGAAATGGCCATACTTATCACAATTATAACATTAAAATTGAGACTTATCACCTCTTTGTTGAAAATTTCCTCTTCCTCGGCCTCTGAAATTTTGACCACGGCCAGCTAGCTGATAACTTTCATTTTTATGGCCTCTATTGAACGGTTGTATTCCTCGTCCTCGTCCTCCTCGGTAGCTACCTCTATAGCCACCTCTACCACGTGAAAAACTGCTACTACTTGTATTTTCACCGATGGACACTTTGCTTTGCAACGCCTTTTCCAGATTGTTTGTATCATCATACTGGTTCATTCGTTGCTCATGGGCTTGAAGAGAACCCACAAGTTCATCAATTGTAATTGTGGATAAATCTTTTGATTCTTCGATAGATGTAACAACATAATCGAATTTTCTTGTCAATGAACGGAGTAATTTTTCCATGACCCGAACATCATCGAGACTTTCACCATTTCTTTTCATTTCGTTTGTTACCGTTTTCAAACGAGTAACATATTCACCGATATTCTCTGAGCTTTTCATCTTGATATTTTCAAATTCCCCACGTAGCACTTGGAGCCGCACCTTTTTTACTTTCTCGACACCTTGGAAAGATTTCTGTAGAATCTCTCACGCATCTTTTACTGTTTTTGCTTCTGAAATTTTTTCAAAGGTAGATTCATCAACACCTTGAAAAATTATGAATAACGCCTTTTTGTCTTTTTACGGGACTCCTTTAACGTCGTCTTATCGGCATTCGGAAGAACTGCTTCAGCGGCTGCATCCACGGGCTCGCTATACCCACTTTCGACAATATCTCAGTTATCGTAAGAACCGAGAAACACCTTCATTTGTATACTCCAGTTCCCATAATTTGTTGCCATCAATTTCGGGATTTGCGGTTGTATCATATTCACCATTTTTATCGGACAGAACCTTAGCTCTGATACCACTTGTTGGAAACGTGATGAGTTTGCAGAATAAATATTTATATTTTTTAATGTAGCTCAAATAAACAATACATATTTATAATATTAATACAAAGCAACAGAGTTCTTGATTTTGACTCAAATAGGCTACTGCCTTTATTCTCTAAAATTAGAGCTTCAGCTCTTTTTTTTATGCTACAACTGTTGTGTACAACTTTTACTCCAATGTATATAGCAACTTTCTGCAGTGCATATTACAACAAACAAATAGCCTTATTTATAGGCTATAAAAACATTATCTTACATCACCTATTACATATGTTGCATTCATTAGCCTACCATATTAATTAGCCTACCATATTAGACTATTTACCAGCTAGCCTTTACTAGAAACTGTGTTAAGAGCTGAACTACAATCTGAATACATGTATGTAGTAACAGATAACACCTATTGACTTCTTTTATGAACACATTTCAGTCTCCCCATGAAGCCTACCATAATATATGGAATTTACTATCAAAGTCTTCATCCATGCATGATTTCATGTGCATGTTTTTACTTCCATATACATTTTCCATTTCTGTTTGTTTTTCCCTTGATATTACTGTGCTATAAATAGTAAACACCCAGCTGTTATTTTTGACCTAGCTGTTGCTTATTATGCTTGCCAACCTTAAAATTCAAACCCATTTGTATATTATTTATTTCTAGTTCAGGAGAGTTTGAATTCTAACATTTTGGTCAGGTATGGCTCTAATACTATTTATAACAAACCAAACCCACAACTAAACGCATACCGGACTCAATAACCCACCACAGGTCAGCCCAAAAGAGCTAGCAAATTGATATACATTAGTTGTTGACTTGTTCTTATAAATGGCTCAATCACACACTTTCCATTCGATGTGGGTTGTTACATCTCTGGTTGTAGTAGGAGGTCTCGAGTTCGAGTCTCTTCTAACCCCCAATATTCTCATTTATTGAAATATTAATGTTATACAATGGTGGAGGGACGAGATCAATAAGAGACGAACCACCTTGTGATCTAGAGAAGAATCACCTTGTGATCTATTCTTCGACTCATATTGAGTTTTCGAGTGAGGGAATGTTGAATAATATGGTCTGTTCTTGGAGATCAATAAGAAACGAATCACCTTGTGATCTACTATTCGACACCTACAAGAACATCTATCTGCAATGGAGGTACCTTTAAGGGGTGCCGAAAATTGTCATCTCACTATAAATAATAATATTTTATATTCTCTTTCATCCACATCAAATGTTGCAACCTTTTACTCCAATAAGTTGCACCTCATACAAAGTGCTCAAATGATCCCCGCATTAATTACTCCTCCAATTAGTATAATAGAAGAGGTAATATATATATATGCATCTCATGTAACATTTTTTTTTATCTATTTTGAGGAGGTGTCAAGGGGTGCCAAAAATTGACAACATTTCTTGGCACCCTCTTAGCACCCTTAGAACTCAAATAGGAATTGAATAACATGATCCTGCTAAACCCGTTTTCTAAGACCTTAAAATTTTAGGAGAACCGGTAACTTAGCAAGTTTCGAGCAATTTGTTATTTGTTAATTATAGATTAGTTAGCTAGGTCTTTTTATCTGAACTACTATACTGTTAAGAAGTTTGATCAGGCACTGTGAATTATATTACATTTAATTGTTTAATGTATGCATTTATGTAGGGAAATTTAGTTTTATTTCGGTGTGTTCGGAAAAATCCAATTCTCCCTTTCTCATTTGAACCTGACTCATATATATGCTATTGTCCTATGATTATGCATCTTAAGAGAGATAACTTTGTAAGTGTCTACTATATCCATGTTTAAAAGCTACAACATTTTCCATACTTGATGAATACACCATTATCTGGTTATGCTAGCTGCCTGCTTGATAACTATTCTGTTGTTTTCTGAAGAAATTAAGAGCAGACATGAATCCAGCAACAAGTGTGACTAGACATGAAGGTGTAGGGAACTCAAGAAAATTTAAGCTATCAGGATACATATTCAAAAGTTTAATTTTTTTGGGGCATTCCTGCTATATATAGGTTAAGGCTTTAGATATGCAATGAAATGCAAATAACTACACAAACTAAATTTTTTATGACTTAAATATTTACTCGAGCTATATACTGTCATTCTGCCATTAGCGAGATCATAAGATGTTAACTTATTTGTAATTTTCGAATATGGGTCTCCGTTTTGTCTATGTATTCTTTCTGACTATCATATTTTCATTCTGTCTTGAAGATTAAACGATGTGGAGAGTTGGGACGCAAGTTACGATATTTCAAGGTTCAAATGTCAGAAGCAGGTTTAAAACCATCGGCAAGGTCCGGGACAGGATCTGACCTCAATGTGGATGATCTGGAGGTATATGTTGAAATCCATTCTCACCTTTTAGTATTTTTCTGTATCTTGGGTGATAACCCTTGTCTGGTTTGGCCATATATTAGGTAAAACTTGGAGAACTTGAAGCCGAGCTAACTGAAATTGTTGCAAATGGTGAAAAATTGCAACGTGGTTACAATGAACTAGTTGAGTATAAGCTTTTGCTGCAGAAGGTATTTTTTTTTTTCATTTCCTTGTTGTGCTTGTAACATTTTGAAAAAAAGTTTACTATTTACTAGTGTATAACTAGTTCACAACCCTAACTAAATTGGGTCCCAAATGTTTAATGATGACAATTAGACTACTGAATTTCAAACATATATGTCGCAGAGGGGTTCTGTGGACTTAGCTCTCCTTATAAAATCAGTTCTTTCCTTCTCAGGCTGGTGAGTTCTTTCATTCATCCCTAAGCAAAGCTACCGCACAGCAGAGAGAAGCAGGATCATTCCGTGGTGGTGAATCCTTGGAAGCACCTGAGGCACCTCTCTTAGAGCAGCAGGTACTTTTTCACCCAGATTTCTTTTATTTGTTTCTTCCCTGTCATTTATCATCACAGTGAATTAATCCTTTGTGCAGGAATTGCATTTTGATCAATATAATCAAGTTCAGTTGGGATTTCTCACCGGCCTTGTTCCTAAAGGGAAATCTATGGCATTTGAAAGAGTACTATATCGCGCTACCAGGGGTAATGTGCTTTTGAGGCAATCTTTTGTCGAACAACCAGTTGTAGATCCTGCATCAGGAGAGAAGGTTAGTGTCGTCACTAATTTAGTTGATCATATATACTTTTAAACATCAGGGAATAAATATTGATCTACTTCCTTTTTTCACTATAATAAAAAATTGAAATTCATAATATTTTGTGGATATCATGTATTGGTCAATTAGTTCTTAGTTATGCAAAGAGGGAGCTAATCCAGGACAATCATTTGTTGGATAAGCTTTTTCCAACAAATGGTTTTTAGCCCTTGGATCAACTCTGGACGGTTACGATTAGAAAAAAACAGGGCCGAGCCGCTGTTAATAACCACGGCTCGTACACGAGTCACGGTTATTAACATCGGCTCGGCCCTATTTTTTTTAATCGTAACCGTCCAGGAATTGATCCAATGGATAGGAAACCATTTGCTGGAAAAAGCTTATCCAGCAAATGATTGGCCTGGATCAGCTCTCATACAGGGATTCATAAATCTAATTATAGATATGTTCTTCACATGGAAGTCTCATAATATACTTAATTGGACATCACAATTAACAATTGTATAATGTGGTATAATTATGTTTCATGATATATGCTTAAAATTGATAATCAGCAATAAATTGGCGAAGACTAGGAAGGACAATCCATGAGACTCAGCACACATGTCTGTGGTATCATTCTGATTTATGATGCTTAAAATTGATAATTAGCCACAAAAGCGAAAACTAGATAGGACAATCCATGCGACTCAGCACACATGCCGGCTTTTTAGGTGTTCTAAACTTGGTTTCAATTAATATGCTTTGTTGAATGGATTTTTTTTTATTTTCCTTGTTGAGGAACATGCACTCATGTGAATGGCGCAAGTTATGCCCTTAAGGTATACTTGAGGATTATTATTTAGAATAATTAATGGAGAAGTTTATAGTATTCAGTGCTAATTACATAAATTTTAAATCAAGAAAGCTTAAAAGTATTTCACTCAACTTCATGAAGGGGTGCTTAAGGTTACTGGTTCAGGATTTTGTAGGCAATAAATTTTTGTTTTGAATTTCATTTGATTGTTATATTACTGAGTACATCTTCGTACCTAATAATTTAGTCCCTTCTTATCTCCAAACAGATCAGAGTAGAGCAAAACTGGCAATTTAGTAAAGTCTCCAATCCATGTTATTCGTGAATTATTGCAGGTAATTAAAAATGCTTTTGCCGTTTTCTTCTCCGGAGAAAGAGCAAAGAGCAAAATTCTAAAAATATGTGATGCTTTTGGAGCAAACCGTTACCGTTTTAGTGAGGACATGGGCAAGCAATCTCAAATGATGACCGAGGTACTTGCCTGATTTTATCTCTTTTCTTTTTAAGTATATTCTCCCATATGGTAGGTTTATAATTGCTACAGATGTATTGTCCTCTTGGACTTGGTCATGATAATTGTGTGGATTACTTGACATACTTTGTAACTCTTTTCGTCTTCTTAAGAAGGTTGATTCCCTTTTTAGATTTTATGTTTCCACACAAAATTTTCTGATACATACAGTACTTGAAATCAAGCTTGGCCAAGTCGATCTTTTCCTAAATGCATTTGAGAGGAACGAGAAAAAAGAACTTAGCATACCAGATAGCGGTGGTTATATAATGAACCTAAATAGAATAATACAGATATGTTAAAATAGATCATAATCAGTGGTTCAATACACAACAATCTGAACCAAAAACAGTTATTAGGCATTACTGTAGAATGTTGATTCCTGCCTGTTTGACAGTCAAAATTTGCTCCTTTCAGTAACTTTTGCAACTCATTCCAATGTTCTCAGTAAATGTAATCATCCTTCCTTTTATATATATATATATATATATATATATATATATATATATATATATATATATATATATATATATATATATATATATTTGGAACATAATATTGGGTAACAAAGGACTGGCCTAATTCCAGTAAGACCACTTCGGACACTGGTGACATAATGGGTTCTACCCCCTGCTATAGTCTCTCAGGGCCTTAGGATAAGCCATGGTACTAGGCACTATATTACGCGCCTCTTCTTGTGTTTACTTCCTGCACTTTGTAGGTCTCTGCAAGACTCTCGGAACTGAGGATCACACTTGATGCTGGAATATCACAACGTAGAAATTTATTACATAATATCAGTCAACACTACGAACAGTGGAACCTAATGGTAAGTTACAACATACAAAGTAAAGGTACTATCCTCGGAGATGTGATTTTTTCGTCCTTTAGAAGCACTAGTATCGCAAGAATTGGTCCATTTTGTTGCTATTTCATGTGTCCGTGTTAAAATTTATGTTCCATGCCTGAACTATATTTTATTGGTGGAATCACAAAGGTAAGGAGGGAAAAATCCATTTATCACACATTAAACATGCTCAGCATTGATGTGACAAAGAAGTGTCTTGTGGCAGAAGGGTGGAGTCCAATTTTTGCTACACAGCAGGTATTATTACTTTTTCTTGTTCCTCTTCTGATTTGAAAGGAAGAAATATTGATAACTTTATTGTGCTCCAATATGATAACTTCCTCCCATGTACCATTAAATTTAAAACTGTCTAATACAATCTGGTTTTCAGATTCAGGACACACTTCAGCGAGCAACAACAGATTCCGGCTCACAAGTTGGTGGAATTTTACAGGTTCTACATACTAAAGAGTCACCGCCAACTTATTTTAGGACAAACAAGTTTACTTCATCCTTTCAAGATATTGTTGATGCATATGGGTGAGTAGTAGATCACGTTTCTGTACTACTTAGATTTAAGAGAAGATTGCTGTATTAACGAGAATTACTTTTCTTTTTGTCCGCTTCTCATTTGTTTAAAGAACTCATTACCTGTTTGATTCACACACTGTGTTTGAAAAGTGAATTAATTTCAGCTGAATGTACATTTTGTTTGTATTACTAGCTTAATATATTCTATTGGACAAGAGTGTTCACGTATGTAAGCCTAAATCATTCGATTTTAGTCATAATCTATTTCTACATATAAAATTCTTTCTCCGGAAGTTATGCTGATATATTCTGGGTCCTATAAAATGCAGGGTGGCCAAGTATCAAGAAGCAAATCCGGGTGTATATACCATCATCACATTCCCATTTCTTTTTGCTGTCATGTTTGGTGACTGGGGACATGGAATATGCATCTTTTTGGCGACTTTATTTCTTTTAGTAATGGAAAGGAAATTCTCTAATAAGGTAGTCACACAAACTTTATCGAACTTAGTAGGATAGGGATGTCATCAGTTTATGGTCACTTTATGACCTTATCCGCTTAATTGTAGTAAACATCTTAGATCTTTCTACTGGCAAGCAAATAAAAATTCATTCTCTTTCATAATTTCAAGTAATTTTCTCTTTATTATAAGCATTATTCATTCTACAGAAGTAACTGTGGAGACATCATATGGGATAGGTGTCTGTTTGTATACTGAAACATCAGAACTGTGATTTATACTAATAGTGAAGGATGTTAAAAAATAGCAGTTTCCACTTTAACATAGCCCACCCACAATTCATTTTCTAACCCAGTGTTCATATCTATAAGGCTACACCCTTGCTTACCATCTTGTCCGTATGTAAACTTTATCAAAAAGGTGATAAAATTAAAACAATTTTCCCTTGCTAAAAATCCCTATAATGTTCCATTCTAGCCAGTCATTGAGATTTTCATGATATTGTTGTGGTTACATAACAATTTTGGCATATGCAGAAACTTGGAGATATCATGGAAATGACCTTTGGGGGGCGCTATGTCATTCTAATGATGGCACTCTTCTCGATCTACACTGGTTTTATCTACAACGAGTTCTTCTCAAGGCCATTTGAAATATTTAGTCACTCGGCATATGATTGTCGTGATCCTTCCTGCAGGTATTCATTAGGCACACACATCAAATATTCAATAATACAAGTGATTATTTTTATTATGCTCTTTATTATATATTTATTTTCTACAGGGACGCAACTTCTGTGGGATTGATTAAGGTACATGATACTTATCCATTCGGTGTGGATCCTGTATGGCATGGTACCCGCAGTGAACTTCCATTTCTGAACTCACTAAAGATGAAAATGTCTATCCTGCTCGGAGTAGCCCAAATGAATCTTGGAATAGTAATGAGCTTTTTCAATGCCAAATTTTTTAGGAATGGCATTAATATCTGGTTAGTTTCATAGTTAACATTATCATTCCTAAAGGGCACGGCTATTATGCTATGAAGTCTGAAATTTAACTTGCAATATGTATAAAGTCATGGAGAGTATATGATTTTGCTCTAAGATGAGTTAATATACATCTATATCACTTGATCATTGACACTTTCCAATTTACAAGGTGTCAGTTCGTTCCCCAGATGATATTTTTGAACAGTCTGTTTGGCTATCTGTCCATTTTGATCATTACAAAGTGGATTACTGGTTCAAAGGCTGATCTATACCATGTAATGATATATATGTTCCTTGGCCCTACTGATGATCTTGACGAAAACCAGCTATTTATTGGACAGAGAGCGATTCAGGTAATGTCATTTTCTTTCGTGCTTTCTTTTGTGATGTTTGTAGCTAGTGGGCAAATCTTCTTGTGAGTGTGTATTATCCGAGGCTTCCACTTGACTGATCTCATATGTAACAGCTTCTGCTACTACTGCTGGCCTTTGTTTCTGTCCCATGGATGCTACTTCCAAAGCCTTTCCTATTAAAGTCGCAACACAACAATGTACATCTTTTCCCGATTTTTTTGCTCTTCAATTTAATGCTGGTTGTATAAAAGGACATGAAATCCTAATACATAAATTCCTCACCTGTTCAGAGGCAACATGGTCAGTCCTACGCAACCCTAGCAAATGAATCTTTGCAGTCAGAGATAAATCATGATTCCCATGCTCAAGAGGAATTTATGTTCAGTGAAGTTTTTGTACATCAGCTCATACATACAATAGAGTTTGTGCTTGGAGCAGTTTCCAATACAGCTTCATACCTTCGTTTGTGGGCCCTCAGGTACGTGATAAGAAACATCATAATACTCCACTTTCAGGGCTAAAAATTCTAATCATAGTTGTATGCAAAACTTGAAAACAATTGGTACTTTTATGGCATACGAAGGATAAAACCTTCATACAAAAGATAAGTTGGCTTGAAGTCCTAATAATTTATCAGGCCAGTTAGACAAATCTTGAACTCTGCTCGATGCAAGTACAATTCATAAGAGATCAAATTATCTCCCTGTGTCATCTATATGCCTCTGTCAAACGCGTGCACCCACACACATCTAAGCATATGATTAGTACTTCCCTATGAAGATATAGTGTCGTAAAATTTTCCTTTTTGCTAAATTATAGTATTGCAATATTGATTCTTCTTTTAACCTTGCAGCCTTGCCCATTCTGAATTGTCTAGTGTGTTTTATGAGAAGGTTCTTCTTCTTGCTTGGGGGTAAGTTAATTTGCTCCTTGCACAGTTCATTATGCCGCTACTGAAAAATCATTTGTACTGATCAATATTACAAGTAGGCTTACAATTGCATTTAACTCTTTTTTTTCATTCCATATGTGAAATGTGCATCTGTTTGTAAAAGCCTTCCTCGTCTCATATCTTTTTTCCATCTGCTATAATCTTTTAGGTTTGTTGAAGTCACTCATCTCATGTAGCTAATTGTTTAAAATTACCATATTCCTCCCACAGGTACAACAATGTCATCATCCGTATTGTTGGCTTGTTTGTTTTTATTTGTGCTACTGTTGGGGTGTTGCTCGTTATGGAAACTCTAAGCGCTTTTCTTCATGCATTACGGCTCCACTGGGTGGAGTTTCAAAACAAATTCTATGAGGGGGACGGTTACAAATTCAATCCATTCTCATTTACATTAGTTGCTGATGAGGACGAATGATATATATGTTTAGGAAGCTTATGACCTTGTAACAGTTGAGAGAGCATAACTCTGAGATTTTATTGATTATTTCTTTTGAAGACCTGTGTTTGACTCGAGAGACCAATCTGTGCTCCTTCGTCATAAGTGAGGAAGATGGAGTTTTTGATAGTTCGTCGTTTTTCCTCTAATCTAATGGATATAGATAGTTCTCGGGAAGAATAAAGAAATCCCCTCTTTAAGAATGGGGGCATGTATCGTAATTTATTAAAAATAATATATACTATGATCAGTAAAAGATGATTCGCATGAATTTTGTGTTCGTGGATATTTGAACTAAGAATACGTGATCAGAGTGATCAAGTTTTCATTTGTAAATTATAATAGATATTAAGCTTGTTCCCAACCCAAAATCTTTTTTGATAATCTCAAGCCATATATGATACATCACTCTCCTTGCGTACAAAAACAATCACTTGACCTTGTATTATATTATGTGATGAAAATTCATCTAGAACATAGTAGGATTTAGGGAGTAAAAATTGTAATTGCAGACTGAAAATGTACGTGAAAATATTCAGATGAAACACTTGCAGTATTGTGTAAGAACTCTCCTATATTTCAATTTGACGTAGGCCCTGTTTGGCCACACTTATTTTCCGGAAATAAGTACTTATTTCCAGAAAAAAGTAGGTATGTATGTACTTTTTTTGAAAATAAGTAACTTATTTTTTATTTTGAAGATAATATTTGGTTTTAAAATTCTAAAATAAATACTTATCTTTTAAAAAAATATGAAAATATGTAAAAAATATATATATAATAAGTAACTTATTTTAAGTTTAAAGAATTCCAAACGGTCACGTAGTGTGACACGTGAAATGGCATGAGAATTGTTTTTATCACTTACTGCACAAATTCATTGCATTATTCAAACCATAATCATGACATCAATTTATTTGAATTTAAATGCAACTTTACTTATGTTCAGAAGCACACGTACCACAAGCCTGACCTTGTCTGAAATTAAATATAGCTAAAACAAAGGATAGATTTAAATTCAAATAAGGTCAGATTTGTGTTGGCTCGTTTATGGTTTTCTTTTGAATGGTGTAATAGTTTTGTGGAATAGCATCTATAATAGGAATATCCATCATCAAGGTACTAAGGTAGCACTAAAATAATGGTGAGGATTTTATAATAGTGATTAATTATCAACAAAAAATTTAAATGATCAAGGCCCATCAGAACTATCAAGTCATTCCATATTTTGCAAACTACGTATGCTCCAAATTTGATAGTAAAATATGAATGAGTATATATATGCATGTGTGTCCATAAAGTTAGACATAAGAAAGTATGAAGAAAGGCATGAAAGATATGGAATTTTCTAGGTCTATTCTTGTTATATCTGTTTGCACAGTCATGGTTCTTAATTCAGCTAAAGTGTGCAGTGGCTCATTCACAAGTAGTTTTGTTAGGAAAGCTGATAAAGGTGTCGATATGCCTCTTGATAGCGACGTCTTTAATGTTCCTTCTGGTTATAATGCCCCTCAACAGGTGCACCCTCATAACCTTCTACTGTATTTCTCCCTTACAAATTTTATAGGATTCATTGTCTGCTATTTCAAATTACATGCAAAGTTTGTTCATTTTAGTTGTTTCTATAATATATAGTAGATATCATCAATTTTGGAGCTGATATAATCTGTTGATTCAGTTGAGCTAATCTAGAAATAAGAAGTGAACAAATTTGATACTTGTGAATGGTTTTGTAAGGTCCATATAACACAAGGAGATCACAAGGGGAAAGCAGTGATTGTGTCATGGATTACGATGGATGAACCGGGTTCAAATACAGTTCTTTATTGGAGTGAAGAAAACAAGAACAGGAACAAGGCTGAAGGCATAGTTATTACCTACAAATTCTACAATTATACTTCTGGATACATTCATCATTGCACACTCAACAATTTGGAGGTGAGTGTCGTACACAAAAAAATATATTCAAGTAAATTATTGTCTCCAGAGATTTTATGCTGAGAACTTTTGGAAATGCTTTATAATGTTGTTGTATAGCATCATCCTGGCCAATTCCAAGGATTTAAATTTCGCACAATAATACTGTTTACAATATCAGTTTAATCACCAAGCAAAATTGTGAAATTAATTATGTGACAGTTCAATACCAAATATTTCTATGAAGTTGGAATTGGACATACCACAAGAAGTTTCTGGTTTTTTACGCCGCCTAAGGTTGGACCTGATGTTCCATACACATTTGGTCTCATAGGTATTGCTATTATGTATGGAATGCAGTGCTCAATTTCTTATCTCTGTTTGTTTTCGTAATGGTTTGAATTAGAACAAGAATTTACTAATGTAGTGAGAAATTTGTGCAGGAGATCTTGGACAGACTTATAATTCAAACTCCACACTTGCACATTATGAATATAACCCATTGAAAGGAAAAGCTGTGTTGTTTGTTGGAGATCTTTCGTACGCAGACAATTATCCATTTCATGACAATGAGAGATGGGATACATGGGGAAGGTTCATTGAGAGAAGTGCTGCTTATCAGCCTTGGATCTGGACTGCTGGGAATCATGAGATTGATTATGCTCCAGAAATTGTAATTATAGAGTTACCCCACCATTTTTTCTAGTTTCTTGAAATATATTAGAACCTTAAGGTGTGCCGGGGAAATTTGAACCGATGTTACAGTGATATGATGTTCTGTTGCAGGGAGAAATCAAGCCATTTAAGCCTTACAAACACAGGTATCGAGTCCCTTCCAAGAAATCAAACAGCAATTATTGGTACTCAATCAAGAGAGCTTCAGCACATATAATTGTCCTGTCGTCCTATTCAGCCTACAGTAAGTTTCTCTGCTCTTTTCTTTTATCAAGAATGACAAATGTACTTTTGTAAGTTACCTGAAAAGAAATTTGATAACTTCCTGAATACATAACATGATCACACTTATTTTAGGCACCTATACTCCTCAATACTTGTGGCTCGAACAGGAGCTGCAGAATGTCAACAGGAACGAAACACCATGGTTGATTGTTCTTATGCATGCTCCAATGTATAATAGCTACAATGATCATTATATGGAAGGTGAAACCATGAGGGTTTTGTTTGAACCATGGTTTGTACATTACAAAGTTGATGTTGTTTTTGCTGGTCATGTTCATGCCTATGAACGCTCTGTAAGTAAACTTTATTAAAAATATTTTCCGTCATAAATCTTTATGTATAAGCATCTGTCTATTATAGCCACAAAGGAAAAAAAATCATTTTCTCCAGGTTCTTTTAAATTTTTGTGCAAATGTAACAGGAACGAGTATCAAACATTGCTTATAATGTTGTCAACGGATTATGCAGTCCTGTAAAAGATGATTCTGCTCCTGTTTACATAACCATTGGTGATGGAGGAAATATTGAGGGTTTGGCAACCAAGTAAGATTTGAATTTGCTGAATATAAGTAGTTTAAGAATATGGTAAACTCATGGTTCATCTCACAGGGACATGAAAGTGTCGACTGTTACTAGAACTCAGTGTAAAGCACTATAACGTAAAATTATTCAAGTACACACAGATTTACTTGATTCATTAATATACCTACTCTCTAAACATACTAGAGCATTTCATAAATTATTTGTGACTCTCTATCAGGGATTTGAAATTGTAAAAAGAATGATACTGTTTTGAAATTGTAAAAAGAATGATACTGTTCATTAAAAAAATTAGCATGACACAATTCATTTTATAAACCATAATATGCTACATTGTCACTAAAGACTAAATGAATCCAATTTTTTTGGCACAGTATGACACTACCGCAACCGAGATACTCAGCATTTCGGGAGGCTAGTTTTGGACATGGAATATTTGATATCAGGAACAGGACACATGCTTACTTCAGTTGGCACCGGAATGAAGACGGATATGCTGTAACTGCTGATAACTCAGGGTTCTTAAACAGATATTTTATGAATGATCATCTCTAATCAAACATGTAAACATCCTGCATCAAAGAAACTTATCAAATTTTAGCAAAATCGAAAGAACTACGTCGTTTCGATTTTGGAGGTGCTATAGCACAATATTACCATTGAGACATACTATCTTTTCTTTTACTCATCATTTTTTTCTTCGGTGCATCATGATACAGTAATGTCAATTATTTAGGGCTTAAATACAATTCAAACTCTGTGTTATTATTATATACAATTAAAATTCTCTGTAAATTTAATTCTACGTTTTTAACTATTTATAACTAAAACCTTTTTTTAAAACATTTAGTAAATTTAACACCACGTTTTTAACTATATACAATTTAAATCTCTTTTTAAAATATTTACTAAATTTAACCTTGACTTTTTAGTTTTGAAATAAAATAAACATCCAAAAATAAATTAAAATAACCTTTTATAGAAGGGTATTTTTGGAAATAAATTAAATTAGGTGATAAACATCCAAAAATATATTGAGCGGGAAGTGTGATAACAAGGAGAAAATAATATAAACATGTATTAAAATTTTATTAGACATGTATAATATTATAAGAATATCTATATATATATACATATTAATATAGAAAAGAATATCTAAATATCTATTTTATAAGAAAAAATCCTAATAATTGCATATATCTATCATGATTAGATGATATCTATACCAAAAAAAATTGACAATAGTGCATTTGACCAATATTTATTCAAAATTTGGTCTAAGGTTTATTTTATTCCGAAATTTAAAAGTTAAGGTTAAATTTACTAAATGTTTTAAAAAAGGGTTTTAATTGTAAATATTTAAGAATATATGGTTAAATTTACTAATTATTTTATAAAAAAAAGGTTTCAATTGTATATAGTTAAAAACATATGGTTAAATTTACTATATATATTAAAATGAGATTTTAGTTGTATATTCTAGAAAATGCAGGGTTTAAATTGTATTTAAGCCATTCTTTGTAAACTTAAGAAAAGGAAATCTTAAAACTAAAATTTTACATTATTTGCTCGAATAAATTATAATTTTCACCCTGCATCCATTGATTGTTGATAGTACTAGTTCATATTCTTTGATGGGGCATTATCTTTTTTTTAGTTCAATGTTCTGATCCGAAAACTACTACTAGTTGTAACTGTAAAAACTGGGGAGGGGTTGAGACATACTATTTTTAGTCTTAACTGTTCTTTAATTATTTTTTATATTGTATTTCATGAATTAATAATTTAAACTTTATCTTTTCCAATCATAGTGTAATAGGAACAAGAAGATAATGTGAAAACTAACAGGCAGGGACCAGTTGAGCACTAACCAATGCTAGTTGATGGTTAAGAATCTTTCATGCCAGAGACTTTTCCTTGTCCATTGATCAGTGTAGTCTGTTGTATAGGCATCTGCAAATTTATAATTGTTTGAATAAGAAGCATCAGATTGAATTCGTCAATATCATGAAATATTTCTGCAATGATCTAGGACAGACCCATTACTGAAGCTCGAGATTTATACATTATGATTCTAATCCTATAAGAAGTAAACTTTGTCATTGCTCCTAGTTCACTGAATCATTGTTTCGGAGGCTGGTGGCTCATAAAAGACGTATAACTTATAATCATGACTAGAGCCAACCTTCAGGTAAAGGAGGTGCAGTATTTATAATGGACTGTGAAATGAGTAACCACTCCTGTAATGGACCAATCGCTAATGTGGGGTGAAAATGACAGTACTGAAAAAATGTCATATACAGAGCATCTCCTTTGCCTTAATGTTGGACATGGGACTGAGAATGACAGTACTGCAAGAATGTCAAATATGGAACAGTAACACGATATTTGTGTACTTGAGAATATGGAACAGGGATAAGATTTCTGTAATTTCTTAAACTAGGAGAAAAGTGAGACATTCATAAGTAAACTACTGTCTGTTCCTCCATAAAAAACTAGTCTAAGGGTACATTTGAATCAAAAACTAACCATCTAAGGGAACATTTGAATATAAACTAGTATGTCATAAGATGTTCTAGCAACCTATCTTGGTGATCACAAGTACAAAATGAGCTTGGTTACGAGAGGATATCATATCATTTTTCCATCCCAAGGGGATGTGTCTGACTCCAGGGCAGTCAGGTGAACGTTACACCTGCTCGAGTAATTTACATTTGCGGATTCATTGTTCATTTATCGCGTGATCATGCTCTAGTTCAGTCCACTAACAAGATATCCGAGAAATAGCTGTGACATGATCTAATATCAATGTTAGGTTTTAATGGACGCCTCGCAAATAATAATGAGTAAAGTGCACTTTGTGTACCTGCACTTTGTGTGTCGGACCACTTGGGATACTAACCTTCTGAAACTATCACTTGCTATACCAGATTTATTGCTTTTTAATAATGTGTGTACAACCGTCAAGTCAGCCTTAACACCGTTAGTTTTGCAGGGGTATTTCAATACTTTTACAGTCATCTTCCTCTCAATTCACAAACACCATTGATGAAATTTTCAGAACTTGAGCATAGAGAAGAACACCTACCCAAGCTGAACATAACCATTCCGAGACCTGCATCAGATAATATCGAGATGGACTTGTCTATTATTTTTGTCATTGCCACACCCGACCTGTGAATTCAAACAAAACCAGTGCTTGTTTAATTAGTATCTACAGTAATTAATTACTTTAATAGATACAGAGTATTACTAAAATCAATGAATGACTTACTTGAATGAAACAAGAGACCAGATTAGACCAATGAGACTGGAATAGGTGTTGGGGTTTCTTATAAGCTTACGCCAGACCATGATTCTCTACTTCCTTGCTAAGTTCTACATAGTCGTTACAATAACAGAGAGAACCAAACTAAGCTAATTTAAATGAGAAAAAAAGAAAGATAAACAGAGTAAAAATTGATCACTTCTTATTTTATTTTTTCATCCCCTTGATTACTGCTTCTATGTCTCCATTGTAGTAGGCTGCTAA
Organism: Oenanthe sinensis; assembly: GCA_028671895.1. Taxonomy (NCBI): domain Eukaryota; kingdom Viridiplantae; phylum Streptophyta; class Magnoliopsida; order Apiales; family Apiaceae; genus Oenanthe; species Oenanthe sinensis. Next base: position 19,423,369 of record CM053795.1, read on the forward strand.
TTGCCTAACTTCCATAATTTGAATGAGTTGATTTCACTAAGAAACGAAAGAGAAATTCAAGTTTTAAGTTCCGAAAATTTCTATCAATGGTGCTTGTGAATTGAGAGAAAGAAGATGACCGTAAAAATATCCTGCAAAACTAACGGTGTTAAGGTTGACTTAACGGTTGTACACACATTATTAAAAAGCAATAAATCTGGTATAGCAAGTGATAGTTTCAAAAAATTAGTATTCCAAGTGGTCCGACACACGAGCTGCAATTTTTGAAATCGACACAGGATAATCCAACAATATAATTCTAGTGCAGAGTGAAGAATCAAGTAAAGCTATTGGTTAATAGAGATTTTACTATTGAAAAAGAAGGAAAGATTGGTATACTGACATGCAAGTAACAGGTAGGGGCCAAATAATGAAGCACCAACCGGGAAGTAATTGATGGCTAAGAATCTTTGAATGCAATGCCTTTTTCTAGTCCAACACCGGTGCACTTCTTTTTCTCATTTCACATCCTAGCGCTTCATAGTGTCACCAATTATACACTGGCTTGGAAATTTCAGTACCCTTGCCTAACTAATAAAAGCAACACATATTTCTCTCTCAAAAACATTTATATATCCATTTATATAATAATTTAATTATTAATTGATTTTATTTATCATATTTAGGAACCAAAAGATGCAACTTCTTTTTCCTTTTCTTTTTTGAAATCATGAGATGTAATTTTATTTCGAAAGTTAAAAATCACAAAGTAGCTACAAAATTACGGAAACAAATGAGGCCTAAATGTATATATGCTATAATTAACCGGTACTTACAATAAAAATAAGTGTATGTGCAATATAGCGCACGAAATTTTTTATATTTGGTTTGTTATCCAGACAGAAAATTTTATTCATTTAAAAATTTTGAATATTTAAAATAATTTTGATCCGAATATTCGACATATAAAAGGGGAGTGTGATTAATTGATTTTTTTTTAATAAGTGAAGACTTTCGGTGTATTCTATTATGGGTTTATATCTAACTGTCCACTCATCTCACAAAAAATATCAAGTACATCTCTACGACGATTCATTTAAATCACTAAAAAATGTTAAGATATATCATTCCGTTAATTTTTTTTTTTAAATTGACAATTAATATTAAAAATGCGATAACGTGTTGGCACATGCTCAGGTGACACATAATGGGCTAATTGTATATAATTCTTTAATTACTCTTGTATATATCATCATATACATCTATAATAAAAAAAGTTCTAAATATGCTATATTGGAGATTTCATCGATTAAATGGGAGCGTACTTATGTGGTTTGCAATTGTGGTATCAATGTTTGTTTGCGGATATCGTGAATGTCGAAGTATCACCGGTTTGTAATACATGTATTTTACCATAACAACATATTTATTTTTTTATTGTTTAATCAATGACGTGTTATTTAATTATTATTTTTTCTTTTTTCACATAACCAGTTGAATCAACATATTAGCGGTCAATTCACGATCTTGATCGTCAATTTTTTAAACAGAATGATATATTTTGACATTTTATTGATTTATGGAGATTGATAGATACTTGATATTTTTTCCTAACACGGGTGAGCCGATATAAACCCCTTCTATTATTCGATCTTTTCCGAGCAATCTAGCACGGCGATGAGACACCAGACTAGCAGAGTGAATCTCTGCTGCAGCAAGTGACAACAGGGATGAGAATAAAAAAGTAATAAACTCAAAATTCAGTTAAAAAAATTCTAATTATATAATAATTTTTTACTTTTTTTACAAGGAACAGGGGAACTGCAAGGGGAGAATGGAATTAAGAGGAAGCCTAATTATTCAAAAAAAACTTAAAAATCAATCAAGATTATTAAAATTCGAACATTATGGGATACTTCAAGTGATATAAGTATATTCTTTATCATTTTAAATTTTGGGTTAAAAAATTATTAAAATTTAATTATTATTAAAAAATCGGTGAAATTTTATTAAAATTTGGATTTTAAGAATTTGGTGAAATTTTAAAATCCGAATTAACTTCCAATATTCATGATAATTTTTTTGGATGATGATCGAGAGTTCTAATATTTTTTTGGATGATGATCGAGAATTCTAATGTATAAATGCTAGAATTGGGGTTTCTAAAATATTAAAATAGATCAAAAATATTATATAAAATAAAAATATTATATATATATTTACTACATTACATAACAAAGTGTATATAGAACAGTCCACGTACTTTTTTTTTAATCATGTTACCTTACAGTCGATTTCCCTAATCATCTATCCACATTTTTTTATAACAAATAACAATAACACTTGATTCTTTTTTTGAATCAGAGGATCACGTTGTTTATCCATGTTTTTTGGAAGGATTTTTACTATCTATGTCTTTTTTGTAACAGATAAATGGTTGTCTTACAATGTACCAATTCTTTTTTTCCCCACATCCCATGCTTATTTTTTAAAGTGGTGCACTTACTTAAAACAACCGCTCTTGTAAAAAAGAAAGAAAGAGAACTGCCACCACTAAAATGTTTATTGATGGAAGATCTATTATTCTAATAAAAATTTCATGTTATTCAGCAATCAGAATCATTTGCAAGTAAATAGAGTAATGATTTGTGATGGAACACAGGCACATATATATATATATATATATATATATATATATATATATATATATATATATATCCTGATAGGTTAATAATCATCACTTATCATAACCTTGGTACTTTCAAAAGGTCTGTTTTGTTCTTTGTACTTGTCCAGTACTAAGAAATTATGATCACAAGGGTCCTTTGGCCTTTGCACATAATAATATTTAATTCAGTTCTAATCACATGAGTAACAGGAATCTAACTATTAAGTATAAAAAATTAATGGTTCTTCACGAACATTAGTTCAGTTGTCAGCATACAAGTTTATATAATATGTATGTGTACATAAATAAAATTAATAAAGTGGTAAAAAGGAGTTTGTGTACAAGTCAAGGATCTCTAACTTTCCGCAAAAGTGGATTCATTATTTAATCAGTTTCAAACCAAAGACCCTACAAATATTTTGTCCTTTTCCTTTTGCATGTCATTTATACACTGGTGATTGGTCAAACAATCTTTCTTCAGCTTCTGCGGCCATAAATCTGAAAAATCGCTTATCAAATTCAAATACTCCCACCATTTTATATTATACTAGGAATTCACTTTTAAAAAAAATATTTCAAAAAAATTGTTCACTTTGACTTTTAATATAAAATTTAATTTAATTTATATTTTTAAAATCAACTCTATTTCACATATCTCTAATATATATTTTTAAAATCAACTTCATATCATATATTATATTCATTGAATACAATAAATATTAAACGGATCGAGTAATTTCTTGCCACTGTCAAATAAATATTTAGAAAATAAAGTTAGGTTAGTTTTGACATCTCATGATAATTTTTTATCGGAAAGTAGTTAATAAAGTGTCTAATAGCTTGACTCAGTTGGTTAAACAGATTAATATTATCTATTTGGTCATAGGTTCGAATTCCACGGGAGGAGAATTTGTGATTATGTCATCTGGGCCAGAGCATGTCGCACTTGCGCGGTTTACTTGGTTCACGTGGCAGATTATGTCATCTGGGATAGAGCATATCGCACTTGTGCGGTTTACCTGGTTCACGTGGTTTGCAGGCTATTGCGTTAACCCGTGGGTTTACCCAGTACGCACCCAAAGGGTAACGGCTGCGGGTTCTCACAGTAAAAAAAAGTGTTTAATAAATATTTAAAAATATTTTTGAAAAAAAAAATTAGGTCAATTTTACATTTCAAAATAATTTTTACCGAAAATAATTAATAGATTGTTTGATATATCAAATTATTTTTTTTTGAAAAAGTGTTTTATTTAAAAATAACTCTTAGGAGTGCTTTTAGAAAACAATTATTTTAGTTTTTGTAAAAGCAATTATAAATTTTATTATCAAATCTTTTCAAAAATATTATTTTTTATATTATATTTCAAAACATGCAAATACTTTTCTAAAAATACTATTTTTCCGGCTGTACTTTTCTTGAGAGCAGTGCAGTGTTGAACAGTAATATTAAATGAAACTTAATTTAAACGATATTTTGAGAAAATAATTAAGTGATTTTTTAGTTATATTAAATTTAAATGTCAAGTTGAGATATAATTTATTTTATTACTTTTATATCTAATTTTTGGTAAAGCCTAAAAAGGAATATATTTTAATACTTATCAATTAATAGGAAGATGATTATATAAATTAAATATTTATACAAAATCATTTAAGCAAATGATTACTTATAGAAAATAAGGTATGTGAGATTCATCTCAGGTTGAAATAGTAAATAAAACGATTTTGTTTTATTTGTTATAATATTTTAAGAGTAGTGATAGGTAATTCAAAAATTGTCCCAAAATTTTTCTCGTGACATTACACCTGATTAAGACTTTGTTTGGGAGTGCTGTTGAAAACTGCTGTGCTGTGAGAAAAAGTGCTATTGGAAAAAGAGCTGTCAGAAAAATCAGATGACTATTTGGTAATTTTTTGATTTATGCATATTTTTATATAAAATATATAAAAATAATGTTTTTGGGAAGGTTTGATGATGAAACTGATAGCTACTTCCTGTAAAAACTGACAGCAACTTTTTCCAAAAGAATGGGGGACATGTTTTTGCTAACAGCAGTTTTTAGACTAAAAGCGATTTTCTACACAGCAGTTTCTGACAGTTTTTCAGCAAAAAAATGTTGTAATTGTCTGTAACAGAATACCAAACGAGGCCTAAATTTTGATTTGTGGACGCATATATATGTGCGGAGTCCCATATTATTATTAAGAAAATTACCATTTACATACTTAACAACTCAGCATTTGGGGAAAAATTTGGGTACATATCATTTCTCGTATTTTAACGAGAATAAAGATCCTAAGTAAATGTTGGGAAAATTTCCTAATCTAGTGATTGATTTGTGTGTATTATATTAATTATCTAATTACTCACTTTCCTAATTTATGAACAATGTAAAATAAATGATGAATAAATATTTAATAATAAATGAGTTGTTGCGTGTGTAATTGATAACTTTCCTATAATAATTTTTGGAGTGCATAATATTACTCATTTGATTATACATATTTATTGTGATCTTAGGAAAATTATCCTAAATTTAACTATAGAATCCTTATTCTCTATTATCCTATTCTCTATTTTAATATGCAAAACTTTTTTAAATATTATTTTGATATATATAATCTTTTATAACATCAAATTATATTATTCAATATAAAAAATTAGCTAATATATATCATAATTAATTATTCTCATACTTGTACAAAACATAATTTTTTTAAAAATATAAATAAAATATTATTTTTGCAAATAGAATTTTTTTTCGCTAGGAAAAATATTTTTATTACTTGATAAGACCACAAAAGAAGAAATGAAACATAATTTACAAATCATGGTGTTATATTGTAGACTCAGAGTCAATTAGCTCATCTTGTACCTTCCATAGACAACAATGTCCTAAAATCACTTAAAATACACACACACACACACACACACAATAAACTTCAAGTATAGATTATAGATACAAATGGGATTCCCAAGAGTTCTTTGTTTTGGCTTTGTTCTTGTAGTTGTGGTGTTGTTGAACACATCAGTGTTCTGCAATGGAGGGATCACCAGCTCTTTTATTAGGAAAGTTGAGAAAACCATTGATATGCCTTTTGACAGTGATGTTTTCAATGTCCCTCCTGGCTATAATGCTCCACAACAGGTCTTTCTTTAATTTTCTTGATTTTTTTATTATAAAGATTTTTTATTTCTTTTTGTTTATACTTTAGCATATATATGAAAAGTTTGAATCTTTATGTAGCTCTTTGGTTTTATTAGGTTTCTTGAATCTGCATATAAATATGATTTGTGGCCAACATTTAATATCTCATGCTATGTTTGTTTGCAAGAACTATTTTGCTAATATTATAATTTTGTATTTGCTTTATAATGCTTATTCCCTTAAAAGAATCAGATGAATAAGGTTTGATCACTTTCTAGTTTATTTTGGATTTTAATCCTATACTCATTGTAAATCCATGGAAATGAACTACAAGCTTAATTGAAATTTAGTCCATGAATCCATGGAAATGTGTTATGAGCTTAATTGAAATTTAGTCCGCGACATATAGATGAAATGTAATCGAATATTTGTTTATCGGTGAAACATGGATTTCGGTAGAATTATTGATTTTGAGGTTTCTTTATGTTAAAGGTTCATATAACTCAAGGAGATCATGAGGGAAAGGCAATGATAGTGTCATGGGTCACTATGGAAGAACCTGGTTCAAGCGTAGTTTTTTATTGGAGTGAGAACAGCAAACACAAGAACAAGGCGAAGGGCAAAGTTAACACCTATAAATACTACAATTATACTTCTGGTTACATCCATCACTGCACTATCAGGAACTTGAAGGTAAATTTCGGCAGTTTTTGTGTTTAGTATGCCTACATATATACATCGTTTTTGTCAATGTAATAGTATTATGATTAATTTCTTAGTTTTAAGCTTTTGCATCAAATTTGTTTGGAGTTGAAGAGAATTTAGAAAGGAAATGATGGACTTTAATTACTCTTGATACTAATCATGTACTCATTTATGCAGTTTGATACGAAGTATTTTTACGAGGTTGGCAGTGGACAAACACCAAGAATATTTTGGTTTGTGACTCCTCCTGCAGTTGGACCTGATGTCCCATATACTTTCGGTCTTATAGGTAAACCACTGTAGTGCCCTTCGGCTATATTTTATACTGATGGATCATGGATGTAAAGAGCTAATCCTTTTTTTGAGTTCACCTGCTTTTGCATTTGAGCAATGGCGGATGACCCTGTATTTCGAAACAGATGGTGTTGATTTTTCTGAAAGTTTTCTGAAGTTTGATTTTCATTAATGATTCTATTACAGGGGATCTTGGTCAGACTTATGATTCAAATAGTACCCTTACGCATTACGAACAAAATCCAACAGTAGGTAAAGCTGTTCTGTATGTGGGGGATCTATCTTATGCTGATAACCATCCAAATCATGACAATGTTAAGTGGGATACATGGGGAAGGTTCGTTGAGAGAAGTACCGCATATCAACCCTGGATATGGACTACTGGGAATCATGAGATAGACTATGCCCCTGAAATTGTAAGCATCCTTTATTTCTTGCCCAGTAAAATGTATGTTGCAGGATCATCGAATTTTAAAATATATTTAATGCTAAAAATCCATCAGAAGTAACTTAAACTGCGATTTACATGTGATAAAAAAACTGTGATTTAGATGTATAACTGCTTTCTTCATAGTTCATACAAAAAATTAGCATTGGCTAGGAGGAACTGAAAAAGTATCAACACTCCCAAACATATAATACATCTCGACCTTCCTAGCAAAACAAGTCAAAATATCAAACAAAACACATTATATTTAGTTTTTTAATTTAAGATATTTGTTTTGAATTGGGAAATACAAAAATATACCGTTTTTATAATCCTTGAATTGTGATTTAAATTACAAGAGTGTTATAAGCTTCGTAATTTTTCACAGGGTGAAAGCAAACCGTTCAAGCCTTTTACTCATCGTTATCGTACCCCTCACAAAGCATCAAACAGTAGTCAACCATTTTGGTACTCAATCAAGAGAGCTTCAACCTATGTTATTGTTTTGTCCTCGTACTCAGCATATGGTAAGGATACATACGCAAAATTGCATTATGTTAATTTGAATCAGATTATCTAAAATGCAATGTATGCAGCATGAACATCCATTACTAGTTTCACATCCAACAAAAATGTTGGCAGTATATCGTCTCTTTTTTTTGGCTATATAATGGCAGTATATTTTTTAGGATTATGATGTAAAAATAAGGAGTCTCATGTACTTTATACATTTTCAAGGCATGTACACTCCGCAATACCAATGGCTTTACGAGGAGCTACCAAAAGTCAACAGAAGTGAGACACCATGGTTGATTGTTCTAGTGCATTCCCCATGGTATAATAGCTACAAGTATCATTATATGGAAGGTGAAAGTATGAGAGTGATGTATGAACCATGGTTTGTACAATACAAAGTTGACATCGTTTTTGCAGGACATGTTCATGCTTATGAACGATCAGTAAGTACCTTCCTCTCTACTTTATGAATTTTTACCTATGCTTTACAACAAGTTGTTGGTCTTGGGAGTGGTGTCTTTGAATTCTCATTTTTTTCCTTTGAATAATTCCTCTAAATTTCATTGAAAACAACATCCTTTATTTAGCTTCTATTGATAAACGGTGTGCATGTACAGGAACGTGTTTCAAACATTGCATATAACATTGTTAATGGAATTTGTCGTCCTGTAAGTGACCAATCTGCACCAATGTACATAACCATTGGTGATGGAGGAAATATTGAAGGCTTGGCAACCATGTAAGACTAAAAAATCCTATAACCATAAGTGTGTGTGTGTGTGTGTGAAGTTCTAAAGTCATGGCTAATTTAATTCATTTAAAATTTCTCTATGTCCAGTATGACAGAGCCACAGCCAAAGTATTCAGCTTTTCGTGAGGCAAGCTTTGGCCATGCAATGCTTGATATCAAGAACAGGACCCACGCTTACTATGCTTGGCATCGCAATCAAGATGGAGATGCTGTTAAGGGAGATGCTTTGTGGATTTTCAACCGATACTGGCATCAAATCGATGATTCCACAACTACACATTCGGGATGATATACATTCCAACTTTCATATGGTAAATTGATGCCTAGTTTCGGAGCACCTTCATTTTTTTCTTTTTGGAATTTATCCGCTCCTATACTGTTATTCTAGCCGAGACAATGGCCTGACGTTCTGCTATAGATTGTTTGGACCAGCATTGAACAAGAATCTCCCATTTCCAATAATACTATTTTCGAATAAGACTATTTCATTGATCATCAATCCAAATGAGTGTTGGTTGAAAGAATGCTCTTCACATTTGTCATATGTTTTTTGTAACTTAGTTTAAGCTTCTATACATCTTCAGACTGAGAAGCACTCATGTTTTCAGAGGATAGAAATCAGAAGTATTCCAGAGTCGAAAGAAGGATGCTTGTATTTCATGTATTTTGAGAAACACAACAAACTTGTTGGAATCATCATTCTAATACATTTATGTAGTGTTCAGTGTGTATTCTCAAATCTGCTGCAGCTTTGTCATTTCTGATATCTTCTTTAGATCCCTAATTAGTCACACAGAATGTATCTATCACATTGTGCACCACTGTTCTCTTAAGATTTATAAATCTTCATGTAATTGCTAATTACGGCTGTACCTGCACATAGGATAGGATACATAAAAAGAAGCAACAAGGCAAAAGAAAAACTAGACATGTGCATGCAGAATTACAGCCACTAAAACATCATGGACGGACCGCCCCTTGCATCAAGCCAAAACTGACACGTACAAGAAATTTTAGCCAGCTTCTTTCCCTGCAGCGCTTTTGTGAAGGCAGTGCTTGAAGCCAGGGTCAAATATCTACGGGAAAACTTGGCTCTGGCTTGCCACATATCCTTTCCTTCATATTATATAGGATAGCAAGTAATAGAAAATTACTTTCGTAGCAGAGGGTCTGGAAGTAGCATGAGGATTTTGCAACATCTTTAGTAGTTAGCATGAAGTAATCAGCAGTACCATATCTGTTTGCGATGAGAATCTTTAGTACATAGATACGAATTCTTTACCACATCTATTAGTATTTATTCATTCTTTCAAGTCCTAATTGAAAAAGCTCTGTGTACAGGACTAAAGAGCCTTCTGTTTTACAAAAAATGAAGGTAAAGTAAGCGCGTATATTCCTTTTTCTCCCCAGGGCCATGTGTAAGAAAGTTCAGTGTGAAGCTCAGCAGATGATTTTTGTTTATGTGTTCCAGCAAGTGTTAATGCAGTACACTGTCCGGTTTTCGAATGTCAAATCATCAACAGAAATGAGCCTCCAAAAGTTTCATGTCAGTAATGTAATGTCAACACCGATACAATGACACAGCCAAATAAAAGTGTCTACGGGACTTATCATGATTTCGTCATCAGGATGTTTATGTTTGTCGTTCCCCAGACTTTCGATTTTGGACAGCCATCAGCATAAACTTGGTTCATTCCATCTGTTGCATGACTTTGTATAGAACAAAAATTTGAGCTCACCAGAGAATGTAGAGATGAAAAACAAAATAAGAAGAACTGTGATTTACGTCGGTTCATTAAGCAACCGACGCCTGAAGCCAAAAAAATATTAAATCATAAAAAACTTTAGCCAATTTAAATGAGAAAACCCTAAACTCCTACTATAATACTATTAGCCATTTGCTACGCCGTTCAACTCCACATTGCTCATCCTCTGTCTCCGATTGAAGCTTGCTCGTTCTTGAGGTATTTTGTTTTTTATTTATGTATTTTGTTCTCTGTTGAAATATATAACGTGTAACAAAAAATCTGAAGATTTTGAGTTAGTGCAATTAGGGTTATGTGATTAGTAAGACTTGTAAATGTACATGTACCCCCTATGTCAATTGTTATCTATTGCATGTATGCTTCTTCCTTTTTTTCATATATGTAGTATTAAATTTCATATGCATTTTAATTATCGTGAGGATCCAAATTATGTAATCGAATTATTGCCCTGTTCTTTTGGAATATAACTTTTGAGCTCGATCTGGTTTTTAATATTTTTTGTGCTATTTTATCGATTTGTTGGTATAAAAAGTGGCATTTAACATTTATTTCTCACTTTATTACATCCTGTTTATTTTTCATATCTTCAGTGATACATGGATCGTCACAGATGGATGTACGACATATCTCGTGTCAGTGCCGAGTATATTAGAGGTGTTGAAGAGTTTATTAGGTGTGCATTGAAACACCAAAAGAAACAGAGAGAAAATGGAGAGAGGGACATGATTTCGTTATGGTTTAAGCATTGAGACACTGCGAGATCATCTATTTCGTTATGGTTTTAAGCATGGCTATACGAACTGGTATCGGCATGGTGAGGAATTAAACTCAAAAAGGACCTATAATAGGAAATATGAAACTGAAGGATCCACTTTCGCCAGAAAAAGGTGTATATGCAGCGAAAAGGAGCAAGTGGGTTGTTGATGACCCCATTGCTCCGTTGTCCATGTCAGAATCCAGTGATTCATCTACTACATCCGATGCACGTACTGGTTGTGGTTACAATTGGGTTAGGGAACAAGGTAAGGAGAAGGAAGGAGATTGTTATATTCCTACGAAGTACACTGGGGAAGTGTTTGAAATGGTAAGCATAAACATGATCATTAAAATGTTTTTTTGGTGTATATTTTACAAGATGTATGTATTTCTGAAATATTATTTATGGATTTTGGAAACAGGGATCGTTGCAGGAGAAAGTATCTAAAGGATCACGAAGTCCTCATGGTCACCATGACCAATTGAAGCAGATGGATCCAGACCTTTCTGAAATGGGCAGGTAACAGTTGTATATACTAAGCAGTAGTTACTTCTTACTTGATTGATGTAAATCTGTATCATCACAAAGAAGTGTGAAATGGTTTTTGTTATTTGTTATATTACTCGGACTCAGCTAGAAGTGTCCAACGTGGAAACGTGTCCAAGTATCAGACTCGGCAACATTTTGAAAAATATACATGTTTTTAGCTTAAAATAAGTGTCCAAGTCCGAGTGTCCATGTACTCGAAGGTAAAATGAAGGTAAAATGAAGAGTCCGAGTAACATAGGTTATTTGTATATGTTTAAGTTTCTGAATTTTGCAATCTTTATAATGATGCTGGAGCGCCTCCAGAAACATATTTTCTTATCTTCATTTCCGAAATAGAAATCAGGTTTGCCTTGCTTTGAGCTGCACCGTGAGTTTTATTAATCTCTATTTTTTTATATACGAAAACTTTGCTATTTTGGCATGGAGTTTCTAAAACGAACAACACATTAGTCATGGTTCCGTTGTTTCTGCCATATATCTTCACAGTAAAGTGGACCTTCTTGACACATTTGCGTGATTTTTGTTTCTCTTTCAGTACTAGTCCAAGGGGTGATGCATCTGATTACTCGTCTGAATTGCGCATTCCGACAGCTAATTATATCTTCTTCCCTTCTAGATTAGTTTATCTTAAAAGTGTTTCATTAATGTTGAAAATACCATGTTTTTTCAAGCAGGAATGGTTCATGTAATACATTATATATGGTTTAAAAGAATGCAAGCAATTTAGTTCTCTTTCTTGTTTATTATTAGGTGCTCTTGCCTATTGGAAGCACATGAATCTGCTTTCAAAATTAAAAACTTCAAACTAATAATTAAATTACACAACTGTAACATTATAATTAGATTGCAAAATTCTAACCCACATGTTTATTTATACCAAAATTTTAACTCACATGTTTTGGAAAGAATGCTCCATTCCATTTTTTCATTATTTTCCCTACAATCCTCATCATAGAAAATTTAGATTTCTCACGTTCATTTAAAATTTCACTCATACATTTTTCTTTCTTTATATAATTTGTTTATAATTTTTCATTTTATTCTTTTTTCATTTCATTCTCACCAAGTGAACACAACCTTAGAGTAATACAATGAATCATATTCTATTATTACTTCATTCAAAACCACTTTCAGTGATCAACAATCCAATTTTCAAGATTAACAATACTATAATTATTTCTTATATTTGATCTATAACTTTTAAAAAGTAAATGTAAAAAAAATATACATCATAATACACAACTAATGCATATAACCTCATGTGCAAACAAGTAGTGTGATTCAATAAACGTGAACTAAAAATGCAATAATCTAACAATGTATGACATGAATCTATCAAACAAATAGACACATTGCATATATATGTTTAATATAAATCAAATTTAGAAGATGCTTATTAAAAAGGTTTAATAAGATGCTTAATTACATTATAATTGCTCGAATAATCAAATATGCGGTTGGATCATCAAGATCTCTTTGATATACAATTGTATCTACAATCACGTGTTAATAAACACTCGGATAAACTATAATTTCTCCTCTCATTATTGTGTGATACGAGTGCATATATGAATGATCCTGTTTTGTGTGTGTATCGAACTATCGATATAATAAAAATGGGGATTGTTTTTTGGGATGAAACCATTTAACCCGTATGGACAAGGAGTTGGAAGGAATAATCAAAATATTAGATTTGCACAAAACTTCGTAATGCAATTGCACTATTTTATAAATTTAAAATTAAAAAAAAAATCTTCAAGTCTGTTGATGTTTCAGAACAAGAAACAACCCCGACAAATTATATATCTGCCAGAATGGTCTATGAAATCTACTTCATAGTGAGTAGACTTAACTGTGGTTCCAAATATGCACTAGCATCATTTTTTCCAAAACAATAAACTACCACTACTTTAAAATATAAAATTCTAGGTGATCCATTCATGGTAGGAAGAAGCGGAGACTTCACAAATTCCTATGTGATATCTTGCCATGTATGCGCCAATGAGTTTTGATAAAATTTCTGAAAAGGCCTTGCGACTTCTATACAACATTAATCAACATGGTACTTGTTGAACACAGCCTCGTAAGTTGCAAACATTTACCTGATAAAATCAAGAAACTAGAATCTTAGTCTATAGAACAGTGGCGGATCTAATAAAAATAATTCACCCAGCGGAATTGTTCTACATGAACAGAATTTTGTTTCAACATATAAAATACAAGCAAACAAATAGTATCTTATCTAAATTGAGCTCTACGATCTCCGGTAGACTCGAAGTGATCAATCACATCCTCCGAATCAACACCATTAACATATTCTTTTTCAATGTGAAGCATCATACAACCCGAAAGATATCCATCTTCCATCTTGTTTCTAAGCCGAGTTTTTATGATTTTCATCGCCGAATATGCACGTTCAGTAGTGCCAGTGAAAACGGGAAGTGTCAAGACCAAACGAATCAATATATCAACTAAGGGAAAAAGCTTGGCTAAACCTGTTTCAACTAACTGTCTACACAGTTGTGCAAGAGAAGATAAATCTTGAAATTTTTTATGAGAAACTACTTGACATCTATAATGTTCTAATTGTAATCTTAAAGCCCGTACCTCTGATGTATCAAAATCTCCTGGATAGAACTTCTCTGCAAGTTCACAAATCTTGTCGATGTCAAACTTTTTAAACCGATCATTAGGATCCAATGCAGAACTCAAAACAAGTAGTTCTATACTTTGCTCCGTGAATCTGTCATTTAGCTCTGTCATTTGAACATCAATAATCACATTAAATATGCTAAAATGATAATGATGTTCATTTGTAACAAAATCATGTTGTTGACAACCACGACCAGTCCCCATTGAGTAAGCTGCATCCATTTTAGGTATTTCAAGACCATGATCTTCTCCAAATATATAGACATTTAGCAAAAAACAATCCCACCAATGATCTCTCAATTCTTGAAGAAGTGTCTTTGTACTTGAAACCAAATTCATAGCATTAACAATATCGTGTGATTGTCTTTGTAATGCTTGAGAAAGTAAATCAGTTATACCCATGATTTTGTTAATGAATAACAAACAAAATACAAAATCAAATGTCCTTAATGCCTTAAGAAAACCTTTTGCATCACCTCTTACACTTCCAACGAGTTCTTTGTCAGTCATCATACTTTCAAGTAGCTGAGTAACTTCGTTAAATATATGAACTAAAGTATTTACAGAAGCAAAGTGAGAACCCCATCGAGTCATACCTGCTCATTTTAAATTGCGAATCTGATTAAGACCTGTTCCTGTTTCAAGATCTCCATCTGCTAAACTTTCTGAGTATTCTGCTTCTTGAATATCTTTTAACATATTAGTACGCTTTGATGAAGATCCGACAAAATTGACAATGGAGCTTAGCATTTGGAAAAATATATGCATATCAGGAACATCTCTAGCACATGCATTCAAAGCTAATTGTAGTCGGTGAGCAAAGCAGTGAACATAGTATGCAAAAGGACATTCTTGAAGAAATAATGTCTTTAATCCATGAAACTGACTGCGCATATTGCTAGCTTCATCGTACCCTTGACCACAGATATTTTGGACTTGAAGTTTGTTTGTAGAAAGAACAAGGCATATGTGTTTCTTGAGATTAAGAGAAGTAGTGTCTTTAACACTAACAATTTCAAAATACCTTTCTCTGACAAATCCTTCTTCATCAACAAATCTGATAATAATTGCCATTTGCTCCTTATGTGATACATCAAGTGATTCATCAACTAGAATACAATACTTCGCATCTCCAATTTCCCGACGAATTTTGTTTCGAATTTTAGTAGCAATTATATCAAGAATCTCTTTTTGGATTGATGGTGCAATGTACATGGCATGTTTAGGAGCATTTTCAAGAACAACCTTTGCAATCTCATCATTCATACCTGCATAACTCTTGATTATTTCAATGAAATGACCTCTGCTACATGAGTTTGATGATTCATCATGACCTCTAAATGGCAGTCCTTGTTTCCCAAGATATTTCACAGCTGCTATTGTTGTCTTTAAATGCAGCCTATTATGTCTTACAACTTCTGGTAGAAGTTTATCAATCACTCTATCAATGTGCTGAGAAATTCTTGACAAGTCGGCCCAATTTTGAACATTCTTTTGATGAAAAGAATTTATATGTCCAACATGTTGTTCACAAACTCCTTTTTTTCCGGCTAACATTCTACTCCAATTAGAACATCCTTTAGTAGTGAACAAAGGAGACTTTGGTGGATTCTTTTCAAAAAGAAAGCAAGGAAAGCAGAACACCTTATCAGTAGCTACCGAATACTCCAACAAAGGAAATAATGAAAACCATCTATGTTGAAAACGACGATTATCACGTCCATCAAATGTCGCTGGATAAATTTCCAACTTCGGCTGACAAGGTCCCAATTGTACATACTCTTTTCGAATACGGTCTTGTTGATTCACTGGAAAATTATAAATTGGCTGACGCAATCCAGGATCAGTTTGAACAGTCTGCTCTTTCGGAGCATCAACAGGAAATTCCACTTCATTTGTAGGCAAATTAGGAGCTGAAGCATCTTCAAGATCAGGCTGATGCTTATCAGTCATGGGAATATTTGAATTTGATGCAGGTGCTTGTACACTACTGTCACTACTCTTTTTCTTGTAGAAAGAAAAGAGGGACTTCATTCGTTTCTTGGGTTGTTGATCACACATCCTTAAAATCTGTTCAATTATCAAACATTGAGTACATTAATAAATAATAAGAATTATATGAACTCAAAATTGAAATTTTTCTTTGAGGAATTTTCTCAAACACTTAGAGAGTTAGAGTGCGAGTATTATTTGATTTGTTTCAATAAGAAATAGATAAAAAAAGATAGAGAACTACCTTTTCTTAATGATGAATATCTAAATTTGGATGATAATTTACAAAGCTTTTGGTGAAGAAATTGCCGTACAAAGCTCCGGTGTCAACACTCGCTAGTTTCTCTCTCTGGCTCTGTAGTTTGTTCTCTCATTCTGCTGTGTTTAGTTTAGGACAAGTTGTCAAATTATAAACTAAAAAAATTATAAATGAAATACCTATTTTTTATTTTTTTTCCCAGCGGTAATTTTTTTTTACCTTTTACCTATAATTTTTCACCCAGCTGAAGCTGGGCCCGCTTACTTAAGCATTCGCCCCTGCTATAGAAAGTTACCAAAAACAGAAAAAAGAAAATGAGAGCAAAAGCTTTTACTGACCTTCTGTAAAGAGAGAGAACATCTTCATGTAACCTTGGAGTTTCCAGGAAATTATCGCCACAATCTGTCACGTCAACTTTCTCCAGCTGAAAATCATCTGGACGGCAGACCCCATTCCATTCAAACCACAGCTTCGGAATAGAATCCTTTTTAAAACAAGTAGAGTGGTCTTCCTCTTCCAGTGATCCTGCAGCAACCAGTCGGTATGTGTACACCTTTCTCACCTGGCCTGGTCGAAATGCACGCCCAATTGCCTGGCGAGTAACTGACGGGTTTAAATGAACGTCCAGTACAATTATTCGAGAAGCCCCCACAAGTGATATGCCTTCACTACAGGCTTTAATAGATCCAAATAAAACTCTGGAATCTGAGGAGTGGTTAAAGCCTTCCATGTTCAATTCTCGATCATCATTACCGGAATCACCTGTGATCATAAAGATCTCCTTTCCTAGACTCCAACCTTTAACCTTCACTGTTAATCTTTCTAGGAACTTCATAGGAGGAAGGTATTGACTAAACACTAGGAGCTTCTCGCCAGTCGACTCACACAAACGAAGCAGATTAAGATAAAACTTGGCTTTTACTCCTGCATTCATATCCAAATTCTCAAGCACCTTGTCAATATTGACCTGATCAAGTCTGTCTTTTCTTTCGGTGTTCTTTATAATATCTTTTAACTTTGGGTGCACATAGATTGAGCCTCCATCAGAGCTAATCTTAAATCTTCCTACTGATTTCTTCAGTTCTACAACTTCACGTTTCTGTTGTGGGCTGAGATTTAGAAACAATGTGAAATCAACAAGGCCAGGCAGTTCATCAAGCGAATCACCCTTGTAGTAGTGAAGAAACTTTCTAGTCATGTCCCTGAGACCTTGTATGACATGTGCCTTACAGGCAAGGTTGCCATCCCTCAAGAGAGATTCCTCTACCATCTTGTAAAATTCTGGATCAGTTTTCTTCAACAAGTTTCCTTTCTTTGTGGTTTCTATTATACTCAATATACGCCTTCTAGAATCCTTGCATGATTTCAGTTTCAAAAACTTTGGTCGCACAAGATTCAGAATGTTGAAGACCTCCTTAACATGGTTCTGGTAAAGCGTTCCAGAAAGCACGACCTTTCGAGGTGTCTCGACCCTTTCAAGGGCAGCCAACAGATCAGTCTTCTCATTTCTAGGAGTGTGACCTTCATCCATGATGAGAATTGATGCTTGCGTCATCAGAATTTTCTCACAGGCAGAAGTAGTTTCATCGTCATTAGAATCACATACAATTGAAGAAAACTGCACATATCCCAGGAAGAGAATACTTTGTGTCGTAACCCACTGTTTCAGAACTTCCAGTTGCTGAGGCCTACTACTAGCACTCACAGAGTAGAAATCAAGTAAAGGAATCATATCTACTTGCCATAATCTAAATTCTTTCTTCCAAGTTTGCAAGATACCGTTGGGTAGCACTACGAGTGGTCTTGCTGAGGGATATTTTGCCATAAAACTCTGTAGAAAACTAATTATCATAAAAGTTTTTCCAGATCCTGGAGCATGGGCCAGGATGCAGCCACCTGGATTATCATTTACAAGGTTTGCCGCCAAAAAATTAAAGCCTTCAACTTGATGAGGTTTCATTAACTTGCTGTGCCTTGGATGAGCATAGAACTCAGTTGCAACAAAATCATTTCCAGATGACCTCATCTCACCAGGTAGAATGTCATCGGCCTCTTCATCTCGCACAGAGTGATTTTCATATTTATACGTTCTGTTGCTTGTTTTCTGAGACAAATACATATGCATAAAACATGTTAAATAATTATTTGAAGAGCGGCAGAGGGTATTTATAATGAACGTATAATGTTTTGTCTAACAGCAATTTGTTGGAGGCACACATATATAAGCATATATCCTAGTACATAATACAGCATGCACATATTAAAATGAGATTTAAGTCAAGCTAAAAAGGAGGTACCCAAAAGCACTAATTACTGCTATCGAAAAAAGCCTGTTTTCAAGGGACAGAATCTGAAAGGCATACTTCCTTTTGATTGATAGCTGTACAAATTGACATAATACCTTCAGATTTACTATCTTAATCTCATTATCATGCATCAACCTTTGAACCAACTCAAATATTTAGACTATATATGAGAGATAACAAAATATTATTCCCAGAACTGGCATATTTTATATCTTTATCAAACATGTTAGTTTATTGTATTGATATGTTACTTTTCTCACATATATTTTATGCATCCAAATATTGTTTTTTGTCTCCTCTTTACCCTTACTTTCATTGTCCGTTTGACTATATAAAATTCATCCTCCTATAATATCTAATATTCATTGTATATATTTAATGTTTTATTATTTATAGTCATTTTTTCTGTTATTTAGCTGCTTGTTGCATTTCTAGTTTTATTGTGCTTATAGCCTTATATTATTGTTTTCCAGATTTCAGTTCTATTTCTAGATTAGTTAATTTGATCAAAAAATTAATGAGTATGAACTCTGTATCCAGTAATTGATTTTGGAGGTTTATCATGGCGGTAAAATGCAACCCTCCCACATGACCATGGTGACATGGTCATTTTTAATTTCCCCCTTCCCCATTATATGAATAAATATAACTTTTGTAAGACATTAAAAATATTAGAAGAGTGAAAGTGGTGTATATAAATAAGCTATATAAATACGTAAAATTCTTGAAGAAGGCCATTAACAAAATGACCGATACTAGGGTTAGACCAAGTAGTTAATTTATAGTAACAAGGTCATAGTGTTAGACACCTATTCATATTAATTAGTTTAGGCATAAGAAACGCAATTATTATTTTCTCAGTTACTTATTTAGCATGGACCATTTACTGACAACTGTATTCTGCATGTCTTCTATGTCGGGAATTCTCATACTAGGAAGAAGGATGTAGGTTTGAAGAAAAATAATTTCTCCAATATCGTCAATTTTCTTAATTTCTACAAAGCAGATAAATTCAAGCCAAAACACTGCACACTGAGATATAAACATCGCAGTATATCTATGTTCTAGAACGTATATAAATCAAATTTATTTAAAAAACAAAAGCAAGTTCATAAGAAAAATGCATACCTTTGCATACTGGTATTCAATTATGGAATCAATTTTTTTCTGAATAATTCCACATACACGACAAACATAGCCAATGTCATCCTTCAAGATAAACGAATGATCACAATCTTCTTCATCGTCAGTTACTTGCTCATCAGACGCAACATTTACAATGGTATCCTTAAAGGACAGGCAAAGTGTGAGTTAGTGTTTGAAATTGTAGGAAAAATCTAAAGATTAAAAAACTTGGGAATCTTGATACCAGATAATAAATATATAAATCCCAACAATGAGTACCTTAAACATAATTACCGGGAAAGGAAATATATGTGTCAAAAAGCATGCCTCAGTACGATGCAAGTAATTAAAATTCTGTGCCCCAAAAGTTCAGTTAATTTTAAGACTTTAGTGCAACAACTTGAAAAGCGTTACACAGGGAAAATTGTGCTTAATATGTTAAGGACTAACTAATAATCCTTCTCAGAATACAGTCACACAAGAAAAATGAATTGATTTAGGTAAGGCCTGTTTAACTATTAATTAAAAGAAAGTTTAGCTGAAACTTGAAACACAAACAACCTCCACATAAACATGTATTATGTAGACTAAAAACAAGCAGCCAGAAGCTGTTTTACTACCAAAAAAAAAGTGTATTTCTAACATAGCATAACTTAATTTGGCACTGATAAACATATTCATAAAACTGCATGAACAATCTTTTCCATTTCCTGACACACTCTAAAATCTATATTGAATCATGTACATATTTAACAATCAGGAAGAGATGAAATAAGTTCTCTGGTATATTCATATATTATCCTATCATAACTAGCCCTAGCTTCCTCTATTACCCTCTAGTTCATTTACATCCCTTCATAAATTATCCAAGTACTAATATCTGAGTGTAAAACTAGAGCTTTAGTATGTTTGATTGCTGAAATATCATACTTTTGGTAGATTATCATATATAATTCTATCAGAAAAAACTGGATAATTGACTGCCACACCAAAATAATTAAAGATCAATTAGGGATGCCAAGTCAAGTTTTAAACAGAAATACCTGGCAAGATTCTAGTGCAAATGTCATCTCTTGAAACAAATCAGTCAAATCATCATTGTTTTGACATTGCTCATCATCTTCATCAGTCAAATCATCCTCCACACCAATATAAGTGCCTTTCTTTTCGATACCTGTTTCAGGACCAAGGCTTGGCTCTTCGTTTCCCATAGTCAAATCATCATTGTTTTGACATTGTTCATCATCTTCATCAGTCAAATCATTCTCCACGCCAATATAAGTGCCTTTCTTTTCGATACCTGTTTCAAGACCAAGGCTTGGCTCTTCGTTTCCCACAGCCAAATCATTCACACCGGTATAAGTGCCTCTTTCCTGGGTACAATGTAATGAAATTGAAATTATTTATTAGAGTGAAAACTGTATATGAGATGTAATTAATAATATGATCAGCCATCAAATGAATATAACTTGCAAAAGTAAAGGCATGGTGACGAAGTTTTGACATTTAATATTTTTTATGGACGTAAATATTACACAGAACACAGTTAGTTTCTCTGTGATATACACTCTCGTTCTCGTATCCCTGCCACACACTTTAAAACGCGATTTACAGTAATATAGAAAAAAATTAATTTAGTAGTCGATTAAAGAATACTTTTGAAGAAACATATGATGTTCCTTTTTGCTGTAATATATATGATCTTTAAACCTACTTTTTCTTTCTAATAATGGAAGAATGAGGGTTTAGTCTGATTCCTCATATTGAAATTATGATTCAGCACTCTTATGTCACCCTTGAAATTTGACTGGTTATAATCTGATAGTAGAAGTTGCACTCCTATCACATGTACTGACCATGTAAACTATGTAGAGTCATAATCTTTGTTCTATCTGTTCACATTCTCTTATCTAATTTCTCAAATATGATTTCCTAAAAAAACAGCTCCTTCTAAAATGTGCGTAATTTCTAGTTGGGCTACATGGATGTCCCAACATTGAGACTACAGTACCTTGGAAAGTGCTAAGTCAAAATTTCAAAAATTTATAACTTCATACAGTGCCAGAGACAGAAATTTGACTCGGTGTCAGCTAAAAAATTTGCTCCTTGATCCAAGTTCCTGGCACAACATATTTTTTTTCAAATTAATTAATTTTTGTTAGTTACACTTTTAAATAAAATGCATGTATCAATGTGCCATTGTTTTTATAAAAAAAGAGAAAAAAAGTGGTGTTTGTAATAGATGTTTTGAAATTTTAGACGCCAAATTGATTAACAATTTTAATGTTTGTTTCATATATATCAATCAACAATTATTTATATTATATATTTAATTTTGATATATTGCGTATACGTTATAATTATGGAACTTTAATAGGCTAAAAACTACAAATGAAGTAAATAAAAAACTACATTAACTACTCGTCGTTATATAAACTTCATCTAAGAATATATTACTATAACTTTTCAGGGCAAAAGAAACGTATATTTCAATTTCATTTAACAAACAAACAACACAAAAACAAAATTAGTAGTCTTTAAAAGTTCAGGGTGAGCCAGCACACACCCTCGCGTGTGTGTGGCTCTGCCCGTGACTGCATAACAATAACATTTTTTTTATTATTAAGAATAGCCAGGAAAGAGTACCTTTGAAACAATAAGAGGAAACTTTTCAGTGAAGACGACATCTTGATGTAGTTGGACAGGTGTTTGATCTCCAGTCTCTTCATCATCTGAATCAATTATAATCAATTGATGTGCACCTTCACTGCGCTTGGTACCATTATCCAGTTCAACTGGGTTGTCTCCTAAAATTTTAGACTGCTTTTCCGTGTCTCTTCCACTGTCAATAGATTTGTAGCTGCTCACGGATTTGGGTAGAAAATTAGAAAAAGGAGCCAGAGAAGCCATTCTGCGCTCGTAAAGGTCGTTCATCTCTTGGGCTGCATTTCCATACTTTCCCATGTCAAGCTCCTTCAAGAGATCACCTAGTGTAAAATGACAACAACAAGAGATTTCTGGAGTGCTGGATGTTGCATCTTCACTGGCTTTTCTCTTGTTCCTATCTGAATACACATCTGCAAAAACAGAATATTCAAACCCAGATCATGCTAAAAAACAATAAGACCTGTGAATTATGTAAAATCTGTCCAACAAGAAGAAAAGAAATTATACAAATAAAAACATTATGCAGGTAAATGGATGCTGATGAATATTTAGCATCCCTGGAGGTTGAATATTTGATATCCTTTTCAAGGAAAAACTTTCAAATATTGTAAATCATTGACATCCATCACTAATCATGCATATAATAGAAACTTTTGTTACTTAAATGAAAAGAGAAAGCAAATATATACAATAATACCAATTTGCCACATCAGCTTGTACTCAACGATATATACAAATTTATCATATATAAGAATCTTTCTGCATTGCAATAAATACTTGAAGAGTATTAATTATCAGTTATTTCAGGCAGAGGCCAAAGAAGAAAGAATGAACCATTTTCTTGTGCAGATCATATCTATCAACTAATATATAAGGTTTAAAGATAGGTAACATCGTATTAAAAATTCTTCACGAAAATAAGGCAAATTGGTTCCGTTTAAAGATAGGTAATTCCGTTTAGAGCTTCAAAGAACATTAAGACGTGAACTAACATAATCTCAGTTATAAAGATGCATATATGACTTGCAAATGAAACAAACTAGTCCACAAAAAGAAACTCACCCTCAAATCAAAAGGCTACATTTAATAAAGGAATTCACACTGTCAAGTATGAACTTATAATACATCATATCAAATGCATCAGTTGTCAAAACTAATTTCTCGAGAGAAAATAATAGTCTAATGGAGTTGCAAAATTATAGCTAAATAAAACCGTATGGGTACTAAATAACGAATAAATCATAATGCATTTCCGAAATCAATAAAGAACCTGCAAGATACAGCACATATTATATACATATATGTATGTGTGTTGTGATGAGAGAGGGGGGAGTACCAGCTTGAGATGAAATTGGGGACGAACACGGAGAAAGCAACGAGTTGTCCATGCCCCTTTAAATTAAGTTGATCAAACAACAATGTATACATATATATATATATATATATATGTATGTATACATATATATATATATATATATCAGTAAGAATTAAATATTAAAAAAACTGCATGCAAGTGAACAGTAAATTAAAGCATACATATGGAGAAGTGTAGAGCTAGAATTAACGAGTACAATTGATTGGGGGAAATCAGGAGACGTATGTATGTGTATGTGTATGTGTATGTGTATGTGTATGTGTATGTGCATATGATCAGAAGAGATAGAAATCCCCAAAATTGAAGGGGCAAAAATGGTAGAATTGGAGAATGTAGCTTACCTGATAACGAATATATATGAGATCACCAGGGAGAGGGAGAGGGAGAGAGAGAGAGAGAGGGAGAGAGGGAGAGAGAGAGGAAGAGGGAGAGAGAGAGAGGGAGAGAGAGAGGGAGAGAGAGAGAGAATAGTCGAGGCAGGGAGTGACGGAGTGTATGTAAAATTGCAAATGTGTGTGTGTGTGTCTACAAAAACGTAGAAGGCAGTGTGAGATACACAAGTCGTAACGGACTCCTACGGATGCACCCTATATTCCATCTGCTTTTCTCGCTCCCCATGTACACTACGTTTTTTTAAGGATTATATATTCAACCAGATAAGTCTAATATATTGTGATTTCAAAAACAAAAGTCTAATATTATTTTCTGATACTTGGTCCCATTTGGCATTGTCCTTAAAGAGAGTAATAGTTTTTTTTGCTGAAAATTAATAAAAATTGTTTTACAAAATTTAAAAACATCTTTTTAAAAAATTTCAAATAATATTAAAAAAAATTGTTTTTCAACTTTTACGAAAAGTAACCGCATATTTCACTATTAAAATTGTTCAAAACATATATAAATAAAAAAATAATACTAAATAATTATTTTATTTTTTGGACAATACTTTTTTCAAAAAAAATTCTACGATATTTTAGTTGTGAACACTAATCTCAAACGAAGTTTTAATAGTTAATATCAATTTTTTATTTTATATCGTCACACATTTTTGAATAAATATAGGAACAAACTAATATTAGTTCTAAAATAGCATCTTTCTTGTTAAACGATACAGAGAGAATCAGAACTTCAATAAACTATGTTTGGTGCCTGATTACTTGCTATTAGTGTAGGACATTTAAGAATAAAAACAATACTTAATTTTAAGCAAATTAATCGGTTAAATAATAAATTAAAGCGAAATTATAAGAATTAATGATCAATGATTTTTACCAAGAATATTTGGTGCATAGATAATATATACGTACGATTTATTCTTTCAAACAATAAATTTAGGATTTATGATAGATTATTTTTTTTCCTTCTTCATAATAATGCATATAGAAATTGCAATGCATTTTTCAATATAATTTTTAGTTTTTCGTATTATATATTATGAAAAATGAATCTAATTTGTTTCCGTTTCGAGTATGTTGCATCCATGGATTTTATTCAAAGGAATCATGACGTATGTCCCGTACTATGTTCGGTAATAATTTAAAATCCCAATTTTATTCACTTGAATAAAATTTTCCAAAAAATCAATAAAAAATTACAACAACTCAATATTCATCACTCTATAAATTAAAAATACAACTAAGGTCTACAAATTTCGTAATTCGCACTATTCTCAAAAAGTAGTCTACCTAATAATGAATATCTGTCGGGGGAAATCAAGAAACATAGATCAGCAGTGAGCGAAAGGCTCATATACAGATATAAAATGATGCAAAGAGTACAATGGTTAGAACGATGACAATATGAATAAATAAAATATCTGAATAAAGAATGATAAAACAAATCGAAAGAGACAAAAAAATATTGGTCATATTTAACTCACAATATAAACAAATAACAAAAAAAAAGTAAAAAGACACTATAAATATCTTACAATATCAACTTACATATATATTCTTAAATCACAAATATTCATACTCTTATGCATACTCTTACCACTTACTGATAATAATATCAAATAGATCAAAAGTGAACTTACTTACGGATATGGGAGATAATCTTACACTTACAGGATGTCCTACATTTCGGTTCTCCAGAATATGTAGTCATCAAAACTTACAGGGGTTTGCATATAACAAATCAAATGCTACCCAAATCTTATAGGAGCTTGTATGATACAAAACTTAATACTACCCAAATGGCCAAAACACACATACACAATAGTCATGACTCAACGTGTCCCATAACTCCGGCGACACTCCCATACAATTTAAATACACCATATAGGTGGTGTCAAAACATGAGATTATCCACTCATGACGGAGGTCTTACGAAATCTCTCAAATCATACATATATCACAAATAAATTGAAAGTACATTCCTTAAATATCGCATACCCAAATATCTTACAAAAATAGATCATTAATAATAAAAATCAAATCTGCCTAGTTCAGAAACAAGGCAATTTACTTTGTTAAGATGATCTCGAATGTAAAAGCATAAAACACGATTTTGATATTTACGACAACGAGATCACTGAATTTCACATCGGAATGAAAGAACGAAGAGCTCGAATAGATCTTTCCAGAATGATATTACTCACAAAAATCGAATACAATTTCAATTTACTATGAATATTTGAAGTTATAGCATATAAACCTGAATTAACACATTAGATTGCACAAAAGGCAGATTTCAACATAGTTACGAACCGAATTTCAGAAAACGTAAAGAACGGAAGTTGTAGATATTCAAAATATCTTTCCGAGCACAATAAAATCGTAACAATCCGACAAATAATGAATCAGATACGAATTTAACAAGAAATCAGATTATCAAGAGATCAAACAAACGAATTGGGTAGAGTCATAACAAGATAGAGAGTATAACGAAAATATCCGTACATTAACGATATGATAACAAAGAGAGTGTATAAAATGTATTCGTACCTTGAAAATCAAAGAATATGAATGAATCTCAAGAAATCTAGATTCTCCAATTACACGAACCATTGTTCAACACCATAACTCATCCTCTTAAGCTTTTTCTGTATCTCATCTTTATCTCTTTCTTCTCCTCCTCCATCTTGCTCTCTTTCTCTCTCTGTTCTCTATGGCGGCTCCTTTTCCCTTTTTTTTTTCTAACCCTAACTCCTTTTCCATTTTTTTCCACTAATAATATTCTCTAAAATAATATCCTAATTATAAAATAAATATAACTAATAAATCAATAATAACTCACTAATATTATTTCTAATATTAAATAATATAACTAAATATATTAATAAAAATATACAAATAATTTTATAATATATAATGTGATGGAGCACCCGCGAGTGGTAGTGGACGAAATGGAAGCAAGATTCTTTTTACAACAAACTATCCACGTTTTTATTTTGCGAATTAAAAAAATCTTAGAGGTGCTTCAAAAAATGCGGATAAATGATGTGACTCATCTGAATTCACAAAAATTTTCATAAAAAATTATAACTGATAAATGATTATGACAATCGTTTGTCAAGAATGAGGATGCATATGTGTGTGTGTATATATATATATATATATATATATATATATATATATATAATAATAATAATAATAAACAAAACGTATCGCAAGACAATGATCTCTAAATAATACTCAATTTTGAGTAATCCATATAACTTTTGTCTCCATTGCACAACATATATGGTGTTTAATTAATACTCCATTTAACTTCATGTAATTTTTGTCTTTTGTCCGCATTGCTATTCCTATACTCTTTTTACATATTTTATTCTTATATTCTTAATCTTCCAAAAGGTGCACCACATTCAATATCTTTTTCCATATTCCATTTTTAGATTCCAAAAGAATTAAATTAATTGATTCTTAATAAGTACTCATTATAATTGATTTTCACAAAGCAAAACCAAGAAACAATAATTCGAAAGTGCAGTTAATTTGTAGTTGATTTTTATATAAATGATCAACGCACTATATATAAATGACAAGTGATGAGCAAATTATACAATGAATCATACAGAGTTGAAGCATAATCTGAGTTTATTATGATGAGTCACCCACAATAACCAACTATTTAGCATGAAGAGTTAAGAGTTATAATACCAATTACCAACATGAAAAAATGTGTGATCAGCACTGGCTAAAATACAAAAAATATACTGGTCAGTGATCAAGTTTAGCAAAATGCTTGAACATTGCAGTTTGATCAAGAATGCTCGTCGATAAGTACTTGAAGTTCAGCGGATATTCTTATTTTGCTCGGACAAACAAACAGCAGGAAAAGCTACAATTGCAATGTCTTGTTTTCTTCTTAATTATTTCCTTGTAAAGAAGCCTACTAATGTCTCTCGTTGTAGGCCTATTCACACCATATTTAAATGATTCGCGGTTGATGTTGTCAAAATAGGGTCCGTGATTGTGTTGAGCAGGTTTTTTCACTTCCACTGTAATGCCCATTCTACGAAGTCCAATTGTTCACTTTGCAATGCTGATTTAATGGTAAAGAGTGCGCACAAAACTTCTATAAGCACAGACTCTGAATGAATACACAAAAGACTTATCAGTTAGTTTCTGTTTTAAGTGCTTGAGATCCAGATAATCAGAATGGCCTTTGACTGCAGTGCTCATAAACGATTACCCCTCAATGTCTGTACCATCTTTTAACAGCCTGAAAGAAAAAATTATCATTTAGTGGTCTTCACAATGCAGTGAACGATGCCTTGAGCTGAGCCTTTGTAAATATAATCAAGCTCAAAAGCTGCTTCAATGCATATCTCCAGCTTTTGTTCTCAAGGAAGGAAGGGCAAATCTTTGCCATATGGTCCCTCAAAGATCCTTTGGCATGCACTCATACACCAATATAATTTTTGAGTTTTCATCACAAGGCCCAATGAGTGACACCAAGTGACAACGGCAAAGCTTGGAAGCATCTGAATTTCGGTCTAGACATTGATACCTTGCTCAGATAGTGGATTATCACGTTTGATTGTGACTTTGATTCCATTATCAATCTCTCCAATGTACAAATTTCCGAATCGCCTAACACTAACAATAGCATGAGGGTTCCATGAAAGAATTAATTAATCACTTTAATAAAAGCCGATGCCAAATCATTTGCAACGGTTAATAATTCTAACCTTGAAATATCCAGTTTAGTACCAACGTACTAGTTGAAATGCAGGTCATCGAGTAATTTGCTTATTATGTCTGCAATATCAAGACAGAGTAAAAACGCATAGAATGTAGTCTAAACAAAATGCATAGAATGTACTATTTTTTCCTTAATAAGTCCAGTGATGACCCCTATCTTACCCATACCCTAAGGGTTAAATGAACTCACTTGTAGTGGGGCGGCATCAACCGTTAAAGCAATTTTTCCTTCCTTAAACATGGAATAAATATCTTTCCCCTGAATCATCTGCAAATGTTTTACAAAATATCTTCATATGCTATCTCATTTCTACTTGAGATAATTGGTTGTGAATTCATTAACCTCTTAGACCTTCATGACTAAATGTCTAGCCCCGCTCCATCGATGTGGTGTTTATCACATCCAAATTTCACAGGAAATGATCATTTCCACACCCTTAAACAATACCCAAGTTTTGTATTGTCATATTAGATTAGACTTGAGGACCAAAAAGCTAAAGAGTCATGGTGCCAATTTAAGGAAACGTTTACGTTTATATCTCTTGTAATTGTGTTGGCAAATAAAGGTCAGATACATGCCTGAGAAAGAAATCGCAATCCTCTGCAGAGGCACATGGAAGCTCACTTTTTGCTAAATTTTGACCAAACAATCTACTCTTACGGGTAGCTTAGGTCTCGGATATAGATTTGGTTCGTTTTGATCCAAAAGAAAAATGTATTTTTAAGAATGGTTGTCTCAAGTTCAGACTTGAACTTCAGCTCATTTTATGACCTCTATTCTCCTGTCCACTACTTCTCTAACAATCAAACACAACCGTATCACTGCCGGTAACTTGGCTCCTTAATTTTGCTGATCCAAGTCATGAATTTTCCCAAATAACTGCAAGGCCTGTTTTTCCCGTAATGTACAAATTTGACAAACAGGGTCGTACTTGCTATATTCTGGTGTCATTTTGTTCAAACTGAAACACTCATCATCATGGTAACATGTTGTTTACATATTTTTACTGCATGCACAGAAAACTCAGTATTTCCCATGATTTTTTGACTAGCTAGCACACGAGGATCTCTGAGTTATAAGCTTCGAGCAAAGCCCGTAAGTTTTAATCATATAAATATAAAATTAACCAATATGTCATTATTTGTCATTTAAGACCCCGTTAAATATATTATACCATATTAATCAAATAATTGATGCCAGTGATTCATTTTTATGACCAGTTGGAATTAACCTCCAATTCTAAACAAATAAACAACTTTGACACAATCTCCATTATCAAAGCTTTGATAAGAAACATATATATGACTTGTGTATTCAAATATGATGGAGAATCATGCATGTATATGAAATCAATATTTTCTCATCAGTTTTTATTGTTTAAACGTTCGGGATATATTATGCATGTGTTTTGATCTGATGTTATACAGTTTATGTAAAAAAAAAGTATTTCTTGACAACATAGAATATGCATGTACATAAAATCAATATTTTTAGCACTTGATTGATGGGGCCGTAGAATTTTTTTAATAGGAAAAAAACAAACTCAGCAATGAAATATAAATCAAATATGATATAATGCAGTATATTACAAGCAACATATATATCCTTTAAATGTCAGGACACTCCAAGGGTGCTGCCTCTCGATCTACACTGATACACTGCTAGGGGTTCAGGTTCTTGAAACCTGGTTTATAACTTACAACTGACCAAAATATTAGACGCCATATAAACTACATACTCTGCTACAGAGAACTATTAACTATACTATATATATGATATAACATATGTATACATATATTCTACAATTACAACATATTTCTAGCATGCATGTTTATTTATCCAGACACTGCATGGAAAATTGGAAATTACATATAACTGGATTCGTCGATTGATCAATTTGGAATAAGCTTGAATTCGGGCTTGTGAAACGTTGGCGCGGGATCATAGTTTCCATAATCATTTGTGTTAACTCTAAGAAGCCTCTTATGGATGTTAATTCTTGTCTGATCGTCATATTTAGGTCCATCAACAGATATCTTTTTCTCAATCCTGACATACTTTGGCAGTCGTCGACCTGCACTTAGAGCCAGTTTTATTAGGCATTAGTTCTTATCGATCACTTATGTATGGCGAACCCTAACATACAGTACGTACTACGTAGCTCTTACAAGTATGGAAATTCTTCTTATTATTTACATGCATAACAAGATTTAAGTGTTTACATATGTTTACTTTTATATGTATGGGCATGTGTGGAGCCATATCGGTTTCATATGCATGAAGCTTTATCGATCTAATGCAAATCTTTATTACGTTCTTATATAACTTGGCACGAAGAACTTTCTGGCACATCATATGCATGGTTACTATAATTGATCAAGGGACCTCAAATGTTGAAAAAATTAACTTGGAGCGAAATTAAGAAATGTGTGTGTGCAGTGGGGATTGCTCGTGCTGATGGGTGCTTGGAAACCAAACCTGCATATGATCAAGTTGATAGAAGGGGTGCAGATATTGTCACGAGGAAGAAGAGGAAACCGAGCCTTGTGTAAGAATATGTGCGCGTTTGTGTGTGAGGAGCCTATCTGTCTATTAGGTCGGAAGCTTTATTAATCAAGCACAAATCTTAAAAATGTTCTTGCATAATCTTGAAGAAAAAAAAACCTTCTTGCACATATGCACATCCACTCTAATACTGTGTGTATGCCGGTTGCACACTCATACGTGTGCAGCTATATGAATAAAACAGTTTATTAAGAAGCCAAACCTGCATTCGAAGTAGTTGGCAGAAGTGATGCAGAAATAACTACGAGAAAGAAGAGGAGGCAGAGCCTTTTAAGAAGCACCATTTTCAGAGATTTTTTCTTCGAAACCAACTAAATTTCTTGCTCAATTCAGAAAATATACATGGCATCACATTTAGTTTATCTAAAGCTATTATTGGAGAAATACTTAAAACTGATGTGTGATTAGATGAACAATTTACTATAAAGAATACAATCGCTATCTACTTATGCTTTTAGTTGGAATTCAGAGTTGAAAAGGTGAGGCAAAGCACTTTAGCTGTTGTTGGGGCACTAATAAGTCTTAGAGGTTAGTGGACTGATTAAGGTAACAGTAAAGTGATATGAACCCTTGGATTTAAGTGGCATAAATAGGTTCTTGATAATATTTTTTTCTTCTTTTCCATTCCTTATTACTTATTTGTAACAACTTAATTCAGAGAAATCCAAAGTTTCACATCACATGTATAGACTATAGATGCACAAAACACTACACGACCTCCTGCGCGCTTAAGTACTAAGTATATGTTACTTATATTAGCAGTGAGGCTGAGTAGCTAATTAATCTGGTTGGTAATCAGCATAATAATGTAGTTGTTCCGTAAGCAGAACATTAAGAATAAATAACTTTAGAAATGAAAATTAAGAGAATTTGGATCACATTTTTATATATATCATATTAAAAAGGTTTTTGGTGGTTTAGTGTCTTCAATTGTCTATAACGATAAGGACATACACCAAATACCATTGAAGGGACAATTGTGGAGGATAAAAGAGAAGCATTATAAGGGGAAAAAACTAATAGTTTAATTTGATCATTTTAAATGTCTAGTAAAGTTGTGCTAGGACAGCTATCTGCTTCATAATTTAAGTAAACTGTGTTCTACAGTTTCATTGTAAAGTTAGTGCAGACCTACTTAATTTGATCTAATCCTTTGACACTTGGGGGTTTAATTATTTTTAATTTGCAACATACAATAATGAATACTAATTAAAGTGATGATTAATCCACCACATTTGAAAGAAAGAACGACGAAAAATTCAACACAAGTGTGTTTGTTTTTGGTGGGATTTTCTGCAATATAAGTTTGTTATTTGTTAATGTGTTGTTGACATGTTCTTTAAGTCAAAAAATGTGGAAAACATCCTATTTCTTGTGTGACATGATTGGATATCTGGTGGGCAAATGCATATAACTACATAATCTCTACTAGCTGATTGTTGATTTCGGAAACCACGACTCCCTATTTTTGCCGGATTTTCTTAAAGAAAAGGGATACTTTCACACACAAGTTGCCGCTGATCCAAGAGAAAAAGCCCGAGTGTCATAGAAAGGTTACTCACTATATTTCAGGAATATATTTAAGCAAACGAAGATGCAAGATTTGATTAAGCTACATTAATTACCACAGTTCCTATGAAACAAGAATAGTATCAGTATCACTTTGATGTAGCAGTGCTTCTTAATGGTTGTTCCTTTCATGGCATAGACTGTTTTTTAGGGCATAGCTTGACTTGCCACCCTGACATTTACTTTGCAGCGAAAAGTGTGATGCAAACTAATTGTGATCCTCATTTTCTTTTGTCAATAGCACCTTGATGCAAATAAAAGACACAAAAACAAAATTCAAGCATTTCTGAAAAATAATAAATTAAAAAACAAAGAAAAAGTGGAAAAAGTTGACAAACTATAGAAAGTTCTGCAGGGTGCAGAAGCAAAATTTTAAGTTAAGCTCTTACAAAATATAAATGAAGCTCTTGTATGAAATAGAAGAACATGATAAATTGTTCCAGCACTTGTTTTCGAATCTTATTGTAGGATGAAAATGCAAAATCGATTCAATCTCAATATGAGATACATATAATCTGACAACCACATCAATGCTTGCTTCAAAAAATGTTCTGAGCCTATCTATTTCTCTGGTCCAATGCCTATAAAGATATAATCAACGCACTAGTATCGTTTAGAACCTAAAGTGGAACAGAATAACCGAATCATTTCCTGATAATCATTCTAAAAGAGACCATTAAGCTATTCACACTAACAAACAAGAGATCGGGCTTGTATCTAATGCCAAAAGGGTATCTACTGAACTTCTATTCAGCCTATACAAGTAATGATCAATTACAAAGATTCTTTATTAATTAAACTTTTATCTTTCCTATAGATGTCAAGGCAGAATTTAATGGGATTTGTATTAATACTATGTAAATTTGGTTTACATGTTAGTCATACTTTATTGCAATAATGATCATCTATTGTTATCTTAGCCTTGTTCCAGTAAACAAGCAGTCAGGTGCCTAATAAAACAAATATGAAACAGAATCTGTGTATACCGGTTCACTTACTATTATGTGATATGTGATCTTTAGCAATAAGTTTCATGTGCTTACGATTGACGCTAATGATGTAGAGGAGGTGATGATGGTAGCTGAATGTTTATATATGAGAATTCCTACATGTAGCAGAAACAGATACATAATAAGTTTTAACAGGGCTACCACTTCTTTTTGTTTATTAGAGCTATGAAGGACTGGATTTGTCCCCTTGTTGCCCTGTCATGATTATTTATTTATAGTTCTTAGATTTAGATATTTACTACTCAATGAGTCAAAGAGCTGATCAAAACGTACTCTGGGACTTTTCTTTAACATAATAGACCTTCTTAATCTTGATAGCAGATGCATCTACGCTGACTGCTAAAATATCATAGTGATCGAACATAGCGTCAGAGTTAGCTTTAGGGCAGGATTGTTGGGATCTATTCAATGGATTCTACTAAGACTTTAACATTTTATTTGTAACAAAAAGAACACTATTACAAAGATAAATTGAGTACATATTACAGTCAAACAAATTATATATAGCAATCGAGGGTGAAGTACAGGTTTAGGCCTTAGTTATTCGGAATATTGGATCAAGGACAAAATCAGCATATTGTAATCTATAACATTGCAGTCCTTTTTGTAACAAAATATTGAGGGGTCAAGACTAAAGTGAAGGTATGTGTGTGAGTGCGGATAATATAAAGGATTTACAGGGTACTGAAACTGATTTAATTTAGTTCTAATGTATATAAAATTTACACCACTTACAGGTAGACTACGAAAACTGAAAACTAGAAACTTTAAATTTTTCCAAAATATCATTTGCTCTAACGTAAGTGTAGCTTAAAAACGAAAAGAGAGTGTTATTCAAGAATGGAGCACATGTTTCTATGATTTTGGACTGTTTTCTTTACAAAGCTCAATTGAACTTAAAGGAGGCTTAAATAAGCCCATGTTTAAAAACACTTTCTAACATTCCCTCTCTAGTATCTCTCCCATGCTAATACTTTATAAAATGTTTCATTAATGTAATCCTTTAGGTTCAAATCCTCATGTTTAATCATCAAAAATCAATCTGCTTCAGATAGTTGAGAAAGTCAGTCACATCCAAGCTGCCCCTGCATAATTTAGTTATGTGTTTTGGTGATTGAGTTTGCTTTGTAAAATTGTCTAGACACTTTTTTCTTTGCTCGGAACATTTTATACAAGGTTTGTTCTTCACATATGCCTTGATAGTATCGGACTATCGGATATATTCTATCATTATGAACTTTATATTAGGTCCACAATGTATATAATGCAACAATTTAAGATTGTATACATATGTTAATCTTTCTTCTTGCAAGCAGGTCACCTGCAAGTGATTGCTTTCAGTATGTGCCAGGATCCCAGGCTCCAAAGTTGAAATAAGTGGCTGTCTGGTTACACTCTTTTCACCTAATTTGTAGGTTTAAATTAATCTTCAGGAAGAATATTTCAGATATATTTTCTGACTTGAAAGTCCGGAGAAAAAACTTAGACAAGCAGACTCTAAGTCACTTAGTGGGCGGCCTGTCGCATGAGCTGAAAAAGCAAAAATAAATCAATGGAATTCAAAGTCACAGACTTTACTGTTGTGGCTACTATGTGACATTGCAAGATTAACTCTGTTTGTTATTAAATGGTACTTTAAAGTTACAAGCTTTACTGATGTGGCTATTATTTGACATTACAAGCTTTAATTCTTTCGATTGCTATTTGAAAATAAAAACTTTACCATGTGCCTACTGTTTGACTACTTACCACAAGATTTTAGATGTTTATTTATCTCATATGCACATCCAACTGAGATTGGATTCATAGTAGCATTTGGTGGCAAGTAAGAAAAGGTACCTCAAATACTAGCAAAGGTACACAACTTATAGTGTTATTCAGATTCATGGGGTTATGTGTTTGCCTGTTTCCAGCATTGTAGGAGTGGGGGACTGCAATTTTTTAATTTATGGGATCAGTAATCAACCTTTTGGGCAGAAGAATCATACATATCGACTATACATTAAATGCTCTTGGCCAATGCGTATGCCTTTGCATAGCCAAGTTTGAATATCATTATTTGTAAATTATTGGCTAGCATGACTTGG
Organism: Oenanthe sinensis; assembly: GCA_028671895.1. Lineage (NCBI taxonomy): Eukaryota > Viridiplantae > Streptophyta > Magnoliopsida > Apiales > Apiaceae > Oenanthe > Oenanthe sinensis. Next base: position 19,459,688 of record CM053795.1, read on the forward strand.
TATGTATCATGGATGCATAAATGTATTTAGTCTTTTGCAGGTTCTATTGAATACTTATGTCCTAGCGTGTAAATTGTAATATAGTTAGCTATTGAATATGAGCCATTGTTACATTGATCATATAGTACAACAATTGTACATACCAGCTAAATGAAGGTCTCTGGCATGAAAACGAATTGCAGATTCTAAAAGTCGTTAAACAGACTTGCCGAGCACTTGTTCAACGATCCTATTAATTATTAATTTAAAGCCAACAATTTAGCAGATACTAGGTACTTTTAAGAGCTTAGTTGGAAGAGAAAATTCTAATATTTCAGCGCGAATACATAATATTGCATGCATTTAATTGCTGTTGTGATTCCAAAGATCAATGATCCAAGGACTAGGGAGTCTTTGCTTGTTAAAGAAGTGCCGAGATTCATGGAAAGTTCATTTGAAAAAAGGACCAAGGACTCTTGAAATACGCTGAAATCACCTTTGTAAGTTGCCTCTGACACTCTAACTTTCCTACATTCAACTTTTCCTATGTTCTATTAGTGATATCTCCTCTCACAATTTTTAATCCACTTGCAAAACTCTGTATGTTTGGAGTGGCATAATCTCTAGATACTTTGTTAAAATCCTGTATTACTATTATAAAACTTCAAACACGTTCGCCATTTAAAACCACTATTTTTTGTAAGTAAATAATCTCCATTCAATGCACACAAATTGAAATCTCAGTCCTATCAACAAATGTTCATTCTGGATTTATACTCGTAAAATTCACAAATCTTAAATTGAATTTGCAGTACGTCTCTCACATTTTTTCAAATTGCCTTCTTACATCTTATAGTTCTAGTTACATTCCCTCTAACTAATCAATATTTTATGTAATTTGTGAAACTTTATCAAGTACAAGGGAAAAGATTGGAAAATCTCAACTAGCATGGCACTAAGAGAAATTTGTCATTCTCTGTATTTGTCTATAATTTATTAATCTCAAAGAGACAAAATGTTCATCATTTTACCGGCCTAGCTTGCATCATCACCCTTTACTTAAATTACAACTTTACTTACAACTAATCACCAATCAGTCATAAACTAACTAATACAAGAACCAAGGAACTTTATCTCAAGTCATGTGAACCACTTGAGAGCATCCAAGGATATCCACATGCTCTTAAAAATTGAAAAAGAATGTCGTTTACCATATATTTTTCATTGCGATTTCTTTTACAAAATGAAAATAAAACTGTGTACACAGCGACCTTTCCCAGACCCTACTCATGCGGGAGGCTTGTCACCCAACCTGGAGCTTTACGACAATGTGTGTACTTAACTTGGTGAAGAAGGCATGAGAAAAGATCTGATCATCTTTGTTCTCAATGTATGATAGCTAGGCTCCACTGGTAGACCACAACAATACCTAAATCAACCCCATCTCTAACTAGTTTTTAGAAACAATGTAGTTCTTGTTAGTTCATTCATAGTGGGAGAACACATTTGAAAATTAAAAAGAAGCAGAATGGTGGGAAATTACAACTTACAGCTTGTAGACCCTGTATAAAGCTATCTACAAAAAGAAGAAATATTGGCAAAGTTCTTTTTTGATTAGATGAGATAAGCTTTTGTTTGTCAAATCCAGGGATGCCTTAAGTAAAGATTCGATAGGCCATTCTTCCTTTGCTTAAATAATTAGTGACGTTTATAAAGGTGATGATGCATTACCACAGATTTAATCTAGAAAATTCAAAACCGTGTAATGTTAGTTACCTTCCAATTATGATGTCATAGCCCCAAAGAAAGAATTTAATTCTTGTTGTTTAAAAAAAAGGAGGGGAAAAGAGAAAGTTCATGAGTGTTTGCATAGCTAAAGGCGCAACTTGCAAGTATATATTATGGTCTCTCATGATGATCATTGTTCTTATACGTGTTATCTTTAAATAGCATATCAATTTGTATACTATGCTTAATATAATGAATGTTAATCACACAAGTTTTCGAAACTATAGACTGTAGCTTTAAAGTTTTAGGTTTCGACTTTATTTTCTACAGAGCCGGGTTGAATAGATTCCTATCTCGTTTATTAAACAGAAGAGGGTACAAGGGTTGCAGATACAGAAGCTAGAGGCAACCTAGAGCACTATTTTCGAACATTTTCCGAAGAGAAGTTAAGTACAAAAACTATTTAATCAGTAGAATCGCAATATGATTAAGATGAATGTTATCAGACAAGTGGATTACTTGTATTTTTACCGAGAACCTTTAATTACTTTGTGGTGTTTGCTTTCTTTACTTGACCAAGAGGCACAAAAGTTATTGGAGTCTAAAGATAGAAGATTGTATTCGGCTTTATACCTTTGCGGAATCAAGTTGCATATTCATTTTCAGAATTGCAATGTAGTTTGGTACTTTCTTCACATGAAAAAGGTTAAGGTGCATATTATTTTTCCTTGTTTGGACAATGTATATATGTTTTGTCAATTTATATGTATTCTATGCTTGTTTGGCATTAGAAAAATGAATAGGTTCATTATCCATGGTCGGTGTCCACTCCACTATTGACATGGAAAGGAAACTAACAATAGATGTTTTGATGGAAATGTGATAACTTTAAACATTGTTGGGGAAGAACTCCGCTACTCAAATCTTTCCATCTTCGGGGAGTTTTCATTTTCAGTAGTGGCACCGGTACATGGAGTGCCTGCTGTCAAAGTACGAATTTCATTTAATAGCTTCTACTAATCTTTGGGAGATATGGTTGTACATGCTATCATAGTAAGGACAGATCTTCAATGTGGGTAATGAGACGATCGTCCTATGGATTTTAAAATATGTTGGTGTTAGTACTATTTTATCTGAAGATATTTAGATGGGTGCGCGATAGTTAATTCGACAGAATGCTTATCAATTGATGAGTTCAGATTCCCTAATATTAGTATTCTTTCATTAGTACTTGAAAACACCCGTGCCTCGTGTTTAAGGCATTGGATCCCCCCCTCCCCCCAACCCCAACACAACAAATCACACCTCAGGTTTAGAAGTTCAAATTAACTTCAAACCTCACTTCCTCTAGTTATTCGTAGATTGCAGTGTATCATACATGCATTTCAAAGAGGACTTGCTCTTAATTCAAACCAAGATTAACAAGAATATAGTAAAATTAATACTACTAAGAAATACCTGAGTATACCAAGTAAACAATGCAATCCTATGGTTGTACATGGTATGATAGTAGGGACGGATCTACAATGTGGGTAATGAGACGATCGTCCTATGGACCCTTAAAATATGTTAGTGTTAGTGTCTCATCTGAAGACATTTAGATGATTGCACGATAGTTGTTGACAGAATGCTATTATATCAAGTAATTTTGAGTTCAGATTCCCTCGTATTAGTATTATTTCATTAGTACTGAAAAAAACCCGTGCCTCGTGTTTAAGGCATTGGATCCCCCCACGCCCCAAAAGAGAAAAAAACCCAACAAGCACCCCTCAGGTTTAGAAGTTCAGATTAACTTCAAACCTTACTTCCTCTAGTTATTCTTAGATTGCGGTGTATCATACATGCATTTCAAAGAGGACTTGCTCTTAATTCAAACCAAAATTAACAAGAATATAGTAAAATTAATACTACTAAGAAATACCTGAGTATACTAAGTAAACAATGCAATCCTTGGAGAAATTAATTTACAACACGTCCTGATAAACATCCTTAATTATCAACCATAACATACAAGAACCATATATGCATATCATCCCTCCAGCACATATATTTGTGTTGCATGATTTTTTGTTCAAGCTTAACATACTTGAGTGGTAACATAAGCAACATATATACTGTGCATGAGGAGATTTTAAGAGTAATCCGAGTCGAAACCAGATACATGTCATATTTTGCATGTGACAAGAGCACGTGCTTTCGTAGATCTCGGACAGTGTATATTACATAAAATACTAATATGTTCTTAAGATCAACCCTGTGAAGTACTTCCTTGAAGATAACTGATTTGTATACATATAACTCACAGAATTGTTGACATTTAACATGAACAAATTCAGCAGTCATTAACAGCATTGTACCAAAACTCCTCATCAATGGCAAAACCTTCATTTTCGATATCCAAGAAACCAATGATTTCATTGAGCGACTCCAGTCTGCTGTCGAGCTCCGCCATTTGAGCTCTCAGAATAGAGTTTTCTGCCTCAACATAAAGCAAATGTTGAGTGGTGACATTCATAATTGTGATCAATTGATTGTTTGCTTTTCTGAGCTGAGCCAACTGAGCCATCAGATCATCCAAGTGCTTCTGTTTCCTTACCCGAGACCGCCTAGCTGATTCACGATTCGATATCTTTCTCTTACTTTTTCTCTGATCCAGCAGCTGCTGAAGATGTTCCTGATACATATCTGTGTTCTGAAGTGACCCTGAAGTTGTTATACCACTAGAAGATGCCATGAAAATTTAAGTAAACAGCACAATTATTTAAAAAGCTATTGTAAATAGCAAGTCTAGTGCTTAATTGTAGCTAGCTAGCTATATGTCAAATATGTCTATTTATATAGATTATGGTTATTAATGCTAGTAAAAAAAAATCGAAATTTATGAAACAAAGTATAACCAGTAGAGGAAAACAACAGAGAAGGATTGAACTAAATGGGTCCTGCGCCTATATGTAGAACTGATCATAAATACTAAAAGAAGAAGTTCATTAAGAATTTGAGACATCAAATTCGAACATCAAGAACAAAGGTTTGAGCATCAAGACTATTTTGTGCAAATGAAGAGCAGAATGAGTGAGAAAATGAAGAGCAGAATGAGTGAGCTTCGGAGTTTACAGAAGCAAGGGAGGGGGGGGGGATATGGGAGGGAGTTGATGTGGAATTTATACACACAACAGTTTAAAGAAAAAGCAAAAGCAATCAACTTTTTGCTGTTTGGCCAAATAAATAAAAGATGAAAAATAAATATTGTACTTTTTTATTAGATTTTAATATTTTATGCATAAAATAAATAACAGTAATATGCTATTTTCTATTTTTCTCTCTGTTCTTTTGAGGGGTTCAAACTTTGTTTTTTCTAAACAAGATGTTTATACTCCTATTTCCTTAACAAAAAAATCATACCAAATCATTAAATTAATATTGTGTTTGGTTAAAATACATAAAATTGAAATAAATATAATAAAATTGCACTTTATAATCAATAAATATTTAATATTCTCATTCAAATTTATTATCAGTGTGACTATTAAAATTTGGACCTAAATTCCCACGGGGTATTAAAATAATATTTTATTTGATATAAACACCTAAACACTTGTCAAATAAGCGTTCTAACCAATCTAAATTATGGATCATTTTAAAAATGATATTTTATTAATTTTATTTGAAAAATGAATATTATTAATCATGAAATTTCGTGTTAAAATTTAAATGAAAGTATACAAATTCGATGTTGAAATAATTGTGAACATGGTGATGTGAGTCAATTCTTTTTTCTCCTTTTTCTTCAACTTACGCCAAAACTTAGTCATTCATCATTGATTTGCACTCTTTTATGTTGTCCCCCCTCTTGGTAATGAAGCTACTTGGATCTAGTTTACTAATATTCCTTTTATGGATTGGTTAATCAAAGGAGTATGTCCTGCAAGTAAAAGAGAAATTTTGCTTTATGCACACCTACAGATATCAAATTTTTTTATTATGTATTGGTTGATATTAGGATTCTCCGTTGTTCCAAGTTCTAAGCATTCATACAAATTCTTGACCAAGGGCTCCGTTATTATCAAGACTTACTTTGAAACTAGGAATATGTTCTACTCAGCTATTAAACTGACGAGTGCATATGTTGGCAATGCTATTAAGCTAAGTGATGAGTATGCGCCGAGTGATGTACCAAGGCTAATGATAATCAATTTTTCACTGAATATGTTTCAAATTGTTCTATTCCTTTACAAGATACTATAAAATCTAATTTTGAGGTTAATGAATATGCCTCCATACAGAGCACTTATAATGAAGCATGGTTCAACAGGAAAATTACAATTATACGCAAATAATCAAGAAACTCAAGATATTCTCACACGCATGGATTCAGAGTTGATGATCATCAACTGGTACAAGGCAAAAAGTTTACAGACGGGAACATGACGGAGCAGAGGATGGTTTCTAGCTTGAAGAACATTGTCTAACCTAGGCTAGTTGTTTATTTGAAATATATATTACTTAAAGATTTTAAACTTTAATCTTAAAAATGAGTTTTAATACTCATTTCATGACCTTATTCATGATAACATAGAGTGTAGGTAAGTTTAATGCCTACTTATCTGTAAAATCTATTAAATTACCCAAACAAAAAAAGTATACAAATTTCCATATTATAAATTGTTAGAAATGACTATTCGGAACAACGACAGTTATATCCATAATATAAATAGCGTCGATACAAGAATAAAACAATATAAAACTAAATAATGAAATAACAATGAAGGTCGAAATAATATATCAAATCAGTAAAAGTAAAATAATGAGAGAGAAAAAAAGTTTAGGTAACAGTAAAACAATAATATAAACAATTGAGTCGCTAAGTATTCGAAAGATTTTGACTGTTCTAGAAGAGAACAACGTAACTGAAGCATTAAATATAGTAAATATATTTCTTATTTATTAATATTAATATTCAAATTATATTAGAATTACCATTAATTAAATTAAAATAATTAAATATTTAAATAATCTTGTACTAAAAGATAATTAGATTCCTCGTCCGAGTCGCCTCGAGAAGGCAATACATTCTCTCAAATCGTCTTTCGACTCGACACGATTTATCGAGACATTCTATTTTAAAAATTATATCAAGAGTCTCAATAAAATAGGTCTCAAACTTTACAATTTCTAATATAAATAACCATTTTAATATAATATTATAATTAATACAAAGAAATAATTGTATCAGACTTGGTAATAATTTTTTAAAATATTAGTTGATATTTAAAATAAGTTTTAAGCACTTTAACATCCAAAATTGACACCCCAATAAAAAATCAAAATTGTAGTTTAGAAAGATAATTTAAGTGTTTAACGACTAAAAATTATTGAACTATACATATTTCAAATAAGAAAATTTACAACACCATAAAAATATTTAAAATATAAAAGTTAATTTAGCAACAAAACGTTATGAAAGTTAAAAAATAGTTAAGTATCAAAGGAAAAGACGATAGCGTTGATGTGGCGGTTCTAAGATCACTTCAAACTATTTTTCTAATTATCTTATAATTTTGAATTTTTATAAATTAGTAATTAAGACTTCCTTTTTTATCAAAAAAATAAAAGGTAAGCGGTTTTTTTATGTTCTGATTTTTAATTGTACAAGGTAAGTATATATAATATATGGAAGGAAATATTATATAAAATAATTATAAATTATTACCTATACGGAATACATTTTGATATAAAGATATTTTACCGCCACTTCTGTAAATTAAATGTCAGGTATAAGAAAAATAAAATCACAATAAATTTTATTTATATCCAACATTTAATAAATCATATGTTACATTGTGTTAAATCCTTTGAACTAGAGACAATCGGATGATAACAATAAGAATATGCAAAATGGGGGAGTCGAGAGTGAGGAGTCGGTCAATATATAGACAGACGATCAATTTAGTTTTGACTTTATTTTAATTGATGAAAAAGTTACTAAATTGTTGTTACTTACCTTGTAACTAGGAATCTAATTATTAAATATTAATATATTATAATTGTACTAAATGAAAGTTGATTTATTTTCTAACAAAATAATTTTACAAGAGATCTAAAAAAATAAACGATGGAATGACTCAATGACAATAAATGTGTTTGATGAGAAAGCAACTAAGTGATGAGCCTATATAAACAATGATAAAATGTCTCATTCTCAAAAAAAAAATGTTTAAAAAAAGAGTAGTTCAATGGAAAGAAGCGTGTTAAATATTATAATTTAATAATCTATGTTATGATTTTAAAAAATAAATTCACTTTAATTTTGAAGAAAATTAATAACGATTATATATATAATAACATTATATTTAAGATAATCAAATTCAATTTTATTTTTTATTCTGCTGGACAATCAAATCAAAAACGACAATAAAGAATATACAATAAAATTTTAAGTTAGAATATAATTGATATTATTAATTTTATCGTACTGATGTTAGAAAAATATTTAATTATTAACCCACTTTTGTTCTGTAAAATTTAAATATTTTGCATTTATATATGTAAAAAATGATCAATTATTTATTTAACAATCAATTTACAAAAATTGTTTTGACTAATTTATATATTATTATAATTGTTTTTTTGATAATTTATTCTAATTTATAAAATTAATACTATATAATTTTTAATAAATTTATAAAAATATTACAAAACAACTGCAAAATGCAGTTTCCCGTAAAGATTATTTGCCTCCACCTATATAAATTAAAGATCAAATATCATAAAAATAAAATCACAACAAATTTTATTTATATCCAACATCTAACAAATCATAGATTACATTATGTTGAATGTTTTAAACTACAGACAATTGGATGATAAGTATATGAATATGCACGATGCGAGAGTCGGAAGTGGGTCAATACACAGATAAAGATTAATTTAGTTTTGATATTATATTAATTGATGAAAAAGTTAATATATTGTTGTTACTTATTAGTTAATCACAATTATAACATTTAAAAATTTAAAAGTAGTTGCAAGTATTGACTGATATAAACCACAATCGTATAAATTTAACGTGTTGTTTCTATGCATAACTGCTATGAAAAAGTTGAAAAAAGAAATTATTCCAATATACATGATGCAAGAATCAATCAATACGTAAACACACGATCAATTTAGTTTTGACATGATTTCATTGATAAAAATTTAATAAAATATTATTACTTATTAGTTTATCACAATTATAATATTTAAAAATAGTTGTAAGTACTAGCCGATATAGATCACTATCGTATAACTTTAATGTGTTATTTCTATGTATAATTGTTAGAAAATGTTGGAAGAAAGAATTATTTACATATTAATACATGGATTTGAGTTCATATGTTCTAATATAATTAAAAGTTTGAAATACGTATTAACGACGACCCCAATATAATTTCAAATATTTTGTTAAAACAAATATTATAAATTTACATACGCTAAAATTTAAAATACATTATCTAATTTTCACATAATTTTATTAAGAATTATTTAGATGTTATGATATACTTGACCTATATTGATATATCAATGCAAATTAATAAATTATAATACACATTTATATTTTGAAATTATTATTTAATTTAGAATCATAAATATTTTTTAACTAATTTATGGAATATAATATATTATAATTATTTATTTATTAAATACTTTTAATTTCAAAATATAATTTAAAAATATATTATAATGCCATTGCGAAACACGATTTATTAGACTAATCATTTGAATAAAGAGAATAGGAGTGAAATTTTTATAGGAATATATATTGAATTTATTTTTATTTTTATTAACTTATTATATTATATAATTAGGAAGGATCTCCGACCGGTCTTGAAATTATTAAAAAGTATATCTATACTATATTATTAAAATCAAAATATTTAAAATTTGATAATTGTTAATTGATCGATATCTAGATCGGATGGTTGATTAATTATTTGACTTATTTTCAAATATTAATATACTAATTAAAATATATCTCTAAATAAAATTAATTATCTTCTCAAGTCTATTCACCTAACTAAAATATATCACTAAATAAAATACACAAATATTATTCTCTTCAAATACAAACAAAATTTATAAAAAAGATTACACAAAAAATATATTTATTTATAGAGAAAAAAGGTCCTAAGGATGATCTTAAATAATTATATAAGTTATTTCAATATAAAAATTGAGTGATAATTTTGTAATAATAATGCACACCCCTCTTTATTTTCAAAAATAATTCTGATATTGTATTATATTTTGTTATAATCTTAGATAATTATTTAAGGTCATCAAACTCTTATTTATATATAATATTTTAAATTAGTGTTATAAAAATAAAAAAATAATATAAACTATATAAATAAAATATTAAAAAAGCAGAAAAATGAAATTCGTACATTGAACGGGATTGAAAAGGATATAAACCGGTATGTATAAATATTTCAAATTACCAATGTTATAACTTATAATTGAGTTTAAAGGTAGAAACAGTAAATCATTCCTATTTTTATTTTTTTTTTAACCTGCCGAATCTTCTATATGACTTTTTTCTCCGAGGTGACGGTACATATTTTTTCAATAAGAATATATCTTGACTTACATCCTTAAAAAAATCCTTAAAAAAATGATAAGGACCATGAAAATTGTTCCAAAAACTGACTTAAATACTAAATTGTTGTAATCGGTAATTTTTCTAATAATAATAATAATAAGAGATCCCAGTGTAAATATATGCGTCCACGAAATAAAATAAGATACGTATCATGTCATATCATTTGATAAAATAATTTAAAACAATTTTTAGGGTCTCTAACATTACTCTACATCCTTATTCACTATTAAAATACTACCACTTTTTCAGGATCTATATTAACCCGCTACTTCTGGATTATTTGTTCATTTTTCCCTTTAATTTCTTTAACTCCTGTTCTTCTTTTATTTTGTTTTCTATCAACGGACTATTTCTTCAAGTAAAAATATAAACTTAGATGTTTGTTATATATTTATTTATTTGTTTAAACAATATCATTTAATATATTTTATTTTTATTCTAAAGACTAATATTTCTTTTTTTTTTGCATATTTCATGTACCATTTTTAAAAATAATAAAAACAAAGTTGGATACATATTATAATTTCATATAATTAAATAATGTCATTAAAAAAATTATTTACTATTTTTTTAACATGCAATTTTTAGTATTAAAAATATAAAACTATAACATTTTAATTATATTATTTCATAATTTTATCCTTAAATTATGTACTAATTTTGTTTATTCAAATATTATTAAAATAATTTTTTTTATAACTATCTAGATGAATATAAAATATATAAAATTTTGAACATCAAATTTACAAAAATTAGAAAGGTACAAATATAATCGCACATATAAGAAACCTGTTATGTAAAATTTCTACTTGATCACATAAGACGAATGATTTAGTTTAGGTTTTGATAGCGCCTTGTTCCTAAAAAGTAAAATATCAACTAAAAAAATTATTTAATATATATCTTAAAAAAGGGTAGTGCATAAGTATATAAGTCAATATTTACTCTTTTAATAACTTTTTGCTAATATATTTAGTTTGCCCTAATTTCTCATAAATTTTCATATTTGGTTAAAAAAAATATAAGTGATATATAAAATATAATGTTATAATTAATGTTTTATTTAAAATTATTATACTGAACTTTTGTTTAGGCAAAACCAAATGATCATCGCATATTTTAAAATTTGAAATATTAAAACAACATAGATGATTATCTGCATATTTGTTACTAATAGTAAAATATCATTGGCATTAGATGAATTCTTTTAATCACGCAAGATTCCGGGTCAATTTTGGAAGCCAATCCCGCGTTCCTCGTGTTTTTATGACTTGTAAAATATAACCCAAAAAAATTATGCATTACTCGAATGTAATTTTAGTGTACAAGCATTTTTTTTAAACTTCTTTTTGAATTAATCTAACCTTTTAAAATCGAAACCAAATTTATCTTCAAGTTATGGTTTTAATTTTTACTTTCGAAACTAAATAGTAAGGTAAGAGTATTTTCAATTTTTTAAATATTACTGTAAGTTGAAATTTTTACTTTTAATCTATAAAATTAATATCAATTTTACTGAGAAATTATGACAGTATTTACAGAGATTACACATTATAATTCTCCTAAAAGGAGAGCACTTCCAACTAGCAGAAAAACATTTGAGCACATCGTATTCTTGAATCGATGAACTGAAAAAGTTATGTTTTGAAGAATAAACTGCCAACGGGCCTAAAGCCCCGATACACAGTCATGTTGCACATCCCCACAGTCTGCAACCAACTAGCTACAACATATGGGCTATGTTTTTTTAACAATTACCGAGTTAATACGGTGATTTCTTAAATCTGAATCATTATTTCTGGACGAATGTAGAATGAATATACAAATTGTTAAATTCGTGAAAAATGACTTCCGACGGATTTTACTTGGTATGTGATAGTGATAAGATATTCAAGTTGGTTGGTAAGCATATTTTTTTGGTGATTGCAAGTTTTACACAAAAATGAAAATTGGAACTTTCGAATTTTATTTTATATAAATTATAGTTTAAAACCAGAGTGCCCTTTAAATTAAAGTATAACTCAAGAGTTAGCATATCTGTACGAGTAGAATCGAGATCTCCAATTTGATTAAAAATGTGTCCTTCAATTTAAGCATTGCAAACGAATTTAATCACTTTTTCAATTTTTAGTAAAATTTGGATTTAAATAAAGTTCTAGTTTAATCCCATTATATGTATTAAATTTAAAATTTAACTTTGAAAAAGTACGGAAAACTTGATCTTGACTTTAAAAAATTTGATATATTTGATATTATTATCGGTAAGTGGTAAGAGTATGTGTGAGTAAGTTTTTTTTGATTTTAAATTCATACGTTTGTATTTTAAGTTAAGTATTTATAATATGCTGTCTCATTCAATTTTCTTTATCATCACTCATCATTTTAATATTCAGTTTGAATTATATGTTGTCATCATCTAATTTTTATATATCCGTATATGAGCCTTTCGCTCACCGCCGATATATGTTTCCTGATTTTTCCCGGTAAATATTCATTATTAGGTGAATTATTTTTTATGAAGAGTGCGAGTTACTAAATTTGAGGAGTTGTAAAGTTTTATATTTAAATTTGAATTTGTACAGTTAAAAGTTGAATTTTTTATTTTTGGATTGTAAGTTGTTGGATACTGAGAAGTTATAACGATTCATTGAATTTTTGGAGAATTTTATTTAAGTGAATAAATTCGGGATTTTAAAATTATTATACGTAAAGATTAAAGTCAAATAGTATAGGAGTAGAGTATATAAGAATAATCCCTCTCGTTAGAAAATGACAAAATGCAGCTCATTTTCAGCATATACATTCCGATCCTTGTATATTTAAAAAGAATCATGAACTAGTCAAAATATCTTAAATACAAGCCCCAGCTATTTATTCGTGCAGCTACTCGAGTGAAACTCGGTACCCAAACTCAGTCGACGAAGTCTACATTGTCCACCGAACAACTCGGTTGACCCACACTTTAGTTGCCACGTGTCATCACCCCACTGGACCCCACAGATTGGTAGATAATATTATAAGGTTATAAACACATATACATACAAGCCCTCTCGCTGTTTCCTTCTCTCTATCGCCGTCGGCGATCAATCCATACATATACATACAACTATACATACATCTCTCTCCTCATTTTTTTTTTCTATCCATCTTCAATTAATGCTCTGATTTGTGACACTTATCCAACACCACCTATTCATACAGATATACATACAAATCAACCTCGGGATTCGTGATTGATAAAATCGAGGTAACAGAATCTGTTCGCGATTGCAATTGAGTGAATTGTGTGTTTTGTTTGATAAAGTTGGGTGATTTGAGTGAATGTAGGTTGTTTAATTGATGGATTGGTGTTGTTTTTGTATAGGTGATTGTAAAAATTAGGGCTTTTTGTGGTTTCTATTGAAGAAAGAGATGTCTGGGCCTCTGGATCGGTTCGCGAGGCCTTGTAAGTTTAATTCTTTCATCTTTTTAATTGCTTATGTTATGTGTGTGTGTGTGTGAAGTTAATTGTGTGGAATTGTAGCGTTTTTGTGCTGAAGCTAGGGTTTTGATGTATATGTGTGTTTTACTGTTGTCGAAAATTTTGGATTCTTAATTGATTTTAGGTTTTGTTTTAGTTTTTTATTGTGTTGAGGATGTGGTTTTGTGTTATATATGTGTGTTAATTGCCTAAAAAGTTGATTATTTTTAGTAGTAATTTAAACATATGAATTTTTATTGATAAACGAATGAATTTTGGGTGAAGGGGGCTGCTCAGCTGTTTGTATATAATTAGCTTTCTGTTCCTTCAGCTGAATGTGGCTCATGTTATGCTTATATCGTTAATTGTGTTTTATAATTTTAAGCTAGAGTCTCTTTAAGGATGTCGGTAATAGCTGTTGACTTCTGTCAGATCAAAAATTTTGGTCGAGGGTTATCTTAAATTTGTCATTCTTATCAGTTTTGAGAATCACCTAATTTTTTTATGAGTTACAGAGGAAGTCACAGTTCTTATATTAAATGCTTGATTGACATTGTAATTTTTGTTTTGAGATTGTTGATTTATGTGTTTTTCTATTCTGCAGTGTCTTAAAATTAGGGTTGTCTTCAAGTTCATTTAGCCAAAAGTCATGTTACTGGAGTTTGTAAAAGAACAAGAAATAATCCAATGAAGAGATTATATGATTTAAAATCGATTGAAGTTTATGTAGATGCATAGCATCTGATGACATGGCTTCCCATAAATATCTCTTAAATACTGGTTCCTTGTGAAGCTTATGATGTAGCATGTGGTATAAAATATTGTTTTTAGTGGAGTCCTAGGAAATATTTTAGGAGTGTATGTAATGGCGGGTGCTTATTTGTATTTCTTCAAGATCGACGGAGTGCTTTTGGTGTATAAGCTTTAATTGCGAATGCAAAAAAATATTGGCATTTCTATACTTTCTGCACTCTCCTGTAAATAATATTTTGTCAAAAGATATATGTATTATGTCTCCAGAAATTTGTTAATTACTTGGACTTGGATATAGGAAGCATAGGTTTATCTTGTTAATCCTCATTTTCCTCCTTTTTGTTATAAATTCTATCTATATAATTCTTTGGCCTGATAGGTTTTGAGGGTTCCTCTGGTAATGATGAGAGAAGAGAAAGAAAATCTGATTTTGAAAACTCAGAAGACGAAAGAAGGACGAGAATTGGCTCTTTAAAAAAGAAAGCACTGAATGCATCTTCCAAGTTTAAACATTCTCTCAAGAAAAAGAGCAGTAGGCGAAAGAGTGATGGCCGAGTTAGCTCTGTTTCTATTGAAGATATTCGAGATGCCAAGGAGCTACAAGCTGTGGATGCATTCCGTCAAACACTTGTCTTGGATGAACTGCTGCCTGAACAACTTGATGATTATCATATGATGTTGAGGTACTCCGGACTTGCCTCACTCTGTTAAGCGTTGGACGTATGACATATTATTATATATTTAGAATATCATGTTTAAATTTGTAAAGTTGCATCGATTAATTGAACATGAATGCAAGATAATAGTGACTTCTACATGGTGCCTCTGTAGATGCTCCTCTTAATTATTTAACGAATGTGATGTTAAAAGGTTGACATACATGTTAGTCAGTGTTCTCATATATTGTTCCTTTTGTTTCAAGCTTAACATTCTCTTTGCTTTTATTGGCATGTTGATTTTGTGCTTTTAAAATTGTGCCCCTCTGTACGTTCCCTTTTTTCACAAATTCACTATTAAAATCATTTGCTTTCCTTCTGTATATACAATGGAAAGTGGCACGAAACTGTAGACAATACATTTATAATTTCACATTTTGAGGTACAAATATCTAGGACATTACTAGTTCTTCAATAAATTTGAAGATACAGTTGGAATCGTCTATAAAAATACAATTAATAATATGTGCTATGCTGTTATCTATGATAAGTTGTGCATAACATTTAAATTATTAATAAGATCTGTAAGATCCATCATGTATCTTTTTTATTACTTTTATGATGTCACTTGAGTTGACTGTTATTGCCTTTTTTCTTTTGTATGCAACAATATCTTGTGGAACAGAGTCCAGTCTCCTGTCTACTATTTCGCTCTATAGTCACATCAGGCCAAATTTTCCGAGATTCAGAAGATTTGTAAAATCTAAACAGTTCCATTCTGAACTAGACTGTAGTACTGTCTGCTAAGTGTTGTATGGGATCAACTATTTAGAATTTTAGATGGTATTTGTAATATATGAGCTCATTATGTAACAAACTCAATATCAGCTGTAACAGTGTTGTAAAACAAAAACTTATAGATAAGTCATTTCGTGCATGTCCTTCAATTTGCATTGCTTCAGAGAATCAGGGTGTAATTATTCGAATTAGAATTTATTAGCCCTGCAACTGTATAGGTCTAAGTATTTTGGTAACCTGTGTTTTGTAACTTAATATTTGTTTTCAGATTTCTGAAGGCCAGGAAATTTGACATTGAAAAAGCAAAGCATATGTGGGCTGAGATGATTCAGTGGAGGAAGGATTTTGGCACTGACACAATTTTGGAGGTATATCTATCTTATTTTATCTCAAATATGCTGTTTGCATACTTTATTTTGTCAGGATCTTGAACTCAGAAGTAGTATCGACTTGTGTGGCATGTGGCAATTCTGTTTTCTTTAGTATTTTAATAATGACACTTCATTTGTTGATATTATACTAGGATTTTGAATTTAAAGAGTTCAATGAAGTTCTGAAATATTACCCTCAAGGTAATCATGGTGTGGACAAAGAGGGCAGACCTGTCTATATTGAAAGATTAGGAAAAGTTGAGCCTAACAAGCTTATGCAAGTAACAACTATGGATCGGTACATAAAATATCATGTAAGAGAGTTTGAGAAAACTTTCAAAGTCAAGTTTCCAGCATGTTCGATTGCTGCAAAAAGGCACATTGATTCGAGCACGACAATTTTGGATGTTCAAGGCGTGGTATGGTTCCTCGACAGTACCTATTTCTTCATATATTAGCGTCTTAGTACCCAGTATCATCATATATCTTGATACATTTAAGCATGATATCTCTACTTTTAATTATAAAGGGATTGAAGAATTTCACCAAGGTAGCACGGGAACTTGTTATGCGGCTCCAGAAAATAGATGGTGACAACTACCCTGAAGTAATCATGACTATCATTCCTCACTCAATTACATATTGGCTATTTTTTATATTTATGATACGAGGAACAAATATCAATTTCTATAATTTTCTCATTGTACTACTCTTTTGGGCAGTCACTTCATCAAATGTTTATCATCAATGCTGGTGCTGGATTCAGACTGCTGTGGAGTACTGTCAAGTCTTTTCTGGATCCCAAAACGACTTCGAAGATTCATGTAAATCAATATATACTTTGACAGGTTTAGAGGCATTACTTTTGACATTTCCTATTCTTGCCAACCTTAACATATTACTCTTGTTTTGAGCTCTAGGTACTTGGAAACAAATATCAGAACAAATTGCTTGAGATTATAGATGGAAGGTAATTCAGTGTAGTACTCTATCTTCAAAATTACTTGGAGACTAAAGCTGTATTCAGTTTGCAATTATTTCTCCATAACATCTTTGAGTAGTCTCCCATCTTATAAGTGTTTTTTTAAAATGTACAGTGAATTGCCAGAATTTCTTGGGGGTACCTGTACATGTGCAGATCAAGGAGGCTGTCTTCGTTCTGATAAAGGGCCATGGAAAAACCCTGACATTTTAAAGGTTCTGTCCTGGTCTGACTACTTCATAGTTCCCTGATTGTTGGTATATTCAGTATAATATCTTATCTTGAATAGACCGAATAGTTGGTGACAAAAATAAAAAATAGTGTTCTGAAGTCATGTAGATTTACCAGATCTTTTAATTGTGAAATTCTCCCTTATTTACATTGCAGATGGTTCTTAGCAGGGAAGCAGGACGTGCCAGACAGGTTGTTAAAGTTTTGAACAGCGAGGGAAAGGTAGTTGCTTATGTTAAGCCTCGCTACCCCGTGGTATGATATTGTGGTTTATTTCTTCTTTCTTTTGCTGGATACATGTAGTGCACCTTCTTTCATTATGGTAATTCATTTTCTCTTATGTTTTATTGAAGCAGGTAAAAGGCAGTGATACATCCACTGCTGAGTCAGGATCTGAAGCTGAGGATATTGCTTCTCCAAAAGCAATGAGGAGTTATTCAAATCTTCGTTTGACTCCTGTTCGTGAAGAAGTAGGTTTTCAAATTTCATCATTTATTATATTTTGTTTGGAAAAAACATGGTGGTGTGCTTCTTATGATATCCTTTTTGTGTTTCAATTTTTGAAGTGTTATACCGGGATTTGTAAGGAAGTTAGGTTCTTATTAATTTTTAAAATTGTGGTTCTCTTCCCTAGCCATGACTTGATTAGTTCGGAACTATGACCCTGCACGTGTTGGCTCTGTTCAAAGCGTTTCAAGATTTCTCCTCACTTATCTAATTTACTGTGCTTTGTAAAAAAACAAACAGGCCAAAGCAAATGGAGCTGCTAGCCATACTAGTACCTTCTTGGGCTATGATGAATATGTACCCATGGTTGACAAGGCTGTTGATGCTGGATGGAAGAAGCAAGCATCCTTTAAAAAGGTTACTGCTTCCAAAGGTTAGAATTTAGCTTGCCTACCAGTAAAATACTGCTTTAAATATTACATATCACCCTAAATTTCGTACTAACTCCTAATCCACATCAGAGAGTATGATGTAGATTCTGATGAGGATCCAAATTCTAAATTAACAGTATTCTTTGCGTAAATGCATGCATGCAGTTTACATCTCATATAAGATTTGGATGCTTTATCTGCTGATGTTTGATAATATTTAACTATATTTTAATTGGTACAGTGACGCCTACGCCCACACTACCTGCCTCTCAAAAGGCACCAGAAGGAAATCGTGCTCAAATCATAGCATTGCTTATGACTTTTTTCATGACCCTTTACACATGCTTTTACTCGGTGGCCAGGCACGTAATCAGTATACATCCTGGAAAATCTTCCAATAATGACGAAAATGTTCAGGAAGTCACCACTGATACAATGCCCAAGGATGAACTATACCCCCCTTCAACTCCAAAATTTTCTGAGACAGAGTTGCTCTCTTCTGTTCTCAAAAGACTAGGTGAACTTGAAGAAAAGATGGATACAATGAAGGCAAAGCCCTCTGAGATGCCTTACGAGAAAGAGGAATTACTGAATGCTGCTGTTTGCCGTGTGGATGCTCTAGAAGCTGAGTTAATTGCTACCAAAAAGGTGAAGTCATTAATTGAGAAATTTGTTTTAGATAATATGTTACTACTACTGGTTTTTGTTCAAATATGTATGTGGCAAAAGCTGTCCTCAGGTATATGGTGGCGTGGACAGCCAGTTTACTCATTCTTGTATACAATTATACATAAGTGCAACTTGCAATTTAAGATGTGAAGTTGAATTACATGGTATTTTCTGATTACAATCATTGTACTATGTTGCTTAGTTTGAATTTGCATCCTCTACGCAGACAGATTATATATTATGGTCTTTAGACTGCTCACAGCTTTCAACAGATTAAAATCCGATGTCCTTTTATGTATTCCAACATAATGCTTTGCCCTATGTCCTTTTATATATCATGTGAAATAATTGAAATCTAGTTCGGGTTTGAACCCTTTGGTTCTAGGCTGGATTTAGTTATGTTGTGCTTGGCTAGTGAATGTTGGACTTGGAATATATGTAAATGTTAGAATAGCAATCTCCAAGCATCATTAGAAGTACCTTTTTATATACCAAATAAGTACTTTTCCCTGAAGAGCCTTTTCGTTTCTTTCCTGAGTTATTTTAAGACTACTATATCAATTCATAGCTTTGGTACTCACCCCTAGGAGACATTGCTTGTTTGTGGTCAGGCTCTTCATGAAGCTTGGATGAGGCAAGAGGAATTGCTTGCTTATATAGACAGTCAAGAAGAAGCTAAGTTCCGGGTAAGTTTTTATATATGTATTTAAATGTTTCTTAAACTACTTCATTACAGTCCATCCCCCTCTCCCCACACTCACAGAAATGTATGAACGCATGAATGCATACATGCTCGCACTCTCAACTGATAGTTATGTTCTCATGCTTGAGCAGAAGAAGAAGTCTTGCTGGTGAAAGCCGGAGGTAGCTTGTGTGTAGATGTGCTTGGCTCATATGTGTGGATATGCTTGGTTATCTTTTAATTCATGTTTTTATACACATTTATGCACGTTGTACCTATATTCATCTTGCTGAGGAGTTGTTCCAGCCTGTGTAAGTTGACATTGTGATGGGTACATGAAATGTATAAATTTGTGTGCCGATATTTTCACTACCTATTATGAGTGCTAAATGTATGTGTTAAAGTGAGCTGACATTATTCGGGATTGTTGCTCTTCTTCAAACATTGAACTGGGTTACTCGTGTTCAGTATAAATTTGTTTTATGAACCAATATAAATTTGCTGAAAGGAATTTGAACTTGCGAAGTTCGAAGTCGAAAGTGATTAATGTTCCCTCAACCAAACCTTACGACATCAAAAGATCTACAAATAAGACTTCAAAAATTTGATTTGCCCCCAAAGATTTTGCATTATGATTCAAATGGTTTAAAGTTTACTGTTGAGTATTCATACAGTTTAAATCTTGTCAAGAGTATAGTTTGCATTACCTTGGCCCTTGATGAAGTTTGAAATAAGCGAAGGGAAATTTTTTAATATTAATGTTATAGTAAAATTTATGATTAGTCAAGGAGAAAGTCGATAAATTTAAATATCCTACTAATCAAAAGCTTGTTTTAAATTTGTATTTATCAACAAAAGCTTCTCTCTTCTTATAATGAGATTTTTTTTAAAAAAAGAAAAAGATTTATTTTCATTAATTTGTTTATGAGTGATTTTCTTGGGTGGTAGCCCTACATATCATAATGCAAAATATCACAATTTGAAAAAATGTCTCTTTCTATCACCTAAAAGCAGTGGCGGACGCAGGATATTTACCGAGGGTAGGCCAAAATACACTGTAATATTTTTTTTACGAATACATAATACATGATCAAATATATTGCATAATACAATATGGGCTGAGCCAAATTTCAGCATGGGCCAAATATAAATATTTATGATTTGAAAAGCTTATTAAAAAAAAAAAAAAAAAAAATTTTAGGTCCCAGAAAACTCAGCACAGGCCAGGACATACCCTGGCCTGGCTGTCGGTCCGCCCCTGCCTAAAAGCGTAGCATAAAGTTACGTCGACGTAATTTAATATTACGTTTTCCCTTACATTTTCTGGGAAAAAATAAATCAAGTTGCGTTCTTAACATAAATGTAATTTGCTTTTGCGTTATCTCTAACTGAACAATTCTCTCTCTCTCTCTAAGCACATGCATAGTATTTATTATTTTTGTCTTGTACTACAAGAAATTAGGGATGTTCGTGGGTTATAAAACCCGATTAAATCGATCCAAATCAACTTTGTTTAAGCCGATTTAACCTAAAATAAAAAATTCAATATTAGATTGGATTAAAAAAAAAAATCTAACCCGAATTAATTGGATTGACTATGAGTTGAAAGTTATTTTAACCAACCCAATCCAACCCGATACTTATATATTATATATTATATGCTATATAATATATAATTATATTCAATATTTTACACTTTCATGATAATTTATATATTATACATTAATATAATAATAATTATATATTAAAAGTTTTGAATATTTATTAGATTATTTTTAAGTTTTACAATTTACGAATATAATTTGCTAACGTTGTTTTAGTTTTTTTTTCATTTATGTTGATATATTAAATTTTATTATCACAATTTATGTTTAAATATGTGAAAATATAAAATTTTAATATTAATTACAAACCGATTAAACCGAACCAACCCGAACCAAACCAACTAAAATTGGGTAGGGTTGGGTTATATAATATTTTTAATATAATGGGTTGAAAATTTTCAAACCAAATTAATTGAGTTGGGTAGAAAAAACGACTCCAACGCGGCCAACCCGACCCATGAACACCCCTGACTGACACTCAACCCATTTCTCTCGGCCCAGTAACACGAAATAGATGATTTTATAAAAAAAAACAATAACGCGACTTAAAGTCATCTTATCATGTGATAAAGAAGGGCCAATTTATTAATTAGTGATATTTTGAATATTTTATCTCTAAATCGTAATTAAAAGAGGACTAAATTGCAGTTTGATGGCCTGAACTATTTATATTTTTGTAGAAAAATGGTCAAATTATAACACTTGCCAATATAGTATCCAAACTATTTACCTTTTAACAGTTAATTGCATTCCATCTATTACATTTAACTGCTGTTAATATCAAAGGGTAAAATAATAAGCTTTATTTTTTTTGTGAAAGGTCAGCTTGGTTTAAATACAAATCCTTATATATATATATAATAAAATTTCAAACAAATTCTTCCTAATTGAATGCATTTCTTTTTAAATATATTTAAATCCTATCAATAAAAAGAAAATAAAAAAAGAATAAAAATGTCAAAAATGATAATATAACCAAACCAGTCAAATACTCAGAAAATGTATCAATAATTCATACATACCAGTTACATTAAAGTTCTACAACTAACTTAATATACATCCCAACTACCACATATAAATCTTAAATATGACAAGTACATTATATAGCATGGTAGTTTAAGCAAAATTGAAAGCAAAAAATATTTAGAATAATTTTCTAATGCTTGAGAGAGTTTTTCACTCTTGCTTTGTTTTCTAACCTTTTTGGAATCATTTTCTTAGCTTGAGTTCGAACATTTGAATTTGCATAATCTTCATGTCTCATAATTGATCCTTGCCCCTCTTGTTTATTCATTTGGGCCTGATTTCCTGTGAATTTCTTTGCTTTCTACAGGTAAGTAATACGTTGAATATGAGAAAATATTTTTAATGATTTCCATTTTTCATTATAACAGCATTACATGGTTTTACCTTAAGTACACATGTCCGGGAGTTGTGTCCTTCCTTTTTACAAGTCTTGCATACCACAGTTGACCTTTTAGTCACTGACTCAGTGCCCTCTTCTGCCGCCTTCTTTAGGAGGTCATTTTTCTACAATTTTATCCACTAAAATCATAATAAGTTGCATAAACTATGCAATTGTAAAAAAGATATGAAATTTAATACCTTAGCATCACATGTTCTTGCATTATGACCCTGGACTTTGTAATAGGTACAATTCGCAATAGTACCAACTTTACTTAGTTTTCTAGTGTCTTCAGGGATGTCATTCTTAGTTGTTCTCTTTTTTTTTGGTCTACCAGTAGGAACTTTGACATTCAGAGGTAGAGGCTTTTGTTCTATAATTTCTTGCCAAAACTCACGCATGACAATCAAGTCTAATGTACAACTATAAAGTTGTTTTCATTGTATTAAGCAAAGTTCCAAATAATGGTGATATCAAAAGGGTTAAATGAGAGTTTCACCAAATAATGGTGATACCACAACTTGTAATACCCCCTTGATGCACCACTCTCTACTAACATACTACTAATTTCTAATAGACTTATTTCATCCGAATCGCACCAATCTACATACACTAATGAACCCCCAATATTTTTTTTTGGATTTTCTTCAAATTTACCATCATAATAAAGCTTAATTGTAAATTGTTGGGAACTTGATAACATTTAAAAATACAAATAAACTACAATATATGAATTCATATATGTAAATTAAACGAGTATCATCAAACTAAAGCAACACATAGATTTAGCCACGTATGAGTGCAAAAAAATAACAATATATACCTACGCAACTCTAAGAATGCTTCAACAGGAAAATCCCTAATTTTTAACACCAATTCGACATATATGCATGCGTGCCACTGTATACGGAGTAAGTGACATCTTACTTTGATATTCAGGAGACTCGTATGATTTATACTTGCGTGCATCTTCATTTGTCCTCAGTATCCACATCATTGCCACTGATTTACTCCGATTTGCTTCGATTGATTCAGGGTTCCAACTTACAATTGTCGTGGGAAGGGAATAGGGTTTGTCTTGGGGACTGAGGTAATATACTGAATATATTATAATATATATGTATGATTTTACTTTTATAACCCTCATTTTATATTTTAATTACGAAATTAACTAACAGCCGTCAGATGAAATAAACGGAATGCAATTAAGTGGCCAAAAATAAATAGTTTGGACACTATACTGGCAAATTTTATGATTTAGTCATTTTTCTGCAAAAATAAAATAGTTTGAGCCATCAAACTGCAATTTAGTATTAAAAGGGCCATTTCTCACTTTTTTTAGTAGAAAATACAAAAATTTTAACAGAAATTTCTTATATATTTGTTTCAAACAAAAAAATTCCAAGACTTGGAGATATTTTCTTTTCTTTTCTTTTATTTATTGAACTCGGGAAAACATGTCAGTGACAAATTTTTGTTACTATTTTCGGAAACACGAATGGGGTGATAATATTGGTAACTGAGTTTGAAGTTTGAACAAGCACAAGAGGCTGTGCAAAAGCAATGGCAGCCATTGAATATCCTTGTCATAGGCCTTACTTTAAGAATACCAATACAATTTATCCGCACAAATCTTCCTCAAAGTATAAAGTAACATTAAAAATCAGCACTAGGAGCAAAAAGTTGGTGGGTTTTTTGCTGCAAAACCCCACAAAACCCCAGCTTCTAAATCAATAAACCGATTTGCTGATGATATGGATACAGATTGTAGAAGCAAAATGGGCAGTGGGTTTGTTTCAAAGAGTGACAATGAGCTCATGTTGGCAATCAGGGCTGGATCTGATCATACCAAGTAAGACAATATCCCCATTTAGCGTAAATTATAAATTACTTATAAGTTGAAAAATATGTACGTGAAGAGCATGTGTTGAGTTCCACCTTTTATTATAATTTTGTTGAAATATTTATGTCGGAGTTTTAGTAACAATTCAACCCAGCCATACCCTACCCATTTTCTCTTACAATAAAAATATAGTACTACTACTATTGTTACAAGCCAACTTCTCTCTGTGCAAACATGTTCTATTTTATTTCACTTGTAATTTGTACAGCTGAAGAAGTGCATTTTGGATGTATTAAATAAATATATCAGATCTGTGGTCTCATTTTGGATGCGAACCAAGTGAAAAGCATCGTGGATGAGGTAAAACAGTTGTAAAGCGGACTAGTTTGATGCTGAGTGGCTTAAAGAGGATAATGAGCCAGAGGAAGAAGTTTTTGACCAAAGTTAATGAAATATCGAAAACTTTGATCAAGACAATATTTAAAACACCCTTCTTACCTTTATTTGATGACCTATCATCATATCTAGTGCCTGTGGGGATGAACATAACAGCAGAATAATTCATTTCACATGATTCACATGGAGTAAATTCGAACTCAAGATCAAAATTCGGGTTCACATGATTCAAATTCATTTCCAAAATATTAGGATGGACTCAAAACCGCAACTCGAGTTCCATACCAAAAATTTAAGTCACGTTAATATGTACAGCATGTGTATGTCTTAATAATAACAAAGGAGGACATTGGCATTGCTTGATTGTCCACATGGTATGCATTATAGAATTAGCTTCCCTTCATATTTTAAAAAGGAAGAAAGTAATGAAACTGAAAGTAAAAGTAAATAAGACATATTTCATTCTAAAATTGGAATGAGTTTGTATGAACGGGACGACTAACAATATTTCATTAAGATCGTTTGTCACAAATTTATTATTGCTGGACGACACAAAAAATCTCTTAACCATTCACCTTGTAATGCGAGTCTTGAGTTGTCCAGATACCCCTTAATTTCTTGTTTAATCACTTTAGCTCAATGAAAGTGGCAACTCTATATTTTACAATATTTGTTGGATATTTTTTTTGTATAAATGAATGGACGCAAATTTTTATTCCAATCACATACATTATTATAACATAAGACAAGTTGACTACTTAAATTACGAAAGTATACATATAAATATATATACTAAAATTTATAACTACTTACAAAGAATTATATGTATTAAAAATAATTAAAGTGAATTTGAATCATAAAAAGTTAATGATAAAAAATTAATATTAAACAGGTTTTCAAGTTGTGAAGATACAGATAAATAAATAAAATAAATAAATCTTGTCAAAAAAAGTAAATAGTGATAATTTCCCCTAAATAATTTAATTAATATAATTATGTGCAACTATAACAATTAATATCAATTAATATTAAGTTTTAAAAAAAACATAACACAAATTTTTTTCATTAAGAGAATTTCAAAATTTATTTATCAAACAACATTATTCATTCAACATTCAGAAAACATGTTTTCGTTCAGATTTTCAACCGGAAAATATTATTTAGATTTAACAAATGATCCCTTAACAAAAAGAGGAGATAACAATTAAGTTGAATCTTAAAATCATACTACAGTTTCGATCTAAAATATCTTAAAATCATACTTACTTAAAACTCTACATAAAAAAATCAGGCAGATTTCTCTATAAAAAAAAAAAATTCTGGCTGATTAATTAATCGGTCGACCGACTAAATATAAATTGCATTTATAAATAATTCAATAAATATATTATTATTATATATTATGCAAAGTAATCCAAATAATATATACATGCACAACATGATCTTCAAATTTCATAAATTCACAATGTGACTAGTAGTTGAATCGAAAATAATTTTTTTTATTTTAACTTCGTAGCCGTAAATACGTAAGGTTAGTATTCACCGTTCAAAGGGCACGTATTCTTGAATTCTGCTACGTGCTGGATCTACAAATAAAGGCGGGCGGGGTTTTACAATATGAATCAAACACGAAACTATATGCATACGAAACTTTGGCCAAAAATAGCAAATCTTGTCACCATAAATAACGCCCAGGCTTATGTTCTTCATTTTCGTAACAATCTTTGAAAAATGGCCAAGAAGACCAGCTCATTTGTTTTCTTAGCGCTATTTCTTGCTATCTTCCTTGTTGCTAATACAGGTTAGTATGCATGTCCTCAATTTGTCACAACCGCTAGGCACAAATTCTTCGATTTTCTTTTAGTAACGAGCTGAATTCGAGTACTTTCACGACGTTTCCATAAATCTAATAATTTGAAGACACTAAAAATGTCGAATTCTTGTAACAAATTTATGTATAGGTTAAATATTTGTTTTTGTTTGTTGATGTTATTTTTTTTTCATTTTTTAATGTTGTTTGTGCATGTGCTGTAGGAACAATTAGGGGAGTTGATGGAGGTTTATGCGAAAAGCCAAGCTTGACATGGTCGGGCAATTGCAAAAACACACAAAACTGTGATAAACAATGCAGGGAGTGGGAAGGAGCCAAACATGGTGCTTGTCACAAACGAGGCAACTGGAAATGCTTCTGTTACACTGATTGTTGATTCGATTTACGCTGTTTCATGTTGCCGTGTTGTCCTCGGTATCAAATAATAAATAAGAAGGATGTATCGTATATGTTACTGCAAGTCTGCAACAATCGCTGCTATAGAAAGAATATATTCCGGTTTATCATTTGTAGTGTGTACTGTGTGTTATATAATTATTGTCAAAACCTATACATATCTAACCGATCTTATTTTTGCATGCACACTTAAAGGTCCTAGTCTCAATCAACTGAGACACCAGTGCGGGACATATCTATCTGGTTTTAGATAGACGATATTATGATAGTGGTGGTTGTTGACCGTTTGGATAAATAATTCAGTTTCAGATTGGATTATATACGGTTAGGATTAGATCGTATTTGATTCCTTTCGGATCCAATTTTAATTTTGTACAATTTGAATCAGTTTCGATTCTGATCAAAACGACTTCAATTTTGGTCAAAATCAAATCAAATTCGGTTTGAATAATTTTGAATTGGATTTTGATTAAATTCAAAAAAAAATGGTTTGGATTAATGGTGAATTAATTTGAATTATTGTCGAACTGAAAGTCGTTAAACCAATTTGTAAAATTAAAGTTAAAATTTGATAAAATGATATCCAATAAAGTAATATATTTTTTCATCCCAACATGGGTAAATTTTCTCTCTCCAATAATTTTTGTCCTGGTTTGACTTTTAAAAGTCAAATAATCACCCAAAAGTCTAACATGGCCTAAACTTCTATTATGATTAATGACACGATAATTTATAATTGATACAACACAACGTAATACGTGATTATCATTTGATGAATGTGGTGCTCAACAGCGACTACAACAATACCTATTGTTTCTTCATCTTCCGCATTAAGCATTTCGGTTAATATTCGTGTTCAATTAGACATGGTAATTTTTTTGAATTGATTATTGAGAGTGAGTTTTTGTTTTTATTATTTCATCAAATGCATCATTTATTTATAATAATAGTAATAATATATCCGTTGAAATATAATCACTAAAATTTAATCATTGAAATATAATCATTAAAATATGATTGTTATGGACTCTAATTTAATGTAACCAACACAATAACTTCAACTTTCATAAAACCAGGTATTTAATTTACTGTATTTGGTTGTGTGTTAACCTAGAAACGCATATTATCATTGAGAGTGAGTTTTTGTTTTTATCATTTCATCAAATGCATCATTTATTTATAATAATAGTAATAATATATCCGTTGAAATATAATCACTAAAATTTAATCGTTGAAATATAATCATTAAAATATGATTGTTATGGACTCTAATTTAATGTAACCAACACAATAACTTCAACTTTCATAAAACCAGGTATTTAATTTACTGTGTTTGGTTGTGTGTTAACCTAGAAACGCATATTATCATTGAGAGTGAGTTTTTGTTTTTATTATTTCATCAAATGCATCATTTATTTATAATAATAGTAATAATATATCCGTTGAAATATAATCACTAAAATTTAATCGTTGAAATATAATCATTAAAATATGATTGTTATGGACTCTAATTTAATGTAACCAACACAATAACTTCAACTTTCATAAAAGCAGGTATTTAATTTACTGTATTTGGTTGTGTGTTAACCTAGCAACGCATACTCGTAAGGTACAAATTACTGCAAAACACTGTAACCCACTTACTTAGGTCAGATGGCCATCCTAAGTTACATAGTTGTGTCTTATTTTTATTAAATTGTACAATATATTAGAGTTGAGTTCTATGGAGAACTATTTTATTAGAGAATTTTGAAGAACACTTTTTATTTTTTTTTAAAAATCATCACACTTTTTGTTTAAAATACAAGTGTTCTGTAAATACAAACACAATTATATGAGAAAATTATTTGAATTCTTAAAAAATAATGAAAAATGTTTACAAAATACATACATATGATTTACAGAACATACTAGTACTACACTTCTCATTTGGTTAAATATATCACATTTTTCATCAAGAACACATGTGTTCTGTAAGTAAAAACACAACTAGAAAACTAAATTATGTATTTGGAGAAAAAAATAGTGAAAAAAATTCGCAGAACATGTGTTATGAAAATACAAAACATACTGGTTCTCCGGAGAACTTGTTCTCATTTGAGTCTAGCCCAACATTTAATATATATTAATATTATATATTAAATTATATTGATTACTAAAATTGTATAATATATATCAAAATCTAAATAAAAAATATTAAATAATATTCTTTTTGTGAAAAATATATAATGCATTTGGTGATGTTTATATGTTAAAAAAATTTATAATAACATTAAAAATGCATAGATTAAGTTTTTTAATAAAAATATTAATATATATAAGTCAACTACTATTTAAAATTATTTATAATACTTTACACACACATATATTTATATATGTTATATATATAAATATATATAATCTTACTAAAAAGATATTATTTAATTCTATTTGTGTTTTTTTTATTTGAAATAGAGTAACATTATATTAATATATTTGACTCATTTTAATGATTATTTTCAATTTTGAAAATCTCAATATTTGTTTCTTAGTTTAAATGTTATCGAAATATTGGATATTTTTTTATTTATATAAATAAATTGCTTGTATTATTATACATAAACAATTAATTACGTAATTTATCATTTATAAATCAAACAAATATTTATTTAATATTAATATATTTTAAATAATAAAATAAATGAGTTACATACTTATAATTCATAATCAACCAAACACATGCTTTTCATTTATGCAGTAATATACACACCGTAACCTAGTTCTAAAGGAAATTGTAATTAGACCGTAACCAGAAAACTTGCAAACCAAATGAGGCCATAAATGTTAATATACCAACGTTGAAATGTACCCTTTAAAATATAACAATTAAAATATGATCATTGAAAAAAAAATTAGGTAGCAAAATTTTAAGCTAGTTAATATTTTATATTTATCTAATTTAACCAGCCTAGCACAATTGGGCCAGGCCCGAAATGTAGATCTAAAATCTGAAGCCCAACTCGTGTAACAGAAATAAAAAAGGGGCTGGGGTGGGGGGCGTCTAGGGTTTTATAAAGGAGAAGAGCCATTATCATCATCATCATCCTACCCTCTACTCTTCTTCCTCAATAATTTAATGGCAAGTTGAATAATTTTCATATTCATTAACTTAATTATTATGTTTATGTGTGTATTTGTATGTATAAGTGTATAACTGGTGGATGGAATGGATTGCAGGCTCCAAAGAAGGAAAAGGCTCCTCCTCCATCTTCCAAGCC
Organism: Oenanthe sinensis; assembly: GCA_028671895.1. Taxonomy (NCBI): domain Eukaryota; kingdom Viridiplantae; phylum Streptophyta; class Magnoliopsida; order Apiales; family Apiaceae; genus Oenanthe; species Oenanthe sinensis. The sequence continues at coordinate 19,490,248 of CM053795.1, forward strand.
TGCCAAATCTGGCGGTGGCAAGCAGAAGAAGAAGGTCAATACCTCTCTCTCTCTCCCTCCCTCTCTGTCTCTCTCCCCCTCTCTCCCTATCTCTCTGTGTCTCTCTCCCTCTCTTTATGTATGTATGTGTGTATATGTGAAAAAGTTACTTGCATTTTTTATTACTGTCATGTTTACGCACTCATTAATTATGTATTTTGGATATCTAGCGGTACTTTTTGATTTGATTTGAATTGAATTGATATGAAGTTTGTAACTACTAATTGCTTTTGCTGTAATTATCTACTTTACGTTTACGACATTTAAATGATTTTTTTTACAAATACTTTGGATTCCGTGTATGAAATTATGTTTGAAGGTTTGTGCTTTAGTTTAATGTTAATAATGCAAGTTGAATGTATGAGTTACTTTACACTAGCTGCTTTCGGAAATTAGGGAAACATGAGGAGATACTATGTAATGTAATATGTAAAGAAAGTAGAGCTTACCATGATTATAATCATTAATCAGAACAATGTTAATTGTGGTGCTTGATTTAATTTAAAAAGACTTTGTATTTTCCGGGAATGAAAGTATCAACCATGGTATATTTGCATAAACATTTAGCTTTACATTTCCTTTGTTACTGGGAAAGTAAGTGATTGTTACTTTTCTAAATAAAAATTATATATCAATGCAGAAGTGGAGCAAGGGAAAGCAAAAGGAGAAGGTGAACAACATGGTGTTGTTTGACAAGGCCACATATGACAAGCTCCTTTCTGAAGCTCCTAAGTTCAAGCTCATCACTCCATCCATTCTCTCTGATCGTTTGAGGGTAATGTTTTTAGATTTTCCTTTGTGCTTCTGTTGCATTTTTTGTCAAATGGCTTTTTGATCGACACTTAACATATTAGTTTCCTAGGTGTTGAGCATTTTGATTATTTATTGTTGATTCTGATTATCTAGTGAAGCCTGTGTATTCTATTGTAAAAATTATAATCGGTACTGTGTTTTTTAGATCTTTTAGCTAATTAAATCATACATCTATTCATAATTTGCCATTGGTCACAAATTTACCAGTCTTCTGTTAATCATGTGTGCATTTTTATCAAAATAAAATTTTCTTTGTTAGTTTATGTTTAGTTGTATCTTATGGGCCTGCCACTCCACTTTCTTATGTCAGACTGTAGGACAAATGAGATTTCTGTATAATCTCACATCAGTTATGGTGCAAACTGTTGTCACAGTTTTTGCCTCGTACCCCTAACTAGACATCACTGAAATGTTATGCAAGTTGCATGAATAATTGAAGGTTCTATACAAGTTACGTAAATTATTGCAGGTTCTATACAAGTTACGTAAATTATTGCAGATTCATTTTGACAGATTGGACGTAATTAGAATGTTATTCAAATTTCCCCGAGATGTGCTTACTGGATCTTCACATAAGTATTGATTAAGATGTATTAGGAGTAACTTTGTGGTGAACAATCAAATAATCCGTTTACTTGACCTTGCAGATCAATGGGTCACTTGCAAGGAGGGCAATCAAAGATCTGATGGCCAGAGGTTTGATCAGGATGGTCTCAGTCCATTCAAGTCAGCAAATTTACACCAGGGCTACAAACACCTAACTCCTCTGACTGCTTCTCAGACTTAAAACTTGAGTGTTGGTTTTGTACTCAGTTATGTGGGATCTAGTTTTCCATTCACCTATCTATTTATTTTGAGACATGGCTTTGGTTTTTTGCTATAATGCTTTGGCACAGATATTTTTTTAACTTTTTTTTATGTTCATTTAATATCCTCCAGGGACCTTTACCAATACCCGTTCTTGATTTACTATTACACAGGGTTCTTATTTAATATCGCTTCTTATTTATTTAGGTTGGTATTTTTGGATAGTCTGGGAAGACATTAATTGTTAATCAAGTGAAATCTCTTTTGCATTTTTCCTGCTTGTACTATTAGGTGTAACCACCCTTCAATGTTTTTTGTAAGAGCTAAGAAGGTTTTATAGTTTAACATTATTGGTGTGGTGTAATTTGGAGATCCCTCTTTGAAAATCTTAATGCTTTTAAACAAAGCAGTGCAGCTTTTGGTTTATCTTTTCCGAGTGTGATATCTGATATCTGTGTTATGTATAGTTCGTATTTTGGTGATGATAACTATGTGCTGATTCCAGTAAGTCCTGTAATTGCAGCATTTACTGAATGTTATGATACAATTTGATATGCATGATATTCTTAACTTCAGAAATCAGAATGCATGGTTGCTAAACTATTAATTTACAGTTACATATTCCTGCAGTGGACTTTGAAGAATAGAATGAACTGTTCTGAAACATTAGTATGTGAATGTATAACATATTTAATTCAACATATCAGGCAGCGGGGATTCTTCATCATGATTTTTTTCTATGGAAAAAATATGGTAAACCAAATAACAAATTGTTTGACAAAATTGATAGAGCAAATATTGAAATAATATCTTGAACGAGGCTTTGGGCATATGGTAGCATCAGGCCATCAGTAAACTTGAAAACTAAAAGCATGTTAAATGAACTGAGACATGGATGGAGAGAACTTGATTCATTCTCACAATTCACACCACAAGATTAACGATTATACATACAACCTAGATAGCTCTTTTCCCGACAAAATTCATGCCTGCAATTCTATAAGCAAAATTTGTTTTCACCTCAAAAAGACGTTAAGATATTATACATTGATAAAGTGTGGATTCCTTGAAACATGACTGCTAAAGGCTAAAGCAACAAACTGAGGAGCATTATTCTGTCACTTATTTATATACCAGACTCTAGAAGTTGCATCCTCTGAGACAAAAAGTAAATTAAACATTCGCGCTCCAAATATCCATTGAACACCGGGTGTTTGCCATTTTCTTCTCTACTTGACTTCTCATGACGACCATGAGAACAAGAAGCGCAATACAATACATTCCAGTTTCCACGCATGTATATATGCTTTGGACAGAGATTTTACATATCCTTGGAGTCCCATAATGTAAGTGGACCAATATTCCGGTACTGACATTTTAAGCCACTCCAGCCCTTCCCCAAAAGGGCCATTGCAGCTATGCTGGCAAACGGCTTTCTCTGCAACTCCTCTAGACTTACCTTAGAACTTTGAGGGTCACAAACTACAACTGGTTCAGGCTGCTTCTGCTGAGTTGTGGCTGGAATATTTTGCCACCTCTGAATCCAAGAATGCAACTGCTTTGTGCTGTCCCTTCCATCAAAATTACTATTTGAACAGGAATTGCCAGATCTTAGTTGATTTGTTTTCTGATTAAGAACCATTAGTTCTTTACCAGCAGAGATAGGCACTGGTTTTGAGCTAGCTCTTTCACCTCTCGCACCATTGCTGAACAACTGGCTTGCTTTTTTATCAGATGTGGCTTCATCCAAGCACAAGTTCTTTGTACCAATAGAATGGTTACATGAATCAGTTATCTTAAGACGCTTAATCCATGTGCTGCTTGGATCTGGCTCATAATCTATGTCCAAACTTCGAGTTCTTGATGTGCTTGCTTCGGCATTGTCTACTACACATGCTTCATCTGGCTCGGCAGGTAGCTCTATGTTCATATCCGGTAATTCAGGGATAGGACGTTTGTGGGGTTTAACTTCTTCTCCAGCTGTTACAATGGCATTATCATGACATGGTAGATCTGTGTTTGCCTTGACATCCTGCAAATTGGTTATTTGTTACGATTGCATACTTAACAGTTTATCGATTATTTCTGCATACCAATACACTTGTAAAATGTAATAAAATGAGAATCTTAGACTCTTAATAAAATTTTGTTGAACTACATCCGGAATGTAAAATCACAAAAAAAAACTTTGTAAAGAGGATAGCGTGGTGGACATGTTACTACTAGATTTAAAGTCAAGGACAGAGTACCTTTTTTGAGGAGGAAGACTCTCCACCTGAAACAATCAAAAAGTGGAAACTAATTCAACAAAATTGCTGAAATTATTATTATAAAATTCATCTTTCAGAATACAACTAGGCAAGACTGGCTGGTACTGTATATAATCTTAAGTACCAGCACAATCTACCATCAAGCTCAGAGGACTTAAATTTAACATATATAAAACCTGTAATTAAAAATAGTGCATTTTAACTCAGATCTCAAGCCAAGATAGCTATCATTATCATGGGTGTGTGTGTGAGTAAGCAAGTCATAAAAACTAGCAATACCTGAGATATGTTTCTCTTTTATCCTTTTCCTGCTTATTGTGTCAGTTTCAGCTGATGATTTATTCTCTGAAGCAACTTCAGTAGCATTGACTTCATGAACATTATCTTTTCCTTCACTATCTGATGAGGACAGCTGCTGAAGCTGCATTCCTTGCTTACCGTGAACAACAAGCTGGGGGAAGCTGTAACATTTAATGGGCACCTTTTCCTGCACTCGGGCAAGAACTCTTGGATCCCTGAAGTTTCGGTTTTCCTTCTGCAAATATGATTCAGTATTTTCCGTGACAAGAAAAGTACGAATTTCCTGAATTCTGGGAGTGCGTCCACCTAATTCCTCAGCAGAAGTATATATCATCATAGTATTTGCATCATGAGAATATGTCGGAAATAAATTGATACCGGAACAATTATGCATTCTCTTGTACCGTTCTTCACAAAATGCTGGTGGAGGATTATTTCTCATACAGAGATCATCTACAAGCAAATATGAGTCATTATTCAATATCAAAGGGTATTATAAATATAAAGTAGTTATTCATATATTTCTTACCAGCCACAAATCCAGAACAGTGATTATTCCACTTCTCATGTTCCGGAATTTTCATGATGTTAGTATCTGATAACTTTCTTTTTGACGAGAGTATGGATCTAACATGGTTAACATTTTCTTCTATACTACAAATAAAGGCTGGTGCTGTAGGAGTGCTTCCATTGTCACGTCTTCCTTCTCCCGGATCAAATATTTGGGGTGAAGCACGAGACGCTGTGCCACTCAAGTTCTCCGGCAAAGATCCTGAGAAAGCTAAGCTACTACCCAAAATCAACTGGGACTTCATCAGCTCTCTGGGGCATTGTGAAACACTTTTATGCTGAATATGTGAATCAATATATGAAGTTTCAGTTCCTGGAGGAGCTAATGAAAGTAGCGGGGGAATACGTTCAGCATTCAGAGTACGCTGACTATTCTGAGAAAGATTGACTACTGAAGAGTCTAGCGAGTCCAGTCTACTATTTCTCTCATTTCTTGAACTCAATGCCTGGTTACCATTCAATATTCCAAAATTTATGGCTTTAACCTCTGTACATTGTTCGGCAGATCTAGATATGTAAGATGTGATCTCTTTTCCCTTCTGCAAATGGTTTGTACCATTCTCGTCAATGAGAGTAGATGACTGATTCTGCTCTTGAAGTGCAGACCGATGTGATATCCACAGATATTGATTAGGATGCATTGGCTGCTTACCTTTATCAACACGATTATACATGGTGATGATACTGATATAGGTTTCCTTATGCACGTGCAGAGCAAGAAGTTCACTGCATTTATAAAAGTGTATCAGTAATGAAATAATCCCTACTATAATATTAGATACCATAATGTAATTCCCTTCACGTTATTGATTTATAATTGTTGTATCTAATAAATCCTGTTCAGATATTAATAACCATTATGGATGAAGATAATATACAAGAAAGAATAAAGACCCTGACAGGACTCGGTTTAAAGTGCATATACAACCATCTATACCAACACAGGGAAAGACTATTTATTCTTCTAAGCTGAAGACGTTAACATTAACAGAATAACCACCTTAGCATATAAAACCTAAAACCCAAATATTTTCAATGTAATTATTCATCTTTAGCCTACATAAGCCTAGTGTTAAATATAATATATGATCATGCTAAGTCATCCAGTGAACTTTTAGGGGGCGTCTGGACCGTGGTTAATGAGTTCAGTTAAATCAGAACTTCATTCTCATATGTTAGTGTTTGGCTTAGTAATTTAATAGTACGTAATGGGAACCTCATACCCTCCCCACCCCTTGGCATTCCATATCATTCTCATTACCATTAACCCCCATTCCCATACCCTCTCCATTCAGTGGCGAGCCAGAAACTTTTAGACTTGGGGCTAAACTAGAAAAAAGTTTATAGGCTAATATTTCTTTCTTATTTTTTTTGTTCTAGTGGGGGCTAAATTTTTTATATATTTACTCCTATATAAATTTCTTTATTCTAGTATCCCACTAGCCCCTGTGTAGCTCTGCCACCGCCTCCATTCCCATTCCAGATTCTCATTCCCTTACTATAACTTAACACCTGCATCAGAGCTTAGTTTAGGTTAGTCGAAAAGAGGCCTCGAGTTTGATTCCTTCCTAATTCCTTCATATCCCAATATTCTCATAAGTCTTTATTATCACCCCAAAAGAAATATATTAAAAGTAGTACCATACTAAATCATTAGTTTCAAGTTGCAACAGAGCCATCAAAACCATAATTAACCAACAAAATAAAAAAAACAAAAGTTTCTTGAAAATGAAATCATCAATTACATTAAAAGACAAGCATGCATTACAGACTCCTAATCATATACATACATGCTAAGCTATATATATATAATTGATATAGGCAAACCTAGGATACGGGCAGAGCAGAAAATAGAAGCAGCTTCATCATCTTTGTTGAAACACAGGATCTGGGCTGCTACTAAGAATTTAGTAGTATAAATGTTGAGATTGTAATTATGGGAGGAACTAGTACTACAAGTCTACAAGTAGTCCAGTAAGTGTGATACGTGGCTAAATTATATTCAAGTATTTTTAAACCATACAATAATTAGTAGTACATAGCATCAACATGATCACTTGCTGTCTCATTGCATCTATCTTTTTTTATACGCTGTCTTTATCATTTTTATTCACCTCGTATTCATTTTTCATCTTTACACCATTTTTATTTATTAGTATCGAAAGTGAAATATCTTTTATTTCTTATATTTTATAAAGGGTTAAGAAACGAAAAATTCCTTGTGATTTAGGCGTAGGACCGGATAAACTCTTGTGATTTAATAAGATTCAAATAAATCCTTCAAATTAAAATTAATGATTCAATATAGCCCTTCTAGTTAATTTTTCTTAACTATGGTTAAAAATATTATTAAATATATAATTACATTAATATAAATATATATACATACATATATATCTTATATTATTAATTTTTTATTAATAACATTATTATTTATAAATTAATATGTTTTTTATATAATTGATTTTTATTAAATAATTCTATAAAATAATAAATAAGTTGTTAACCAATATTAATGTATGTATATACTTTTTTTTATTACTTAACTATTAATTTTTAACCTTTAAATATTTACACGTTAGTGTGTATTTTACTTTAAAATTTTACCTACTCGACGAATATTTATATTTTTTTAATAATTAACTAAATATGAGTTGCATTTTAATATTAAATTATAATACATACACACACACTTACTTACATACATATATATATAGAGAGAGACAAATATACACAATTTCTTACATTTCGTATAATGTACGAATTTGTTTTTAATATTTATTATTTTTATTTTAATATTGTATTTATATGATTAGAATTTATTTATAATCTTGTGTAGAAATACTTTTCTATAATTTTTCACATATTTTATATGTGTTCGTGTTTAAAAGAGATAAAATTTATATATTTTATTTAAAGATAAGTTTTAATTAGAATATAAATTTTGTTTGATATACTTTTTCGTGTAACAATATTGTGACGATATAATTGAATATTAACGTCATAATATTAAAATTAGAATATTTTGATATATTTTTAAAATATTAATGTCACAATATACATGAATATAGTAATTTTCTAACCATAGTTAAGAAAAACTAACTAGATTGGCTATATTGAACCATTAATTTTAATTTGAAGGGTTTATTCGAGCTTTATTTTCGCTTCTTAACCCTTTTATAAAAGTTTTATATTATTTAAGATACGTAAAAAGCGAATTAGATATTTCAAAAATAAAAATGTTAGAAAACAGATTTATGAGGTGGATATATTTTGAATTCTATTAAAGAAACAGTGCTTATAAATTAATTAAAATACATAATTTGATAATAATTAAAATATAATATAATAAATAAAATTTTATTTAATATAAATATATATAGGATTTTGATCCAAAACAATCACTGTTCCGCGCTTTTTTGACGATAGGATGACATAAACCGCTAAATTCATATCAAAATCATTGTTTTAATCTACTCACGGAAGAAAACGCGAAATGATAGTTGTATAAATATTTTTAGTCTAACGATTGAATAAATTGGTGACATCACGTGCCCACAGTAGCCCTCTAAAACCCTAATACCCCTCCCTCCCTCCCTCCCTCCTGTAACTTTGCAGCTGAAAACCCTAAAAAAAACCCCTGTTTGAAAACCCTAAAAATGGGTAAAGTAAAGGGAAAGCATAGATTAGACAAGTACTACCACTTAGCCAAAGAACACGGCTACCGTTCCCGAGCCGCCTGGAAACTCGTTCAACTCGACTCAAAATTCACCTTCCTCCGCTCATCTCGCTCCGTCCTCGATCTCTGTGCCGCCCCTGGTGGGTGGATGCAAGTCGTGGTCGAGCGTGTACCCGTTGGTGGTCTTGTAATTGGAGTTGATCTTGACCCGATTCGACCCATTCGTGGTGCTATTGCTATTCAACAAGATATTACTCACTCTAAATGTAAAGCTAGTATTAAGAGATTGTTGAGTGAGAATGGGTCTAGGGCTTTTGATTTGGTTTTACATGATGGGTCTCCTAATGTTGGTGGTGCTTGGGCTAAAGAAGCTACTAGTCAGAATGCTCTCGTTATCGATTCCGTTAAGTTGGCTACTGAGTTTCTCGCTCCCAAAGGCACCTTTATTACTAAAGTACACACCTTTTTTTTATGATTTTGTGTTTTTTAAGTAGTTGGTATTTGCGTAATTGTATAAAGTTTGATATTTCTATCATTTCCTAGTGATATCTGTAAAAGCGAAGTTCTTAATCATGCATGGACTTTAAGATACATATTTTTTATGTTGCATTGTAGGTTTTCAGGTCTCAGGACTACACTGCAGTTCTTTACTGTCTTAGACAGGTGATGCTCTGTCCTTTCCCATTTACACAATATGCTAATGGGTGAAATATCTGGATGTTATATCTGACATTGTAATTTGTTGAGCAGTTGTTCGAGAAGGTTGAAGTGGACAAGCCTTCGGCTAGTCGTTCAGCATCTGCAGAAATTTATGTTGCAGCCTTCAAGTATAAGGCCCCGGCGAAAATTGATCCGCGCCTACTGGATTTTAAGCACTTATTCCAGGGAGGTAAAGAACCGGCAAAGGTAATTCGAATTAAGTTCAGGTCTTTTTCATTTTGTTTACTAGTATGTACTCTATGTAGAGAATTTCATTTTAATTTTGTGACTCAGTTTTAAATACACATGTGCAGGTGGTTGATGTACTTAGGTCAACAAAGCAAAAACGGCACCGTGATGGGTAGGTCCTCTTTCATACTCCTTGTCAAGAGAGAACAAAACTTTGTACTAAATCGGGAAAAATTAACTTTTCATTGATCGTGAATAGTGAAGCTTGTTTGTTTTAATCTCTAGTTACAACTTTTGACGGCTGATAGTGAACTGTTATTTTGCCTGAGTAGCAACATGCCAACACTATACTATTTTGACCACAGTCCACTTATCTGAACACACTTGAACAGGCATTAGGAAGTAATTCATTTCTTTTTTATCCTGATCACACTTGAGACTTGAACATGCAATAGAAGTAATTTGTTTACTACATGCTTTGTATGTGAACAATCTTTTGATTATATTATAATTTACAAAGAGATGAATGCCACTTTACGAAGTTTTTGCTTTTTTAGGAAACATGGGATTATGGTTTACACTCTGCACTTCATTTATTAAAGTTTTTTTCTATTACCGTAGGTATGAAGATGGGGCTACAATTCTACGGAAGGTCTGCTCAGCTTCAGATTTTGTTTGGTCAGATGCTCCTCTTGACGTACTTGGTTCAGTTACATCCATAAGCTTTGATGGGCCTGAGTGTTCTCCAATAAAGGAACACGCTTTAACAACCGAAGAGGTATACTGTTTTGTAATTCTTCTTTCCCTTGTTAGGTAAGAGTACAAACTTTTCTTCGACTCCAGAAGAACTTGTGCTGATGTATCTTTGGCAGGTTAAATCGTTGTGCGATGATTTGCGTGTTCTGGGAAAACAAGACTTCAAGTATCTTCTAAAGTAAGGAACACTATCATAATGAATCTGCCACTGGTGCTGATGTGTACCTTATCATTATATCTGATAAAAATATATTTTTATCTCCATAGTTTGTATTGTATATTGTTATGGTGAATCAGTGCGTCCCGCATGCTTCAGGCTACCAAAGAAATTGTACTTTTTCTTTCTTTGTAATTTGTTTCCTCGGAGAAGCTCTGTAATAGTATTTGTGGACTTGGTGCTTTTTTTGCCCTTTCAGATGGAGAATGAATATAAGAAAGGCATTATCACCATCAAAGGCTGCTGTTGCTGCAACCGCAAAGGTTGATAGTGAGGCTAAAACTGCTGAAGATGAAGCCGAAGACGAAGACGAGAAGGTTCTTAATGAAATGGAGGAAATGACATATGCAATGGATCGGAAGAAGAAACGAGCAAAGAAAGTACTTTCAAAAAGACGTGCCAAGGTTAGAGAGCAATGTTCATGACTCCCATCTCCTCGGCTCTATTTGTCCTTCTCCCTCTCTGTTTTCTGCATAACTTAGTGAAGAGTGCCAAATTTAGTTCTATTTGTCTTTCTTTCACATCTTCGCTACCATTTATTAGCTGAGCTCTTTTGCTCTACTAGTCTTGCTACCCCATTCTCTTATTTCCATACTTTAGTATTGCAGTTGATGCTAATATCTTTCAAACAGTCTTCCTCTACTACTGTGTATTCACTATTTACACAGTAGCTAAATCCCATATCTTGCGACTTTGTGTTTTGTAATATACTCTAGACATGTTACCATATTTTATAGCTAATAGTTCATAATGTTCATTGAATTGGATGCATAGTTTGGACCTGAGAGTGGTTTTATTTCTTTGTCACTTCTAGTGTTGACAATTCTCAAGTTAAAACTAGGGAATTATCTTCTGTTATTGCATTGAAAATTGTGCAGCAATAAAAAAAAGGTTGCAGATGAAGAACACTGTTAATCATCAAGGACTAAGTCACCACTTACTAGAAATTCTATAAATGCTTTTGGCTACCAGGGCCTACAGGGTTGTGGAGCAGGCTTTTGTGGACAAAATTAACCCTTCCCAGTTTTAACCTAATAATGATAAATGATTGCGTTGGTAAATTTTTGTGTTTAAAATCTTATAGGTTCTCCCTGTTCTTTATGTAATCAGGTTACCTTAGTTATAATGTCACCTTCTTGACTTGTTTAAGTTATATCTTTGTTATGGTGAAGAACCTTTTGGTGCCTGTATATATTTTGCCAAGCTGCTGCTGCTGCAGTTCTTGTGAACTTCATATTATGATCACATTTCGGATGTCTTTTCTCTGTAATAATTGTATACTAGTTCAGATGCATACTTCTGTGCTTCTGTAAGTCTCCTAATGTCATTATGAGGTTTCAGGACAAAGCAAGGAAGGCAACTGGGATGCAAGTTGACGTAATGGAGGATGGTTATACTGATCATGATTTATTCTGTTTATCATCCATTAAGGTCAGAAACGTTTTAATTGAAATCATGGCAAGTGTTATTCATCTGTGTATTGCTATACATGAGCTAAACCACTTTTGTATTATTATTGATGCTCAGGGTAAGAGAGATCTAGTAGCTGTTGAAGATACTGAAAATGAGGAAGAAATTAATAAAGTAGTGGATAGTGACGATGAAGAAATAGGTGCTCAAGATAATTCTCAAAGTGATTTGGACTCTGATGAAGAGCGTAAAAGGTTAATTTAATTTCCCATATTGTTCCATAGAGATTAATAAAACTGAGTAGTTGTCATATATTAAACCAGTTGATCAATTTCACCTTCAGATATGATGAGCAATTGGAAGACTTTCTTGATCAAGCCTATGAGCGGTATGTGGCTAGAAAAGAAGGAAGTACCAAACAGAGGAAGCGTCTAAGACAAAATTATGCCAAGGATGGTGAATCTTTGGAGGTACTTGAGCATTTTTTGTTTCTCTCTGTTGTATTTTTATTTTACGTTCTCTTTCAAACCAGGGGGGAGCTAGGGGTGGCACTCAGGTCGGCTGCCTGCCTGCCACGGTGCCACCCCTAGAACATAAATTTATTTTATGTTGATAATAACAATATATGTTATGTTGATAGATTCCTGTAGTTCACGGATCATTTTTAAATTGATAAATTTATTAATACATTTTTGGTATACGAGTTGTAATTTTTTGCACCTAGCTCTTCTATCCTGTCCCCGTCTCTGCCCAAAGTATACCCAGCCTTTGGTATTTAACCATACTTTACTATTTTGGCTTTCTTTTAAAGATATCATTGAATATAAATAAATGAAATATTCGATCAAATGCATTATAATCTGGTACTAGCCCTATGACTCTCTCGTTCTCTCTCTCTGTCTCTCTCTCTTACACACACACACACACACACCACACACACACACATAAGTTAATGAATTAGGTACTGACAAAAAAAGGGTTAATGAATTAGGTATTAGGTGTCATGTAAATTTACCGTTCCAAATTCTTGTTTTGCCATTCTCTTTTGGCCTTGTTAGCAACCAGCAAGAACTGATTAAATAGCATTGCATTAGTTCTGAACTTCGAATGGATCAACTTTCATTTACCTTCTCTGCAGGACGGGGACGATGATGTGGTTCATTCAGATCAAGATTCTGACAATGACCGGCCTGCTCAAGAAGCAAATCCTCTTGTGGTTCCACTTGATGGCGAGGAGGCCACTCAAGAGGAGATTGCTGCTAAATGGTTTAGTCAAGACGTTTTTGATGATGAGCATGAAAACGAAGATATGGAAAAGGATGATAGTGAAGATGAGATGGAAGTGGTTAGACCAGTAAAGAAACCCTCGTCTCCCGAAAAGGTGACCAAAAAATCCACTCAACAAATTCAAGCTTCAAAAACAAAAGATGATTTTGAAATCGTCCCTGCTCCAGAAACAGATTCAAGTGATGACTCATCCTCAGATGAATCAGGGGAAGATGTGGAAACGAAGGCTGAAATATTGGCTATGGCAAAGAAGATGTTGAGGAAAAAAACAAGAGAAACAATGCTCGATGATGCATATAACAAGTACATGTTTCATGATGACGGGCTGCCCAAGTGGTTTGTGGATGAAGAGAAAAAGCACTCACAGCCAATAAAGCCTGTAACTAAAGAAGAAGTTGCTGCAATGAAAGCACAATTTAAAGAAATTGATGCAAGGCCTGCTAAGAAAGTTGCTCAAGCTAAAGCTCGTAAGAAGAGGGTGGCGATGAGAACTCTTGAAAAGGTACGCAAGAAGGCAAACTCAATATCTGATCTGCCAGATATTAATGAACGTTCGAAGACAAAGATGATAGACCAACTTTACAAGAAGGCAACGCCTAAGAGACCCAAAAAGGAGTTAGTTGTAGCGAAGAAAGGGGTGCAAGTCAAGGCTGGCAAGGGGAAAACACTTGTTGATAGAAGAATGAAAAAGGACACGAGAGCAATTAAAGCAGCAAGTAAGAAGGGCAAAGGGAAGAAGGGAAAGAACTCCAAGGATCATAAAGGTAAAAAATCTGGGAAAGATTTTTCAGCAAAAGGAGGTATGGCTGGGAACAAAAGAAGGTGAACATGCAATGTTACATGTCAAAAAAAAAAATGCAATGTTGTAACATTCAATTCAAAAGATCTATAATTTCTCTCATGTATTGGGTTTACAATTTTTTTGGTTTTTGATTGCAGTCTGGAACTAGGAATTTGTTTGTCATTTATTTAAATGTTACAATAAGCTACATAGAAAGCTATTTAACATTTTATTTTACTTGCCTTTATGGCTTCAAGCTTTACATGCCTTTATGGCTTCAATCTATGGGATGCCAGTTTTTGATTTATATTTTTTAGGTTATATGTTTTAGTAATTTCCACAGGGCACGTTTGGATATCAGCATCTTTTTAAAGGAAACAAGTTGGTGAAATTGAAAAGCAATTCTTTGCAGAAGTGTTAAATATACATTTAAACACACATATAGTTGTGATAATAATATAATCAATTAAATACAAAAAGGAAATTCATTATGAATAACTACTTGTTCTCTACATGCTAGAGGCACTGGTTGCCTAGTCCTACTAACTCAGTTTTGTAGATGATGATGGTGTAATAGGAAGATTTGTTCAGGACAAACTATTCCAAGTGGTCTGTATTGGAGGACCAGATTATAGTGCATCTAAGGTTAAGGCTGAACTAACAACGTCTCTCTCTGTAAAGGCAGATGATTCCCAGTCCTGCTAAAAAGTTGAAGTTTTGTATCATGACTTCATTGTTTGATTCTCTAGAGACACTCGTTGCTCTAACATTGTTTGTTAGTACTTTTGCTTGTTCTATAACTCTTATGATTAAGAACTTTGATATATGAATTTGGCTCTTGTATCTTGATATAATTTTGTATGACTTTGTCCCGAGGCAGGTGAAAGTAAAATTGGCTCGTACAAATAACAGGATGATAGATATATATTACTAGAGCTGCGGAGCGGATAGCATTGGAGCTGTACTAGAAACTTTCGAGCTTGAAGAGCTCCAGAAGGATTACTTTCAAATTTCTTCCATTGTTTTGTGGAATATCAAAGGCATAGGCAACATCAAATCAAAAAGGAGGGTTGGCAAGCTTGTAAAGATATATAATATCTCGTTGATTGCTATTCTTGAACCTCTTCACCATGCTAATAAAATTCAGGAATTCTCCAACAGAACTAGTTTTAGAATTAATAATTTGATCCGGTCTCACCAATTTTTTTTTAAAAAATTTAGACATGATTTAGAGTTTTTAACCCATCTTATATTTTGTGAATTTTTTTATAATAATATCCTCTTCATTGTATTAGAGTAAAATTTCCAATAAATGATATTAAAAAAATAGAAAATTTATTTATAGAATAATACATCCCTCTCTCCCGTCTACTTATTAATATTTGTGCGAGGTACGGAATTTAACATAAGTAATGAAAAGAGTAGAATATATATATATAAAACGATGATGAGGGACGTTTGATTGTTTTAATTTTGAAACAATTTGATTATTATTTTAAAATTACATTAATTCCAAGATTAAAATCTTTATTAATAAAAAGAAAGTGATTTTTTTTTTGTTAAATCGAAAATTGATTTAAAGGTGTTTTCTTGGATTAAAATTAATTGTCTTTTTTCTGCTTTCATTACAGGGTTAAGAACTTTTAACCTAGCAAACTCCTGTTTCTTCTCTGTCTATTCAACACGGTTCGTGCTCTTAATCTATTCTACATCTTAACATCTGTGCATATATATATATATACACGTAATTTATTAATAATAGTTGATGTTTTTTATCTGTTTATATAGATTTTGTATATGTTCGAGTAATGTGATTTGTATATAATCCTTTGTTTCTCATTTCACGTCCAACTATAAAGTTGTTATGTATCATGCATGTCTTGTGTTTGAACATGGGTTTAAAAGAGGCCATTAAATTGTTTAACAAGACTACTACTACTACTATAGTTTAATGCATGTCTACTGTTTGATTTTCATATTGATCAGTTCATATCTCCCTGGTTGGATATCGAAATTGGCAATCTCTTGTCAGTGTTATAATATCGAAGAATTTATCTGTTTCGGATTTCACTTTCACATAAGCAGCATTTTTTTTATCTTTATAATGCAGAAATTAGGAAGTGTCTAATAATTTAGTTGCCTAATACTTGAAGTACATGTCGTTGAGACGGATATGGAAAAACAGTGTTGTGCATAAAAAAACAGTTTCTTACTTAGATCAAATCTCTCTGCCCCATATATTAGATACAGAATAAAATAAAATGAAGGAGTTTTATTCAGTATGGCATGTTTCTCTTGATGGTTCAGATTTGATTCTTTGGGTTCGATGGAAGATGAACACTTTCCGGTACCAAGCCGATTAAGAAAGATGACTCGTGAAATTAAGGTTGATGTTCAATGTTGTATATTTATCAGTGCCTTCTCCAACTTTCTATTGGTGCATTTGTTGCATCTGTATTACATATCATTCATATGTTGTTTTGAGCTTCAGTTTCTCAGGTGGCCTGTTACCTCGGCTCTAGAGTTTCTTATGCACGGACGATTGATTTTTAGATACAGCTGAGGATAAAGGCAGTGAAGAAATGCAAATGTAAGTTTTCAAGTCTCCATGAATTCTATCTTGTTACTAAAAAGGCATGTTTGGCTTCAAAAACAAAGATCGGAAAAATACAAGAGTCAAGAAATTTGAGAGACTTCTTTAAGTAGGAATATGAAGAAAAGGAAAATAAAGAGAAATAAAATATAATTAGCAATTGGTAAGTATTAAGGAGTAATTGTTTTTTTTGCTTGAAAATTTGAAATTCTTTTATGTAACAAATTAATGGCCAAGAGGAATGCTATTTAGGTATTTTTTAGATTGAAGTCATAAATGGCATATAAATGAATTGTAAATTGAAGTAGCTTCTATCTCTGAGTGTCCATACATTTTTTTCACAAATTATGACATGACTCTTGAAGTGAATTGTAGATCTCCTATTAAAGAATAGGCATACCAAACTCTATATACCTTACACTGCTTCTTCTACACTTTCCCAAGGACATGTAGCTTTTTAAGCAACTCCTAAATATGTACATATTGCAAGGGTTTCTTATTCACAAATTTGGTTGCTGGTCATAGGAGGCATTCGACCCCTTTAATATTATATACACAAAACATTACAATATTTTACCTTTTAATGTATGATTGTAATACTATATTATGAGGTGTAGGCTTCGGTTCTTTACAACTAAAAAGACAAAAATTAAAATGGATTGTGAAAAATTGAATGGTCCAAGGCATACATAAAATCTTTTGAATCTTCTCCCTTCTCCTCCAACTTCAGCAGGTTCAAACATTATATTTACAGTTGAGGTTGGTATCTGTCTTTTGAACTCATTTCTGTATGCAAATAATTGTCCATACTCAGCCTCATGCTTACCAATAATATTTTCCCTTGCTTTTTTCAATGCCCTGTTAATCATAGACAATGAAATTCTACACTTCAAATCATTTACAACCCTCGAATGAAAAGCTTTAGTTGGCCACTCAGATCTCATCCTCATACATATTAGCAATCCATGTAGAATTTACACACTTTTGATCCCAAATTGGATCGCAAGTATGCTTGTTGTATAATGCTTTAATTTGAATGGGGTCTGACCTTTTTTGCTTAGTTCCATAACACTTCCAATCACACCCATCAGCACACACCCACTTGATCTGTCTGCCAAGTTCTTCCTCAATTTGATTGGCCGCTGATGAATAATTGCATGCTGTCTACAGCAGCTCTGAACACTTTTCCACTAGTAAACAACATGCCAAGTGTAAATTGAGGGTCTTCCATGCCACTGATTTCATTAAATTCTGGATATCGAATGTCATCTTCATCACAAGAGGAGACTGCCATTCTTTCATCAGCAGAATTGTAACTATCCTCTGAACTAGAATCTGCAAAGTCATATTCTGCAGCTGGTTTTCTTTGTGATTGTTGAATAATTTCTTCATTTGGTAATTCTTGTTGTTCTTGGAGACAGCTGCTGAAGTTCTTGCTGGTCTTGTTCTTCAACAACTTTCTCAACTTTTTTAAATTGGTTCTCTATATTCTTTGCATAGTTGTTCTCTTCCTTGGAGAATTTTTCTTCTTTTTCGAGGTTTGCACCTTATCTGACTAGCTACCTTGACTTGAAGGAGGGTCATTGTCATCCAAAAGTACCGGGTTGTCTTCTGTATTCTTAAACAAACCCTGTGAAATGGCAAAATATAAAACGATATGAGATATAATAATAAATATATAATTTGATATAGACATTGCATGAATTATATGAATAATGAAAGAATAATTTTAATTCTCATCCTGAGCTCGAGTATCTTCCTTTCTTTCTGGTCCTGTATGGGGGATTCGGAAGTGCATTTTTTTTTTGGAGTTACCTCTACTTCACTGTCAATTGAATTTAATTTTGAACTATCTTGAAAACTTACGTTATCATCCTCCTCCCCTGGTACACCACCCTCATCTTCCTGTTGGACTATCACATTATAATCTTCAGACTCATCAATCATCCCACCTACTCTCGCCTCTCTTTCATACTCTAAAAATTGTGTGAATGAAAAAGCATCCCATTAAAATGAAAAGCCGGCAACCTTCTTAGGAGTAGTATACACTTGCTATAACTTAGTATACAACACCATATCCATCAGGCTGAAAACATCATTATCATGTTCAATTGGTCCCGATCCTTTATCTAGTGAATTACCAGGTATGCTAAATAATAAATCATAGGTTCCTTTTGTCAACCCTATTTCTCTACACATTGATTCAAGTTCCATGAGGTAAAAATATTTTTGTGAGCACACGTCAAAATATTCCTTGTAGCGTAAGCCTGTAAAAGTTACTATAAAATATGGGTTTTAGTGTTTTACTATAAAATATGGGTGGGTAAAGGTTGTCAAACATTAAATATATTAAAGTATTAAATTAATAATACCAAATAGTAAAGTGTCCGGACACATTAGTATGTGAGGATAATAATGTGGCCTCTTTTTTCTTTTGGATTACGTGTTAGTCTCCCCCTTCTCCATCTTCAAGAACCCAATAACCACCGTTCTTCTTTCTTCCTCCCCATCTATTTCATCTTTTCTGTAATGTCTCATAAAGATCATCCAAAAACTCTCTTCAAGGGACCTGCAATCTACCATTACATGATTACATCACCATCAACGAATTGGGTTGCGAACCCCAAGCGATCCGGGGCGCGTTTTTTTAATTCGGAGACGATCGGTCTTATTCGCGAAATGGGGGTCCATCCCCTGTTCTTTGTTTCTATGGCGTGGACAGTGTAAATTTTGAAGGCCAGGAGCTGAATAATGAAAATAGTGAAAATTCTGAAAGTTAAAGGGTTGAACAGTCAAAATTTTGAATTTCGGGGATTATTTTTAGTTTTTCTGGAAATCAGAGGACTAATGTATAGGAAGTATAGGATCTATGGTACCAAACTGTAGTTCTACAAAAATATGTAGAGATAAATATTAGGGTTACCCTTTTTATAGTAGCCACCACTTTGATTTTGAGAACGGTTTTCTATAACTTTCTGAATTCTTCTTTAAGGGTCCTAGTCCCTGACATGCGAATTTCAGGGACCAGTTATATAACATTCTATGTCACAGCCGTTGAATCGAACCATGGACGGTTCAGATTAAAAAAAAAATTGTCCCTTTCCGCGGTTAAAAAGCGCGAAAAGACATCCTTTCCACGCTTTTTAACCGCGGAAAGGCTGTTTCAACGAAACAACACCGCCTAAAGAAAAAAACGACAATCAATCTATCCCATGGCGTTCTTGATATACAAACATGCAAGTTCTCGCCTTTCCGCGCTTAAAAACCCTGGAAAGGGTAAATGTCATTTTGTTCTTAAGCAGCGCTTTTTAACCGCGGAAAGGGACAACTTTTTTTTTAAATCTGGACCGTCCATGTTTCGATCCAACGGCTGTGGCATAGAATGTTATATAACCGGTCCCAGGACCCCTTCTTTAATATGATGTCCACTCGTCCACTCTGTTTCTTTAATTTTTTCCCAGGATGAACAATGCTTTCCGATAGTGAACAATATCTTTTCCGATAGTGAACCGTTGTTGATGAACGATTTTTTTTTCAACCTCCAAGATCTCCAAACAATTTAGAAATTGATGAAGAAACCTAAACTCTTGATATCATTTGATGGAGAACAATTTTGATGAAGATAGATATATGATATAAAAACAAGAATAAATAAGCTTGCATGGATTAACCGGAGAAAACCCACTAGTCAAGGAAAAGGAAAATTCGAACTGCAAAAGGGGATAAACTATGGATCGCAACCCATGAAAACACTCAATTCATATGTGGGGGATTATATCACTTATATAGAGAATAAAATCCTAGTAATATTAAATCTAAATAACCTATTACATATTTAGTAAACTTCTAACCCCACATAAAAACATATCGATAAATATTATTTATCTCTACAATAAATAAATAAATAAATAAATATATATATACTAATTAATAACATATATTGAACTTTTCACTTCCGTTCCCCATTAAATTTGTTTGAGACCTTTTAGTATATTATACAATCTTTTTATTTAACTTTTTTCCCCGCAAAATTACAAAATTGTAATGTTTAATAAACATTTATCAATTTACATTTTGCAACCGGTTCAACCAAAAAAAAAACTCAAGCATCAATTTGAACAAACCGGTGATTGGAAATTGTATAGTAAAATAAAATGTGTCCAATCAAGCTAAATATCATATGATTTTAGCGTCCTCGTCGTCCCTGACAAGCGATTGATGTATCCATTTATCTACTGCGCTTTTTTCCGTGAAGAGAATTAACACTAGATTTTTTTATGTGAATCCGGGGGCTACGACACCCTCACTTCTGGAGAGCTTTCCAGGGTTTTTCTCCATCGGAAAAAAGCGCAAACAGATACTTGTTAACAATCATTGTGGGGGACCGGCTGCCACGATTTTAAATAGGATACCTGTCGTATTTTGAAAGCATAATGTCTAACATGTAAAGTTCGACTTAAATGATCAAAATTATAAACAACTAAACAAGCACAATTTACGGTGGGTGTTTGGCCCCGATTTAAGTGGATTTAAAACCTCAATAAGTTAACTGTTTGGTAACCAGGTAAAACAGAGTTTATTTGCAACTTATGTGGATAAGTGAGAAAGTAAACTTTCACCTACTTTTCTTTACTCAACTAATTTTTATTTCCCTTTTAGTTTTTGAACTTCTATGTTTTGTTTCTTTTATAACCTTAATTTTTAATAATATTTTTTCAATACTTTATTTCCTGAATTTGTAATTTTTCTTTGGGTTAAATATCAAGGAACTCATTAAAGTGATCCAAATATATCAAATATCTCACTCAACTCAAACGGGTCTCATTTAACATATCAATGTCATTTTAAATCTCATTCTGTCAAAATTTAACAGTAACATTTAACACCGTTATCAACAGCTGTGCTTTTTGGCTACATAGACGCTAACATGGTATCTTCAACGTGTATGTATACAACTGCAACCATATCAAGTTTTTCATAGTAGTAACACTAAATAACATCAAACATATATTTCTATGTAATACTGTTTGTATGTTGAATCAAATGCTCATAATCTTCATGCACTTTATTATCTTAAGTTGTCCTGATAATTTTTTATTTTAGCTAAATAGTATCCTTAACTATTCAATATATACTGACAAATTAAGATAGATAAATTTACAAAAGATATATAAAAAGAGAAAGATACAAACTATATCCTCTTCAAACTTCTCATCTTCTTTTATGGCGTGAACATTGCACCTAAAGCAATTTTTGCAGGATCCTTTGATTGCAGAAGTACCTTGTAAACTTCATCAGCCATGGAATTAAAATCCATTTTATAGTTGATCATATACAAGAGCAAATTATTTTCATCCATAGTAATTGGAAAATCTTAAATCTGCATATGAACCATCATCTCTCTATGGCTCAGGTTTTACAATTAAATGGACAACATTGCTAAATTGTTTGTTTTTTACTTCAAGTTCTGTGATATGATCTTTTATTTTTTTCTTCTCCAACTCAAGTTTTGTGCATCAAACTATAGTGATATATTTTGTTTTTCACTTCAACATCAAACTATAGTAAACTAGTGGAATATACAAGTATCTAGTTTTGCAGCTTCCCAATTCAATGTCTGAGAGTATATTTGTGTTATGCAGCTCCAACCTCTAAGCAAGATATAGGATAAAAGGGAGAAAAACAATAAAACCCCTACACAAGTTCCTTCCTGTACCATTACCATTACTATATCATATCATAAAGTCCTAGTTTATCATGTTGGTAAACCGTGATATATAAAAGAATAAATACCAGATTATAATTTTAAAGTTGTTTAAAATGATCATTATTAAACAATTGAGTTGTCGCCGTGAGGAAAATTGCTAGTTCGTTCTATCATGACACTCTTTCAATTATATGTATTAATTTTTCATAATACTCCCCTTCTCATTGTCTGACATTTTTTTGCCGCCTGTAACGTCATTCAATGTGAAATCATGTTTAGTATTCTTACTATTAAAACATGTTTGAAGTTATTTAATGTTTCTATTGTGAAAAGCTTGACATGGTTGCAGTTGTTTACATACACATGTCGAAGATATTAGATCAGCGTTTATTTGCCAAAAATCACAGCTGTTAATAACGGTGTTAAATGTTATTGTTAAATTTTAACAGAATGAGATTTAATGTGGTATTGATATGTTAAATGAGACCCATTTGAATTCAATGAGATATTTGATATATTTGGACCATTTAATGAGTTTGTTGATATTTAACCCATTTTTCTTTTGTTTAGTTGTCTTCTTTGCTTTTAATAATTTATATTTTTAAATTCTAAAATTCATGTATTAAAATTCTTCTATTAAATAATTTAATTTAAAGAAATTTTTTACCCAACCTAGAAGAATAATTTACTAAACACTTCACTAACTTATAAATAAAATTATCCAAACACCTAAATAACTTATAAGTAATAATTTACTCATCACTTATATGATACTTATTCATTTTAAATTAAAAGTAACTTTTATTAAGATAAGCAAAACACACCACAATATTTCAAATGCCACGCAACATGTATACGTACCTTAGCAAATCTAAAAGTATACCACCTTTTTATAATATATCTTTATTATTTATTACACCATGATATTTCAAGGAATGTATATATAAATAGAAAATAAGAAATAAACTTATTTGTACAAGCCGGTGACTAATTTTCTAGAGTTGTTTAGTGGTAGTACCGATGACATACAAAGGTAAAACTTGCATAATTAAAATATAGAGGTGTTTGGAAGAAAAAACAGGATGTGAATTTATAAAAATTAGTTTACATTATCACAATTTAAAATATTGACTCAAAATACAAAGTGACATAATTAAAATTTGCCAATTTGCGGAAGTGATACGCGTACTCAACATGCATGTGACACGTATCTATTATCACTTTAATATATATGCATCTTTCATATGTATATTTTATTTGTTATTTTAGATCATTCATCCTCTGATCTATTGTTTTGATTGGCATTTGTCAATATTATAACCACGCAACTCTGTACGCAAGTCTGCATCTCCTTATACCAGGCTGCATCTCCTTATACCAGATATCTATTTATAAGACGTTTGCAACTTTTACACATTGATCAAGGATTTTCTAACTTCTAGCCTAATACAATTTAATATGTATTGAAGATTGTATTGAAAACTACAACTGAGGTTTTTAACTTAACAGACTCCTCATGTACTTGCACCTACTTTATACAGAGTATTATATAAATATAATAATTCATATTCTACTTTTATTCTTTTTCCATTTCCAGAACAATATTTTAAATTTTAAAATACATTTATCATTTTATCATTTTATTACCTTTTACTAAGTTAAAAAATATATTTTTTTAATAATTTTTTATGAATATTTTTTTTTCTAAAAATGCTTTAGGTATTTAATTAAATATGAAAATAAATATTAATATACTATTGTGGTGATTGCAAAAACAAATTAATTTTTTTTATTATTTCTGCATATTCAAATAATAAATTTTAATATTTATATAATAATAATAACTTAAATTAGTTTATGAGAATATTCGATCAAAGTCTTAACACATTTAAATTCATAAACGTTTAAATAAATGTTTAACCTAAAAATTTAAATAAAATAAGTTTATAAAATCAATGCTAAATTAAAGTAAACTTAATTTTTTTAATATTTATTCCCAATAATGTTTTTTAAGGTCAAATATGTTGTACCAATTAATTTTTTTAATTATTAAATTTTAAATGTTAGGATATTATATGTGTAATAAAATATACTTTTAATTATTTGAAATTATGTGATATGAAATAAATAAACAAAAAGAAGGCAGAAAGAAATGAGTTTAATACTACATTTAATGATGTTTTGGAAGTATAATATTTTCTACCCATACCAGTAAAAGTAGTTAATATCCCTTCTTGTTTTATGTGAATGACCTATATTATGGATCAAAATAACTCTCTCAACGTCCTATATAAAGGACCAGAGGGAGAGTATCTAATATACTAAGTATAAGACTCATTAAAACTTGGGCATGGACTGTATAAGACACGGTTTAGAACCAAAAGTTCACTTGGGCATGGACTGTATAAGACACGGTTTAGAACCAAAAGTTCATCGAGCCTAGATCTTCTCCCCGGTCATCATTTCCAACATCCTCGGGGTTACCAACTATAACAACGCCTGAGTTACCATGTATAGGCAATTCAACCCTCATATTTTCTTTGATACCATCATGCTTTTCGCTGTGATCAACAGTAGGAGCTACAGAGCTTAGCCTCTCCTGCAATATAAACTGATTATAGTAATCATACACATGATCATTCATTAGGCATGCATAGGGATTATCAATTAAAGTGACTTCATCCCATGGTGGATATTCATCCTGCTGCATATCTAAGTTTCTTTTTTGGAAAAATTTATTCCCTCCTGATTAGAAATAGCATCTAGGATACTGGCAGCTGTGGCGTTGACTGGCAAAGACATCTGATCAGGTGTCCGATCGGGAAAATTGAACTTAACATTATCCCCAAAAATCATAATTGCGGTTTCGTCATAGGCCAAGGCTGCAGACTTGGAGTCCTCGAAACTTCCTAGCCAAATGCGTTCACCGCGGTTTGGCTCCCATATCTCCGCCACCCATTTTCCCTAGTCCGCTGTCTCACGCCTTGTACTTGCAAGACGCATTCTCGGGTCCGCCTTTTCCTCTCATACTTGGAAGAACCTGGTTTGTGCTTTGCCTGGCCTACCTTTATCACTGGTTTATAAAACTATTTAGTAGAACATATGATAAGCTTGTGAAGGAATAGAACTGAATGAGGGGTATATATAGCAAATGAGGGGTGCTACGTGTCCTCAGAGATGAGAAGAAGAGTAATACTTGGCGAAGCCCGTTTATCTATAACAACATGATTTCATGCATTCATGCATGTATATTAATATACTGGAAACATGCAAGTGCTTAGGTGCTATATGTGGCAGAAAATGGAGACAGATGCACTCCGGTGAATCCTTGTAAACAGTGACGGAGCCAGAACGAGTTTTTAAGAGGGGCCGCATATATATATAATCGAAAATTAAAAAATATATATATTTAAGATTTTATACCAATATTAGTTAAAAATTCTATTATTATAGATTAAATTATATATAATACACAATAATAATACTAAAGAATAGAGATTAGAGAAGTAGAAATACAATAAATGAACTAAATATTTGTCCTGTTTGATGTTGTTTAAAATGAAAAATTAGTTATTTCTAAAAAAAATATGTATTTAGATACTTCTGTAAAAAATAAGTACTTGTTTAGAACTTTAAGGTTAAATTTTATTTTATTTTTTAAAAAAATAAGTACTTATTTTCAGAAAAAATACACATCTATATACTTATTTTTAAAAATAAAACTTCTAGATTATATACATAAAAATTAGAACTATTTAATATATATATGAAAAAAAAATATTAAAATGCTAGGAGGGACCAGGGACCCCCCTCCGTCTCTGCTTGTAAAGAAGCTAGATATAGAGTTGCTTTGAAACTTCTTTATGCTGCATGCAAATAGAGTTATAGAAGATGATGTAGATGGTGATGCCAGTGTGTTG
The DNA here is from genome assembly GCA_028671895.1 of Oenanthe sinensis. NCBI lineage: Eukaryota > Viridiplantae > Streptophyta > Magnoliopsida > Apiales > Apiaceae > Oenanthe > Oenanthe sinensis. The sequence goes on from CM053795.1 coordinate 19,516,285, forward strand.
TGTCTATTCAAGAGTAGTGATGAGCTCAAAGAGATCATAACATCATTGTTACTAGTAGAAAAGATCGAGTAGTAAGAAATATACACTATTTGAATAATCACTATTATCCAAATAATAAAGTAATTTCATTCTAACGTACTACAAGTATATATTAAATTTATACAAAAGGAATATTACCAGCAAATTTTAATCACCAGAATGGATCTGAACTTCAGTTTTTCGGGGAGCATTTTCTTCATTGTTTACTGCAAATATTTTTTAAAAATATCAATTCGAGAAAATATGTAGTTCAATGTCACAAATAAACTATTTCATTATTTTTTTTATTAAAATGTATGATATGTACAATTTGATGAAAAAATCATATCAAGTAGGGTAAAAATAGAATTTGATCTTTTTGGATCGGATTGTTGGTTTAATGCATAAATTTAAAATCTAAAACAGATCCCAAATCATGGGTTTTTATTTGATGTGATTTTAACTAAATCTAATAAACGTGCAAATATATTTAAAATTTGAACCTTATTTAAGAAGAAAATTTATTTAGATTCTGTTCGGGTTCTTATTTTAGTTTGAGTTAAATCAAAATTCAAACCGAAAGTTTTCATTTCAAAAAAAGAGAGTAGAAATATGTGTTATGTACAATCCAATTAGATCAGAATGAAGGAGATAAATATTAATCGAATACAACTATCACCACTATATATATGTGTGTGCACTTGTATATATGTATTAATGTGAAAAAAATTGAACTAAAACTTACTGATCTTGGATACCGATCCTCGATACTGGATATCTTGCGAGCATAACTGGATAAAGACTTTAAATATCACAAATCAGTTAAAAACGAATGAATCCGACAAAAGTTGCAATCAACTGAGAAATTTGCATATGAATTTTAAAAAATAGAGGATGAGATGAGTTTGGAAGAGTGAAAGGTTGAGGAGTGGGGAGTGAAGAATGAAGGATGAGGGATGAGAGATATTTATGTAAAAAATTTCGATGATGGGAAAAGATTAACATGTAAAAAATGTGAGAAACTTCTAGAATTGATTAGGATTTATAAGAACGCGAGAAAGCTCTAGAGAATGCAAGAATCTGTTAAAATATAGACGGACCATAAATTGGGGCTAGAGTGGGCTGCAACACGGATTGGGTTTTAGTTTTTTTAAAAAGTATTATTAGTTATTGAGCTCATATAGATAGAATTTTTTAGGTATGCCACTACAAAGAAAGAAGGTGAATATATCTTACATTTTTAAATTTGTATTCATATAATAAAAGTGATAAGAACTATTATTCAAATTTATTTACAATATATTCAATCCTAAATACGGATAAAATGTAGAGCAAATGATTATGCAGAGTTAAGCGCTTCCCGCGCTTTCTATATTAATGTTTAATTATTCCTTATGTGAATTTATTACTTTCATTTATGTTACACTATAAGGAAAAATTGCTCTTAAAAGGTTCGTTATCTCATATAAAGCAAAAAATTGATCATCCAATATATTAATTCATATAAGAAATTAATTATTGTATGTGGTATTAGAAAAATGCATTTTATATAATAATTTCAGCATTTTTTTTAATCATAATTTCAGTATTATATATCTATTATATGCGATCTCCATAGAATTCATCCATATCTATTAACTCATACACACATACAAAAATCTATGTGTATGTGTTTGTATGTGTGTGTTTGTGAAGATGTACGGAGAACAAATTATATAAAATTTGATAAAAAATTGTCATTTAAAATTAGAGTAAAGTGCATTTTGTGTACTTACATTTTGTGTGTCAGACCACTTGAGATATTAACTTTCTAAAACTACCATTTATTTATTTATTTTGACTGTATATTTCTTATTATAAAGTTCCTTGAGAAACGAACAATAATGAAACACAGTTGCACAACATTCATCCCTTTGCGACCAAAACATAATGCAGACATTAGGTCAACATCAGTCCATGTCCAGCACCCTACACCACCATGGATATACTTCTACATAACCTTTAAATGCATCCAAATGATCCCAGAACAATTATAGTATTCAAAAAGACTACATATGCATGTGAACATCTTCAACCACATTTTAACTATGCCCATGCCAACCCACCATCTTTCACAGTGTATCAGTACCAATCCAACTACATATATTTGTTCAGGGTCTTCAAACGTGCAACTCGAGTAAATTTTAGTTATCTTTCTTGAATTGTGTTTGTGAATTTGGAAGTGGAGTTTGAAATTCGATTTGGGGGATTTAGATTTTGGAATGGAGTTAGGATTAGTGGGGATTTAATGGAGGAAACTACCGTAACCGTGGTGATTGCGGGTGATGGTCAGGTGAATCACCATCCAGAAAATGAATAGAAAAGTAAGAGAGAGATTTGGTTGAAGGAAAGGGAGGGAGGGGCTAAAAAAACTTGTTGTAATAATCGTGTCTAATAAAATGACCGAAATACCCTGAAAAAATGAAAGGAATTAGAAAAAATTGACGGGAATACACAAATTATATAAAAAAATATCAATATAGTAAATGATAGTTTTAGAAAGTTAGTATCTCAAGTAGTCTGACACACAAAATGCAAGTACACAAGATGCATTTTACTCTTAAAATTATTAAATGAGATGAGTATTATAACAACCCCAAGCCCACCATTAGATATATATATAAAGACCTCAAACACTCTTATTTTAAATGATGTGTGATATTACAAATATTCCACCTTATTAGACCGGCATCTTCGTCTAGGCCATACGCGAACCCAATGTCCACCTTTATCATCACCCGGTGAAAGGTGACTTTATATGAAATCAAAGTATATAAATCACACGTAGAAATATAATGATTTCAGGTTAGATGACCATTATACCATTGTCATTGTGACACAATTATAATCTTTCATGTAGATTCTCACAGTGGGTCTGTCTAGTAAACTATACTCTTAAATGTACCTATGCATTGACTTTAGTATCCCTACACTTATGATGAATGAGACGTGGTCATCTGTCAATCAACATACTAGTCTTTATGTATTATTATTGTCCTAATTAATGAGTATACAGATAGAAAATAAAAAATAAACTATTGTATTTTAAGGAATGAATATACAAATAGAAAATAAAAAATAAACTTGTTTGTACAATTAAATATTAACTTTCTAGAGTGGTTTAATGGCGCACTACCAATTACATACAAGGTAAAACTTGTATAATTAAAATATAAAGGTGTTTGGAAAAAATAATAGTAATCTATCATATATTTAATCGAGCAACATAAACGTCCGTGAGCCATTTTATTCCGGATCACACAACTGTTATAACTCCGTTATCTGCCGCTTATTTATAACTCCTCCTATTCATTTTCTCTCTCTTAAACAAAGAGACAAAGAGTAATGCTCGAGCAAATTTGAGTGAAAATGATCATTGAAGAAGAGTACGATCCATCATACCAAACATATCCGTGGATATCGAGATTCGCCCCGAGACTCAGCATAATCCTGGTCATCGAAACAATTTTGCTCAGGTCATTTCAATTTTTCACACACACACACACACATATATATGTGTAATTATGTGTATGTATTAATGTAATTATGTGTCTGGGGTGATAAAATGGAACCTGTTTGCGGCAGAGAAGGGTGTTGGTATCACTATCTATTATAATATATTTTTTTGTTGAATTAGGCCTTCTTGAAGAAGGATGGAAACCAAAGGAGGGGCTGGAGATTTCATAGTGGTGTGTGGTAATTTGTTGCAGCCCAAATCTTTATCTTTTTGCCTTATAATAGATTTAGTATCGCTTTCAATTTTTCTCCTACTAAAAATTCCAGTGGATTACTGTCGTGGATGCCTTGTAAATATATTTACCATGTGTTTGATGTTTTGTGTGCTTGGTGATTGATGGTTTTATACAGCTATATATGCCCGTTTGCTCAGCATGTTTTGATCGCTTGTTTTTAAACTTTTTTCTTGTTCAAATTTTGATAGACTACTATACTAAAATTGAACCCTTTACATAAAAAATTTTCATACGAATAGTGAGGGCTGAGGACATAACATATAGAGTATAGATATATAATTAGGCCCGAAATAAATTTGTTACTGCTAACGACAAATATAACTTTTTGAATTCCCCTCTTTTTACTACAATGGTCCGCTCCTGGACATGAGTGTCAACTCTGACACTGCATATATTACTCTCAAAATGAGATGAATTAGTTGTCAATTATTAATCTGGAAATGCAGGGACTCCAATACAAGATCGATTTAGTACCTATTAACCTTCAAAATAGGCCTATCTGGTACAAGGAGAAAGTTTACCCAGAGAATAAGGTAACACGTTATACACCATTCCTATTTATCAATAGTTACCTTTTATTGAGGTATCAAGGAACATACAGACACAATATACTTATATTAGAATAAAATACGGAATATCTTATAGTTTTGCGAGAGGGATTAGCAAGGAGTATTATAACTGTTGTATAATCGAAGAAATATTTACAGTTTCTGTTGCTAATTCCTTGTCTCTAATAGGTTCCATCAGTAGAACATAACAACAAAGTTACTGGGGAGAGCCTGGATTTGCTTAACTACTTGGACAATCACTTTGAAGGGCCTGCACTCTTACCCGATGTAACATGTGAATGACACATTTTATCCTCAATCCCTCCTTTTTCTAGATTAACACATTAATAGCTTCTTCTTTTTTAACCAGGAGCCTGCTAAAAGAGAGTTTGCTAAAGAGTTGCTATCCTACACAGAAAAATGGACGACAACAATTTTTTGTTCATTCAAAGTGGATCCTGTATTGCTGTTAAAGAGGCTAGTGAGAATTGTTATGCCTTCTATCTATCTATCCCTGGATTTATTATACATCATACCCTTATCCATTTCAATTTAGGGTGTTGTGGTTCAATCCACTTTTACAAAAGTGATCTAATTTAAATATATTATGTGCATGGATAATTGTTGATTTATTTAAGTTCCATGTTTATTTACATTGTAAGTTTGTGTTAAGCAGGGTATCTTATTTTTTTGGTTTTGTTTTAGGGATTAATTGATGCAAGTGATGAAGATATCATTATTAGAGGCCTTGATCAAATTGAAAAGGAAATTGAGATGGGTAAATTTAAGTGGAGGACCGATAGGGAGGATGTGCACATGAATATTGAAGCGGCCCTTACTGATTTGGTTGGTGAACCTGCGAAGAAGCTTATGATGTCCAGATTCCATTGACATGATTGTTTCTCGCATCAAATATCTTCAGGTTTTATACATTATATACATGCCTATTATATACATTACTACTACTCTGCCTTGTAAACCTTAAAATCACATAGCAATATCGGCATTTCACCTCCTGCATGTGACCTTGTATTAAATGTATTCTAATGCTACATGTTTTATGTCATTGCCTAGAATATTTAGACATTTTATCTTATTTTTCTCTCTAAACCGGCATACAGTGAGCTTCATCTCGACAATATGTCAGATGACATCTCAAATCTATGTTCTTTTCTCTGAACAGGAAGACAAGGAGGATGTTTTCGACAGTGTCAAAGCAATCATAGGAATGCTTGAAGTGTCGGCAGAATTTGCACAAAACATTACTTTTAATTCGGAGAGAATACATAATGCTTTGGCAGCAGGCCCTCTTGATGCAACTACACTCGCAGAGATTATCTAGCGAAGAAGGTTAGCCATATTTTTAAGTGGTTTTCCTTATTTTATGAAAGTATGAGTGTTTTATTAAATATGTGATACCCTGACCAAACTTGGTTCTGATATACTACATCAATCAATTTTGATGTTAGTAACGGTACCTTTTTGTCTAAGTCAACCTAAATAGTTTAGTTAAACTTAATTGTGACTTCTATTGTAGTATGATATACATATATAGTTTGACAATTTTAAACTTCTTTGTATGAGAACCTAAACTTTTGTCGATCACACAATAGTCTAATTGTGCTCTAGAAATGTACTCTTTTAATTGTTAAGATGTTGGATGCAGGGAAGATAATACATATTTTCCTTAGTTCTCAAGGACGAAACAGAAATGAGGCTGCAAACCATGCTTCAATGTACATAGTTATGTGTGTCTTTTGGTGCATGGATTTTGTAAGGATTTTATGTATGGGCTAACTAATCAGAATTTGGGCTGGAAAAGGTTTTCTATATATCTTTAGCTCCATAAGAATGAATCTTTGATCGTTTAGAAACTTTGCCTCATACTTCCTCTAATTTTTTTCAGATTTCTCTGGGATCTGACTAGAGTTGTCCATGCAAGCTATAATAACAGGCTCTTGCTCTATTCCTTTAATGAGATTCCTGGTTTGAAATTGCTGCAGGTGTTCGGAGCTGTTACTTGAAAATGAAGTGAAAACATTAATTGTAGACCTCATATGTGCCTTGATGATGGATGTGTGGTGCTACACTATTGCCTGTATCAGATTCTATGTTTAAATTGAGAGAACTAGAGAAGATGGTAGTGGTGGAATGATAATCGATTCTGGCACAACAATAAGTTACATTCAAGAAAATACATTTCATATGCTTAAGAAACAGTTTAATTCATGAATGAAGCTTAGGGCATGAAATCGGATACTGGTGGGCTTGATCTATGTTTTGATTCGCCGACTACTGATATATTTGAGATCAAGGTTCCAAAACAGCCGAGGTTTCTATATTATACACCTTGCCTGACACCCCCTCCCTCATTGTAGATGGAACATAATTCTGTATTGCTTCTTGAAGCCCTTTAATCGTGAACATCGTGCCATAACCACAAATCATTTTCTAAAAGTTTTCATCTATAGATAGAATTTAGTCAGTGCACTAGGCAGGTGTTTGGGTTAAATCAAATGGCAGTCTCTCCGGACAAAGCTGTCAACATGAAAGGTATTATAAAAAATTCTTGTTAAATTGTTATTATTATTTTATTAAGTCGTCATTGGCATCCATTCTATAATTTATAAAGAGTATTGTGGTCATGGAGTTCAATTGATTACTCTCATTTGAAAGAAAAAAATATGCATATATACTTTTCTTACTTTTCTTCTGTAAGACGCACCATGCAAGAGAAAAGATTAAACATAACAATTAAAATGTGTATTAGTTGGTAGATGAGCACCATAACTTTAAATTTGTTCTAGTGCAGTTACCTTTTAAAAATCTACCGATGATGGTACTGTTGATGAACAATTCAGAGATGCTAAAGCACAAAATGGGCTCCTATATATTGGTTGAGTGGGCACTTAAAATTAATTTACATGCAGGTATAACGACACTCTCATGAACTCTCCTTTTGATCAAATAATTGTTTAGTGTACAACAATTTGAGTCGGGGCTAGGACTTAGTCTGCTGTATGATAGGGGTTAAGGTTTGAAAGAATTAATAATGGGAATCCATATGTCTTTGATCAAAAGGATACTACTCTTGATCTACTGGAGTTAGGGTTCAATATTGAAATTTTTTAGAGGGTCATGTCATTTCTTAGAAATTAAAAAGTTAGTGTCACCATGGCGATAGTTATACATAAAATAGCATGACAACACTCATTAGGAGTTTGATCCGGTTTTAGTATGATACAAGGACGTTTAGATCTATAAGTTATTGTTTTTTGCTAATTCTTAGATAAAGAATCAAAACTTTTGCATGCATGGACACCAAGGTTTCATATCTGGAAAGTAGAGGGAAATCGGAGAGATCGGAGAATGTGGAGTGTGATGATCATCGAGCACATAGCCTGGAACGTGCAGAGTTTGTGAAGGTCCAGAAACTTTGTGAGATTACTAAAATGAGTAGTGATATCGAACTTTCAAATTTGTATGACAAATAATTAATGAAATTGTTCCACATGAGAAGATCAATTATTATGAAGTGGTGTGCACTTATTTGGATCAATTTTATGCATTTTCTGAGTTGCTTACGGATAAATTATATGTATTTACAACATTTGTTTTAGACAGTACAACCAGGCTTCACTTAAATTTCAACCTTGAAACCTGACTTTATATGTTAAAAAGTTCACGCAACATCGGAAGTTCCGATGTAACAGTATTAAACCTATAAAACTCGTACTAACATCACCTAGCAAAGTTTGCATTTTCCATACTCTAAGTATTCTAGAAGAAATTAAAATTTATCTAAAATATGCCCCTTTAGAGCTAGTTAACAAAAATTAGTTTACCTTATCACAATTTAAAATAGAGTAAAGTGCACTTCGTGTACCCGCAGTTTGTGTGTCAGACCACTTGAGATACCACACTTCAAAAACTACCACGCGCTATACTGCACTTCTTAACGTCCTAGCACTTTGCTGTTTTTCGTTACATTGGGCTAACGCCGTGATCGTCTCCGGTGACCTTGAACGACGGCAAAACAAAACCCAAACAAAGCTTGTCGATTTTTATACCAAAATAATGCTAGCCTTGCCAGGAATACGTATATAACAATTATACATATAAACAAGCAACCATGTGGCCGTAAATTGAAAAAATCCGACGAGCTTTACGGAAAAATAATTTTCCGACGAACTCCAAAAACAACCCATAAACACAAACAAAAAATATCACTAGCATGTCCTTTCACCGATCTACGTAACCATGTAATTAGTTTATGCAACAAATCAACGGAAAAATAAATAAGAAATTCAAGTATAACCCGAAAATCATGAATTACAAACCAAACAATTTCTAACAAAGACGGAGCACATAGTCATGTACTTCAACACATGGGATTCAATTTGGTTACTCATATGAAGAAAACTAAGTTCAGAATCATCTTCAAAAGTTGCTTTGATCTTCAAGAACACGAAGAACACCTTCTTCTCCAAAACAAAAAAACTGACGGCGTTAGCCCAATTTAACGGAAAACAACAAAGTGCTAGGACGTTAAGAAGTGCAGTATAGCGCGTGGTAGTTTTTGAAGTGTGGTATCCCAAGTGGTCTGACACACAAACTGCGGGTACACGAATTGCACTTTACTCTTTAAAATATTGACTCAAAATACAAAATGACACACTATTAAAATTTTCCTATTTGCTGAAAATGATACCGTACCCGCATGTAATGCGCGATAATATTTTTTATTATCATTTTAATAAATGTGCATTTCTCATGTGCATTTCATTTGATATTTCACATCGTTCCGGTTCTATTCTGCTGTTTTGATTAGCACTGAGCATCTGAGCCACTGTTTAGCATCTGAGCCACTGTTTAGAACCAGAAGTTCATCGAGGCTAGATCTTCTCCCCAGTCAACATTTCCAACATCCTCGGGGTTACCAGCTATAACAACCCCCGAGTCCTTAATCTTACTGAATGATGTTGTTGCTATATCATTCTTCACAACATTGCTGCCTAGGAATTCCCTGTGATCATCAGTTGGACCAACAGAGCTTAATTTCTCCTGCAATTTAAACTGATTATAGTAATCATACACATGGTCATTTATTAGGCATGCATAGGGATTATCAATTAAAGTGACTTCATCCCATGGTGGATATTCATCCTTCTGCATATCTAAAGATTCTTTTTTAGAAAAATTTATTCCCTCCTGATTGAAAATAGCATCTAGGATACTGGCAGCTGTGGGGTTGACTGGCAAAGACATCTGATCAGGTGGCCGATCGGGAAAATTGAGCTTAGCATTCGCCCCAAAAATCGTAATTGCGGCCTCGTCATAGGCCAAGGCTGCAGACTTGGAGTCCTCAAAACTGCCTAGCCAAATGCGTTCACCACGGTTTGGCTCCCATATCTCCGCCACCCATTTCCCCCAAGTCCTCTGTCTCATGCCTTTGTACTTGCAAGACGCGTTCTCGGGTCCGCCTTTTCCTCTCATACTTAGAAGAACCTGGTTTGTGGTTGCCTGGCCTACCTTTATTATCACTGGTTTATAGAACTATTTAGTAGAACATATGATAAGCTTGTGAAGGAATAGAACTGAATGAGGGGGTATATATAGCAAGTGAGGGATGCTACGTGTCCTCAGAGATGAGAAGAAGAGTAATACTTGGCAATGCCAGTTTATCTATGACAACATGATTTCATGCATCCATGCATATATATTAAAATATTGGAACCATGCAAGCGCTTAGGTGCTAATATGTGGCAGTAAATGGAGACAGATGTCACTTCTGTGAATTCTTGTAAAGAAACCAAGAAGGTAGAGATAGAGTTGCTTTGAAACTTGTTTGATCGCTGCATGCAAATAGAGTTATAGAAGATGATGTAGATGGTGATGCCAGTGTGCTGTGGCTATTCAAGAGTAGTGATAAGCTCAAAGAGATCATAACATCACTTGTTAGTAGTAGACAATTTCGAGCAGCAACAGTTTTACTTTACTACATTCAACGTATGTAGTAGAGTTTTACCACTCTGCTGATTTGACAAGAGGGGAGTTACATTATTCCATTCCCAGGAACTCATTTATTATATTTTAGCAGGTGATCGACCTGTATATTGTTATATATTTCTGTAGTACTCAAGATGTAATTATTAATTTTTGTTGTTATGAAATTGTAAATCACATCAAGATTTTAATCTATTACAGGTAGCTTAAAGCTTTAAACTTCTAATTTTTTTAAATAAATTCCGATTGCATGTTTGTTAAATTTATTCACAATGTTAGAAGGAAGTATATATCTGACAATGATCTTCTTGTGGATGCTCATTTAAGATTATATCATGTTTTTATGGGCTTTTATTGAAATATAAAGAAATATATATCTAAATTAAATTATTAACGATATTCTCTATGATACTATTATATAATTGATTTTTACAAATGGTACCATCATATTTTTTACTTTCATTGATGGTACCCTCAAACTTATCAATTGTTATACGTGATACACTTCTATTAGTCAAATGTTAAGAAAATACCAAATCTTAAAGGTACTATTGGTAAAAGTCAATTTTATGATGGTATGAAAGAAAATTTCTTTAAATTTTTATTTTTTCCTTAAGCGTTATGAATATATATTTATTTGAGTTACTATTATTAATATCTTATTGTACATTGTTCAATATGATGAAAACTGTTGCTAAACATATTCTAAGTTTATAGGTGTTTCTTAACATTACCTAACATAGGTGTACATGAATAACAATTCATAAATTCGATGTTACCATGAATAGAATTAAAAAATGTGATGATACTATTAGTAAAAGTCAATTGCACAATGGTATTATAGAGAATATCCCAATTATTAAAACCAAAACATTTTGTTCATTTGATCGGTACGTGGAGTGGTATATATGTATTTGGAATCACGAAATGATATCATGGGTTGATTCAATATTGGAATAAATATATTTTTTAATCTAAAATAGTATCAAACTATTAGTTAAAATTAACTTTTTGTAACAAAAATAAATTTTATAATTTTTTTACTATTAATAATATATTTTTGTTATTGGTAAATATATATGTTTGAGAAATTATTTAAATAAATAAATATTAGTTTAAATAATAAAACTTAAATTGACTACTGATGTCCATACATCTACCTCTCTCTTCGGTTTTAAAAATTTATACATTATTATTCTGTCAAAAAAAAAAGTTCATACATTATGGATAGGAGGAAAGGGTATGGAATAGGAATACAATAGTTTATGGTATGTTAGCCGGTTTACATAATAAAAATAAAAAATTAAATATCATCTTTGCTTGGGTTCCATAAACTTTAATTTTTGTATAAGTTATATTAGCTTATAACTCGTACTATACACATATTTTTAAATATATTTTAAATAAATTGAATAACTTGAGTGGCGATTAAATTAATATATTTCAATTGTATTTGGTATAAAATTTATATAGATAGAAGAATAATAATATTATATCATTCATGAGATTGAATTAATTAGTTGTTATTTTAAAACTTAAAATAGATAAATTAATAATAATATTATAATATTGTGATATTCGATTATGAGTGAAAATTTTAAATGAATTTGATAGTTCGAGGGTGATTAAATTAAGATGTTTAGATTGTATTTAGTATATAATTTTAATAAAATTTAATATAGATAAAAGAATAATAATATTATATCATTATTAATCAATTGATTGTTATTTTAAATGAATTAGAGAGTTTGAGGAGTGCATAGACTGAATTATGTAAATAGAAGGTAGTTGTGTCTCGACATATCACGTAATATATTTACATTAATTATTTTTTAAAAATAAATAATATGCATGTTTTTTTTTTGGAAAGCATTTTAATTTTTTTAAGAAAATGTTAACATAACACTTCAATGCAATATTATAAGAGGTGCTAAAATAGAAAAATGTCATGCAATGCTATAGAGGTGGTAAAATAGAAAAATGTTATGGATGTAGATATAATTGTCACATAAGCATGCAAATGAAAAATTGAAGGAAAATGAATATAAATATTTATTTTAGCATATAATTTAAATTGTTGGTTGAAAATTTACTTAATTTTATATCTATTGATTCTATTTTGAAACGATGGAGCATGAAATCTATTTTAGCACTTCAATTGTACTTTTTGATTTTATACTATATTTATTTTAACATTAGTATTAGACTTGCTTCTGGTACAACGTAGTAAAAACAAACAAACATTAGTTGATTTGCTCATATAAAAGCTTCAAATGATTTACTTCTAAACGATGTTGGATGTTAGTGCAGTTGCAATGGTGATAACAGAGTCTCATGGAGGTAAATGGTTGTGGAAAGTTCACGCAATTCTATTATCCTGAATATATGTGTATTATAAGGGGAAAAAATGAAGACCAATTTTTAATTATATACATAAAGACTTTTTAAGTTTTACGAGCAGAAAATGCAAAATGAAAACCCAGTTATGCATTGTTGTTCACATGTACTTTGTGTACATAAAAAATTATGTAATCACGTCAAAATATCTTAAACAATCAAGATCATGACAGGCCAACAACCCACCACTTAAAGTTGTTGACTGGTCCTTATAAAAGGCCCAAACACACACTTTTTAATTATTGGATCGACGTTTTAGTTGAGCTTATGGACAAACTTACAGAATCTGGACAGTGCCATACCACTTTCGGCCGGGGCCGGGTATGACTCTGATACAATTTATAACAACTCAAACTCACAACTGAATGCATACCGAACCCAACAACCCACCACAGCGCAGTCCATAAAAATTAATAATTTTTAATATACATTAGTTATTGACTGGTTCTTATAAAAAGCTCAAACACACATTTTTTATTAGATAGTGGAATGTTACAGCTGCAGTCAGACTGTCACATATTGTAAAGTTCATTCATTTTTTTATCTTGAACCTCATTGCTAATTGTGCAAGTTATCGTTTGGAAAGAGTTGAATTTTCGGAAAAAGTTTGAGATATTAACATATTCTCCTGCTTCTCACGCGAGAAGCAAAGGGAAAATGTTAATATCTCAGTGACAACTTTAAAAAATAATGTTAATGGAAAGAAGGCAGTCCTTTGAGCCTGAAGCGATTTGGCTATGATTTTTATTGAAACCTTATTCATTATTCAGCATTGGTAATTTATCTGTAAATATTGTAATTTCAGTCCCCGGCTAGAGAGCCTCCAGAACAAGGAGAGAGTGACAAACACACTGTCAAGCTGCATACTGCACTGACTCCTCGCCGGCTATTGCTTCGATCAACCACTCAAAGCGTTGTTTGATTAACAGTACAGTAGAAAGCGGTTATTTAGATGCACACAGATTTATTATTATAGATCAACATTTTCTGTAACCTTGTTTCCTTAATGCCTCTATATGAAGATGACACATTGTAACAAATTTTTGCCTACTAGTAACAAAGCAAACCTATAATGTATCTGTATAAAGTGGGGACAACATCTCCATTTTCTTATGGAGGAGGATGAAGAAACATCAGCATGTTCTGAAACATTCTATTAAGTATTGACAAATGTAGTAGCAAAGCGACAGTGCTGTATGCAAATACTGATTATAAATATTTTAGTTGTAATATGTAAAGAAGCCTATTTTTTAACTACCTGTTCTGCAAATTTTTTTATCCTTCATCTGGATCCTTATCTGACGGACGTAAGTGGCGAAGGGAGAGTAGACTAGAAGGCCATGAAAAACAAAATATTGTTAGAATAATTTGTATGTATGGTGTGCTAAGAGTCTAAAATTCGCGCACTTGCTGGGAGAGTGAAAATGTTACCTGCAATTCTGAGGAACCCGCCAAGATAATATAGACGATCTTTTCAACATTGGAGGCAAAGACATGAACCGCCTCCAGTCTTGAAGCAAGATTCGCAGATCATGAAGTTTACTTTCCAACCCAAAACAACAGTTGGCATGCATTGTACAAACTTGGTTTAAATCTTTACTAGGCTCACAAAATCCCCCAAAGTAGTTGGTGTTTAAGAACCGTATCTTTAGTCCGATATCAGTGATGAAAGAATCATACTTGATACGATTTAGGACATCCTGATCATGCAATCCAGGATATGCTTCTTGAGCGGAGTACCAGTACTTGTAGAACTCTATGGAGCGGGTGTTTGACCTGACAAAATTAAATCCACCATTGGGTTTATTTTTGTCAACGTCCACCGAGTTGCCAGAATAATGATCACAAGCAATCTGGAAATCAGCATCCAGATATAAATGTGGAAATGGATCTCTGAACCACATGATATCAGCATCCTGGAGTAAGAAGACTAGATAATGAGTTCTGAATATCAATGAGAATATCATGCAAATTTCTTATGCGTAATCTACAATTTAAATTGGATTATAAATATGTTAAATGACATCTAAAACAAAAATTGGGGTACTATCAATCCACCAAGCGACTCACAGACACTCAAAAGGATACAAAAGCAAGAATATACCAGAGAAATGCAATAATCAGGTCTTGTGACTGGGAAGATGGGTGAGGCAAATTCGGACAGAAAACTTCTAGAAAGATTACATAAATGCGAGTGTTTGTGAGTGTGCTTATGTGTGTGTGTTTAAGAGTGGGGAATTCAGTCACGGAAGTGTAAGCCTTTGTGTATAGCTCATTTAACATAAACTCTATGGGGATAAGAATGACGATTACCGATATTTGTTTTGATAAGTTGTCATGTTATACATAAGGATCAAAGTCAGTAGATTGCATCAACCACCAAGGCGATTCACAGATACAAAAGCAAACATAGATAAGAGCAATGCCATAATCTGGTCTTGCAACTGTGAAGATGGGTGAGGCAAATTCAAACTCAAAACTTCTATAAAGATTACATACAGGCAAGTGGTGAGTGTGCTTATGCGTGTGTGTTTAGGAGCAGGGGAATTCAGTCACAGAAGTGTCAGCCTTTGTGAATAGCTCGTTTGACCTAAACTGTTTGGGGATAAGACCTAAACTGTTTGGGGATAAGAATGACGATCTCCAAAATTAGCTTTAATAAGCTGTCTTATGCCACTAGACACAATCACATAAGGATCAAAGTCAGCAGATTGCATCACTTTTCCAATATTCACCACATCCTCAAACTTGTTACAAGTTGCAGTTAGTTAGCCTTGTGTTTATGAAATGGATTCCAAGTTGCAGCTTACAGAGATTATAGAAAATACCGTAAAAATAAAGTTGTAGCCAAGCTCTAGAACGTAGCGCAAGAAATCAATCCTTTTCCACATCATCTTCAAGTAATCAGGAGTCATGAAATAGGCCTCTTTAGAGAAATCCACCCCTTCAGTACCAAGGGCAAAACAGTGGGAGTGTAAATCCAAGCAGCGAAAAAACGCCTTCTGATCTAGTGCAATAATCACCAAATGATTCAAAAGCTTACGAGTCCCTTCTCCACTTTTGAAGCTATGAAGGAAAAGATCAACAATAGAGTTTGGTGCTGCCCATGCTTCATTCAATGTCGTTATGATAACAGTTTTGTTCGGCGTAGCAGCAGCCTTCAATACTCTTGCAAGCCTATTTATCTCACTGCCCTACAATATATACCAAAATTAGTAACCAAAACAATTGAATGCTCGGTAATATTTTTAAACGACATACATGAATCAAAAAAGTCAATAGCGGATCCAGGATTTTAAAGGACTCGGAGTTAGAAATATTGTCAAGAATATCTAAACCTCAGTAATATTTTTTCTACTCCTTTTGAAATGCTAGTATGAGCTAACATTTTCTCTCATTAATTCAATCTCCAAGGCATTTCACTAAATTATCATCACAAAAACGGCTAACAACATAAACACAATGCGATACACAAGTGTAGATTAGATTAACATTGGCAGAACCACGAAGAGGTTAACCCAGGCTAAATCCCGTTTTATTTTAAGCCCCTGATAATCTTACAAAACTAGTGAAAATTTTATTATAAGACATTTCAACCTCGGGTTTTTCTGAATCCTGGTTCCGCCACTGTACATATACATCATACATAGAGAAAGTCCTCACCGATCAGGATGTGTAATGTTGTTATCCGCAAAACCATAACTAAAGCGAGAAGTAGGATCAAGAGAATCAGGAAAGCGGAAACCAACAGAGTCTGCAGCAAGAAATAATACATAACATGATGCCGAAACCCCGAAAAAGAACACTGCTCCTGTAAGTATACGCCGGAGGAGCCCGGAGGAGAAAATAGGGGAGTCCTGTGATGATGACATTATGATTCTAACAGCTAATAAATAATATTTAGCTGAGAAAAAACGGGTGATCGCCGGTGACCTTCTCCGGTGAAACACAGATAATTTTCTCTGTCCTAGGAGATTTAATTTCATGAAATACTCATTAATGTACATACAATGTGTGTGCATAAATTATATAGATCACAAAGAAAGAAAGACGAGTAGAGACACAATTTATTAGATATGTGATACTAATAAAGAGCTTAGCTTAAATTAATGTACAGTCTGAAATAGTAACTGAAACTAGGGAAACTCAGTCGATGATGGCCACAAGTGATCTACACTGGTTTTCTATTTGACACCTGGCATATATGTTTGCTGTTAAGAAAAATGCCTTGCAGAGTATAGTGAATGTTTTGATAATACTTTTGATATATAATTTGATTTTGTAAAGGTCGAAAAATAATTTTTAAAAAAAATTATAAATAAATTAGAAAAAAATGATAATTGGATGATTGTTGGGAGTAAGAACCAGAAATAGAGACGCAACTCAAAAATCTGGCCCGACACGATTTAGAAAAAATTCAGGTGAATCCTAGTTCGGCCCGTTAGAAAATTCGGGCCCAACCTAGTCTGGTAAAAAACTTGAATCTGATCCGGATAAAAATCTAGTTAAAACATGAAAAAAGTCATAATAAAATTCAATTATTAAAATATATTTACATATATATATGTATCTATTTATATTTATTAAAAATTAAAGATAATTTAGACATATATATTCACATATTTATGATTACAAAGAATTAAATATATTTATATTTATCATTGATAAATAAAATATATGTCATGTACACAATTAAAATATTTATGACATTATTGGACTAGATATCATCTAGTATATATACGTATTTTTTAGTGAGAAAAATATTTTTAAAGAAAATTTTAGATAACTTAATTAAATTTTTATTGTAATGTGTTTTAAATAGTTACCTAAAGGTGATTTTATGATAATTAAACCCTTGTTCAATTTATATTAATAATTTTATGAAAAATTAATTGTGTCTAAATAAAATGTGGTTCAGTCTCGTTCGAACTCGATAAAAATCCGACGATATCCGCCTACTAGGTCTAAAAAGGCTTAATATTTTCCGGAAATTTGGACCGGGTTTTGACAAAAAAAAATCCATTTCCGAGTGCGGTCAAAACTCGGCGCCTTTTATGCATCTTTAATTGGAAATAGGAATGAGAGAAAATGATAAAGGAATTTTATGGGAGTGGGTAGGGTTTATTAATCTAGAGAGAATAAAAATTTTCATTTCATACAACCTAATTATTGTTCCAAACAGTATTATACATTATTAAAATTCTAATTTTTATTAATCAGACTCATTAATTATGAACCAAATGTTTCCAAAACTTTTTTTTTACTTTATTACAAATAAAAATAAAAATAAAGGAATCACGAAAGCTCATTTCTAAATTTTATCAAACATTTTTTAACGTACTTTTTAGTTGAAAATTGAAAGAACATTTGCATTATTGAGACAAGGAATATGAATGGAGGAGGGTATGTGAATAAGAATGATATAAAATTTTAAAGGATAATGAAAGTTTGATTTAACTATCTTAAGCGAATGAATTCACATTCTATGCATATAAAATTGAGTTTTTAATGGAGATTAATCGTCCATTAATCATTTTTCAGTGACTTTTGAAACTGATTTTATATTAATAAGATTAAAAAGCGTTTTTTAATAATCGGTCAAAAAGTGTTTTTTGTAAAAATTGAGAAAATCGATCTAAAATTGGATAAATTGATCAAATTTTAATATATATAAATATATGAATTATATTATATTTAATTTGCAAGTTTATCCTATCTTATTTTAATATTTTATTAATAGTTACATAAATTTATATTATGTATTAAAAATAATCATATTAATTAATCATACTGATTAATCCATGTTAATTCCGATTCACACTTTATATAACACTGCTTTATATATTTAAAGTAGTCAAATATAATAGTATAGTACGATATTTTTTGAAATTTTTTAATATAAAATTATTTCAGAAGAGAAAAATAAATAAATAATATGTATTTTAGGATTTTTTTTCAAACGGTATGTGTATATCTAAGGGTGTAAATGAGTCGAGCTGGGCCGAATTTTAGGCTCTTCATGTTCAGTTCGTTTAAAAATTTTCGAACTCGAACTTTTATCGAACATAATATTTTATTTGAGTTTGACTTGTTAGTGTTCACGAACACATATTCGCGAACAACTCACGAATATTCACGAACTACTCATGAATATAGTTCACGAACTTGTGTTCATGAACATATAAATGTCAAGCAAAATAAATAAATTTAAATTCTAATAACAAGATAATGAGTTACCAAAATTATTTCTCACATTTTAAGTCCAAGTTCAAAAAAGTACAAACTTGATAACTAATAATTTAACAAAAATTAGGAAATTTGAATTTAAGAAATAAATGAGTATAAAAAAGAGTAAATTAATTTGTAAACTAATTACACACATAAATACTTAGAATATATATATATATATATACACACACACACACTATTCATCTATGTGTTCACAAATTTATTTCAAATTATATTCACGAATTATGTTCGTGAATATAGTCACGAACATGGTTCATGAATATAGTTCACAAACATTATAATCGAACTTGTTCGCGAACTTTCGAGCCGAACTATGTTGTGCTCAAGTTCACCTCATTTATGAACCAAACTTAAAAATTGTGTTAATGTTCAACTTGTTTATGACATGAATTGAACTTTTTTCGAGTCTAACACCAAATTGTTCGTGAGCGTATGCGGGTCGGGTTGGCCAGATTAAGAGCATTTTAGCAACTCAACCCAATTAAATCGGTTTAAAATTTTTTAACCCAATCCATGAAAAAAATATTCATAACCCAACCCTATTTATCGTTCATCGGTTCGGGTTGTTTTAGATCGGTTTAAACGGGTTATTCAATACATATTTAAAATAAAAAAATTCATATAAAAATTATTGGTATGGTCAATATTTCAAAATACCAAAATGCAGTAGATTGATTCATGGTATGGTCTAATATGAGAAAAAAATATGAACTTCAATTTAGTAAATTTGTGCAAATTATTATAGAACACACACGAAATTCATATTTGTTCTTAAAAACAACTCATTCTCGACATGCTCACAGAAGGTAACAAAAAATATGTTACTATAATACTACAACTAAGTGCTGACCAGTTACCGATTTATCGCACAGAATCACGAAGTGAACATAAAAACAAGGCTTATTTATATTTTGACCCTCAAAATTTATCAATTTGAACATATAAACTCTTAAAAAAAATTCGTATTATTTTACCCTTCAAGTATGAGTTTTATAAATTTGAATTATTTTTTCATGTTTTCTTCCAATATTGCCCTCAAGGACTAATGTGTCTGTAATTGCATAGTTTAATGACAATATTGTACCGTAGGGTAATTTTATTTTATTTTTTACTAAATTTGTTGGAGGATTTATTTTATTTTTACTAAATTTATAGGGTATTTTTTTAAATTTTAAAAAATAATATCATTAATATTCGTTATCTAACTAATTTTATTCAATTTAATGAATGTTTGTATTGACAAAATTCATTAAAATAAGTTATATTGTTCTTACACAAGTGATTAGTATAAACGCACAGGTTTACAAATACTAAATTCATAAAGAAAATTATTTGTCACATTAAATCACTATTGTTACTTAGTGTAACCATTTTGTATGATAACAAACTATGATTTTTTTGTGAAAGATAACAAACTAATTTAATAACAAAAAAATATATGAACAATACTAACTTATAAAAAGTAACTTTCTTAATTTAAATATAGTCGATTTAACGTAAAGTTCTTATCTATCTTATGAGTAGTCATTATGTTTGAAAGAAAATCCATTTAATCTATTTAAAAAGAAATCAATAACAAATACTTTTGTCATTAAAGTATACAATCACGGACACCTTAACCCTTGAGTATAATATTGGAAGAAAATATGGAAAAATGGTTAAAATGTACAAATCTCATACTTTGAAGGATAAAAAGATACATTTTTTTTTAAGAGTTCATATATACAAACTAATAAATTTTATGGATTAAAATATAAATAAGCTTAAAAACACTATGAGAGAGCTTATAATAGAGGTCTAAAAACATAATCACAAATCACTTTGTATATGTGTACATGATGTATATTTATTAAATTACTGGTCTACCTTAAATTATATTCAGGTTGAGTTGAGTTAAAAAAATCAAAACCCATGCCCAATCCAAGAAAACGGATTATAATTTTTTTTAACCCAAATATATGTTGGATTGTAATATTTCGGATAGGGTCGCCGAAATAAGGATAGTTTTTTCAAACCCAGTACACCCCTAGCCCTGTGTATAACGGTACAACGATAGAGAGTGAGTAATTAATTGTCATATCTGGGTTTAAGTTGGCAATTGTCAATTTGGGAATCAACTTAGCAAACTCTTCTTTCTTCCCCGTTCATTCAACACGGTTCGTTCTCTCCTCTAATATACATATATGTATTTTATTACTTTATATCAACACAATTTGGTAGGCTGATTACTTTTGTTGGTAAATCTGCGCTCGAATGGTTCTTAGCACGTATCACTTTATATCATACGATCATAGCACTTGGCATCAAAAATGGCAAATTATGTCTCCTTTTGCGTGTAATCATTCTCGTGAATTTGTTCATCACTCAACAATCATTGTGTTTCGGATTATATAGTTGGTGCGCTTGCAACCATTTTATTTGAAAGTTTTCCCATCTAGGTGCTTGGGTGGTCAAGCATCCAGTTAAATTAATGGTTTCCCAATATTTATTAATATGGTTTTAATCGATAGCTAAATGTACTTCGGTATTTGTGTCCAGTTATTGGGAGGACTGACTGATTTTCATATTGATCAGTTCATGTTCCTGCGAGTTCTCTGTATCAATATCATCATATTTATATGTGGTTCGACATTGAAACTGGCAATTTCGGTTCAGTGTTAAAATCTTAAAATATTTATTTGTTTCAGTTTGCGATTTAACGTAAACAACATTTTTGTGATCTCTATAATGTAAATATAGGAAGTGACACAAATTTTTATCGTGATTTTGAGTATACCTTAGTTGCCTGATACTTCAAGTCCATGTCTTGGAGTCTGATTTGGCAAAGCAGTTGTGCGAGAAAAATAGTTTCAAACTTGGATCAAATCTCTGTGCCTCAAACATTACATACAAAAATCAAAGGAGTTCTATGAGAAAATAATAGCAGTGCAAGTTAAGATGCTTAAAGTTTCAATATGTCATGCTTCTCTTGTTTTTTTTGGGTTCGATGGAAGATGACTACTGTTAGAACCTAGCCGATTGAGAAAGATGACTGATGAAATAAAGCTAGATTTTCAATGTTGTACATTGGCCGGTCTCTGCTTCTCTCAAATTGTCTATTGGTGTATTTTTGCATCTGTTATACATATTTTATTTGTTGGTTTATAGCTGTATCAAGCCTAAGTCTAGCCTTTTATTATCAAAATTCTCAGCCTATTATTAATATGCTGTTATGAGCTTCGGTTTCTCAGGTGGCCTGTTACCTGGGCTCTATAGTTTCATATGCACAAACGATTCATTTCTAAATAGAGCTGAGGATATTGGGAGTGAAGAAATTCACATGTAAGTTTTCAAGTCTCCATGAATCCTATCTTGTTACAAACAAAAAAATTCTACATTGCATGCATGGGTTATAAGCTATAAAACCTTACAATAATTGACAATGTAGAAGTTAACTCTTAATTGCAAAACTATTGGTCAGCATCAACATTAATATTAGCTAAAAGCAAGATATATATTCACATACACACTGAAAACTAACAATATGCTTGAGACCTTCTAGTATTCTGGAATTTTTAAAAATGATGCACTATGAGTTTGATGAAGATAAATATATGACATAAAAACAAGAAGAAGATAAGTTTGGGTGGATTAACCGTAGAAAACCCCTTACGATTTCCTAACCGCAGGAGGGAGAAAAACTATGGACACTCAAATTATATGATTATCAAATCACTGTATATCAATTAACCAAGTCTAATAAAAAAGAATACAACGTAAAATAGAAAAACTAATAATAAAATCCTAATGGACTAAGACCCATAACAACTGGGCTTGTTAAAAATAGACTACTACATATTAAATATACTACTAGCCCACTCATATATACACATACGCTAATATCCATGCATTAAATATGATACGCTATTTACGCCTATTTCATGTTTCTATCATGGCTTCTTCACTTGCTTTTGTGTCATCCTTATCTAGTGTTTCTATTCCATATACTTGACAAGATCAGTGTTGCACGGTTCACGAGTCGTTTGGGTACGTGGTACGGGGTCGGGTACGTGAAACGTTAGTTTTTATGAATCGGATACGGTGACCCACGAATCGGATACGCGGGTCGATACGAGGATCCCTTTTATAATTATATCTTTAGAAAATATTATGTATATTTGCTATTGTATCTATGTTTCAGTTACTATTTTATAACTAAAATATATAAGTAAATCAATCGGGAAATGTAAAATTTTAAAGTTACTACACATAATGGGGGTGTTTGGGGGAACTTTTTTCCAGAATAAGTCAACTTATTTTAAGACAAAGTTAGAGATTCCTAACTTTTTTCTGAAAAAAGTTAACTTTTTTTTGCAACTTATAGAATCTCAAATATACATTAAATACTTGTATAAAAAACATTTATCAAAATATGAAATTTTTACCCGAAAATAAGTCCAAAAGGACTTATTTTAAGGCAGGCCAAACAGGCCAAATATTAAGGGGATTCAAATATGTTCAAGTAATCGAGGTTATCTTCCTATTTTTTATTCTTCTCCTTTTTACATAATGATTTTTGGAGTTAAAAGGGGGATCGTCGGAGTTGGCGAACTCGAGCATGATCCCGAGTGATCCGGGTCGAAAAGGAATTGTGTTCCGGAACGAGGGGAACGAGGGAACTGGATCGCGGTTCCATAGGCTGACCCACGAACTATGCAACACTGGACAAGATGCTCTATGTGATCCTAAATGGAAAAATGCCATGATATTATGAGAAGATGAATGCATTGAGACATAATGATACTTGGTTTACTCCCCTTCCAAAAGTTAGTAACATGGAAATGTGTGTTCACGGTGAAACAAAAACCTAATAGATTGATTAATAGGTACAAAGCCAGTCTTCTGACAAAAGAGTATACTCAAACTTACGGGAATGATTATCGGGAAACATTTGCTCCAGCAGCAGCAAAGGTGGCTTTCATTTGGGTCGTGATATCGTGTGCTATAAATTTTGGATGGGAAATTCAACAGTTCAATGTAAAAAATGCATTCTTGCATGGAGAACTAACAGAAGAAGTCTACATGGACATTTCACATGGATTTTCTCCATTTGCAACCATTGAAAAATTATGTAAACTGAAGACAATCTCTAACGATTTGGTTTGGAGAATTTCACAGGGCAATGATTAAATTTGGATGCTAACAGGGAAATTTGGATCACATGATGTTTGTGAAAATAGGTGTAAAGAGGGTGTGAAAAGATCACAGTGTTGATTGTATATGTCGATGATATTGTGATCACTCGCAATGACACATGTGAGATTGCAGATGATAAATGGAGACTTGCCTCCGAATTTGAGATAAAGGACTTGGGAAAACTACGATATTTCCTTGGTATTGAAGTTTGTGGAAGTCCTAGTGGTATCTTCCTTTCCCAACAACAGAAGTATAGACTTGACCTCTTAAATGAAATAGGTATGTTAGGATGTAAACCTGCAGATTCTCCTATAGAAGCGAATCATAAGCTTTGCGGATATAGGTGATATTGTTGATTTGTTGGATATAGGTGATATTGTTGATTTGTTGGATATAGGTGATATTGTTGATTTGTTGATAGAACTCAATATCAAAAATTAGTTGGAAGGCTAATCTATCACACACAAGGCCAGATGGCATGAGTGATATCTATGTGTGAACTTGAGGGGGAGTGTTAAGATGTAAGCATGACGTATGTACAATGACATAACTATCATAATATCATCGTTAGGGTTCACTGTAGAATACTTTGGAACTAAGTGTCTTATCTCTATAAGAGGCAGGCAACAACCTCCTCTTTGTAACATACAACTGAGGGATATATCAATATAACACACTACAACTACTACTCTTCTTCATTGTCTAAATATATCATCTCATACACGCACATCTATACACACACATCTAGGGGTAATCATAAATATCCAAAAATTCAGATATCCTAATTTATGGTCCGGTATCCGATTATAAAAATCCGAAAATTTGGATATTTGATTAGAATTTTTTGGTTTTATGAATTTGGATCACAACTTTTCTAAAAAGCAGATATCTGAATTTGATCCGGTTTTATATTTTTCTCAAAAATTTTAATTCCATAAATAATAATCTGTGAAAATATTAAATACAAATAGTTAAACATGTAAGTTATAGAATTAATTAATAAGTAATCACTAATAAAAAAATTATTTTAGAAAATTATAAAATAAAATGATTACAATTTTAATGAAAAAATGAAAAATATAGTAAACAGAAGGAGTACTTTTAATATAGATTATTTTTTTACTCCAGATTATGAATTAGAGAGGTAATGTGATATTAAAACCTTATAAAACTTTAAGATTTTGGTGCGTAAAAAGGGTATAATCAATTTATGTTTTATAAATTTAATTAGACTTGATCAATATAAAATAAAACAAAATAATGAATTACAAATTAAACTAAATTTTATATTATTAATTCAGATTCAGATAATCCGATTTCCGATCTGATTTATTTGGATATCTGAATATCGAATATCTGGTTAAATCAGAACGGGAGCCGGAATATAATTCTAGTAATCTGAAAAATCAGATATCCGATCAGGTTTTAATAAATTAGACAAGATATCCGGTTTTGCTCACCCCTGCACATAGCTAATATATACACTCCAAGAAAAGATTATCTTTCTCACTCTTAATTTGACCCTTGATGTAAACAAACATATATTAAAACATGGAACAAATGCAAGTTCTCTGAAATTTAGGGGCTGAATTATCAAATTCAGAAGTTTAAAAAGTCTGATATGTAAAAATTCTGAAGTTCAGAGGTTGTTCTGAAATTCTGCCAAGGTGATGTATCATTTTGTAATTTCTTAATGCCAGGGGACAGGTTTGTGATGCTACAAACTGCGGGGGCTGACTTATAAAAATCTGGTTTATATATATGAGTTAGGTTCTCTAAAATGAGAACCGAGAGAACCACTAAAAAAAATTAATTTTAAAATCTAAAAAAATTATGAATATATTTATATCCTTAATAAATTCTAAAAGCTCAATTGCCAACAATAATATGTTTGTAAATAAATTTTTTACAAACATTCAAAAACAATTCTTAAAATTTTATGAGATTCTAAAAGAGAATCAATTTTTTTTATTTATAA
The DNA here is from genome assembly GCA_028671895.1 of Oenanthe sinensis. Taxonomy (NCBI): domain Eukaryota; kingdom Viridiplantae; phylum Streptophyta; class Magnoliopsida; order Apiales; family Apiaceae; genus Oenanthe; species Oenanthe sinensis. The sequence goes on from CM053795.1 coordinate 19,542,447, forward strand.
ATATATTATTGTTAGTGATTGGAATTTTAGAATCGTAGTATGACACACACACACACACACACACACACACACCCACGCACGCACGCACGCACGCACGCACGCACGCACGCACGCACGCACGCACGCACGCACGCACGCACGCACGCACGCACGCACGCACGCACGCACGCACGCACGCACGCACGCACGCACGCACGCACGCACGCACGCACGCACGCACGCACGCACGCACGCACGCACGCACGCACGCACGCACGCACGCACGCACGCACGCACGCACGCACGCACGCACGCACGCACGCACGCACGCACGCACGCACGCACGCACGCACGCACGCACGCACGCACGCACGCACGCACGCACGCACGCACGCACGCACGCACGCACGCACGCACGCACGCACGCACGCACGCACGCACGCACGCACGCACGCACGCACGCACGCACGCACGCACGCACGCACGCACGCACGCACGCACGCACGCACGCACGCACGCACGCACGCACGCACGCACGCACGCACGCACGCACGCACGCACGCACGCACGCACGCACGCACGCACGCACGCACGCACGCACGCACGCACGCACGCACGCACGCACGCACGCACGCACGCACGCACGCACGCACGCACGCACGCACGCACGCACGCACGCACGCACGCACGCACGCACGCACGCACGCACGCACGCACGCACGCACGCACGCACGCACGCACGCACGCACGCACGCACGCACGCACGCACGCACGCACGCACGCACGCACGCACGCACGCACGCACGCACGCACGCACGCACGCACGCACGCACGCACGCACGCACGCACGCACGCACGCACGCACGCACGCACGCACGCACGCACGCACGCACGCACGCACGCACGCACGCACGCACGCACGCACGCACGCACGCACGCACGCACGCACGCACGCACGCACGCACGCACGCACGCACGCACGCACGCACGCACGCACGCACGCACGCACGCACGCACGCACGCACGCACGCACGCACGCACGCACGCACGCACGCACGCACGCACGCACATAGATACATATACATATATATACATATACATATACATATATATATATATATATATATAGGAAAGTGCTCAAATTAGAACCCAATTTATAATGAGAACTTAGATCCAATCATAACCCTTTATTTTATATTAATTATTTTAATCTCATCCGTTCATATTTCTTCTTCCACCGTCTCTGATAAAATTATAAACCTAATAATAATTCCGGCCATGATTCTTCACAAACGTATACATACATATACATATCGGTTCTCTCTCTTTTCCTCCCCTCTCATCTCCTTTCCTCCTTCTATTCTAGTTTCTATATTATATTTTTTGATGTCGCATTCAACCAACAGATCTGTAGTTGATGAATCAAAAATATATGAAAAGTGTTGTCGATGATATTCTTTATCTCCTTTCCTCCTTCTATTATAGTTTTTATATTATATTTTTTGATGCCGCGGTCAACCAACAGATCTGTATTTGATGAATTAAAAATATATGAAAAGTGTTGTCGAAGATGTTCTTTTAGATTCCAGATTTGTAATTTTCAATTATGTTTTATCGAAGATGACAAATTTTTGAAGGAGATATGCTTTGGTGTAATTGATGATAATGAATGAAATAGGTGTCAGTAGTTGAGATTTTTGATGTTGATTAAAACTTTAATATCGATGAGATATGTCTGGTGTCTTTTTTGTTTTTGATTTTCATTTGAAATTTTTAGTGATTCACGTGTAAAATTTGGTGATTTGAAATAGATTTTGTTTATTTTATGATGATATGGCATTGGCAATGAAGTGGTGGTGGTATATGTTGATGTGAAGGCTTTAATTTTAATAATTTTGGATTTAAATTTGATGATTGTGTTGATAGATATTACGGTGAGGATGTAGTGCCAATTATATAGTTTTGATGGCTGATGGTAATGTTGGTGTTAAGGGCAGAAATGTGATGATGACGGTGGGATAATATGATGACCGTGGCAAACGATGTACACAATAATAAATAAATAATATATATATATATATTAAAAATTTAGTGATTTGAATTTAAATTTAGTGATTCTGTATTGGGTTCTTAGTTCTCATTATAAGAGAGTTCTCATTAGAGTAACTCCCTATATATATATATATATATATATATATATATATATATATATATAAATTTTCTAATTTATTTTTTTCGGCGGCGAATTGTATTTTTTTAAAGATGAATAGTGAAACTTTGTTTGTTCGTTTGTTTTTTGCAAATCCAAGTTCTCCCAAAAATTAAGAAAATGATGGAGAAACGTTAGCTTTTAATACCATTTGATGGAGGACAAGTTTGATGAAGATAGATACTTGATAAAATACAAGAATAAAATAAGTTTTGGGTAGATTGACCACACAAAATCCATTACCTTAAGGATTTTTCAGCCGTAGAAGTGAGAAAAACTATGGATCGTAGCACATAAAGAAGAGACTCAAATCAATATGATTATCAGATCACTATATATCAATCAACCAAGTCTAATTAAACAAGAACTCAACCTAAAGTATAAATACTACTAATAAACCCTAATGGACTAAGGTCCATAACAATTGGGCTTATTAAAAATATACTACTATATATTAAATATACTATTAGCCCACATATATATACATACGCTAATATCCATACATTAAATATATGTACACTATTTTCTAAATAAGATAAAAGACTTTATTTATTATTATTCTTGTTATCCATCAAAAATTTATTGATTAATTTTCTTTTTGCAACCTGTGCAACCAAAATAATAAAATTTACAATCTCTAGCAATATGAACAAACCTATGACTGGAAATTGTTTTAAAAAATGAAATGTGTCTAGTCGAGCGAAATGTAAATGAATATAAATAGAATACATCATATTTTTATTCTTAAAGAATACTGTTTAGGATAACAAGTTCGACTTAAACAATTAAAATTTTAAACAAACACAAGTCTATAGTTTTTTTGAAATCCGCTCAACATGTATAACTATGTAGCCAAATATGGAAGTATAAAACTCTTTATGCAATATATATATGATGAAATATATATCTATATATATATATATAATAAGCAATAAACTTATTTATACACGCAAATGACCAACTTTGTATGGTTGTTTAGTAATACTACCGATGCCAACTTTGTATGGTTGTTTAGTAATACTACCGATGCCAACTTTGTATAGTTGTTTAGTAGTACTACCGATGCATACAAACGTACATCTTGAATAAGCAAGAAATATAAAGGTGTCTGGACAAAAATGACATAATTTTGCAAAAACTAATTTACATTATCATAATTTAAAATATTGACTTAATTACAATATTAGATAACATTAGAATTTGGATATTCCTATGTGGTGGGTGTTCCTAACATGCGTATATACTAAATATATAGGCACATACCCGTGCAATGCACGATAATGTTTATTAGTCCCGCCATGTCAAAATAATAGGCCTGTTTTGACTTGTGTTGGTCAAATTGATTAAATTTTGACCAATAAAGTACACATTATATAATTAAGAATTTTTTTAAAGTAATATCATTAGAATGTATATTTAATCCACTTCAAAAATGTATTTTTCAATTTTTTTAAATTATAAAAGAATAAATATTAATTTTCAATAAAAATTTGGTCAATTTGACACTGGAAATTCAAAGAAGAGTTTTATTTTGAGATGAAGGGAGTGTCTTTTAATAAATGTGCATTTCCCATGTGCCTATTTTATTTGATATTTCAGACTGTTTCTCCTTTATTATGTTCTTTTGAATACTCACTTAATAATAATATTATAATTATGCAACTATCCCTATGCTTGCTATCTGCATGTATATCAATATACGCAGTATGTAGGAGACTCAAAATAGCTTGGGCAGAGAGTGTATGAGGCCCTGCCTAGAACCAAAAATTGATCGAGCCTAGGTCCCCTAGCTCGTCATCGATTTCAACATTTTCGGTTTTACCAGCTATAACAACCCCTGGGTCCTTAATCTTACCGAGAGAAGAGTCACTATATTCCGGCAATTCCACCCTCTTATTTTCTTTGGTACCGTCACGCTTCTCTATCTGATAAATATCATTCTTCACAACATTGCTGCATTGGAATTCACCGTGATCAACAGGCAGAGCTACAGAGCGAAGCCTCCCTTGCGATATAAACTGATCATTGTAATCATAAACATGATCATTTATTAGGCATGCGTAGGGATTAGTAATTAAAGAAACTTCATCCCATGACGGATATTCATCCTGCTGGATATTTATAATTCCTTTTTCAGAAAAAAATATTCCCTCCTGATTAAAATTGGCATTTACGCTACTGTCTGTGGCATGGACTGGCAAAGACATCTGAAGTAGCTCGTTGGAAAAATTTAGCATATCTCTAGAAAGCCTCTGATCAGCGGTAGCTTCTACGCTAGTGGCGCAAATAGAGGAAGACGCCTCTTGTAGCCTGTTGTAAGGAAAATTGAGCTCAGCATTAGCTGCAGAAGGTCTTTGATCAACAACAGTGTCTTCGCTAGTAGCGGCTGTGGCATGGTCTGGCAAAGATACATGGGGTAGCTTGTTGGGAAAATTGAGCTTAGCAGTATCCCCGAAAATCTTAATTGCGGCCTTATCATAAGCCAGAGCTGCAGACGTTGAGTCCTCAAAACTTCCTACCCAAATGCGTTCACCACCGTTCGGCACACGTATCTCTGACACCCATTTTCCCCAAGTCCTCTGCCTCACACCTTTGTACTTGCAAGATGCATTCTGGGGTCCTCCTTTTCTTCTCATACTTCCAAGACCACCGTTTGTGCTCGCCTGGCCTACTTTATCACCAGTTTATAAGATCTTATACTAATTAGCTTGAAAAGGTGAGGAGTGCATCTAAACACAACTATTTGATAAGGGTAACATAACCATATCTCTAATTTAGTAGAAGCTTGTGAAGGAATTGAATTGAAAGAGGGGTATATAAAGCAAGCGAGGGGTGCTACGTGTCCTCAGAACTGAGAAGAAGAACAACAGTTGTCAATGGGAACAGGTGTCACTTCCGTGAATTCTTTGTAAAGGTGGAGGTAGTGTTGCTTTGAAATATTTTGAGCTGCATGCAGATAGAGATATACAAGATGATGTAGATGGTGACGTTTTATGGCTATTCAACACTAGAGATAAGCTCAAAGAGATAATTATATCACTTGTTCGTAGTAGGCAATATAGAGCAGAAACAGTTTCACTTTACTACTACTTTAGACGTATGTTTTCATATTTGACATGCAAGCACTAAACCAGTCGAAGAGTTACATTATTCCATACACAAGAACTCATTTATTATATTTTAGTATATTTAATATACGACCTATATAGATATATGTAATTATAGTCCTCAAGGTGTAATTATTATGAAATTGTCAATTTGATCTAGATTTTAATCTATTACAGGTAGATTGAAGTTGTAAGAGATTTTAAATAAATTCCATTTGCATGTTTGTTAAGTTTATCTGCAATTTTAGAAGGAAATACTTGACCATAGATCATAGTTTATCTACTATGATCTATTAATCAAATATGTTATGTCCTTTAATCTTTTTACATTTACTGGGTCGGGGAGGGCGCTGATGTGGATAGAGGAATGAATATATTAATTTTTACATGGTTTATGTTATTATTTAAGAATGGGCTCAAGTAGGAATTTGTGGAGGAGCTTGGAAGTACAACTTTTATTCTTAAGGAGTTGTTTTCATCATAGTTGTCAAGGCGTCAAGGCGAGACTAGGCGACAGTGTACCGCCTAGGCGATTAGGCCCCCGCGTAGTCGTCCATTAGGCGGATTATACGTTTAGTTATATATATTATTTATTTATTATATATATAATATATACATACAGTTATATCTTATACCAAAATAAAAATTATAACATTCTAATTATATTTCAAAAGAAAATCTAGTAGATAAAATAAAATTCAACATGAAATAAGTCTTGAGCCAACTAATAGTCTAATACAAATCATCAAAGCCATCAAGATTAGTTATGTCTTCATTTCCTGTTCCTGTTCTTGTTCCGTAATCATCATCAATATCTTCATCATCTTCATTATTTGGAAATATAAATGTGTCACCATTTTCTTCTTCACTTTTAGTGAAAATGAAAAGTACGAGACGAAGGAGCACGAGCTGCCCAAGAAGAACCTGCACCATTACCGTATCGAGTATATCTTAAAATCTCCGTTGGGTTGGTTTCCGTTTCCCCACCTTGATCACGATTTTTACTATGAAGGTTACAATTTTTACTAGGCTGAACTATGCAGCGGAACTAGGCGGAACTATGCGGAACTAGGCGACGCCTAGGCGACCACTGTTCATCAGAAACCTAGGCGGGGTGGACGCATAGCAATTTTCTACCGCCTAGACGCCTAGGCGACGCCTTGACAACTATGGTTTTCATATATTCAGGTTAATGCTCAAAGGGATCAAAGTTGCGTAGTCACAAGAGGTCTTATGCGTAGAAGACAAGATGACGAGTCACATGGTGTCTTATGCGAAGAAGATGCGAAGAAGACGAGTCAAAAGATGTCTTACATGGATAAATTTAAAAGGCCACTTGTGGGGTGATTTAATATAGGCTAATTATATATTTATTAAGTAGGTTTTTGGCTTGCAACTTTTTACCTTTCACTTAATTGAAATAGAGTTTTAAAGAGTTTCCTAGGTGGATTCAAATATTAGCTAATTCTAGTTGATATTGAATTCCTTTTTGATTCCTATTAAGCATAGGTTATTTACGTAGCCTATATATATACCCATATCTTCTAATCTTTTATCAACAATGTGATGATATATAAACTTTTGTTTTGAGAATAAACTATGTTCAGTTTTTCTTTCTTTTAAACATCAATTACTGGATTGTTTTGAGAGTTATATTCAAATAACTTAGTTTCTAGATTGATCTAAGGAGTTTCAGGTTCAAGGTTCACGTTTATGGATTGATCGTGTTCTTTTAAAATATCTGTTCATTGTGTTGCTTTCTAATCTCCATGGGTGGAATCTCAAGAATGGTAGAAAATCCACATTAATTTGGTATCAGAGTCAGGTTTCTATATCAATTTCTTAATTGTGAGATTTACGGATTTACAAAAAACTACTGTTCATCCTCACTGTTCACGGGTACTGTTCATCCAGAATTTTTTCCTATGGCTACGGGTGAATTGCTTAAATGACTACTTCGAAAATTGGATGATTGATAAAAGAACAAAGAGGCTTGCAAATTCAACGGGATCTATGGCTGAAGTATATGATGATGTCTATGATCCTGGAATTAAGCTTTATAATTTCATAGGTTTAGGCAGCCCCGAAGATTGTCTTGAATGGATTATACAAGTTGAAAATTTTGTTGATTATGTGTGGTTCAATGATAAGAAAAGATTCAATATTGCAACAATTAGACTTACAAAGAAAGCTGGTTTGAGAATCTAAAAGCAAGAAGAGCCAGAGCTGGAAAATAAAAGATTGTTTCAGAAAAGAAACTTCGTACACAATATCTTCATGATGATTATGTTCAAGTTCAATACTTGAGGCTCACATTTCTTACATGAGGTACTATGAATGTTTCCGAGTATATTGCTAATTTGATAAATTATACTTGATTTGTGATCTTGTAAAGAAATAAAGTATGAAGATTGCAAGTTTTATTTGTGGATTAAATTGACGTATTGCTAAAAAGGTTGTATTAAGTCCCTATAGCTCGTTTAATGACGTATGCAAGCTATCATTGAAAATTGAGAGTAAGAAGAGATATTGACGTCTACTTTTGAAGGGTTTGGTCTTTCTAAACGAACTCAAGAGGAGGTATAAAAAGTGGAAGAAAAGAAGAAGTTTTTGATGCGAGGAATGAGGCTGATTTTCTTGTTGTTTGTGAGGTGTTACATGAAAAGATCACACCAATTTCTGTTCAAGAGGGAGAACAAGTTCCAAGGGAAGTTGTCATGCATCATGAGGAAAGTGAGTCGCATGAAGAGCACGTTTTGGCTAATAAAGAGAATTTGATTATTGAGCCTCCTAAACTTATCTATTGTGACATTGATGAAAAGAAAGAGGAATGTGAGTTTTTTAAGATTGGAAAGGCTGTGAACAAGGAGAATAACATCATCATCATGGAACTTATTTATTTTCTAGGCGTATACAATTTGTTGAGAACATCTACTACATCAAAATATCTTATTCTTTCGATGTTATTCCCGAGGGTACTGATCACTGCTTCAAAATTTGATGTTTTCAAGTTCTACGAGAAGCTATCGTGCTGATTCTCAAATATTTTAGAACTTGAGGATGAGTTTTTTTCAAAGGAGAAGAGAATGATGTGGATAGAGGAATGATTATATTAATTTGTACATATTTTATGTTATTATTTAATAATAGGCTCAAGTGGGAATTTGTGGAGGAGTATAAAAGTACAACTTTTATTCTTAAGGAGTTGTTCTCATATATTGCTCAAAGAGATCAAAGTTGCATAGTCGCATGAGGTCTTGTGCCTAGAAGACAAGATAACAAGTCACATGGTGTCTTATGCCAAGAAGACAAGAAGGCGAGTCAAAAGATGTCTTGCATCGAGAAATAAAAAAGACCACTTGTGGGCTGATTTAATATGGGCTAATTATATACTCCGTATTTATTAAGTAGATTTTTGGCTTGCAAGTTTTTACCATTCACTTGAAAGGGTTTTTCTTGTTTTAAGCACTTAAGTTTTATCTTCCTTGTTGGACTTGGTTTTTATATCTATTCCTAATTGTAACAGGCTTTTAAAGAGTTTCTTGGGTGGATTCAAATATAAGCTAATTCTAGTTGATATTGAATTCCTTTTTTATTCCTATTAGGCATAGGTTATTTACCTAGCCTATATATACCCATATCTTGTAATTTTTTATTAACAATTTTATGATATACAAACTTTTGTTTAAAGAATAAACTATGATTAGTTTTTCTTTATTCTAAACTTCAATTACTGGATTATTTTGAGTGTTAGATTCAAATTACTTAGTTTCTGGATTGATCCAAGGAGTTTGAGATTCAAGGTTCACGTTTCTAGATTGATCGTGTTCTTTTGAAATATCCGTTCGTTATGTTATTTTCTAATCTTCAAGGGTGGATTCTCAAGAAGGGCAGAAAATCCAAATCAGGCGCACACAATCAGATTATAGCCTCTACTCTATGATCCTCTCATATGATGATCATGCAGCCATGCACTGCATTATTCGGAACATCATTAATATCACTACATTTGCACAAGGCTGCTCGTATTTTCCTCATCATTTCGTTGATATTAGTTCCCTTTCTGCCAGTAACAAAATAATATAGAATTCATATTAAGATTAAAGGAAACAGATCTATAATGTAAGATTAAATAAACTATTATTGTTTTTTGGGCAAAGGTCAAGCACAAAATTTTAAATACGCACACAACCTCGACCTCTTGTTACAAAGCGAAGAGGGGTATTCATTAGGCTATAATGATGAAGATAAATGAACTTTTAATGATTTGTTGATCTGTGTAAAGGGAAAACTATGATAGCGACCTACTTGGCACAAATTTTACAGAAACTGAAAGTATAGTGTAAAAAAAAGTAGCCATCATTCCTGCAACAAGAAGAATATACAGGAATTATATCCTATATATAATAAGCATCAAATGGTAAAAGCACAATTACTGTGAGAAGAATGGAGGCCATGATCACTGCATTAATAGTACTGAAATTACTTAATTATAAATGAAGTTTTTCTTGTCATATGATTCTGCAGAATAACTGTGACATTTGTTGGCATTGAAAGAGAAGAGATGACCGTCAAGGTCCCTGTCCGGATAACATATGTCTATGTTAGAAGCTTCCTATGAGAACGGCGTAGAGCTTGAAGGTAAGCACTTGGAACACATACTTCTATTTGGCCATGTGGTGATGCATATAGGAACCTCTGTATAATATGTTTGGTGGTATAACTTTTGATCCATCAAGATGCTATTTATGATCATTAACATTGTGAAACTTTGTTGTCTGTTTCAACACACTTTAATAACATCAATTGGTGTCATTTTGGAGTGTAGAACTGTATTTTCTGCACTTCAATTCTACAATACAAACTGCAGTTTGAAATATGTAATAATGTTACTGTTCATTATGGTAAATTTTCTCTACATATGGAATCTAATTAACCTTGATTCTGAACATAGGAGCTTGTGAAGGACTGTTTACCTGTTTCTCTTGTCATGTAATTGTGATGGTATGTCTATGCCTGCCTGGGGAAAACTACGCAACATTTTACTCTAACCGTTTGCCTGTTTCTCTTGTCATGTAATTGTGATGGTATGTCTATGCCTGCCTGGGGAAAACTACACAACATTTTACTCTGTATTAGTCACTACTAGCAGTATGACTTCATACAACATTCCTAATGCTATTATCTTGTCTGTAAATTGTTACATGCAAATGTTATATGTTACTCCTCAGGTATGATACATATTTTCAATGTATTAGATTTTTATCTATGCTGGGGGAGGGAGGGACCATGACCATTTGCTTTAAGGTGGAGGGGGAAGGAGCCTTGTTACTTGGCTATCAACGACGGTCATTATTATTTCTTTTCTTACATACACATAATGCATGTATAAACATTCAACAAATGTGAACTGAGTTATTGATTTTTTTTAATTAGGATATGGATTACTACAATAAATTAGAATATCTGAGTGATGACGAGATTGACATGGTCACATGCTACACCTCTCCTGTGGCCTCACAGAAATGTAGGTTTCATACTTTCATCTCTATCATAATATTGTTGGTAATGTTAGCATACTTATCCTTTATGTTATAAACTAGATTGAGTCTTCTATATCATATGTTGCAGGTCTCGACTTGGTTGTCAAATTACTGCGAATCCTGAACTTGGCAGGCTTCGTCTAGAACTTTCTGCTGCAACTCAAGATTTCACTGTCGATGTTTATAAACCAAAACCACACCAATGTTTTTCTGGGAAGAAATCTATAAGCTTTCTACTAAAGAGGGCACAAGTTTCTAATTTTGTAGCTGTAACATTACCCAGAGATTCAAAGGTCATGCTTATTAAACTGGCTAATCTATCAACAAATTTACAAAATTAATAAGCACGTATTCTGAGTATTTTTTAAAGTGTACGGATCGAACTTGTATGTGTTTGGATCAACGCATCGTGTCTGAAGGCATCTGAGTTTTTTGAAGTCGGTTTTTCTCCTTCTATTCCTGTGATTGGAGTCACGAGTACAATGTGTTTTGACACTATTCTTTTCCATTCTGTTTGGTCATTAGTCTTTGTTGAATTAGAAAAACTTTTCTGATGCTTTGCTGTTTACCTTGTAATATTTTGATGATTTGATTGTGCACTTCTAAGTTCTTTTCTATGATGGATCACTTGTAGGGTGTTTTTTTTGGCTAAGTGCTTGTGTTTTTCAATATGCTTATTAACAAACATCCACTTATTATATAGAAGGTGAGAGTTGGTACTCTTGAAAGCAAAAACAAAACATATTCGAACAATAGAATGCCTGGTCCACTATTATAGTGGAAGATAATAATACATTTCACCTACCGAAGTTTAACTTTCCTTTTCAAAAGTCAAGATCATCATTCATTCACCACCATAATGGACTATGCCATTAACTCTTACTATATTTTGGTTGTATAGAAGTTTTCTCAATCAATCATGTCTCACGATTTTTCAAACCTTTCTCAGGATTGTGAATAAAATAAGCACTGGTGGAAACACAAGCTCATAATCATATTCACTAAAACTCTGAAGGATAATTTTTATTCAACTTGAGGACATAAGCTGAAGCTCTGCAATTTTAAACATAGATAAAGAAACAAACGCAAACGTACCATCCAACAATTTTTAACATTTTCCAGGCGAAAAAATATATAAGCTCAGTATTATGCTTAATATAGAGCGAGGACGGACGAAAGAGACTTCGTTTAGACAAATTGGTTGAGATACTCATCCACAGTTGTGTATTTGACATCAGGATAAAGTGCTGAGGCCTCCACACCGAAAGAAGGTTCGATCTCGAAGTTGGTTTGATCTCCCTTCACAAATGCAGAATGACTGATAGATATCAGCACATTGATTGGAACAGGGGATTCTGCAAATAATAAGCATGAACAATGAAAACATATTAAACATCAAATTTTCAAGATCAATAAAATTATGATTAATTAAAAACACGTGATCCAAAAAAACCTTGCTCACTCACCTTCGATGTTCTTTAGAACTTGTTCTTCTGGAACATAGATCTTCTCGAGAGTTTTGCCTATCTTTTTCTCCCACAAAGACAGGACATCATTGAAAGAAAGCGTGTTGTGATGAGGCCTAATATAGAGAATTTTGTTCAAGGTTCGCGGGTCATCTACAGCTTTTATGGTGTAGGTTGCAATGTCTTCTTCCTTGTTAAATGCCACTGTGCATTCAAACCAAAACTGGTGTTAAGCCTTATCCAAGGAACGGTTCTTGCATCTAAATAGTACATACTAGCACTACATTTACTTCTACATAATGGTTCAGAACAGTGAAACATAGATTGCATTGTATACCTTTAGGAGTCCCGTCGCCTAATATGATTGCTTTGTCTCTTGGGGGAGCTGTGGCTCCTGGCTGGGCCAGAGTCGGAAGAAAATAGCCAGCGAAAAAGTTGCAAGCAAGATAAGTATATGGAACTCCTGCAGCCTCAACAGCTCTGCGAAATTGTGCCTTGGCAGCAAATGCTGACTTTGCTGGTTCAACAGCACTGACTCGATCCACATCTTGCCCAAACTCAGAAGGGAAGAATCTCTGTACAAAGTGAAAACTTAGTTAAAGTTAAACATACTTAATTGACACCAATTATACTAACCAAACACTTGATCTTGAACGAGAATATGAAAACTTTAACAAGATATGACCAATGGTGTGAACTCGTCACTGAAATAAATATGACCATTTATCGTAATGTTAAACCAGTATCATGTGGTGTGATATCTATTTTTGCATTTTATTACTAAAAATCAACAAAATCCGACAATTTTAGGCAACCTCAACCAACTCAACAAAATAAGGTAGCTAATCAGGAGAAAATTTGTTTGTAACAAACTTAACCCGTGAAATTTTCTAATTGTAAATATCTTTGTTATGCATGTTACACAAAGGAAAACAAGGTAACAAATAAAAAGGGACATAGTAGTAAATAATACCTTTACGTTACCGGCTTCCACTATAGCAGCAAGAAGCTTATCCTGATCAGCCAACTGCCCGTGACCTAGGGTTGAGATCACCACATCCACCTGCTTTATCGCTTTAACCAAACTCTCATGATCATACAGATCTCCCTGTTCACAATAACATGTCACATCACGTTTCATGTGTGCGCGAGTATTTAAATTTCTGTAATCGACTTTCATCACCAAAACATCGTATCAAAAAAAATATTAGTAAAAAAATGGAATAGGAGAGCGTACGTACATGGACAAAAGTCACGCCCAAAGACTTAAAGCTATCAATGAGTTGTGATTTAGAAGGACTAGTTAGAGTAGCTTCTCTAACCAGCACAAACGTGGGATGTCCTAGCTTTACGCTAGCTTCCACGATGAACTTTCCGATGTATCCGGTGCCTCCGATGATCAAAATCTTGGCCACCATTTTTTCCCGATGAAAAATATACTTTATATGTAAATTTAGTAGAGTTGAAGAGACTTGTGAAAAGTTGTTGTGAAAATTAGTCGACACCCCTGTGCGTATTTGTAATGAACAAGTTGATGTGTTTAATAATGTGAATAGACCGATTTAGCCTTAGCTTAGAAAACCGGTGACGTTCGATTGGTTCGAAAATGAACGTGGACGAGAATATAATTTAAGTTCATTATTATGCAACGGCTGCTTGAATGTCCATTTGAATTCAATTCCCATATTAGTTGACTTTTTTTGTAATATAAAAATTAAATATTATCAAAAAATAAAATAATTAATTGAAATAGATCGATCCAATCACAGAAATATAGTCGCACAGTCCATTTTAAAAAAATTATAAATATTAAGAAAAAATTAGTTAGATAAAATTTTCTCATGCGTATCCCTAATTATTATATTAGAAAATGACAATCTAACTAAGTTTTAAATAAGACAAATTTTAAAAATAATAAATATAGGAATAATTTTGGAAGACTATTACTATTTGTTTTAAAAATAGAAATGTACATATATTTAGGGATAAAATTTATATTAAAAATGGATAGGTAAAAGAGGAGTGAGGGAGTATTTAATTATTTCTGTATAAGCGGGCTTAACTATGGGAACTGACGATGGAATAAGAATTAGGTGAGGTGTGGATTAGGTGAGGGTGCGTAGTATATGACTTTTTTCGTTCTGGAAAGTGGAAACTACAGTACCAAAGACCACTTTGGCAAAAAAAGAAAATATTATACAGTACCAAGGACCGCTGTTCTCGAAACAGAAATATAATAATTATAATATTATAATATTATTATTTATGTGTTATGGATTTAAAACTATGGTGTATTAATTACGATTTGTGTAGGAACTTATCATTGCGCTTGCTTGTCGGAACTATCTATGTTCTAATAAGATGCTTACGTATAACAAGCGTGTTGAGAATCAAGTTAGGACGCGGTTCTAAGAATAAGGGGTTAGGTCCTTTACATAAACGTTGAGAGTTTTAGAATCATATTAGGGTTATGAACCTTAAAGGATGATGCCCTCGAAGCTTGATGGTGATGTCATCGGGATGGTGATGATAGGCTTAGTCATGCCCATTGGGCTTAGTGACGATACCTTCGGGACTTAGTAATGCTCATAAGGTTTGGTGATGATACTCTCGAGACTTAGTAGTGCACATGGGACATGATGATGATACCTTAGTAACGCCCACAGGGCTTGGTGATGATGCCCTCGGGGCTTAGTAGTGGTGCCTTCAAGGCATGATGATGATGCTCTCGGGGCTAAGTAGTACCCATGGGGCATGGTGATGGTGTCATCGGGGCTTAGTAGTGCTCTCAAGGCATGGTGATGATACCCTCAGGGCTGGTGATGGTGTCCTTACGGCTTACTTAAGCCAACGAGGCTTGGTGGGTGACGTATAAAGTTATATACATAAATTTGTCCCCCTCACTATTCAAATATAGGCAAACATATATAGTAGTTCCAGGGACTTGTTACTCAAATCTCATCAATGTGGGATAAGTTCAAGTCCTATCTCCCTCATAAATTAATTGTGAGTCTCTTTATATAGGAAAAAAAACATAGCTTGTTTCACATATCCTCGATGTGGGAAAAGTAAACGCCTTTTATATAAGAGTTTTCAAACTCATATTCTTTGTAGGAATATAATTCTTGGGGAGGAAGTAACCTCCTTAGATGAGCTTATAGATTCTTCCTTATGTAAACCAATTCTTTATAGAAATATTTGACTTGTAGACTACTTTTTTCCGAAGTATACAAAAATTAAGTTTTATTAATAGGCTTAATTAATCTGCCCATTAATTAATTACAGATTTATGTAATAATAAGATTTTTGGGCATTATTAATTGGGTCTTCTTTGCGGACCAATTCAGGTCTAATTAATGCAACATTGATTACGCCTCTAGGGCTATTTTCAGCCCATATCATTTCTCATCTAACTTCTGGAAAACAGTTTACGTTTTCTAGGGCTATTAGGAATTTTATTTTGGGGTGGGTCTGGTATGACGCAAGGAAAAGCTAAAGTGGCATGGAAGGATGTTTGTCTACCTAAAGTAGAATGGGGGCGGGTATAAAACCTTTATTTATGTGGAATAAGGCTCTTATGGCTTTTCATCTGTGGAGTGTAGTGGTGAATAGGCAGTCTTTATGGGTAAAATGGATTCACACATACCGTTTAAAAGGTAGAAGTTTTTGGGAGGTTAAAGTTCCTTGGGATGCTTCATGGAGCTGAAAGAAAATTATGTGGCTTAGAGATGATTTCAGGCCTTATTTCAAACATAAAATTGGTGATGGTAAATCTACCTTCTTCTGGTATGATAATTGGAATAACATTGGTTCGTTGTTTCATTATGCCTCTCCGGGAAGTGTAGAAGAAATGAGGTCTACGGTAGAAGTGAAGGTGGCTGATTTTGTTGTTGAGGGTAGATGGACTTGGCTAGATGGTATTCTGGAAATGATTCGAAACCTGAATGTTGAAGGTCCTTCTCTTTCTACATCATCAAAGGATAAAATAGTTTGGCAATCGAGAAATCGGGTGGAGCATAATTTCACAACTAATTTAGTGTGGAAAGATTTTAGAATGTCTCATCCTTGTGTAGAATGGTTTAAATTGGTGTGGTTTTCAAATTGTATCCCCAAACATACTTTTATTCTTTGGTTGGCTATTCGAAATAAACTAATGACTTAGGACAGAATACAAATTTGGCATATGGCGGGAGTACTTTCTTGTGCTTTATGCAATCAATGTCAGGATTCGGTGGATCACTTGTTTTTTGGATGTCATTTTAGTCAAGTGATAATGCACCATTTTAAGTCGTATGGTTTTTGTCATTTCAACTTTAACAACTGAGATGATCTAATTCATAAAGCTGTTATGGCATGGAAAGGTAAATCTCTTGAGACTATTCTCAATAAGTTAATTCTGGGAGCTTTAGTTTATTTTATATGGCAAGAGAGAAATCGGAGAATGTTTCAAAATTCTAGGAGAATTTAAGCTCAAGTTATTGGTGTTATTGAAGATTCAATTCACTAAAAAATTTTGGGGCAGAGAATTCGAGATAATATCAGAGTTAGATATATTTTAAATATGTGGAATATTCCACTAAGCTGCCTTCAATCCAAATGATGAATTTCGTGATGATGATTTTGAATTATGATTCGAATGTTGTAATGGGTTGTTTAATGTTTGAGGGAATTTTGAAGTACCTTGAGAAAATGAGTTATTTGATGGATTTAAATTTCGTTTCGGGAGTTTAATGTGTAGAAGGGGAGATTAAGGCTTGCTGTTGTGATCCCCAGGATTTTAAAGCTAGAAATTTGTGGCCTTGGCTTCGGGGTTCAGGCTACAATGTGATTCCAAGTGCTGGGTATTTTGGAGCTGATAAGAATGTTCATTGGATCTTTGCAGGTGGATATCTCTAGTATGGAATTGTTTCAAGGTGGCAGAATTAATATGAATCTGGGTCGTAACCATCTTTATGCAGCCCTCATTGTTAGGAATTAGAATTAACAGAAGTTTACAGAGGGGGGGATGAATGTATAACTTCAAATTCTTCTGCCCTTTGATTTTTATGAACTGTTTGATAGTGTTTGTAACTTTAGCAACTCAAGTGTTTACAAAAACATAATGCGAAAAATAAAGTAAACATATAATTTAACTTTCAATCTAATTTGTATTAGAATTGAACTTTGCTATAATCTGAAATTCAATGTGAACTTCATCTTCTTTTTCTTGAAGATTATAAGGTGTGCATTTTCAAAGATCTTCAGTATTCTCTCCTTTTAACTAATGAGGCTATGCAGTACTATATAGACAACATGTCCTATGACACATGCACTCACTAATTAATTAAGTTAAAACTAGAAATAGACAAAAATAACTTTACATTTGACTACTATCTATTTCTAGCTAACATACACTGTGACAGTCCTTTGCTTCCAGCCTTATCCCTTCTGTCATTTGTCTTGTTTATCTTCTAAGCTTCATTGTAGACTTGTCTCTATCATCACATGTTTGACTGATCCTGTAATGACAGAGCTTCGGAATCACTTGACTTATTCTTTTATAAATCTCCTTGAATTTAACCTTTTGAATCGTTCGAATACTCAGCTTCATTATACTTCGAGAAGTCATGATATTGACTTCTCGATCGAGTACTTCTGAGACTTCTCGATTGGTCATGTCTTGATACTTCTCGAATGCCTTAGACTTCTCGATTATATATGGCTTTGATGACTTCTCGATTGGACTAGACTTCTCGAATGAACTAGACTTCTCGAATGATCTATCATCATAGACTTCTCGATTGATCCAATTCCTCATACTTCTCGAATGGTTCAATGGCTTGGTGATTCTCAGTGTTGTGCAGGGAAGCGTGAGTGAGCACTGTTTTCACCACTGTAAATCAGCCCCGGTTAGTATTGTTCCTGGAAAAGGTCTGATATCTGTTTTTTTGTAGCATATTGCAACTATATATATATATATAGGGAAAAGTTCAATGGAGACCAGTTTTTCATTGGAGACGTGTAGATCATATGTGTACCGCAAGTTAAACATGAGCATAACATGTGTTGTAGAATAATTTGTTTGCAATGTTCTGCACGCAGTACATATATGGTTTCTGAGGTATCCGATTAAATAGTGGTATCCATAGAACTCAACCCATACATACATAGTTGATTTCTGAATAACTTAATATGGACGGGATAACAGAAGCTGGTGAAGAATCTGTCATTTAATAGAACTGTGAGCAATATGGAATGTCATCTTGAAGAATCGACAAGTCTTCGTCTCCTTAGTTGTCTGGATGTAGTAAGCTGTGTTTGGTTGCTTTGGGTCTTGTGATGATGACAGGTTTGCTTCAAGACAAGGACATATGACTTCTACAAAAAAAACCATTATTGATTATTTGATATGCATGTATAATTTGCTGTTGCTTATGAAACTCTATTGCACATTTTATGCGTGTTTAGCTTTGTAAGAAAAAGTTTAAAAAGATACTAATTTAGTTGTGTTCACCTTTCCTTGTCCAGTTCTATTCATTTCATTCCTGTAATCAAATTACATGTGCAAGTTACGCACCTTTTTGACAATCTACATTGTCAACAATATTACTGCTGTTTAATGTTCTGTATTAAAAATTCCATAACATTGTCTTCAAAGAGCAATTTCCAGTATGTCATTTTTTAGGTTTCCAGACTGATTCAGTTGAGTAATTGCAGTGAATACCAGTAGAATTTGCCGAAAAACAATGAAACACAAATTTTCTATAGAGAGAAACCCCTAGATAGACACTTTCAGAAGAAAGAGAGAGGAAGAGGTTTTGATGGTAGCCCTGACTTGAGATTTGAGAATACATTTTTGTAATTCATATATAAGAGCAACATAATCCAAAACACAATTAGACTCTCCTTTTTACAAAGTTCTGTCGGCTTCTGTTAAACACTCTGATAACTACTATTATCATATTCTCAAGTCAGCAGTATTGACATAACTACTAAATACACATACTAATGAGATAAACTCTATCCGTTACTAGTATTACTTGGCTGATCCTGATAGCCCCCTCCTTAAGATCCACCATACCTTGTTTTGAGGTCAAGAGATGCTCTGAGGTTTCACTTCACCAAGCCTTCATCTTCCCAATTTGAAGTTTAAGATTCTCATCTTTCTGTGTTTTTCTTCTTACACCTTGAACATTTGTAGAAACCTTATCCATAAAGCATTGTGATTATAAATTTTGACCTCTCACAAAGAGAGGCAAGCATGAATGCTGATTATAAGATCATGCTGAAAGAGAACAAGAATTCAGGACAATACTTACTAAAAAATTAAGAATTGATTATTGACTTTGACTACTTGTTGTCTGTCCTGTTATTACAGAATAAAATAATTTCTAGGTGTGGCCAGGAATTAAAGAATCTTCTTTGAAGTTGAATAGGTGAACATATCTTGGAGCTTATCCAGGCTCTATGACCATAAAAATAATATCATCTAAATAGTACAGGTTGATAACCTAGAGGATTTCTCTGTAGTTTTGCTGTAAACTTGGAATAGCATTATATGAAAAGTTAAGAGAGAAATACCAGAAAGAGGAAGGTAAACTTTCACACCAGGCAATGTGGGCCTAAGAAAAAAAGCCAAAATATCAAATCTTCACTAGCTAATGAGGCAAAGAGAATCAAGGAGGTCTTACTTGTGGGTTGTGGATGAAGCCTGTCCTACACCATTGGTGCTAGTTATAACTTGAAAATGAAGACAAAAATTGTAAAGGAAAGATACCTTTTTTGGCCCCAGATACATTGGTGCAGTCCAGTACTCAGAAGGGCCTTTCTTTGGATCAAAACTTGAAAAGGAAGATCAGGTGCACATAAATATTACATCAATCATGTAGAAAGTTACCTATCATATGTAAGCTTCTGCTACTGGTAGTTTTGGATTAAAAAAAAGGACTGGACTTGTGTATGCAAGATGAGAGTTCCCCGTGAATCAAATCCAACAGAACTACAGAAGACATGTTTCTCAAATTTTCCCCGGGAGAATAATTATTAGGCCTGTCTTTTATATTGATTTAGGAAATTTTCGAGAAATAAATAACTTTTGGTTCCTGTGGAAAGGTTCACATTGTGATTTTACCATCTAAGTTTGCTCAAACTAGGAATATATATGTATAAGGATCTCATCTTCCTCCCTTATTGTGATTTTTTTTAATCTTTAATGGGTTATATGGTAAGGAATAAAATTATTGTAGGTGATTTTCAGATTTCTTGCCGTTTCTTAATGAAGTTCAAGACTGAATTGTGTGACCTGTTGGAAATGATGAGATTAGATTGTGACTAGTTAATAATAATATTCAGATGTCCGGTCGTTCATTGATGAAGTTGAAGACTGAGTGGTGTGACCTATAGCAAGTGAAATGATGAGATTAGATGGTTGTTGAAGTTGAAGACTGAATGGTGGGTCATGAATGTTGTTGAAATGAATTCAATTGTTGAAGAAGGGTAGATTGTCTCAATCAGTATCTCTTTTCTATTATTCAGATGGAACCACACCCGTTCATTGTCTGGCTTTAGTTGTTTACAGTTCGACACATTGCTTAAACTTGCTCTCAGGTTTTATTCCACAATCCACAGTAATCCCAATATTTAGTATTTGAATCAGTGTCATCAGTGACTCAGTAGTTTTCTCAATGATGTATAAATTTCAAATTTCCTTGCATCTTTTATTGCTTCTGAGGCCCCTTGCACCCATAGTTATCTGATTTCTATCTATGTTGTAAAGTTAACTGATGTTGTAGGATTGCACAATAATACATATCACATTACATGAAAAAAATTGTTGTATTTGATAGATAGTGTTGCTTTAAAGATTATTGTATTTACATCTTGAGTATATATATAAATAATTAAATATATATATGCTTGTACTTAAAGTAGCAAAATTGAATTTCAATCGAAACTTCAGATTAATCATGATTTGAATTGTATACATAGTTCTGTTTCACATCTCCATCCGTAGATTGCTGCCATCAATAGAACCTGCAAATAGCCAGATGTTTTTTACATTAGCTCATAGGAAACTACTATATCTATCTACTTTCAGATGATGAGTGCATATAAGTGTATGATTAAAACCTCGACTATTATTATTAGTCATTTATCAACTCAACCACTTCGAATTCAATTGTCACTACTCGCAGACCATATGGATCATTATGTGATGAATTATTCGATGTTGGGAACCCATTAGTATGTAATGCATTGTTACTAATGATGATTGAACATAACCATTATTGATGACTATTACATGACTAACTTATATGTGGGGTTCTCTGTGGTCTCTGTCTTGCACTGTAAATTTTTTGTTACTTCTATTTCTACCTTCAGGAATTGCAATAACTGAGTGAACATGATTGATATTTAACTAGATCTTGCCATTACCTGTAAATAGTTGAGATGGATAATTTGTAGATCTTCCTTGTTGAAATTCTGCATTGTACAGATTTTGTAGCTCCAGATCCCAAGTACCGGAGTGTTGTAGTTGCTGAAATATATTACTCATCTTTATTAGAAATCTATATTTTTTTATATATAAAACGAGCTGAGCTGGGAAAATTACGTTGAAGCAGGAAGGGTTGAAAAATGTGTCTGTTATGGATACAGGCTCGCTAGTTGTTCGTTTAAGTGCGATATTAGCAGCATTTATCTCTAAATCAAGTCCAGAACATGCAGCCACTTGTTGTAGTGGATTGCACTGAAGATATGCCGGAGTAGATACTTCTGGTAATAGCCCAATGGTGGGGAAGTTAGATGTACAAGTGGGAAACATCTGTTGATTTAAAGGAAAAACAGAATTAGTGAAAAACTTTGCAGTGGTTGTATATTTTCTTGCTATATATTGTCCTCACCTTTTCAGCGAAGAGATTATCAACATTGAAGTCGAGTCTCGGATTGACAGTAGATAATTTCATCGATAAGAACTAGCAGAACAAAAGATTACTGGATTAGGCAAGAATTTGTGAAACATAAATGTCACTTTATATAGTTTAGCAAGCAACTAGTAAATAACTTTGTCAATAATCTACCTCTACTTGTTTTTGTAGAGACTGCACATAATTGATTATTTCATCCAGCATTCCTGCTTTTCCTGTAATCTTATTGCAACCTGGTACTAAATCTTGCAAATATTTCATTCTCTCACTGATTTTTTCCCGCCTGACCTGCATAATCCACATTAAGAAGTCTTTTAGACCATTGAAGGTTCAAAATTTTGGATCACCCCTCCCCCAAAGAACTGACTTCTCAGACTTACTCTTTCAGCTAAACTGTGGCTGTCTGTTGCTTGACCACGACGTGCACGAACATGAATGTAGTCAGGCTTCTTAACCTCAGAATTCTTGGAATTCTCCCTTGTAGCTTCGCTAGATGTTCCTTTGTTATTACAATTGCTATGTTTTTTGCTACTTTTGTTGCTGTTCTGGTCAGTAATCTTTGAATCCGTCTCTTCAGTAGATCCTTTGCTCTTTTTTTCATTAAAGCCCTGTTCTTCAGTTATCTGAAAATGCCCCTGTGAATACATTTATCAGTGGATTACTGGATTGTCCTACAATTTTTGACATAATTTATTATGTCCAAAATTTAATTTTGTCCCAAGTCCTAACCTTATAGAGGCATATATAGTGTGCATCTGTGTATGGAGAAAAAATTAATCTGCCAATTTCACAAACCTTTTGGTCATCATTTTCATCAGCTTTCCTCTTCTTAAAACTCTCTCTTCCAATTGTAGAGCTCATTTTTCCCAGCAAAACTGGTTCTCTCCCTTTAGTATAGCTACCTGCTGCCTCTGCTATTGCATCAGCTGCTACTACTGATGGGCAACTAGTAGTCCTCGAAATTGCATAATTCAACTCAACCCCATTGACATTTCCATAAGCACAAGCTCCTGATCCCAAAGGATCATCTCCACTCATCTTTCCATAACCCGGCCACTCAATTTCCATTCCTGGATCAGGCTTCACCGCCCTGTTTCCAGACCTTCCAAACACCGAGTCACCATTCATCAATGACTGAAACTGTGTAGCTTCAGCTTCTGGTATAGAATGCAGATCATTTCCACTGAAAAAACTTTGTTGCTGCTGCCAGTTCATTCGGGCTCTTTGGCGTTGGAGCACACTCATGTCAGTTCCATTCACAGAAGAGTTGAGCCATTGAAGCATCTCGGGTAAGGCATCCATATCTCTTTTTTATACCTAATCAAATGTTAAAATACTGTTTTACAGAAGTAAATGAAAAGGAAGATTAGGCAACTCTGCTTGCTGGTCTTGCCTAATTCACTTCCTCTACAAAGCTAACATGCATTTTCTGTATAAATATTTGTTTGAGGGATGTGGAAGTTGTGGTAGGGAAAGATTAGACAGATAGTTAAATAGACAACAGTGGGAGAAGGGAGTGGCACTTGGGCAGGGGAGGAAGCCATGGAATGGAATATAACTGTAAGGTGAGGGCTGTGAGGCAATGGGTAAAGGGGCCCACACTGACATGACTGCCACGTGGGAGTGTCTGAAAACATGAGAGTGAGAAGAAGATTTTGGAAGCTTGAAAGGTCATGACTCTTATTTCATATATCAGACTGTTATTCAAGAAAAAGAATAACACCGTTAGACTTGAAATGTCTTTTTAAAAGGAATTACTGTCATTTTCTATTGAAAATGGTAAATATCATTTTGTGGTCTTGTCAAAAGTACTAAAAGTAGTATAGTTTCTTAAATAACTTTTAGCCGTTTTTTTATAGTCATTAACAGTGCTGTTAATGATGACCTGAGTCGAGCTTTTTTTTAACCCGCTTCACTCGACTCGAACTCGTTATCGGGGTTTTTGGACTTGATTAAAAACTCGAGTCGAGTCGAGTTTTTTCGGGCTCGATTCGATAAGGCTCGAATTCAACTCGGCTTGACTCGATTATATTTTTATTTTTTTATTTTATTAATATATACTAGTTTATATCTCGTGCGATGCACGGATGAATTTTTTTATTTTTTAATATTTTTTTTAATATTTTTTAATGATTTGAATTTATTTGTATTTGTATAATTATAATTTAAATTTTATTTAATATTATATGTATATATTTTTATATAATTTATTTGCATTTATATTTTAATAGGATAATTTTTGTTTGTTTTGTATAGAGATATATTTTACTTAGTAGATTAATATGAGATATTTTAGTTAGAAGATTAATATGAGATTGTATTTTAGTATTAATGTTTATATTCTTTAGAATTATAATGTTTATGAGTTGTTTGCATAAAAGGAGGATTACTTGTGTTAGAATTGTATGTATGATTATATTCTTTTAAAATTATACTTTATTAAAATTTAACGGTTAAGATTATTTCTATGGTTCACTTAAAATTGGACGGTCAAGATCTTTTCTATGGTTCACCCAGTACCAAATCAACCGACGACCAAAACTTTTAATTTTTCATCTTTAATAATATAGTATATATATATATATATATTATTTAATTTTAAAATTTTGATTACATAATTTTATAATATAGAGAAAATTTATCACATAAAATTTTGCAGCTCCTGCAATCACATTTATAGGCATGTAACATATTCTAATACAAAATATTATAAATAACTCTATAAATAAAAAAATACTCATGAATTAACATGTCTAATATTACTCAAATATTAAAATATTGGATTAAAATTATACTATTTTTAATTTTATGATATATATATATATATATATATGATTTTTTATAAATTTAAAAAAATTTAATTTACAAGTGTATACATTAACATCACATAATATTAATTATATTGACAAACTTATAGTAATGTTTTGAAAAATCTCCAATGCAAGTGATTAATTCTAGGAAACATTTTAGCGGCTAATCATTATAATTTTTTAAGAGTGTATTGTAAAATAAATACAAGTACAGCTAATATAATTTTATTATTATTATTATTTGTTATCATATATTTAAGATACACAACTTATAAAAATAGAGTGACATTAAATATGAACAAATGAGAATACGAGATCAAAAAATTATTTAGAATGTTTTGAAAAGTTAACTATCAATGCTAGTGACATTAAGTGACAAGTACAATTAAATTATATTTAAATATATGTCATTTCACATAACATAAGTGTGTTATTCTAAAAGTTTATTTTTCAGTTTTAATAAAAATAAAAAATATTTTAAGGTTTGAGTTAAAAAATAATAATAATTGGATAGTTTTTATGAATATTAAGTTAAAGCTCAATAGGCTTGATAAGAACTCGAAATCTCGATAAACTCGACAACTCTTTAAAAAACTCGTTAATCTTGAAAATTAATCAAAAAAAACTCGTTAAACCCGAAAAATGGCGAATGGTTCGAACTCGACTCGTATATTACACGAGCCAAGCTAGAACATATATATCAGACTCGATTATTTTTAGGCTCGGCTCGACTCGAAATAAAAAAATCTCGAGCTCGATTGTGAAAATCTCAAATTCGGCTCGACTCGAATTACAGCCCTAGATCTGACAGTGATGAGGCATTTGTTTCATGATTAATGAGTTTAATTATCTAACAATTGAAATTTTTTATATTTAAATGTTTGTTTTGCTAATTGAATAGTTTGATTTTTCGAAATGCAAATCTTATTTTTAGATCATTTTCATTCCATTTATCATTATTTTTCATATCTTTCATTCTCGTTATCATCGATCGTTCAAATACTCTTGAATCTATTATGTAACACCTACAAAGCACTTGCATTACTTCTAATAACTTATAACTTATAACTTATAGTAACATAGCACTTGATGCTGTGAGAATTATTAGCTGAAAACATTATTGCTATCTCTTTGGAATTTGGTGTCCAACATATATATATATATATATATATATATATATATATATATATATATATATAATTTTTTAGATAGAAAATTTAGAGACCATCATCTACACCGTTCATTATAATAGTAGCATATATAATTACAAAATTGTAATAGTTTCCAAATATATGTAAATAAATGTCAAACAACTGAAAAGGAAACTAATATTCTAATTTAATATGAACCATCAGATCAATTAGAAATCAACGGTTGATAAAAGTACCTTAATTTTTTTCAAAATATTGGTTTTCTTTTGAGCATTCCCCTATATGTGTGTGTGTAGTGTAAAATTCTGATGATATCTATGTAAGAATTTCAAATAAAAAATTATTATATATTTATCACAGAAGTTAAAACCTTAAGTTTGGTCTCAAAGGCTCAAACTAAGTACTTGCTAGTTTAAAGGACTATCTTTACGCAGAGGCATAACTATTCTATTCTATAATCAATAAAATTATTGATATATACTGACGCATAACGGAAGTGTAAGATAAACAAGTGTTAATTTTAAAGAAACAAAATTAAACTCGCAAACACGAATTCAACGGATAATTCTGGAATCCATCAAAAAAGATGAGAAAACTCTCAAAGGGTTTTTAATAATTCAAAAGATAATATGTAATACATCGCAATGTTCTTTACACAGGGATATAAAAACCCTAAAATCAAATCTTAATTAAAGTCTAATAATAATATTAATTCCTAATTAAAATAAAATACTAAATAAAACAGTGTGAGCATGCAGAGCTTGTGGCATGATCATGCATTCTCTCTTAATTAAAGTCGCTTGACTACTGTAAGAGATCCCAACTTTGGCATGATCATGCGGTAGTCCTTAGCATGATCATGTTGTTCTGTCATTATCTTATCACCATCCATCATGACTTTAATTCGCGTGAATTGCCCATGCATCAGTCTCCTCCACCTCTAAAGAAATTGACCTCAAGTTCTTATCTAGACAAAGAACTTCATCTACATGTTGTTTATCTTTCCATGGTGGTATTTTTATAGGCAAAAGATTTAGTGGAATCTTGTATTTGAATTATTCTACAAGATCAATCGAACGTAATAACAAATATTGAATACATCCAACAACAACTTGATTAATCATTGCCAATATAGAATTGAAAACTCTCCTACATCAGTCTCCTCTACCCCAAAAAAACTCGCCCTCGAGTTCTTATTTGAATAAAGAACTACATATACACACAACTTATCTCTCCATGGTGGTATCTTAATAGGGAAATAAGGTAGCAGAATTTTATACCTGAACTCTTTGAAAATATCCATATATTGTAATGATAGTTCTTGAATTAGTCCACCACAATCTTGACCAACCAATGTCAATACCACAAAACTTGTATCAACTGCAATTTCTTTATCATTACTCCAATGTGGTAAATCATCCGCTAGTTTGTAAGTATCCAAAAATAATTTCTACACACCATTAATGGGATGTTCGTTATCATTCTCATCCCCACTGACATCATCAAGATTTTCTTTATTGTGTTCATCTGTATCCTCATGCTCGCCTTGTTCACCCATATCAATTTGGTCAAATTTCATAGACACAACTTCACAACTCACATTCTTATCGCCGCTTTTAATGATCTCTACATGTTTTACATCTTCTAAAAATTCATTCGCATTATCCCCATCGGATTCTTTTTTATCTCCCATTTCCAATAAGCTATCATATTTTAGTTGAGAACTTTCATCAAACACATTATATATATGATTGGGTTCATAATGTTGAACTGTACCATCCTCTTGTTTACGCTCAATATGCAACTTATATTCATAATCCTCCGGCAGAAACCTCTTCAACATCAATTGTTTCATATGTTGCCATGTTTTGACGGTTCTTTTATTTTGTCTCTCTCCCTGTCTAACAACTTTATCCCACCATATGGAAGCAACGCTCTTCAATCGAACTGTCACCATCTTAACTTGCATAGAACCCCCACGACATCAAAGAATCTATCAACATCGGTTTGTCAATTCAAAAACTCATCTACTTTCAAAGACCCATAGAATAACGGTATATCACCAACATGATTTTTGTCGCCTCGGAGGACTCGATTAGGATCTTTCCTTTTGACATGTTGATGATTATTGTTGATCATATTCATTCGATTGTTAAACATAGTCATATGATCTGTCAAGGCCTGTAGGGCTACAGGTAAAGCCGTAGTAACACTTGTTAGGTCTTTTGATTCTTCCATAACGAATCAAGTAATGAAAAGACAGGATATAGCCTGTTATGATACCAACTGACGCAGAACGGAAGCGTAGGATAAACAAGCGTTAATCATAAAGAAACAAAATTGAATCTGCAAACACGAATTCAATGGATAACTCTGGAATCCACCAGAAAAGATGAGAAAACTCTCAAAGGGTTTTTAGTAATTCAAAAGATAATAGGTAATGCATCATAAATGTTCTTTATATAGGGATATAAAAATTCTAAAATCAAATCCTAATTAAAGTCTAATAATAATATTAATTCCTAATTAAAATAAAATACTAAATAAAATAGTGTGAGCATGCAGAACTTGTGGCATGGTCATGCATTCTCTCCCAATTAAAGTCGTTTGACTATTGTAAGATATCCCAACTTTGGCATGATCATGTGGTAGTCCTTAGAATGATCATGTTGTTCTATCATTGTCTTATCGTCATCCATCATTATTTTAATTCGAGTGAATTGCTCTTGCATCAGTCTCATCCACCTCTAAAGAACTTGATCTCAAGTTCTTATATAGACAAAGAACTTTATCTGCATGTTGTTTATCTCTCCATGATGATATTTTTACAGGTAAAAGATTTAGTGGAATCTTATATTTGAATTTTTCGACAAGATCAATCGACATAATAACAAATATTGAATACATCGAACAACAATTTGACTAATCATTTCCAACATAGAATTGAAAACTCTCCTCCATCGTGTACTTGCCGAGCCTTGTAGATTTATGATTGTCTCGATCTTAAGAAAGTTTCGGTCCTAACATACATGTGTGAAAAATCAATTACTTGAATAATTGTGATTTGTGGGCAGCCAACCAAATATTCGATATCTTCCATCACTTTCTCTGTGTTCTTTATAACAACCAAAATAATAAACTACGTACATTCGAAGCTATTTCCACTAAAAAATATATGGAATTGGCCATATAAATTTCCAAATACAATGCACCAACCTGTAGTATTCATATTTTTTATTTTATGTGGCTGCCCATATATTATCATTCCAATTATCTTCATGTCCATAAAATGGATTGTTCCACATATCATTGATTCATTTCTATTAGCAATAGGGTATAATTTTTTAGGATAATACATTTACACTTTGAGAAGAATTAAAATTAAACTAATTCGAATTCTCAACATTTTATTAAATTATTTCTATTTTGAACAAGAAATTGGACTGATTCGAATTCTTGACATTTTTTACATTTGACTTTAATATATTGTTTGGTGTTTCGAAGATGCTTTATTTTTGGTCGAGCCATATTTTATATTAGACGTATAGGAACAGGATATACATAAAAAAAATTACGTTTTTAATTAGTAAAAATAAAATACTCCGTATCATGTTGTTTGATCTTGGAGTTCGTGAAAAGAGTTGATGGGAGATCAATAATGAGAGTCGTGTGCGAGGTTCAGAAAACGAGACAGTTCGTGGAGGTGCAGTCCAAATTTCTATGGAGATCCTATGCTGCTAGCCTGTTACATACGGTGAGAGTTTATTTTTCAGCATTCTTGAAAAATCATTCTTAAAACAATCATGTAATATAATACAAAAAATGTTGATGTAAAAAAACTGCCGAATAACTATTCTTATATAATTACAATTTTTAAGTTAAAAATTATTATTATTGGTCATTATTTGTATTGTTTATAAATAACTTATAAATTTGAAAATAAATATACTCCATTTATTTCAAAATAATAATTGTTTTGACTTTTGATACGTAAGTTAAGTCGGAAAAAATTATAATTAAACTCGTTATTAAATTTAAAATTTTATATCAAATAAATATATAGATTCTAAATTTTTATTTAGTATAAAATTTAAATTTGATAAGAAATTTTTTTATATATCTTAATTTTAAAAATTAAAACGATTATTATTTTAATACGGATGAAATATTTTTCTGGCAGCTGTATATATGGTGGTCCCCTTATCCTTGATTTCTATAATATCTATCCCTAATATTTCTCACAATTATGGAGAGGAGATGAGGAGGGGGGGTTTGTAAGAGAGTCAATGAAATGTTGCAGCAGATCCGAGGTACTTGTATCAGAAAATCTTTGTTTTCATTCCCATCATTGGACCCCTTCATAACTCCCCCCAAACCCCAAGTGGCAACTGCATTTTTAAGATCAATGTAGCACTTTAATATTATTTACGACATTCAGAAAAATTTTAGTCATGTAGCATGTGATTTGGTATTGTTTAAAGCAGGGTATGTGGGGATGGTAACTCTCCTTCCTGTGACAATTTTACATTGCTTCTCAATCACTAGTAGCATTGATAAAATTGAACTGCACTAGTAACTTAGCATTCAGAAATTTCACATATAAAAACAAGAGAATCATAAATATCTTTGAATCGTGTTTTATAGTAACACTTTCGTCATAGAGTAGAAACCCATTGTTTATAAAAATATTGTTTGTTATTATCTACTTCTTAAACTAGAAAAAACTAATTTCAAAAAATGCTACAATATGTAGTTTGAGCAAAACAATGTTTTTTTATCTAATATTAAAATCTCTTAAGTTACAAGTTTTTTTAAAACCTCAAGTTAAGAGATTGACTGAATCAAATTATTATCTTTTTTGGACTGACTATAATACATCATCAATGTTTCAATAAATGAGAATATTACGGTTAGTAGAGACTCGAATTCAATACCTCCTACAACTACAACTAGATGTTAAGCTAACACTAATCAGTTCTCCTATAACCGTAAGGTGACAATTTTCGACCCGACCCGAAACTTACACGAACCTAATCCGAAAAAATATGAATTAGGGTCAGTAAATATTCAACCCGAAATAACGAGGTACAATCAGACACGAACCCGAAATCCGAAAATGGCCCAAAAATTAATGAACCCTATATTTATAACCCTACTTTTGAAATATTTTATGTTTAAAATAACTAAATTTAATTACAATAAAGTAATTTTCACGTGTAATGATAGATACTCACTAGTTGGTTCATAATTATTTAATAGTAATAACAATATTTTATACATGTTCTGCTATTTTTTACATCTGACAAAGTGGGTACAATACATATTATACATTTGAAATGTAACTTTCACGTACAATGAAAGAGAAATGAATTGTTTTTATTTAAAATTTGTGCAAAAATAATCGGTTCATATAAATCGGGAGAGAGGGAATATATTATATAGGAGTATATTTTTAATCATTCTAAAAAAAAGTTGAGGCGATGAAACCCGAAATACACGAAACCCAGCACGAAACTCGTAAATACGGGTTATGGTTTAAAAAAAATTAACTCAAACAACCAGTTACAATCTAACCCGACCCAGAACTCAAAATTGACACGCCTAGTACAACATCATACCCCTACCGTCTGTATGTTTTCAGAGTATATCGTGAAGAGAGATATGGAGGTAAGATATCATACATTACTACATAAAATTCTAGAAAGACTGTAATTCCTGATCGGCAGTGGCAAAATCGGGCCGGCACACACTCACACTTGTCTCGGATGATCTTCAAAAATTAATAAATTTTTTTATTCAAACTCGAATATATTTTGAAAGCACTTGAGTTTTTTTCCAACCCAGACTGATTTTCTTCCGAATTTGGCCATGTTTTTAAGACCCGCTCTATTTATTTCGCCATTGCTAGTCGAGCCATGTTTTTACATATTGACTTGTAATTATGGTATATGATAACATTTGCAAGAGCGAGAAGATAAAATCCATTAAATAAAAGGAAATTAATTGATATTGATATGTGCCAAAAATGCTTTATGTCATGATCATAATTGAATAGTATTGGGATTATTGCGATAAGGCTAAAGTGGGTCTCATTATCATCACCCTTTGCCCAGGGAAGCAGGGCCAGTTTGTAAAGAAGAGCAATGAGAAATTTAATATGGATTTGTAGGCCCATTTAGCAGACAGGAGTATAAACTCAACAGTGACTTGAAAGTAATGTCTCTATTCAGCATATATTCATTTATTTACAACTTGATTCTTTGATATATACTGGCTGTCCTTTTCGCATAGTAAATCCTTTTACGAAGTACATTCTTTTAAAATGATCGATTTTTTGCGTACATCTTATCTTTTTCAGACCCGTTATAAATAGAATTTATCAGGTATGTTTGGTTTGATTTGATATTCTTTTAAAACAATCGGTCATTAAATTTTAAATACCAACTCTTTCATGTTCTCGATTGAGTTAAGAACTTTTTATTAAAAATAAATATCACATGAGATAGCCTATTAATAAAAGTATTTGGTGTTTAATTACGATATTTTTTCATATTCGACAAATTTCGGAGTCTCGTCTCTATAAAAGGAAGAGGGTGATACCCACACTTAGGCACAAAGTGTGCAAACTAAGTTAAACATTGCTTCAATTTAAAGATGGATCATGTTACAAATTAAATTCATTATTATGAGAGTTTAATAGTTTATAAATACAACGAGCAAGAACCAAAAGACATAAAAATCTTCTAAGGGATCTTTGTCAAGGAAGAGATGAGATATGTGTACAAATAGTATAATAGTAGGCTAATTTTAAAGTCAGGCAACAGCTAGAGATACATAGAATAGTAGTATATTGAAGAAGATAAGTGATTGATTTGAGAACATAGGAGACCAAGGGGTTAGGTTAGTGTTTCGAACATCTCTACTAAAATCTTTAAGCCATGGTGATTTGTTAGCTTCTATCCCCTGTAAATCAAATCCAACACATTGTTCTTTGGACAGTTTGTGCTCAATTAATAAGCTATGCTCTCTGCATAGACTGCATTTCGATCCAGAATTAATTTTTAAAGTTTGTTAGATACTCATATAACTTGTGGATAACTGTTTTCTTCAATAAATTTGATTGGATAGAAAATAACCCTAAATACATCATTAGTATTGCATTAATTGGACTCATTAAATAAGGCATTAATGGTAGTGATGGCTCTGTGGATCTAATTGAAAAAAACCCATAATTGTGGAATATGAGTTTAACCATGTTACCCAACAAAAGTCTGTTAAGGCCTTAGAGCATTGATTATTTATTAATTTCGTAATTAATAAATAAGACTATTAATCAGCCTAATCAATATCTTCTATCAAAAGGCATCTATTGAAAGGAAACTTCCAAGATATCAACTCCTATAAGGAAACGTAACTCTACAAGAAAATCACATTTTACTTGGAAACAACTTCCAAGGAGGTGGTTTACCCACCAAGGTAGCAATTACTGAAATGAAGTTTCAAAGACACCAACTCCTACAAGAATACGTAACCCTACAAAGAAACCACATTCTAGTTGGAAACAACTTCAAAGGATGTGGCTTACCCACCAAGGTTCCTGTGACAACCCGAATATTTTTTAAAATTTATTATCATTATTTAAATATTTTATTGGTTCTCTCAAAAGAGGAGGAATAAAATATTTTATATTTTATTCCAGTTGGATGTATTTCCATATTTTTATTAATGGTTTAGAAAAAAATTTGGTTCACGTTCACATTACCTATACGTGGAATATTTTGCATGTCTGAGAGTTGTGTTAGAGGGTTTATATGAATTGCGGTTGGCGTGGCTTGAACCACATCTACTGGGGGAGTGATGAGACTTGCTAGTGTTAGGGTAATGAAATGAGGCACACCCTGAGGCATGGACGCGGCCTAGGTGTTGAGGTGATGCAATGAGATGAATCATGAGGCATGAGCGCTGCCTAAGTATTGAGGTAATACAATGAGGCGCACCCTGAGGTGTGAGCGCGGTCTAAGTGTTAACAGGCAGGGTTAAGACTGGCGAAACCTGGGCCACGAAGATGGTGGGCTGAGGTGCGCCCTAAGAGTTTGGCTAACTATGAGTACCTGCAGCTGATGCCTGAGTAACTTGTATTCATTCTTGGCTTGTATTAATAAAAATTACGACATCAGTCTCACCCATTTGTTTACATTTGAAAGAGGGTATCTGGCTTACATTTTAAGGTGCATATAAAATATAGATCCATAATTTATTTTTTAATTTATTTTCTTTGAATAAAAGTTTAAAGTTGGTTGTTGTTCTTCCCCCCTCGAGGAGAGTGAGGAGTTTCTTCAACTCGTCGACGCTCACATTACCTATACGTGGAATATTTTGCATGTTTGAGAGTTGTGTTAGAGGGTTTATATGAATTGCGGTTGGCGTGGCTTGAACCGCATCTGCTGGGGGAGTGATGAGACTTGCCAGTGTTAGGGTAATGAAATGAGGCGCACCCTGAGGCATGGGCGCGGCCTAAGTGTTGAGGTGATGTAATGAGATGAACCCTAAGGCGTGGGCGCTGCCTAAGTGTTGAGGTGATACAATGAGACACACCCTGAGGCATGGGCGCGACCTAAATGTTGACAGGCAAGGTTGAGACTGGCGAAACCTAGACCACAAAGATAGTAGGTTGAGGCGCGCCCTAAGAGTTTGGCTGACCCTGAGTACCTGCAGCTGATGCCTGAGTACCTTGTATTCATTCTTGGCCACCGATTTGTTTATATTTAGAAGAGGGTGTTTGGCACGTAATTTAAGTTGCATATAAAATATAGTTCCATAACTTATTTTTTAATTTTTTTTCTCTGAATAAAAGTTTAAACATTAAATTTTTTCAAAGAAAATAAATTTTAAAAATAAATTATAAAACTATACTTTATATGCACCTTAAAATGTGTGTCAGATACCCTTTCTGAAATGTAAACAAATAGATGGTACGAATTATTTTAAACCTCTACCAACCTTCAAAATTTAATGAGAAGTCATTTGAAATTCGGATTCCGCCGGTAATCTAAATAATATCTGTATATTTTAGTGGATATAAAAACTATAATAGAATAATTATGAACAAGGAGAGAAATTCATTTTGGAGATTTTTTATTAAAAAATTTATGAAATGTGCATCTAAAAAAAGTATTAGATATTTAACTAGAACATACATTGATAAGTAATTCAGCTGACGACGGTTAAATCGGAGTTGGAAGTGATTTATTTCTCGATTCATATTTTAGCTCAGTTTAAACTTTAAAGTGGTTCAATTTTTTTTCAATTTTTATGTATGTTTTCAAACAGTCACGACAACTCAAGTTCACGCCTATCCTGTTCTCCAAATACACCCAAGTGCCCAATATGTTTCATGCAACACGTTTAATCAGAATGGGTAATGGCCCAATACACTTTGTTCAATTTTATGGACAGTAAGTTAGCCGACTACTGCATATTATGAGTCCGTAATTTATAAATTGAAAAATATATGTATTTTTAACTTATAAATAATTTATAGTGAAAGATAAACGGGGTATATATCTTATTATTTTGCCATTCATTTTTTTCTCTAACATCAAATATGAAAAACGATTACAAAAATAAAGTAGAACAACAAATTAAAAAGGCATTAAATTAAAAAAACGATAAATAAGGACTCAATTAAGCATCCTTAGATTTGGCGCAGAGGGAAGCAAGAACTTTCTTGAGCTCGGCATTGTATTTATCTGATTTCTCCTGTTGAACTACATGACCCCCATCCTCTATGTATATCAATGTTGTGTCACCTCCCAATTGCCTATATTTTCAATAATATATCTTTTTTATTTAATTTTCTACACAGAAAATGAAGAAAAAATTTATATAATAAATAAATGAGCCACTTCGAATAAGTTGATTCCTCCGATTCAGATACTATTAATCCGGCGTGTTGGAGAGATACACATTGTACATCATAAAATTGTTAAAAGATTAAAACAGAAACTAGTTCTAGGTCTTAGAAAATTAATGTGGTGTGTATATTCTTTAATTGAATCCCCCGCAAGAAATCTTTCCAATTCGGT
Organism: Oenanthe sinensis; assembly: GCA_028671895.1. NCBI lineage: Eukaryota > Viridiplantae > Streptophyta > Magnoliopsida > Apiales > Apiaceae > Oenanthe > Oenanthe sinensis. Next base: position 19,578,702 of record CM053795.1, read on the forward strand.
TTCAATATTTCTTTATATTTCTTCTTGCTTAAATATTATTCGTTTTCAAAATTGGGAGCAAAGTATCAACCTCTCAATTATTATTACGACTAAAGATCAAAGTGTACTCACGCCGCTGGATATTCGAACGTTTACTTTCGTTTTATCTTTTCGTTGTAGTACTGTAGGACTTTAATAACTATACTATATGTATTTATTTATAGAGAACAGGGAACTTAAAATTTATCTTAGATAATTTTTTCTAAAATAGTGAATAAAATAATTGTGTTTGATAATTATGATATTTTGATATATATAATTTTTTTAGATATCATTTTGATTGTGCATATAAAAATATCATAATTATCAAAACACAATTGTTTTATTCACTATCTCAGATAAGTTGTCTAAAATGAATTTTGGGTTTCATATTGTCTTATATATATTTTTATTGGACCACACGGTCCACACAGCATAATTTGATGCTTTTTCTTTATTTGTATTGTTACTTTTGTGCTATATATTCCTTCATTTTCGCTTGATTCTTTATTTTGAGATCTTATAATCGTGTTTATTAATAAGGGAAATGATAGTTATACCAAATATTGAGTTGTCACGTGTATAATTGATAATTTTCATAATAATAATATAAAATTCGTGTGCATATATATGCGCTCATAAATTAAAATAAGTCATATGTCATGGCATTTGGAAAAAAAATTGAAATTATTTTTAGATTACCTAATATTATTCTATTAATAAAATGCATCATTAGTAGGGGTGATAGATGTCCAATTTAATTTGAATTAGTAGTCAAATGACAATCAAATCTTATGATGATGGTTTTCAAAAATTTAAATTTAATCTATATCCCATAATCTAACTAATCGAATCATATGGTTCATCTCGATTTAACGGTTTTATCGGTTTATAATATAATCATAATTTGATTAATAAATTTAGAAAAGAAAACAATAATTCTCATATTCAGAATTTCATTCATTTTATATAATTAATAACAAAGTTATTTTTTTATAATAAATTATTAATAATTTATGCTTAATAACCAGACTAACAATTTTGTTTAGAATCCAAGAACACTAGATGTAAATAATAATACAAAGAGTTTGTTGTTCCTCAGAGTAACTCGGGATAGTACCTAAGGTTAAGTGAAAAATAATAGTAATAAAATGGTATTTATGTGAATGCATGGAGGTGGAGATTATATTTACAAGTTTGTCATTTCATTTTTGTACTGATTTTAAATCCAATCTCAAGAGATTTCCCTCAGAACAATTGGAGGAGAAGTTTTCTCTAATATAAAAGCATTTAATATTTAAAAAAAAGTAACACGAGAGAGATTGAATCATGACAAGAGAAAATTTAATTAAACTAAATTATAATTTAACTAATAAAATAATTATAAATTAAATATTTATAAAATTAGATAATATATTTATATACGTTGTTTGGATTGAAATATCCCCCAAATCGATTCATAAGATTCGCTCTAATGATAATAAATGGTCGGTTAAAATGGTTGAATATCATAATCATTATGTAAAATTTTAGTTAGATAGAAAAATATGTATTTTAATAAGATTATTTATATTTATAATTATAATTATACAAAATTATTTATGATTGTCTATATTTTTTGTTAAGAGAAAATAAAGTTGAAGCATCCTAATTTTTAGATATTTTCTAGAAAGTGTCACCTATATATCACCTAAATGCCATATAAATAATTTAATTAAGGAATTTATCCCTGTGACGATGCTCTAATGTACGGTTTTTTGAAATAATTGAACCACAATTAGAGCATCTGCGAGGGCGATATGTAAAATTATTAGTTAAAATGTTCTTCCATAATTATTATGTAAAATTTTAGTTAAAAGGAATGACATTCACTCCAATTGTATTATCATAATAATCATGTAAAATTATACATAAGAGGTTTATTGGTTCAACAAATATAGAATATCAAATATGATTATCTATAATATTTTGCTACGGGGAAGAAGGTTGGAGTACATCGATTTTTAGATATTGTAACATCCCGTATTTTTTAGAATATATTTAGTGATATTATTTAATATTATGAATAATATTACTGAGTTATTACTAATATTATTATTTGAATATGTATATAATTTATTTTATATTATGATATTATTATAGGATATTTTTAGTTAAAAGAATAGAAAGAAAATGATTAAAAAAGAAAAAAGGATTAGGGTTTTGATAAAATAAGTTACATTACTTCTAAGAAAGAGAGGGAGAAGGAGGATAAGAACAAAGAGAAAAGGAGAAGAAAGAAAAAGAGGGGGAAGGAGAAAGAGGCTGGTAAACTAGAGATTTATTGATTGAGACATTTGGATTTTTTAAGGATGATTCATAATTTTTTAGTTTTAAGGTACAGATATTTTTACTCACTCTCTTTTTGTTCTCGTAAGGTTAATGTACATATATCTTTTCTTTACTCTATCTTCGTATTCATATATCATTACTCGAAATTTGTATTGTATATTATATGTTCATTTGTAAAGATTGTATACATTTTGAATTTTTATAAAATTCGTATCTCTTTCGTTATTTATCGGATTGTTATGATTTTATTGTGCCTAAAAAGGTCTTTCAATTATCTACAACTTCCGTTTTTTGTGTTTTCTAAAATTCTAAATACAAGTATGTTGAAATCTGTTTTTTTTATAATATGATGGTTTAATTCAGGTTAATATGATGGTTTTATAATATGTTTAATTCAGGTTTTAATTTGTATAGTTGAATTATACTTTCTATTTTTGGATTCTAAGTTGTTGAATATTGAGGAGTTATAACGATTCATTGGAAATTTAGAAAATTTTATTTAATTAAATAAATTTGGGATTTTAAAAATATCTTCTAAAAAATGACACATAGATGTCACCTATACAAAGAGTGACACAAAGATACCACCTATGCACCACGTAAATAAATTAGCTAACCGACTTTCACAGTTAGATTTACTCCTGCAAACCTCATTTTGATTTCAATTCAAATTCAACTATATTCAAATCAATTTACCCGAATTGTGCACTTCAACACAAGCTATGATGTATTTATTTATTTTACTTTAATTTTGTGCTATACATTCCTTTATTTTAGCTTGTTTTCTTTATTCCGAGATAGTATGGTGGTTTATTATAAAACGCAACATTATAATTTATATTTAATAAATTATGGTTTAATTATAATTATTTAAATAAATTTGTATTTATTTAGTTAAATAAATGTAGAAGCGAAGGACTTGCCTTTTTGTGTCCTCGGCAGTTTGGGAAGTAAAAATCTTGTCATCGTCTCCCCATATCAAACGAACTTTCTGCAACAACACATCATACATATTTGATATAATATATTTCGTCAATCTTATGCTAATATTTATTTACATATATAGTAAAATTCGAAGGTATGGAATGATTAATTTTAAAGGCCTATTCTCTCTATTCGGTTTAATTCTTGCTCTCATTCGAGAATTATAAAAATCAATACCATTTTATGAATTTATGAATGTAACTCAAAAAAATTGTAAATTTCACGTAACCTTACGTTCAAGAAAGGTAACTAACCTGACTTAAACAAATGGGCTTCACTTCATTGTCAGGAATGACCCAAGCCTCTACTAATTCAGCTCTCTCTTTCCTGTTGTCATAGAACTCCTGCACTCATCAACACATCAAATTAATTAACACTAATTAATTCCTCGATTTAAATTAACCACTTCTTAACATTCTATAACGAATCAATAATTCATTCTCCTAACTTAAAATTAGGTGTCATTTGTTGACTAAATCAGCAAGTGATGCAAAATATATATTTTTTTTAAAAATTACCTTTAGAAAATCCTTAGCAACAAAGGCAGGCATGCTCACAGGTCCATGATTACAAATCGTGAGAAAAGCCATCAAACCCTCAACTGTCGTCGGCAACAAAAATTCCTTCAAGCTCGAAAACCTATGTTTCTCCACCACAACTCGACTTAACGACTCAGTAAACTCAATCACAGTGTCACTAGCCACTACAAACTCAACCAACTCAGGACACAACTCAGCCATTTTGAAACCTATTGATGCACCATAACTAAGTCCAACCACAGTACACTTCTTAACACCAACTTTCTTTAAAGCCGCAGCTATAACCTCAGCCTGAAAGCCCGTTGATCGGCCTGGCTTGTCGGTGATTGATTCGCCGAAGAAGAGGAGGTCAGGCACGTAGACTGCATAGTTGCTAGAGATTGCCATGACTTGAGATAACCAGTTTAATATACCGTCAGCGCCAAAACCATGCAGGAATACGATATTCGGTTTGGTTTCAGATTTCGATTGTGATGGAACCCATATTTTAATTTTGGTTCCCGGTTCGGTTTCTATTATTTGGGGAGATAATCCGTAAAATTTCATTAGGAGACGGACTATTGGCCTTAAGATTGCGAAAACTTTCACCATTTTTTTCCTTGGTTTCCTTGGAATCGGTAGTTGAAGATGATATTTTTATATATTATGATGTGATGAATCTAACATTTCAATAGAAACGTGCTGCGGTTGAAGTTAGGCCGTATGGTTGAAAACTATTGTGCTATTAGAAAAAGTGCCGGTGAAAAAAGTGTTGTTAAAAAAATTAGATGACTGTTTGGTATTTAAAAATAATGTTTTTGGGAAAATTTGATCATCAAACAGATAATTACTTCCCGCAAAAACTCCAAAAGCATGGGGACATGCTTTTACTAACAACAATTTTTAGACCGAAAGTGCTTTTTCAAACAACATCTTTTAGAATTTATCGAACACTTTTTTGACAGTGCTGTAACTGTCTGTAACAGCAATACCAAACGGAGCCTTATACTAATTATGTTTTGTTCATAGATGGTTTTGACTTTTGACACATATATATTCAAGGTGTTTTGGCCTAATAATATCTCAAAAATTATCCAAAAATTATCTCAAAAATAAAAACAAATTATGTATCATGATATGTTATTTGGAAAAAAAAATGAAATTACTTTTAAGTTACGTAACATTACCCATTTTATTTAGCATATAAGTTTAAATTTTATAATAAACTTAAATATATTTTTTACATTTTAATGTCTGTTAAAATTTAAATATTGAGGACAGAGCAGATTGTATTTTACTGTATTAATTTATTTATTTGACTTTAGACATTGACGCATGGTAGCCGCCAGCTGTCATTTTTTAATTGGATTGTTCTGTGCAAGTCTTTTTCACGGCGTGGGTGGTCCCGACTGGGCGGGTCAATGTTGGCGTCCCAATTGAAGTCACCGAATCCAGTCCCAATTGAAGTCACCGAATCCACGAAAATAGGCAAAAGATCATATCCCGCACTATCGAGAGGGTAAAAAATTGTCTAACTCGTTATAAATAAATAATATTATTGTAATGATTCCTGTTATTTTTGAAATTTTAATATTATTATTTTTTTTCAAAATTTAAGAGCTTTTATAGTTAGTGATTCTAAAAGATTTTTTTAAACTTATTGGTTTCCATTTTATAATCTTAGTTTTTATAAAATTTGAAAATTATTTTATTTATATTTATTATTTTAAAATCCATGAAAGTGCATTTTGATATATTCCAAATTTATAAAAATTAGTCTCTCAAAATATTTGATCATTAGTATATTTATTTATTTTTAATTTGTGTTGGATTAGATCACTACTGATTTGGGTTTTATAAATATAAAGAACCAAGTGAAATATTATTGTACTATGCAAGTACTAGCCCAAAGCCACACGTATAAATTAGAAAAATTATTACTTTTCTAGAACACTGGAAAGAGTTATCATTTATAGAAGTGTATTATTAATCAATTGTTATAGGCCCCTGCTTGTGTATTGTAAGTAAGAGAATGTCTGCATGTGTAGGACACTGTTATGAAAAAGTAAGCTAATGAATCTTTGTTATTTTGAAGCAAAATGCTTGGTATAATGACACTTGGGAGCTCTCAAGTTCACTACTAATTTCTATTTTCGGTTGCAGCATCCTGCATTGCAGAGAGCCAGGACAGGACACTGGTTCATCTGCATCAGCGTCATCAAGAATGATGGCACAAGATTTAAATGAGTATGCTTAACATATTAGACTCTCTATCAAGAGTGCTCATCTAGGTGGCATATTAATTTAAACATTGGCTTCCAAGTCACCGAGGCTTTGCGAGTTCAGATGGAAGTTCAGAGAAGGATGCATGACCAACTGGAGGTTAGTCTTCTAGCATGGTAATTTCAAAGATGTTGCAGAATATTGCGTTAGCTTCTTTGAGCGTTATTTAAAGAAAAATCTGTATAGCAATTAGACTGGTCCTTATTGGCAAACTTTAATAGATTTTGATATCTTCATACCAAATATTAGCCCTTGAGTTTCAGAAAATGTTTGTAGGTATATAGTTTTAGGTTGTGTAATAGTCCTTTTACCTGTTTCACATGTTTATATATATCACAGTGAGACGGGTAACAGCTGATAAGAATGTTTAGAAAATCAAATAGATTGCTGCTGAAAGCCTCTCATTTGTTACCTGATGGGCAACCACAATTCTCCATGTAGATACCAACTTTATATGCGACTTTATCTTAAAATGACTCGGTAAATTATTGGAGAGAACTATATTACTTGGATATATTGAATGTTTTAGATTGCAAGTTAGCTACGAAATATCTGTGTTAATGACACTCCTATAATCTGATGACAAATTAGTTAACAAAGAGTAGCCACCAAAATCATAATTTAACCACGAGGAACACAGTAAAGTTGTTTTAAGTTCACTTTCATATGCTGTCAACGTATATTCAACCACACAGTGCACCCATTTTAATTAGGTAATTGCTGTTAACTTGTTTAAATAAGATTTCTATGAAATATATATTTCTTGTGATTTCCTTCAAAGTAGGCTCAGCTCCGTCTTCATCTACGTATTGAAGCACAAGGGAGATTCCTGCAATCAATTCTTGAGAAAGCTTGTAAAGCTTGTACCTTTTAAAACTGGGTTTAAAAGGTACCTCAGTTCTTGAAAAAATAAAGATCATCCTTGTTTAGGTGAATGTACAAATCATTTACAAAACCAGCACTCTTAATGCAATCCCAATCCCAATAGTAGTTTTAAACTTCAAATACACAAGTCAATTTAAGATTGTAATCCTAAAAATTTATGAATATTATTTTCTATCATTGCTAAACAAGTATTTTTAGTATATAATTGGAGATAATAAGTTAATTATAATAGTTAATTTAACAATAAATAAAAGTTATAGATAGTAAGTATAAAAAATATATATTACTTTGACCCGGAAAATTCAGTTATAATAATTAGAATTTAGTTAAAAGATAATCCACATGTATTATTCATTGTTATTTTATACATACTTTGACAATTTGTTCATTTCCTGGTGTGCCATACATTGCTCCGCGACTTAGACGAAGTAACACATTTTTTTGGCATATCATTGTTTAAGATTAATAGATACAGAACTAAAATTTATTTCCCTTGCATACACCGGCCTTGCACCCTTCAATATCCCTGACTATACACATGCATGCCTGCAGCATCTCACTGTGTTGAATATGTCCATATTCTGTATGTTTGTATATATCAGTTTGAGGCACTTAGCTATGCCTACGGTTATATAATATTAATTTTCCGGTTCAATACTGAATTACTGTTAAACTAAACTGAAGTCAGGTCAAGTGGTGGTGTTGATCAAAATTTTTATTTGTAAACTTCTTATCACGGACTTTACATACATTAAATATTAATCTTCCCTACACAAGTCTCACAAATTAAATGGTTTTAAATGTGATCACATGCATATTCCACAACAATTACAATCCAATAATAACTTGCAGATGCCAACTTATTACCTAACTTATCGATAAAGTTCCATGACTGCAAACATAGATAGATTATTCACTGCAATAAAAACATACACCAAGCTCTTGAATATGCCCGTGTATAACACGGGTTTTAGGGCTAGTTTACATATAATCACACAAAAAAAATTAAACACAATGATTTTGATTTCAACAACATATGTACACATTCGCTTCCATTCTATTAACTTTAGAGGAAACATTCGATTCGTCTACTTCTTAACCAATTCCATTACCGGAAAATTCAACCAAATCAACGTATACTGCTCTTTTTTTTTGGAACAATTGTAAAGGCACGGAATTTCGATAAGCCTTTCACTCTGTCATCATCTTGCGATAGGAAAATCATGCATAACTTGCCTAATTATAAAAAAACAAACAACATAATACCGCAGTACATTAGATCAAGAATATATAGCAAAACAAATAATACTTTTATCTTTTAACTTGATATTCATAGAAATTTAGGAACAAAAAACTAACGCCTTACAACGTGTTTCGCACAACTCTACCAAGTGCCTGCCATATTTACCAACTCATAAAAAAGATAGATAACAAGAAGCATAACAACTTCACCCCAAATTCTGAAACACGCAGAAAATGGGCTCCATTTCGGTCATGGTACAGAGACCGAATTCATATATCAAATATAGCACAGATGTTGAATTGTTTTCAAGAATGGTACAGCTAACCCCCGATTTTGGCGAACACAGCTAAATGAGTAATGTATGTGTATTAAGCTTATTAGCTAATGTGTTTGCCCAGTGCAACGGCGAACATTTTACGAAATTTAATTATTGTGTTTGTATTTTTCCACGGCGAACAGACTAAAATATTCATTGTTGTGTATGCAGGTTCCGGTGGCGAACACATAAAAAAAAATTCAATTATGTTTACAGTGTGGCACGGCGAACACATGTGAATAGACTGACAACCAAAACGACGTCGTTTTGGTTGATAGTTTTAAAACCTAAATTAAAAGCAGCAGCGACACATACATCCTAGCAACAGCCGCACATAGCTTTCTCCCTCTTTGCAGTCACCGAAGAAGGCCAGTTTTGCAGTCACCGAAGAAGGTCAGTTGCCACCGGCGAACACAGAAGTAAGATCCAAATTCATTGCTTATTTGTACTTTTTCGAATAGATTTTGTTTACGTGTTTATCATGTCTCCCAATTCCGATTATATAACATGCTTCGTACGTATAGTCTCCGGATCATGTAAAAGCTTGGTATGTAGTAATCTAATATGTTCATAGGTAAAATTTTATAGCTAAATTGTCTTAGAATAACATGTAAATTATTGTAAACCATAATAAATTAGTAGCTAAATTGTCTCCCGATTATTGGTATGTATGAACCTAACCCAAGAATTAGTCAATAATTAGTAGCTAATTAGTTGGAGTATTTTAATTATTGTTTAATTATTATGTAATTCCATAATAATTTTTTCAATTAGTTTGGTAATTAGTATGTTGATTAGTGAATTTTTAGTAGATAAGTAGTAATTTGTGGGTAATTAGTATATTGATTATTAATTTTAGCATAATAAGTCGGTCATTAGTATATTGATATGCACTAAAAATGATTAGTTATTTTCTAATATAAAATTTTAAAAATATTTATAAATTTTTTTCGAATATATATTATAAAATAAAATAAAATTTTGGAATATATATTTTAAAATATATATTGATTTTGTAATGTAATTTCGAATATAAAATTATCATATATATTTGGAATAAAGACTTTATATTTAAAAATATAAAAATTATTTTTGAATTAATATACTTTATCATATAATTTCGAATATAAAAATATTTAAAAAATTATAATTTATGTATAATTTTTGAATAAAAATTTTAAATAAAGAAATATACAATTTGTATAAATAAAGTTTTGGAATATATATATATATATAATAATATATGAACAATAAAGTTATGAAAATAATCATAAAAATATTTAAATTATTTATTTTTGAATAATCATAATTTATAGTTTATAATTTATATTTTCAAATATAAATGTATGAATTAAATTTATATTTTTCGAATTTAAATATAAAAAAAAAATTATATAAATTTTTATTAAATCAATTGAAGAATATCATTTATTCATAAGAATATTTCGAATTTATAAGTATAATTTTGAAGAATATATGTACCTTTTTAAAAGATGAAAAAATTAATATTTTCGATGAAAACTCTTTAAAATATTATATATATAATATAATAGTTCCAATAAGTTAGTAAGCTTTAATAGAAATAGAATAATTAATTTTTATTTTATTTTTTGTAGATACATCTATGGATTCAGTTAGTTACCATCCTGGTCCTATTGATGGATCTTTACTGACCAGACAACAGGAGCATCGTTCGGAACATATGTGGAATGGAGAGGTATGAAATATTTAAATTATTTATTGTCAGATTATATGTATAAATATATTACCTTTATTATGTAATTTGTTTAACTGATATAATCATATAATTGTTTTCAGGGCTTGGCTGATTTTCGTACACGCATCAACTACCGCGGATATTGGGACAAAGTTAAAAAATATCCACCACATCCAGATGTCTTGGCAGCTATTGTATCATCTGGTTTTCATGGCGTTTACCAGATTGGAGCTATTAAACATGATCCAGGATTGATTACTGCATTTGTGGAGAGATGGCGCCCGGAGACTCATACATTTCATTTTCGTTTTGGGGAGGCGACTATCACTCTAGAGGATGTTTATTATATACTGGTGCATTCATTTCGTCAGCAAAGTTTAGAAGAGAAGCGTCAAATGGTTGGTGATTTATTAGGTGTCTACCCTGTTGGCGATGACGTGAATAGGGGTGGACTGAAGCTGACATGGTTGACAGATCATTTTGGTGCATGTGATCGTCTGGACAAGGATTCAGTTGATTTTGACAGACAGTTGTTATTTCACATCCGGGCACATTTGGTTATGATTATTGGTTCTGTCTTTCCCAACGCATCTGGGAACAGGCTCCAGGTTGACTTCTTAGAGTATGTACGAGACTATACCGAGGTACAGACGTATAGTTGGGGTAGCGCGGTGCTGGCCTTCTTGTATAAGAAGTTGTGCTCTACTAGCATTGGTAGGAAGAAAGACTTCTGCGGGTGTACAACACTATTGCAGGTAAATATACTTTATTATATATGCATCATTTCCCTTTAAGATATGTGAATATGACTTTTAAATATGAATTAGGTATGGATCTGGGAGCGTTTCCCTTCGCTAGCTCCAGTACGTAGGGATGATGCATACATTCAGCATCCCTTGGCTATGAGGTACGATAGTAAAAAAAGTACATGTGCAATTTGATTAACGCTTTGTTATTGACTGTTATTGACCCACAAATATATTGTAGGTGGAAGGTTCGGTTGAGTATGATATCTGTTCCACACTCACAGTCGCGTTTTTTTCGTTACGAGCTGGATGCCATGGGTACTGATGAGTTCTTTTGTTGGAGGCCATACAGAGGTGTTGATGGTGATATTAGGCCTGATGTTATTACTCGGACTTTGTGGACATCAAAATGTCCCCTCATTTTTGAAGAAGTTGTGGAGTGGTGCTATCTTGAGCGTGTGACCAGGCAATTTGGCTTTAGGCAAGATATACCACGTGCCTCACCTGAGGAGAACCACGAGAGGATGCACGTGGCATATAATGATCATTTAGATTGGATCTCTGTCCATAGCATATTCATCCAGCTTTGGGAGTCCAGGCTTAGCGAGGCCATGACACCGCGTCACTTCAAATATATCAAGGATGGACCTGCAGGGTGTACATCAGCATGGGATGGATGGTATTCTAGGGTTACCCGCCGATTTGTAGTTGATCCCAGGCGACGGTCTAGAGAGCATGGCTTTCAGGGCACACATGGATATTCACAGTACTATGTAAGTTCACTATAGTTTAATGATTTACTGATTCGTAATGTAGTTGTTAATTTTGTTTGGTTTTAAAAATATTGAATTGTTTTCATACAGGCAGAGGGGATATCCCAAGCTTATCATGCCATCCAGGATCCTGATCCCGATGTTGATAAGGCACGTACGATTCTAGGGGACCGGCTGACCTCTACGGGTTGTAGTTCTTACCAGCACACGTTGCCCGAGCCGGTACCCCCTCTATCAGGTGGCCAACGCGGTTATCAGCGACATAGGCGTACTGGAAGAAGAGTTGGTCATCCTCGAGATGTCCCAGTTGTTCCTGAGCCCGGCACTTACTACGACCATGTGGCCTCAGATGTGCACACTTCTTCAGGTTTTGTGACAGAGTCATCGCCTCCCCAATCAGAGGGGGGATGGGGTACATGGACACATGATCATTCGTATCATCAGTCTCAGATGTCTGTTGGTGGAGGTTGGGGAGACACCACACCGGTTGGTTTTGACGGCGGTTGGGATTCTTGGACAGAACGTCATCCTTATGATCAGTCTCAGATATCCGCTGGAGGGGGTAGGGGAGGCACGACGCATGGAACTGGTGACGGTAGTTGGTATGCATGGGTCGGTGGGGGTGCAGATGAGCAGTATCAGATGGGGTTGGGTAGTTCTTTTGGTGGTAACAGAGGGGGTAGTACATCAGAAGGTGGTTCGTCATTGCATTTGGGGCAGTCACAGTTATTGGGTGGTGGTGCTGGTGTTTGGGGTAGTTGGCGACGTGATGTTTCACAGGAGTATACTCCTATTTCTGGAGGAGCTGCATGGGATATTGGTGGTACTCAGGAGCAGTTTGAGTCGACCCATGCAGATACATCACAAGGATACGAGACGCCTATTCGTGGATTTGAGGTGTTTCAATCCCAGAGTAATGCATTTAGTTCTCTCGTTATAGATCCAGAAGGTGGTAATGTGCATCAGAGACAACAACCACCTAGACATGTTAAAGGTAAAGGGAGGATATGTTTTACAGGCAGTCATATGCTGTAGGGATTTGGTTATGCTACATTTGTTTGGTTATTAAGTTTTCGTTGTGTATTACTCGTAAAAGTTTTTGTATTTTTAATTCTGTTTGGTTGGTTTATTTTAATGAAAAACTTGTTGTTTCTGTTTCTATGGATTAATAATTGTTACTTGTAGAAAGCCTTTTCTCCATTTCACAACATATTGCTATAGTAGGCACTTTAAATTTGTTGTAATAATGATAAAATTTTAAATTTAGAAAATTTTCAACCACTTTTTAAGAATTTGATTTTTGTCAAGCAATTTTTTACCCCCTAAATATGACTTGGAGTACACATATATCATCGAAAAAGTTGTATTTCTGTTGTTTTTTAGGATTACTATTTGAAACATGTAGACATCATTTTCTCCATTTCACAACATGTTGTTATTGTAGGCACTTTAAATTAGTAGTAACAATGAGGAAAATAAAATGTTGGCATTTTTTCAACCACTTTTGAACACCCTTAATATGCCCCTGAAAAACCCTTTTTTTCTTGAAAACTGATTTAATGCTTGAAAAGTTACATACACATAAACATAAACATTGGAAATTCATGAAAGGTACATAGAATACATAAAAGCTACAGAAGACAATCAACATAAACATTACATAATTAAAACTACAATGAACAAGTCATCTTTATTTTTGGCATCTTCATAATTCATTAGTCAGAACTGTCATCTTCAGCTTCACCATTTGGATGAGATGCCCACCAGTCAAGAAACTCGCGTTCCTCAATTTCCTTGTATTTGACGCGATAGTCTAGATGGATTTTGTCCAACGCAACTCTTCTTTCCGTTTCACTTATGCGATTCGCATCCCTATATGCATTCACCTTCCACTTTGCATTTAGACTCTCATCCATAATAGGACCCGCGTCAGCAGGGAAGTGCCAATATTCTAATTGGGTTGGTACCCAGTCTTTACCTAACTTTTCTTTCCTTTCCTTCATGACTAGGGCCTTTTTCTTTTCCAAACTCCTCGTTTGATACTCCCGCATTCTTTTCTCCCTTTCAACTCCAGAGATCTTTCCAACCGACTCCCCAATACTTTTCAGGCTTGTAACCCCAGGTAGACTTAGAAATTTGTTCAGCATAGCTTTCTTACCCCTCTTTTCACTCACATCTTCCGGATTCATTGGTTTCTTTCCCTTATCCATTTTATGCACCTTACCTACAATATATTATTAAAAATATTAGTAAGAAAGTGTACAAGTATATGCAACCTCTGAAAGTTATACTCCCTTCATTACCTTTACTCAAATATGAAAATTTATAGGGAAATAAGAAACCTAACTTCGGTTGGCATGTGATTAAACATTAATTACTTTGCACTGTTAGTCCTTGTTGTAGATAATTGACAAGACCTATCAGGATTTTTAACTTTGCAGAGCATTAATTTTTTTTTGCTGGTATATGATAAGACCTATCGACTTTTACAACATTGCAGTACATTACTTTATTTATGCACAGTGACCATTCACTTTTTACACACAAAATTCACTTTATAGTTGACATGACCAATGGACTTTTTCCATTCTCCATATCTTCAAAAGCAACCTATGATTTTAATAAAATAAGTTAGATTTTACAGCTTTTATTTCATTGGTTGTTAAAAGGACACAATTTTTATGTTTGTAGAGATTAATAATTTTCACTTGTGGACTTTAATTTTAACCCCCTAAAAGTATGCCGGAAAATACCATAAATATTAAAAAGTTGATTTTCTTCCTTTTTCAGGGAATAATACTTGTAACTTGTAGACTTCATTTTCTACATTTCACAACATGTTACAACTACATCAGAGTAAGAATACAACTTATCAAAAAGCACTCAAGTCAACTGGTTTTGTTACATCTTCATCAGGACTTTCCTCTGCATCTTCATTAATGTTATGAGGTTGAGCAAGTTCTTCCATCTTCTCCCATTCATATTTCATTTGCTGGTCAAGATCCGTTTCTTCTGATTGTGCAATTTCAATTTTATTAATTGCTTTCTGTTCCTCTATTTTCATCGACGAGTATGAGATCTTCCCTGCCTTGTACCGTTTATGTATCTCTTTCATTTTCTTGCAATATACGTCTAAAGCTTTCGAGTATACAGATTTTTTCTCGACTTTCTTCTTCATGCGTTGATTGGCACAAAATTTATTCAAATTAAGCTGATAAACCGGGGAACAATCATTCTCCGTTATACTTTTTCCCTTATCCATATCTTCAAACTAAACCTGTAATTTATAAAAAATATGTTTGCGTTACTCAACTCATACAATAATAAAAATGCAGGAGGAATGTTGTCTTCTACAAAATCCAAGTTATGTAACTGATGAGTACGTGTCTGACACAGAAACGGAGACAGAATATGTGTCAGAAGATGATGATTCTGAAGATGATGAATAGTTAAATGTTGAACTACATATTTATGTTATATTATGTTATTTACTGTTATCCATTACTTTGTTATTATTGTTATTGTTGTAAGAAGCGTGATTTTAATTTTAGCAAAGAAATTCAAGATAAAGGCACTTACCTTTATTAAATTACAATGTTAAACTAGAAATGACCGGGGATCAATTAATTGAAATTTAGAAAAATGATGAAACACACAGATAAATACGTATTACAATTATGATCCATAGAGATAAATAACAATAAACATATTACATTTTAAATATAGATACTTAATCTGCACGTTCTGGACATCTTGCACTGCGCCTAGTATGTCCTTCTTGCTTACAACGACTGCACCTCATCGTCGTCCTGGGACCGTCCATCTTAGTTCTAATTCTAACTGATTGCCCCTTATCACCTCTTTTCTTCTTTACCTTCATCAAGGTTTCATCACCTACTAACGTCACATACTGTTGCCAACGCCTGGGCAATGCATAATTCCAATACTGGGTAGGTGCCAAAGGAAAGATAATAGGTTCCCACAACTTCTGCAACTGTGAGGAGTAATGGTAAGGCTCTATCCACTGCTTCCAGTTTATGTTGTTTGCCATACAACCTGCCACAACATGAGAACAGGGTAAATGGTGGCACGTCCATTTGCCACAGGTGCAACTACGTTTACTAATATCTACATTCTGTTTGTTACCACCTTTCCACACCGATTTAACATGATATCGGTGTGTCGTCACTTGATAGATCCCCATCTGACGACTATAGGTCTCAACCCTATGTGCAGTAGCTTTCTCTAAAATTTTTGATAACATTGTACTCGTCCTCGCGCACAACTCTTCACCCTTTTGCAGGCTTTCCTCGGCAATGTTCCTTTGTGTGTTCACTATCTTCACAGTCCTGTAGAAGATATACTCCATCATCGCCGTCACTGGAAGGAAACGAGCCATTCTAATGTTACCATTAAAACTTTCCATTATATTAGTGGTACTTTGCCCATATCGAGCTCCACCGGTGTCGTGACACAAGGTCCACATTTCTGCAGGAATGTTCTGAAGGTACTGCAATGCGGGAAGAGATATCTGCCCTATTCTTTTCATGTAAGCATCATGTTTCCTAACTTGTGTGGTTACCCCAGCTAACCACATCAACTTCTTCAACTCTCCACTGGGGTGCTGTGATGAAAAGTTACTTCTCACGTGGAACAAGCAGAACCTATGCACGCCATACGGTTGCGTAAATCCATTCCTCATGTCCCTCATTGCTGCAAGAATACTTGGTGCACGATCTGATATTATGCACACTCCATGTCTTTCCTTGCAAACATGTTTACGGAGCAGCTTCAAAAACCAAGACCAGTTCTCATATGTCTCCTCCTCAACCAAGGCATAACAAATGGGATATTGGTGGTTGTTCGAATCAACTCCCATGGCAATAAGGAGTTTTCCCTTGTACCTCCCCTTCAAAAACGTTCCATCTATTGAAATTACGGGACGTGCATGCTGCCAACCATCCTTCATTGCTTTCAGACACCAAAATATTCTCTTGCATACAGAAGTGTGCTGGACTGTTTCATGAGGGACAGCAGCAATCTTAACTACATTGCCTGGATTAGCATGTACCAAAGCCGTCAAGAACATAGGGAGAGCAGAATATGTCATGCTCCATTTACCATAGACCTCCTCAATTGCTGCCTGTTTTCCCCTCCATGCTCTTAAGTAACTAACACGATGGTGGTATTCATCGTTTACCATGGTCATAACAGTCATGATTGGCAAATTTGGCCTCTCCATCACCTGTTACATGATTTAATAAGATCAAATCAACACAACTAGTATATCTGTACTAAAAAATTAACGAATATTGGTAACTTATAAAACTTACATGTGGTTTCACAAGTCTTGAAATTAATTTTGCTGAAATACGGCGGTGATCCTGCAACGGCTGGTTGTTAACGCATGTGTGCATTTCTCTCACCTTTGTGATTTCCCACATTCCATGCTTCTTCATCAAAGCAGCTCGCAACCTCCGAGGACAGTCGTCACTAAATTCACACTTGGCAATGAACTGAGTACGGTTACTCCTAACAACTTTATAGTTCCTGTCACTGTTTATGTGAACCTCTCTAACTGCTGCAACTAAGGTGTCCTTGTCACGGAATAATGTTCCCACCGTGAAATTTGCATTCTGAGGATCAAAAACAGTCAACATCTCACCGAGATTAGTAACCGTAATTGGTGTAAACTCCTCAGTCTCAAAGAAGGCTGCCATTGGAACATGGGGTCCTGCCATTAAAACATGGTCTTCTTGCTCATCATCTGAATCATCTTCGGTGTCAGCTTCTAAAAATTCCTCATCACTAGAACTGTACTGCTCATATTCTTCATTTTCATTGATGAGTGCCAAATTTCTACCACCGGTCGATGTAAATGGATCACATGAGGGAGACAAGATCACACAAGCATTGTGTCCATAAGAATGTCCAGCTCCATCTTTATTAGTGCTGAACACATTCCTGCTTGAACCAGCACCATACTCCTCAAATTGACGACTACTTGAACCACCACCATATTCCTCAAATGCATGACTACTAGATCCGCCAACATACGGCTCACTGTTGCCTCCCCCACTAAAATAATAATCTGACCAACCCGTCATACCATAATCTGGCAACCCACTCCTATCATACATTGTCTCGTAAGGAGATTGTGTGGGTTGGCTAGGCTGTGAGTAACTGCCATGATGATACGAAAAAAAAATCCTCTTGTATTATTTTTTCAGCATCCACAAATAGAGATACATCACCCATCCCCATCTGCATCTGCCGAGGAACACTCAACATCCTCCTCACATCATCATCGCAATTAACACCAGTAATGTAATATCCACTTACTACATTACCAAGACCTAATTGAGGATATTTAAACCTCATCTTCACATTCCAATGTGAACTGCTAATCTGCATTAAGCGATACACAATCTCCTTCAACTCATCATACGAGGTTCCCCATTTAATATACTGCATTTTCTGGGGATCTATAGAATATCTTATCTCATCATCCCGTCTAATTATTTCACCGCCCCAGAAAAAATTAACATTCACCGGATCTTCCATTATCCTAAATTTTAAACATTTTTAATTAATTATTAAAATGTCAAATTTATTCCATACATTAACATATAAAATGAAGTTTATGTATTTAATAGAAAATCAAATTAATCAGAACTTTATTTACATGAAACATTATCAATAACATATATTAGCACATTTATTACAGTCTATTATTATTACTAAACATATATTAAGAAATAACTAACAAATTACCATAAACAATTTTTTCTAAAAACTATACATATATTATTAAATCTTTAACAAATTATCAATAACAAACTAACAAATTCTATTGCTAACAATTTATATCACAAACATATTTGTTCATCTCAAAATTAACCTTGTTATTTAATATATACATATTTTCATCTCAAAATTCGTCTAATTATGGAGAATTTATATTTAACATGTCAATTAGTACAGCAGTTAAGGTACGTTTAGAAATAAATAAGTAAATATAACACAAAGACGAGCAAATGGCAGAAAACCTTACAAATTATCAAATATAACATGTAAATTCTTTTATAAATGTTAATAAATAATTAGACTAAAGGCGGAGGAATTTAAGAAAGAAGAAATATTATGTACCTTAAATTTGCAGATGTGAGGAACTGAAATAAAATGGATAGCTGCATAATATAGATGGAAGTGTGCCTCGAAATGTGGGATTGGAGATTGCGTTTAGATAAGATAAGGTTCACAGTGGTGCATGGCGTACACTGAAGGATAAATTTTTAATATCGATATACTGTTTACAATACAACATGGCGAACAACAGAAGACAACAAATTTATATTTCTCAGCACTGTTCGCCATTGCACATGGCGAACACATATCATAACCTATGTGTACTGTTCGCCATGCCGAGTGGCGTACATGTCTGTCAACAAGTCCAAGCTACCCACAACTATGTTCGCCAAAAAAGGGGATTGGCTGTACCATTTTTGAAAGAAATCGAACGTCTGTGCTAGTTCTGAAATACGAACTCGGTCAATGTACCAGTTATGAAACGGAGCCCAGAAAATGCATAATATCAAAGACTATGACTACTTTTCCAGAATAATAAAAATTATAGACATACAATATACATATTTTAATATATCATTAAAATTATAGACATATAAATACTCTTTGATCTTTCAGAAACGAAATACAAAAAATAAGATTCACACTTGATTATACTACAACACATTAATTTTTTCGCAAATCGATTTGCAGAACATATGAACCAAAACGAAAATCATTCAGATTCAGATAATGTCCGACCTAAAACAATTCGAATATTTTTCAATAACCTGACCCGATCAAAACCCAGACCTTGACGTTTGCCAAAAAAATCCATACTTTTTCAGGCCCGATCAAAACCTAAAACTAACCCGGTGGGCTTCTCGTACGCCCATGCTTGGGCTTAAACCTACTTTTTTCACAACATACATGCCAATCAACCAAAAAAGACTTAGGATAATACATACTAGATTATATAACCCATGCAAACAGACTTGTAGCTGGAAGATAAACAAACAGGTGGCTAAAGAGTTGTGTTGTTTAAGTTGTCAATAGTCTCCAATCTCAAAAGCCTTTTATTGCGTTTTACTGTATATCAAGTATCAACCTCTGCTATATTGCATTTTTCCAATTATGTCAATTTTACTTGTAAAGATCTACTATCAGTTCTCCCCAAACTTATTTTGTCCAAGTGCAAATACAAGTTTGCAAGTATAAAAGTTTTTGGTTTCCGTCCTGGTTATGTTGATCAATCTCATCTTAAATATGACTTTTTGAAATATATCTTGTAAAGATTACTTCGGGATTTATCGAGAAGACAGTTCATTCGTAATAATTCAACTCGTAAAAAATAAAAACCGAACACCAAATAAGAGAAGAGAAATTTCACTCTATTCCATTTCATTCGACTAACAATTAAAATCACGAGAAAGCAGTAACATAGGATAGGTAACCAGTGGTCAAAAATTGAGCACAGTCAAACACTAACATAACCATAACAACCAAACAAACCATAACTCCTAAACTTAAAAAACACAACCACCACGGTAACTTTTTAATTACCATCCACCTTCATTCCCACCTCGGCTCGAGTACCTCGAACCACCGCCACCGCCACCTCCATAACCACCGCCTCCACCTTCTCTCCTCCCACCGTATCCGCCGCCGCCGCCGCCTCCATAACCTCCACCGCCTCCTTCACGACGACCTCCATAGCCACCGCCTCCTCCATATCCACCTTCACGACGTCCGCCGCCGCCGCCACCTCCACCGCTTCCACGAGACTGAGCTTCGTTGACGGTGATGTTACGGCCGTCAAGCTCCTGGCCGTTCATTCCTTCAATCGCATCACGCATCGACTTCTCATCCTTGAAAGTAACGAATCCAAAGCCTCTCGATCTCCCTGTCTCGCGATCGTTGATGATCTGCACATCAATCATCATATAAACATCAGATCAAGCCACATCAACACCTCAATTACACAATTAATCGTATTTTTCGTGTAATCGAGACCAGATCTATCCAGATCCACATCTCTATCACGCAAAATACACACACAGATATATATATATATATATATATATAAAAGAATCGGAAATCGATCAATCTTCGCCTCGTGAGAAAGAGGAAGACGAACGTACCGTGAGTAAAGGTAAAATCAAGCAGTAACAAAAGCAAAGAGTAACAGTAACAGTAACAGTTGAAAGTAACAGTAACAGTAGTAAAGTAACAGAGAGAGATCAGATGGAGATGACATCTGGCTGTGTGAATCGGATCCGATCCGACCCGATTACAGCAACAAAACGGACCTTGGAGTCAGTGATATCGCCGAACTGAGAGAAAGCGTTTTCGAGAGATTCATCATTAGTGGCCCATGCGAGGCCACCAACGAAGCATCTGTATTCAACATCTGCCATGATAATTAAATTAGATAGATAGATACAAAGCTGTGTATGTATGTATAGAAGGGAAAAGAGAGGACGAGTGAGAAAGAGTGTTGAGGAGGGAGTTTATATAGCGAGAGACTAGGGTTTTAACTGGGGGTTGGGTTAGGTTAAGTGGGGTGCGTACTGCGCTCACTCTGGTTAAGCCCGTCGGTCACGCAGATATTTTTATTTTCTTATTGGGCTCCACTGCATAAATATCTGCTTTTCCTTTATTAATATTTTCTTATTGTATTAATATTTTTAAATTTATAATATCAAAAGTAATTTTAATATCTTATTAATATGATTCAAACTTTTTATTCGTTTTTTAAGATTAATAATATAAATTTTAAATTTTAATATAGTTTTTATTCGTTTCAAATATCAAACTTATGTTTAATATATTTGGAGTTATAAATATTAAGATTTATATTATACTTATTTTAAATAAAATTGATATGGGTAAAAATAGTTCTGAGAAAATAATAAATATAGCATTTATTATTTCATTTATTAGACATAGTATGGTCCAAAGGTTTGAGCCATTTAAACGAATTAGGAAAATAAATTCTATGATCAACTGGATTTGTAAGTCCAGCCCACTAGCTATGTTGAAGCCATAGACTCATTAAGCCTTTGTTATTAATTAATTTCGTAATTAATTAATAAAGGCTTTGTAAAGTCCCCAAAAGTGACCATCATTCCTAAAAGGTTTAGACAACTTTGTCACTAAGAGACTTGGTAACTAAGTCTCTTAATTCTAATCTGATTCCAAGACCCTCGTGCGCCTATATAAAGGGTTTAATCCCTCAACATTAGAACTACGTTTATTGGCTTAATTCTCACACCCATTAAGATACGTAGTTAGTTAACGAGGACCTGAGTTAGTGACGAAACGTTAGTGCAGTCATAGAAGCTCAAAACTCTCTCAAATCCTAGCATTAATTACGTATTAAATTCATCTAGTTTTTAATCCGTAACAAAAATATATTAAGATATGAAAAATATTATGTTGTATAAGAGATGATACGTAAATATTTGTTAGAGATAATAATATAAATTGTCAAAAAAAATTATGTTGTTTATCCAATTTAATCCATATATATATTAAAAAATTATTAATATCTTTAGAATATTAATATTAGATTAAATATATTTTTAATGTGATACGGATAAGTTAAATTAAATATATTATTAATGTGATACTAAATTATTACATGCTATGATACGATTCAAAACTTTATCAGTGGTTTAGAACTAATAATTTATATTAATAAGTTTTGTTAATGGGATAGAATTCAATACCTTCTCTTGTTGTTTATGAAAATATTATTGCTTTTAAATTCTCCTAACCCAGAAGTCATCAAATGAAGTATGCAGTCGAGAAATCTAGTCATTCGAGAAGTAAATATGTAAAGATTGATCGAGAAGTCTCAGTAGTACCCGATCGAGAAGTCAATCACCATGACTTCTCGAAACAAATTCAAGAGAGTATTCGATTGATTCAAAGAGCTAAATTCAAGGAAATTTGCAGAAGAACAAGACAAATAAGTTGAAGCATTGTCATGATCAGGTCAGTCAAACCTGTGAAGATAATGACAAGTCTACAATGAGACTTGAAGGAAAAATAAGACAAGGACAAAAGATAGAAAGCAGATAATACAGACTGTCAAAGAGAATGACTTAGTTAAGATTAGAATTGAGTAAAATGTAAAGTTTCATTTGTTTGTTTCTAGTTATAGTATAACTGACTGTGAAAGCATGTACACCAAGACATGTTGTCTATTTAGTAGAATACACAACTTCACAATTCAGTGTGTTGAATAATTTTTCATACCTTATTTTCTTTTAAGAACAAGAAACTGAGATTCAAATCAGAATCTCAGATTTGTAGCAATTTCATTCTAATACAATTAGTTTGAAAGTTAATATGTGTGTTTGTTTATTCCATTTCGTATAATTATGATAAACATTATATAGATTAACCAACTTAAAAACAAGTTAGCATATCAGCCTATTAATCAAGTCTAACAGAAAATAAAAGAAGTTTGAAAAAGTTGAAACCATACATTCACCCCGTATAGTTTCTGGTAACTCTCATTTCTAACAATTCATGGTATAATACTCATCAACGTGATATATTAAAAGGTTGTCGTGTTCCTGAATAATATATTACTCCCTCCGTCTCTGAAAACTTTTCCTGTTTTGACTTTTTGTACTGTTCATTGTAAGCGATTGACTACTAATTTACACATAATTTATAAAACAAAATATAGTCATGAGTGATTTTGTTTGATTCGTATTTGTGAGTACTTTAATATAGTAAAATTTTTATATTTAATACTAATACGAAATTAAAGATATTAACGATCAAAAAGTGTGTGTTGGCAAACGCGCACATGATTAACAGGAAAAGTAATAAGAGACGGAGGGAGTATATAATACTCATCAACGTGATATATTAAAAGGTTGTCGTGTTCCCCAAATAATTCTTGATATAATACTCATCAACATGATATATTAAAAGGATGTCGTCTTTAGCTTGCATGAAAGTTAATCTGTGTGTGTATTACATTAGTGTTTGGATAAAATCATTTTTATTTTTATTATATATAGGATATTATTTGCGGCAATCAAAGTTACTTAGAAATTTAATTCTAAATTTTAATTAATATCTTTTTGTTAAACTTGAATATATATTTCATTATATTTAAAAGTAATTTTTTTATTAATATATTTAAAATTATAAATATTAGATTAAATATGCTATTAGTGTGATACTGAATATTAAATTATTATTAGTGTAGTATACAAATTATAATTTAAAAATAAAAATATAATATTACATGGATGGTAGAAATCGATCCAAGACTTTGTTGGTGCGTGGACGAATGGAAGGATGGGTTGTGGCTTTGATGGATTTAACAAGAATATTTTTTGTGTATTTTTTTGCACAACTGCTTGCTCAAGTATGCAGTTGCTACCGTTTTTCAAGCGTTAAAATTTTAAAAATTCCAAAAATAAGAACAAACGGTCTTTTAAACATTTGCAAAAATCAAAATCATACATGGTAAAATTATTGTTAATTAGGTTTTTGTGGTCAATAGAATTCTTAGTTATATATACTTTAGAACTCGTAGAATAATACTTAAATAAATATATTTTGTTAATTTTATTTTTAGTTATATATGATAGGAAGAAAAGTAATATAATGTTATGTAATTGTTAGGAATCGATACTAGACCAGTATTTAGATAAAATCTCTTTTACATTTATTATATATAGAATTATATATTGGGTTTTTCATAAATAATCAAGTTTTAATTTATTTTTTTCTTACAAAAATACTATCATTTTTTAAAAATATTAGCAAAAATATGTTTTGCAACTTTGTAACAATGTTTGTAATTCAAATTTTAGAAAATATTTGCGAAAAGCTTAGATAAGACCGATCATATTGAGAACCTGAAGGAGGCATTTGAAGTTCCGGGAACCTAAAAGATGATGTTAAATCCGATCAAGTGTGCCTTTGGTGTAAGTTCTGAAAAAATTCTAGGCCTGATGGTCTCCAAAAGAGGCATTGAGGCCAATCCCGATATGATTCAAGCAATCTTGGACATGGAGCCTCCCAAGACAGTATAAGATCTCCAAAAGCTCACAGGAAGGGTAGCAGCCCTGGGGCGCTTCATATCCAAGTCTGGAGAAAAGTGTCTACCATTCTTTAAGGCCCTCAAGAAGGTCAAGAACTTTGAATAGAATGACGAGAGTCGAGCAGCTTTTGAAGAGCTGAAGAAATATATGGCTGAGACACCATTGCTTGCCAAACCGAAACCTGAAGAAGTGCTATACATGTACCTTGTTGTCTCTAGTTCAGCCTTGAGCGATGTTCTTGTGAAAGATGAAGCAAAGGTTCAGAAACCCATTTATTATGTTAGCAAGATTCTGCATGGAGCAGAGCTGAACGACTCAAAGGTTGAGAAATTTGCCTTAACATTGATAATGGTTTCGAGAAAACTACGCCCGTATTTCCATGCGCATATTATTGAAGTCTTAACAGATCAATCCCTGAGAAACATACTACACAGCCCCAAGGCTAATGGGAGGCTAATCAAATGGGCTATTGAGCTTAGAGAGTTCAAAATTAAATACAAATCAAGAACGGTCATAAAGACTCAAGTCCTAGCTGACTTCGTGGTTGAATGTACCATCCCCAATCAAAAAATCGGGGGAAAAAAGAGAATAAAGAAGCTAAAGAAAAGGAAAAAGAGGGAGAATTCAAAGAATATTTGGTACTCTTTTTTTATGAAACTTCAAAAACGAATACTAGCGGAGCCGGTTTGAATACGAAGATGGAAATATACACAGATGATTCGGATATCATGGCAGTCGTGCAACAGCAACTGTGCAAGTGGCCATTTATATTGATTTTTTTGGCGTATCCGACAACGTTATTTGTTGCGTAGGCCAACCGCAGTTACCTCGATTTACGATATATGTGCTCATTTCTGTGGGTCCATTTGTCACGTGAGTATCCTTATAATTATTGGTGATAAGCTCGAGGTAGTAGCTTTTTTTTATATGGATCATTGGTTTGGTGGGATATTCCATTAAAATAACAAAAATATCTTGTCAAAGGTAGATCACACTAGTATTTCCCGATATGTGCTGCAAAATTACACTTTGCAAGTACTAGTAAAAACATTATTATTACCGACTACCAAGTACAGTCAGGGATGGCAATAGGATTCGCCCCCATTTTTTCGATATCCAAGTCTAGATCCAAATTTAATTTTTTTTAATATTTTATTCGGACTTGAAAAATCCTGAAAATTGAGAACCGAACCTGATTCAACGGATTTCGGATCGAATTGAGTAAAATCCGAAAGTTTGGATCGGATCCGGACCCAACTCGGATCATGATTCAACGGATTTTTTTAATTTGATCCGATACAATTAATTATTAAGATTCAATTATATAAATTAGATATTTAATTGAATGCTAATACATGTTAATAACTGTATAAAAATATTGAAAGTATGTTAAGTAAAATTATATTAGTACTCAACATAAGAGTGAACATATTAAAAATATGTTTAAAAACATATTCAAAAATAAATTACAGAATATATGTTGAATAATATAGTATATAGAACATAGTGTAAAACATGTTTATATTATAAAAAATTATTATTCATTATATATTTTACCGAGTACTCCACATGAGAGGGTTTCCCATAGAACCTTATATATATATATATATATATATATATATATATATATATATATATATATATATATATATATATATATATATATATATATATATATATATATAGTAGGGATCTAGAGAAAACTTTTTAGATAAGAAACTTAGAGACCATCATCTACACCGTACATTATATAATTAACAAAATTGTAATAGTTTCCAAATATATGTAAATAAATGTCAAACAACTAAAAAGGAAACTAATATTCTAATTTAATAGTCTAATTTAATACGAACCATCAGATCAATTAGAAATCAACGATTGATAAAAGTACCTTAGTTTTCTCTAAAATATTAGTTTTCTTTTGAGCATTCCCCTATATATATATATATATATATATATATATATATATATATGAATCGGGCTCTATGGAGAAATACTTCATTGGAAAACTTTGAAGAATGCTTCTTATTTTGTAAAAATCATCACACTCTTTGATTAAAATACAAGTGTTCTATAAATACAAACACAATTATATGAGAAAATTCTTTGAATTCTTAAAAAATAATGTAAAATATTTGCAGAACACATACATATGATTTACAAGAACATACTTGTACTACACTTTTCAGTTCGTTAAATATATCACATTTTTCATCAAGAACACGCGTGTTCTGTAAATAAAAAAACAAATAGGAGACTAAATTACGTATTTGGATAAATAAAATTGAAAAAATGTTTACAGAATACGTGTTATAAAAATACAAAACATACTAGTTCTCATTTGATGCTAACTACATATATATATATATATATATATATATATATATATATCGAGTTTGAATCGGGTATCGGTTCGGGATATATAAGATCCAAATCCAGATCTAAACTCATTCGGGTCTAAAAATAAGATCCAAATCCAAAAAATTGGGTTCAGGAAGATCCAAACGGTTCGGAATGGATCGGATATCCATCGAGTCAGATAAAAATGTCATCCCTAAATACAAGCACCTCTCAAGTCCGGCAGAGAATTTAAATATTAAAATATAAAAAAGATTCTTAAATATTTTTTATTTATTAAAATTAGATAATGTATCAAATATTGATAAATTTTTATTATTATAATATTTATAAATTTTAGTTGGTGTATTATAATTTTAAATGAATTAGAAAGTTTGAGTGATAATAAAATTAAGATATATAATTAAATTATATTTGTTATAATTATAGTATAAATAAGATTTTTAATATAATTGTACTAAATTTAGACTATGATTTAGATATAATATAATATTAAAACAATATTGAAAATATTGAATTAATTAAAAGAATTATAACAATTAGAAATTTGGGCTTTTTAAACCTAAAACAAAAAAAAATTAGATTTGGACTATAAATAAACCAAGACGCTCATGCAATGCAATGGATCATTGTTTGACCAAAAACTTGATTCAACTTTATTCGTAAATGAATCAAATTCAACATAATTTTGAATTTATAAAGACTGGTAGATGAGTTCGGCTTAAGTAATTTATGAACAAATTGGAGGGTGAACCGGTGAAGGTTTAAAATACTTATCACAGAATGGCTGATAAGCGTATTAAAAGATAGGTTAATGGTAAAATTATAACTATATCAAACTTTTTAATTATTGAATATAAAATAGATATACACACGATACACATATGCATACACAGAGCACATTACAAAATTAGCATCTTCATCTCTAATTCATCAACAACTCTGAAATTAAGTTTTACGAATCGAAAACGAAGATAGTCGCTACATCTTTAGTTGAATAATCTCCAAAATTCGTTTAGAAATTGAAGAATCGGTGAAAGTCATTTAGAGGCTGCTAATTAGTAAATGTAATGCTTTTAAAAGTTAGGTATATGATTATTTTACTACTATTATCAAAAAATTAGGGGTTTGACTTGATAATTTATGATTCATATATGATATTCTAGATTTGATTTAGTTATTATTCATACCAGAGAAGTTAAGCATAAAAGTTGTTAGTTTCCTCTGTCTATATAGGATTTTGTGTGTGATTTTGTGAATGTTAGCTTAATAAAGCCTTTCATTTTGTTAATTTTAAAATTTACTTGAGGTTCTATGCTAGATTCTGTTTTTGCGCCTAAGCGAGAGTCTAATCAAGCCTAGTTGCAGTTAATTTTAGAATCAATATGAGATTCTATACAAGATTCTGTTTTTGCGCCTAAGTGAGAGTATAATCAAACCTAGTTCCAATTAATTTCAGAATCTATATGAGATTCTATACTAGATTTTGTTTTTACGCCTAAGCGAGAGTCTCAAGATACGAGATCTACCAGGTGTTACAAAAATTAAGTAGGTAGATACTATAAGTTATAGTTAAAGTATTCAACAAGAACATGTCTACTAACACTTTTTATTTCTAGCTAACACTTTCTTTTGACCGTACATCACATCTGCATTCTACTCTTCTGTATTTATCTTATTTTTCTTCCAAGCTTCGTGTAGACTCGTATCTATCTTCACAGGTTTGACTGATCCTGATCATGACTGAGCTTCAAAACACTTGTCTTATTCTTCTGCAAATCTCCTTGAATTTAGCCTCTTGAATCATTCGAATACTCAGCTTCATTGCACTTCGAGAAGTCATGATATTGACTTATCGATTGGTCTTTGTCTTGTTACTCTCGAATGCCTTAGACTTCTCGATTAGATATAGCTTTTTTGACTTCTCGATTGGACTAGATTTATTGAATGATCTATTATAACAGACTTCTCGATTGGTTCAATGGCTTACTTCTCGATTTATTTTCTGGACTTCTCGAATGTATATCATATTTGACACTTCTCGAATGGCTTCAATTTCTTGACTTCTCTAATGAACACTTCTCAGTCGAGTACTTAGCCATTGAGTATTTTGATACTTTTCTACCAGTTACACATTTGACTTCTCGATTGTAGTGACTTCTCGAACAACTATCTGCCTTAGAAGAATTCTCAGACTGCATTCCTTATTCTTGAATAAGTCTTCTTTGTCTAGATGCATCATTCAAATTGAATCTTCTATCAGACTTTATTATTTGACTTTAATTACAATTTGGAATTACAATTTGATCATACTTCTATCTGCAATAGTACATTAAAGTATATAAGTCACCAACCTAATACAGAAGTTCTAAATGTGTTATAACAAGACAAATACATACAATACAGCAGACTTGATTTAGTCCAACAACTTCCCCAATTTGGGAAAAGACAATTTCACAAATTAATACAAGATATCAAGCTTACCTTTGATTTTGATTCTGAGTTGCCATGAATTGATCATATCTGGCTTTTTTCTCTTTCTCTTCTCTTTGATTGATCTCTTCCATGGCTTGAAAAATCTCCAGCCTGACAATTATTTCTTCAATTAAGATTGCATTTTCCAACATATCAACTGCCACTTTGAGAGTTTGCATAGGATAATCTGTGACAAACTTGAGTCTGATTTTTTATGTCACTCCATTTCTGAGTTTGAACTCAACTCTGTCAGGATCCTTGAGAACTCTGCATTTTCCTTATTTCCTCAACTCTTCAGACCTCCTTTCAACTTTTTCATCTTCCTTCAGTTTCTTCTCAGTCATCTCTTTCATGTATTTTGTTTTGTCAACCTTCTTTTGATATTTTCTGACCAAGTATTCAGTTACTTCAACCATCTTCAGTTTATTCACTATACACTTTTTATCAAAGAGGCTGATTACCATTTTGATGTCATGAGTGGTTGAAGTTGAGTTGTTATGGTAGAAAGGTTTTTCTTCTCCATCAATAGTGGTCACAAACATGCTTCTGTTTCTCATCACAACCTTGCAAATCCTGTTTGCCTTCCATTGCTTGACATGTAATTTGTTTTGCACAAC
The DNA here is from genome assembly GCA_028671895.1 of Oenanthe sinensis. NCBI lineage: Eukaryota > Viridiplantae > Streptophyta > Magnoliopsida > Apiales > Apiaceae > Oenanthe > Oenanthe sinensis. The sequence continues at coordinate 19,609,108 of CM053795.1, forward strand.
TTTTTCTTAGATAGGCTGTACTGGCAGAGCTTTATCAGGAACAATAAGTTGTTTCTTCCATTTAGGATTGTTAGTAATTGTGCTTTAGAGACAATACTTTTTATATTTTACGGAAAATATTTATTATTAAGGATTATGTTTTATTGATTATTATTTATTTATTATGTTTTATTTACTGCGTATTAAATTGAAAGTATAATAAATGTCTTTGGAATTTTGATACGTATTATATATCTTTAAATATGTGACTTAAAAATGAGATTATATGAATAATATCTTATTCCTAAAATTCCATAGTCGAGTATTATTATTCAAGGACAATAATAATGCACAAAGACTAGTATGTTTCTTGATAGATGACCACATCTCATTGGTCATAGGTATGGTGATACTAAAGTCAAGAACATAAGTGCATGTCTCAATGCATGGCACTGGAATGACCCGCCGTGAGATTCTACATGTTAAATAAGTGTCATAAGTAATTCTCACTGTAATAATGGTGTAATGATCCTTAGACCTGAAATCATTATATTTCTATACGATAATTAATATACTTTGATTACATTAAAAGTTACCTTTGACCGGGTGATGATAAAAGTGGACATTGAGTATATTATGAATCGTATGAGAAATATGAATGATCTAGATGAGATTTAATCCTCCTAATTTTAGGAGTGATATTATTGGCCTCTTGTTTGAGTGAGACTATGAAATGCACGGCCGTGCTCAAATGTTGATTTGATTTTAATAGTCTACTCATCGATCAAGAAAATAAAGATTAAATTATGAAGAGGATGACACGAGACATGCCTTGAGTTTAATCTATAATATCAAGATTAAAGAGATTATATTACATGGAACATTATTCACGAAAGGCTTAATCGAATCACCGATTTATTATTATTACTTGGGTAGCAATGATGTATTACTAGATGCCGTTCATTGTTTACAATTTTAATTAGATATTAAAATTATTGCCAACGTAATAATAACCTACAAGGTCACACACAAAGAACACCTGAAGGATAAATAATTTAAATTGTGAATTTAAATTAAATAAATAATTTATTTTATTTATGATATTAATTAAGTATGACTTAATTAATTATATAAATAGAATAAATGAATTATTTAAAATAATTCCAAAATTAATAATTAATTAATTAAGTGAGACTTAATTAAATAATTTAGAATTTTGGATTATTATTAATTAAAATTGGATTATAATTAGAAAACTTATTCTTCTCTCTATATAATCTCTGTATGGGCTGATTTAATAAGTGAGACATATTTTTACTAAAACCCTAGCCGTTTTGAGAAAAGAGGAAGATAGAGATAGAGAAGCAGTTTTCGGGTGCTAGTACATATCAATCCTTCATGAAAAATGTTCGTGTGGATACCGTAGAGCGTAGATCGTGAGAGCGGGATACGTGGTGATTAAACAAACTTTGGACCTCCATTAATCTTCTATTAATGAACTGTTAAAGCTTCTAAATGTATTTATTCTTTATCTCTGAATTAAATCTTTTATTTTCGCATGGATCCTGCGGAGGGTTTCGCTATTTTGATTTATTTTTCCTGTTTATTCCGCTGCGTTTGTGCCTCGAAACCCTTCAATGACATCAGAGCTACTTGCGAAACGTTTTAATTCAGTTATGTGATTAATAGTTTTCGATATGTAAGCATGTATGTGATCTATCATGATTGTTTGTATTGATGTATGTATATGATACATGTTTGTTCTTATTATGAGAATCGTATTCGTTACGAATTCTGAAACGGCTGCCGTAGATTTTCTGAAATCTGTGTCCATTGTCCAGTTTTTACAAATGATATGTGTTTTCTGACTGGAATCGGGTCACTGAGCAATATTAACATTGTCAGCTCTGTGTCTGTAAGCCATTAAATGTCGTTACAGGCCCCAAAACGGTGATTTATTATTTTTTAAAAATTATTTGATTTTCTAAAATTTTGAGTATATGTATGTATATATTATGAATATATGATATTCATGTGATGTATAATCATGTGATGATTGTATGTATCACTGTGTATGTATATATGATATATTCTTGTTCTTGTTACAGGGATTGTGTATGATACGATTTCTGAAACACCGTCAGATTTGGTGAAGTCTGATTGTCGTATCCAATTTTTGCAAATGATATGTGTTTTCTGACTGGAATCGGGCCAATGAACAAAACAAATAGCATAGCTATTATCGACGGGTCTGTAAGGTGTTTGACGTCGTTAAGGACCTCGAAATAGTGATTTATTGTCTTCTGAAATCTGTTTTTAATTTTCTGAAATTTGGAAATTTGTTATATATGATTATATGATATGTTTATATAATCTGATATATATTATATGTGTTATGTGATAGCATGGTGGATGGTTATGGCCTAAAGACCCATAGTATAGTGGTTTTGATTTATGGTTTTGGTTTCTAAATACGACTTGTATGTCGTTTATTCATTGTAATTTAATTATCTCGAATGTAACTCGAGTTCTTCTTGTAATTTCATTAGAATAGTTTTATTTTTATTATTCAATATAATTATCAATGAAGACTTGCAAGCAAGGAGGCGATCCAAAAGGGGATGATGGAGCAATGAAGAAAGAAGACATGTAATAGATAGTATTTTTAAAACAACCATAGACTGACCTATATATTTCCATTAGCTTGGAAAGATCACATAGGATGGGACCATAACCAAACACGTTTAATTTACGCACATTACATATATGTATATGATTGCATGTATTGGTATATATGCGTTGATATAATCGAGATGCTCGCTTAATATTGATTAATCATGTATGTATTAAATACGACACCCATGCCATGTTTGCTTAAGAAAGATAAAATATGTAACGATTCAAGATTTTAAAATTGAACAAACAATCATTGTTGGGTCCCGAAGTGTCGTAGAAGGGGGGTTGAATACGATATTAACAATAATTTAAATTCTGTTAGACAATATGAGTGTTGCAGAAGGGGGGGTTGAATGCAACTTGATAATTTATCACTGTTTTGCTAACAACAAAACAAAAAAATAGAGATAATACCAAGTACTAATGCAAACAGCAATAAGCAGATTAAAACACAAGTTGATATACTTCAAAAAAGTAATTTTATTATTTTTTTGTTGCTACAACTGTCTAGAAGATATTTCCAGCTTCAATAGAAAACAATAACAAAAGAATGCTAAGGTTTTCTATGCTTGAGAAAAGTTAAGCTCAGTTGCATAAGGGAAAGTGTTTGTGAGATGTATGTTTTTATACTGAAACACACACCTCACTTACAAGTGTGTTTTCCCTTGATTCCTGGACAATACTTGAAATAGAAACTTCACTTTTTCTTCTCAAGTCTGTCTTTATTCCATTTGTAGATAAAGTTGCTCTGAGAGGATTTGACATTCTTGACTCCACGAGCATGCTTCACCTTTTTGCCTACTTTATCTCAAGTTACAGTAGTAGTCTTGACAGACTAGGTAGAGTTGTCAAGATCAATCCATGAAAAACCTTTACCTAGTCTGCTTCTTGAAACAGACTGTCAGCTTCACCAAAAGGTTACTATCAACCTTTTGCTTCTCTTTGGTGACAGTAACTTCGTCTCCGCATATGTTGCTGTCGATCCTGACATTCTCCTGAAACATACTATCATCTAAAGTTGCTGTTAAGGATCCCGTAAAACATGCTGTCAACTATCCTGATAAACGTGTTGTCGAACAAAGTTGCTGTCAATTCTTCCGCCAAACATACTGTCAACTCTTTCCGCCAAAGCTACTGTCAGAAAACTTGCTGTCTTTGATTCTTCAATCTCCGCCAAGTTTACTGTCAAGAAATAGTCTCTATCGTCTGTTCCAACAGATACTGTCACTTGAACATGCTATCGTAGGCTTCAGTTTGCAGAAAGTTATTGTCAATAATTTGATCCATGCTGTGCATGAACACTGTGTGAACTTCTACTTCATAGATCATTTTATTACATTTATACATGACAGTAACTATCTAAACATGCTGTCACCTACTTGGCTTAAGAACATACTGTTTACAAGTGACAATTAAACATACTGTCAATGTATATATGACAGTATGTTTTACTTAGTTAATTACTAATTAATCTAAGTAATTATTAGTTGATTACATTGATAGAACCACAATCCCTAACAATCTCCCCCAATTTGTTTTTATGATGGATAAAGACAAATTTAAAAGAAAATTGCAAATGCTAACTCAACTAATAAAAGTAGAAGTGTTTGTACAGAAAATAAACAACATTACAAGTACAATCCTATCTCAAGTATGCTCCTCTAGACTGAGTAAATCTTCAATTTAGTCTTGAGCTTCATCTTCACTTCTTTCCTGCTATCATTCGTCCATACAGTCCCTCAAGAGCTTTCAGTTCCCTCTTCTCTTCTTCTGTCTTGACATGATCAGTAACACAATCTAAGACTAGCTTCACCATCTTGTAAGAAATATTCTTCAACTCCCTGTAGGTGTAGTAGTTCTCAGTTGGTCCTTTGGATATGCAGAGATACTTCAACATGTCTTTGACAAATCTTTCTTTTGTAGAAGAGAAGATCTGTTTCACCCTGATTTTGTCAATAGACTCATCCTCTTCTTCTCTGGACTCAATGATTTGCCAGACAACTTTGCTTAGATCTCCTTCAAACTCCAAGAATGAGCCTGTAATCATTCTGAATATCTTCCATAAATTTTCATTATTGAGCACCCTGAAATTGACAACCTCCACTTCAATGCTATCAACAATTATTCTTAGGGGCCCACACAGGACTAGAGAAACATAGCTGGACCTTTTAGAGAATTGATCATTAAGTAGAGCATGCTTCATGTCAATCTCAGCCTCCTTGATTCTTTTGGAAATTTATTCAACTTTCCTCTTTGCAGCTTCAACTTCATCATCAAACTTCTTTCTTTTCTCCTTCTCCTCCTTCCTTTTAGAGTCACAGATCTCCAGTGCTCTATTTTTCAGATCACAAATCTCATAGTTTGTGATATTTAACAGTTGCTTCTTGATGAGCTCAATGATGTGAAGGTCATTCACAACCAATTTTTTTAACTCCTCAAAAGTGATTTCTTCTGCAGAACCACCAGTATTGTAGAAGATAACTCTGTCAGGATTCCTGAGAAGACATTTCTGTGTCCTCTCATATTCAAACTTCTTCTCAATCTCCCTCTTCTTTTTGGCTTGAATAACTCTCAGAACATTTGACATGTATCTGCTCTCCTCAGGATAAGGATATCCTTCCAACTGCTTTATCAACCTTTCGAGTAGATCTAAATTCTTGTCCTGTAGAGACTCTGTGCTCCAAAATTCTTTGATTCCATCTTCACCCTCAAACATTACTCCATTATAGTAAACAACTGTTTCAGGTTCTTCAACATCATAGTAAATCACGGCTTTGCCGTGACCTATGGTGTTTTTTGGCCGTTTGACATCGTTAAGGGCCTCAAAAACACAGTTTTCTGTTTTCTGATCATAATTTTAATTTTTTCAAAAATTTGTGATCATGATATATTTGATGCATGATGATATGATTATGCATTCTGGGATTCCAGTAACTGTTATGTGAGCATGGTGCTGGTTATGGCCTTCTAGACCCTAGAGTAATAGTTTTGGTTTTGGTTTTATAAATACGACTTGCATGTCGTTTTCTTCATTCTTGTAATTGTTGAACCTCGAATGTAACTCGAGCTTTTCTTATGTAAGTACATTAGCTTAGGTTGAATTCAATGTTTTCTTGTAATGTAATTGAAGACTGAAGGCAAGCAACTGGATGCAAGAAACTAAGAAGGCAGCCATGGATGCAAGAAGCTAAGAAGGCAGCCATGGATGCAAGAAGATCAAGACAAGCAACTGTATTTATATTTTTCCACCACCATAGACTGACTTTGATCCTTTCATTAGCTCGAAAGGATCACATAGGAAATGGGCCATAACCAAGCACGTTTACATATTGCACTTTACATATTGATGTATGAATGTATGTGTAGAGTAGAAGATGCATGCTTTAATTAGATTAATGATGTATGCGTATGCATGTATTAGATACGTCACCCATGCCCTGCTTGCCATGCTAAACAAGATAAAATCTGTAACGATTTAAGATTTTAAAATTAACAAACGATCATGAGATTCTTGTGTTTATGAAATATTGATTTTTAAAACACGGAATTGAATATGGATTTTGATATCTATAATTGGGATTTTCTGACAAAAACGGATATGTGTATTCGTAAGGCTGATGGGTTTTAAGTGTGACCACTGGTATCCTCCATCTACTTGGGAAATGAACAATTTAAGATGTCAATTTGAAATATTTAGTTCAAGGAAAAATTGAGGATCTCTTCATGATGTGATCATGATTGTCATAAATTTTATAAACCCCTTAACCAAAATATTAAGTTTTAATCGGATGCTTTCCAATGAATGAACACTCATCGAATCCTAGATCGATTAGGGAAAAGACTGTCAGTGGCAGGGGACTCCTATCTATCGTAATAAGATGCGACGAATATAAACGGTTCTATTCGGCCGTTGTATCATTGGGTCAAACTTAACTGAGTCGTCATAATAAGGTGAAAGTAAACGGTTATATTCAACCATTATGAACTTAGAAGCATAGAGTTCGGTTAAAAATCTATTAGATAGATAAGATCAATCGTTGCTCACCAAACTATCCAAGAATTATATATAATATAATTGACAACTGTTGTCTACCTAAATAATCATTTTTAAGGACTTCCAGTGGTTGTCTTTGGACATGACGAAATATGGATCTTGGCTCACTAGAAAGAATTATGGGATATACTTTCCAAATTAATAGTAAGGGCTATTAATTTGATAAAAATAGTGGGAGATATATTATGAATATATCATATATATTATAGATTAAACTCGAGGCATGTATTTAGTCATCCTCTTCAACATTTAATCCGGGTTTACTTGATCCATGAGTAGACTATGAAAACAAATCATTATTTGAGCACGGCCATGCATTTTATAGTCTCACTCAATCAAGAGGCCAATAATATCTCTCCTAATTATAGGAGGGTTAAATCATTTATCTATCATTCATATTTCTCATACGACTCATGATATACCCGATGTCCACTTTTATCATCACCCGGTCAAAGGTAACTTTTAATGTAGTCAAAGTATATTAATCCTCGTATAGAAATATAATGATCTCAAGTCTTGGGATCATTACACTATTATCACTGTGAGTCTTTCTTATGACTTTATTAAACATGAAGAATCTCACTGTGGGTCTGTCCAGTATCATGTACTCCTACATGTACCTATGTATTGACTTTAGTATCCCCATACTTATAACCAATGAGATGTGGTTATCAGTCAAACAACATACTAGTCTATTTGTGTATTATTATTGTCCTATAATAATAATACTCGACTAGGGACATTTAAGAATATGATATATTATATAATCTCAAGTTTTAAGTCATGTACTAAACTATACAATGTGTATCATGATTCTAAGGACATTTATTATGCTAACAAATATATCGCAGTAATTAAAGTCATAATAAATATGTTTATTGAATAATCAATTGACATAAAGGTTTATCAAAATAAACATTGTATTGCCTCTAGGGCACCTACACCAACAACTTGAATGTTATCAGGAATAGACATCGGCTTACCATGATGCTTATCTTGATTAGCAATCGTTGTGAGTGACTTGGTGCCCATGCCCAAGGATGCAGATGTCGCACTTGTGGTAAATGCTTGTCTCACAGATAAAGCATCAATAGGTACTAAGTGATTAATAAGCATTTGTAGGAACCGAGGATACCAACAGACAACGTTAGTAGATGTCAGGTCTCGACTTGCAGGAGTTCCCATAGCAGTCACGATCTCGGAAAGAATGATCCTGCCATAATTAATATTTAATTCACGAGCAAGGGAAACTGCAAACACCTGCATGGGAATTGGAATTTGATGAAAATCTTTTTCGCGTGCCCGAAAACATCTGGTGATGGCCTCGAAAAAGTAGTTCCATTCCACATGGAAGTATTGTTTCTGGATGGCGCCAGTTGTGATCCGTCCAGAGGGAGGGTAGCATCCAATTTCTTCGAAGAATTTAATACGATCATCTGTGTGAGGTTCGGGGTCATAAACATCTCTGACTGGGAACCCCAGAACCCAGTTGAACACGTCCTCCGTGACTTGAAATTCATGACCCGCCAATGTAAACCTGAAACCATAGGGGGTAGATTTATTCTCGAAAGTAACAGCACTAGTCCATAATTGTTGTAAAGCATCATGGACTAGTGTTGGTTTAGCAGTAAACGCAACACTAGCCTTGGAATACAAATTAAGAAATCGTACCCAAAACTTGAAGCGCGGGAGTTGATCACCAATTTCCGTACTAATGTTGTAAAAATTATTTTTGGCAAGAATAAATTGATGAGCCATTTGTTAAAATAATTTTTCCTTGAATTAATGTGATTTTCGAAAAAAAACAATTAAGGTAAACACTTAAGCAAGGAAAAGAAAAAAAACGTAAACAAATTAATTCCTTTTAGTGAATCGAGAAGATGAACAGTCGATTATACTAAACTACGGAATCAAATATGACCAAAATCAAAACAATCGTAACCCAATCCAGTAATTACTGCAACCCAAATAAGTGATATGAATACTAAACTATGTAACCAGTTAACCGTGATAGTTGTGTGTATATCCGTGTATATATGTCAAACTGAGCAGATGATCGGATAGGGCCAAATACACAAACACAGGCAAAAATGAACGTAAATAGAGAATAGTAAACTTAAAACGGGCAGCAGTTCGAGATATGTAAGAGTTTCAACACAAATCGAATGAACAGGGGATGAAAGTTTGAAATTGCAGGGTGGGAGGGTGGGGGCTGTAAAAAATTAGGGTGAAAACAATTAGGTAAAAGTGAAAAGAAAGACGGGTTGGAGATGTATATATAGGCATATATGAGCAAAGACAAGAATACCCCTGAAAATATTAGAAGAAAATGTTAAGTACATACAGGGGAACATCAAGTCGAACACTATCTCGAACATTAAGTCGAATATTCGAGATAATGTTCGAAATGACACTAACTCGAACAGTTAATCACTTGAACAATTAAAAACAGCATTAAAACCCACCTGGGAGTCCCAACTCGAAAAACCAAGAATAAGGTTTGAGATAAAATTGAATTTTAGGTCTAATTCGAATATCAAGTCGAATATTCGAGATAGTATTCGAGATAGGGTCTATCTCGAACATCAAGTCGAATATTCGAGATAGTGTTCGAGATAGGTCTATCTCGAACATCAAGTCGAATATTCGAGATAGATGAACTCGGATGATATCCCAGACTTGGAATTTTAAGCAGGCATACTAGGAACTGTAACTCGAGTTTCAAGTCGAATTTCGAGATGAATTTCTAATTAGACAGTAACTAGAGTATTCTTCCCAGACTTAGAATTTTCAAAATTTGTGAATTTTGAAGATAGTTAGAATACTTTGGCAATATTTGTAATCAAAATAAAAAATAAATTTTGTCAAATTAATCTAAATATCAATTCAAGGAGTTTTAGCAAAATAAATAATTAAAAACCATTCCTTGACGATTCTAAGGCCTCTAAATACATGAAAAACACAGGTAAATATGAAAAATCAAGAAAATTATGAATTTAACGCCCCCTGTGATCATGCAATCTAACTAACATAAATTCAAAGATTTAATCAATAATTACATAGAAAGCACAATGAATTTATGTAAGAATAACACAATATGTATCCTAAAATACTCATTAATTAATCATATTAAATTCTAAGCCCTTAATGATTAATTTAGCATACAGAAGTGATATTTTTAGCAATTGTAGAGATTATTTACATATGTTTTCAACCATGCATGTACAAAAGAAGCAATTATCAGGACTAAAAACATATGTACATTATTAAGACTGGAATTTTGCAGATATGAGAAATCACTAACTTGTGTTAAGCATTCCCAATTCACCAACCAACCTATTGAATGTTACTTCATCAAGAGGTTTAGTGAATATATCTGCAATTTGTTGCATTGTGGGCACAAAATGTAGCTCCACAGTCCCCTCATCGACATGTTCTCTAATGAAATGATATCTGATATCTATATGCTTGGTTCTTGAGTGGTCTACAGGATTGTTGGTCATGGCAATGGCACTTGTGTTGTCACACATGATTGGAATCTTTTTGTGTTTCATGCCATAATCTTTCAATTGGTTCCTCATCCACAGTATTTGAGCTGCACAGCTTCCAGCAACAATGTATTCAGCTTCAGCAGTAGAAGTAGATACTGTGTGCTGCTTTTTACTTTGCGAGGACACCAATCATCTGCCAAGAAATTGACATGCACCAGATGTGCTTTTCCTATCAATCCTGCAACCTGTATAGTCTGAATCCGAATAGCCAATAAGATTAAAACCTGTATCTCTTGGATACCAAATCCCTAGATTTGATGTGCCCTTGAGATACCTAAAGATTCGTTTGACGGCTATGAGATGTGATTATCTAGGATCCACTTGGAACCTTGCACATAAACAAGTTGCGAACATGATATCGGGTCTACTTGCAGTTAAATAGAGTAGTGAGCCAATCATACCTCGATAACTTGTGATATCAACCGGTTTACCTGATTTGTCTTCATCAAGTTTCGTGGCTGTTGCCATAGGAGTTTTAGCTGTTGATACATCTTCTAGATTATACTTTTTGAGTAAATCTTTGATGTACTTGGACTGACAGATAAAGATTCCATCTTTTCTTTGACTAATCTGTAATCCAAGGAAGAAGGACAGCTCTCCCATCATGCTCATCTCATACTTATCCTGCATTAACTTGGCAAATTTCTCGCACAAGCGTTCATTAGATGACCCAAAAAAAATATCGTCCACATAGACTTGAACAAGTATTAATTCACCTTTTATATTTTTGTAGAACAATGTTTTATCAATTACTCCCCTAATAAATCCACTTGCAATTAAGAATAAGGATAGGGTTTCATACCATCGTCTTGGGGATTGCTTGAGGCCATAGACAGCTTTGAAGAGAAAGTACACAAAATCTACAAGTTCTGGATTAACAAAGCCAGGAGGCTGTTCTAGATATACTTCTTCTTCTAGTTCTCCATTCAGGAAGGCGCTTTTAACATCCATCTGAAAAACCTTGAAGTTCTTGTGTGCTGCAAAGGCCAAGAACATCCTGACTGCTTCAAGTCGTGCAACTGGAGCGTAGGTCTCATCATAATCAATACCTTCTTTTTGAGAATAACCCTTCGCTACCAAACGAGCCTTGTTTCGTGTTACAAGTCCGTCTTCATCCAGTTTATTTCTGAATACCCACTTAGTTCCAATTACTGATCTGTTCTTCGGTTGGGGTACCAACTTGCAAACTTTCTGCCTTTCAAACTGATTGAGCTCTTCTTGCATTGCAATTACCCAATCAGCATCACCAAGAGCTTCATATATTTCTTTAGGTTCAAGCTTGGATAAGAACCCAGAATATAAGCAAATATTAGCTATGTCAGCTCTTGCAAATCTTCTAGTAGACACACCAGCATCTGGATCACCAATAATTAATTCAAACGGATGGTCTCTACTCCATACCCGTTCTCTTGGAAATTATCTTGATGATTCAGCTTGAAATTCTGAATTGTTGTGTTGACTACTTGTGTTATTTCCACTAACTCCCCCTGAGTTAGTGCCAGCTCCTACAAAACTAGTGTCATCTCTTCTTGAGCCTTGAACACTTGTCCTTGAGCTGCTATTTACTCCCCCTGAGTTGTTGCCGGACTGTGCTGAGGAAGTTTCTTCTAATCTTGCATTAGACTCAGGTGTTTCTTCTCAAACACTTGGCATATTTGAAGTAACAACCAACTCAGGTTCATCTTCAATTTCATCTAAGTCCAGATTTTGAAACATTAGGGACTCAGGTTCACTATTATCTTTAGAAATTGATGGGAGTTTAGTATCGTCGAATCTGACATTGTAACTTTCAACCACTTTTCTATCATTCACTAGAAATACTCGATAAGCTGCCACCACATTTGTAGAATAACCGACAAATATCCCTTCACGTGCTTTTGCTTCTAACTTGCTTAGATTTTCATCATCTATCAGTACGTAGCATTTAGCTCCAAAGACATGAAAGTATTTGATTGATGGTCTTCTGTTATTCATTAGTTCACATGGTGTCTTTTCTTTATCTTTTATGATCAGGGTTCTATTCTTAGTGTCACACACTGTACTCACTGCTTCGGCCCAAAAGTATAGAGGAAGTTTTGAATCATATAACAATGTTCTTGCTGCTTCAACCAGTGTTCTGTTCTTCCTTTCAACTACTCCATTTTGCTGTGGAGTTCTCGGGGTTGAGTACTGACGACGTATTCCCTTAGATACACAGAAGTCATTCAACACTGCGTTTTTAAATTCAGTGCCATTGTCTGTTCTAATCGTCTTTAGAGTAAGTGTAGAAACATTCTCAATTTGAGTGATGTGATCAATGATTAGGAAAGGTACTTCATCTTTTGTCATAACAAACAATAACCATGTATATTTAGAGAAGTCATCCACGATTACCAACGCATATCTTTTCCTTGATAACGATAGCACGTTCACTGGGCCAAATAAGTCCATATGAAGGAGTTGCAGAGGCTCAATGATACTAGAGATTTCTTTACTTTTAAGCGATGCTCGCTTTGACTTTCCCAATTCGCATGCTTCGCAGAGTCCTTTAGGAGCAAATTCCATTTGAGGTAGATCTTTCACCAATTCTCGCCTTGCGAGAGCATTCATCGTTTTGAAGTTTAGGTGAGATAGCTTTTTGTGCCATAACCAGCTTTCATCATCTGAAGCTTTACTGTAGAAACAAGTGACTTCATTCTGGTTTGCCGAATCCATATCAGCAACAAAAAGATCTGCCTTCCGAACTCCTCTTAAAGCTAACGAACCTTCCTTGATGTGAGTTATTGATACACCTTTCTTGTTGAAGACAATTTCATAGCTTTGTCACAGAATTGACTTATACTCAACAGATTGTGCTTCAATCCCTCAACATAGGAGATATCTTCAATGATGACATTGCCAGTCTTCAGTTTGCCATATCCCTTTGTCACTCCTTTGCTGTCATCTCCAAAGGTAACATAAGGGCCAGCCTTCATAACCAACTCTGTAAGCAGGGACTTGTTTCCTGTCATATGCCTTGATGCTCCACTATCTAGCACCCATATAACTTTATTTCTGTTTCGCTTAATGCCCTGCAATGTCAGATTGATTAGACATTCTTCGGAACCCAAGATTGATTGGGCCCGGCTTTTCTATAAGATCGAGAATTATCAGTTTTAACAACAGGAGATGCACTTTCATTAACATTCTTAGAGCTTTCGACTTTGTCTTTTCCCTTGTCAGACTTAACAGATTTGTTAGTCTTAGGAGAAGGCTTGTCACACCTAACTTTAGGAGGACTGGCAGTCTTAGCTCTTACATGCTTCTTCTTGACATTAGAACTAGTAGCAGTATTTAAACATGTTTGACTAGTTGCATTCATCAAGTTCACGAAGGTTTGCATGACATTAAAAGTGCATGGCATACAGTTAGGTTGACCACATTGTACATGATTTTGATGCATGTTAATCATTGTGTGTGGTACAGGCATGGCATGTGCAACAGGAATATTCATGTTAGATTTACATGCATAAGAAAGATGTTCAGTGGATTTACAGTGATAACATGCTTTCTTTATTCTTTCTACCTTAACCTCTTTTTCAACCTTTTCTTTCTTAACCTGTTGTTTAACAGCCTTGGCTCCTAATCCTGGTCTAGATTCTTCTCTAGGGGATTTGATTTTAACTGATTTAGTAGGAGTTACATGTTGTTCTTTCTTCCGATCTTCCATCTCGATTTCATATCTAACTAATAAATCAGTCTCTTCTTCTTCTCGAGGAGCAAAGTGTTTGAATATTGGTTTAATAGCAGATTTGAGAATTGTAGGTACTTCTTTTTTAATCTCACTGGGACTGGTGTCTACAGGCCTTTTCCCTTCTTTCTTAGATAAGTTAGAATAGTCAGGTCCTACACCAACACCAATTATCTTCTTAAATGTGCTACTATCAACATTCACTTTACTAGCTGCTAGTTTATAAGCTTCGCATTTTGTTTCTAACTCAGCTAGTTTATTCCTAAGACATGCTTCTATTTCATCTTTAAGGTTGAGCTTGTGTTCCAAAGTTTTAATAGAGTCTCTTAGGGAAGTATCTATAGTGCAAACGGCCTATAATTCTTCCACTTTTGCCTCAAGCATTCTGCATTTGGCAACAAGTGTTTTCTGTTCTTTTTGAGACGTATTTAGGCTTTTGCACAACATATAGATCTCTTCGCTAAGAGCCCCGTTCTGCACCTTATAATCATCTATAGACATTTCTTCCTTAAGGGTTAGAACTGGTACCTCTGGTTCATCTGATGTCTCAGCCATGAGGGCAAAGTTTGCTGTATGAGTAACTTCTTCCTCATCTGAATCATCCCACGCTCTGCCTTCTGTGACAACTAAAGCTCTTTTTCCATGTCTTTCCTTCACCAGGGCCTCATATTTGCTTTTGAAGGCTTCATAAGTTTCTTTTGGATATGTCTGTTTAGGCTTCTTGCAATCTGTAGCAAAATGTCCAGCTTCACCACAGTTATAACATTTGAACTTCATTTTGAAATCCAAAGGAGATTTGTAGCTGGTACTCTTGCCTTTCCCTTTGTAGCCTTGTGAACTACCACCACCCCTAGTAACCCGATAGTAAGATGAAGATTTACTTTGCGGTCGGTTACTCTTTCTGAATCTGATATTGCTGAACTTCCTTGCCATGTATGCCACGACACTGTCTTCCATGTTGTCCAGCTCTTCTTGGGTGAAGTAGTCGTCATCACTATTTGATGTGCACTCATCATCATTTTCAACTTGATGTGATGCAGTTGATGACCTAGGCTTTTCTGCAACCATTGCCTTTTTAGACTCTACCTCATCAGCAACTAACCCTGATGCAGCTTCTTTTCCTCTTGAATCATTATCCCATGCTTGATCTTGAAGTGTTTCCAGCTCATAGGTCTTTAGAATTCCATAATATTCTTCCAGAGTAGTTGTGTGCAAATCTCTGGTTTCTCTAATAGCATAGACTCTAAAGATAATAAACTTTTCTTATTACTTGAGTAGTAATTAAAAGAAAATTAAATTATCTTAAAATAAATCATGGTTCAAATTCTGGACCAAAAAAAAATTTCTAAGTACCCAAGACTAGGTTAAGTAGAATATCTATGTAGAACTGCCCAAGTCGAATTTCTCTAAGTAGAACTTCTATCCAAGTAGAATATTCCAAGTAGAATATTCAAGTAGAATATTTCAAGTAGAATATTCCAAGTAGAATATTCAAGTAGAATATTCCAAGTAGAACTTTTGTCCTTGGAAAAAATTTGCTGAAGGTCACTTTTAATATTGAATAAACAATATTACTTTTCACCTTTTTTTTTTGACTTTTGTGGCTTTTCTCACCTAACTCACCTAACCCACGTGCTAGGTACTGGATATCTTCTATAACACTTTTTGTTGTGAGATTTATGTCAAATCAAAAGCCAATAACACCTTTTTAACTTTATGTCTCTTGAAAAGGTAATCAAAAGTTGCTGGGTTTATCTTCTTTATCAAGAACAGTGATGACTCCTTGAAGAACACCAAAAATCAAAGTACCCAGAATAATTCACAAAAATTATCTAAAGTTCTCCCAAGCTAAATAATTACACCCGGAGTATTTAAATAATTTTTAGAGTGAGTTTTCTCTGTCAAACAAATTTGAGCACTCTTTTCGAGAAGAACTTGAAAAGTAGATCTGTAGATGAAAACTCACTTATCTTCTACCAAACACAAGGATCTATGTTTTGTACATTAAACATGAAGCTCTGATACCAATTGTTAGGTCCAAATGTGTTGTAGAGGGGGGGTGAATACAACTTTTCGAATTAATGAAGCAATAAATACTATGTAATAAATGAACACAATGATTCAAGGAATATATGTCTTATATATAACTTGAAAGGTTGCTACAACATTCTTTACAAAGTACAATAAAAGTAAAGAGGGTAGTAAATGATACTAAGCTCTGTGAATACTCTCTCTCTCTTTTACAAGTGTTTATCTTGAAAATATTGCTCTCTTAAAATAATACACAAGTACTTCTATTTATACTACTTGTAATCTATGTCTTGTAGTGTTCAAAGATAAAGATATACGTGGCCCAATGATGTCCACATAAATCTTATCTAATCTTGAAAGCTTAGAAATCTGCCAATTAGATGATGCCATGTGTCATGTTGAAACTGCCCTTCATGTAGAACATCTACTTGAGAACTTCTACTTGGCCATCTCGAATATCTATCTCGAATATTCTACATAGGAATGTTCTACTTGGCCATCTCGAACATTTAAGTCGAATATTCTACATAGGAATATTCTACTTGGCCATCTCGAACATTTAAGTTGAATATTCTACATAGGAATATTCTACTTGGCCATCTCGAATATCTTGTACTTAGAAAAATTCTGGGCTTCAACTTGAAACTTCAATACAACATTTTGAACTTGTGATTTCTTTATGTTTTCCAAATTCTTCAACAAGCTCTTTGAACTTGGATCTCTATTACTGACATAAACATACTATCAATGTCCTGACACTTGATGCAATGGTCTGATTCATAAGTGACTAGTCTTGATAGTGTCTCTGCTTCTTGAATAGATTACCATTTTTAATTAGTAATGTGGCTTTCCAATCATTGCTTTCCTTCTTGTTCACTTGAAATCAATTTGACTTATTGATACTGATAGTTATGATCTTGAATCTTTAAGTTACAAACCACTGAGGCATGAACAACTTTGTCTTGAACTTCTTTCAATGATTTCTTCTTTATTTGATCATAGATAACAAATTGAATTGTATCAATTACCTTGTCTTCATAGTTAACATTGATTTCTTTGTGACTTCATGTTCTTGATTGTCTTCTTGTTAAGTATCTTTTCTTTTAGTTGAGTTACATAAGTTATAGTGTTACAAGTTTAGACACTCTGCCTTTCAATCTCCCCCTATTTGATAGTCTAACAATGACATTCAAATTAACAAAGGGATAACTCAACTAAACAATGAGACGAGAAAATGATAAATAACATTACTGTCTTGTTTGAATTACAACTGACATAAACTTGAAAACAATTCAAAGAACTAGAATAAATAAAACTTAAGCTAGACAGAAAATTCGAACTTCGAATTAAAGATCATTTGAGTGATTCCTATCACCTGGATTATTTCATACTTTTCAGTCAAACTTATATCACCTTATTGGATCCACTCTGATTCACGGTTACAGTATGGTAAGTTAGCCTATCTCGCATACCGTGATCAGGTGAATTTTCCTCAAGTGAGTTAAAGCAACCAAAAAGATATGAAGTTTTTCCAACTTCTCTATGAAAGACTTAGGAGATGCATCCTACATTCTAGGAATGAGGATCTATAGGGATAGATCTAGAAAGATGATCGGTCTAAGTCAGAGTACATACATCGATAAGGTTTTGCATCGTTTTGGTATGCAAAATGCAAAAAGGGGATATGTCCCCGTGTCTCAAGGGATAATGATCTCTAAAGATCAGTGTCCGAAATCATTGGATGACAAGGACCGCATGAGTAAGGTTCCATATGCCTCAGCAATTGGATCCATCATGTATGCAATGGTATGTACTCGCCCAGATGTTTCGTATGCTTTAAGCATGACGAGCAGATACCAATCTAATCCAGGTGAAGGTCACTGGACGGCTGTCAAGAATATTCTAAAGTACTTGAAAAGGATTAAAGATTCATTCTTGGTGTATGGAGGAGAGGAGAAACTGGTTGTAAAAGGTTACACCGATGCAAGTTTCCAAACAGACAGGGATGATACTGTATCACAGTCTGGTTTTGTGTTTTGTCTAAACGGAGGTGCTGTAAGTTGGAAGAGTTCAAAGCAAGAAACAGTAGCTGATTCTACAATGGAGGCTGAGTACATTGCAGCTTGTGAAGCGGCTAAGGAAGCTGTTTGGATTCGAAAATTCATTACTGATTTGGGAGTGGTTCCATCGATCGCAGATCCCATTGATCTATACTGCGATAATAATGGAGCCATTGCACAGGCTAAAGAACCTAGATCTCAATCCCAAACCAAACACATACTCAGGAGATATCACCTCATTCGAGAGATTAATGAAAGGGGTGACATACACATATGTAAAGTGCACACAAATGATAACATTGCAGACCCACTGACCAAAGGCTTGTCGCAGACGAAGCACGATGGTCACACTAGTTCCATGGGTATTAGATACATGAGAGATTGGCTCTAGTGCAAGTGGGAGATTGTTGGTGTAGGTGCCCTAGAGGCAATACAATGTTTCTTTTAATAGACCTTTATGTCATTTGATTATTCAATAAACGTATTTATTATGACTTTAAATACTGCGATATATTTGTTAAGCATAATAAATGTCCTTAGAATTATGATACACATTGTATAGTTTAGTAAATGACTTGAACTTGAGATTATATAATATATCATATTCTTAAATGTCCCTAGTCGAGTATTATTATTATAGGACAATAATAATACATAAATAGACTAGTATGTTGTTTGACAGATAACCACATCTCATTGGTTATAAGTATAGGGATACTAAAGTCAACACATAGGTACATGCAGGAGTACATGGTACTGGACAGACCCACAGTGAGATTCTTCATGTTTAATAAAGTCATAAGAAGGACTCACAGTGATAATGGTGTAATGATCCTCTGACTTGAGATCATTATATTTCTATACGAGGATTAATATACTTTGACTACATTAAAAGTTACCTTTGACCGGGTAATGATAAAAGTGGACATCGGGTATATCATGAGTCGTATGAGAAATATGAATGATAGATAAAGAATTTAACCCTTCTATAATTAGGAGAGATATTATTGGCATCTTGATTGAGTGAGACTATAAAATGCATGGTCGTGCTCAAATAATGATTTATTTTCATAGTCTACTCATGGATCAAGTAAACCCGGATTAAATGTTGAAGAGGATGACTAAATACATGCCTCGAGTTTAATCTATAATATATATGGTTAAAGGGATTATATTATACGGAAACATTAATCACGAAAGATTTTATCGAATCACGATTTAATTATTATTTAATTGGGTAGCAATGATGTATTACTAGATACCGCTCATTGTTTATAATTTTATTGGAGAATAAAATTATTGCTAATTAAATAATAGCCTATAGGGTCACACACATAGAGTACTTAAAGGAATAATTAATTTAAATTATAGATTTAAATTAATTGATGATTATTTGAATTTTATTATATTAATTAAGTGAGACTTAATTAATTGAAATAATATAAATTCAAATTTGAATTCTGCCATTAATAATTAAGTGTGACTTAGTTATTAATTAAATAATAAAATTCGGTTTTATTATTTAATCCTAAACCTACATGGGTTAGGCTTTGCTGTTATGGGTTGCTATTATGGGCCTATTAACCAACCATTATAAATAGATAATGTAGGGTTAATAAGGGTTAACGTTTTTTGAGAAAAAATAACTCTAGAGGCAGCAGCTACACAGCAAGGCAGAGCAAGGCAGTTTCGAAATCATCAAAGGAGCTAGTACATCCATTCCGTAATCAAGATCGTGAGACGTTCTTGAAAGTGCTCGTGTGGATACCATAGAGGTGTTTTCGAGAAGAAGACACAAGTCGTGAAAGCTAGGATCTCCGTTGAGTTCGTAGAAGTCAAGACCAAGAAAAGGTATGATTCCGTTTCACACAAATCAGTCCGAACTTATACATGATCCTGCGTTAGGGTTCCGAAATTTTTCGTTATATTTACGTTTAATCCGCTGCGTTTTATGCCTCGGAACCCAACAATCCCTACGTTCTAGATGATCTGCAGTGTTAGCATGAACTTCCTGTAATCTCCCTGTAGAATAAACTTTAAGACTTGTACTGAGATTCCAGGTAGTCCAGTCTGTTCTCCTTTACTACTTCAAACCCCTTAGATTTTTCATCCAAAAATACAACTCAAATTACCCAAAAACTGTACCCAAAATAATCTCTTCTTTTGCAGCTTCCAAAATATTAGTGGGATCCTATGGAGTAAACCTCTGAGGAAATTAGTACCACTATTTCTTCAACCTGTTCCAGAATAAGGTTCATTGGATAATCTTCAGTCAATTTTTATTGTCTTCAATACCCGGAAAAATCTTCATCTACAAACCCTTGAGCACCCTCGAATTAATATTTAAGAAAAATTTAGATTTACAGAATTTTTAATTTTCTTAGAAAATAAATTAATCAAAAATAAAAATATCCAATAAATTAATTTTCAAGAATTTCGAATTTTCTTAAAAATTAAAATATCATAAATTAATATTTAAGAAAAATTTTAGTTTTCAAGAATTTTAAATTTTCTTAAAAAATAAATAAATCTAAAATAAAAATTAAAAATTAAAGGGTACAAAACTTGGGATACCAAACTGCAATTGGGTATTAGTGGCGCCTAGCTATTTAGTGGCGCATGTACACTATTTCTACTGTACAGGCGCAACAAAAACTTAAAGCCAATAAACACCAAGTACATGTGCAACTAATATTTTTATGGCGCTAGACCTGGGGCTTACCTGTACTAGCGCAAGGAATTATTAAGTTGCGCATTTCCTTTTACATGGCGCCTTGATTTTTGTTTAATAACTTGGCGCGTGACAAGTTGGCGCTGCATTGATATTCATTTCTAATCACATGACCTCAAATCTACCTACTGGCCAGGTAAACTAAACGTTAAATAAATATAAAATAAAAACTTTACTAAATTTATAGAATAAACTAATTAAAATTTATAACATAAACTAATAAAAGTTTATAAAATAAATTTTATAAAAGTTTATAAAATAAATTTTATAAAAGTTTATAAAATAAATTTAATATAAAATTTATAAAATAAACTAATTAAAATTTATAACATAAACTAATAAAATTTTATAAAATAAATTTTATAAAGTTTATAAAATAAAGTTTATAAAGTTTATAAAATAAACTTATTAAAAGTTTATAATTATACTTATTTAACAAGACCTCCTTTTGAGTAAGCAGCTTCGGCACTGAGAGCTTCACTGGGTTACGGATCCTGATTTGTATATTACTCAGCAAGCTCTGATACCAATTGTTGGATTCCGAAGTATCGTAGAAGGAGGGTTGAATACGATACTAACAATAATTTAAATTCTTTTCGGAATTTGAGGATAAATAAATTATTGCTTCAGAGTGGGTTTGGCCATTTGTAGTGTTTAGGTGAACTGCCTGCTAATTTTCTGTGTTTATGAATAAACATTAAAGTTCTAGAAAATTAGCAAGTAATTAAATGAGACAAGTTTCCGGGAATATATCTTTCATATATAAACCCAGAGGGGTGCTACACCCAGTTAAAAATATAACTGGCTTCCAAAGAACATATTAGTTCTTTGCTACTGACAGAAAAATATTAGGCTCAGTTCCTATACAAATATATCTAAATTAGTACAAGGAAAAACTGAGTCCGTAGGGAGTGATATTTAGGAGCCCTGAGTATTTTTCATTTAAGAACCGGGTCCTAATATCTGACCAGGAGCAAGGTATGTTTGTGTATAAGTTATTCTCTTGCTCCGGCCATGATAGTGGCTCTCTACATTTTTTTTGTTGTGGAAGATGGTTCTCTTCTTTAACTAGTGTAGACTTTTAAATCAATAAAGTGAGCTGCTGTAATTTGATTGGCTGAGGGTTAAGTGGGGCCAAGAAATATTTGTTGCACCAAAGTATTTTGTTGCGCCTGTAATATTTTGTTGCGCCTGTAGAGTGTATCCCATGGGTAGCTTCAAGTGGCGCCTGTAATTACTTAACAAAATTTCTTCAAGTCAAGTAATAATTTTTCTGGCGCCAAGAGCTTTAGTTGCGCTTATACAGGTGAGGCACAGGGGAGGCGCCACAAAACAAATGCCTTAGCTGATATAGAAAGTTTGTTGCGCGTGAATAAGTTTGTGGCGCTTCACTATTCACATGGTCAAAGTGTTAGTAATTTTGCTCTAGAGACAATACTTTTTATATTTTAAGGAAAATATTTATTATTAAGGATTATATTTTATTGATCATTATTTATTTATTATGTTTTATTTACTGCGTAATAAATTGAAAGCATAATAAATGTCCTTAAAATTTTGATATGTATTATATATCTTTAAGTATGTGACTTAAAAATGAGATTATATGAATAGTGTCTTATTCCTAAAATTCCCTAGTCGAGTATTATTATTTAAGTACAATAATTATGCACAAAGACTTGTATGTTTCTTGACAGATGACCACATATCATTGGTCATAGGTATGGTGATACTAAAGTCAAGAACATAAGTGCATGTATCAATGCATGGCACTGGAATGACCCGCCGTGAGATTCTACATGTTAAATAAGTGTCATAAGTAATTCTCACTGTGATAATGGTGTAATGATCCTTAGACCTGAAATCATTATATTTCTGTACGAGAATTAATATACTTTGATTACATTAAAAGTTACCTTTGACCGGGTGATGATAAAAGTGGAAATTGGCTATATTATGAATCGTATAAGAAATATGAATGATCTAGATGAGATTTAATCCTCCTAATTTTAGGAGTGATATTATTGGCCTCTTGTTTGAGTGAGACTATGAAATGCACGGTCGTGCTCAAATGTTGATTTGATTTTAATAGTCTACTCATCGATCAAGAAAATAAAGATTAAATTATGAAGAGGATGACACGAGACATGCCTTGAGTTTAATCTATAATATCAAGATTAAATGGATTATATTACATGGAACATTATTCACGAAAGGCTTAATCGAATCACCGATTTATTATTATTACTTGGGTAACAATGATGTATTACTAGATGCCGCTCATTGTTTACAATTTTAATTAGATATTAAAATTGTTGCCAACGTAATAATAACCTACATGGTCACACACAAAGAACGCTTGAAGGAGAAATAATTTAAATTGTGAATTTAAATTAAATAAGTAATTTATTTTATTTATGATATTAATTAAGTATGACTTAATTAATTATATAAATAGAATAAATGAATTATTTAAACTAATTCCAAAATTAATAATTAATTAATTAATTGAGACTTAATTAAATAATTTAGAATTTTGGATTAGTATTAATTATAATTTTCAGCCCCAATAACCTTATAAATCACAAAATATTAGCGATCTTATAATAATATATATAATTATTGGATTATAATTACTTAGCAAACAAAAAAGGATTATAATTAGAAAACTTATTCTTCTCTCTATATAATCTGTTTATGGGCTGATTTAATAAGTGAGACATATTTTTACTAAAACCCTAGCCGTTTTGAGAAAATAGGAAGATAGATAGAGAGAAGCAGTTTTCGGGTGCTAGTACACATCAATCCTTCATGAAAAGTGTTCGTGTGGATACCGTAGAGCGTAGATCGCGAGAGCGGGATACGTGGTGATTAAAAAACTTTGGACCTCCATTAATCTTCCATTAATGAACTGTTAAAACTTCTAAATGTATTTATTCTTTATCTCCGAATTAAATCTTTTATTTTCGCATGGATCCTGCGGAGGGTTTCGTTATTTTGATTTATTTTTCGCGTTTATTCCGTTGCGTTTGTGCCTCGAAACCCTTCAAGGACATCTCACTAGTGAGGAACTAGCAGAGTGTTTGACCTTCATTTTGATGGCTTCATCAACTGGAATTCTCTTGTAGGGTTTTAGAGTTTTGAAATTACTTCTTTTGATTTCCTTCCTTATCACTTCATTTGCAGTCACCTTAACAAAATGTCTTTTTGGTGATTTGAATTTAAGGTCATTAGCAGTTTCAGAAATTGTTTGAGTCATATTAGTATCCTGAATTGAAATAGGTGCACTAGTATGACCACCAATAACTTGCTGTTTGGATGACTTCTTCCTTTCATACTTCTTCTCTTTGTTTGACTCGTTTCTCTTTTTCTTTTCATCTCCATCTTTCTTAGATTTGTCATTTTCCTTTCCATCCTTATTTCTCCTAAAATCAGACTTCTTGTCATCTTTCTTTCCTTCACCTATGTCTTCATCATCTTTCTTCTTCTTTTTCAACTCCTCTTTAGCAAAGTCTAAGATTTGTTCACACATAAATTTCTTCATTTTCTCCAAAATCACTCACATACCCCAAATTTTTCTCCTAAATTACGTGGTATGACACATGACTTATTTTAATTCGTGGGCGCACATGTATACACGCGGGATCTCATATTATGAAAAGTTACCAATTACACAGATGATTACTAAGCATTCGGAATAAATTTTGGGATAATTTTTTAGGTTTGTAGCATTTTTCTCAAAACATTCAGACTCGATTTAAAACTATTGATCTCTAATCCATAAGATCAGCCCAATAAACCACTAGACTTGCAAGTGCTTACAAAAACAGCTAGCCCAAGCCACCTAATACATTTTAAAACGGCACAACTCATGCAAAATTAAATTAAAATTTTGGACGAAGAAAGAAGTAAACTGGACTGTGCAATTTAAATACAATTTTCTAAGTTTATAACTCTATAAATATAGAAAATCTATTAATAATGATATAACCTAACAAATAAAATTTATCAAATATTTTGAAAGTAAAAAATTAAAAATAACATATGTATTAATATATTTTCGGGTAAAATCCCATTAATATATTTAGATTTGTATTTATTACTTTTTAATTTTCAATAATATTTTCATTATTATTAGATATCATGTATTCATGTGTAGATGTACTAATTTTTAACTGCGTTATTTAGTTACTATAGTGTTTTTATTAAATCGTTTTGATTAATTATATTTTTGTGTTAACTTGCACTAACTATGGATAGGTTATATATATATATATATTATTTTTTGTTACTAATATTTTTTTATTAGTTTCTTTTATACCTTTGCAATGTGTGCTGACGACCATGATCATGCTAATATAAAGATGTCCAAGAATCACATTGGACTGGATTTTAAACAATCCAAATTTATTTAAATCAAATTGGTCCAAACCTTTAAAAAAGTCGAAATTTATCGGGTCGATTTTTTTAAAAATATAATAATATTCATTTTAGGTTCGTAGATAAGATCGGATCGGATCAAATTTTTATTTAAATATTAATATCCGTAAAATTTACAAATAATAATGCATTTTTGGAATTTTTAAATTTTATTAAAATATTAATATTTTTATCAGATATTTTATACAATTTCTAAAAAAATTATATTAAACTAGAATTAGCTTTTTTAAAAAAACTTTGGATTAAATTCAGACTGGACCTGTTTTTAGTTCAGGTCAGGCCTAACTGGATATTGTCTGAATTGAGTCAAGTCGGACCGGGATTTTACTTGGATCGAATTTAAATCCAAAATGTTTTGGACCAGATTCAGACCCTGTTCGATTTTTTCAAAACTGATTTTTTTTCCCAATTTCCTGCGGATCAGACAGTTTTTAAATTCAAAATTTTGTGTATCTGTACTACCATATCATATTAAATCTGTTACGCCGATAATGTATAAAATATAAAAATACATTGTTTTATGGGTATTTATAAAAAATACTACATTTCAAAACATTTTTTTTGCAATTTTACTATTTTTTTGAAATTTATTGCAAAAATACGGTTTGTAACTAAAAGTAACCAAATGCAACTTTTTTGTCTGTAATTTGTAACCAAATGCAATTCAATGCAATTGTTTTTCGAAAAAAATTAAAGTTGCACGTAGTTGCATTTGAGTTTAATTTTAGTTGCATCCGGTTGTAAAACCGTATTTTTATAAAAAAAACTTTAAAGGTCATATTTTTGTAAAATATAAAATAAAAAAACGTATTTTTATATATAAAAAAAAAAGTTCGGTATTTTTCAAAAAAAACTCCTTGTTTTATTTATTATATTTTCAAGTTAAAATCTATCTAGTTAGTAAAAAGTAGAACTTATTTATAAATGCTCCAAAAAACAGTATAAATCGATGTGACATCCTTAAGCCTGGTCCAATACGAACCAAAAAACGGATTCTCGGGCTGATGTTTTTCATTGAGACCCGTCTGCCAATCTGAAACGAGACTTTCATTTATAAAGCATTCTTGTTTCGATAAAACAATTTTTAATTAATATGGTTTGACATTTGAAAAGTATATATAAAGCTTGATTCAACCTTGATATTAATTTACAAAATAATAGTGAAGGCAATGATATATTTAAATGTATTTTGTGTATATACTCAACTGGGAATATTATACTTTTTTGATAGTGAAAGTAGTGTGTCTTTTTAAGCTTCTTTCATTGTCCAAATCCATATGTTTTAATAAATAATGCAAGTCTTCTTTGCTTTCTATAATCTGATCATTATTCAAACAATAACTATAGTTTTTTGTAACTTAGTTGGTCTAATTATTCTTGTTAGAACTAATCAAGATAGCAATTTCCAAAGATTTAGTCAATTATAATAAAGTTAGTCGAATACTAGGCTCTCTCCTATATTAATTTTTAAATATAACAAGTTAAATGTTTATGAAAATAGATTTTAAATAATTTCGTTTGTACCGCTGTGATTCCTAGTTAGTTTTAAGTGTGCTAATTTTATTAATAACACAAAATCTCACTATATATGTCATTTCGAATTATGTTCTGATTAACTAAATAGCGTTCGTATTATTGTCAGATTTTTTTTAGTAGCGCATGTTGATGTTTTTTATATTTTTGTCTCTAGGATAATTTCATACCAAAAATGGGTAAGAGACTAAATTTATGAAGCTCTTTATATTTAAGTTTTCGAATATATTCTGCAAATATTTTCGACAAATAGAATATGTTAAATTTAAGATGGAGTTTTAATAAATTTAATATAATTAAGATTTTACATAATATTGCCAATCTTTTAAGTAGTAAAAAAAGAGGACAAATAACTTAACATTTGTGTATATGTCGTCGTGTGTGTATATAAATATATAGAAATACAGACCATCTTATCCGTTTCTTAATAATTATTCTTTTCTTTATTTTTGAATTTTCATTAATTATTTAATATTTTTATAAATAAAATATTCTTATTTATAAAATTTAGTAAATTTCATTATTATATATATATTTTTTATCTATTTCCTTCCCTTTTTCTATACTTCTTAATTTCCGTCCCTAATCTAAATATTAGTAATTGAATATATATAATTGATTATAGCACTTTTTTAAGCGCTCGAAACAATGACATTATATTATTTGATATATTCTAATTTTGAGAATAGTTTGTGGGGATTAATGAGTTGGTTGCATATAATTAATTTCAATTCTTTTTTTAATATTTTTTATGGTAACCTTATACAATTTATTTTTGTCAATGGTACTATTACATTACTATTTTTTTTATCCATATTGCCCTCATTTATTTTGTTTTTCATATATAATACCATTTTGTCAAGTAAAAGTAATAGAATTGATTTCAAACAGTATAAAAATTGTATATTTACGAAAATTTATATAAAATAGATCATTAAATTATATAAAATAGAGTCAAAATGAGTAAGATATTAAAGGTCAAAATTTGGTTATGGATTTGAATATATCTCAATCATTTTAATTCCGTTTTATATGATTTAATAGTCTATTTCATGTATTATTTTGCAAAAATTTCAAATATATAATTTGTTTTACAGTATGAAATCAATCATATTATTTTTTACTTAACAGAAGGGTATTATTTATGAAAACTCAAATTGTTAAATAGAACGAGTGATGTAGAAGAGGGGGTTGAATGCAACTTGTTAAATAATCACTAATCTCACTAACAACAAATAAGATTAATGTTTAACAAGTTAGAAATGTAAACAAACAAGTAGATCAAGACACAGTGTTTAAAATTCAAAATTAATATGTTTATTAATTTTGTTGCTACAACTGTACTGGAAAATAATTCCAATTACAAAGTTACAATAACAATTAGATTTGCTATTGTTACTAAGCTTAATTGAGAGAATAGACAAGTTCTAGCTTAGTTTCTTGAGGAAAAGTACTTATGAGATATGTGTATTTAAACTGAACCACATGTCTCACTTACATGTGCACTTTTCCTTTGTCTTAGAATAAATCATGAAATATAAATTTTACTTTTCTTGTTCAACCTTGGCTTTATTCCTTTTGTAGATAAAGCTATTCTGAGATGTACATAAATCTTTGACTCCTTGAACACACTTTATTTTTTTGTTTGTCTTCTACCAAGTTGGATTAGTAGGCTTGACAGAGTAGATTGAAATGTCAAAATCATTCCTTGTGTTTTTTCCTATCTACTCTGCTACTAGGAACAGACTGTTAGCTTCACTAAAATTATACTGTCAGCTTTTAGCTCCTCTATGGTGACAGTATCTTCGACTCCGCATACTTTGCTGTCAAGTTTTGATAGTTCATTAAAACATAGTGTCTCCAAAGCTGCTGTCAACTATCCCCGCCAATGTTGTTGACAGTAAAACTTGCTGTCTTCAAATCTTCATTCTCCGTCAAGTTTACTGTCGAGAGAATAGTTGTTGTCACATGTTCCTTTGTACTGTCACTTGAATATGTTGTCATAGGCTTGAGTGTTGAATGTTACTGTCGTGAATTTGAAACATATTGTGCATGAACACTTTGTGAACTTCTACTTCATGGATCAGGTTATTACATTTGTACAAGACAGTAACTATTAAACTTGTTGTCACCTATTTGTGTTGTGGTTAAACATAATGTTTCAAGTGACTGTTTAAAACATACTGTCAATATACATATTACAATACATTTTACTTAGCTTATTTAAGAATTAAGACTAAGTACTAAAATTGATTATAATGTTAACCACACAATCCCTAACACAAATGTACGAATGTACCATAAATAAAAGTCAATAATATAATAGTACCATCAATAAAAACTAATTGTATAAGGGTACTATATAGAATATCCTTTTTTATTGAGAATTTCAATTTAATTCTTAAACTTCACATTTATTTTAGCCTTTTTTATATAATTGAACATATTATCTTTATAAAGTTCGAACTCTCGACATTAACACATTGTTCTCGGGTTTTTTTAGGGCGGAAAGCAAATAAATGTAGAAAAATTAAATGAAAGGAACACAAGTTTTGCTAACTTAATCCCAAGTTAAAAAGTTAAAAGTGAAACTACTTTCATTAATGTGCTCCTGAATTTGAAA
The DNA here is from genome assembly GCA_028671895.1 of Oenanthe sinensis. NCBI lineage: Eukaryota > Viridiplantae > Streptophyta > Magnoliopsida > Apiales > Apiaceae > Oenanthe > Oenanthe sinensis. The sequence goes on from CM053795.1 coordinate 19,638,495, forward strand.
AAAAAAATATAAATGATTGTTAATGTACAATTTTATCCTTGAATTTAAAAAGTGGGAATTAGATAATAAGTATATGTTAATAATAATAAATTATTTTTAATTTAAACACATCACTTATTTTCATCTTCATCCCATTTTTGGAATGAAAGTTTTGAGAGTAAAACATCTAAAATTTTCATTCCTTTTTATTTGATTTCGTTTTTAAAAAAAACTCAAGAATATGAATAGTAATGCAAATTATATTATTTATTTTTCTCTCAATCCGCTTTCTTTCTTTTTTAAAACTCAGGAATAATGTGTAATTCTCACTTTCTGTAACTCTCTCATTTAGTTTGTTTATATATAGTGTTGGTTCTGAGTAGTAGAAACTTATATATGGGGGATGAATGTATATGTTGATCCTTTTTTATTTTTGCTTTGATGAGTTTATTATGTTATGAAAACTGTAGAGGGTTAGTTTTGTATGTATGAATGTTTGATTAAGAGTTGAAAATGCAAGAACAATAAACAAGCACACACAACTAACTTTCAATCTAATTTGTATCAAAAAGAACTTTGCTACAATTATGAGATTTCAGTTTGAATCTCAGCTTCTTATTTTTGAAGAAAAACAAGGTTTGAATTCTATTCAGCATACTAACTTGTGAAGCTGTGCATTCTGCTAAATAGATAACATGTCTTTAGTGTACATACTTTCATAGTCAGTTATACTATAACTAGAAATAGACAAACGAAACTTTACATTGTACTCAATCTATTTCTAGCTAAATCTTTTACTTTGACGGTCCATACCATCTGCACCTTATCTTTTGTCTTTGTCTTGTTCCTCTTTCAAACTTCTTTGTAGACTTGTCATTATCTTCACATGTTTGATTGACCCTGATCATGACAATGCTTCAAATACTTGTCTTGTTATTCTATACATTTCCTTGAATTTAGCTTCTTTGAAACAATTGATTACTCACTTGAAAACAATTCGAGAAGTCACGATGTGGACTTCTCGATCTGACTAGACTTCTCGAACGTTTTACTCCCACTGACTTCTCGATTAGCCTCATTCCTTAGACTTCTCGATTGCTTCAATTGCTAACTTTTTGACATGTTACTTCCTGGACTTCTCGAATGGTTGATTTGCTAGCTTCTCGGTTGGTTATGAATCCTGACTTCTCCATCAGTTAACAAATATCAATTCTTGAGATTTCTCTACCAGCTTCATACTTGACTTCTCGAACAGGCTGACTTTTCTATTTAACATTTTCCTTAGAACCAATTCCATACTTAACTCCTTATTTGATGAGGTCTTCATTCCTCTGATGCTTAATTCACTTTTACTTGAATCTTCTAGCAATACATTTATTTTTGTGACCATCTATTAACAATGGAGTTACAATAGAAACAAACTTTTATCTGCAAATATATAAAATAAAGAATTAAGTCACCATTCTATACATGAAGTACTAAGTATGTTACAACATGACAAGTATAGACAACTTAGTATAATAGTCTTGATTTAATCCAACATATAGGATTGGTTTATACAGGGAAACAATAAATTTAACTTGAATCAACTCCTTTCAATAATTTGAGTTGCAACATATGAATATATATACAATCCGCTGTATAGCTTATTTTGCTTTAACACAGACTAATTAGTACTGTAATTACTAGTGCTTAATTATTATTATTATTTTAATTATTATTTTACAAATGCTTGCTAGCTGTGCTTCTTGAGCAGCATTAAATCTACAGGGGGGAATTTTAAGGCACCATGGGAAACTTGTCACATTTAAAAGGAACAAAATTTCCAGCTCGAGGATTACAAAAATTTGTGAAGCAAGAAGTGAATTATAGATTTATAGTTGTCACTTGCGGATGGAGATCATAGAGTAGTATCATACACATTGCACACAACACATGTAACATGATATACTGCTAATAATTAAGAGGATAATCACATTATATTATTGCCAACTACACCACCATATATGGTGAGATCTGGCTATATATACAGGGCTAAATTGAAATGTGGACTAGTTTTACGGAAATTATTATATTTAATATTTGCATAATATGTGTTTTGCAAATATTTGTTCATTAATTTTTCCTTTTAAATATATAATTTATATGTTTTGTAAATTATATGTATGCTAAATATTTATATTGATTTTTTTAAATATATAAAATTAATTTACTATTAATAAAAGTTAAATAAGAAATGGTTAGGGCATCTTACAAATAAAAAATGAGATGAATGCCTTAGTATTTTAAAAAATAACTAAAAAATTGTTATAACAACATTTTTTCTATATTCTATATATTTTGACTTGAGAGCAAGGTCGACAGTATCATAACTCATTCCTTATAAATATTATAAAATAATGGTTTCTAGTAATTTAGGAACACCAATTTTAGTGTCAACTCCAACAACAATCCATATTCTCATTTCTCATTATTATTATAATAAATTTGAATCTAACAATAAGGGAAATTAGAAAAAAGAAGTGATAAAGGACGGAAAAAGGAGGCAAGTGGATATTTTATTCATAAAAATAAAATAGGAGATGACTAGAAGATCTCTATTAATCAGGACCGGCTCCAGAAATTCCTAGGTCTTTGGCGAAAATTAAAAAAGAGGCCTAAATTTTTAAAATTATATTATTAAAAAAGAGGTTTTATGTTATATATTATATCAATAAATAAAATTTATACAATAATCAAATATTATAAAATAAAGCTATTAAAAAAATTTACTTTTACATAAATAATTAAAAGTATAATATTACATAGAGTTTTTTTAGACAAACAAATAATTATAGCAAGTTACACAAGTTTTCTTTTCAAATACATTTCTTCAAGATGTCCCCACTTTAGGTTCTTTTTTTTAGAAAAATAATATTCATTTCCAAGATAAAAATGATTTATTGAAAATTATTAGGTTACAAATCTAAGTAATAAATTATAAGATATGCACATAAAACAAAATACAATTAATATCAATTTTTAATTTTTTTAATTATCTTCAAAAATTATAAATAATGTATAAGGATTATCTATACCTTTTATAAAATTTAAATATTATCCTAAAATCTCTTAAAAAAGTTTAATATTTTTAATTTAAAAATAATATAAAACATGTATACTATATATATACAACACATATTTTGATGTATTGAAAATTTGGAGGTCTCAGGCAATGCTATTGGAGTATGTTAGTGATTTATGAAATCAATAGAATACTGTTAGAGTTGTATTTTTTGTAAAATTTTCTGTTTTATTTTCGAGTTTAGGAATGTTCTGGACTTTAACTTATTCCAGAAAGAGGTACACATATTGTTCATGCATGTAGCGATGGCCACAAATACAGAAAGCTAGAGGGCCACTTAACTATTTATATATACACCATTCATGCAAGATGTGCTCCATTATTTCCATGATATCATTATCTCTTATATATTGGTCTCTTTGTTTTGCTATATTATTCTTAAAGATTCAGAATATAATGATTAAACGACTATATTAAAATCTAGATGGCCCCGATTATGATATGAAATAAGAGGCACTAGGGGTCCTCCTAAAATGATTTTAATAAAATTTATCATTAAATTTTTTATAAAAATATCAAAAACCTCCATTAAAATTAATTGTATAAGAGTGCATTTTTCAAAAATAATTTGACACCCCATGTAATTTCCCCCCCTAAATCCTTCCCGGCATATAAATAACAATATTTATATATAGATATAGGTTACTTCTAAGCAAGATAAATAAAAGCAAAAGCTATATATTTGTACCAGTATAAATTAGTGTCGGTGGGGGGTTCTTGACTTGTTGTCAACTTGTCGGTACAAGAAACGCGTAGTGATCAACTTCAGTTCTCACTTTATAAAGGCCCGTTTGACGCAGTTTATAAGCTGTTTATAAGTTGAAAAAGTTGGTATATATGTACTTTTTTTGAAAATAAATAACTTATTTTCAAATTTGGAAATAAGATTTGGTCTTAAATTTCTAAAATAAATATTAATTTTCAAAAAAAAATATGAAAATATTTTTTTTTAAAAAATAACTTATTACTTATAAGCTAAGTCAAACACCCCCAAACTTTGATCAAGTTTGAAATTTCATGATTTAGAAAGATATTCGTGAATGTATGTTCCTCTTTAATTTATAATCTTCACGGTGAATGTTCATCGTTGCTTCTTTCGTAAGAATTTTTGTTTACCGGAATTTCGAAAATCGGTACGATGTTAATAATTATTGCATGTATGGTCACAATTATATCTCATCTATCTATACTATATTATTATAATTAAATTTGAGATTTTTTGTATTTCATTTAATTAATTCCAATATTTAATCATCTCAAATATTAATTAACTCTAACTTTTAATTATTTCAATTTTTTATTAATATTATATAATATATAAGTATTAATTTTTAAAATATTAATATATATAAATATAAATTAAAAGGGCATAAATTATGATATGAAGAAGTATCAAGCATCAACACGGGTTAAGGGTATCTCGCCATCTCGTACCTTCAAACATCCCATTCTTTCATATTTTACTTCAAAAATGAAGTAATTTTACTTCAACAATCTATTACTCTATTTTCAAATATAAAAAAAGTCACTATTCAACTACAAATTTGAAGTAACACTATTTATTTGAAGATATTGATTTTATAATCAACTATCATACAACTTTATATCTATATCTATATCTTTATATATTTTATTGTTGTGTATAGAAATAATATATATTTAAAATAAAATTTAAAGGAATAATTAGAGAAGAAATAGATATATCAAGTAAAAAGATGAATATTTAAAAATAAAGTTGATTTATATAAAGTTAACTATATTTGGGATCCGTTCCGATGTACATGCTTCTTGTTTGCATAAATTCGTATAAAAAATACAAAATTTTCATATTTCGATAAAATGAAAGTTAATGACCACAAACGAAATAGTGCAAACAAAATGAGGTTAGTACATTGTACAAATCCCACGTAGGTACGAAAAAACAAAGAAAGTCTCACGTCAAATTTTCTGTCCAGATATACCCCAGTCTGAATTTATTCACGCACATTTTATTTAAATTTTTAGACAGAAATACACTTTAGTTGAATGTACACCATCGACAATCTCATACATAAATTGTCGTTTTCACTCAAATTTGTTGATTTCATTTTGGTTTTGCTATGCCCACTTCATACTTGACCAGTTCTCAGCAATCTCAACCGCCAAATTGCGTAATTAATTTAAAACCCCACTTCTCTTTGTCCAACTTAAAATTTTGGGTTGCGACCTACTTGCTCGGATATTAATCCTACACTATTCCTGCCTTTTTGTTTTTAATTCCATTGTCCAATAAATTAAATTATTTAAGAATATAGTGCGATTAATTTTAAACGTTTTACTGAGAAGCGAATAAATTTATTTATATTATTAATTAAGATTAATCTTAATTATAGATTTCAAAAGAAATATTAATCTTAAATTCTTAATAATAATATAGTTTAACTTAGAATTAGAGGTGGCAATTTGGTGTAATACATCAAGTTCGTATTGGATTTAGTATAACGGTCTTGTTTATGTGTCAATTCAAACCTAGAATTGTCAATACCAATCAATCCGAAATTGTCCATTTTAATCTAAAAAATATTAAAAATTAAGTTTTTTAAGTTATTTAAACTAAAGTATATATAATTAATAATAGTAACTTTTTTTTAATAAAATGTGAACTAAAATTATTTAAATAATATTAATATATCATATTATGCAGTACAAACATATTTATTGAATATATGTAAAACTCAATTGAACATAAATTCAACTCGCTTTAAATCAATTACGCTCATAATTGTTTTCTTTATTTTGTCATGAAATGAAAAGAATGAGCATCTCCAAAGGCATAGATAAATTGATTAACTAAAATGATACAAAATACATATTATGTTAAATTTGTTTAGCCTATAAGGTGTTGTGCTCAGTGGTATTATAGCTATATTTGAAAAATAAATTTTTATTATTCTCAAATTTTAAGGGTCATTAAATTTTTAAATAAATACATAATATATACACACATATACATATATAAAAGACAATTTTATAAGTTAAAATATAATTAATTAATTTTCTTATTCAATAGAAGTGAAAAAAAATTGTAATGAATGAAAAGGTATATTTTTATATGTATCTACGTGTATTAAAATAAAATTATAACTAATATAACGAAAAACATAATTAAAAAAAATATTTAATGCTAATATTGTAATATTTTAAACATGAGAAAAAGTAGTTAACAAATATTATTTTTATATGTTATAAAACATATAATGAATTTTTTTAATTATATTAGTAGATTAGTATATTATGTATATTAAAATAATTATATAAGTAATTAATAAATTTGGATAACAATAAAATAATTTTTTTACACTTTTTTTGTCAAAATATTTTTACACTCAACACTATATAAAATTAAAATATAAAACAAAAATTATAATACATATATATTAAATATAATTATTAAAATATAAAATCAAGATAATAATATATTAATTCTAAAAATCAAAACCCTAATTGTATATATTTTGCATAAACAAGAACCCAGATTTTGAAGAGAAGAAATAAAACAAAAGATAAATAAAAATTGTAACAGACATTGTAGCGGGTTGATTTTAGAGTGAAATGACATGAATTTAGTATAAATGATAGCTTTTCATTTAATATATGTAGCATGCTTATTTTGTGTTCACTAAAAGTATGGTTCCTTGGAGTTGTCTTTTTTTAGATATTATTTATATTTAAAAAAAAATGTGAACTATATTGTTAACTGCTAAACTTCTTGTAGATGCTCCGACAACATACTAATCTTGACCGATTATTATGATTCCTCCGTAGAGTTTAATCAAATTTAAATACGATATTCGATTGACTAATAATATTCAATACCAACTAAAAACTGTTCAAAAATCTTAATCTAAGAAAGCGTAAGCTACCCATAAATTAGAAAAATTGGCACATGTCAAAGCATAAAAACGGCCACGGTCGGTACCAACTAGCAAGTAGCAAGGCATGTGCTTATTTTGGTCATTGCATCGCACCTCGACGCCGCTATGTATAAAATTTTAGGATATTCTCTATGTACCTAAAATTGAATTTTATGAAATTTATTATTACATTTTTAACTTTTATTCATAATATTTTTGAATTTATTAAATTGTTATTCACGGTACACTTCTGTTAGGTAAATATTAAAAATCACCTATAAACATATGATACTGGTACCAAAATAATATTTAATAATAACTTTCACCATATTGAACAATGTAAAATAAGATATTAATAATAGTAATTCAAATAAATTTATTCGTAATGCTTAATTTTTTTTGAATCTTTCTCAAATCAATTAAAAAAAGATACACCTATATTTAAGAAAACTGGAGTTTTCTTTATCTCTATTGTTATTAATTACTACTAATTGATAGTAATTGATGTCAAAATTATAAGCAAAATATAACTCAAATGATATGACCAATGGAATGGTTCACTCAATTTTGAGTTTACTAGTTAAATTTTAAGATCTTGATTATGATGTCCCTACTGAAAAATTACTAGTGCCCGATAAAATTTATCAAAACAAGAAAAATGAATAAAAATAATTAATAAATAAGAAGTGAAAAAAATAAATATATATAAATATTATTAATAAAAATGAAATAAATATTAAAAAAATACATTAATAAAAATATATGTATATAATTTATTATATTTTTTAATAATATTATATTGATTATTTATAATGTACATCACTCAGTTTTTTTTTCCAAATCCGCAACTGATAATACGAGTATATTATGAGCAGTAATGAAATGAAAGCTGCAAGTCTGTAGTAATAATTTGTCAACCAAAAGTTGTTGCTCATCCTTCTTTAATAACCTCCATTTAAGAGGATGATTTTAAGAGTAAAAGATAGTGAAAAATCATACTCCGTACAGTTTAAATGATGCAACAGAGAACAAGACATCTACATATCTTCCAGCTACATTCTTTAATGCTGCCTCTTTTATTACTCCTCATAAATCACCGCCCGTAACTTTCTCTTTTAATTTACTAGAATAAAGTATCTGAGTTTATCTCACGAAAATTATTTAATTTATTATTATTTTTTATTATAAGTATTTTTATAATTGTATATGATTTTATGTAGTTATAATAACACCCTCATTTATTTATACGAGAATTTTTTTAATTTCAGGAAAATTACTTGAGTTAACTTAGGACCATTAATCTCTTACTTGAATAATCATTTCATGATTTCAAATTACCTATTTTACTGATGCTAATTAGTCTAGGAAAGAGAAATAGTCCACAGACTCATTCCTAAATATTAATTATTATTTTAATTGATATATTTATATGCATATAGGAACCATTTCATTTTTATATATTAAAATTAATTAAATCTTGCAAGTTGCAACACCTCAATCTCTTTCTTTTTTTGAATTATTAAGAAAATATTAAGTCATAAATTATTTTTTAAAACAAATCATCAATATTTGATTTTAATTTAATTAAAAATAATAAATCCTATATATTTATATAAATTTCACTATTTAAAATAATTAATAATGTCATTTCATCCATATTAGGACATTTGAACCATTATTTAATATTTAATTTTGTTATGGAATAAAAACTATGACGTATTAATTGCGATGTGTATCGGAGCTTATCGACCTTTAATAGTCGCGCTTGTGTTTCTTGACTTAATTTTGCCTTCACAAAATACCTATGTATCTCAGTGCATAAGAGAATCAAGCTAAACGTAATTCTAAGAATGAGGGTTAGGCCATTTATATAGACGTGGGTAGTCTTAGAATCATATTAGGGTTAGGAACCTTGGCGGACAAGGCAACTCCTTAAAGAATTCTGAATCATTCTTGTGATAGAAGTAGTTTCCTTCTAGAAATATATTTTCTTGTTGATTGAGGTGTCTTGAGGGCTACTCATTGGAATAGTTTTCTTGTAGTTGGACATAATTAATTAGTTATATATTTAGCTAATTAATTAGTTATAAATTTATTTAATAATTAGGGTTTCGAGCCTCATTAAATGAGCCTCCCTTTTGGACCAAACTAGGTCTAATTAATACTACATTAGTTATGTCTTTAGGGTTTATTTTTAGCTCATATCATTTGCCCCCAACTTATGTAAAGTGCGAAACACTTTGTAGGATTAAGGTTCATGAATTTGTCATTAAAGTTCGCTTTTATGTCTTCCAGAATTTTGCGAAATTCCATTTTATCCTTAAGGATTTTCCTTTATTTATGGAGAATTTTTCACAATTTGTTTGTACTTTCAAGTATTTTTTCTTATTTTCTAGGAATTTTACTCTATTTATAGAGATTTTTCCATAATTTCTTTGTACCTCCATGTACTTTTTCTTATTTCATAGAATTTTTTCTCTATTTATAGAGAATTTTCAATAATTTCTTTGTATCCACAGGTATTTTTTCTCAATTTCTAGGAATTTTCCTCTATTTATAGAGAATTTTTCATAATTTATTTATACCCGCATGTATTTTTCTTCAATTTCTAGGAATTTTTCTCTATTTATAGAGAATTTTCCATAATTTATTTGGCATTTAAATCATTTTTAATGATTTGTTGACATTTTTCTTGGTTATTTTCGATCATGATCCTGGTCGATTTTTACCTTCAATGGAACCCTGGTCGACAGGGGTTTCTGGTCAGCCAAGGTTTCTAAGTGTTTCTAGTCGACCAGGATCCTGGTCCTTAATTTATTTGCCATTTAAATCATTTTAAATAATTTTTTGACATTTTTCTTGGTTATTTTTGACAAGGATCCTGATCGATTTTTGCCTTCAATGGAACCCTGGTCGACAGGGGTTTCTGGTCAGCCAAGGTTTCTAAGTGTTTCTAGTCGACCAGGATTCCTAGTTGAATTCGACCAGGATCCTGGTCGATTTTTGCTTCAGTTGGAACCCTAGTCGATTGGGATTCCTAGTCGGCCAAGGCTTCCTTGGCGATTCATGGTCGATCGAGATTCCTGGTCAATTTTAGACCTCACTTGGGCTATTAGTCGATGATGGTTCCTAGTCGAATTTGATTAGGATCCTAGTCGTTTTTAGTGGCTTAATTGTATCCTGGTCAAAGCTGATTCCTGATCAATTTTAGGCCGGCTTTTGGCTTCTAGTCGAATGAAACTCCTGGTCGATTTTAGGCCATTTTTTGGCTTTTAGTTGACAAGGGTTCCTAATCGATTTTGGGCCATCTTTTGGCTTCTAGTCGATAAGGGTTCCAGGTCGATGTTTAATGATTTATGAAGTTTAATGGGCCCTGGCCCATGAACTTTAAATTTCACTCAAATTATTTGGTGGTATTAGTTTATGGGCCTTGTTTTTACCGGTTATAGGAAGTTTAACCAGTTTAGTTACCGTTTTCCTCGGCTATAAATCAGTGAAGTGAGAACTTTATTTTTAACTTCTCACTTTCTTAGTAAATTTCTCTCTAAAAATTTCTCTCTAGAGTTCCGTTAGTAAGGGCGATTTCAGGCGATCTTTCCAATCAACCTTCATCCTTCTCATTTCAAACCTTCATCCGTTGAACATCAATGACATACCAAGATACTGCTCAACAAAAACTTCTTGCTAAGGCGGCCAAAAGTGTAGGAATTTATGCACCAGCGGAAGCATTGAATAACATTTATTTGCATATATTCCTATGTATACATACATATAGATACAAAACTATTTTATAAATTGAAGAATACCTCGATTGCTTTCCGGCAACAGCTAGAGAAGATCTTGTTCTTCAATCCTTGCAATCACCCCTTAAGTGTGGAGTGCTCTAAAGATATCCACCAAGAATCAAACTAAAAGATGAAGGAGGAGGCTAGAGAGGAAATTAGGGTTGCCTCCCTTTTAAAACATTTCTCACAAATATTAGGGTTGAAGTATTAGGGTTTATAATCCTATATTTATAGGCAAATATCTCAGCTGAGATATTTTCTATAAATATCTTATTATTAATTCACTTTTTAATTAATTAATCTTATTAATTAATTAGTTAATGATTAAAACTATTTTAATAATTAATTCCTTTTTCTAAACTCTTTTAGAAAATTATTCTCTCTTCATATTTAATTACTTTAATTAAATATTTAATTAATAATATTAAGATCTTATCTTAAATAATTTATAATCAATTAAATCTCATTTAATTAATTTATAAAATTTGCTAAGTAATTATTTATTTCATAAATAAATAATGACTAGCTATTATTAATTATTCCTTCATCTATAATTTAATCTCTTTTATGGTGTGACTCTTTAGGTTCAATATTAAGCCGGTAGTAGAAATAAATAATAATAAACATTTTATTTATTATTTATATGAATTCTATTAATTCATTAAATATAATTAATCTGATTAATTATATTTATTATACATCGTGAGTGATGCTTCTCAACATATCGCGACTATCCAGATAATACGAAATCATTGCTTAGAATACTTAGAACTTGTCAGTAATTAGTTACCGTACAATTAATTCCTTCTACCCTTTAATATCCCGATTAAATACAAGGCATGGAACTCGTGTCAAGCCTATCTAATTTAATCATATGATTTCTTATTCATAATGCAAAGTTCCTTTTAATGCAAATTAGAAACTCTTTCTAATTTCATTCACTCTGGCCAGAGATTCCTGAACTTTCATATCTAATAATAACATATGATATTCACTTCCTTTACTGGAAGGGGCAGATCCTTTATTGATCCGTTAACTATCTCCATACACAAATCACTATGCCCAGAATGGACCTAATGAATGTCCTAGAGACTAAGGACTAAATCAAAGCATAAATCATTGTGTACGAGATTACTCTAACGATCTCAAGTCTAAGGATACTTGTACAACTATTTACTTAATAAACAACTATCGACACGTGAGTAAACTCCATTAGTTGTTCTACTTATCGAGTCATGTTCAGTGAACTTATTCCTTAATAAGCACCTACATACTAGCTATAGTATCACCACACAAATGTCTATGAGAACAGACATCCTCCTAAGAGAGCTAGCATAGTATATACTGATCTTTACGGATTTACCAATTTCCAATTAGTTATCCTATGATTAGGAACTGTTTAAGTCTAAACCTATTATCTTCTAGATCTCATTATTACAATCTCATTATAATTCTAGAAGCTTTGCTCTAAACTATGGAACATCTTATTTAATACACTTCAAATAGATTAAGCCCGTAACATAAATACTTTATTATTATCAAATGAAATCAAATAAGAGTAGCAGAAAGTTTTTTCTAACTCATCATACATGATTGGTTTTAGGTCAAACACTTTCAAAAAGAGGTAACATAGTCGTTGTAAACGTAGTTTTCCTCAATTTCTGAGTTATTGCAAGCCATGAGTGATGAATTCACCACCTTTACGGAATTGGATGCTTTTAGATATACCAGGATTTTTACCAATCAAGTGCATTATGATAAATTCACAAAATTGTATAAGTTGTCTGCTGGGTATAAATTTATTTTGGCTGAGCCTGGAGATCGGGCTTGTCATTGTAGCCCCAATAGACTATATATGTTTAGGGATGCCCTTCTAAGTGGGCTTGGATTTCCTTTTCATGAGTTTATTATTAGGCTGTTGGCTGAAGTTAAGATCAACCCATGTCAATTAAGCCCGAATTCGTGACAGACCCTTATTTGCTGTATGGTTTTATGCCTTAAGAAAAATTATCCCCTTTCTGTAATGCTTTTTAGAAGTATTTTTCAATTCAAAAATAGCCCAACTTCGATGTTGGGCTGAGTTTACATCAGCCATAGGCAAGGTGTATCCCCAATTTTCAACAACAAGTCTTTGCTCGATTCCAATAAAGAATGGGGGAAGGATTTTCTATTTTTGGAGTGAGAATGAGGCGATTGGGGCGCCCTATTTTGGCCCATATTTTGTAAAGTCAAAGACGGGAACCCGGGTCTGATCCAACTGACTCCTGAAGAAAAGGTGATAATTGCGGATTTGGACCAAGACAGAGGCCTGACCCACAACAGAAAGCTTTTAGAGGGGTTCTCTTTAAAGGTCGTGGGCCTTTCTAATATCTCTGATAATGATAACTTTCTTACCTTACTTTTCTTTTTCCTCGATTTTCGCAGCTGCTGAAAATATCAATTTTTATTTGGGCGTGGGTGACCAAGAAACCCACAAAATGCGCAAGGCTCGCGAGACTCTTGAAGGCCCAATCAAGGAGCCCAATCTTCCGAGCTTTCTTCAACCTTGCGAAGGGGCCCAAAATAAGGCTAATGGGAAAAGGCCTCGTGAGAAGGAGGATGACCCGCTTACGGCGACGTGGAGGCCCAGCTCGGGCATAAGGAAACAAGATACCGTCGTAGAAGTACCTTAAAATCCGTCGATTGGTCCAATAATGCAATTCATCCGGCTGACAAAGCCAAGATTGTCCTGAAAACGGACATTGAAGAGGCCGAGACTATTGAAGACCAAGCCGTTGTTATGGTATGGCTCAATCTTTTCTTTTAATTTTATCCGTACTTGGTCATTCTTTGTGTCTTTCCAACTTCTGACTTAAATTCTTGTTGAATAAGTTAATACCTACTTCCAGACCATGGCCCATCAGGCCAAGACTTGGCGCTATTCTGAGAAGGCCTAAAGGAAGGGCAAAGCCAAAGCTGATTAGAAGTGACCTCGCTCGAGAAGAAGCTGCTCGAGAATGATCAGGAGTTGATAGCAGCCCATGCTGAGCTACAAGAGCTAAGGGCCGAGAAGAAGGCCTTGATCGACAAATACATGGAGTCAGAGGAATTCTATGCTTTCATTGATAAGCATGATGACCTGATTTTCATGACTGTCGGTGCCCAAGCTTGGGGCAAGTGTCTCAACGCCATCTTGGCTAAGCATCCGGGTTTGTTTGACCCGACTGAATTCCCTGCTCCCATAGGGCAGCCTTTGGCCTTGACCTCAACCACCCGCAAGGATAACTCTGGTGATATTTCGGGTGGTGAGCCCTTGGATGAATACGATAAGATCTTTGACTCCTCAAAGGCTGATGAGAATGCTCAAAAGGAGACCGATGAAGAAGAGAAGACCGAAGAGGAAGAGAAGGATGATGATGAACATATTACCTTCCTTAGTTTTCATTTTTCTCTTTATATCATTTTTTCTTGTATTCCTTGTATTTTCCTTTTCTGTTTAAATTATGTACACCAAAACTTTTTATTTATAAAAAGTTTGTGTTGCCGTTCTTTTCCATTTTCTTGCCTTAGTATATACTTTTTGAGCACATAGGAAATGTAATGACTTAGATTTTATTCAAAAAATGCTAATCAGGATTGACTTTATTCTTTGATTATGAAAGAATTAATAAAATTGATTGCCAATCCAGGCTAAACACAAATGTATTCGGAAATGTCACAAGACAGAAGAAAAAACTTCATTGTATTAATAGTGCCCTCAAGGCTAAAAGTAGGCACAACCCTTATAAAAGGGAAATCCTACTTGGAGCGAAAGACTCTTACATCCTAGTGGTTTCATCGAACCTTATTTCTACTCCATTCCTAATAAATATAAGAATTTACCATCAAATTCTTTAGATATAATAATCCCTTCAGGTTTAAGGCATGCCAAGTTCTTCGCACTTCAACATATTTTAGGGTTTCGAGGATGTATGATCCTCCTCCCTTGAATTGTTTTATCTTGTAAAGCCCTTCCCAATTATGGGTTTATTTTTCTTTGAGGCCTACTCCAGAAGCTTTAGCATTTCTAAGAATTAAGTCTCCATGTCGAAAGAATCTTTCCTTAACACTTAGGTTGTAGTAGAAATGGTCCAAGGATATCCATTCCCCACATTGCCAGGGTGTATTAATTGTGATGTGTGTCGGAACTTATCGAGCTTTAATGGTTGCGCTTGTATTTCGTGACTTAATTCTGCCCTCACAAGATGCCTACGTATCTCAGTGCGCATGAGAATCAAAACATGCGTAGTTCTAAGAATGAGGGTTAAACCATTTATATAGACGTTGGTAGTCTTAGAATCATATTAGGGTTATGAACTTTGGCGGACAAGACACCTCCTCGAAGAATTCTGAATCTTTTTTGTAATAGAAGTAACTTCCATTTAGGGATATGTTTCCTTGTTGATTGAGGTGTTTTAGGAGCTATCATTGGAATAGTTTTCTTTTAGTTGAACATAATTAGTTAGATATATAATTAATTAATTAATTAATTATAAATTTATTTAATAATTAGGGTTTCGAACATCATTAAATGAGCCTCTCTTTTATACTCCCTCTGTCCCATATTAAGTGCTGTTTTAGAAGCTTGCACACAGACCAATATTAACATTTATTGAAATAAATATGTGTACATTTTTACAAAACTACCCTTATTAGATAGATTTTTATAGCCGGTCAAACATACATTAATTAATCAAACGCACCAATAATCATGCTCAGGAGAGTACTATACCACTAATAATACATCGACGTTTCATACACAAGAGCACACAAACGTTCCATATATATTTGGATGAGATTTCATTTTACTACTACAAGAAAAAACTTAAAATAAATAAAAAAAACCATGTGTAATTAAAAAAAGTGAAAAAAATGGATTTTTAAAAATTAACCTCCAAAGAAATTTAAACAATAAAAAATATTAACTCAACTAACAATTAAGAATAAATTTATATTTATATTTATATTTTTAATGAGGACTCAATTAATAAATAAAATAAATTTACTTTTGTCTTTATTTAAATAAAATAACAAGAAAATCAATTTTACGTCTGTCTTTATATTAATAAAATTGTAATTAATTTTATAAATCGATTTTCATAACAAAAATTAACTTGTTTTTTTCTCATTGTTTTTAAAAATAATCTTTTGTCCTGATTACACTTTTTATACCCTAGGCAAAAGCACATCAAACAAAAATTTGATTTTATATCTCAAAATTTTTTAAAAAATTGCTCTAATAAGTGCCCGCTAATCAGCTTTTAAACTTTGTCAATCACCCATTTTATTTTAATGTTTCCCACCATTTTATTTAACCTTTCTTCTTCTCCAAATCATTTTGATTTGCCCGCAATTTTTTAAATCTTTCCCACCATTTTTTAACCTTTCTCCTTCCTCACTTCATTTGAATTTTCCCACAATTCTTTTATCTTCCCCACCAATTTTTAAAACTTCCCACCTTTTTATTAATCTTTCCCACCAAATCATCTTATATAAAGGTTCACTTGTGTTTGAAAATAAAACTAAATCTAAATGTTTAGATTATGGAGTTTCATTTTTTTGACTTGAATATTCCTGCAAATGAAGAAGAAAATCATGAAAAAGGTCATGCAAATGAAGAAGCAAATTTTGAAGAAGTTGACGTCGAAGAGAACAACAGAAACTTTGATCTGAATGAATCACTTGCATCCGATGATAATGGTATTACTTATACCTACTGTTGCTTATTTTGTTTTTACATAGTGCAAAGTCTCTCAGTGAAACAATTTTTTTCTATTGACATATATATGCACATGCACATATGAAAAATGATTTATAAGTATGTATACATACTCTCTTTTATCCCATGCAGGTGAAGATATGAGTATCACTACCCCAAGAGAAAACAATCAAGTTTCAAAATATAGAAATCTAACCAATAATCAGAGGAAGGACATATATATAGCCTTGCTGCAAAGAAGTATTAACGGCAAACTAAAAAGAGACACAACAAAAGTTGTTGCGTCATTATTTTCTGTCTCTATGAGTACTGTCCAACGAATCTGGAAAAGATCAAAAGAAAATTCAGCTGGTGATGTCACTCATCGAAGGACAAAGAATTGTGGTCGAAAAAGAATCCAGATTGATCTCGATGCATTTCGTAGCATTCCTTTGCAGCAACGGACAACTATTCGATCTGCAGCTAGTGCCCTAAAAGTCAGTTCATCATCACTACATAGAGCTTTAGAGAATGGGGATATTCGACGTCATTCTAATGCTATCAAACCTTTATTGAAGGAGGAGAACAAAAAAGCTAGGCTGAGATTTTGCCTATCAATGATTGACATAAATAGTGTGCCTCATGAACCAAAATTCATAGACATGTATAATATCATCCATATTGACGAGAAATGGTTCTATATGACAAAAAAATCTGAAACATATTATCTTGTTGCAGATGAGGAGGAACCACATCGCGTGTGTAAAAGTAAAAATTTTGTTGAGAAGGTGATGTTTCTTGCCGCGGTTGCTCGCCCACGATTTGATTCAGAAGGCAATGTAAAGTTCTCTGGAAAAATAGGAATATATCCATTTGACACAAAAGAGCCCGCTAAAAGGAACAGTATCAATAGAGTTGCAGGGACCATGGAAACAAAAGCTATGACATCTGTGGGAAGAAATACAATAAGGTCGTACTTGATTGATAAAGTATTAAGATCGATTCGATCAAAGTGGCCAAGTGAGGATGCTAATAAGTTAATCGTAGTTCAACAGGACAATGCAAGAACACATGTTGATCCTAATGATCCAGAATTTTGTGAAGCGGCAAGAAAAGATGGTTTTGACATCCGTTTAATGTGTCAACCAGCTAATTCTCCTGATCTAAACGTATTAGATCTTGGATTTTTTAATGCTATTCAGTCTTTACGGTACAAAGTGGCACCAAAAACAATTGATGAGCTTGTCGAGGCAGTTGAAGATGCATATGAAGCATTTTCACCAAAGTTGTCCAACAGGATTTTTTTAACATTACAATCCTGCATGTTAGAAATTATGAAGACACAAGGCTCGAATCGATATAAAATTCCGCATATGAACAAATGAAGGTTAGAAAAAGATAATAATTTACCTTGCCAACTTAGATGTGATGTAAAGTTGATGGAAGACGTACAGAAATTGTTGGCTTAAAATTATTTACATCTATTTATCATTGTAGTTCTTTAAATTTTATGTTAAAATTGTAATGAATTAATATTAATGCATGCAACTATTTTTATTTTACTTTTTGTTGGCTTAAAACTATTTTTTTTATTTTTCCGACTTTGGTATTTTAATATTAAAAACTTTACATTTGTAATCTATAAAAAAAATAGATTATGTATTAATGTTAACCGTAAATTTTTTAAATTAGATTATATATTATTTAATATAAATATTAATGCTCTTGCTTGTTTGAAAAAAAATAATTAAATTTGTTGTCTTTATAAAGTAGTAGTACTCGTGTATTTTTATTAAAATTAATTTTCCAATATTTTTATTTTATATATCTACACTTATGTATGACAGCACTCCTAACATGTGTTTGAAAGATCAGCTGTTCACGGAATACTAACAAGTTGCATGAAGAAGTAAATGCCCATTAATAGGGGTAAAATTAGAATTCAATAAAAAACTATTTGTGAAAAGAAGAGAACATCACTTATTTTGGAACAACACCTTCATTCTAAAACAGCACTTAATATGGGACAGAGGGAGTACCAAATTAAATCTAATTAATGTTTCATTAACTGTGTGTTTAGAGCTTATTTTTAACCCATATCAAATTTGACAGCGGGTACCTGTAACATTACATTACTTTGTATTCCCACTTCCCGGATTTTAAAAAGGTCAAAAAAAGAAAGAATAAAATAATTATGATCATGCATTACCACGACTTTGTATGGTTTGGATTTGACACGTTCTAGTTTTTGATTTTTGTTAGTATTAAGTTTTTTAATGAACCTAGGCTAGGTGGAATATAACAAATACAGTATAATTTACGCTTCAACGAGATTAGTACTCCCGTTCCAAAATAATAATAGCCGTTTTGATTTTTTCAGGTAATTTAACCGGTAAAAAATACTATTTACATATATAATTTTTTCAATTTTTTCAATAAAAATATAATACTTCAATTATTATTTAAAAAAAAAAATTGTAAAAATAATACATACAAATAGCAATTTTTACACATTAAATCACGTGTAAAAAGTCAAAATGACTATTCCCTTAATCCTTAATAATAGTTTTTTGACTTTTTTATACACATATTTAGGAGTAAAAAAATAATTATATCAAATAGTTTTTTTTAAAATTTTTATATGATATAAAAATTTAAAACTAATATTAGTTATAGGTATGTGTTTTTTACTCTTAAATTATGTGCAAAAAAGTGAAAGGGCATTATTTAGGATTAGAGGGAGTATTATTTTGGGATAGAGAGTAATAATTTATCGCATATTTACCTCACACATTTATATCTTATTTAAACCATCAATAAAACTTATAATATACCTAATAACTTTTTAAAATGTTATACATAATTATTAAAATGAAGATATAAAAGTTGTAACTTAAAAATAATATACATGATTTTTTAAAGTTGTTTGTTTTTCCTCACTCAATGAACTGAATAAAAACCGAAGAGAATTGTCGCTTGTACCAATTTATGAATTAATAATAATATATTTAAGTTTTTTTAAATATAATTTGAATAAAACTATTTAAAAATAGTCTATACTAAAAATAGAAAAAGTATTTCCTCCTCTCAAATTAACTTTTTAATTTTTTATACCCTAAAAAAAACTTCTTAATTTTATATATTCAAATTAATCAAATTTGATTACATTTTTATTTATAATTTTGGAAAACTAAAATTAACTTTTAAAGTAGATTTGATTAGATACGCTATATTTGTGTTTTATTTGATTAGATATGGTTTATTTATGTTAAGTTTAAGAAAATGGACACAATTCAAGATAATAGGGAGTAATGTCTTGTCTCGCCGAGATTTAAAACAATACCGGCGAAAATTACGGCAAGAATCCCAAATATTCAATCTTGTCAGTAAATCGTTATAACACACCCCTCTTTTTTACTTTTTACCACTTGGGTTTTCTTTCTAAGCTCCTTTTCAAGCGTAGCCTTGTTAGAGAGAGTCAGAGAGAGAGAGAGAGATTGCATCTTTGCAACCCAAGTAGTAGTTTTTATTTTCACACGCTCACCCACTTGTTTCTCTCTCTAAAAAGATTAAATGAAAAGCTTTGACCATAATTTGTAGCCTCTCGCTATCTTTCTCTCTCTTGAGTCAACTAAAAAGAAGAGAAGAAGCAACCCAGTTGAGAGAGATACAACTACCTGGTTTTTATGATCATTAAAAGGTTCTATACTACTCTGTCTATGTCTCTTTTTATTACAAGCATTTGTACTTTTGTTTTTAGTTTGTTTGTGTAATGTGTTTGTTTGTTTGTGTGTTTGGATTGAAACCCTAGTTTTTGTTTACAGAATTAGATGGACAAGATTCAAAGATTTGTGATTTCACATTCTTGATTTGCTGAAGTTTGTAGTGTAGTGATGGATGATTTAAAGAGATTTTTTGTGGGGTTATTTATTTTGTGTTTATTAATTGATCCTGCATTTCAACAAGCACAAATTGTGCCATTGAGTTCGAGAGCTGAGAGAGTGGCTTTGTTGCAGTTGAGATCTTCTTTAGGGTTGAGGACTAAAGAATGGCCTATAAAGGCTGACCCTTGTTCACTTTGGGTTGGGATTCAATGTCGGAATGGTAGTGTTGTTGGAATTAACATTTCGGGGTTTAGGAGAACTCGAGTTGGTAGTAGGAATCCTCAGTTTTCTGTTGATGCTCTTCCGTTGTTTGGTTCTTTGTTGTCGTTTAATGCTTCTAGGTTTTTGCTTCCGGGGTCGATTCCTGACTGGTTTGGACAGAGGTTAAGGACCCTTCAATTTCTTGATCTTAGAAGTTGTTCTATTGTTGGTGCTGTTCCTAATTCTCTAGGGAATATGACTAGTCTTTCTGAGTTGTATTTATCTGATAATAATATTACTGGGATTGTTCCTGATAGTTTGGGACAGTTGTTGAGTCTTTCAATTCTGGATCTTTCACAAAATGGACTTACTGGTGCCATTCCTCCGTCTTTTGGCTCTTTTGGGAATCTTACTTTGCTTGACATGTCTGTGAATTATTTGTCTGGGATAATTCCTCCGGCTATTGGTTCTCTTTCCAAGCTGAAAATTATGAATCTTTCTAGCAATAGTTTTTCTTCTTCCATTCCCTCCCAACTCGGTGATCTTTCTAGTTTGGTTGTCCTTGATCTTAGCTCCAACTCTTTTTCTGGGTCAGTGGCACCCGATTTCAGAGGTTTAAGGAATTTGCAGACCATGGTATTTGGAAGAAACCAGCTTAGTGGTTCCTTGCCAACTAACTTGTTTGCTCCATTAACGCGGTTGCAGTCTATAGTCTTGAGTCACAATAATTTCACTGGTGAGATTCCTAGTATATTGTGGACTATGCCTTCTTTACTTTTTCTGGACGCCTCTGCCAATAATTTCACCGGTAATCTTCCCAATGTCAGTTCAGTTCCTAGTGCTAATCCTGCCATATTCAACCTTTCACGAAATATGTTATATGGAGGCCTCACAACTGTTGTCAGGAGATTTAGTTTTATAGACTTGTCTGACAATTATCTCCAGGGTAAGGTTCCTGATTATGCTCGCAGTAATGCATCACTTACTAGAAATTGTCTTCAAGACCAGTCGAGTCAGAGGGCTGTGGCACCATGTGCATCATTTTATAGTGAGAGGGGACTGATATTTGATAATTTTGGGTTGCCGAATGCTACCCAACCCCCGACAGTTAAACCTGGCAAAAAGAGCCACAGGAAGTTAATCATATTGGCTGCAGTTATTGGTGGTGTTGGAATTATTGCACTTGTAATAATTATGTTGGTCCTACTGATTGTATGCACTCGCAAGGGGACCACAACCACGCAAAGAGGCATCGTTGTGGAGCCTGTTCCGTCCGGTGCAAGTCCGCCTCCTCCCGGAGCTTCTTTAAAATTTTCAAGTTTGGGAGAAAAATTTACATATCAACAGATTCTCCAAGCTACCGGTAACTTTAGTGATGCAGACCTCATCAAACATGGTCATTCTGGCGACCTTTTCCGGGGTATATTGGAAGGTGGGATCCCAGTGGTCATTAAAAAAATTGATTTGAACTCTGTCAAGAAGGAAGCATTCATGCAAGAGTTGGATGTTTTTAGTAAGGTTTCTCATACCAGACTGGTCCCTCTCTTGGGACACTGCTTAGACAACGAGAATGAGAAGCATCTAGTTTACAAGTACATGCCAAATGGGGATTTATCAAGTTCTTTGTACAGAAAAACTCGATCAGAGGATGACACTTTACAATCATTGGACTGGATAACAAGATTGAAAATTGCTACAGGAGCTGCAGAAGCTCTTTCTTATCTGCACCATGAGTGCACCCCACCCCTCGTTCACAGGTATTTTAAGACTTTCCTATTTTGCACAATTACGTTTTATAAATATTGCCATTTCTCTATCTTATTGACTTGTAAAAGCCAAGTGTTTGGTTGCGTCCATGATGTATGTTTAAAGTTTCCAAGTACTCAATTTTATACATCTTAAATGAAAATGTTGTTACAAAATCGTTGCTTTATGTATTGTATGCTTTGAATATTCATCTTATCATAACTCCAAGGTGTAAAATTTCACATGAGAATGTATTAAGAAATCCAAAATTACAAGAATGTATTGAAGAACTCCAGAATTACTGTGGGTGACATGTACACATATGTGGTTGACCTGAAGCATGCTTTGTGGGTAATGGCGTTAATGCAGGATAATCTCTATATATAAGTTTCGCCTGGAATGTCAAAATATTTTTTTAAGATATACAGAAATCAGAATAGTGTATGTATGTACTTACAGATATTTATACTAGTTTGCCATTACTGTAGTATTCTCTTGGATCCATATTATTTGATTTTTGATGATGCTGGATAGGCATATGCCTATCACAGTATCACGTTACACTTCTGCTCTCTATCCTTAGCGCTGTCTTCTGTCTCACACAATTTATGGTAACGTGATATATTGAAATATCAAGCTTTGATGTTGTTGATTGTTCATTATTGTTGTCCTATCTGGACAAGTTTGCTGTTGTTCCTTGTTAGAAAATTTACTTTGTAACTCAGAGTATTAGAAAAGGAACACTTATGTATTCTCCTTATAGCGATATATCTTTATAGTATAATACCTTTTTTCTTTCTTTCTTTATTGTTTTTTTGCAAATTCTGCTTTTGGTTAATGTTCAGTGAGTAATATTAGTTAGACAAACCTTTTTTGAATGATATCACAATTGGTTAACAATTGGAAAGACGTGATATCACAAGTCTTTAATTGTGACATTGATATGCCATGTACATTTGATTGTCTAAATTCAAGATTTTCCAAACCCAATGCATGTCAGCATGTGTCAGAATATGTAACCTTCACAATCATTTTCTATCATTATCCAAATATCTGTTCATCTGTTAGATATACAATTTTATTTTTATTTTTTTGGGGGGGTAGTTATCACTTAAATTTGCCTAGCTTTATTGTTAGATACTTACATCGCAAAGCATCACACACATATGTGTTTTGCATAATGAAGTTCTTTCTAAGGTTCTCACTATAGCTTACATCTTTTTCAAACTCTCTGCTACTACCCCTATGGCAAGTGCACCCTATATTTACCAAGATAATAGGTGGTTGAACGTACTATTAAGCCCGAAGCATCTTTTTTGTTTTGTTCTTTCTTCAAAACCATGCACCTTTCCTAAAGCACAAAAAATGCAGAGCATCTAAAGCACACGCTTTAAGAAGAGAAGCCGACTTGACTAATTCTGACACTGTTCCATCCAAGTCCTCAATTTCATTTGATAAGGTTATTAGCAAAATTCCTAGGAAGTTTATTGCTTGATTTTACAAACCAAATAATCATGCAATGGGAAATTATGTCAAGTTTCTTCTTAAAGACAAATATTAGGTTCTTACATAGTCAAGATACGGATAATCATATTCAATGTTATATAAGGTGGGGTTTGATTCGGAACGGGGCACGGAAACGGATACGCGGAACATCACATTTAGTAAATCCGGTATGACGGAGCGCACGATGGAACACATGGGTACGATGGGTCTTTTTTATAAAAAAAATCTGCTATAGTATATATTTTTCAATTAAAAATTCAATTAATAATATAAATATTTATTATCAAGATTATTGTAACTTATATATTATTATAAGATCGCTAATATTTTGTGATTTATAAGGTTATTGGGCCTGAAAATGATACAGTTCTTTGAGCTTGGGTCTTGGGGTGTTTAAAACATTAAAAAGTTGATTTATACAAAGACATTAGTACTGGATATTAGGGGTCGTTACTGCCGACGTTCCGGGTCGCGTGGAAATGAACGATCTGGGTCGTAGTACGTGGCTACGCCCCATGTTCCTTGTAACTATGATCATATTTGCCTCCCAATTATGTTCAAATTTTGACTCTATCAATCTCTTATTCACAAATTTGTCACAGCTTCTCTCTTCCCTTTGAATAGTTGCACCTTTGAACAGTTGCGCCATTTTTGCAAAGCTGTTCACTTAAACTTTGATTCAAATAAATTGGGTAAGCACATCGTAGCTTTGTTTTCGGATTCGATTTGAAGTGTTCAACATGGATACGTGTCCAAGTGTTGGACTTAGAAATATTTTATTGGCCCTAAAATGAAGAGTCCTTGGGGTGTTTAAAACATTAAAAAGATGATTTATACAAAGACATTAGTACTGGATAGGGTTCGTTACTAGATATTAGGGTGGATATTAGGGTTCGTTACTGCCAACGTTTCGGGTCGCGTCCCAATTTGGGAACAAATGATCTGGGTCACGTACTACTATGATCATATTTGCCTCCCAATTATGTTCAAATTTTGACTATGTTAATCTCTCATTCACAAATCTGTCACAACTTCTCTCTTCCCTTTGAAAAGTTGCGCCATTTTTGCAAAGCTGTTCACTTTATTAAACTCTGATTCAAATAAATTGGGTAAGCACATCATAGCTTTGTTTTCGGATTCGATTTGAAGTGTTCAACATGGATACGTGTCCATGTGTTGGACTTAAAAATATTTTATTGGCCCTAAAATGAAGAGTCTCGGTAAAGAATCATCATAAATATTTGTGGGTGAATCTATGGAACTCACTAGCTATGAGGTGTGAACTATATTTATGACCTATACTTAACAGTGACCTCACTTTTGTGGCTTCCTATAAATGTGTTTTTCTTTCCCATGGACAAAACTTCTATATCTAAAGGTAAGTGTTGAAGAGTGTGGTTGGGACTCCAGAGTAAACATAGAACAAACTTTGGTGAATGCCTAGAAAGCTTTGGCAACATGGGAGATATTTACTTCTATGAATGTTTTCTTCAATGTCTCTAATATTAAAAATTTGTAGCTATCCATTAATTTAATTTGGATCCTCTATAGAAGTATAGATGTCTTATGGTGTTAATTTGCATGTGCTTATTTATTTTGTTAGTTTACATTTGCACTTGGATATCCTTTGGATGTATGCTATATAGGTCTTAATAAGTTATGATCAAATGTTTCTTGTGCACAGAAAATTATAGGCAATTTGTATGAACTTGTTGATTTGATTTATTTTGTCTTTTCCCCCCAAAATCACTGGCCAGCCCAGATACCAGTCCGGGACGTGTTAATTTGAAAAGAGAATTAGTTCACGTATTAACTGACAACTAGATCTCATAAAGCATCAGACTCCTATGTCACACTGCTGGGCTGGTTGTTACGTCTTTGCTTGCTTGCATCTTTGACATTAGGAACTGTAATAACACAAATCATTGTCTACATTTGGATATTACTTCTGTAACACTTAATCTAGGGTTGATACATATCATAACTGTATGCAGTTGTCATTATCATACAGTACACTAAGAAGATATGGAAGAAGTTTAATGTGATGACGCTAAAATATTGTAAAGTAACTCTTTATATACATTATGACAATGTATATTACAATATGATTCTAACACATAATGAAGCTACTTCTTTACATTTTTGGAATTTAACTTTACAAGTTTTGTGTTTCTTTGGTATCTCTTTGATACGATAGGCGATCTACAGTTTTGGGGATTTATGATACAGAAGACAACTTATGTACAAGTTGACAAGTTTGTTCCTTGTTTTTTAAAATGGAACTAGTCTGATAAATGTATTTAGAATTAACTTAGCCTGATCAATTAAAAGTCTATTGTCTTGATATAGAAGGAAATAAGAAACATGGAATTTAATATTTCATGGAGTAACCTAGCAAAAAGTTTAGATTGGTTGATCTTTCAGCCTTTATTTGCTTACTTGACTCGAGTTAACGTCATCCAATTAATGAGTGGGCTACTCGTGTCCTTGTGCTCCTTTTAAGCTCATTCATTACTGCCAAATTTTGAAGCTCCTTTTATGCTGGACAGTTATCCGTCACTACATCCTCCATTTAACAATCAAACAAATTAAATTAAATGTATGTCAGTTGTGCCTTATCCCCAAATCATTTTTTATTTAATTTTGATTCCACATTTGAGGTAGGAGGAAGTGACAGACGTATTCCCTCCCCTTTTTAGTTTTATCGTTATTATCTATGCATAAGATTAATATATTGGTAGCTTGTCTTGCTAGTAATGTGCAACTGTCTGAGCTGCTGAATGTAATAATGCATTTTTTTTTGTTATTAAAGAGATGTTCAAGCGAGTAGCATTCTTCTTGATGATAAGTTCGAAGTTCGCTTGGGAAGCCTGAGTGAGATCTGTGCTCAAGAAGGGGAAACTAGTCAAAGCAGGATAACCAGGTTGCTGCGGCTTCCACAGTAAGTATATATAAATGCTGTACTTGTACTATTTTCTATCAGGACAGAACCCTTGTTGCGACTACTGAAATATAAATGCCATTAGTCTTTTCTTTGGTAGTGTCCTTGTTATATATGTTCTACAACCTGAAAATAAATGCAGATTGTATTATGCATCTTTTATGTTAACATAAGCTATATGTCAAAACCCCATCCCTTTGGAATGACTGGCTTGACATATGCTGATCTAAAATATTTGAAGATGGGTGTGCTTAAATTTGAGCCAGCTTATTCACATTTCTAATGGAACCTTTTCATCCCTATTTTCTGCCATACATAGATATAAGGGAAAGGTGCTACCCTGTTACTTCCAATCTGAAAAGGAATGATACTGTCTTCAATATTTTCAAACTCCAGACTATATATAATGAAAGTGATGCTCTGAAGTCGTTTTGTACTTTTTTAGTGTAGAATACTATTCCTGTAACTGTTCTACAAGCTTAACTAATACAAAGCAGCAATTATATTGTGTAGTAACTCAGTAGAACATCCAATTACCCTTAAATTGGAGCTTGAATTTGGTTTGGACATGACAATTTCATTTCCTTGCTAATAAAGGACGTAACGATTTCATGTTTCCTCCAAATAATTGATTTTTGGTTTATGCTTTTGACTTCTTGCTCTTGTTCTATCTGGTTTATTTTCCTGGTTTATGCTATGTTACTCGGACTCGGCTAGAAGTGTCCAACATGGATACGTGTCCAAGTATCGAACTCGGCAATATTTTGAAAAATATACATGTTTTTTGCCTAAAATAAGTGTCCAAGTCCGAGTGTTTATGTCCGATTGTCGAGTGTCCGACACGGGTACTCGAAGGTAAAATGAAGAGTCCAAGTAACATAGGGTTTATGTTTCATGTATATTTAGAGTTATATTAAAAGACTTGTCTTGGTTATGTGCAGGTCATCTGAACAAGGTGCCTCAGGTATGTTAAATTTTATTACTCAGTTTTAATTGTTATATATATTATAATACTATAAGTTTCACCCCTATAAATATTAGTAGCCGAACCTATAATAAGGTCCCTCCGGGTCCTTATCTTCTCTAATAGTTGAACATCTATGTAACGACATTTTTCAAATACAATTTGTCATACCGTGCAACCTCAATACCAATAATGTCTTATTTTGGAGAGTCTTCTCCCCTAAAGGCATCACTGTAGTCAACAACCAAGTGTTGCTACCAAACATGAACTATGGATCTTTTTTAGTAATGATAAAGCTCACAGATCTTCCTGTTAAGCTAATGCTACTTGCACAAGAAAAGGTCAGGATTTTAAAAAGTTAGATACTGCATAATGTATTTTCTCTATCCCTAAAACACCTATTTAATGGTAAAAGAATTATGATAACTAGAGTATAGTGTTCCTTTATTTTACACTCTGCTCCGTTCCAAATTGCCTGGCTCAAATGCATTGTTCACCTCGTCCTCATATAGGTGCCCCGAGTAAACTTAGAGGAGCAAGAAACTAGTTCAATACAAACACTCGTCTGATCCTTGGTATGTGAAAATTTTCCAGGTATGCCTGCTGCAATTTGTGCCTATGATGTTTACTGCTTTGGGAAAGTATTACTTGAGCTGGTAACCGGAAAGTTGGGAATGAGTGCATCTAGTGACGGAACCATGAAGGAGTGGTTGGAAGGTACACTACCCTACATCAGTATATATGACAAAGAACTCGTGACAAATATTATTGACCCATCTTTGATCGTCGACGAGGATTTGTTAGAAGAAGTATGGGCTATGGCTATTGTGGCCCGGTCTTGCCTTAATCCAAAACCTGCAAGGCGGCCCCTCATGAGGTATATCCTTAAAGCCTTGGAAAATCCATTAAAAGTAGTAAGAGAAGAGAGCACCGGGTCAGCAAGGCTAAGAACTACTTCGTCCAGAGGATCTTGGAATGCTGCTGTTTTTGGTAGCTGGCGTAGCTCATCTGATGTGGCAGCGGTTCCAGCAGCAGGTACATCAAACAAAATGGAAAACACAAGTAGCTTTAAACACTCCAAACACTCGGGAACTTCAGGTTCTCAGGGAAGTGGTCAGAATAATGGCGGTGATCATTCATCCTCAAACAGACGACAACAGTCAAGGGACATATTCCCGGAACCATTAGATGAGGAAGACTTGGAGAGGCAACATGAATAACCAGAAGAGAGGGTTGATTCTTCTTGATTCTTTGTTAATAACAAAGCAGGCTCCCCATTTGAGTGCCTTGCTACAAAGACTATAGGGCTGCAAAAGAGCCCATTTTTGCTAAATATTTTACTCAAGATTTTCAGAAAGATGCACAAACAACTTGAGTAAAATATGTATACAAGTTTGTGTGAGATATTGATACTGGGACACAGACTTGGTGCTGCAAGATATAGGGGCAAGGGGATGAAAGATAGTGATTAGTTTTCCGTAACTGATATTATTTGCTAGTTCGCTTGTGAAAATTGTAAATTTAAATTATTTTGCTTTTACCCAGTTTAGGAGAACAAATACACAAAAAGGCAGATTCTTACTGTCATGTTTCAGAAGCCTGTCAATTACATAAATTGCTACAAATTTAGTTCCAAACATGAAGCTCTGGTGGTGGTCTTTTTGTTTAAAGGTCACCCTCCTACAGGTTTCTTATGTTCATTATTGGCAAGGTAACTCTGCAAAGTTCTTGAATTTGGAACTAATTGTTTCAAATGAGGTCTTTGAAATGTATTGATGTACCCTTGTCATTTCCAGCTTTGTTACACCTTGCCAAATTAAAAACGCAGGGTTCTTATTTCGAAATTTACTACACCTTACCGAGTGGTAGCATCCCCAGAGGACACCAGCTACTTAGATTCTTTAAAGTATCATAAAATATATATATATTGGGAGCATAGCTTTTTGACTAGCTATAGTCTGTATATGATTGTGATATCAGTAAAATAAAGAACAGTGAAAAAGTAAAGAAGAAAGACTGAAAAAATGTTGGCCCCGTTTGTCTGGACTTATAAGCTGAAAAAGTTGGTATATATGTACTCTTTCTGAAAATAAGTAACTTATTTTCAAATTTAAAAATAAGATTTGGTCTTAAATTTCTAAAATAAATATTAATTTTCAAGAAAAAATATGAAAATATTTTTTTTAAAAAAGTAACTTACTACTTATAACTTTATAAGTTACTTTTAAAAAATATTAATTTTCAAACACCCTCGTTATATTGCAATGTTCAATTTCACTTAAAAAAACGAAGATGACATGATCTCTTCACATAGGTTGGATTGGAGAAACAGAAACAGAAAGTTATTGTTCCTTGGGTTCAAATTTTCGTAAAAGAATTTAAAATAACATGTTCATTACTATTTTATCAAAATTTAAGGAGTCCGGTTGTTTCGGTGGTCAACTTATTATTAAATTATTATCATATAATTATTTTATTAAATAAATAGGAATGTTTTTTTGAAAACAGTTATTTTATTCATTTTAGGAGCTATAAAAATGCGTAAAAGTTTTATGTCAAATTTTAATCTAATTAATTTGAAATGACTAAAATTAGAAACTTAGATAATAAATTATTATTATTTTATTTGAAGGTGAACTTAATAAATATAGATTAAACAAATCGAACTTGCATCATGAATGAACTTGTCATCAAATTTAAAATATATATCGAATTCACATAAATTTATTTTAAAAAAACATAAACAAAACAATCAAGAAAAGTTGGCGCCAATATAATATAACAAAAAATATATATGTAATAAGGTAACTTCTCTTTAATCAATTTCATTTGAAAAGAAGATGATATTATCT
This sequence comes from Oenanthe sinensis, assembly GCA_028671895.1. Lineage (NCBI taxonomy): Eukaryota > Viridiplantae > Streptophyta > Magnoliopsida > Apiales > Apiaceae > Oenanthe > Oenanthe sinensis. The sequence continues at coordinate 19,669,086 of CM053795.1, forward strand.
CAACCACAATACAACCACCACTCCACCACCATCTTCCACCACCACAACCACCGTCACTCATCTTCAACAATCACCGGAGGAGCCACCATTAAACCCACCCACCTTTGCTGTCTCTCCTCTCCCACCAACCCCATAAACCCCACCACAACTCCACCCACAAACCACCACACACACAATTCTAAATCAACCCATCTGCTCATTCACCACTTAACCCATCATCAAGAACCTTCTTTTAAGCAACCCCATCATCAAGAACCCTATTTTAAGCAACCCAATCAAGAAAAAAAGGCTAAAAAAGAGCTTCTTGAATTGTCACTAGCTAGAAAAAGAACCCCTCAATTTCCTGGCTCAATTTATCCTAATGATGCGGATGTGGAGGGTTTCTCTACTTTGCCGCCGATACGAAAACTTTTAAAGGATGGTGATGGTGATGATGAAGAGATGTTGATCAAAGCACTTGAGATTAGGAGAACTGTGATCATGGAGATTTTTGTTGAGGCAATGATAAAGGGCAAGTTTGGGATTACTTATGCTACTAATTTAGCTTCTAGGATGCCTGATTTTATTGACTTTGTTATGATTCAAGCCGCTTCTTTGAAGAATTTGCCTGAATTTTCCGATTCGTCGTTTAATTTTCGTGCTAAGGATGTCATTGATAGCTCTAATGTTGTGCCACTGATTAGGTGCATTGACTAAAACTCATTTAAATTTTAGTAACTTTGCATTGAATTGTGATGTGGTCTAATGGTATTGTTTATTATTCATTTATTTGTACTCTTTTTGGATGTGAGCATGTGTTTTTGTAAGTGGATATCTAATTTGGATGTGAATATGTAGACAATTTGTGTCTGAAGTTCAGTCTTTCTTATTTTGTAAAACTAGCTTAACCATTGCCCGTATATCTTCTTATTTATGTTATTAGTATTTCTTTCAATTATGTATATATATTCTTTTATTTAAATTTTCTTTTTCTAAAATGTAAAATTATTCAATTTTAAGATTAAACTCTAACTTATTTTCCTTCCATAATAAATAAATACCAAGTTATTTTTGGTACAAGTGAGGGATCCAACCTTGATCTCCACTCTTGCTAATGTTTAAGAAAATGATAAATTTACCCCTAACCACGACAGACCACGACCACATTAAATCATTTATGCTAGTCATATATAGGATATAGTTACAGTGAAAAGATTTTTAGGACATACTTGTAGTTGTAAACTTGTAGCTAATTTCTACTTTGTTTAGATAGGAAAAATAGAAGGTATTGTTCGTGATTGTGCAAAATGAATTTTATTAGGTGGTTGAAACACAATGAGCTGCCATATACACATATTGGGAAACTAATATGCAAGTCAAGGGGAAATCTTGATTCCATTAGACGTACTGTTGAGTGGCTCAAGGCAATTCATGTGAAAGGAAGAAGCATTGGAATTGTGATGATGAGAGCAGGAGAAGATATGTTGGAGCGGAATGCAGAAGAGTTGGATGAGATTGTTGGCTACTTAGAGAGCAAGGGGGTTAGGAGAATTTGGATGGGCTATGTGATGAGTCGGAGTCCTGAATTGCTATGTATGAATATAGAAGAAGTGAAGATTCGGTCAGATTTCTATTTGGATATGGGAATGAATGAGCATGATTTTGGAACAATGGTTTACGACTTTCCCAAAGTGCTTGGCTATTTGTCTCTTGAAGAGATGAACCAAAAGGTAACTTAGTAATAGTAGCACGATCTTATTGCACTATATACTTGCTCCTATATAGTATCATGTATCAGTGGCAATTCCGTGACACTGTGCATGTAAAATCTTTTTAAGCGAGATGTATTTGTCTGTTTGTTGTGCATGTTGCTGCCAAGTGTCTTAATACATAAACTTATGTGTGACCATGCGATGATGTAAATGTCACCCAATTTTTGTCTTTGTCTTTGCTGCCTAGTGAAAATACAACTTGGGCTTGACCATGTAATGATGCGAATGTCACCCAACTTCTGTCATTCAGGTTGCTTACTTGAAGGAGTTTGGTCTCAGTAAAGAAGAAGTTGGCAGATTACTTGCATTTAAGCCACATTTGATGGGTTGTAGCATTGAAGAAAGATGGAAGCCTCTCGTAAAGTACCTATACTACAATGGGGTTTCACGAGATGGCATGAAAAGAATTCTTACAACAAAACCAATACTTTTCTGTATTGACCTGGAGAGCAACATTGTCCCAAAGGTATGTGGTTGAAGTTGATGGAAAATTAAGAAAACCTGTTCAATCTAAAATTACCTTTTTCCTCTTTCTAATTTTCTTTAAACTTCTTCTTCTTCTTTTTTTTTTTTTGCGAATTAAACGGATTAGTTTTCTCTCAATTTAAAATATGTTAACATTTTAAAAAAAGTGATTTCTTTCGGTTTTACTTTTGTTCACTTTATAGGTTTATATTCCAGTAAGATAAGCCAACAGAAGAACTGTACTATGTTGAGTTGTAAGCTTTATATGAATGAAACTGATGCAGTGCATCTCTTTTCTGTACAGGTTCAATTTTTGAGGGATATAGGAGTTCAAGATGATGCAATCGGCAATGTACTTGTCAAGTTCCCTCATTTACTAACTTATAGCCTTTACAAGAAGATACGTCCAGTGGTTTGTTCCCCTTTATGTTCCTTCATGCTCGTTGTCCTGATTGTCGTTTACTTATAGTTTATCTCCCCTTTCACTTTTATTATTATCTGAAAGAGGAAAGAACTTCAACAGGTGATATTCTTGTTGACAAAAGCTGGAGTAACCCAAAAGGACATTGGAAAGGTGATTGCTTTAGGGCCTGAGCTTTTAGGATGTAGCATTTCAAAGAAGCTGGATCCTAATGTGAAATACTTCCTGTCTCTTGGAATTAGACTTAGGGTATTGGGAGAGATGATAGCCGACTTCCCTATGCTACTCCGTTACAACATAGACGTCCTTCGTCCCAAGTACCAATACTTGCGAAGAACAATGGTCCGCCCTCTAAAAGATCTAATCGAATTTCCTAGGTACCTACCATTAAAATATGATTCTCCTCTGCACTCTTTGCTTGAATAAATATCACTGTATTATGCATATGTAAATACCCCTAATTTAGAATACTCTGAAGCACCTCAAGTGTAGTTGATGAGATTAAAATACAGCTACATGCCTACATAAACATCTGACACTGACGATAATGATCATATAACCAGGTTTTTCAGCTATTCTCTTGAAGGCCGAATAATCCCTAGGCATAAGATTATGGTGGAAAATCGGGTAAATTTCAAGCTTCGGTACATGCTGGAGCCAGACACGGAGTTTGATAAAAGGGTTCAGGAAGCAGTTGAAAAGCGCCGGAAATTTGAGCTTGGAATGACTGATGCTGCAGATTCAGGGTCCCAAGCTGAAGATTACAGAGAGAACATAGCAGGTGATGCATGTGACAATGACTATCCTTGCTCTGATTCTGAGACAATGGTGCAAACAATGTAGTTAGGACATTATTCTGCAAGTCACTTGGCACATAACGAGAGGGTATATTTCTGTAATTTTTAGCTTAGTTGTATATCTTAAAATGCAGTTCAGACCTTCTCCAGGTGCATATGTAGTTGGTACATTTTATAATTGATCAAATTCGAAAAGCCAGTATCTTCACATAGAGAAATGTTTAAAACAAGTCTTGCTTAATTCTAATTTTGTTGCATTTCCTTTCTGCAGAATTTGTATACTTTTTTGCACCATTATCTTGGTTAAGATGGTGCTACTTGCCTTGTGTTTCCATTACATGGTCTTTAGTCTTTCAGAAGCCTGTTAGACTTGGTTTTCTACATTTTCTACATACATCAATCATAAATCTCAGTTAAGTGTCTGTTTATATATTTAGCAAATATCACATGAGCCACATTCCGGAACCCAGTACAAACATTTCAAGAAAGCAGTTCTTAACCATGGCTGAACAAACAGCCTTGGGCGCGATCATATCTGAATTAGGATATCAAATCACTGGAGACTGGAGAGAAGAGTTATTAACAATGCTGAAAGATCTGCATGGTCAGGTTGTTTACTCTATTATAATCTCACAGCTGACTCACTAAACAAAGTACTTGATGTAACCACAAAGAGTACAGCTGCTGATATTTAAATATGGTTTAGTGGTGCATCAACACACATCCTTACATGTAACGATGGCTTCTTCGATGTAAACGTGACCACCAACATCTATCCACTTGTAATCTCCAACAATGTGACACAGCTTATAACAGCAGTGAACATGGTGTTCTTTGACAAAGAAAAAAGAAAGAAACAGGCAAAAGGGCTTCATAGTTCTATTCTAGCAAACACTAGTAATATGAACATCAGAGATAATGGTGTGTGGTATGTCCCTGTTAAGGGGTATTCCAATTAAGGTCAAGTGTAAAAACTAGTGCAGAAAGTTTCATGCTCAGATCATCACAATAAATCCTCAACTGTTGAAGAAGAGAGCGCTACCATAATACCTCAGAAGTAGTGAATGTGACTGTTGACAGTGGATTACGACCAATCAGATATTACAGATGTTTCACAGGGAGGCCGGAGGGGGCATTTGACCAATGTGGCTATGAGTGGGAGAAGGAGTCTTGTCGCTTGGCTATCAATGGACCCTCTATGGCTCTATGCTTTGCAATGTATTTCTACTTTTCTTTTTGCTAATTCATGCTTGCAATATTTACTCAGAAGGTGGTAATAATTTCATGTTTAATGCGGGAAACTGCAAAGCCGTAACTATTCGAAGATATGAAATGCCAACATAGGATATTTCCAATTAGCTTGATCTTAATTCTCTACTCTCTTTTTAAACTCATTTCCCATTAACTTCATATTAATAGCTTTTTGATTTAGAACATCTCTGTAATATTATGGTTTTCTGAACTAGTATTAACTTTATTGAAATTATCTTGGAAATTATCCTCGTCGAGTAAGTTAGATGACATCAAAACCGGGGTATATTCCATTTCTTGGTAACTTGGAGCCGGGGGATCTCCAACAAATTGCATTTTCCTTGAAAGTATTATTTCGTCCAAAGATAATTGTACATGTTGGTATATATCATGCTGCAAAAAAAAACATTGAAACACATCTTCAACTGTTTAGATATTCTCGTGTTTCTATAACCAAAGTCCAAAGAGGAAGAGTTTGAGCAGTATCTCATGCTCTCCCTCCAGTGATATGGTGAAGGCTTAAGTCTCAACTGAGAAATATGTGTGTGAGTAGGCATGAGAATCCTCTTCAAAAACCATCATTGCTTTGAAAAAAAAGGTGTTTGTACACGAATCCTTGACCAATCTGATATAAATAACGCACCATTCATTGGTTTGCTTATGTTAGATGCTAGCACATATTTACCGACAACAGATGGTAACATGACATCTGCATAGACGCTGCAGCAGATCGCGCTTAAAGCCTGTTCTGAGTAGTTCTATATCATGGCTCTGCTTGGTACTAGTGTTCAGATTGATAAATTGTTAAGTTTCACAAATATATATCGACTTGTTAACTCTTTAGATGATTGCATAAGCACATGTGAATTGAAGATATTTGATGCAATATCGGGTGTTTAGCACAGTATTTATTCGATGCAGTGAAGTGGTACTATTCCAATATAGAGTCTTTCTATGTCATATTAACTATCCTCTAATCTTTTCTCCGAGCACAAGTGTTTTTCACACACAAAAATTATCATACTTGTCCTATGAAAGACAGACAAGATATTAGCCCTTGACACTAGTGAATTCCGCAAAAAATATAAAAGAAAATGATAATGTATTATTTTATTATAAACCTCTTTTCATCTCACTTAAATCTCAAAAATGAAGTGGCGAATTGAAACGAACAAAATGCTGTTCCACTTTTTCTAAATTTTCAAATCAAATGATTTTGAGTGGGTGTTGATGGAGTTCGATAACTTAACAATAATATCAGAAAATAACAAAGGCACAATGTAACTGGATAAAGCCTAGCGTATAATAACGAGCAGAATTTAAAGTTGAAGTCTCGAAACAGCTTCATTAGATAAGAGGTTATGTCAACTTTAGAAAGGCCAGGCATTGCAATCCTAAATATACATGTAAAGGTCAACTGGAACTTCACATCTGTTGCGGGAGCTTGTGTTGACTTTATGCCCAAGTGATGCCATTTAAAAGGTTTAAGCAATTGAAACAAAAGAAGCCCTGAACCAGGACTAGTAACACACACTTGTGGGGTGGCTTTGTCTGGATAAAGCACCATGTAAAAGATGGATTTTCAAGGAACATCCTTAATTTGGTCAGAATTATATGCTCCGAGAAGAAAGGATACTAACAATCAGTAAGGTTGCAAATGCGAGAACAGCTATAAATAGGATTGTAGTTGATATCAAGAATAGAAACTTAAAATCTACTGAGATTTTATATTCCATTCGACACTTCAACTTATATGCTTCGGAAGATATGGCCAAGTTCATCACTCAAACTGTTATGTGTTTGGTCTTTTTTGTGTTAGTAGCGATGGGTGGGGCACAAACTCCACCAGGAATTGCTAAGAATCCAAGCCATGCAACTTGTAAAATAAAAAAATACAAAACTGCTACAATCTTGTTCATGTGTGCCCAAAGTTTTGCCCTGATTCATGTACAATAGAGTGTGCTTCGTGCAAACCTATATGCGGTGGCCCAACCATTCCACCGCCCGATTCTGAATCTCCTACCCCTTCTCCAGCCACTCCAATTAGGCCCGAACCAAGCATACCATCTTCGCCTACTCCACCACTTCCCACACCTGCTCCTATCACTCCAACACCGACGGCACAACCATCTTGGCCTACTCCAGCACCTCCGACGCCTGCTCCTACCACTCCATCAACACCTACACCATCTTCGCCTACTCCATCAGCTCCCACACCTGCACCACCCACGCCATCAATGCCCGTTCCAACTCCACCATCCGCATCTACTCCAACACCTCCTAGCCCTTACCCTACCACTCCTTCAACACCCACACCTACTACACCATCCCCGCCAAGCTCAACGCCTGATTCAGAATCATCTGTATCTTCAGCGAATGTCAGGTGCAAGAACCGAAATTACCCAACATGTTATAATGTACAACATGTATGCCCCAGCGCATGTCCTGGTGGATGTGAAGTTGATTGTGTCACTCGTAAACCAGTATGCAGCAAGTCAATTCAACCTTAAGTTTCTTAAATTCATCACTATATAATTTAACAAGATTAATCTTATCGATCACATTCCAATATTTATGACTTTATGGTAAAATGCAGATTGTGATAAGCCAGGAGCCGTTGCATATATATGTATGATTGTTATTTTCTTATCATTTAACAAGAAAATGATAATGTATTACTTACGTGTGTGTGTATATATATATATATATTAGATTATTATTATTATTATTATTTATGTAAGTTACATATTGTTTTGCTAATTTAATATTTTAATATTTATTTCTATTTTATTTAATAATTTTTAATTTTCATTTGTTAAAGTGAACGATAAATAAAACAAAAGGATATTAATTATAAATTATTAAATTTAAATAAAAACTGAAAAACTAAACATTATTTTGTATTATTATGCGATATTGTTTAGATATAAGATATAAATATTTGTAAGAAAAATTATTCATAATAGTTAACAAAATAAAAAATAAATATATCATTAAGACATTCGCCAAATAATATTATTTATTAATCATTCGGATTATTCAAAAATTTTAATCATTCAAATATATTCAGATTTGTCAAATCAACCTAAGTATTAATATTATCCGTGTTAAAAAAAAAAAGCAAAATGATTGTTAGGTAAACCACACCGATATCTTTAAATAAAAAAGAACCTGTTTGGATACTACTTAGCTTGGCTTAGAGGACTTCTGTCCCTAGGTTAAAAGTACCGTTGAGTTACTTTAATTTTAAAAGATTTTATATATAAAATAAAATATTATAAAATATGTTAGTTTGAACATTACTCAATGTTCTGCTTACAGAATTAATTTTCAAATTTTCATTTAAAAACAGTCTCCATTATATTCTTCCCATTATAATAATCCGGTAAAAATTTGTTTCTATTCAGCAGAGCCATAGAAGTGGTGAAAAGCTTGCAATAACAGGCAAAATGAAAAACATAGACAAGTATGCAAGTAACATGGTGGGCCCTGCAAATATAACGTTAGATTTCAAATCTCCATTGATTGATTTTTCCACAATCTACTACTTCCTTTGTCCTCCTCATATCTCCACACACACACACACACACAACATAATTATGTACACACACACATATACACACACCATACTGTAACTAAATTGAAGTTGTTGAGTTATGACAATGACAATAAATTCTTATGTCTTCAACATCCTCTCCCTTTCTCTGCTTGTGCTCCTCCAATCTTCACTCTATGCAAGTAAGCATCCTAATTAAGCTCCTTTTAACTTCTGTACAATCATTTTCATCTTTACCCATGTAATAATTTTCTTGTTAAATTGAAACTTTTTGGTTTATGATTAAGTTTTGATACTGTAATCTATAAAGGTTAAATCTTTGAAAGTGGGTAGTAGAAAGAATTGAACTTTTTTGATTTATAGTTCACTAAAATTAAATAACTTGTGGATAATTGAAACCTTTTTGATAAAAGTTTGATGCTGTAATTTATAAAGGTTAAATCTTTGAATGTGGGTAGTAGATAGAATTGAACTTTTTGATTTATAGTTCACTAAAATCAACTATCTTGTAGATGATTGAAACTTTTTTCCTTTTCGATTAAAATTTGATACTGTAATCTATAAAGTTCAAATCTTTGAAAGTGGGTTATAAAAAAAATTGAACTTTTTGATTTTAGCTCAGTAAAATATGTAATCTTGAGGAAATAATTATAATTTGACATGTAATTTTTGATCTTTGACTGTATGTGGGTACATATATGTGTTGAGATTATTTTGTATGTGTGGTAGGTTCACAGTCTTTTATTGGAGTGAATTATGGTCAACTTGCCGACAATCTACCAGCACCGGGTGTGACGGCGAAGCTTCTTCAATCGACGGCAGTTGGAAAAGTTAGACTTTACAATGCTGATCCTGCGATTGTGAAGGCGTTGGCAAATACTGGAATTGGGATAGTGATCGGATTGGCAAATGGAGAGATACCTGGGATTGCGTCCGACCCGAATGTGGCTGGCCAGTGGGTCGGGGCAAATGTGTTGCCGTTTTACCCGGCTAGTAACATTGATGTAATAACTGTTGGAAATGAGGTTATGACTTCTGGTGATCAAGGACTCATGTCTCAGCTCTTGCCTGCCATGCAAAATATCCAAAATGCCCTTAATTCAGGTCACTGTCTGCTCTATCTTTTGGAGTTTCTGTGTGTGTTTTTTCGGTGTGTCGGTTTAGGCAAAAGTAGGATTTTAAAGAGCACGTGAAATATATTTCTAGGTTTAAAAAAATCGCTAATTAAAAAAATATAGCCGGGTGTGGGCTGGATGGGGTGGGGGTGTTTTTAAAACACTTTTGAAGAAAAAAGAGGCAAATTGTGGGTAATTGATACTCTTTTTGGCTAGTTGCTGATTGTTACTTTTAATAGTATAAAGTAGGAGCATATTCCTAAAATTACAAGTGTATTATGTAATTTAGGAAAGGTACTGAACTTTTTCTATACATATATGTAGTTGACATGACGATTGTATTTGTGGATGCTAAACTTTGTTTATTTAAATATTCTGGTGTATAATTGCAAAAGATATCTACAATATTATTATCTTTCGCTTCTACTTAATTTTCATATTTATTTCTACTAACATGATGACTTGTTGCAGCTTCCTTGGGTGGGAAGGTCAAGGTTTCAACTGTACATTCAATGGCTGTGCTAGCAAATTCTGATCCACCATCATCAGGAAGCTTCAATTCTGGATTCAGCGACACAATGAAAGCATTGTTGCAGTTTCAAAAAGCAACTGGTTCACCTTTTATGATTAATCCATATCCCTTTTTCGCATACCAAAGTGATCCAAGGCCAGAAACACTTGCATTTTGTTTATTTCAACCCAATGCAGGGAGAGTGGACTCGGCAAGTGGTATTAAATACTTGAACATGTTTGATGCTCAGGTTAGTTCAGTGGAACCAACCTGTGGTTTTTAAATATAGTTTTCACATTTATATTTACTCTTAAAGTTAGCTAAGATGTATGAATGATACCATGATAGTCCTAGTGTCTTACATCTGCTTAGTAAAGTAATGGCATATTAGGAGTTGGACTTTAGAGTCTAAAACTGGAAAATGTGTCTCTAATTCAGGATAAGACTTTAGAGATTATACTATAGTATTAGAATGTTGGTAATGTTTGATCCAGCCAACTGTTCATTGCATAAACATCTGATTATGTGTTGAAAGTCATGGAAACAAACTTTCCGTATATACGGTGATAACATTATTGAATATAATTAATTCCCTTGGATTATGACATAAAATTTCTGTTTTAATGTTATCCATTTAAGCAAAAGTGATAGACAGTATTTAAAATGGCTTGCATACAACAAAGGGGATCTACGAAAATGTTGTCAGTACACATCACTGTCCTACCTACTATAGCATACTTCGTTAAACATACGATGATAATGGCATAGCCTAATCCAGTCTCAAATTTACTTGATTACGACAATTTCAATTCATTACTTGTACCTTGGTTAGCGTTTCCATCTTATAGGACCAGATGGTAAGCAATATCTTGTAGTGTTTTTCTTACTCCAGTCCAGTCACAGCTTGTATGCTTTTGTACAGCCATCTTTGTATTACCTGCCACAAATTTAAATGAATTTCTGCCTTATGCATTGATGTCTACATCTATTTTTAATATTTCAGAATTTGGCATTTGTCTAAAGAATTTTTAATTTAATCTTATATCGCCTTGTTTAGAGCATCTCAGGAAAGGTTTTTTGTGGCTGGTGACCTGTCTATATCCACAAAAGTGGTTAGAATATCATTGCTCTGAAGGAATTCATTGTACTGATAATTTAAATTGGGTTCCAACACTTGAATTTGGGACCACTCAATGTGATTCATGTGGTTTCTACTTTAGTTTTTGTATGTCCCGGACTGTTGGTTTGATTTCTTAATGTCACCCTTCACTTAGCTCACACTTCATTTGTAATAGCCTGTCCACAACAATTCACATGGATATGATTAGTATGGAGCTGTAGATTCAACTTTTTGCAAGTCCGTGGAGGGCTCGGGTCTTGACAGTAGCAAAATCTGATTAGACCAAATTTACTACTTACCTGTATTGAATATATTCCCTCCCGTGCTAAGCAAGCAGTGAAATAGGCCAAAGTTAGGATCCTTCATTTGAGGAACCAGTTAAGATGAACAGTGCAGAATTTTGACAGTGTAGCATAGCATAGGCATTGATGCCTATGTACAAGAATCAAGATAAAAGTATATATTATTATTAAATTGATACTGTTATGTTTGTGTAGGTTGATGCTATAAAATCGGCCTTGAATACGCTGGGATTTAAGGAGATAGAGATTGTAGTTGCGGAAACAGGATGGGCTTACAAGGGTGACCCAAATGAGGTTGGCCCTAGTGTGGAAAATGCAAAAGCCTACAACGGAAATTTGATAAACCATCTTAGGTCAAATGTAGGAACTCCATTGATGCCCGGGAAATCAGTTGACACCTACATCTTTGCACTCTATGATGAGAATTTGAAGCCCGGGCCTGGCTCAGAACGTGCATTTGGGCTTTATAAGCAGGATCTTTCCATGGTTTATGATGTTGGTCTCTCTAAGAATAGCCAGGTGAGTCTTTTTCTATATTTATGTTGGTAAATTAATTACTGGACTTTGAACTTTCTTTTGGCTTGCGATTTTTGAAGTTGGAAGTCCTAAGATACGTAAAATATGCATTAATTCAATTGTACAAGCATAACTGAAATTGCAATATTTTTTTCCGTATCACTGTGCAAATCATTTTCTCTTAAAATCCCCTCGGTGTTCCAGCTAATCCCTGAAGTGCATGGCAATTAATCCTGTCATGCGTGATAATGATTATGCTTGTTCTTTTTTCCCTTTCTCCAGACACCAACAACTCCAACAACTCCAGCAACCCCAGCACCAAAGGCTGCAGCCTGGTGTGTCCCCAAACCTGGTGTTTCCGATGCTCAGTTACAATCAAATCTCGACTACGTCTGCGGTCATGGCCTTGATTGTAGCCCTATTCAACCAGGTGGCGCCTGTTATGAACCAGCTACTGTACAAGCTCATGCTGCATATGCAATGAATCTTTACTATCAAAATTCCGTAAAAAATCCATGGGATTGTGATTTCATGCAAACAGCAACTCTCTCTTCCACTAATCCAAGTAAGTTCGCTTCTATAACTCATTTCATCATAAAATACGAAGAAAGAAAAAATAGTCGGTCTGATGGATTGAAATTTGAATTTAACTTGTTTGTAGGTTATACAGGTTGCAACTACCCAGGTGGAAATTGAAAGCTAAAATGATCATGAACTTAGTACCAGTCATGATGATATTTTTTTTGTGAAATAATTAAGAACAATCAAAAGATTATGTAGCTCTGGTGTAATTATTATCAAATTAATAATGAAGTTTTATATTAAGTTTGGCATCCAAAATCTCCATCATACATGGGTTGAGTCTTCCACTGTGTTGTAAAACTGCTCTGCATAGAGTTGCATTTTAAATATCATTGTGAATTAATTGGCTTTTTGACAGTTAACGCTACAAAGATAGAAAATATATTTATACAATCGAACTGTATATTAAAACATTGGAAATCAATTTATTATTATAAGAATTTACACTCTTTTTTTATTTAATAAAAAAAATTGTTATTCTCATTCCCTCATTTTTGATATAAAAAAGTTCTACTACATCTTCTTTATCTTCACACGACTTCTCATCCTATTATTGAATTAAAATTAAAATATTTTAATTACCGCAAAACAAAAGCATAATTGAAAAATATAGGAATTAAAATTAAAAAATTTTTAATTTCCGCAAAACAAAAGCATAATTGAAAAATTGAACATTTGCGAGTTGGTTAATTTCCAAAATTAATTATAACATTTTACCGCAGAAGTTATAAACAAAGCTTTTTTAACAGATAATTAAATTGACTAAGATTCCTTAAAATTGACAGTAACGTTTACTTTTCCTCCCCTGTTCCCATTCTATACATACACTCACATGTATCTCTACTTTTATGTATGTATGTATGTACGCTTTAGTAGAGTTTCCCGTTGATTAATCTCCCTCCATAACCCCCACTCTAACCCTAATTTCACATTTTCTCAGAGAGACGAGAGAGAGAGAGAGGGAGAGAGAGATTGAAACAAAAATGTCAGTAACGGAGCTGAAAGAGCGGCACATGGAAGCTACAGAGACTGTTGATTTACTCAGAGAACGATTGAAGCAGAAACGTCTTCTTCTACTCGATACCGATGGTTTGAATTTCATTTAGCATTTTAGTGTATTTATTATATGATTTGAAGCTATGATGTGTTTGATCTGTTTGGTATTGTGGTTGTAATTATAGTTGCCGAGTACGCGAGATCGCACGGGAACACTGCTGTTACATTTGGACCTACGGATCTGGTTTGTTGCAGGACTTTGCAAGGTCATAGCGGAAAGGTTCAGTTTCCGTCTTTCGTATTTAATTGGATTCCGATTCCTTTGATTTTTCTATGTTTGCTTATATATAATATGCTTGGACCGATGGAATGAACTTTATTTTAGCATTAATTTAACATTGATGGATAAGTTAAGTGATGAGTGTATGTATAGTATGTGAATTGTTGGATACGTCATGATTTAGAGCGTCTTGTTTGAGGATATGCAGACTTTATGTTAGTGATAATTAATAAGCTGACCATTAACATAATTACATTGTGTTACTATGTGAATTCTAGGCACCCAGCTGATTGATATAGTTGAGTGTTACTCACTACTCAGCCTCCTTGATGGAAACTAGATATATGTGGCATTACTTAATTACATTGCATGCAACACAAGTTTTTGTGCGTGACCATTGACATGTATTTCCTATAGAATAAGGATAAGGATCTATAGGAAGTTAGAAGAATATAATTCCTCAGTCCTCACTTCAGAATACATTTCATGTAGGTTTAGTATTAATTGAGTACTTCAAACTGTTTAACTATTTGTTCCCATGTGACCCAGAGTTGCAGTATTATAGGGGCCCATATGCCCAAAACCCAAAAGAAACTTGACCCTAGGTAAGCCTTTTAAACAAATATTTGTCCTGTAAAAGGAAAGGGAGAATGGTTGAAAGTGGGACTAACAATTTACACACCTAGACTCAACACATACATGATACACGCTATACCTATTGCATTATTTATTTCTTTTCCACCAAGTTCTGACATTTTGAAGAAGATTTGCAACTCATCGGATTTGGGCATTAACACCTCCTTTAGTACTTTGCAAGAATTTCTTTAGAAAACTATTCTACATATATTTGAGGATCAGTATTCAGTAATCTATCGTGTCTGCACTTTTTCCAGTCCTTGACCTTTTCCATGACATCTCTACGTCTTCAAGCTTTACACTTCTCTAGACCTCATATCTTCTCCACTTCGTTTTTTATTCTTTTAGAACTTCCTGCTATACACAAAGACAACTTTCTATTTTATGATTTTAAAAAATTGGCTAGAAGTTTCAGTTAGTTGCATATATTTTTTATATAAAAACTTTGGTTGAAAAAAAGTAAGTTACATATTTTTCAGGTATATTCATTAGATTGGACTCCTGAAAAGAATCGTATTGTTAGTGCATCCCAAGATGGGAGGTTGATAGTGTGGAATTCACTCACAAGCCAGAAAACTCATGCCATTAAGCTTCCATGTGCATGGGTAATGACGTGTGCGTTCTCTCCAAGTGGACAGTCTGTTGCCTGCGGTGGCCTTGATAGTGTTTGCTCCATCTTTAATTTGAATACTCCCACCGACAAAGATGGAAATGTACCAGTATCAAAGATGCTAAGTGGCCATAAGGGATATGTCTCTTCATGTCAATACGTTCCAGATGAAGACACTCACCTGATAACCAGTTCTGGGGATCAAACATGTATTTTATGGGATGTAACTACAGGTCTGAGGACTTCAGTGTTTGGGGGTGAATTTCAATCAGGGCACACAGGTGATGTGTTAAGGTCAGTTGCATGCTTTTGGATCAGTCAATACGTCTCTCTCTCTCTCTCTCTCTCTGTACACACACAACTGGTACCTTATTTAGTCTTACTTCATTGTTCTACATCATTATAGACTCATAGACCAACAACTTCAAAGGACTTGTACTCAAATAACCCAATAATTTGGTCAAAATGTTTCGTCTTAAGAAATGCTGCCATGTTTCTCTTTTGAAGGAGAAAAGGTCAAAAAATCAGCTTCATGAGTAATAGTTTAGGTCTAAAATTTTGATTTGTTGTTCAAAAGCGGGAACAGATTCACATGGTTAGTACTTTGGGGAACTCTAGAACTTGGTTACATGGATCTCCGTGCTGTACAGACTTGTCGATGTCTGACACAACTGCTCTTGGATAGGTTTGGGGTAAAAAATGATATTAGACAAAGTGATGTGAAGTACTTGAATATATTCATTATGTTAAATAAAGAACTTAATACTTGGTCAAACAAGGGAAAAGAAAAAGAAAAAAGCGACTTGAGGAATGAGGAGCACTATTTTGTCCCTGACAGGCCTCTTAATTTGCAGGAGAGAGATACATAAAGTTCGCTGCAGTACAAACAGAGAGTACTCTACTTTATATTTTACTATCTAGTGAGTGGTGGATGGACAGTCACTGAAGTCGATATATTTTCTTTTTGAAATCTAAATGTTTTTTTTACTGAATAACATTGCTTTATGTATATGGTGCAGTATGAAGATGTCTCATACTTTTATCTCACAAATATATACGCTTGATTCAGTGTCTCGATTAATGGATCAAACTCAAGAATGTTTGTCTCTGGCTCTTGTGATGCTACTGCACGTCTATGGGACTCTCGTGTTGCAAGTCGAGCAGTTCGGATCTTTCACGGCCATGAGGGAGATATTAATTCAGTGAAGTTCTTCCCAGATGGAAATAGATTTGGAACTGGTTCTGATGATGGATCGTGTAGATTATTTGACATCAGAACTGGGCACCAGCTCCAAGTATATAATCAGCGGCATGTTGATAATGATATCCCTCCTGTGACTTCGATTGCATTTTCCATATCAGGCCGACTTCTTTTTGCAGGTTACGCCAATGGTGACTGTTATGTTTGGGATACTTTATTAGCAAAGGTACGAATTTAATTGTCTAGGTAAAACTATTTGTCTGCGTGTAGTAACTCTTAACTGGTTAGTAGTGCCTATACATTTGTTCTTTAGTTTGTCTTGCTGTAGTTACCTATCGATAGAGATTAAATTATATCCTCGTCCTTGACAATCGGGTGGTTGATTAAGAAATACTTGAGAAGGAAAGGAAAACACACAAAGTATAGTTACGTTATTAAGTAGCATACTAGGAACATGTGCTTTTTGGGAACACTTGGTAAAGTTTCCGCGAGTATAGATGCCTAGAAGTCTATGTACAAACTTTATTTTTGAACTTTCCAGTTCCCAAACTTATTCGCTGTATCTTATTTTTCAATATATGTCTATACACATATGTTATGTTAAATTTTGAATTGGATTTGGGATGCTTTGTTACCACATTGTTTTTTGCATGATAGATGGTGTTAAACCTGGGGTCTCTCCACAATTCACATGAAGGTCGAATAAGTTGTTTAGGGTTGTCAGCTGATGGTAGCGCTCTTTGTACAGGTAGTTGGGATACAAACCTAAAGGTGAGTAAATTTTTCTGGTACTAGTATACTTTTGTCATATACTCATATGAGGGCATACAGACATATGGATGCATAACTTTGAAACTGTTTATGCTGCTGAAAAATGTAAACTTGGACCAGTGATTAGGTACTTGATTTTTCTTCTAAAAGATTTTAATGTTTCCGATCTCTGTGTATCTGGTGGTAAAAATGATCATTTTCACTGAAGTTGGTATTCACAATAATTTACTATGGCATTGGATTATCACAGCTACAATTAGCCCAAAAATTGTGAATTTATTTGCTTTCTACATGTATAACGTGTACACTACTTGAAAAACAAGTTTTTGTCGCTATAAATAGTAATATAAACATGATGTCGACACTAATTATTTACTTGGAAAATTTGTCGGTGCATTTAAACACTCAGTGACAGTTTCAGGATAAAGTGACTCGTGTTGCACAAGTTTTTTCTTAATATGTTGAAGTTGCATTAAATGTGTGACTACCATTAACTTCATCTTGCATGCTTCTACACAAATTGATCTGGTATATGAATTTTAAATTTTAGCATTATATTTTGCACTGTCAGATTTGGGCATTTGGAGGGCACAGAAGAGTGATATGAGTTTTCGACTAATACCTTGTATTTCAAGTCTCTGGATTCTTCAGGCCCCTGATTGAACCAATCAGATCTTCTGTTATACCAATGTGGTTAAAGATCATAAACCAGTACTGTTTCATCATGTAGTATTTGTGTAATTATTGTAATAAGAATAAAATGGTTTCGGAAATATAAAGATACTCATCCATCCCGGGGAAGGCCATTTGGGACAGTTGGAGTATATGATTATTCTCAAGTATCAACTATTAAACTACTATAGGTTTTTTTATTTAATATATTGTAATAGCTAACTATAGTATCGGAAATATGATTTTGGTCACATGAGAACAAACTAGACTCTGAGAACTCTCTACCAGTAAGCAATATTCATTTTGTACAAGGTACTGATACCACCATAGACGTTTAAAAATATTTATAGTTTGCGGGTAAAAGGAATAAAATATTATTTTGAGTGAACGTCTGGTGCAGGGGTCGAAACTAGATATTATAGCAATGTAATTTACATAGAAACAAGTTGAAAGTTGCACTAAAATAGCGGGGTTGGGGATGACTTGTGAGCTTTATAGGTGTTTGAGCTCAACTTGTTAATCTTATGATTTTACTTTCTAGTTTGAGACATGCCCTGGCTTTTCTTTTCCTTTTGTGCCATGCTAATGCTATCTCGTATACAGGAACTTTTTTCTGTTTAGTTATTTTGTATTTAGTTTTCTCATTATATTGGGAGCTTGGAAAATTAGTACAAATAATTTAGCTTTACATTTGTAAGGAAGCTACGTGGGCTTCCTGCACAATCTTTTGGAAAGCGTAGTCACAGATTATCCCAGACATTCTCTCTAACTATAGATGTCATGGTTCACTCTCACATAGTAGATGCCTCAAACAGCTCCCATCTGTTTGAATCAGCCCGTATTGTGAGTGTGGCAAAGAGGGAGCGTGTATGGCTCTTGAGAATCAAGGATGATACACCATGGCCGTAGTACCAACATGGCTAATATACGTGGAGCAGGTGAATTCTAATCTGGTTTTGAAAACATGTGTTTTCGATAATCAGTCCTTTTCTAATTTCCAAGGATTAAGAAAACGAGTCAAGGGCTACGCATCTGGATCCGGCTTGGATGAATCTAATTGCCACTTAAATGGCTGAATTTACCACGTAATAGACAATCTGGGTTTATTACATTTCTACATGTCCGCACTGTATGAACTTTCCCCTTCAGAGATGTCATTTGCTACCGGTGAACTCTGTACAGGCCCTACTCCTTCACTCAAGTGGTCAAGTGATACATTGCCCTCCAATGCATGAACAATCTGTTACACATGATATAATATAGTTACTCATTTAGCACAGAAATCTGTAGTAACAAGGCAATGCTTCAAAGGTTTTTACAATCACAGTTCTAGCAGAATGTCTGGAATGAACATACAAACCTGGCTCATTTTCGGGCGTCTCCTAGCAGAATGTCTGATACATGCAGTTGCACTTACTACCATGCGTAGCATCTCATCAGGATTATAGTTGTTCTCCAACCTGGGATCGACCAGCTGGTCGCAACTTCCACCCTCTATGGCACGTATTAGGATAGGCCTGGCCTGTACATCCATTATGCAAAAAGGATACACAAGTATAAAATTATAGAACTTTAAAGTTACATAAGAGATAGAAAAGTTCCTTTTCCAGTTGCATCATTCAAATAATCCTGGTGTTGACAAATAATCTTACATACCCAGTCAACAAGAGTATCACCCTCTGCGTTCACATCAACAGGACGCTTTCCAGATATCAGCTCTAAGAGCATAACACCAAAAGAATAGACATCAGATTTCTGTGTTAGCTTTCCGCTTGATGCATACTCAGGTGCTAAATATCTGCATTATCATACATATGCATTTTATGTCATTGGAATGAAGATAGACTTGTTAAGAAGAGTTCGACAGTAACTTGTGTTATTCAAGATAAGAATTAGTTAAAATTACCCAAATGTTCCCATGATGCGCGTTGACACATGAGTATAGTTGTCAGACGAAAGCTTTGCCAATCCGAAATCTGCCACCTGTTAGTAAAGATTGTAAACACAAAAATTAATGATGAAGGGAAGCACTATAGGGCAAGAGATTGTCATATAACAAGTTACTTATGTGTATTTACAAGTAAGGAACATATGCTGCAATATACGTCTGTCAAGGACCGACCTGACCCCAAATAAACATAAGTATCTTTCTTGACTAAAGTGAAATACCTTGGCTACATATTGCTCATCGAGTAAAATGTTTGAAGTTTTGATATCTCTGTGGATGATGCGAGGATGACCTGTGCAAGACAAGAAAAGGTTGTCCAGATAAATCATATCTATATTTTATACAGCATGAAGTACATAGATAGAGAGGGAGAGGGAGAGGGAGTTATTCGCTTACAATCTTCATGAAGGTAAGCGAAACCTTTGGCTGACCCAACTGCAGTTCGAATTCTTAAAGGCCAATCCATCACTGCAACACCTTTCCCTGAAGGGTTAAAAATAGACGTATGAATGATTGCTATAAGCAAACGTTAGAAACGTTAGAAATCAAAATGAGTATTAGAAAGCAGTGGTCAATATGCTAGTTTCACAGTTAAAATGACCAAGCCTACCATGAAGATGATGCTCAAGGGTACCATTGGGTACAAATTCATAAACCAACATCCTTTTATCATCTGACATGCAATAACCAACCAGAGACACTAGGTGTCGGTGATGAACACGGCTAATGATCTCAACCTCAGCTTGGAATTCTCGTTCGCCTTGGCAACTACCAGATTTGAGACTTTTCACAGCTATCTCCTTACCATTAGGTAACACACCTTTATAAACAAAACCAAAACCACCTTCCCCCAGAAGATTGACCTTTCCAAATTCTCCAGTGGCAGCTGCTAGCTCATCATAACTGAAGTTGCTTTTGTTGAATCCGAGGGCTAAGGCCGGATGTGGAGGGGGCATGGCAGGTTGTCGGGGCCCGGATGAGTAATAAGATGAACTCACCTCACTGCTACTCAATGCCGGTGGTGGTGGAGGAGGTATATTAACACGATGCTCAGCAGGAGGGTTAATTCCACTCGTGTTGGCATTACCTTCATGCATCAATCAAGTAGAAATTAGAACTGAGACAGGGGAAAAGGTGAGATAATGCACCTCATTAGTTTCATCTTTTATCATGTCTGGCCATTATTTGTGTACACCTCATTATCGATAATATTTGCTATTACAACTGAATATCATGCTGATACAAGACTGTATTGTTAAAAAATCATTAATTAAGTTATTACATGTGGAAAACCAAGATTGCAATTTAGAAAAATGTGGCAGCAATGTAGTACAGTATGCTTTTGGGAGTGCATAAAAAAGATCAAACATGTCTATTTGATAACAACATGCTGTACTGAAATTACTGAATTAAATTCATACTCTTTCCACGAGAGTTGTCCCTATAGTAAATCATCTGATCATGTGGCCTTTTGTGCTTCTTCTTTTTGCAGAATGACCAATAGCATGCTACCGCGAGAAGGATCAATAATGCTGTCCCTCCGATAACTCCACCTATGATGGCTTTCTTTTGAACATTAGATATGCCTCCATCTGATTGTGAATCATGTGAGGCTGATGACTTTGACTTATGTGGGGGAGAGAGTTCTCTACCATTGTGCGATGGTGGAGGCGAGGGAGGAGGTGGGGGTGCACCATGCGATTTTTCACTGGATGGTGAAGGTGGTGGTGGGGACTTCTGGTTATTGTCCTTGTCAGGGGGAGGTGGAGATTTTGATGAGGAGCTCGGTGGTGGTGGAGATTGTGATGACGAGCTTGGTGGTGGTGGTGATTGAGTTGATGAATCTGATGATGGTGGGGTAGAATTTGAAGACATTCTAGCAGAGGTTTGGATATGAGCTATGCGGACAAATGATCTGATGGTTATGGAAAGATTCGGAAGACATTTTAGCGAAGTTTTCTATACGATCTTCACTAAAATGTGTCTGCAGCAGACCCTGCCTCTATTCCAAACAGCAACCACTGGTATATTCGAAATACATAAGCTCATACATTAGTGAAACTATTTCATTTTTCAAACATTTATACATCAATAGTTTATCAACCAAGTGGCGAAACAAAAAATATATTACACAAGAACTTCAGAACAGTTATAGAAATCTCACCCTTATTAGTTTCATCGCGATTGAACAAACAATCTCTATGCTTCGTATATTATCAATATTCGAAGAGGGACAAGCTAGACACACAAAAATGTACCTTTAGGAGAAGACAGGTTGATTCTAAGAGGAAAGAGAGCAAAAACTATATCAAGCAATGCAATATTTTCTGACAGGGAAACCATTAGTCTGTCTTTCTATCCCCATACACCTCCTACGGAGAAGGAAACAGTTGTTACTTATTCATACTATTATTATCATACTATTAATGTTATCAAGTGCTATATTGACACGGGGCCAGTTTGTTTTATTTTATAACTAGTTGAAATACAATTCAAACAATTTATTAACGAAACTGTTCAAAATTATCATCATATTTTTGTGCAGCTTGTTAAGGCAGTGCAACTAAGCTACTTAAATTTTTTATATATGTACAAAGCTAATGATTTTCCCCCCTAAGAATGGAGAAGTATGGGTGAAATTCTAATACTTACCATGATGTCAATTTTCATCCGAGTCTATGATTGCTCCCAATGTAACTTTACATGATATAAAATTTTAATTTCATAACTCGATAAAAAATTAAATGCAATAATTAGAATGTCATTAACATCAAATCTATTTGCATCATATTTATACAAAATAATTTACACGGATACAAGTGAGACATATAGTTATTGATCATGCTAATGATCAGTAAAGCATATCATAATATACCTAAACAAAAGGATCACTTCTCCTATATCTATGTACAATTGGTATGCTTGATATAACCATGTACAAAGTGTTTTTCAAAGATTTGAACGAAAGAAAAGAAAATCTTTTTAAAGGATGTTAGATGAAGAGAGATAGTTCTCTCTCGTACGCTCCTGTGAATGGAAAAATGTAATTTTTCCCTTCCAATTTTCCCCTCGAATTGCAAAGAAAAGAGGGGGAAAACAAATAAATATTTTTCAACGTTCAATTTTTCGCCTTTTCTTTGATCCAAAAAACTTGGGAACATGTCTCGGTTCGAATTAGTTAATCATTCTTCCCCCTCCCCTTTCATTTACTGTTTCTTTCAAAGAAAAAAACTTTGGAATTCAATGTGAAGCATCATGAGCATCTTTAGCCCGAGCTTCCTTCTTCTTTAATTCCTTTACTGTTGATCTCCAGTTAAAATAAGTCCCAAACAATTGTTCAATCTCCTCAAGATTTCTCCCATGTGTTTCTGGAAATAATGTAAACATAAACACCCACCCAATAGCTGCAATCACAGCAAATAAAAAGAATGCACCACCAATAGTCATGGCCTTGTACATAGAAATAAATGTCATTTCAATTATACCACTTACACCACGATTAACAGCCTCTCCGATACTGCAACCTTGCCCTAAGTCTCAATGGGAACACCTCCGAGCTATAGACCCAGGCAATTGTCCCCATTCCACTAGAAAATATCGATACGAAGCCTAGCACCCCGATTATGGCCGAGGCAACAGCCCAATCAACAGTATGATTCGCGTTGTTGATGACAGTTAATGAAATTGCTAATATCACTAGAAAAATAACTATTCCTCCCATACTTGTTAGCATCAATGGGCGTCGTCCAATCTTGTCTAGCAAAAATGTTGAAATCAGAATGAATACAGTTTTGCAAAATCCTACGGCAACAGTGCAAAGTAGTTGCTGATCAGAACTTGTTATTCCAGCTTTTTCAAAGATTCACGGAATATATAGAACGACAGTGTCTATGCCATTTGCTTGTTGGAAAAAATGAATACCAATTCCAGTAATAGAAGCGTGACGAACAGCTGGTGTAGGACTAATGAGCAATTCTTTCCATACCCCTTCACCTGACTGTTGTTTTACAGGGACAATGTCGTCGTTGCAATCTTCAGGAATGCCTGCAACTGCTTTGATTTCATGTAATCTTTCATTACCTTCTTCTTTGCTGTCTGAAGTTTTTTCGAGGACGCATCTAGCATCACCAAGTCGTCCTCTCAGGACGAGCCAACGTGGTGACTCAGGCATGTATAGAACACCAAAAGCTAAGGCCACAGAAGGAACTGCTCCAATTCCAAGCATCATTCGCCAACCTAACCAAAGTGGTAGCTTGGCAAATACATAAATTTGATACGTACCCGAGTAACACACCTGTTCACAACACATATAAATGTCATATATTTTACAAAATTATCTCATTGGTTTACCCTTAACGGATATCCCTCCCATCCCATATTTAATAACAAGAGGTCGAAAGTTCAATCCACATTGGAGGTGCTGCCCTCTAGCACCAAAACAAGAATGCATAATCAATGTCAAATATCAGGAAAAAGGTTATCTTAAAATATGACTATTAACAAACCGCTATTTATGAAAACTTCTGGGAAATGAGGTAAGAAAACCATGGTAAGATGCTGGAGCAACCTCAGTGGTGTACACCGGAGCAATCATCATGGCATAACCTACTCCAATTCCAGCTACAAACCGGCCAACCATCAGAAACGCAAAGTTTGTAGCAAATCCCATTAGGATAGCACCGGCAAAAAAAATGGCACCCGCTAATACCATAGTATAACGCCTGCCAATCAAATCAGATGTTTTTCCGGCAGCTGCAGAATCAAAGAGTGAATATATGTTGATTATTCAGACAATAACCTCAATTTGTACATCCGTGAAATGCAGATCCTTTTTAATGTACATAGCTGCTCCACTCATTACTCCAATATCTTTCAAGATAAAAGCCACATCAAACAAAAATCTTAAACAAAATGAGTTCAACATTGAAAATGAGCTAAGAGATAAAAACATACCATAACCAAGTAATTAAGTAAAACAGAAGTCATGGAAGCCAACATAGCACATGCAAAAGCATACTTGTTTTTTTTCCAACCACCAGAAATTTCACGATCTTCCCCAGCAGGTTTCGATTGAAAATCAGAACTGGAGTCTAACGGTCGATAATTAGAAGTAGACATGCGTAAAACGTTGGAAAATACTTGTAAAAATCTCTTTTCTGGTTCTTGAAATCTATAACAATGGTGTAAAACAGAGGTTTTATCCCCCCATTACTTTTGGAGATTTGCAATCTATCAAATGTACAATTGTCACATTGCAAAATTATCTTTTCTGAGCCACTAAATTAACAAGATACTTTTACCATCCAAAATACAATTATAACGTTCAAAGCACAAATGTAGGAGGAGTATGGATCAATAAAAACCGCAATATTTATATATATGACTGATAACCACATAACATATGGGTAATTGTTCTTTGTCCCCTTATTTTAAATATTCTCGTGTGATGGCTAATAAACATATCACACAGACACACATACTCCAAAACATACTAAGGGCTTTTCTAAAACTACCCTTTATACAAGCTAATAAAACATCATTAACCCTACATTCATCATATTGTTAAACAACACTCTCGCGATTCTTTGCTTCTGCAGCTTCTTTTGCATTCAAATCCTTCAATGTATCCCTCCAGCCACAGTAGTTGCCAAACAATAACTCAATTTCTTCGAGATTTCTACCTTGTGTTTCGGGGAACATCGAGTACATGAACACCCATCCAATAGCTGCAATCACGCCAAATAAAGCGAATGCACCACCAATAGTCATGGCTTTGTACATCGATAAAAATGTCATTCCAATAATGCCACGGTTAACTGCCACACCGATACTACAACCTTGTGCCCTCAGCCTCAAAGGGAACACCTCCGAACTATAGACCCAAGCAATTGGTCCCATCCCACTTGAAAATATCGACACAAAAGCATACACTGCGAATATTGCCAATCCGACAGCCCAACCAACAGTATGATCTGAGCGGTTAATAACTGTCAAAGAGCTTGCCAGTACAGCTAGAGCAATAACCATACCCCCCATACTTGTTAGCATCAGTGGGCGTCGTCCAATTTTGTCTAGCTGAAATGTTGATATTAAAATAAAGACTGTTTTGCAGATTCCAACAGCAATGGTCGCGAGTAGCTTCTTGTCATCACTTTTGATCCCAGCTTTCTAAAAAATTCGAGGGCTGTATAAAACAACAGCATCAATACCACAAGCTTGCTGGAAGAAATGAATACCAATGCCCGTGACTGCAGCATGGCGAACAGCTGGTGTAGGGTGAAGGATCAGTTCTCTCCACACGGCTTCATCTTTGCTACATTTTCGAACTTCATCAACATCGTCATTACAGTCTTTATTAATCCCAGCAGCTTCCTTAATATCGGATAGTCTCTGGTGAGCTTCTTCTTTGCTCGTTGAAGTTTTCTCAAGTACCCCCCTCGCTTCACCAAGTCAACCCTGCATAACGAGCCAACGTGGTGACTCAGGCATATATAACACAAATACGGCCAAGGCAACTGAAGGAATAACTCCAATTCCAAGCATAAGTCGCCAGCCTAACCAAAGTGGGCACTGGGCAAATGCAAAGTTCGATACATACCCGAGCAACACACCTGATAAATAATCACAGTCACACACATCAGAAAATTTCGTTAAAATTATCATATTCATAAATTATCAGGTACATGTACCTCATCTAAAGCAATGATCAAACATATAAATATACCATAATCTACTAGTATTATAAAATGTGTAAAAAGACAACACTACTCCATTATTTGAGGATGAGTCATGAACATAGGGCCACAAAAACAGGGTACAAATTTGACAACTATCTTCCATTGTCCTAAGGTGTTAGAGAGAGGTCAAATGGATCTTATGCTATTTTTTAACGGTAATTATCTATGAAACAAACAATACATTACTCCAAAATGATCATTAATTAATTTTGTTACATACTATTTGTGAAATAAACTGGGGAAAGAAAAGATTTGATTGTAACGCACCGGCATTAATAAAAACTTCGGGGAACGAAGTGAGAAAACCCCGGGAAGATGCCGGAGCAACCTCGGCAGTGTACACGGGAGCGATCATCATGGCATAAACGACACCGAGGCCAGCTACAAAGCGGCCAACAATGAGAAAATCAAAGTTTGTAGCAAACCCCATTAAAATGGCTCCAAGAAAAAATATGATACCAGCTAGTACCATAGTGTAACGTCTGCCAATCCAGTCTGATGTTTTTCCGCCCACCGCAGAGCCGAGGAGAGAGAAGATGTTGATGATCCCCACGATTATTTCGATTTGAACGTCCAAAAAATGGAGATCTTTTTTACTCCTATGGCTGCTCCACTTAGTACTCCCGTATAATAAAACACAAACGATTATTAAACTCAACTCTAAAAGATTCGAAATTCAATAATAATACTATAGAGCACAATTCGATAACTAAACTGGTAAGCACTTATTCTCTATTTTTGTTATACGGGGTGTCCGGGTCCGCTTCTATCGTTTCATGTTCCGGTTTCTACTATATATATTTGTATATTGTATCATGAACTACAAAACTAGAATCGTGCGTGCCTCATCGACATCGGGATCAGGATGCTGGATGGCATGATAGACTTGGGAAATCCCCTCCACCTATATGAAAACAATTCAATCTTTTCAAAACTAAAATAAATTTACAACATTATGAATCACTAAATCATTAACATATATTAAACTTACATAGTACTGTGAATATCCACGTGTGCCCTGAAATCCATGCTCTGTAGACGATCACCTGGGATCAACTACAAATTGGGGGGTAATGATGGAATACCATTCATCATATGCTGATGTACACCCTGCAACTCCATCCTTGATATATTTGTAGTGACTCAGTGTCATGACCTCGCTAAGCCTGGACTCCCAAAGCTGGATGAATGTGCTATGGACATAGACCTAATCCAAATGATCATTATAGCCCACGTGCATTGTTGGGTCCCGGAGATCGTAAAGGGGGGGTGAATACGATTCCCAAATTAAAATGACTATTAATAATTTTTGGGACAACATAAAAATTACTTTGGCTCAAACCCGGGTACTATTCATCATCTCCTTCAACCTCAACAACACCATTAAAATAACCAAGAAAATGAACGGTAAATCATCCAAAACACACAACACAACAAGATCCAAGAATATAACTTTATATTCATTGAAGTGGGGTAGATGCTACAAATAAGTTCAAGAACATAAGCTCAAGAACACAACAAAGAAATGATTTTTAGCTCCTCTAAAAATATTACAAATTCTAGATCTAGGAGACAAAAATCAAACCTATCTTCTAAACAAGATTTAGCAATGTTTACAATAGAAGAATAGATGAGTAGTGACACAAAGAAATTCATGGCCCCATAATATTCAAGATATGGAGTATGGCCATGGGGGAGAGAAAAATAATTTTTCTCTCTCTCCCCTTTTTCTTCTTTTCTCATCCGGATGCACACATTCACCACTACTTGAAAATGGAGACTTGGGTTTCCTTTTTATTATAGAAAAAGGTGTAGCTTTTTGCTTTTTCCATCTTTTACTCTTGTCCACTCAAATCATATCTTCAAAGTCATGTGCAAGCATGCCTTTGGAAATATTTAATGTAAAAGTAATATTTAAATAAATATATATAATATAAATAAAGAATGTCTTTATTTATAAAATATATAAATAATTAAATAAATACTTTATTTAATTAAATTAAATATTTCCATTCCACTCTTCAATTTGTGTAGACTTCCTTATCCAAATACTTGGCCCCGTATACGTGACTCCACCACGTCCAAATATTTGGCCTTCTAATCTGTGAAGCTTTAGTAAGATCCAATCAGGTTGTGCCGTCTGTCCCTTATTCATTAGGCTGACATTTCTCCAACACTGATTTACCACCTTTGTTGATCCTCCACATGACTCAAGAAAACCAACAACTTTAGAATGATTAAAATCACATTAACCGACGAGAGCTTGCCTCCAATGTCCTGACACTTGATGCAACGGTCTGGTTCATAAGTGACTAGTCTTGATAGGGGCTCTTGATTCTGAACATGATTCCACATTCTTCTTTGCAAACCTTACTTGTAGCTTCGATTATGATGCACTAAAATCTTCATAGACTAAGACAATCTTCTATAGTTTCCACATCCTTGAATAGATATCAATATCTTTTATTCTCCACTGAGGCATGAACATGTTAATGAACTTCTTCCAATGGGCTTCAAGTCTGTAGATGATCCTTTGATACTTTGTCTTAACTGAACTCTGTGATCCAAGATTTATGTGCACCTGCATATTATTACATGTCTTGTTCTATTGTTGAGTTATCGTCAACCATTACATAGAGATTACATTTAGCATTTCTATTACACATGAAAGTGTAGTGAGTTACTTCCCTTCACTCCTATCTCCCCTTTCAATCTCCCCCTATTTGGTTGATATGGAATAGCAATCAAATACTATTTCCCTTTACAATCTCCCACCAAAGCAATTAAATGAAATTAACTACTAGAGGATAACTCAACTAACATACAAGAAACAATTAAAGTCCTGGACATGAAAATAATATACAAAAGGTTCTGGAAAGATATAATCAGTTAAATCCAGATTTCCTGAGTTGCTGAAAATGAATGATGAATTTCTGAATTTCATTTTCCTTTAGCTTCCTCCACTTCAATGTTCTTCAAAGATGGGGTTCTTTCAATAAAGAAACAAATCATTAGTAAAGACTTCTGAACAATCATTCTTGTTCATCTTGCAATTCGAACTAGAACATACAGCTCTCTATGTTCCCCATAAGAGGTCAACTCATTCTCCCCTTAAGGTTGTTCTATCTTAGAATGAAAGTCACTTCCTCTTTTTCTTCAGGATGTTCTATTTCCAGGAAACATATTTTTCTTTCTTCCCTGCACTACTCCACTGACTTCATCTATCACTGAAACAAGAAATAGAACACA
Source organism: Oenanthe sinensis (assembly GCA_028671895.1). Lineage (NCBI taxonomy): Eukaryota > Viridiplantae > Streptophyta > Magnoliopsida > Apiales > Apiaceae > Oenanthe > Oenanthe sinensis. The sequence continues at coordinate 19,698,573 of CM053795.1, forward strand.
CTTGGACACTTCTCAGATGCCCCTTGAAAATCTCCTTCACATTCTTCTTTACCCAGAAAACTTCTACTTAGCAAAAACTCCCCCTGAGTTGATACTCTTCAAAGAAATCTTCATTTTCATTCATTGATCGTGCTAGAAAGAATTCTTCTGCCGAACCTCTCCTAAGAATGTTCCAAGGACAGATCTTCAAACAAATAGAGCAAAATCCCTTAGATATCTTTTCAGAATAAGATATAGCATTGCAAACCAAGATGTTAAGATTCTCCATAACTTCTCCCCCTTAGTACGACAAGTAACTTCTTCCCAATTGACAGAAAGTAACTTCTCCACTTCAGATGAAAAATCAGTTAAATCTACAACACCTTTAGGGATTTGGCTCCAACCAATTACTAAGAAACTCCCCGTTAGTAATTTCTCCATTGCATCACTAAGGTTTCAATTTTATCTAATTCTCCCCCTTAGTTCATGCAAGCTCCAATCCACCCTTGTGTCTTTAGATATCCTCTAAGTAACCTCCACAAGATAGGATTGACAGATCTCATTTCTTGTATCACCAAGAGATCTCGTTTCTTGTATCACCAAATTCTCCCCCTTAGTTGAGAATATCCTTTAAAACAATAAAAGTATCATCTACATCCAATCGAATAAGAAACTCTCCTCCAATTGAACATAAAATCCCCCTTAGGTCTAAAAATTAATGTCTCCCCCTTTGAGATTGAGAACAACATGAATTAATAGACCCAAAGGTAATAGTTTGGACATTCCCACTAAGCTTCAGCTAGACTCTTCTTCAGCTTGTCTTCCAGAAAAGAATCTCTTCAACATTTCAGAGCTGGAAAATTCAGTAACAGGATTCAAGCATAGTAGCAAGGTTAGTGTTTGGTCTATGGTTTCCTCACTTCTACTACGTTCTGTTGGTGTTTACACTTTCAAGCGTAAGTGTTCTACTCATTTCTCTCCCTATTTCTCTCACTCAAGTGTATCACTCCCTCACTTCACTCAAGTGTTTTTCTCCCTTACTTGCACTCATTCCATTTATAGCAATTTGTACCTGCAAGTAAATCCATGCTAGTCTCACCAAGATATTATGGATCGTTGACTGTAGCATGTTATCGATCACTAAAGATCTAGGTTCTGAGATGGAATCTCAGACAGGGTTTCAGTTAGGTCGTCACCCAACTCACCATGAGCAAATCCATGCACACGTGGCTCGTCGTCGGGGAATAACCCTTCTGAAATTGGAATCTCCTCCATTCCAGGAGTGACTGAAATCCCAACACCCTGATCCTCAAAAGACTCATCAAATTGGTAAACCAACTGAATCATAGTCTACGAGTTGTTGCTCAACTACTTTCAGCATCAACAATCTCCCCATATGCAAATCCATGCACTGGATCGTTGAATGTGGCATGCGTACTAGCAGCTATTTAAGCATCAACCGACTCCCCATATGCAAGTCCATGCACTGGATCGTTGACAGTGATATGCCTTTAAGTTTTGAGCGATCCATGTATTCCAGAATTTGAATTCCTGGGAGAGTAGACGTGTACAAACGTCTCTCTCAATCACCTGTAAAGATGAATTAACTCACTATTTTCAGTCATGGAAAACTGTTAGTGATTGCCTATCAACATCAATAGATTGCTCTGCGGATGTGAAATCCCGTTAGGGAACTAGGACTGTTCCTCCTAGGAAGGTTGACAAGGATTCTAATATATGGCAAGAAATCCAAGTTTCCCTCTAATGCCTGTGAAGGCGGCTCAACAACTTCATTCACCATGAATGGTAAACACAGAAGTTTAGGGGTTTTACCTATACCTCACAATGTGCACTTCTTGCAATGTGTCCTCACAATTGTTAGTCCCAAGAGAGGCTAGAGAACTGTTAGGTCCTATAACATCCCTTAGAAGCAAAAACTTTAGGATTACCATCAGCGTGAATGCTTTTGGTGTGCTTGACTCATTACAAGGTGCTCTGGCTGACGAGCAAATTTTCAATGAAATCACCCTGTTGAGAGAGTTCATTCAGAAACGGTTGAATTGCCTTTTCAGCTCTGCATCCTTTTGAGAGAATACAGATGAGCTACAGATACCTCAATTTGTATACTTCTTTTCTTCTCTGGAGGTAGAGCTGTGGGTGCACTTCCGACTTCATCCTTATTTGCTGCATCAAGTGCAGTTTCTCCTTTAACAACCGCTAATCTATATAAGTTCCTTATATCACCAAGGGTTGAAAGTTTGAATTAGAATGATAGTGTTTGGTACTAAGGCCTTGGTTAGAAATTGATGGATTATTCAACTTCTTGACCTTCCCCTATAGCCACTTAGGCCAAGCCATTACGGCTAAATAGATAGAGTTGATCAGAGCTATATAAAATCTGGTAGAGTATGATTAAACTTATTCTCTATTCCTTCTCATAAATATAGCATCGGAGCAATGTGTCATCAAGAAACAATGCACCAGAGCTAAAATGTGAGAATTAATAAAGAATAGGTAAAAGAATATTAAGCCAAATTTCATAAACTCACAATTTTGAAAAAAAAATTAACAGATTAACAAAAGTGTTCTTTTGAATTTCTCTTAGACAAATATCCAATTGAAAATCAATTCTTTTAACAAAAACATTTTGATTAATAACTCAACTCTATTTCATCTTGCTCACTGTATGTTTTCATAAATTGTTTTGCAATTCATTCTTATCGGATATTATCTCCGACTTAAAACATAAATCATTTAAAAAAAATCGAATGAATGCTTTAGTCATACAATCCAAGGCACTGATCCCAAAGCAAACAACCATTGTTTTAATACTACAGGTCAATGTGAAACAGACATTAACAAGAGTTTTGAAAAACGTTTTACCAATGGTTGATACCTCAAGATCAAAACAATTTACTCTAATAAAATAGCCTGATACCATGCAACCTAAGTTACACGTTATCAAGTAACTTTATTTAAACAAATCGTGGAGAGAGAAAACAGTTTTCATTACAGAACATTTAGAGAGAGAGAGGATATATGATTTTGAAATAGAAAGATAATCCTCAAGAAATGTTCTCTTTCAAAGAAAACTTTTAGTGGCTTTTCATTCTCTGACAAATGAATGCATGTTTAGATAAAACATTTTTCACAAGAAATAGACAAGAAATTTCTTTATGCATTCAAGTTCTAAAGAATGAAAAACATATGTTAATACTAATGAATTATCAAAGATATGAGTGACAATACATTCAAAAGTACTAACATCATTCAATCATTTTGTAATAAAATGCATCTTACTACAAAATAATCAAGCACATAAGATACTTACATTATGCTAGACAATTACCATTTGTCGCTTGAAACAAACACATTTTGCAATATAGATCATGGTAATTCTAAAGCATAAAACATAAGCATCCGCTAAACACTGAACATACATTGACCGAATGACAGCATTTAACTTCTTACACTACATCTCAACAATTATCACATAAGCATATTGAAAATACTCATGACAATCAGAATGTATGTAAGCTCGAGGTACTAGTTGCATCACAGATCAAATACCTTTAAATATTAATGCTAAAATTTATGATCTTTGACAACCCCTCGCGATGTAGTAAATTACTTTTAATATCAGTGTTTTTGAAATAATCTTTTTGTCACTTAGTGCAGAAATTCTAAGTGAAATCACTAATATCAAAAGAATGACAACTAATATTAATGGATTTTGCAAAAGACAAGGATTACATCACTTAAACTACATATTAAGTGGTTCCATTAATATTAGCATTAAACAATTAGAAGTAAATAAAATTACAACTAATTAATATATACAAATACTTATGCTGAAACATTTGATACATATAGCATGAATAACATATGACAGCACAAAGTACGAGATCCTGGATATAAATTGACTATACAAAGAGATGCTACAATGTTAGGTCCCTAGGTCCCGGGAGATCATAGGTAATCTCATAGCGATAATATTGGGTCCCGGGTGGTCACAAGCCAAACATTAATCAGTTCCTAGAGATCGTAGACATCTAAATAGCATGAACACTCTCTATAAACTTTACATTTAAATAAATCAATATTAGATTAGAGTGACATACCTTAGTCAATAGAGCTTTTACTGGTGTATGATTGTTGAATGAACAATTACTCCTCTTTGCCCTAGAGATCGAATGTTTACTCCTTTTGGACAGGAATAACTTTTCAGCTACCAGTTAACATTGTTCATCGAAACAATACCACGCTCATCCAGACGGAAACGGCATTACCTTCAACACCCAAATATTTCCTTGTAGATATTGGCCTTGGCAGCAGCTTCACTAAACTCAGCACTCTAGAAACCAGTAGTCTTGACACTAGCAGAGTAGAACCTTCAAAAACTCCGAACTACCCTTCAGCTTCTGTATCAATACCAAGTCTTCATGTGGATTGATTCCTTGTGCTAAGTGTATCTGCCTCTGGTTCAATTGAGTTAGTTCCTTAATTCGAACCCTACTCAATCTTGATTAGTTAGTGCATCTTCAATCTTCATTGAATTCACTCAGAAAAACCAATGAAATACTCTTATACATGCACGGCACTACCAATCACTACTCTACTACCCAGATTCATCAAGACCTGACTCTAGGAAATGTTGTTACACAAAACCCTTTGTCATGACAGATGTGTCCTTAATGTTTCCTTAGATTTTCAGTGGGTAGAGTAGTCTTCTTCAAATATGATTGAGATCATCTTGCATTATCTTTAAATTGATAATTTCCTTTCTAATATGCAATCACTCAATCTGGATCACTCAGTGTTCCTAAGAATCTCAACTCTTACTCAATGAGCATTACTAGCCTTTGAATATCAAACACGACTAGTTGATCCAACTTACTGATGTTACCCCTGTGATGCTGCTTGCAGCTTTTCTTCATCTGGTGTCATCTGATCTTGAGCCCTAAACAGGATGTCAACCTTTAGAAATTCAGAGCTAAAATCAAACGAATGCTAGGGAGCTTGATGATGTTGTTCACTGCATCTAGATCATCTTAAATCAATCACAGACTCTGTGTAAGCTCTTAACTCCAAATAAGATAGCCTTTCATCACACCATGTGACTTCAGGCATGATTAATCTTACTTGATGTCTTCTCTTTACATTTGCTGATTAGACTTGTTGTGTCAACTGATTCAGCCGTAGTGAATAGGAAACCTTAAGTCTATCCATTATCCTTGTAATTTCACTCAAGGTCTGGATTTCCCTATTAACTCCTCCATTTGGTCATGAAGTCCGAAAACTGAACTTTACTCTAGAATACTCCTTTCAGTGCAGACATAACATAGAACTTCATTCGTCAACAAATTTCATTACCTGCCCTCAAAGTGTTCTTACAGCAATCTGCCTAATCCTTTGAATGTGATTAATCACTGAGATGCTTCATCTATCGAATGCATGAACAAACACCAAAACTAAACAGGGTAGCCTTTGACTTGACTTCCCTTCAACTGACATACTTCACTAATGTCCTTCTTAAAAGAATTTCATTAGAAGTAGTCCTTTCTCACCAACTTCATCTTTACCGTCGAATCCGTTATCTTGATAAACCAAGTATTAGTTGATAAACCAAGTGTGAGAGCATCACTTGTTGTTGCAGCTAACTCCATTCTGATAAACTTCAACGAATAGTTGACTTCATCATAAGCATTACATTTCGTGTCAGCAGTAACCTCACTTCCAGTAGAGTGAGCTTCTATTTCTCTTGACCCCGATCAATACTTGTCATCGTCGAACTGATATTAGGAAACCCTTCACAAAGAATCCCCTAGGTCTTTCTTAATATTGTGCTTCAGATCATTCAAGAAAAATAGGTAACCTTGCTTAACCATTTGAATACCAAAGCAAAAGTAGTTACATGCCTCGAACATGAAAATGTCAGAGATATATAACTTGTACATGTTGAAAGATACTCTGCATTCACAAATGATTAAGACACGTGGTCCTCAATTTGATTGAGTCCAAGGGTTAGAGATATTTCTAAACATAGTTAACAACAAAGCATTCAAGTTCAACATGCTCATTCTTATCTGACTGATCACTCCTCATCTATATCAGCCTCAACAAGTAGTCTTGGCTATGAGCTCAGTGATCCCAACCTAACTTAAGGTGGACTAGCAGTCTATAAGAATCATGTCGTACATATATGTAGTCATAGAAGAATCAATCACTCAGATTCCTAATTCTTCTAAATCACCTTTGTTGTTCACTTTAACATTATATTATCTCTAATTACTTGAGTCAATTTAAATTTAAAAATTTAATTCATGGTTTATTAAACTGACCCCTAGGCAATTCCCAAATTAGAAACAAACTTATCTTAACAAGCACATGATCAAATATAGCATTTAATACAACCATGCGAGTATAAACAGATTATTGACAATGTAAACATCAAGGCACTTAGCATGCAGCAAATACTCTTTCCGGTAAATGTACCCCTACAAATACCTAAGACTCTATATGCTAACATGATCAATTATCGTAAAGCAAGCATTAAATCACATAAGATCTAATCATGAAGTCAAATACTGATAAACAAGCAACACTAACAAACTAGCATAAGTTATCTAATTTATATAGAAATCAAGGTGAGACATGCATTACATCAAACTTATAATATAATGCAGTTCAGCACTTAATACTCTATAATTGAATCAAACAAGTATAAACTAGTTAGAAAGTATACCTGAGCGATGCTTAGCATTCCATCTCGAGTGATAATCAATTGATCCAAATCAATTTCCATTCTACTAACACTCATGGAAGTATCCTTGCATTTGACCTCAATAACAAATGATGTTCCTGCTTCAACCCAAACTGATACCTGATTGTTCTGCTTAAAGACCCCGACATAGAATGTCTCATGTTCTGCTTGAAAAGATCACTCTTCTTTGTATGTGTAGCAATAACCCCTTGATTATCATATGTCAGTGATAATCAAACCTTGTGTATTTCTGCCACTGATGTCCTTTAACCAAATCTTCAATTGTTGTTTTGGTTCTTTGACCGTTAAACTGAATTCCTTTTCAAAATCCCAAATTCTTCAGATATTGATTCGAAAACCACTGATCGAAGACTCTTCCCTAAATGAACTAATCCCCTTTCAATAACCAAATGATCCACTGAGTAGATCGATGTAGAAATACATCTCCAATGGTAAGATCAGGTCTCAACTCTATTAGAATGTTCTTCAGTCAGTTCGTTTGTCCTCAACGAACGAAGAATCAACTCCTGTTGTTTCGTTTAATAAAACATTTTATTCAAACAGAAGTATTTAATTTTTAGGAATTTAAATAATCAAAATAAATTGAAAATGCATTTTTGATAAATAATAATAAATTTCTCAATTTCAAATTATAAATAAAATAAAATAATTCGAAAAGAAAGTTTTGATATAGAGATAACAAAATTTTCAAGGTATATTAAATAATCCTGAAAAAGAAATTATTTCAAATCAAAATTAATTTCCAAAGAATTTTATAGAATTTATAATCCAAAACAGTTTCAATTATAATTAAAATAAAACAGATTGAAAATATAAGTTTGATATAAAAATAATAAATTTTCAAGTCATCTTAGATATTCTTGAAAATAAATTATTTCAACCAAAATGATTTTCCAAAAAGTTTTATGAGATTTATAATTAAAACTTCCAAGCTTAAATTATAATTAAAATAAAACAACTCGAAAACATAATTTTGAAATAGAAATACTAAATTATCAAAACATTTAAAATGTTCATGAAAATAAATTATTTCAATCCAAAAATATTTTCCAAAGAGTTTTATAAAATTTATAATTAAAGTTTTATGAAAAATAAATTATTAAACCTCAAAAATAATTCTCAAAATACTTTTAAGAATATTAAACTCAAAAGAAATTAAATTGGATTTTAAGATTAATTTTAGTTTTCAAATTAATAAAATTCTTAACTAAGAATATTAAAAATATAAAATATTTGCCTCTAAAATTTAAAAGAAAATAAAATATTTTCCAAGAGGTAAGATAAACTTGAAAAATAAATTATTTAAATTTAAAATTATTTTCAAAATATTTTATATAATTAAATTCAAATTTAATTATTAAATTAATTATTAAACTAAAAACAATTTAAGAAAAGAAATTAAAAAAAATTTCTATCTCATGTTGAAACTGCTCTCTAAGTTAAAAAACTTCTACATAGGAATGTTCTACATAGACTCTATCTAGAACATCAAGTAGAAATTCTACATAGGAATGTTCTACATAGGCTCTATCTAGAACATTAAGTAGAACTTCTGACTTAGAAAATATTTCTAACTCCAGAATTTCTACTTAGGTTCTATCTAGAACATTAAGTAGAATTTCTACATAGAAATGTTCTACTTAGGCTCTATCTAGAACATTAAGTAGAACTTCTGACTTAGAAAATATTTCTAACTCCAGAATGTTCTACTTAGGTTCTATCTAGAACATTAAGTAGAATATTCTACATAGAAATGTTCTACTTAGGTTCTATCTAGAACATTAAGTAGAACTTCTGACTTAGAAAATATTTCTAACTCCAGAATGTTCTACTTAGGTTCTATCTAGAACATTAAGTAGAATATTCTACATAGAAATGTTCTACTTAGGTTCTATCTAGAACATTAAGTAGAACTTCTGACTTAGAAAATATTTCAAACTCCAGAATGTTCTACTTAGGTTCTATCTAGAACATTAAGTAGAATATTCTACATAGAAATGTTCTATTTAGGTTCTATCTAGAACATTAAGTAGAACTTCTGACTTAGAAAATATTTCTAACTCCAGAATGTTCTACTTAGGTTCTATCTAGAACATTAAGTAGAACTTCTGACTTAGAAAATATTTCTAACTCCAGAATGTTTTACTTAGGTTCTATCTAGAACATTAAGTAGAATATTCTACATAGAAATGTTCTACTTAGGTTCTATCTAGAACATTAAGTAGAACTTCTGACTTAGAAAATATTTCTAACTCCAGAATGTTCTACTTAGGTTCTATCTAGAACATTAAGTAGAATATTCTACATAGAAATGTTCTACTTAGGTTCTATCTAGAACATTAAGTAGAACTTCTGACTTAGAAAATATTTCTAACTCCAGAATGTTCTACTTAGGTTCTATCTAGAACATTAAGTAGAATATTCTACATAGAAATGTTCTACTTAGGTTCTATCTAGAACATTAAGTAGAACTTCTGACTTAGAAAATATTTCTAACTCCAGATTTTCTACTTGTCCATCTCGAACATCTATCTCGAATATTCTACATAGGAATATTCTACTTGGCCATCTCGAATATCTATCTCGAATATTCTACATAGGAATATTCTACTTGGTCATCTCGAATATCTATCTCGAATATTCTACATAGGAATGTTCTACTTGGCCATCTAGAACATTTTGTACTTAGAAAAATTCCGGTCTTCAAAAAAAATTCTGGATGCCCAGTGAACCAATTGTACCCTCTTTAATCTCAAAAATAAAAATAGATCCAATCGATTTGTATGTCAATCGAGTAGCTTTGATACCAATTGTTGGGTCCCGGAGATCGTAGAGGGGGGGGTGAATACGATTCCCAAATTAAAATGACTATTAATAATTTTTGGGACAACATAAAAATTACTTTGGTTCAAACCCGGGTACTATTCATCATCTCCTTCAACCTCAACAACACCATTAAAATAACCAAGAAAATGAACGGTAAATCATCCAAAACACACAACACAACAAGATCCAAGAATATAACTTTATATTCATTGAAGTGGGGTAGATGCTACAAATAAGTTCAAGAACATAAGCTCAAGAACACAACAAAGAAATGATTTTTAGCTCCTCTAAAAATATTACAAATTCTAGATCTAGGAGACAAAAATCAAACCTATCTTCTAAACAAGATTTAGCAATGTTTACAATAGAAGAATAGATGAGTAGTGACACAAAGAAATTCATGGCCCCATAATATTCAAGATATGGAGTATGGCCATGGGGGAGAGAAAAATAATTTTTCTCTCTCTCCCCTTTTTCTTCTTTTCTCATCCGGATGCACACATTCACCACTACTTGAAAATGGAGACTTGGGTTTCCTTTTTATTATAGAAAAAGGTGTAGCTTTTTGCTTTTTCCATCTTTTACTCTTGTCCACTCAAATCATATCTTCAAAGTCATGTGCAAGCATGCCTTTGGAAATATTTAATGTAAAAGTAATATTTAAATAAATATATATAATATAAATAAAGAATGTCTTTATTTATAAAATATATAAATAATTAAATAAATACTTTATTTAATTAAATTAAATATTTCCATTCCACTCTTCAATTTGTGTAGACTTCCTTATCCAAATACTTGGCCCCGTATACGTGACTCCACCACGTCCAAATATTTGGCCTTCTAATCTGTGAAGCTTTAGTAAGATCCAATCAGGTTGTGCCGTCTGTCCCTTATTCATTAGGCTGACATTTCTCCAACACTGATTTACCACCTTTGTTGATCCTCCACATGACTCAAGAAAACCAACAACTTTAGAATGATTAAAATCATATTAACTGACGAGAGCTTGCCTCCAATGTCCTGACACTTGATGCAACGGTCTGGTTCATAAGTGACTAGTCTTGATAGGGGCTCTTGATTCTGAACATGATTCCACATTCTTCTTTGCTAACCTTACTTGTAGCTTCGATTATGATGCACTAAAATCTTCATAGACTAAGACAATCTTCTATAGTTTCCACATCCTTGAATAGATATCAATATCTTTTATTCTCCACTGAGGCATGAACATGTTAATGAACTTCTTCCAATGGGCTTCAAGTCTGTAGATGATCCTTTGATACTTTGTCTTAACTGAACTCTGTGATCCAAGATTTATGTGCACCTGCATATTATTACATGTCTTGTTCTATTGTTGAGTTATCGTCAACCATTACATAGAGATTACATTTAGCATTTCTATTACACATGAAAGTGTAGTGAGTTACTTCCCTTCACTCCTATCTCCCCTTTCATGCATTCTCTCATGGTTCTCCTCAGGTGAGTCACGTGGTATATCCTGCCTAAAGCCAAACTACCTGCTCACACGATCAGGATAGCACCACTTGACAACTTCTTCAAATATGAGGGGACATTTTGATGTCCACAAAGTCCGAGTAAGAACATTAGGCCTAATATCACCATTCACACCTCTGTATGGCCTCCAATAGAAGAACTCATCATTACCCATGGCATCCAACTCGTAACGAACAAAACGCGACTGTGAGTGTGAAACATATATCATATTCAACCGAACCTTCCACCTGCAATAAATTTGTGGGTCAATAACAGTCAACAACAAAACTTTCATCAAATTTCACAAGTACTTTTTTACTATCGTACCTCATAGCCAAGGGATGCTGAATGTATGCATCATCCCTACGTACTGGAGCTAGTGAAGGGAAACGCTTCCGGATCCATACCTAATTCAAATTTAAAAGTCATATTCACATATCTTAAAGGGAAATGATGCATGTATAATAAAGTATATTTACCTGCAATAGTGTAGTACACCCGTAGAAGTCCTTCTTCCTACCAATACTAGTAGAGCACAACTTCTTATATAAGAAGGCAAGCACCGCACTACCCCAACTATACGCCTGTACCCGGGTATAGTCTCGCACATACTCTAAGAATTCCACCTGCAACTTGTTCCCAGATGCGTTGGAAAAGACAGAACCAATAATCATAACCAAATGTGCCCGGATGTGAAATAACAATTGTCTGTCAAAATCAAGTGAATCCTCGTCCAGCCGATCACATGCACCAAAATGATCTACCAACCATGTCAGCTTCAATCCACCCTTATTCACGTCATCGCCAACAGGGTACACACCTAACAAATCACCAACCATCTGGTACTTCTCTTCTAAACTTTGCTGACGAAATGAATGCACAACAGGAGATCCAATAGTAGGCAGTCCCAGTATATAATAAACATCCTCTAGAGTGATAGTCGCCTCCCCAAAACGAAAATGAAATGTATGAGTCTCCGGGCGCCATCTCTCCACAAATGCAGTAATCAATCCTGGATCATGTTTAATTGCCCCAGTCTGGTAAACGCCATGAAAACCAGATGATACAATAGCTGCCAAGACATCTGGATATGGTGGATATTTTTTAACTTTATCCCAATATCAACGGTAGTTGACGCGCGTACGAAAATCAGGCAATTCATGCAAACAATTATATGATTATATCAGTTAAACAAATTACAAAATGACAGTAATATGTTTATACTTATAATCTGATAATAAATATTTGAAAATTTTTATACCTCTCCATTCCACATATGTTCCGAACGATACTCCTGTTGTCGGGTCAGTAAAGATCCGTCAATAGAACTAGAATGGTAACTAACTGAATCCATGTGTATCTACAAAAATGTAACCAAATATTAATTAATCAAGTATTTATTTTTTCAATTTTAATTGTTAATAATCAAAACCTAATTTTTTGCATTTTAAAAAAAAAGTACATATATTTAGATTTTAATTCAAAATATGTACATACATTTTAATTTTTATTAATATTTTAATAAAGTGATTATTTATATTTATATTAGAAAATACATTCCAAAATAAATATATTTTTATATTCGAAAAGTGTACATATATTTTAAATTTTTATATTTCACAAATATATTTTATGATAATATATTTATATTTTTACATTCGAAAAATATACTTTCTAAAATATAATTTATATAATTATATTTATATTTATATATTAGAAAATATAATTTTTATTAATATTTTTATATTCAAAAATATATCTTTTAAATATCTTTTATTTTTTTATTTTCAAAAATATAATTGTTAATATATTATTATATATTAAAGTTCCAAAATATAATTTATATAAATTGTTATATATATTTATATTTTTTAATAATTATATTCGGAAAATAAAATTTATTAATAGTATTATATATTAATATTCATAAATTTTAAAAATTTATTTACATTTTTATATAATTATATTTTATAAATTTAATCAACTAGCATACTAAATATTCAGTAATCACTTAATTAAAATGTTAATTCACTAATTAAGATGACTCTAATTAAATGTTCTAATTTGTACTAATTGAGCTCATCTGCTTCAAACCAATGAAATTAATCAATTATATTCTCTAAACAACATACTAATTATTCACTAATCAACATACTAATTGCGTAATTAAAATGATACTAGGTTTGAATTTATATTAATTTACTTACACTAATTGACCTCATGTTCAATTTTAATTGTTGATAATCAAAACCTAATTTTTTACATTTTTTAAAAATGTACATATATTTATATTTTAATTCGAAATATGTACATAGATTTTTATTTTTATTAATATTTTAATAAAGTGATTATTCGAAAAATATAATTTGTATTTATATTCGAAAATACATTCCAAAATAAATATATATATTTATATTCGAAAAATGTACATATATTTTACATATTTATATTCTACAAATATATTCTATAATAATATTTTTATATTTTTATATTTGAAAATATATTCAAGTTTATATTTAGATTTTTATATATTTAATATATTTACATATTATCGAACAAAGAAACTTATAAATTATATACTAATTAGAAATATACTATGAAATTACATACTAATTATCCACTAATTACCTACTAATTATTCACTAATACATGGGCTCAGTTAAAATTTACATTAATTTACATATTTATCAAACCAAATTACCTATGGGATTAATCAATTATATACAATGGAGCTATATGAAGAACCTAGATTAGTAATATAGTGGGGAAGCACATGTAATGTGAAGACATATGAAACATATAATTGAGAAAGAGCTTACAATCAATTCGAAATTGCAAGAAAAACAATGAATTTGGAACAAACTTGTGTGTTCGCTGGTGACAACTGACTTGTGCGTTCGCCGATGGCAACTGCGGCTGATAGCTTCTTTCTGAGATTAAATGTGAGCTGAGTTGTGAGGCGAGTTGAAACAAATATTAGGTTTTAAACATTATATACTTAAACGTCGTCATATTTTTTTTTAAACAACAGTTCTGTTCGCCATTGCACACGAGGACAGAGTACCTGCTTCACTTATTTGTTTGCCATTGAAAACTGCATACACATAATTTTAAACATCAGCTGTGTTCGCTAGCTGAGAATATAAACACCATAATTAAACTAAGTTAGCTAGCCTCTATGTTCGTCATGAGAGATTAGGTACATGTACTCAAAAAATTCAGCTACATGTGTACGCCAAAATGGGGATTCAGTATACCATTCTTGAAATATTTTAAACTCCTGTCCCATTTTTGATACTGTACTGAGTCTCTGTCCTATTTATGAAACGGAGCCTCAATTCTAGGTTATGTTTCTTATACAAATCTTGCACGTCAATCATGAGTTGCAACAAAATAAGTATGTATAGTGCACCCTTATGGTCTACGGAGAATTATAATTTAGAGACGTTTGATCCCCAGTTTTTTTTTTTTTTTTTTATAGATTTCTAATCAGTATTTTAATTGAGACAGTGCCACTTGTCGCCCGATTAATGGCCATGTCGATAAGAGTACAAAAGACCAATACTAGATCCTAGGGCCCTTGCCTAAATAAAAAGACTTCTGAACTAAAACTACAGACCCTTGAAATTGAGCCTATCCCCAATAGGAAACGAGTCCAGAACTTGCCAAGGCCACAACTGTTTTGTCCTTGTACATCAACAAGTCAATATATCAGCTAATGATGTCCGTAGAACAACAAATCATACAACCATACTTTTTAGATGCAGGGGTCGCTGTCCGATGCTACAAGTAAAATGTGCTGTATATACTAAGATCAATATTGTTCCGGTGAGAACCAAGAACGAACACTGATAAATTTGTTTCTTTTCCTAAATTTGCACCCCACATCTCGAAACAACTAAGCTACACATGAGTAATTGGGGCCGTGTTTCTTTTACCTCGATAAATGAATAATACTGATAAATGAATAAATTCTTCCTGTAGTAAGTATATTGATATATCGAAGTTTAATAGTCAGTAAGACATGGCATGAGTGACAACTAAGCTAGACAAGGGCAACTACTGTGTTTATAGGTCTATGCCAACCCTAGTGAGCTAGGAATCAAGAAAATTCATAATCTACCTATTACATATCCTAACCTTACATCTGTTTGCTATACAAATAATAAAATAAGCAAATAAATATGAGCATGCCTACAAATTATGAATGAATTATATATACACTAGAAGTTGATTCAGTGAAAATCGATGTATACACAAAAATAACTAAAAGTTGAAGAAATGTCACATAACATCATAAGGAATATATTATAGGCCTGCCGTCCAATATTTTGTGTATATATATAGGCTACAATTATATGGAAAAATGTCTACTTGTCGACGTATTTTTGTTCTAGAGACCACATTGTTGAAGAGAGTCGGGATACATTGCTTTTATTGGTCCAGAACTTGCACAATTCTGATTTAAAATGGCAAGTGCTTTCATATGAAAGTGTGAGGGAAGAATCCAAGTCAAATTCAAATTTTAAGATGACTCTAAAACTTTTCACATAATTAATTTTGTTCTGTATCAAAATCGAGTGTTTTAGCATTTTTAAAAAAAAAACAATCCGGTGATTTCATTGCCGTATGTCTAGAAGGTACTTAGATGGATATGATGAACTTTGAATTCCGTCGATATATAGTTATGTTTGGCTATGTCAATGAATAAAATTAGACGATTTTATTGAAATTCTTCGAATTCCAAAATTCCGATTCTCAGACATGTATCCGCAGTTTGTCTTTAGTAGGGTAGTACTTAGCAATTGAGGGTGTCACTGAGATAATAATCATCGACATCACAACCTTAATTCTACGGTAGTGTCATTGTTCGCAAAATCATTATTTTTGAAGTCCCTGTGATCTTGCCCAGCTTCTCTATTCTTCAACTCTCTCAATGTTGATCTCCAACCACTATACTTCCCAAACAATAATCCAACTTGTTCAAGATTTCTCCCCTTGGTTTCAGGAACAAGTGTGTATATAAAAACCCATGCAACAACTGCTATTGTTGAGTACAAAAAGAATTCCCCACCTATGGATATAGACTTGTATAATGATATAAATGTCATTCCAAGCACACTACTTGTCACCCTGTTAGTTGCTGCTCCCATACTACATGCTTGGGCCCTTAACCTTAATGGAAACACCTCAGAACTATAAACCCAAACAATTGAGCCTATCCCAATAGAAAATAAGCCCACAAAGGATAATACACCAGTTACTGCCAAGCCCACAGCCCAACTAATTTTATGATCCGAGTGGTCAATTATGGTCAATGCTTTCCCTAGTGCAACTAATGATACCACCCATGCTTGTTAGAAGCAATGGACGCCTTTCAATATTATCAAGTAAAAATGTAGCAACTAGAACAAAACTAGTCTTTGTGAATCCAACTGCAATGGTTGCAAGTAACTTTAAATTGTTGCTAGTTGTTGATACAAAATATGTTCACTATGTTTCCAAAGGCTGTACCTGCATATTCGTATCCGAAGGTTATTTGCATATGAGAAATATTAGTCCATCAATATTCGGGCCTTCGTCTACAGCCCAAAACCATGTTGAGTCCGATGGTTGGATCAAACAAATACAAGGAAGCGTGAGGCATATGCTGAGTCTGATCCAATAAACGAAAAGCCCATAAATTATTGAGCCCGATGCTCAAAGGCGGTGGAAATAAATTATGATATCGGAAACCTAATTCTAGAAGGATCCAAATATCTAAAATATTTTCCATCTAGACATTACTTGTTCCTAAAGCATCGGACACGGGCTGGGCCTCAATTATACCAGAAATACGATTCTGAATCAAATAGAACTACGTGGACTTGATCCTTATAAATAGGGTACGTAGGCACCTTGAGAGGGGATCCGAAAATCATTATTGCTTACAATACTCTCAAGAGCAGTCCCAAATCATATAAACCCTAATTGTGTTCTTAAGATTTATATATTTTCTTCTTATAATCTCTATACGATTACCCGATAATAAATTTAATCTTGAAGCTCGACCCGACGAAAATTAGCTTCAACACTAGTGATCCCTGCTTTTTCGAAGATTCTTGGACAGTATAAAACGACAACATCTATGGCAGTTGATTATTGGAAAAATGGATACCCATGGCTGTAATAAATGCATGGCGAACCGATGGTGTAGGATAGAGTATCAGTTCTTTCCATATTGCTTTATCATGGCTACATTTCGGAACAGAAACGATGTCACTTGTACAATCTTCAGGAATGCCACAGCGTTTTTGATGTCAATGAGTTTAGAGTCAGCTTCTTTCTTAGTGTCAGAGGTCTTTTCCAGGACTTGCTTTGCGTCGCTTAGTCGACCCTGCATGACAAGCCAACGTGGTGACTCGGGCATGGCTAGGACACCGATGGCCAAGAAAATAGAAGGAAGGGATCCTGTACCAAGCATTAATCGCCAATCTGAGTCGGGAGCTTGGAAAATCCGTAGTTTAATACATATCCTAGTAGTACACCTATAATCTCCCAAAAAGATAAATTTTAATGGCATCGTACCGTTATAAGATTTATATAGCAGCAGGAATGATATAATAAGATTTTAGCAGAATTTCCGACTCAACATGATCTTAGAGCTAATATATTACGGCAAGTCCAATAGTGTGCTATATCTTCTTCTATATCTATATTATAGAACAAAAACTAAAATTTCTCACTCCAATGGTGTGCTAAACATTGTGCTAAAATAGCACAATTCTATAATTTGTTCTATATATATAACAAAAAATAGATAGAGTTATAATTGACACCTTATCAAAAAGTGAAAAAAGTAGGGAAATGAATAAATGAGGGACATCAAATTTTTACCTAATATATTTAATACCACTTTTATCAATTTTATATTCAATTTTATCAATTTGAAACAAGATTTAGAACAATGCATAGAAGACATGGTGCTATTTTAGTACAAAAAACCACTTTTTGGTATTAAATTATAGCAATAGTTCCATCTATTTTAGCACAGCCATTGGACATGCTCGTTCTCTAATAAAAGAGTTCTCTTTTCTGTTTTGTCTTTTAAATATAACTGACCACCTAAATACTGCAGGCAATTAAAGATGAAATCCATTCCAGTTCCGCATTTGAAATCCAAAATCGTTCGCCAACATGGTACTCATGTATGTCAATTAACGTCAGATTAAGTCGATATATATGGTCGATTATGACTTAAATCAGATAAATCAATTCAATATTACTGACCAAGCTCGGTAGTTGGATAGGAGCATTCAATTGACCTGAAAGCGATGTTTTTGTACTGTTGTTTCATATTTGTTTATCTTTGTAGACATAACTAGACTGTAAGTAATACTAAACTTGAAAATGCATGTTTATTTAATATGCACGTACCAGCATTAATGAAAACTTCGGGGAAGGAAGTAAGGAATCCTCGGTATGATGCAGGAGAAATCTCAGTGGTGTAGACGGGAGCAATGGTCAAGGCAAAACCCACTCCGATTCCAGTGACAAACCGGTCAACCATCAAAAAGGCATAGTTTGCAGCGAGTCCCATGAGTAGAGCTCCAACGAAGAATATAGCACACGCCAACACCATGGTGCAACGCCTGCCAATCCAATCTGAGGTTTTGCCAGCAATGGCAGAGCCAACAATTTAGTAAAGGCTAATTATTCCAATAAGTATCTTGATTTGGACATCCGAGATGTCGAGGTCATCTTTTATGTATATAGCTGCTCCACTTATCACTCCAAGATCTTCAGAAAAATATGATCATGATACTAGACAGCTAGATTTTATGTTAGAATACAAAAAATTAAGTAAAATATCTAATCGTAGCTTCACTTACTATATAGGTCTATATTACGTGCTAAACATGTAACATGAAAATATTGCATGTGGACAAAGTTATGGAAAAGAGTATGTACCATAACCAAGTAAGGTGGAAGACATGGAAGCTAAAATTGAACAACCAAATGCATAGTTGTTTCTCTTTGGTTTCTCAGCAGTATCTGACACTGGTGAACCATGAGTTTCCGCTTCACCATGGAAACCATAACTTTCGGTCAGTTACATATAAAATTTATTTCAGAGTTCTAAATACATTTTTAAAAAACATCAAATATAATTCAAACAGAAAACATGCTGCTAAGCTAGGCTGTACATCTTCCGAGCAATGAAGCATACATATGTACTTATGTTAGTTCTAACTGAACTAGGTTCGATAAAATATCTGAACGGCTTAAGTTCCAACTCAATTCGATTATTATTGAGTCAAATTTAAGTTTCCGATTCTAATTTGAATAGGTTACAAATAATTTGACTCGTTCACAACTTCACATCCTAGGTACATATGATTTAGCAGTAGATATAACATTTTATTAGAATTGTTACAATTATGTCAAATATTTGTAAGATTTCTTTTCATTATCAATTAGTATACTTGGTCAGATGTGTGTTCTACGTTCTTGTTCAAAGTTGTATGTGGGGTTTTCCACGTTGAGGTTGAGGTATGGAGATAACTATAATAATATTATGTAGACTGTAGTTACAAATCTGTTTCATGTCTAGGTAAGCAAATCGTGTGCTATTCTGTTTGCATAAATATCTCTAATCTATTAATAGTCTATGACATTTTGATTTCTTAACAGCATCTCGATCATCATTTTGTACTCCTCGGTTTTTGATCCAATGTATCGTATCAAACAGGGAATAAATTATCCTTTAAATCTTATAAAAAATGATTTAAGGACCTAAAAACTATATTCTTAGAACTCTATTCGGGAACAGTAAATTCCTTCTGGCAAAAAAAACTTATAGAATTTTGAACTCCAGCATTGCTGCACTCACTGACCTTTAGCCCTATTCATAGCAACTGTATTTGTAAACATGTTCCTAAGCGCTGGGGTTGTGCTCATTTTTTCAAGGGACACTTTTAGGCTAAATTATGAAAAGCAATAAACATTGATCCTGAAATGAAGCTGTAAGAGCAATCTACTATCCTGATTGTCATTCTTTTCTGGTTCTAAGTTGTTTTCTCGATACATTTTTTTCCTTGGATGCCGTCTATCTATAATTACAGCATACGGATATTCGAAAAGTGGCATTTTTGAGATCAAACCTTAGCAATTCCCTGTTTTAAGCTCAGGAAAGCTGTATCATGTTAAAGTGTTAAACTGTGTCTTACAAATTGCTCCGATTGAAAGTTGTAAAATTCGTTGTGCCAATATGCAAATTATTATGGTAATACTCATTTGGGTGCATTTCCTATATGAATGGTGGATGAAATAATTTCTATATATTCTTATGCACAGTAATATGAAAATTTAGATCTAAAACTAGAAGTAGCGTGTGAAAACTTCTTGTATTTTCTAGAATTTAACAGTCTACAGATTATGGTCTTTCTTCTCTTTCTACGCTCTCCCTCCTGCAGCTCGTATGTTTTCTCTTTTGTTGGTTCTTTATGCAACTACAGTGTTACCTCGGGCTCGGGCCCTTCAATTTTCTACCATTCCAGAATATTTTTTATTTTCGGTTGATGCGAAGAAGAGTCACAATAACGCATTCAGTTGCATCAGGACTGTAATTTGAGGTGAGCTAAGTCAGGTATTTTTTAAAGGAGTCGAGCCACTCGTATAAGTTAAATGAGTTTAAACCTCTGACCGAACATGACATGACTGGTCTAGTAAACGAGTCGAGTCGAGTTTACTCGTGAGGCAGTCAGACAGAGTTATGTAAAATTAATATAATCTACATTAGTGTCATTATTTTCTTGTACCATCTGAGATGATGCATGTCCATTAAGTATGTATGTAATCTAGAGTAACAAAATTTTCTTCCTGCAGAGGACATATCTTTATTCAAAGTCTGTACCTGCATAAGAAAATTCGAGCTATGCTGCAAATTTCCTTCCTGCAAACAGTTAAATTTTCGACTTATATCCCCAAGCTGTTTATTCGATTGTGCAACGAATTTAGCATCTTTTGTATTCGAAATGATCCAATTGAAATCCGTATTAAATCTGATAACGGATACATTGACATGATAATAATAATGTTAGCATTAATCATGATCACTTAGTTCTGGTTTAGAGGTCCACCACACCACCAAAGTTGTATTTCTTGCCGACTTGCCCTATCTATCATCCAAGTGCATTGCACATCCTTACTCCACTTATGTTTTCGAGTTTCAAAACTGAAGGACCATTTATTATTCAAAGCACAAATTTTCTTGAGGGCCACAAAATTGAGAAATGACCCTCTTAATCACAATTTAAGAGTAAAATTCTTAAAAAGTCCCATCTAAAAAAATGGCCCTTCATATCACTAAAAACATATTTATAAATTACATTTAGATTGTATTTGTGAACATGAATTTCATTTCAGATGATGAATTTGAAATGACAGAATTTAAGTTATCATTTCAAATTCTCATATTTATACTAATTTCAAATCCAAATCTTTTAATTATCTAAACATATTATTTGATCAAATTTAAAATTTTAAATGAAATTCATGTTCCCAAGTCATTATATCTTTGAACAAAATCCAAGCTGATTGTGTTGGCGTGTTCCATTCTGAGCGTTACGAGTCCCCTGCTATTTTGTTCTTAGATTAACCATATCCATGGTTATATTAATAAAAATTGATTAATTTAATTTTAAAAAGTCAAACTTTGGCCAAATTTATTGGATGAAGTATTACTTGAAAAAAGTAAAACAAAACTGCTTTTTAAATTTAAATATAAAAACCGAATTCATCTAGTTTAAGAAAATATTTAACTATGAAATGTGATTGATATCCGATTCGACAAATAAAATTTCTGGCCACGTCTAGTTAGGAGCCGGATCCGGCACTATTTTTATTCCATTTTGCTGCCTCATTTAACTCCCAAAGTTGAAAATCTAAAAACATATAGTACATCTTGGCAAAAAAAAAACATATACGGAGTAGTACAAAATGAAAAGAACAAATTAAAAATAAACATTTAAGTGTATCCTCCGTAATATTCATTCTGTCTCCCATGATGAACAAATGCATCTGCCAGCGAAGCTTACAGCTTGAGATTGTGGTTACATCCAGTTCCTTTCTGGTTGTTTCATTTCCAAGTCAACCTTTGTCAGAATAAAGACATTACATACATTAAGGTACTTCTTTCACTTCCATATGCTAAATTGACCTTACTAATACAATTTCCCCCAAATCTTTGAATCATTCTTATATCTCATCTCCATCAAAACCCCTTTGTTATGTAGTGGGCAAGTCTAATTTGTGGTAAAGTTCAAATCTTTAGTTGAAATTTCATTTCTTGAATCAGATTTGAGTAAAGGGTCAGTGTCAGTTTTTGCAGTTCTTGATTCTTGAAATTGTACAGACACACACACAGTAATGGGGAAGGGAGGAGGCTGTGTTCCAAGCAAAAAGAAACCACCTTTGGGTGTATCTGGACAAGATGCACCAGATGTAGTAAGTGAAAGATCGGTCACAGTTGAGGAGCAAAGCCAAGTTTCTGATGTAAGACCTCAAATTCAAGATGAGGTTTTGCAGACTATTAAGAAATTGAGGATTTTTATAGTGTTTTACTCGATGTATGGACATGTGGAAAGTCTTGCAAAGAGGATGAAGAAAGGGGTGGATGGGATTGATGGGGTTGAAGGGGTTTTGTATCGGGTTCCGGAAACTATGTCACAGGAAGTTTTAGAGCAAATGAAGGTGCCCTCTAAGGGGGATGAAATTCCAGTGATATCTGTTGATGATTTGGTGGAGGCTGATGGTTTGTTGTTTGGATTTCCGACAAGGTTTGGTAGTATGGCTGCACAAATGAAGGCATTTTTCGATTCCACTGGAAAGTTGTGGAATGAGCAGAAGCTTGCTGGTGTGCCTGCTGGATTCTTTGTGAGTACTGGCACTCAAGGAGGTGGACAAGAAACCACGGCGTAAGTTGAAATTCTGGTTGCATAATCTAGTTCTATAATTATTGAAATAGCTTTTTCATGGTATTCTCTTTACATATAATTAGCTGGTGGAGTCAAGTTTATGTGCTGAACCATACATCATTTAACTCTAGTAGAATGTGTACTACTAGAGACTATTCCCTCTGTCCCATTCATTTGTTTACATTTCGGAGAGGGTGTACGGCACACATTTTAAGGTGCATACAAAGTATAGTTCCATAACTCATTTTTTAATTTTTTTTCTCTGAATAAAAATTTAATGTTTAAACTTTTATTCAGAGAAAAAAAATTAAAAAATAAGTTATGGAACTATACATATATGCACCTTAAAATGCGTACCGGATACCCTCTTCCAAATGTAAACAAATGGGTGGAACTGAGGGAGTAATAATTTAGCCAAGTGTAGCTCTTCAGAAATTCATATACAAAGGTGAAAAGGCCATAAATATCACACAATAAATTTGTTCAGTGAGAAAGGTAGAAAATTGAAAGTCACTAAGGTTTAAGATCATAAAACAATCACAAGTTCATGTCAGTTTCAGTATAACAAAGAGTAGATTGTCTGCATCCAATTGGTTAGGACAAGTATATTGTTCCTTTCTTCTCTGAGAAAGTTTACTCCAACAAGTTGACAAAAACATATGCAGAAAATAGGTATTAATGTTGAATAGTGTAATTGCAGGATGTTCAAGTGGGTTGAGTAATCAGCAAACATAGAGAGATTGAATCATAACCAAAGACCCAATGCATAAGTTGAATAATAATTAAACAAAAAGGAAATTACTATTTGATCTTAATTCATGCTCAGGTTCCTGATAAATGGACCTTTTACCTAGATATGACTTCAATTATCATGAAACATTGACAAATGACAATCAACTGAGCTCTAAGGTTGTCCATCACTTGATTGTTATCTAAAGACTAAAGCTTTTAACTATGATAAACCATAGGACTGCAAACGACTGGCCTTTGTGTATTTTTTTTGGTTGCAAGTACCTTAGGATTTGATTGAGTGATCTTATTACTTTTAGGGCTTGTTGGCATGAAATTGACCTGGCTTCATAGTGTACTTTTAGAGAAATTTCTTTTTCAGATAGATAAAGATATTTCATAGAAGTCGAAATGTTTACTGATGAAAGAGATGCCTTTTGGCATAGCCAAGTCAGTCTCAGGTCATCAAACAATGACAAGGCCTCACAGAAATAAAAAGACACGTCCACCCCTTGTGACCTCGTGATTCCTTGCTTTGAGTGCCACTACGACTCCTTCCCTTGAGCCCTGACATACGCCTTATAAATTGTCTTTCTAAACCACCAACAGCCTGACTTCCCTAGAGTGCAGGGATTGTTAAATGAAATTTGGGTGACACCTTGGCGGCCTTGTTGATCATAGCACAAATCGGTACCAAGTCCTTCCGCTTTGGCTTAGGTTATATGATCATACGAAAAAGCAATTCATGACAATGAACTTATATATGTTGATGATTTCATGTACACAATTGTTCTCTTTCTTCACGACAGATAGAACAATTCAATTCCTTTTTAATGTTTCATGAATTGCTATAATCATATCTTTCTTTCCAACTGCAGTTGGACAGCTATCACACAGTTAGTCCATCACGGAATGCTTTATGTTCCAGTAGGGTATACATTCGGAGCCGGAATGTTTAATATGGAAAATGTAAGAGGAGGTTCTCCTTATGGTGCAGGAACTTTCTCAGGGGATGGCACACGACAACCAAGTGATACTGAGCTTGCGTTAGCAGAGCACCAGGGCAAGTACATGGCTGTGATAGTCAAGAGACTTTCTCAGCCTCAGTCATCTGAATCAAATCATAACACCAGCTAGTTGTTTATATCAACACCTTCAATGCATCTCATAATTCATTTGCAGATATGGTTTTGTTTGTTTGTATGTATGATTCATAACATTTTTGCTGTTAGATTTAAAAAGCCTAAGCCCAATTCTTGTAATATGATATTTATTTGATTGTTGAGAGTATTGTAAAAGTGGTATTGATTTTGATTTGTCAATAATAAATATTTGTTTCGTTTTCGTCAGCTCTTCGAAGCTGTATTAATCTTCCAAGATTTTACTGAGGATAAGTAAAAGAGGTGAACAATGATCACAAAATTATAAACATCTAAATAACTTCATTTTCATAAACTAACACAGAAATTAGAAAACGAAGCAAATCAATTTTTTGGTTATAAAATTGAATTAATTTTTTTATCGATATGGATATTTGTTCGAATTTATGTTTGAAATAAATTCAAACCAAATCAAATTCAAACCGATCTAAACCAAATTTGGAACCCGTGATTATGGACCTGAATGTTAGGCGGCCGAACCAATTTTTAAACCATTTGGAAAATTATTTATTTCTGAGAAATAAGATTACACATCGCGCACGTATAACAACAAAAAAAAACAACTTTGAAATCAAATGAAATAGTTAAATAGTTAAAGAAGACATGTATGGAGAGCTACTAGTAAACACCTTCTAGGGAATAAAAGATAAGGAAGGTGTTATCAGCGAAACTTCCATAATAATTTATATGGGCCTCCTATGAATCAGATTAAGCACCATTTCTTTAGCTTATCTGGGATTAATGGAGCCACTCTCATTACATTCATTCTGCTATATATTATCAACATTATATAATCAAAAAAAAAAAAATATATATATATATATATATATATATATAATCAAGAACAGAGAAGCAAAATTTATGAGATTTTATATAATGAAAAGAGATACAATTCTGGGCTGCAGAGGCTGCTGCAGATTCACACCAGGGTGGCTAAATATATATATAACCTCTCACTCAAAACCCTAATAGCTGTCACTTGTTAGTTTTTGTTTATGCCCCTATTTTTTTACTTTTTTATGTTTTAGTCCTTTGAGTCCTTTCTTTTTCTTAAATTAACTTTACTTTTTTTATTATATATATTAGAAAAAAAATATTTTTCAGAGCTCATAATACATACTTATATTGATAGGTGCATATCTTTTATTATTAATCTATTTAATTTATAAAAATAATAATTTGATTTCAATATTAACAAAAAATGTGCACCTATAAATATAAAATATGCATATATCCTTTTTTATATTTTTCTAGAAATAATTTGAATTTGATTATTTAAAATTATATTATATTAACAAAATAATTCAATCGACATAAATTAGACATATATTTAATAGAGAATAAAGTTTCGATATTAGATTTGAGGACCTTTACAATAAAAAATGTAATTTTATTTTATTTTTCAAAAAAAAGTTGATTTTAAGATTGATTCTTATTGTATCATTATATATTTCTGGTTACAACTCAAATTAACTTCTTAGCCTAGCCTCTTTTTGGCGCTTCTTAGTTGCTGCTTTGCTTTGTTGACAGAGTAGAGATGGAGGGAGATGCTATCGGGTTAATTTTGGGCCGGGCTTCGGAGCTCCGGTCCAAGATTAGTACTTGTATCCAAGAACCATCTTCCCAATTAAGTGATGGTGATGAAGGAGAAGATAGTAAAGAAAAAACCCAAAATATTAAAGTAGAGAATGAAGCAGCAAAAGAGGATCTTTGCATCATTAGAGATGCTTTTCAGTCTCTTGAAGCTCAACTTTCTTCTTTGCAGGTTCATATTTTTCAGTTTCAACATTTTTTTATATATTTGTTTTGATTTCTTGCACATGGTTTCTCTTCAATTGCATTTCTTGAATATAATAATTTGTAGTAGACACTTGGAGATTAAGAATGGTGTGTTTTATGCACATTTTTATTATTTTTATTGATGCCCTTTCGTTAAATAGATGGAAATGTCGTAGTGAAGTTCTACTTGGTAGAGAGCAAAGTGATTTTTGCTAATTTGTAATGTGATTATCATTGTTGGATTACATGTATGCCACCCCCTTTTTTTCCCTATATTATTTGTTTCATGGGTATGATATACTTCCCAAACAATTTATATCTCCGTCTTAGGTTAAATTTTGATTAAAAATTTGGTGGAAGTGGATGAATATGAGTTAATGAATAATGGATGACCAAAGCTTCATATTAATGCAAGTCAAATGCTAATGTTAAAAACTTAAAATAGATGTAGCTATTGCTATAAATATGAAATCAAAAAGTACATTTTGATGCTAAAGTAGAATTCATGCTCTAATGCATGATTTTAAAATAGAACCAAATAGATGTAAAATAAAACTTTTAAAATAGATTTCATGCTCCATGGTTTTAAAATAGAACCAACAATAAAACTTGTTTTTATATTCATTTCCCTCCGATTTCTCGATTTCTCAATTGTATGCCCATATGGCAATTATAGCAACATCAATACTTAGTTCTAAATATAGAACCAAGTATAGCATTTTTCTATTTTAGAACCTTCTTTAGCATTGCATTGGAGTGTTATGTCTTATAATTGATGCCATATTATTATTGCATTGGACTTGCTCTTATAGTTTTGAATGAGATATTAAGGATTTTAGACAAGATTTTGGTACTTTCACAGTATGCGGTATGCCTACTTGGTGTCTAAAAGACTAAAACAGACCGTGGAATAAACTTAACCTCCTGTTCGTATAATTTCAATTGCCTTGTTGAAACAATCCTAAAATACTAGAACTGGTGGTCACAATGGTTAAGTTTTTATATATGCTTTTCACTAGAGTAGGGTTCGAATGCCTCTTTATAAAGAATAAGGGTAAGGCTGCTTACACCGAGACCGCCCAGACCCCCTGCTAATATGAAACTTATGTGTTGGTACGCCCTTCTTTAAATACTAGAAGTTAAAGGTGACTAGTATCCTGTCCGCCATTATTATTCAATTGAGAAAATTTGTATATGTAGGACGTCCAAGCAACCTATATGGGTGATAATGTCAATATAGTGAGCATCTACATGTAGTTTCCTCCCTCCTCTTAAGGTCCTCTCCTTCAGAGGTCTAAAAGGACTGCTAAAATAGAAAATCTTAAAGAAAGATGCGAAGGACCCCACAGTTTCCTAGCTGCAAGAATATTTGTTTATTTCATCCTCACTAGTCAGTAGTCACTCCTTGCGGAAAATTTTAATAGAAACCTTTTCTGTCAATTGTTTTATGTTTTCCCCGTCTCCTCGCACACAATATACTTCATTTTTCTCATTATTAATATGTAGCAAGACACCGTAATTGCTAATGTGAAATTGAAAAAATTATCTTTCATTCGAAAATAATTTGAAGGTTTTGTTGTGTCCATCCTTGACTGTTTCCAAATACTTAAATATACGTTAGTGATTACTCATGAATAATTCCTATAAGATGGGTGTCATTGGCGGTATATTTTTCTTCAATAGTGAAGAATGAAAGTCACGCCAGATACTGGAGCTCTGTTATCATTAGTCTGACACTGACTATCATTTTCATTTGGTTAATTTCAAGTACAACAGATCTGAAAAAGAAAACTCTATGTTACAAGGATACAATATGCATTCCTCTGTACTCAGTTCACCAAATACTTCAAGTCTGTTCGTAATTAACTTTTGATGGCCAGGTACTACAGAAGCAGCAATGTTATGAAAGGGAATCAGCACTGGCTGAAATTGATTACAGCCGCCAAAAGTTGCTCAAGAAGCTGAAGGACTACAAAGGTGAGCACTTAGAAGTCTTGAGTGAGGCTACTGCTTTTGCCAGCGAAACGGTAGAAGACAACAATGATCCTCTCCTTCCTCCATATCCTAGCCGACCTTCTGGCTCCCTTGTATCTGAAAATGACTTTCTCTCACAGTTACCTTCCGTGCGTACTTTCCTTCCAAATGGGTTGACAAATGGTGCATCATTAAATGGAATGGAAGCTAGTCAACACAATTCTGAAAGATATAAAGTGCAATCTGAATCTAAAAGGCCATTTAGACATCTCATCAACATGGCAACCAAGACAGTACTTACTCTAGTTGGTATAGCAGGGGTCCTAAGTTTGGCTGGTTTTGACCCTAAGCTTAGAAAAAAGAATGTTCAGTTTAAGGTTTCAGGTCTTGTTCAAAGGCAAGGTACGGAAGGGAAGATACCAACGGTTCAGTGCCCTCCTGGGAAGGTCCTGGTGGTGGAAAATGGTGAAGCTCGATGCCTTGTCAAAGAAAGAGTTGAAGTTCCATTCAAGTCGGTCAATCTGACACCTAATGTGAATTATGGATGTGGATAAGATGGTACTTTCAACCTACCATTTGTTCATCCTGTTTAATGATAAGTTCTTGAAGATTAGAGCCAGTGTAATATATTAATTTAGTTGTAGAATTATAAATTTGATATCGTTTTGTTATATTGCATCATTATCTTCGTTAAGATCTCTGATGAATCTTGTGGTCCCTGTAAAGTGATTTTGTATTAATTTGTTAAATAAAGTGTCTTTGTGAGTTTGCTAGTTACAACAATTCTTCTCCAAAAGTTGATTCTTCGTAGACATGTAGGTATCAACATTTTTAGCACAGAGCCAAAATTTTAGAGAAACAAAGAAAATTAAGCTTTTTGAGTATACAATGGTCAGTACATATATCAAGGAAAGCCCCCATTAACTAGAAGAAAATCTGGACATTTATGCTATAAATGGTTGGAAATGCCCTAAAAATCTAATAGAGTACCAATTTCTGTCACTGTGCAACATTTTAATATATTTTCAAGAATTTTAGTCCTAAAAATGCTGGTATATTTACCATTGTTAATGATCAATCATAAATCTCAAAACTCCGTTTGCCATGAGCCACCAAAGAATTTTTTCCGACCATTTCAAATCCAGCCAAAGGGTTGCTTCTGCGCTTGGATTTAGCCACTGGGCGGCCGTTTCCGGACACTGGAACTATTTTTAGGCTTCTTGTTTGCAATGCTGTGCTAGCCTTAATAGCCAGTGAGCATAAATCTTGTAACAAAAGCGGTACATGCGATTTTGATATTGGAATGAGAAAGTATATATGACCAAGCTGTAGTTCATGATCAGTGGGCAGTTGAGGTGGATGTGAACCAATGTACATGGACTCTGAGCTGCAAAGCAAGGAGTCTGGATGTTGGGACAGAATGTGGCTGGCTTTTATGGACACTGAAAATTCTTGGAGCCTCCCATTGATGTGAATAACCTTTGCCGTGGATGGCCAATTCAGAACTTCACTTTTTCTCATAATGTTAGAAGAAAAACACAAGTTACCCATCACTAAAATATATGAATTATGTATTGATAGAGACTAGAAATGAATGATCTTGTAGAATAAGATTGTGGCTTATACAGGGAGAGAAAGCAGCTGTGTGCCTATATGGCACGCTCTGACTGAGGTTTAACTCTCCAATAATTTGTATGTAATATCATATAATACTCTACTTGGATTATATACAGGAGATCCCGATAAGTGATTTTTGAAAAATATTTATTCGTTATTTTTTTTCCGGATAGGTGAAAATTCTAAAAGATTGTTTTAAGCAAAGATACGACGTAATTCTTGGATATGTTTTAACTTTTTCTATATCAATATTTTTCTTTTTTATGAAATAAATTATATTTATATTTTAATGATATGCATCTCATGTTCTCGTTTTCTTTTACTAATCTATGTATTGCATCTTATTTTACTTTTCTGATTCGTATTATTCTAATTTCTAAATATTAATCATATATCAAGATAAATATTTGCATTATTAGGTCCTTACATTATAGATTTAGTTTAATTTTTTTTGAGACTTTGTATTATATTTTCAGTTAATGATTCATTCAAAATATTAAAATACTTTAACCATTTGTCCATTTTAATATTTTTTTAAGTTTAAACTTGATCTAGTTTTTTATTTTTTTTTGCTAAATTTAATATTTAATTTATGTGTTATATTCATCAATTTAAATTCGGATCAATTTTTTTGTGTACTTCTTAATAATATAAACTTTTGTCATTATTATAAATTTTTTGAGAAAACATAGTGTAAAGATGCATTATTAATTTCATAATAGAGTACTCATTTAAATTTTACTTAGAAAACACTTCATAATTGAAACAATTATAAGCTGTAATCTAAAAGATTGAGAATTTAGACTTGTACATGAGTACATGTGCACGTGAACCTTCAAATTCTTATATCAACCTAGATGGAGCATGCACGATAAACCAACTGTTTAAAGAACTATATATATGGCATGTTTGACCTGCCTTAAAATAAATTTTTTTGGACTTATTTTCGGGTAAAAATTTCATATTTTGATAAATGTTTTTTATACAAGTATTTAATGTATATTTGAGATTCTATAAGTTGCAAAAAAAAGTTAACTTTTTTCAGAAAAAAGTTAGGAATCTCTAACTTTGTCTTAAAATAAGTTGACTTATTCTGGAAAAAAGTTTTCCCAAACACCCTCAATGTATAACTAGTCTACCAAAAGAGACAAAGAGATTAGAAACTAGCTGTCCAACCACTAATCCAAACAGCAATGTCTTTTCTAATATTTTAATTCATACCTTCTTCTCATCTCCCCTATCCATATCCTTGACTACCTTTCTCATTGCCTTTCCCCTGTTTCTTTTGTTTTTTCCGTCCACTTGTGATTTACTTATTTCTCCTTTTTAACGAATTTAGCTCCGTTTATTTTATCCGATAAGTAACTTATAAGTTTTATCGTAAACATAATTATTATGTGGTTTAAAAATTTTGTTACTTTTTACTAGAGCCATAAAACGCGGTTTTATAAAAAAAATATATATTCTGCAATTATCATGAGCTGAGTATAAGATCGCACATATTTGATTAGTGACCGGTGAGTGGATATGTGACAGTAAGGTAATGCTTGTGATATTTTCTAAGATACTACTGTAATATGAACCAATTCATGTATCAAAATGTTAGTTTGTTGTATATGGTCTTACTGGCAAGAAGGCAGAAGCTAAATGAAATGATCATCTTACATCTATTTGCTTTACTAGCTCAATTAGAAGGAGAGTGTCTTGTTTACGCGGAGACACAATGTGTATGTTTTAGTGATTGTGTGACAACTGGTTCGACCTAGCATACTTGACTGTGCTGTTGATGGCAGCACATATGTCCATTTTTAACATGATATCAAGCAGAAGAGTTTTTCGTTCTATAATAAAACCTCAGCTCTACATATACAAGATTTAAATTCAGATAGCTAAGATAGACATTGTAATACTACCCTCAAATCTGATATCTTTTAACATTGTCATGTTTCAAATATGGATGTAACCACGTATTGAAAACTGTTGTAGACAAAAACAGGGACCATGAAAGAAAAACCATCGCAGCTGATAGCTGATATCTGCTGGCCTGCTGCAAACCTCTGAAGGGTAGTAGGGTACATCTGTTCCCAGCCCAAGGTCAGCTGCGCTGTAAGTTGAGCACGCTGGCTAGCCGGTGAGCGACTCAATAGCCTGTCAGTATTATAAAATATACAAAATTAATTTTTTCAAATTCTCAAATACAAATTAGTCAGAAATTTTGTGACAGAGTAAAATGACTTGACATTCCCAGAAATCGCCTGTTATGTTCATTACTAGCATTGCCATTTTGGATTGACGAGTAGGGCAATTAACTAAAACAGAGTACACCTCAATCAGTTCCAATGCAAAGAGCTCCGCACAAATCAAAGAACTGTGATACAATGAGAACACGATGATGTCACGAAGAACATAACAAAATTGGTCGGGCCACGCGGAAAGCCCGAAGGCTTGCGAAGCTACGAATTTGCCCTCGAAATTCCATGATTTGCACCCCTTGTGCGCACGTGGGTGGTGGAGCAATACCATACTAACACATCTTAAACACTACATAAGTTCTCTACTATATAAGTCATGGAAAACCCTTTTCCAATTCAATGTGGGATTCAAGTTCTCATTTCTAGATTTTCACTTCCAAGGTACCAACTTTGGATAATTATATCTCATCCATTCCTTGATCATTTTGAATACTTAAATATGCATTGGAAAACTCTCTCGAAGACGAACGTACTCCAACCATAACTTGTTGCGCGCACGCAATCAAGAAGCATTCAAACTTAGGCTCAAAATGTCTTGACAATGTGGGGCTTCTACCCACATTTTCCAACAAGAATCATTACATTGGAAAATGCCTAGTACCAACAAAAAAATTACAGAGTTAATTAATTGAGAATCCGCAAGAATTCCTCAGAATCGAAGAATCCCCGAAAATGGGGTGTGTAGTGCGGCGGGTGAGTGAAGAATCCCTGCTTCCTAGACTATAAATAACCCACATTTTTTTCAACCTGAAGAAGGGGATATGGGGATAGAATTTATTATAACATAGATAGAATAAGTTCTTATCTATACCGGTTTATATGTGTTACAGTGGTAATTTTAGGATAGTTTCGAGTTTCTGGTTGTGTTTGTGTGTTCTTACTTATTTCAGTTTTCTACAGTATCATTTTAATATGTATAAAATTTAATATTAATAATTTCAATAAAGAGTTTTGTCGAATCATATTCTAGTTAATCTGGCCATGTAGTTCATTATTGAGTTAGATTCCGAGTTAGTGTCAGACATTGCCAACTCCTGGTGTGAATTAACACCCCACATGTATCTGTAACATACGAGCATTTTGCATTTTACAAGAAACATTTGATATTGTCATCTGTAGCAAGCTATGTTGCATGTGATTACACCGGGAAACACAAATACAGACCTGCTGGAACATACAAATTCTGTACCGAAAATGGAAGAATGGTTGTGGTGAAGAATTTGGACATTTTTTGCAGTTATTATTCCAAATTTTGGGTTGTTCCTAAGGATTAAAATGGTCGATGATTAATGGAATTCCTTGTCGGTTCTCTGTGAAATGCACGCGAGTGCAATTCGAACAAGAAGGTGCTGAGTTTGCACGACAATGTCTTACTGAAATCTTGCTCTATGAAAACATATGGAACATTTTTTAGAAATACAAAGTGGGGTGACTGTGGTCTATTTGGATGGTCCATTTATTAAGTTTATGAAGACAGAGATGGGGGCTCTCAAATCTCAATGACCTTGGCTTGGTGAGTTAAACTAGTTTGTTTAAATTTCAGCAAATTGGAACTATGTTTATTTGATATAAATCCAGGTCCTGGAAGCCTAATTAGGCTGATTTGTGCAGGTCCAACATTAAGTTATTGTATGCAATACAGGAATGAGTAGAAAAACTACGACATATTTTTCAAACTGAAACCAGCTCTAGCTGTCAATTTATTATTACGCTCAAGCAAATAACAGTAACAATCACCAGCAACACAAAACTGGAGACAATTTAAAAGAACAACTGAATTGAATCATAGTTACACACACACGATTGTATGTGTGTCTGATAAGCACGAAACATATCAAGAACTCGCAAGCAGATGCAACATAACATCTATAGGAAATAAAATAGTAGAGCCCAGACTGGATACACCATCAAAAGAATAATCCCAACTGAATTTGAAACACCATGGCTCTGCGTAAATGAATTTCTAAATCCTCCTGAGGCTCGTATGTGTTCCTGCAGCAAGTAACATCCAATGGCAAGACATATCGCTACGCCAATCCAGTTATTCCTTATGTAGTCTGAAATTAGGCTAGGTGCCACTACACAGATAAGGATCATCGCGGCAGGCATTTCTAGATAACCTGCATTGAAAATTTATAAGAATGATCAGCATTCCAAGTGGTTGCATACTTGCATAACATCTGAACTTAAAAGTAATTTACAAACAAACGATCGATGTGCATCTTTTAAGTAGGATCATACTCTTGATGTTTTGAGGGAAGAACAGACGCATTATCACAGCAACAAAAGCAATCCATTTAC
Source organism: Oenanthe sinensis (assembly GCA_028671895.1). Lineage (NCBI taxonomy): Eukaryota > Viridiplantae > Streptophyta > Magnoliopsida > Apiales > Apiaceae > Oenanthe > Oenanthe sinensis. The sequence goes on from CM053795.1 coordinate 19,733,428, forward strand.
CGATTTCTCCCCTGCAATTCAAAGAAAATTTAGTTTGCAACAAATTACAATTAGACTGCATATGACAAATCAAAGAAAATAGAAGGATAATCACCTCAACAAGTCAAAGATTATCGAAGGAAGAGTCAAGAAGATGTAAGGGACTAGAAGTGCCGTTAGAATCTTGGTTCTCCAGTTGGTTTTATCCAGGACCAACAGATAACTACAAAATAATTTGAACAAGTTATTAGTATAATGACTTCAAGATTAAAGCCACACAATTACCCAAACGATCTCACAATTTTTTGTACACAATATAAAGATTGTAACTATATTTGAATGCATATTCTTCTTCAATTCAAACCACTTACACTAATTAACCAGCAAAAAAACACAAATAAGTTCCTACAAGTCAACTTCAAATAAAAACAGAATTAAGTTTACATTAATGTCAAAGCATATAGAGCATTTCATCAATCATAGATCTAATTGTCAGCTCAATCACTGCAAAAAAGAAAAACATATATAGATTGTAAATTAATTTTACCTAAGACCCCGTGAATCTCAGGATCGGGCCTGTTGTTAGAATTACGTAGAACTATATAAGGGCTAGTGAGATCTATATTTTCCGATCATACCTATTTTATTTAATAAATGTATTTATTGCAAACAAAATAATTTTCTAACTCCGCCACTGACCATAGATACACTAGTGTGAGTACAAGTAATGTGTTTGTGATCTTACATAGCTGCAATACAGGCAATCCAAGCAAGAGTAGAAGTGAAAAATCCACTAGTGCCACCAAGCTTGATTGCATGATCAGCTAGTCTTTTAGCAGCTTCACCAAGTTCTTTAAAATCAGAATTAAGCACTGAACTAGCCATATCATCAGTCTTCATTCTAATAGAACTTCCCTTCCACATGATCTTTCTTTGTTTATTTTCACAACCCAAAGAAATTTTATAGCTCAAGTCGAATCTTTATCCTGTGTGCTTGCTCAGTTGCTAATATATAATACTACAATTAATTGACCATTAAATAGATATTTTTGTACATATGCCAGATCAATTGAGCTGTACTCATTATTAGTATCTAATCGACGTGTACATGCATGTGGCTTCCGAATAAAAAAATTTGAAATTTTCTAGTTTCTGTGATAATTGTGGGGCCACGTGTACCAAGTACTGATCTATATCAAAAGCTTGACTCATCTTATAAGATATTACTCATTTTTTAACATTATCTTAATTATTATTTATGGATAATAATATTTTTGTTGACACAAGTTTTCATGATTATTAAATTCTATTAAAACTAATCATAAAATTTTAAATACACAAGCAATGTATTTATCAGAGTTAAAACGATTTTTTACTAATAGAAGAGCATTGTCAATATAATAATTATCTTAAAATTTATTTAGCATTTCTTATACCGGAGTAATTGATTCATAAATCGAAAAATATATAATTTTCATTTAGATTATTAAAATTGTGTTATATGTATGTGTCTGTAAAAATTGTACTCTTATTAGAGGATGGTATCCTTAGTTACTTTACTGCCGACATGAATACGCATGTCATCGTTTTCGTGGAGGGAAATTCCTGTCGACTTATTAATTTATATTTATATATAATAATTAATTCAGTAACCACAATCATCAGATTTGATATTCAGAGGTCGTTTGATTAATGATGGGTATTCATTTCCTATGTAAATTATAATAATTCATGGATATTTAATTGAAGGACGAAATCAATAAATGTTCATATTCAGAAACTATTTTATTTTGTGATAATTGTAACTTTCTAGGTTTACTTCATATACAAGTGTTAATCAAATATCATTATAAAATAGAATTTCTTAGATATTTAAAATTTTCGAATAAATGAAGGTTAGTCAAACAACACATTTATCTGTGCCCCTGGTTTTAATCAGAGGATGAATATTAGAGAATAGAATACAATTTGAATTTTTAAAATGAAAATATCAAAAACAAATAAACCTACTTTTTGATTTCATCTCATTATTTGTACTTTAAAAGTGGTATGTAACGGAGTGCTCACCCATAAATTAAAATTCAGAATATGTGAATGAGATTTATGTTGTTCCACTTCGCATGCCTTTTCACGCATTATTTTGTTCCCCTTTCCTAAATTTAGAGTTTACTTTTCTACTCTCAACTTCTCTTTTAGGCTCTGAAATTATTGTTTATTGTATTATAAAAAAAGTATTGTTTAAGAATTTTAATCAGTGTCTGTTAATATTTATATAAATAAATGTTTAAGATACAATTTTCACAAAAAGTACTTTCTTATCCCTCCCGGGAATACGAGATCAACACTTAGACCCGTTGATATTTTAGTTACGGTTGGAATGGAGAGAATATATTTGTGTCGATCTTACTGTGTCGATCTTACTTGAGTCTCTCCTTTTAAGTGAATTTGGTAGTGGAATATTTATGATGAATCAGACAACGAACAAAACAGTAGAGGCAAAAGTGCATAAACATGATCATGCATGTAGAGATAATTAACACAGTTTTGATTCGGTTGAGTTTTTTCGGAAATTTTAGAAAGTCATGAATAAAAATGTTATGACGGCCGGTTCAATTGAATATGTATTTCATTGGATAATATTTATAATTCATTGCGACGCAACTTGTTGTCCGTTTGTCTCATATACATGTAAGATATAAAATAAAAAATTAATATTTTTAAGAAGATTTGATAGTATAATTTGCAGCTCTTTATGGTAAAAATTGAAAAACAAATTTTTTGAAAAATGGAGTCTATTTTCTCTAAAAATACATTTTAAATTAAAAACATTTTATATAAAATTATTTTTAAAATTTATCAAATAATTTTTTATTTTTTGAATAAAATTCTGGTATTATCATTGCCTAATGCCTATAGAGTATAGGCTATACCAGTAAATATCAAATGAGCTAATTCTAGATGATTATCCAGAAGATAAGAAATACTCCTCAAACATAATTATCTGTAGGAATATAACGCCACGTGGACCAATAAGGATAGATATAGCGGATTTGGTACGTGGAGACGAGAAAAATTTGTTTCTTACAATGGGGTTGCATACAGGAGATCATATCCTTCCTACCGACTTATGGATATCGGATATATTAGCTGTCACCGATTGAGATGTACAGAGAGTGACACTGAGAGCTCCAAAAGTTTGTATGATTCAATCCGAAAATAATTGGAAAAAAAACTCGATTCGGAAATCAGCATAAGTAGGAGGAAATGTTGTAAATCGATAGAGTTGCTCAAGAATAAAATTCCTCATGAAAATATAATTGATTACTTATATAAATTAGATAACTCGAGTATTATGTTTCTTCGACTCAAACTCGATTCGAATAAAATATGTATATTTTAATGAGATATATATGTTAAAATAAAATATTGATTTTAATATATTGTTATCTCCGTTTACTTTTAGTTGCCCTTTTAATCTTTTACGTGTATTCTAATGTGGCCGATCAATAACTTGACCGCCACATTCCATGAAAATTGATGGGCTTCGCAGACCTACATCTTGCAACACTTAAGGTGGTGTACCATACTAGAACTAGGGCTAATCCTATTAAATTCTTTGCTCCCAAAAATTACGTAAACTCGTTGTATGGGACAAATCTGATACCCGTACTTTACTATTAAGAGAGAAATAATTTTAAAAAAATTTATATGCTAAATTTTTTGCCATACAATCTCAATCACCCACTCACCACCATACCCCGCATCTTCACCGTCTCGCACAATAAAATATAATCAACTATCACCACAATTCCAGCACCCTCTGAATTTTCTTACTCTTCTTATTATTCCGTAAACAAATACTTTTAAAACTTCTCAAATATTACTAAAAATTTGAAGAAAAATCTAATATATTTTAATAAGATTCTAAAAAAATTAATAAAAAAGTCACATTAAAAATCTGGCTCCAGTCTCAGACCTTAAAGAAATTCATATTTTCGAATAAATTCTACTATTATAAATGGAACCTTAGGTCTCAGAGCTTGACATTTTGGGACAAGTGACAACTAATAAAAACAGGGACGGACTTATTGAGAGCATTCGGTGCTTTGGAACCCATGAATTTGGGCCTTAAAGAAAGTACTATATACTAGTATTTTCAGGTTAGGACCTCATCGGGTATTTTTTAGGAACCCACTTAATAGGCCTTAAAGAAGTTTAAAAAAGAGGCCCAATTAATAAGTAAACATAAAACACAAAAGAAGAAACAACAATATTAAAAAAAAAAAAAAGGGATTAATGGAGAAGAAATATGAAAAAAGCTAGCCGTTCTTCTTCTTCTAAAATATTTTAAGCACAAATAAAGTTTTTGAAGCAATTAATTTCTCGTTCATTATCAATTTACTGAAATGGTGAGCTTAGGAGTTAAATGATCTGTATCTATTACCTCCGTTCCATTTTATCTGTTTTTTTAAAGAAAATTACGTATATAAAAACAAAATATTAAATAGATAATATATTTGCTTATCTATCTTTAATAATTTCATTAAATTAAAATGGGTTAATATTTAAATTAGTCTAACATTTAAAATAATAGTATAAAGATATTTTTTGTAAAAAATATTAAAATTTTGTTTTGAAAAACGAGAATGATAAATATTTTAAAACAATTTGTTTAAAAGAAACATATAGTAAAATATAAAATGAGGTTAAAGGAGTATTTAATTAAAATTCATTAAATCAATCATCAATGCGCAGAAAATAACATCATACTTGAAACTAATCTTTTTAAAAAAAAACCAATATCAATGATTCTCATACATGCTATAACATCTTTCATATTTAATTAGCTAGGTAATTAAATCTAGTTCACGAGCTGAAAATAGAGATGTAATAATGGTGACGTGCAACATGACCAAAACGGAATAAAAATTATTTTTTGTTCTCAAATTAACCCGTGTATACCAAATAGTCAACATATCAAAAAAGTCAGCATAAATAGATACAAAAGATCAACTTGATCCAAAACTTGTTAGTTTACAACTCAAAATACACCAAACTGGTCTAAAATCGGAGTTTTGCAATCAACACACAATTTGATTAATTTTAAGTTCAATAATCTCATCTGTTTTTTAAATAAATCTACATAGCTTCTAAAATTAATTAATTAAATTAGTATTTTCTTAAGAAAATTATTAATATAGTTAAAAAAACATGTACTTAAAGCATCTCTAAAAGATCTCTTGTATTACTCCCTTGCCTAAAATTTAGGAAAATTTGGGAAAGATTTTCCAACGTAGTTCCTTAAAAAATTAGAATCCAACTATCATTCTTAATTTAAGTGATGGCTAACCATTTCTTATCTTATTTTATCAATTAAGTATTCATTTATCTTTCTTCTTTTTTTTTTCTTTTCCTTTCCCTCCTTTACAAAACATAAGTGGAATTTAAATTTATTATTATAATAATAATAAGAAACAACAAATAAGAAATGTTGTTGGAGTTGCCGTACAATGTAATATCTTAATTTACTAGAATTTAATTTAATAATATTATTTTTAAATAATCCGCCAAGGGAATGGTTGGAGTTTGTTATTACCATCTATACATGAATCCTAGTACTTGAACGTACAATATTCAAATTCTTATTTTTTTAAGCCAATGGGGCACAAGGTTATATACCATTTTGATAAGACAAATCACTTTAAATTAGCATCAATATAAACTAAAATACAGTACATAGTAAAAAAATAAAAGTCATAAAGTCAACGGCTCTACGACACCATTTGCTTTAAGAAAAATATGTCAAAATCCCTTCATTTAATTCTCCCTTGAATTTTCAACTATTTCACCCATTCCATATCTCCTACTTATTTGGAAATAGAGATGCCTGGAAAAAGAGAAATGCTACCAATTTCCAAAATATTTCTCAAATATTCGAGTTGTCAACTAATTTTTGATTTTTTTCCTTATATTAAAACATACTCTTAAATAGGAGTATAATTTTAAAATCTATATTGAGACTAGTAGCATCTCTCATTCTTTCCCTTCGGTTACATACCACATTAATGTAAAGCTAACGTTACATCTCATTATACACGATAATCTCTTTCTACTTTTTGAAATTGTACCTAAATTACTAGAAAAATCGGTACATGTCTGTTTGAATCGATTAAAATATTAGTAAACTTCGTTTGCTCGTTTTACATGCAAGAGAGCCCATCAAACGGTTGAATAATTTTGTCAAACTACAAGACTACTCCTGTAAACCCACACTTGGCTCAAAAATCTAAACTTTTTCGAGGCTCATTTATACATAATCCCTCGGTCCTAAATAAATATTTATTTTAACTTTTTATCCGATCAAATTGACTAATTTTTTATTAATGATTAAAAATTATTCTTTTATAATTTTAAAAAACTCAAAAATATGTTTTAAAGTAGATTATATACTTTCTAATAATATAAATTTCTATTTTTTTAAATTATATATTATATTTAAATTGCAGTCAAAGATTAATAAATTTGACAAAATAAGAAATAAGGACTACGTACGTTTCCCATATCTCTTCACCTTCTATATACCTACCTTAACCACCTTCCCCATCTTCTACACTTCAATCTTTGATCCACACACAGAAACACAACGTATATATAATTTTGCATCTTTTTCTTTGCTCATCCTAACTTTTACCAAACACAATAATTTTAAAATTTAAATATCGAACCTCAATTTTCTATTTGCACGCTCATAACATCTTTCGGTACATCATGGCATCAACAAGTTCTCCTACTCTCCGGAGAAGTAAATTCGGAAACCTAATCAAGTTCGATATGAATAGTTTGCACTACCATGAAGATAGTGATGTGGAATTATATAACCACCGCCGCCTCGATAACCCCTCGGCAACACCAAGCCCTTCATCAACAATACCACTCTCAATGCCTCACCTTACACTTCATTTTCCCCATGGAACCAACCCATCTCACCTTTCATAAATTCTCCATGGCTTCAACCATCTCCTCTTTATAATTTAGGGAAAAACATTCACGTATGGAAAAACATGCAACAATTTTCAGGGTTTAAATCAAACACTAGCGGATTAGTTAAAGCCATTGTTGTATCGAAACAACAAGTGATTTTTACGGCTCATCAAGATGGTAAGATTAGGGTTTGGAAATTACATAAAAATAATGTGTACAAACGTATGGCAAGTTTACCTAGTACGAAAGATTATCTAATATGTGAAAAGAAAGATACTGCTATATATATATATAATGTGTATTGCAGATGAAGCATATTAACTGAGAGAAGAAAACTACTTGTATTGCCTTAAAAACAAACTGAACGTTACAAAGGAAATAAATAGAAGGCTACCTACAACTGGTAGCTACAAATCAGCTAATGTGCATAACAGATACTCATCACTACTCCACTACTTTTATTTGTGTTTCTACAATTCCTAAAAATACTCAAACAACCAGAGACTAATTCAAATGACTCAGAACAACTAAAATAACTAGGACTAAAGACCCAGCCCACTTATTTAAATATGTCAAGATTAAATATCCAACATGTCTCCCCCTTAATCTGAACATATTTATCCCAGGTGTTTGACACCTAAGAGTTCCCGCATCTTTTCATACTTAGCTGTAGAAGTGCCTTTGTCATGATATCTGCCTTCTGTTCCTCCGAACTGATATGCTTGATGATTACTTTGCCCCGTTCAACACATTCTCTAATAAAATGAAATCGTAGATCAATGTGTTTGCTCCTTCCATGGAACACTGGGTTTTTTGCCAAGTCTATGGCCGATCGATTATCTACATAAATAATAACAGGTCCAGCTTCCATATCAGTGATCATACTCAATAGATTTCGCAGCCAAATGCCTTGACAAGCTGCTGCCGTGGCGGCCATAAATTCTGCCTCGCATGATGATAACGCAACACACCGCTGCTTCTATAACACCCAGGTGATGAGGCTTTCACTTAAATAAAATACCATGCCGCCCGTGCTCTTTCTGTCATCAATGTTACCTCCAAGATCGCTATCTGAGTACCCAGACAACATGTGATTCCCAGAATTTGCAGTGTACAGCAGACCATACTCCAACGTCCCTTTTACGTATCTAAGGATCCGTTTTACTGCATTAAGATGCAATACAGTAGGTCTCTCCATGAAGCGACTTACCACACCTACCGCGTATGATATATCTGGTTGGGTGTGGACCAGATATCTAAGGCCTCCAACCAGGCTTTTAAACTTTGTTGAATCAACAGCCTTTCCTGCAGTGTCCTTACTGAGTTGATGTTTTGGTTCCATAGGATATTTGGTAGGATTACAATCCATCATTCCTGCCTTCTTCAATAACTTCTTAGCATAGGCCGTCTATTTTAGCTTGATTTTCCCTTGTCTTTGTTCTACTTCGATGCCAAGATAATAAGTAAGTTTTCCCAAATTGCTCATATCAAATTCACTCCTCATTTGATCCTTGAATTTATTAATGTTGACAATGCTCGTACCTGTCACCAATAAATCATCTACATACACGCCAATAATCAAAGATTCATTACCTTCTCGTTTGATATAAACCGCCTGCTCATATGGGCATTTTACAAATCCCAGCTTCTCAAGAAATTTGCTCAGTCTAGCATACCAAGCTCGTGGGGCTTGTCGCAGTCCGTAGAGTGCTTTTAAGAGCTTATACACCTTCCGTTCCTGACTTTCTTTCACGTAACCATCTGGTTGTGACACGTATACCTCTTCCTGTAATTCACCATTCAGAAATGCGGATTTCACATCCATGTGATGCACTTCCCATCCGTTCTTAGCTGCTAATGCCAAGAGTAGTCGCACAGTCTCCATTCGCGTAACCGGAGCGAAAACCTCTTCAAAATCAATGCCTTGCTTTTGCACATACCCCTTTGCCACAAGTCTCACCTTATGTTTTATTATCTCTCCATTCGCATCCTTTTTCACCTTATAAACCCATTTTAACCCAATCGCTTTGTGCTCAGGGGGCAAGTCAGTCAGAACCCAGGTGTTGTTTTTCTCGATAGCGTCTATCTCACTTTTCATTGCTTGTCTCCATTCTTTCTCCTCGGCTGCTTGAATATACGAGTTGGGTTCTTCCACAGATAGGAGCAACATGTCCGCTTCAAGTTCAATCTCTTTAGTCTCATTGTACACATCACTTAAGAGCCTGAAATTCCTTGGTTCACTGCTCATTTCAGTCGACTCCGATGAGCTTGATCCCTCTGCAAAGTCTCCAGAGTATTCAGATGTGCTGGAATCATGAGATTGCTGTGGAGTTGCAACTTCAGATTCTGTCTCGGTGGCCAAAACTTCTTCAGAAGATTGATCAATAGAGATAAAGGTATCTGGAAATACAACTTCAACTTCAAATGTTTGTGATTGTTCCCAGGGCCACGTCTTGTGTTCTTGGAACACTACGTCTCTGCTTACATACAAACTCTTTGATATCGGATCATACAAACGACTAGCCTTAGCTCCAGGCTTTTTTCCTAAGTATATCATTGCTTTACTACGGTCGTCCAACTTCTTTACATGAACCTGAGGCACTTTCATATATGCAACACATCCAAATAATTTTATGTGATCAAGATTAGGATTCTTACCTGTCCAAGCCTCATACGGGGTTTTTCCTGATAACACCCGTGTTGGCAATCTGTTGAGAATGTAAACGGAATGACGCACTGCTTCTCCCCACATGTAAGATGGTAGCTTAGATCCTTTTAAAAAACTTCTTGTCATAGCTGTCACTGTCCTGTTGCGTCTTTCTACCACCCCGTTTTGCTGTGGGGTGTAGGGAGTTGTGTAGTGTCTCGTTATGCCCGCTTCCTCACAATATGAACTAAACACAGATGAGCAAAAATCTCCACCCCGGTCAGTTCTGAAAATCTTAACCCTTTTTTCAGTTCCTTTCTCAACAAGTGCTCTGAATCGTTTGAATGCATCAAATGCTTCACGCTTTTCTTTCAACATATATACCCACATCTTTCGACTAAAATCATCAACAAGCAAGAAGAAATACCTGTTACCAGCGGGTGTAGGTGGCGTTATTGGCCCACATAAGTCTCCATGTATCAACTCCAACTTCTGCTTTGCGTGAAAACTGGCCTGCGACGGAAATGGTTTCCTTGTTTATTTCGCCATAAGGCATCCTTCACATGTCTTCACGGGCTGCACGAATTTTGGAATACCATGAGCCATCTATTCCTTGGACATTAGAACCAGTGCTTTGAAGTTTACTTGCCCGAGCCTCGAATGCCAAAGCCATGTTTCTTCCTCCCCTTTCGACATTAAGCACATAGGACTGCTCTCGTCGAGACTTATCTTGTACATCCTATTCGCAGTTCTCCGCACACTCATCAACAATCTCCCCTTGCCATCATACACCCACAAGTGTTCTCCATCTAGGACTACCCTGTTGCCATCCTCTGACATCTGTCCAAGACTGATTATATTGTTGCGCAACGTTGGAATGAAATAAACTTCTTGAAGTAAATGTTCTTCTCCATTCTTGCACTTAAAAGAAATCGTTCCTTTACCCTTGATGTTTATTGTGGAGCCATCTCCAAATCTTACTCGTCCTGTGACACTCTCATCGAGCTCTTTGAATTTCCCTCGTTGTCCAGTCATATGATTGCTGGCGCCGTTATCGAGATACCACACTTGTGAGTCCACCGGTTTCTCTGTCCTTGCCCTCAATTCTGGCATGTTTCCCTTTTCATTCAGCAGCAGCATTCCTTGTCCTTCACGTCCACACTCAGTGAATAGTAGTGCAGGCTCATCTTCGTGGATCTGAGAAAAGTTCACCTCCTTTTGAACTTCTTTCTCCTTGCGTGACTTACGACATCCTGAAGCAAAATGTCCATACTCCTGACAGTTGAAGCATCTCATTCTGCTCTTGTCCCGTCCCCCGCGATTTCCGTCTCTCTCACGATATTCACCACCTCGTGTTCCTTCTTTGCTGGTTCTCTTCAACCACTCTTCTCGAGTCAGCAATAATTGTGCTTCATTACTCTCTTTCTTTCTCCATTCTTCCTCTGTTAATAGGAGTCTTCCTTGGCTCGTTTCAGTCTGCCCACGTAACCTCTCTTCATGGGCCTTCAAGGAACCAATAACCTCCTCCACAGACATCTCCTCCAAATTCCCAAACTGCTCGATAACGGATGCAATTTGCAAGAATTTAGAGGGAACAACCCTAAGTAGTTTCTTCACCATGTATGCTTCTTCCATCTTCTCTCCCAACGTTCTGATGTTGGTAACCAAGCCATTCAATTTCATGTAGAACTCATCCAGTTGTTCTGTTTCTGCCATGTTTGGTGCTTCGAATTCACCCTTCAAAGTCTGTGCCCTTGCCTTCTTTACCTTATCTGCTCCTAAACACATTATCTTAATAGCAGCCCAAGCTTCTTTGGATGTTTGCTTCTCCGCAATAGATAGCACTAGGTCCTCGGGGATCCCTTGATAGATAATAGCCAGTGCCCGTTTATCAAGCTTATCTTTCACTGCAGCTTGAACATTCCTAGGTTCTATGGCCTCCCACACACCATGTGCTTGCATAAATACCTTCACTTTTAAAGCCCACGCCGTGTAATTGGTCTTTGTTAACAACGGATAGTTTAAGCCGAATGAACCTTCTTTAGCCTTGCTCGTTTCCATAGTAGGTTAACTGGATATGAAAATATGAATATTGAATGGTTACCAGGATTTGCTCTGATACCAGGTGAAAAGAAAGATACTGCTATATATATATATATATATATAATGTGTATTGCAGATGAAGCATATAAACTGAGAAAAGAAAACTACTTGTATTGCCTTAAAAACAAACTGAACGTTACAAAGAAAATAAATAGAAGGCTACCTACAACTGGTTGCTACAAATCAGCTAATGTGCATAACATATACCCATCACTACTCCACTAATTTTATTTGTGTTTCTACGATTCCTAAAAATACTCAAACAACCAGAGACTAATTCAAATGACTCAGAACAACTAAAATAACTAGGACTAAAGACCCAGCCCACTTATTTAAATATGTCAAGATTAAATATCCAACAATATGTTCGATGAAAGTGAAGACATAAGAAGGTGCCTTGGATCAGACACTTTGATGTTGTTTCGTGCATGAGTTTAGATCAAGAGCATGGGATTTTATACTCGGGTTCTTGGGATAAAACAATTAAGGTATGGAGATTATCGGATTACAAGTGCATGGAATCATTTAATGCACATGATGATGCGGTGAATGCATGGAATCATTTAGTGCATGGATGATTAAAATGTGGAGGAAGGAGCTTGTAGGAAAATCTACTAGACGTGTTTTGGTGGAGATTTTAACGAGGGGTGAAAATGCGGTTACCGCGGTGGTGGTGGCGGATGCGGGGAGGGTGGTGTACGGTGGCGCGTCGGATGGGGTGGTGAGTTATTGGTGGCGCGTGAGGGGGAGTTTGGAGTACGGTGGGGCGTTGAGAGGGCATAGAATGGCTGTTTTATGTTTGGTCACGGCGGGGAAGTTGGTTATGAGTGGGTCGGCGGATAAAAATATATGTGTGGAGGAGAGAGGGTGATGGAGAGCATTTGTGGTTGAGGGTTTTGACGGGCCCCGGTGGTCCGGTGATATGTTTAGCGGTGGAGGTGGAAGAGGACGGTGGTGATGAAGATGGGGTAGATGATCAACGGTGGAGATTGTAAAGTGGTAGTTTAGACAAGTCTATTAAAGTTTGGAGAGTGTCGGAAAATGCATATCAATAGTTCGGCCGGTGCATGCAGTATATTATACTATAGACATAATTAACTCGCACAAAATGATTGTTTATACACTCTTTTTCTATGTAACATTTTTGATTTTGTATATGAGTTTGTTTAGGCTTACTTAAAATATATTAATTCTTTGCAATTTATCGAAAATTGTTTTTCTTATGATAAGAACTATATTTTCTATATCTATATATTCATTTTAGTTTAATTATTTATCTGGTGATTAAGTTGAGTAATGGATAGACAGTAATCCTTTATTGTCCAAAAATTTTGGTTTCAATTCTCTCATATATCATTAACAATACTATCCTAAAGAAATAATAAAAAAAAGGATTAGGTCGTATATTATGACTTTATTTGAAAATTTTCAAAATATTAGAATTCACCGATCATTATGTCTATGTGACATTTAAATACATTTGAGAATCAAGGGGAACCTCTATCATTGTTCTCATGAAATGTAAGAGCAAGCATCTTCGAATTAGTTAAAATAATAATTAGTTAAAATTATTTTTACTAAAGGGTTGTTTGCTGGAGATTACTTTTCTTGTAAGAAAAATATATTTATATAACTACTCACCTTCTTTATATAAAAACATGATAAATAAAACAAGCACTTCTATTTATAAGTACGTCTTCACCTTTATTAATTTACGACCTACATAAATGGGTCGGTTATGAATTAAATTTAAGAAAAACATGTGTCTGACATTTGAATTTGTCTCTAAACTTTTTCTTGGATTTTTAATTCTTTACATAAAAAAGTTAAGTGCATATATTTAAATAATATTATGATCTATTTTGAAATCAATTTGATTCAACGTAGAATGATTAAACAAATTTAAACTTGAATTTTAAATAAAATCCCAAATATTCCAAAGACTAGTATCCATATGAACACAGTCTAATAATGGAAATTAAAACAAGTTACATCATTCGTTACTTAATATTTTTTGCCAATCTGATGTGCTTTAATTTCAAAGAAGAATCCAAATATGCAGCAGTCACTCCTCATTCCAGAACTTCTAGTATGCAGAAAGTGATATTTAATAAATATTTTTAGTTAGACATTTACAAAGTAAAGGTCCGTTTGATCTAAGTAACTAAGTTGAATTTTTTTATGTATTTTTTAATTTATAAATGACTTATAAAAAAGTCTAAGCATCTAAGAATTGTAAAAAGTTGAAATCTCAATCTTCTATTCATAATTTACACTTTCGAAAAATATAAATACCTAAAAATTATGAGAGAATTAATACGCTAGTTATATACTTATATAAACTTACTCAACAGAAATACAAATACCTGATTTTTTATAAACTTCATAATTTAGTTTATAAAAAAAGGTAATAATGAAATTAAAAAATAGAAAATAAATTAAAATTTACAAAAAAAGATTAGAAACGGTTAATAATAAAAAATTAAGATTTTATAATAAAATTACTATGAAAATATATAAATTATAATAGTAAATAAATCTTAATTTTTATTTGTAAATGAGTTCTATTAATTTTAATTTTCTTTTATTATATTTTAAATTTTCTAGGTTAAATAATGTGTGATACATGAAGTCTCAGACCGGAGTGACTAAGGTGCTGTTTGGTACTGCTGCGGCAACTTTTCTTTTTTGCTGAAAAACTGTCAGTATTTGGTAAATTTGAAAAGTTGTTCTGGAAAAACGGTTTTATTCTAAAAGGCGCTGTTAGCAAAATGATGTTCATCATAATTTTGAAAAAAAACTGCTTTAACCTTTTGCATGAATTAGCTATCAGTTTTATCATGAAACCTTCTCCAACTTTTGCATGAAGTAGCTATCAGTTTTATCATCAAACCTTCTCAAAAACATTATTTGTATATATTATATCAAAAAAAATATATTTATACATGCATAAATTAAAAAAAAAATTACCTCATACATTCATACTTTCTAGATAATTATACTTCCTAAACAAACAACTATATTAATTATCACTATTTGAAATATCTGGATAACTTATCGTCAACCAAACCACCTCTTACCTAAGAGTCCCTAGCAAGGAAGCTCTAAATTCTAATCACTCATTTAATTTTCATGGATCATATAAAGTGTGGCATTTTGGACTACAAGATTTAATGTTGAGTTCATATGGGCCCCGAAAAAATACCACACAGAGAGAGCTTGTTACTACACTATGACATTGTGTTTGGACTTTGGATCCCTCACTCGGCAATATTTAACTGAAATTAGGGAGTATAAAATATATTCTAGGTAAGTTATCTAAAATTTATAAAATTAAATATTTTTATAAAATTAAAATTTATTTAAAATTTTGTTAATATATTATTATTTTATATTAAAATCTTAAGAAATTAACTAAGATTTTATCTTAGTTCCTCGCTCTTTTTTTTCTTCCTATTTTTATTTGGGGTATTAAAGACAGGTGCGGTTTGAATCGTATAATGGCACTATGGCAGAGAAGAAGGTAGTTGCATAACTTAGAATTCTTATTTTAAAAATAACAAATTAATTATATAATTAATTATATTAATTTATAATATACCGTAAGGTGCGGTATAATTTAAATGTGTTAGTAAAATGAACTCCATTTTTTCCTCTTTTCATATAATTAAATACAAGCTTATAATTCGTGCGAAGCACGGAATGAATGGACTAATATTTAGGTAAATTTATTTTTTATATTATATTTTAATGATTTATTATAAAATTTTATGACGTTGAGAATTTATGTTAATATATGTGCTATATTGTCATATTTTATATAAATTTATTAACGATGTTAGTGATAATAAATTAATTAAAAAAGTTATTTTGATAATAGTTAAAAATTATATATAATAAATAAGTTTTTGATAAATATGTATATTATTTGTGAAAATGCACACCTAGAGGGGGGTGAATAGGTGTTATGGCTAACAATGACCGATTTTAATTTTATCGAATTATTAAACCTGTCAGCTAGCTAAGATTGATTAACAGACACTGTCAGCTAGCTGCTATATGCAATGCAGTATAGAAAAAGTAAATAACACCAGATCTTTTAACCAGGTTCGACCCCTAATCTCCTATGGTCTACGTCCTGGTCCCCTACCAACTGGTAAGAGAGAATATTATTAATCAAATCGAACCACGATTTCAGATTACAATAATATTCCACCCTTTATCCCTTGCAGCTGATCCTAGCTTGCTGAAACGCCTGTTCCACTGAACTATTCTGCCCTCTAAGCACTATACTACCCTAGCATAGCCTTCTCTAGTCTCTAGTTCCCTTGAACCCTGTTTCACAAGCCTAGCAATCCAGCCACAACTTGATTACAATCAAACGAATACAATTGAATGAAAGTTACAACTCAAACTATAAGCTCTCACGTATATATATAACTATATAGAATAATAGAGCTCAAAGATATTTGCTAACAACGTTTTTGTTTGAGAAGAAGTGTGTATATGTTTTGCAAATCAGTATATCTTCACTTGGTTGAAGAGTAAAGCTATATACACTTGAATGTATATATATATTCGGTTTAACAAAGACTAAGAACGTTAGAATTACAACGTTCAAAATTGTTAAAATATAGATATTTGAAATTACGTACATTGAGGATAAGAAGATAATAAGTACGTTTGAAATTAGCCTCAATATAAGTTTAAATGTATAGATAAGAGTTGGTTAGATAATAGATAAGGTTTAGTCAAAAACCAACTCCTATTAAATAGGAAAACTAATTTGAATAATAAAATATATTTAGATAATATAAAACTGAGCTCTAATATAATATATAACCATATATATATTAGATAAACTCGTACAAGTAATATCCTACAAAAACTCCATGAAATTCGGACTTCGTTGCATATTCAAACAGTTTCTAAGCTTCAGTGTTAGCTTGCTGAAACAGAATATTTCCATGCTGTCAACTTGCTGAAACACTCTGTTTTCCTGCTTTCAGCTTGCTGTCAATGTACTTAAACATATTATACTGATAAACATATCAGTAAGCTAATACCTGTAAAACTAAGTTAGTATACATATAACAGCTTGCTATTTTATATCATATACAAGTTTTCAACTTGCTAACAGTGTGATCATCAAAATCTAAAAGGTTTCAATTTGGATTTATAAAAGTTAAATATGATACATAGTATTCTATTATAATTTGGACATGTCTAAAATAAATTTTAATATATATATATATATATATATATATATATATATATATTTGGAGCACATGTAATAATAAGTAAAATTATATATAATATGAAGATGTACATAATATTCATAAACTTAATAATATATTAAATAAAAAAATTAGGATAAACAAGATTCTTAAAATAGAAAATATAGAATATAATTTTAATACAATATAATATTATCCGTGAGAAGTTGGGTAAAAGGATAACTATCGGGGGTTAGAGTTGTATATTCTTTTTTAAAATATATTTTATTAAAATTAAATGGTTAAGATCTGGTTCATCTAAAATTGGATTGTTAGAATTTTTTCTATGGTTCACTTTCGACCAAAACTTTTAATCTTTGGACTATAATAATATATTAGCTTATAACACGTGCAAAGCGCGAGATTAATAAATTATATATTAATTATTTTATATGATTTAAATATATGATTTAAATGTTTTATTATATCGGTTATAATAATATAATATATAGTAAAAATTATTTATAGATAAAATATAATATTATTTTAATATTCATGAGATTTAATTAATAAATTTTAATATTCATGAGATTTAGTTAATAAGTTGTAATTTCAAAATAAAAGTGAAATGAGATATGTTATTAGATTGTTTTACAAAAAATGATTCACTGATAATAGAGTTATATGTAAAATATATATGTTTTAAAATTAGATTATAATTATATCATAATTGCATAAAAAAAGTCATATAAAAAGAAAACTTACGGATGATAAAAAGTGTTGTATAAAAAGAGAACTTATCGAACGGACGACCAACTGACCAAACTTTTTATTTTTCTTTAAATTTAATTAAGAAATTTTTATTAATAAAAAGAGTTACAAATATATTAGAAATATTTTAATTAAAATTTAAATAAAAGAGTATATTTTAATATATGTAAAATATAATATAATTTTAATATTCAAAAATTTTAATTATAAAATTATAATTTTAAATAAATTAAAGTGTTTGAGCGATGAGGAAAATTGAAACATGTTAGTAAATTGTGAGTACAACTATATATTCTAATTAAAAGAGAAGTTTGTTTAAAATAATATAATATAAAAGTATAAATAATATAGATATAACATAGTGATAAAATTTAATTAATGTTAATAAAATAATATTATTATTTTATTTTCATAAAATTTAATATTCATAAAATATAATTTAAATATAATATAATATTATTTTATCAATAATCAGTTGTATAAAAGGAGGACTATCGGAGGTTAGAGTTGTATATAGGGTGTTGATATCGGTCTTCTAATTTGAACATACGGGTATTGATGAGAACTGGTTGTTATAGTTTGAGCAAAGTTCTTCTAATTTGAGTAGAGCTTGTGTTTTCATAAATAATTTGTGTTATGTGATTAAAATAGAGATATAGATGAAAACTAAAAAAATGCATATTAAACATATCATAAACTTTAACGATATATTAAATAAAAATTATAGGATAAGTATGATTCGTAAAAAAAATATAAAATATAATTTAAATATAATATAACATTATCCTATCTTATTATCGTATCTTGTATAAAAGGAAGATTAGTAGGGTTAGAGTTGTATGTATGATTATATTCTTTTTAAAATTATATTTTATTAAAATTCAATGGTTAAAATTGTTTCTATGATTCACATAAAATTGGACGGTTAAGATCTTTTTTATGGTTGACCCAGTAGCATACCGACGACCAAAATTTTTAATCTGATTTTAATAGTTCATTGTATAGATAGATTAGTGAACATTTTGATTGGTTTGATATATAGTTTCAAAAAAAAATATCTTCGAGACTTCGACCATCTCAAATTACTGTCTCCATTTTAAAATAATTTATGTATTTTATACATATTTAAATATATAATTGAAACTATGTTTTCAATATTTTTTATGAATAAAAATATGTAATTAATATTTAAAATTACAAAAAATGAAATATAAAAATAATAATTCTAAATATATAATAAAATATTTTAAAATACATATAAATGATCAAATAATAACTATTTATAAATATAAAAGTATTATAACTACAACTTCTTATCCCTAATTAACTATGTATAAAATAGTAAAATTTTAAATATTAATTTTTTATTTAAATAATAAAATTTTAATCACATTTTAAAAATAGAGACATGTAAATGTTGGGACGGAAGGGGTGCTACAAAACGCGGCTTGGTTAACAAGAAGAAATGGTCCTTGTCCCCCACACGGCCACGCCAAGTCTTCTCTTAGACTCTTTCACTTTCCTGCTAATTTTACACACACATATACATACATACATACATTCTTTCTTTATTTATACTTGTGGAAGTTTAAGGTGAGTTTCCACTGAATTAGTCTTAGTGTTGTATAATTTGTTTTATTCTTACCATTTGTTCATTCACTCTAACTTGTATAAAGCTGTAATCTTTGAGTTTACTTAATACTCCTATACAAGTTCCTTCACGGGTTTTTGAAATTATTGTTATATGATCACGGGGTTTTGAAATTATTGTTAGTTTTTCAAGAATTTAGGTTTTTGATGATATAGTGTATGTTCAAGTTAGCTGGGGAAGAAAGAGAAGAATTGTCTTTTGTTTCTTTAATTTAAAGGCTGTTTCTTGATAGCATTTTTGGAATACAGTTGAGATTTCGAGGGTTTTGATTGAATTTTTATGATGGCTAGTCTTGTTAGAAGATTTGTTCAGGAAAAGCCTTTGAATTTTGATGTTGATGATGAGTACAATGTGGAGTACTCTTTTGCCATGGAGTACAATGGCCCTGCGATTAGTTATAGTATTCCGCGGGTAGACCCTGTGAAGGTTGATCGTATACCTGTAGCAGCTAGAGTTTCCTCCACACATGGGGTGGGTAAAAAATTGTCACTTCCGGTTGTTCAACCTATTGTTGAAGTTGATATTTTAAAAGAGAAGATATCGAAGATGGATTTAGAAGATGATGCGTCTTTGGTTCCGGTTACCCATTCGAATGAACTTGATGTTGCTCGTGTACTCGATGTCTCCAAGAGACACTGGACAAGTTTTAAAGTTGTGAATGTGATTGATGCATCGGGAGAGTTGGATTATTCGGAGAGTGATGAAGGCATGCCTGGAATTTTGGATAGATATGGAAGTTCTGGTACATTGGGGTTTTCTGACACTCATGACAATTCGCGTGAGTTGTCAGAAAGCTCAGATATGGAGTGTTTACATGACGATTATAATGATAAAGGTGCGCCCTTTACGAGGCATGAAGTGAAAGTGGCTAAAGACAATGTGAAGAAAGGGTCATGTCATCGATGCCTTGTTAAAATTAGGTTCATGGAGAAGGAAGCTTGCATAGTCTGCAATGCAAAGTATTGCTCTTATTGTGTAGTAAGAGCAATGGGGTCAATGCCAGAAGGAAGAAAATGTATCACCTGCATTGGTCGTAGAATTGATGAATCCAAACGAGCTAGCCTTGGAAAAAGTTCTCGGATGCTTAGGCGTTTGCTCACTGATTCAGGAGTTAAACAGATCATGAGCCATGAGGTATCATGTGAAGTGAATCAAGTACCACCTGAACTTGTCATTGTGAATGGAAAGCCTCTCTGTCGTGAAGAGCTGGTTCAATTGTTGGGCTGTCCAAACCCACCACGTAAGCTAAAACCAAGAAAGTATTGGTATGACAAGCAATCTGGACTCTGGGGCATGGTGAGCATAACACCCCTTGTTCTATATTTATCTCTATATCGTACTAGTAATTGTTATGACTTGATAACTTATATTAATTAGCTCAATCAAATAGGAAGGAGAGAAGCCTTGCCAGATTATTACTCCTCAACTGGATGTTGGCAATCCCATCATGCGAAATGCAAGCAATGGAAAAACAAATATCTTGGTCAACAATCGGGAAATAACTAAACCAGAATTCGTGGTGATGAAGGTTTGTATTCTGAATATGAATAAACATCTTCTCTCTCTTTTAGTTATTTTATTTCTGTTACAGATGTAGTTTTCGACCTTGCCTGTATTTTATGATTGACCATTCTGTTAAACACTTAAACTTGTAGTTGGCAGGAATCCATTGTGAAGGACAACCACACTTTTGGTGTAGTGCTGATGGTTCCTTCCAGGAAGAGGGACAGAAAAATGTGATGGAGCGAATATGGTTTAAGGTACGTACTATTGTAATTTGTTGATTGCACCCGTATTTATTCCTATATTAAAGTCGGGGATTAATTTTTACCTTCAATTTTTCGTTTACAGCCAAAGATTAAACTACTATGTTCTGTCCTATCATTGCCGACCCCTTTGGAATCTGCAAGTTCTGGTCAAGAAGAAGTTCATAATGTTGCTAATGAAGTTGTGCCCAGAAACCACAAAAAGAAAACATCCTATAAGTTGCTCATGGTTGGCTATGATAAATCCGGTACTAGTACCATTTTTAAACAGGTATCATTCCCGTAAAAATCCTATATATTAATTTAGATTTACAATTTCAATCGGATGATGTCCATCTCTTTCTTTACATAAGTAGTAGTTGTCTTTGAGAAGTGTAATTTATTGTGGAAAATATTGAAGGGTTAGTGGTGTTATTGATCTTAGATGACAAAATTCTGATAAATTCTTCCCAAATTGCTGCTTTATATGACTAAGACATCGAATAATGACTTTTTCTCTTTACTAGCGATTTCTGCTGACATATGCATACTGATGTATATTAACTACACAATTTAATTGATTCAAAACAGGGTGTTACTACAGGACATTGAATGCATATATGCTAAAGACATATCTGAAGCATAGATTACAGATTTACAGTAGCTTTGACCTCTACATGATAGATTAATCATGAAAATAATACATTTTGTTAAGTTGTTAATCCTATATCTACATTTCAGGCCAAATTTCTTTACAAAGTTCCATTTTCTCAAGATGAGCGTCGGAATTTGAAGCACATGATTCAGAGCAACTTATACCGCTACATAGGTATTCTGCTCGAGGAACGCGAACGATTTGAAGTAGAAGCTATAAATGAAATGAGTATTAAGTCTATTAATCAACCTGGTCCCTCAGGTACAAAACATACTATTCTTCTATTGCATTTGCCATTCAGTTTAGTTATGTATATGATATTATTATTCCCAAGAATGACGTATAAAGTGAAATTGGAAAACTAGTTTCTCTAGTCACTTCTCATATTACAGATTGACCTATAAAAAGTATTCATTGCACATTACTGAATATAATCTAATATGTTTGGATTCAAACTCAGATTGTTTTATTATGATGGTGCAGATACACCAAATTCTGACCAGATTGAAAAAACAAACATGTATTCCATCAACCGAAGACTTCAAGCATTTTCTGATTGGCTACTCCAAGTTATGATGTCTGGAAATTTGGATGCGGTTTTCCCCGCTTCCACTCGTGAATATGCACCATTAGTTGAGGAATTGTGGAAAGATAGAGCCTTTCAAGCTACATTTGATCGGAGAAATGAGATACAAATGCTTCCTAGAGTTGCGAACTATTTCTTGAATCGGGTAAGCTCATGCTTTATGATCCTCAGTTTAATTCTCTGACTTCTGTGTGCACAAGTAACATAACATAAAATATCATCGGACAACCCATTGACCGTTCGTGTAAATTTGACTCGTATACTTTCCATTAAAGGCTGTTGAGATCTCGCGGACAGACTATGAGCCTTCTGACATGGACATTTTATATGCCGAGGGAATTTCTTCTTCCAACAGTATAGCTAGTGTGGATTTTTCATTCCCAAAGTCAATAAAGGACAGCTTCATGGACGCTTCTGATCAAGATGATCCCTCGCAAAGGTTCGCTTTTTTTTTTTTGTTGCATTATTCACTGTCCCTACTAATAATATTGCCTATTTACTATATAGGCAAAATCTCTTTTTAATAACAAATTAGTGTTTGTGATTGTCTCTATTTTCTTACCACAGCCTGATATGGTAATATTGCAGATACCAACTTGTAAAAGTCCATTCAAGCAGCCTTGGAGTAAATTGCAAGTGGCTGGAAATGTTTGAGGATATGGATCTCATCATATACTGTGTTTCATTGACGGATTATGACGAATACTGTTACGATATTAATGGCGTTTCGACAAACAAAATGCTGGAAAGCAAAAAGCTATTTGAAACTATAGCGACACATCCAGTCTGTTCTCAGAAGAACTTTCTTTTGATACTTAACAAATTCGACTTGTTGGAAGAGAAGATTGAACAGGTTCCTCTCACTCAGTGTGAGTGGTTTCACGACTTTAATCCAGTGATCGGCAGCAGCAACAGCAGCAGTAGCAAAAATCCCATAGCACCACTGGCTCAACGTGCATTCCATTATATTGCAGCAAAGTTTAAACGACAGTTCAAGGCCCTGACTGGAAATAAGTTGTATGTTTCTCGGGTTACAGGACTCGAATCAGATAGTGTTGATGAAGCACTTAGATATGGAACGGAAGTTTTGAAGTGGAATTATGAGAAGCCAAGCTTAAATACGAATGACTGGTCATCTGACAGCACAGAGGCTACCACTTTTTCGTGACGTTCTTACAGACTAGACATTGAATTTTGTAGGTACATACATTTTCTTTTTTCCCACATACGTACATCACTGTACTTTTAGATATACATATTGCACATCAAACCCAAGAAGACCGCTTTGGAACAAGGGAAAGTGATATTTCCTCACTGGAATTGGAAGAATAATACTAATAATATTGTTTCCCCTTAGGATTAGAATTTAGTCCTTTTTATTTGTAGTTTGTACTTTTTTTGTTCTTGGTGGTTAGAATTGTTGTATAAATTTTTTTCATCAATCAACTTCATTATTGATTCCTTCAGACAATAAAGACCCAGCTAGTTGTCACTGAAAATTACTATATACATTAAACATAGGAATTTCTTTCTGATACAACCATTTTAAATTTTATTACATATAAAGAAACCATTTCTGTTACATAATATATTTTGTTTTATGATGGCGCGAACCTGTCCATGATCAAGAAGATGGTGGATTCCGAGAGACTATTAACATCTTTAACCTCCACCGGTGACTTTCGGTCACAGAAAGAAGCAGTTTTGCTTTTTTGTTGAGGAGAAACTTCTCTCGCCATCAGAGATCTCTTTACCTGCACTTTCTGCTTCACGTTTACTAGCTCCCCCATGCATACGTTCAACATATCTGACATTTTCAACAATCTCTTGAATCTCTATCCTTGTAATTATTTCTATATACTAGTTTGCTTATTGGTAATGAATGTCGAGAGGCAAGATGGTTATTTATACACAAACAGTGAGTGAATGGAAGATGATTGAAGGGAGAGAGAAAAACAGCATGCCTGCAAACAGGTAACTAGACAAAACAGGGGCATGTCATGCACGAGCCCAAGGATATTTTAGTGGATATTCGAAGGATATATTATATAACTGTACAATATCATATAATTGTATTCTGTTTGCTATGTGTCCACAATATGAGTGGATATTGTTAATTACAGGGTAACTTTTGAAAAAATAAGGGTTTTTTTTTTATAATTTAGGATTAACTGAACAAAACTGACAAGGTTCGTTAAAAAAAATGATAAGTTTAAGTTAAATAATAGCATGATAAAGGGTCACTAATATTGGGTCTTCAATCACCCACTTTTTAAAGACAGTACTGCAAGAGAAAAGTTTTTCCGTAACTAGTCTCTTCATATCAATAATAACAGCCAAATATACCGACTTGTGCTAAGTTGTTACGTGTGTAATTGGTTAAACTCCACGTGCATACATATGCGCCTACGAATCAAATTTTCGCTCCTTCCAAGTTGAATAAATCGCAGCAGTCAGGAAAATACTACCCGGCCATTTGTCATGCACTAAAAATCTGCCCAGTTTGACACTGACCAATGTGCAGAGAAGGGAACAGTACAAGCTCGTCGAACTAGATCAAAGAAGGGACGATGAGTGAAATTGTGGTGAACAGATTCTGGTCCAACATTTAACATAGAAGACATCGCAAGTCAGTTTGCATACCAAAGTGGACCATTCTTTCTCCAGTAAACGGCCTATTTTTGATTGCTAGCCAAAAAATGAACGAACATTTAGTATAGAGAAAGCATTCCAGACGACATCATGCCATGGTACTAAAGGCGCAGTACTCCGAAAAGCATTACAGATAGTAAACAATGAAACATTACGTGCTCTGAGCCCATCCTTAAAAATATGATAATAGCACTATGCACTTGCACATTGTCCACCATATGTCTCAACTCTATAATGTCAACATGAGTGGAGTATAGAATCACCACCTAGAGCTAAATTCTACGATCCACCCATAATACTCTAATAATGTTAGAAGGGAACTGGTGTATCAATGGTTTGTTTCCAACCCAAGGAATTAACTTCAAGATGGCACCTGATGAAATTATCATTGTAATTACACAAGTTAAGGATTTTCCTGGCTGTCCACGAACATTTGCAAGGAACTTTAGCTGTCCACAACCCTCGGAGTCGTCGCTATGTTGCGAACTGATACATGGTTTAACTTTTTAAAACATCTCAAATAGGCAATTTGTCACAACAAAACATATGTAGCCTGGGGGCAGAGAGATTTGAGCTGGTGAATATGGCGACTAAAGTACCTATCCTTTTACCTTATTCTGGTGTGAGGAGCTAAGAAGCCATGCCTGAAGAAAAGAGAACTGATTTATATATGCACTGAGTGTTTTCTTGAGAGGAAAACTGATCTTCTCATTTCTCAATACAAAACAAGTTACATGCTGCAAATAAATAAGCAAAGAATTGAGTACGTGAAACTAAATTGCTGCTACAAACTAGGAACTATTTTAGCCACTTCCCAGACTATTTCCACTACTAAATAAACTCCACTACCTCCTATAATCTCTCTACTAGAGATTGACTACTTCATGCTACTAATTTCAATATAACAACGTTTATTAAATTTCAAACACTAAACAAAATAATAAAACAAGTTTAGATTAATTTTCCAACAATCTCCCCCTTAATCTAAACTTGTCTCATGCAATCCTTCCAGCCCGTATGGCTTTTAAACTTAACCCGTATGGTTATCAACTGAGCCCGTATGGCTTCTGTTTGCCCGTCTGACAAAACACTTCATTGTTTGCCCATCTGGCAAGATCATTTGCCCATCTGGCAATCAGCCTTTATGGCTTTCAACTGAGCCCGTATGGCTTTCAACATAGCCCGTCTGGCACGTTCACTTTGCCCGTCTGGCACGTTCACTTTGCCAGTCTGGCAACTTCTTCATCAGCCCGTTTGACTTAATTCGTCATACTTCCTGTGATATAGACCACAATCCTACAATTTTTGAAATAGAATCCAAATCACTCTCCGCCAATACAGCTAGGCTTGCTAATGCTCAACCTTGAGCTTTCCCGCAAATACCTACATAGCCTTCCTATACTCCACCTTGAGGACAAGAGTCTTGTTGAAACACTCATCTTCAACATCCTGCGGTGAGAATTCGAATACACATTAACCACAAACAAACTACAATTGCAGCCTGCACCTCGTTGGACCTGTCACCACTGCAGCAAAGCTCTGTGTCGTCCGCCATCAACCAACTGCCCAGCACATGCGTATACACATCCTGCACATACACATTTGCTGCACATTCAAACTCAGCTCCTGTTAGTAATTGTGCTCTAGAGACAATACTTTTTATATTTTAAGGAAAATATTTATTATTAAGGATTATGTTTTATTGATTATTATTTATTTATTATGTTTTGTTTACTGCGTAATAAATTGAAAGCATAGTAAATGTCCTTGGAATTTTGATACGTATTCTATATCTTTAAGTATGTGACTTAAAAATGAGATTATATGAATAGTATCTTATTCCTAAAATTCCCTAGTCGAGTATTATTATTTAAGGACAATAATAATGCACAAAGACTAGTATGTTTCTTGACAGATGACCACATCTCATTGGTCATAGGAATGGGGATACTAAAGTCAAGAACATAAGTGCATGTATCAATGCATGGCACTGGAATGACCCGCCGTGAGATTCTACATGTTAAGTAAGTGTCATAAGTAATTCTCACTGTGATAATGGTGTAATGATCCTTAGACCTGAAATCATTATATTTCTATACGAGAATTAATATACTTTGATTACATTAAAAGTTACCTTTGACCGGGTGATGATAAAAGTGGACATTGGGTATATTATGAATCGTATGAGAAATATGAATGATCTAGATGAGATTTAATCCTCCTAATTTTAGGAGTGATATTATTGGCCTCTTGTTTGAGTGAGACTATGAAATGCACGGCCGTGCTCAAATGTTGATTTGATTTTAATAGTCTACTCATCGATCAAGAAAATAAAGATTAAATTATGAAGAGGATGACACGAGACATGCCTTGAGTTTAATCTATAATATCAAGATTAAAGGGATTATATTACATGGAACATTATTCACGAAAGGCTTAATCGAATCACCGATTTATTACTATTACTTGGGTAGCAATGATGTATTACTAGATGCCGCTCATTGTTTACAATTTTAATTAGATATTAAAATTGTTGCCAACGTAATAATAACCTACAGGGTCACACACAAAGAACGCTTGAAGGAGAAATAATTTAAATTATGAATTTAAATTAAATAAGTAATTTATTTTATTTATGATATTAATTAAGTATGACTTAATTAATTATATAAATAGAATAAATGAATTACTTAAACTAATTCCAAAATTAATAATTAATTAATTAAGTGAGACTTAATTAAATAATTTAGAATTTTGGATTAGTATTAATTATAATTGGATTATAATTAGAAAACTTATTCCTCTCTCTATATAATCTATTTATGGGCTGATTTAATAAGATAGAGATTTTACAAAAACCCTAGCCGCTCTGAGAGAGGAGGAAGATAGAGAGAGAAGAAGTTTTCGGGTGCTAGTACACATCAATCCTTCATGAAAAGTGTTCGTGTGGATACCGTAGAGCGTAGATCGCGAGAGCGGGATACGTGGTGATTAAACAAGCTTTGGACCTCCATTAATCTTCCATTAATGAACTGTTAAAGCTTCTAAAGGTATTTATTCTTTATCTCCGAATTAAATCTTTTGTTTTCGCATGGATCCTGCGGAGGGTTTCGCTATTTTGATTTATTTTTCACGTTTATTCCGCTGCGTTTGTGTCACGAAACCCTTCAGCTCCTCCTTTCTGGTCTCGCCATCTCCTTCGCTGCTCTGTACTGCTACCGCCACCGCAGCTGCTGTACTGCCAGCGCCCGGCGTCCGTGCCGCCAACGTCCAGCGACAACCCAAGGATCAGAGGGAAGGATGTTAAGCCTTGATACTTCGCCCTTCAAGCTCTGATACCAAATGAAGAAAAGAGAACTGATTTATATATGCATTGAGTGTTTTCTTGAGAGGAAAACTAATCTTCTCATTTCCCAATATAAAACAAGTTACATGTTGCAAATAAATAAGCAAAGAATTGAGTACGTGAAACTAAATTGCTGCTACAAACTAGGAACTATTTTAGCCACTTCCCAGACTATTTCCACTACTAAATAAACTCCAC
The DNA here is from genome assembly GCA_028671895.1 of Oenanthe sinensis. NCBI lineage: Eukaryota > Viridiplantae > Streptophyta > Magnoliopsida > Apiales > Apiaceae > Oenanthe > Oenanthe sinensis. The sequence continues at coordinate 19,761,958 of CM053795.1, forward strand.
TACCTCCTATAATCTCTCCACTAGAGATTGACTACTTCATGCTACTAATTTCAATATAACAACGTTTATTAAATTTCAAACACTAAACAAAATAATAAAACAAGTTTAGATTAATTTTCCAACAATGCCGTCGGCCTGTCGCCAATCGCCATGGCAAATTTTCTAACAGTAAACTATCAGATATAAAAAGCATTACCAATTAACTGTTTTATTATTTTTGTAGATATCAATGATAAAGCACAACTACACTTAATGCTGAGTTGTACAATATTAATTGACTTGTGCATCTGGTGTGGACACTGCCTCTGTAGCTTCAGGGTACATGTATAACTTGCAGGTAAACTCTTTGCTTCATACATAGAGAGAAGGATCCAGTTAGGGCCTGAAGGTAACTTCCAGGGTTGTTGCTTTTAGGTTTGTAAGTCCTGCACTTTCAGTCATATCAATAGGTAAGTTTGAAACAGTTCCCAGTTCAAACCCATGAAGCAATCGGGCCAGTGTCAAGTGCAGAACCTGGAGTGCATGTGTGATGCCAGGGCATACCCTCCTACCTGATCCAAATGGTATCAATTCAAAATGCTGCCCATACATGTCCACATCGACATGTTTCTCAAGGAACCTCTCAGGTTTGAACTCTAGGGGGTCAGACCAAATGCTAGGGTCACGTTGCAACTTTAAAAGGTTTACAAATGAGAGTGTGCCAGCTGGAATGTGGAAGCCTGCCACAGTGCAATCTTTCATTGCTTCATGAGGTGTATTAATCGGGGCAGCTGGGTATAATCGTAATGTTTCCTTGACAATGGCTCGCAAGTAAGCTAGATTCTTCACATCTGATTCATTCACTTGGCGATCTCTTCCGACATGCTTTTCGAATTCATCTTGAACTTTTTTTAGCACGTGGCGGTTGTTAAGTAGTAACGATACTGCCGATGTAAGTGTGACCATCCCTCTGTTATAGCCACCTAAGAGAAGACTCTGCACAGCATTCAGTTTGTACAAACACATACATTAGTAAGAGAAGCTGGCTCTACGTGCTGAAAATGAGCTTTTTTGTGATGGAATATTCGATTGTAATTGGATGATAGTTTGATGAACAGAGATGACAACAACATCCTCATATTTACTAATTAACAATTTAACATAGTACGTAACAAAGTACTACTGGAAATTTCTCTTAAAGATGGCACATGACAATTATTTTAGGCCTATCCTCTGGTAAAAATATTAATGTGCAAATTTAAAGTACCTGCTATACTTGGATTTCATTATGCACTTGTGCATAGAGTTTGGGAAACTAGTGCAATTTATTTCTTTAAGCGTGTTTAATGATTCAGGTAAGGTTAGAAGTTAGTATAGATTGCAATGCTTAGACAAAATTACTGGTGCTGTTTCAGGTATATGTGTATTGTGTTGGATCGTAGACTTACCAGGCAAGTGCCCTTGATAGCAGTATCAGTGATCTGAGAAGATGGATCAGATTCCATGACAGACAGCATAACATGCATAAAGTCGATCTTGATCTAGTTCATCAATGCTTGAAAGTTCCCTTTTCTGTCGATGTTCCTTCATCCAGCTCTCAAGTATATGATCCATCTCTTTTGCTGTCTTCTTCATTTTACCCTTGCATCCTGTCCGTCAATCCAACCAAATAGGGGAACTGCATCAGAAACCATAAACAACCCAACCAGATGCATGAAATTCCCCAAGGCCTTTTCGAACCGTTGTGACTCCTCATTTTTATGTACGCACATCAATGCCGAAATAACGCTTTCCTGCCACCATTCTCACCATTCTATTCATTGTTAAGTCTCCAAATCTCTCTTTCAGTTCCACTACAGGCATGCTTCTGTCTCCTCTGCTTATCCATAGCTCATAAAGCTCCGTGATAAAAATATTGACTTCTGATTCTGGAACATGCTTGAGCTTATCAAGTCTACTGTTAGATAGCATCTCAACGACTACTAGCTTACAAAGAAATAGCTTAGTAGCCACATTAGCAGCGCTTGGGATGACGCAGATCACTCCAGTTTCGTCCATATGGCAGAAATCCGAGCATAGCATGGTCATATCCCATGATCTCCACTGCTAGAGATTTTGGACGTGTGGCGAAGACTTTATCCTGCACAGTAAAACATTCTCTTGCAACTTTCCAGCTACTCACCACGAGTTTTGTTAATTCCTAGTTGCAACGAGATGGGACCAAGTTTATCTGCCATGGCTCCCAGTAAATGTTGTAATAGCTTGTTGGTTTGTAGAACATGAATGTGACCGATAAATGGCCATCCCAGCAGGTTCGGGAAGTGCAGAGTCGGCTTTTTTGCTCCTGGCATGGATACTAAGGACCCTCCACAAAAAGGTAACAAAACAAATAAAGGCACACAGTACTATGACCTGAGGCTGAATGCTGAATTCCATTTCTTTGAATTATAGTTCTTTGTCCTGTACATGCATACCTGGTAATTTAGATGAGTACAGTTAGTCAATTTATACTGCAGATGCATGACAAAATGATCCTGAATTATTGTTACATTAGCTTTTTCAAATTACAAAGACGATGGAAATGTCTGATATGCCTCAGAGATAGCCTGACAAACAAATGAACCTTCACTAATAATTGATAAACTTGTATATTTTAACTATTGTTCAATGATAGACTACTTTTAGATGTATTTTTTTGGCCAGATAGTTGTTGGAAAAGTCTACATACATTATTTATCAAAGTTCAAGTATTCTGGGAGCTGTTTGTTTTATGCAATTGTACTGATCCATGATAGCATCAGGCCCTTAGTTTTCAATATATTTCTGCATTTCTAGTTTTTCTGTTCGATGTCTGAAGTTTTTAGGGCAAGTACATTTTGTCATTTGAAGTAAACTTTGTGTACGTTTATTTTCGAGTGAAAATGAGTGACACGTATTATATATAATTAGATTAATTCAATTTTCTTATGATTCAACAAATATTGGGTTGATGATGATCTCCTTGTTGCAGCCTTGAAGGTTCTACCAAAACACTATAAAATAAAAAAAAGACAGCTAATATTAGAAATAGACTAAAAATTAGCTTCTACCGGTTGAAACTGTTCGTAATCCTTCTCAATGTGTAACAAAATTATTGATGAACGGGATGTATGCACACTGCAGTCTGACTCATTTAAATTTCTACACCAATCTTGACTCATTTTAATTATCATCTGTAACATGGAAGACTGGGAAATTAATTCACAAGATGGTTTATTGATATGGTGGGGTTAGAATCCTGTATGTTTATTTTATGTGATGTACTATGCGGTCGCTAGATGTGATTGTGTGTGGATGCATTATACATTGCTTTATTTTTTTAAGCCCCTCTTGCTGTCCTATACAGAAAATTTAATTTTTGAAGGGCTAGGCACATCATCTCAGGTTTTTCTAGTAGTAGGACAGCAACCTTCCCTAATATTGTAGAGATTTGACCATCTACTTAACCATCTAATATTGTATCTTAGCGCTTGTTAATTTTTGAACTTTTGACATTCTTGATATCAGCTTTATCATTTCCCCTCTTCCCTAGGAGCTAGGAAGCCATCAAGTTGCCATTTTCCAATCGCCATGGCAACATAACAATGAGCAGAAGAGCCCTTGCTGCTATATTGCTCTTATTTTTAGTAAATTTTAAAACAAATAAAACATACATTTTTTGAATCATAAACTATCAAATATAAAGAACATTACCAACTGTTTTATTAGTCTTGTAGATATCAATGTGAAAGCATAACTACACTTATTGCTAAGTAAGTTGTCATTATAGTAATGCAGTTGTGTATCTGGTCTGAACACCACCTCTGTAGCTTCAGGAGTACATGTATGACTTGCAGGTGAACTCTTTGCTTCATACATACAGAGAAGGAGCCAGTTGGGGCCTGAAGGTGACTTCTAGGGGTGTCGCTTTTGGGTTTGTAAGTCCTGCACTTTCAGTCATATCGACAGGCAAGTCTGAAACAGTTCCCAGCTCAAACCCATGAAGTAACTGAGCCAGTGTCAAGTGCAGAACCTGTAGTGCAAGCGTGATTCCAGGGCATACCCTCCTACCTGATGAAAATGGTATCAGCTCAAAATTCTGTCCAAACACGTCAATATCAACATATTCTTTAATAAACCTCTCAGGTTGGAACTCTTGGGGATCGGACCAAATGCTAGGGTCACGTTGCAACTTCCAGAAGTTTACAAATAAGCGTGTGCCAGCTGAAATGTGAAAGCCTGCCACAGTGCAATCTTCCAATGCTTCATGCGGTGCATTAAGTGGTACAGCTGGGTATAATCGTAATGTTTCCTTGACAATTGCTTGCAAGTAAGATAGATTTTTCACATCCAACTCGTTTACTTGACGTTCTCTTCCAACATGCTTTTCCAATTCATCTTGAACTTTCCTCATCACGTGGCGGTTATTAAGTAGCAACGAGACTGCCCATGTAAGCGTGACCATCACTGTGTCATATCCACCTAAGAGAAGACTCTGCAAGCAGCAGTCCAATGGTACAAGCAAATATCTTAGTGATTCAAATTAAGTGGCTCTACTTGCCTTAAAATGAGAACAGGACATACGTAACATTACAGATATTTCATTTAGTGAGGAGGGCAAATAGAAAACTATTTAAGGCTGTTTCTCTGATAAAAAAATGTAAAATTAAAGTTCATACTGATCATGGATTTCGTGATGCATTTGAGTTTGAAAAAATAGTACAATATACTCCTTAAGATGCTTTCAAAATTATGGGCTAGAAGTTATAGAATTAGTAAAATTACGGTTGTCATTTTAGTTGTATGTGTTGGGTCTTAGACATACCAAGCAAGTGCCCTTAATAGCAGTATCAGAGATCTGAGAAGATGGATCAGATTCCATGACAGTAAGCATAACATGTATAAAGTCTTGCTCCAGTTCACCAATGCTTGTAAGTTTCCTTTTCTGTCGATGTTCCTTCATCCAGCTCTCAAATATTTGATCCATATCTTTTGCTGCCTTCTTCATTTTCTTATATATCCTCTCAAAGAATCTATCCAACCAAAGAGGGGAAATGCATCAGAAACCATAAACAAACCTACCAAATGCATGAAATCTTCTAAGGCCTTCTGGAACCGTCTTGGCTCCTCATTTTTATATACACCATTGCCAAAATAACGCTTTCCTGCCACCAGTCTCACCATTATATTCATTGTTACGTCTCCAAATCTGTCTTTCAGTTCCACTACAGGCATGCTTCCTTCTCCTTTACTTATATATAGCTCATACAGCCCCCTGACGAAGAAATTGACTTCTGATTCTGGAATATGCTTGAGCTTATTAAGTCTACGGTTGGATAGAAGCTCAACCGTCACTAGCTTACGCAGATCACGCCAGGTTCGGCTGTAAGGAAGAAATCCGAACATAGCATTGTCATATCCCATGATCTCCACGGCTAGAGATTTTGGACGGGAGGCCAAGACTTTTTCCTTTACTGTAAAACATTCCCTTGCAACTTCCCAGCTACTTACCACAAGAGCTTTGTGAATTCCTAGCTGCAACGAGAAGATAGGTCCAAGTTCATCCGCCATTTCTCCGAATAGATGATGCAATAGCTTGTCGGCTCCAAGAAGATGAAGGTGACCGATAATTGGCCATGCCCCAGCAGCTTCTGGTGGAGCAGAGTCACTTTTGTTGCTTCGGACATGGACACTGAAGATCCTCCATGCAAAAGTAACAAGAAAAACAATGCCACACACTACTATGACTTGAGGTTGAATGCTGAATTCCATTTCTTCGAATTAAAGATGCTGTACTTCCATGCCAGTTTATGAAATGAAATGCAGGTCTTTCAGATATGTCCCCCCACAAAATTTGTTTTGTTCCTAAAATACATTTAGGTGAGTTATGTAAGATATATAGGGTTTTATATGTAAATATGGGATATATATTTTTGTAAAATCAGAGTTCATTTAAAATTCTAGGAAATTAACTAAGATATATCTTAGGTTACTTTTTCTCTGTGATGATATAATTGTATTCTAGTATTTGCTATGTGTCCACACTTAAAATGAGTGGATATTGTTAATTTACAGAGTAGCTTTTGAAATAAAAAAGATAGTTTAAGAATTGTACGATTAAAATGGGTTTTACAATACACTAAAGAGAAGAAGGCAAGCAAAAGCATTGATAGCTAGGCACCTCGCTTGTATGCCAGCATTCATGGTTATATATTTATTTTATAAACCAAATCGAACATATTCAGTATATCTATTTCGTAAAACATAGTTTGCGGAGGTACTAATATGGATCTTACCTCCTCTAGAAAAAAAAAGAGAGGCTGTTTCATAATCCTTCCCAATGTGTAAAAAAATTATTAATGTTGCACAATTTTAGTTGTTTTGGTTTCTTGCCCCTGTTTCAATATGTAAATAACATAAATGAGTGATTTGGAGGGGCTCTTTAACAGTTAGTTTTTTCAAGAAGACGATAATTGTATTCAAACTCAAACTCGAATTCAGACTATTTACTCACCAGCATATTGTAACCCAAATAATACTTGCCTCCAGGGAAATAATTTAAATTCTACTGAAGAATCTACTACGCACTAATGCAGTCATTAGATGAGATAATGTGGGCATTTCTACTTTCTGAAACAAGTGGGATCGTTTCATTTGCTGCACTTTATCTCACATTTTTCTAGCAGGACAGGAACCTTCTCCAATATTGGTAGAAAATTAACCATCTATATTGTTAGCATCGTATCTTGGTGCTTGTTAAATTTTGAACTTTTGATATTCTTGATATCTGCTTCATCATTTTACTCGGTATACAATTCGATTTTTGATTTAACGATATGACCTTACCTTATCTTTTTTCCTTCTCGACTTGAATATGTAACATGTTAGTTCCCCTTTTCAAGAGAAAACAGCTGAACAAGAATGATAATGCTAAAGAGAAGTCGCTAGAGGGCAAAGTTGCACTAAAGTCGTCGGTGAGTTGAGAACTGATATATGGTTTAACTTTTTAAAGCATCTCGAATAGCCAATAGGCAATATGTCACAACAAAACATATTTAGCTTAGGGGCAAACAGATTTGAGCGGGTGAAGATGGTGACTAAGTACACCTTGCATTCTACCTAATTATGGCGAGAGGAGCTAATAAGCCTTGCCGTCGCCAATCGCCATGGCAACATAACAATGTGCAGCAGAGCCCTTGCTGCTATATTGGTTTAATTTTTAGTAAATTAATAAACATCTACTTAAAACATATTTTTTCCAACAGTAAACTATCAAATATAAAGAGCATTACCAACTGTTTTATTGTTTTTGTAGATATCAATGATAAAGCACAACTGCACTTATTGCTAAGTAAGTTGTCACAATATTAATTCACTTGTTCAGCTGGTGTGGAAACTGCCTCTGTAGCTTCAGGGGTACATGTATAACTTTCAGGTAAACTCTTTACTTCATACATAGAGAGCAGGAGCCAGTCGGGGCCTGAAGGTAACTTCCAGGGGTGTTGCTTTTGGGTTAGTAAGTCCTGCACTTTCAGTCATGTCGACAGGCAAGTCTGAAACAGTTCCCCGCTCAAACCCATGAAGTAACTGAGCCAGTGTCAAGTGCAGAACCTGGAGTGCAAGCGTGATGCCAGGGCATACCCTCCTACCTGATGCAAATGGTATCAGCTCAAAATTCTGCCCAAACACGTCAACATCAACATGTTTTTCAATAAACCTCTCAGGTTGGAACTCTAGGGGGTATGACCATATGCTAGGGTCACGTTGCAACTTCCAGAGGTTTACAAATAAGCGTGTGCCAGCTGAAATGTGGATGCCTGCCACAGTGCAATCTTCCAACGCTTCATGGGGTGCATTAAGTGGTGCAGCTGGGTATAAACGTAATGTTTCCTTGACAATTGCTTGCAAGTAAGGTAGATTCTTCACATCCAAATCATTTACTTGACGTTCTCTTCCAACATGCATTTCCAATTCATCTTGAACTTTTCTTAGCACGTGGCGGTTGTTAAGTAGCAACGAGACTGCCCATGTAAGTGTGATCATCATCACTGTATCATATCCACCTAGGAGAAGATTCTGCAGGGAGCAGTCCAATGGTACAAGAACATATCTTAGTAAAACAAATTAACTGGCTCTACGTACATGCCGTGAATGAGCTTTTTAGTTGTAGTTGGTTGTAGTCGGATGTACAGGACATACGTAACAATGTATTTTACAGAAATTTTGTTTAATGAGGGTACATAACAAACTGTTTTAGGCTGTCACTCTGATAAGGATAACAAAGAAAAAAAATTAAAGCTCCTGTTAATCTTGGATTTTGTTATGCATATGAGTTTGAGAAAGTAGTATAAATATACTCCTTAAGATGCTTTTAAAATTTTACGCTAGAAGTTTATATAGATTTAGTAAAATTACTGGTGTCATTTTTAGTTTTATGAGTTGGGTCTCAGACATACCAAGCAAGTGCCCTTGATAGCAGTATCAGAGATCTGAGCAGATGGATCAGATTCCATGACAGTAAGCATAACATGCAAAAAGTCTTGCTCCAGTTCATCATACCCACCTAAGAGAAGACTCTGCACGAGCAGTCCAATGGTACAAGCACATATCTTAGTCATCAAACAAATTAGGTCGCTCTACATGCCTTAAATGAGCTTTTTAATTAGTTTTAGCTGGTTAATTTATAGTCGGATGAACAGAACATATGTAACAAAGTACTTGATTACAGAAAGTTCGTTTAGGGTTGAGGGCAAATAACAAACTATTTAAGGCTGTGGCTCTGATAAAAAAACATAAAATGTAAAGTGAAAGTTCCTACAAATCTTCGATTTCGTGATGCATGAATTTGAAAATATAGTGCAATATACTCCTTAAAATGCTTTTGAACTTTTAGGCTAAAAATTGATATAGAATTAGTAAAATTACTGTTGTCATTAGTTGTAGGTGATGGGTGGGTATTAGGCATACCAAGCAAGTGCCCTTAATAGCAGTATCAGAGATCTGAGAAGATGGATCAGATTCCATGACAGTAAGCATAACATGCATAAAGTCTTGCTCCGGTTCATCCAGCCCTCAAGTATTTGATCCATTTCTTTGGCTGACTTCTTCATTTTTCCCTTGTATCCTGTCAATGAATCTATCCAACCAAAAAGGGGTAATGCATCGGAAACCATAAACAAACCTACCAGATGCACGAAATCTTCCAAGGCCTTCCAGAACCGTCTTGACTCCTCATTGTTATATCCACCAGTGCTAAAATAACGCTTTCCTGCCACCATTCTCACCACTATATTCATTGTTAAGTTTCCAAATCTGTCTTTCAGTTCCACCACAGGCATGCTTCCTTCTCCTTTACTTATATATAGCTCATAAGGCCCCCTGATAAAGAAACTCACTTCAGATTCTGGAATGTGCTTGAGATTATTGAGTCTACAGTTGGAAAGAATCTCAACCATCACTAGCTTACGCAGATCACGGTCATATCCCATGATGTCCACTGCTAGAGATTTTGGTCGTGTTGCAAAGACTTAATCCTGCACGGTAAAACATTCTCTTGCAACTTCCCAACTACTTACCACAACAGTTTTGTGAATTCCTAATTGCAACAAGAAGATGGGTCCAAGTTTATCTGCCATGGCTCCGAATAGATGATGCAATAGCTTGTCGGCTCCAAGAAGATGAAGGTGAACGATTATTGGCCATGCCCCAGTAGGTTCTGGTGGAGCAGAGTCACTTTTGTTGCTTCTGACATGGACACTGAAGATCCTCCATGCAAAAGTAACAAGAGCAACAATGCCACACACTACTATGACTTGAGGCTGAATGAATACCATTTCTTCGAATTGTAGAACTTCGTTGTTTCTGCTAGTTTATCAAATTATACGGTCATAGATCTTTAAGTTTACAAACAATGAAATGAAGGCCTTTTAGAACAGGGATGCAACGGATGGAGTTGGATTGGATTTTGTAAAATCCAAATCTAAATCTAAATATTTCCGGGTTTGAAATATAAATCCAAATTCAAATCCAAATCAAAATTCAAAAATTAACATCCAAATCTAATCGGATTCTTTCACATATCCAAAAATTAAAAAATAATGTAGTCAAGTTAAATATCACCACGTACACATATAACAAGTTCAATATTAATTTTATTTATAAAATAATTAAAATTATAAATTTTTAAGTTAAATAAATAGTCATATATATATATTATAGTAGTTGAAAAATTAAATTAAATCTAAAATATATTAATTCACTAAATGAGTATTGACTTTTGATTGATAAGAAAATAATAAATTACATTATTTTTTTATCTAAAATATTATATATAAATAATTTATGAATTGCAATATTATATTATATTAAATATATATTATATATCATATTTTTATCGATTTTCATATTTGGATCGAGTTTTGAATTTTAGATCGGGTATCGATTCGGTACACCTGAAATCTAAATTCTTTTGGATTTAAAAGTTAAATCTAAATTTTAAATCTAAAATTTCAGTAAAATCCATTTGGGTCGGAACAAATAGGATATCAATCAGATCGAATTATTTTACCATCTCTATTTTAAATATTTGTCCTCTTTCCGTTGTATATTTTAACTACCAAGCTTGATTTATATTTTACAAGCTCTTCATCACCTCTTTTCACTTTGAAGACCCATTTTTTCTTCAAAGCATTCAGTCCTCTCGGAAGCGTAGTCGACTCATAAGTTTCATTCTTGTTCAAAGAATTCATCTCCTCTTTCATTGCTTTCAACCAACAACTACTATCTTTATAAGTCTTAACTTTCTTAAAGGTCTCGGGCTCCGTCTCATCAGCAACTATTATATACTCAGATGAATGATTACATGCTAATGGACTCCGTTCTTTTGTAGAACGGTATGGCTGAGGTTCTTTATTTTTCAGGCCAAAGCGGTTCCTCCCCCCTCCCCGTGCTTAACATCTTCGGCATGTGCTATATCTTCACCATCATCTTATTCTAATGTATCTGGATTCCTAGATTTTCGTGGTTGTGAAGTTTTCCCAAAAATTTTAGACTCATAAAATATAACATCTCTGCTGTTGAATATATTCTTTGATTCAAGATTCCATAAACGGTACTCGAACTCTAGATCCCCATCGGCAAAAGTAATGCACGGAGTTGCTTTATCTTCAAACTTTGTTCTATGCTTATTTGGATTGTGCGCAAAACCTTGCATCTAAACACGCGCAAGTATCAATAAAAAACATCTTTTCTTGATAAGCTCTTCTCTGAACTCTCAAAATTCAAAGGTGTCGAAATGTTCTTGTTTATCAAGTAGCAAGCTATTTTTACAACTTCTCCCCAAAATGACTTCGGTAGTTTAGTCATTACATGCATCTAACTCGTTTACCAACGGTATGATATCAAGAACTGTCTTTTCATGTCGGATATTAGAGTTGAGCAAAAAATTGAAATAAAACCGGTAAAAACCGATCTGTATAAAACCGAAACCGAAACCGAAAAATTAAAAATTGAACCGTTTAATCGATTCTGGTTATAGGTTAAAACCGAACCGATTAATAAATTAATAAATTTATTATATAAAACTTATATAAAATATATGTATATATTTATTTATTCATTTAAGTATAACTATACATACATAACTATATATGTAAATTTGTGCCTAAAAAATAACTTGCGCCAACACTGGACAGAACATCATTGATATTCAAATGAAATTAGTTGGGTCTAAAAAACAACGTAGACTACTAGACTGGTCCTTAATCCAAATGAGATAAACAAAACATACACGCATAGTAATTACAGAAGCAGCTAGCCGATTGGAAATTTATAAGTAGTAATTTTTCATATATAGTAGTTTTTCAATTAGGAGCATGAGGCTAGGAGCATATTACTAATTGTTTTTTAAGCAAAGAATAGGTTCTTTGTTTTATTGCAAATGTTTGTCAGTCTTTGATTATGAATAACATTTCTTATTTATATATAAGAAAATTATTATTTAAATAATAATTTATTTTTGCCTTATTTTTATTTTATTCGGATTTATAACCGAAACCGAACCGATTAAAACCGAACCGACATTTTAAAAAAATGAAAACGAAACCAACGGTTCGAATGCGGTTACAGTTTTTAATTTTTAAAACCGAAATTTGTAGTTTTGTCCAAAAACCGCACCGAACCGATCCGTACTCTACCCTATCGGATATGATACCTTGCAAAATATTCCTAAAACGTTTTTAAAGTGTACTCTCCCATGTTGTCACTACGAAGGCACTTCAATTATTTACCTATTACTTTTTCAGCCATGACATGAAATTTTTGAAAATACTCAAACACTTGTTCTTCGTATTTAAGCAGTTTTACACGTACCATCCGAGATGTTTCATCGGTGAAGGTAACACAATACCTATTTTCCCAAGAACTCTACCTCGAACGGACAACATACATCTAAGTAGACTCTTTCTGGCAGCATAAACTTTTTCTTTAGTGTACTGTTAAAAGATACCCGATGTTGTTTTTTGAATAAACAATATTCGCATAGTTGCAATGCAGTATCTTTAACAAACGGAATGCAGGATTTCATTGCTAAAATCTGCAGTCCTTTCTCGCTTATGTGGCCAAGCCTCTTGGGCCACAGGTTTGCTAAAACCTCATCGATCTTCAACTATATTCAAACCATTTGAACATATCTTCACTTATGTCTTATACAAAGTATCACAAGTGGAACCTTTTGTAACAATTAACCAACGAACCCGTAGTAAGTTTCCACCTTCCATTACCGAATGTATTTACATACTCTTGCTTGTCTAGTGTCATGCCAGAAATTAAGTTGAGTTGTAAATCCCGAACATGCCTAATATCTTTCAAGGTTATTGAACGTACAACCCATGTTTTTCTCAATACAGATGTTAGCAATGCCTACGATCTTTGACTAATCAAAGTTATTGTTTCTTACTGTACAAAAGTCATTTGCTTTATACGTCGTAAAGAATCCCTGGGCGGGTGTTGCATGATACATTACTCCAATATCGATTACCCTAGTTGACCATTGTTCTGATTACAATCTTTTTTGTAATGGCTTTTCTTCTTACTAGTAGCATTCAACATTGACTTTTGATATGCCACTGAAATTTCTAAACTTTTTACTTTTACCACGCCCCATGTTCGAATCCTTTTTAGGTAACAAGAGCATGAGAATTAATATTGACTCCCTGACCCTTTCTTTTCATATCTTTAGTAAGTACATTTTCCTTAATGGACTGAATGTTAGTTTTTCACACGGTACAATATTAGTTATTACCACCACTAACGTATCCTAACTGAATGGTAGAGTGTTGAAAACAAATATTTCGAGGAGCTTCTCATCAAACTGCATTTTCATATTTGCAAGTTGATTTAATAACCCTTGAAATTGTTCATATGCTCTGACATATTGTTCCTGTTCTCATCCCTGAATCTCATGTTCTCCATCTTGCGAACTAGAAAAGTTACATTTTGTAAACTTTTCTGTTGGAATGAGATTCTAATTTTGTCAAGAAGTTTTAAGTATCTTCTTCTTCAATGACATAATAGTACTCTGAATTATCAATCCATTAACAAATAAGATTATAGTTTTCATGTTCATATAGTATCATATTTTTATGCAGGCTTAACTCCTTTCAACTCCTAAATCAGATCCTATATTCTGCTTTTCCACATTAGATAATTTGAATTTGTTAAACTTGCCATTGCAATGGATGAACCCTCCATTTCAATTTACCAAAAATTATATCGACCTCACTTAAAACCGCAAAAATTGGCCAGTTAAAAGTGTGTGATTAGAGAACACTTTCATATAAATATGATATCAATCAAGAGTAATGTTAGATATTCAAAAAATATTCCCAAAAAATATTCCTAAAATGATGTGGCAGAATGAAAAGTTTTAATTCGTGTATTAATATAAATGTACGAGGGGTCCATTTCATTTATTGTTTTAACAATCAATTAAAATTAGATAAGTGTTTTTTGGAAACTTTTTTGGAAAATAATTTTAGGACTCTGGTATTTTTCATCAATCAAATAACCGTAGAGCATATGGTTAACTAATAAGACAGCTTTGCAGATTAAAATATAATATGTTGTATCAAGATTATAATATTTTAGATCTACAAACCCATTTTTCTAGATCTCTACAAACCCTAGCTGCCTTTATCTCTATCTTTATCAGGGTTTATATGTTGTGTGTGGATGTATACAATACATACACTGCTAGAACTGTGGCTTTATATATATCCGAATAGGGTGGGATTAGGTCTCTGTGCATGTATCATGATCTGCTCGTATTGGTTATTTTAATATTTTTTGTTTCTGTATCAAGTGCAGATTCTAGATGGGTATTATTGTTCTAGCATGTTATATATATTTTATGCATATTGATGTGTATTTCATTTTAGTCAAATTTTATTTATTTCTTATGACCAATTATCTAGCTTGTATCGTGTAGTTTGGTCATTTTGTAAGGATTTTTGTATCGCCGGAAATGGAAGTCTAGTGGTCAATGTGTGGTTTTTCCAATTTCCGGTATTCATGAGTTATAGTTCTTATTTTGCGTTTTAGTATGGGTTTTAATCTTTGTTAATTAGTGGAAGCTGAGTAAATAGCGTTATTGGATAATAATTGTGTTGATTCATATAATTTATATGTAACGTATTTTTGTCTTTGGCTTGTTTGGTACTATCATTTTAGGTTGATTTGTAACATTTTTCCTTAATCAAATATGTCATAAAAATTGAGTGGTTACGTTTTTTTTATTGTTTTTAAGGTTCTTAAAGTTTTCATAAATTGTAGATTGTGCCATTTTATATGGAATTTTTGTGTCTATTAAATGTGTTCTATAAATGTTGGTTTTTTGGATCATTTATCGGTGTGTATTATATGTCGTCAGTTGACGAATCTGTGTCATTTTAGATGACTTCTATATCTGTTATGAGAAATCGGTTATCGATAAAAATAAGAAAAAATATAGGATGGTTGGAAGGAGCAATAAAAGGGAAGTACATTTTATTTGTTTACGAGTACTCGGAGTTTTATGTGTCTAACCAAAGGGGTCCCCTTTGGTTACATATATATATAATTCTATTTATTAAGTATATTGAAGATAATAGATATTAATTAATATTTTGGTAATGTTACCTTGACTTAGTTTTTTGGTTGATTTGGTGACTTTTCAGACTCACTTGGATAGAAAGAAGGGTAAAAAGAAGGTGGATGGAGACATGAACTTGGATTTAATGGCGGAAGCAACAAGACGTGACTAGTTTTTTTAGTATTGGGGACTCACAAAGATTCAAGATGTAAATTGATATTTTTATGATCGTTTTAAGGCACTTTTTTTCCCCTTTGAGATTTTTTCCATAGGATTTTACTCTTATGGGGTTTTAACGAGACCCGTTTTGTCAGATATAAAAGTTTTTTATTATCTAAATTTTTTGGGGAATCTCTTTCTTATGGATCGTTCGACCCATGAAATGATTAAGCATATTTTCGGTTAGATGATAACTTTTTATTATCTTTTTAATGTATTATTGGATATTATATATCAATAAAACGATTATTCATTTTTCAAAAAAAAAAAAACCGTAAACACTTTCCTAGACAACAATGGTGTGGGGCTTATCTTTGATACCTAACTGCCAGGAATTCTTGTTTTGCAGCTGATCGCCCAAAGGATGGCCTTAAATGAAAGGAAGCTGCTACAAATTTCAAGCAAAGAAAACTTTACTGACCAATCGTCTGATTACTTGCTCTATTCTCTATTTCTAAACGGTCGGGATATCTTATCTTATCCATTTTTTAAAATATTTTTTAAAATAACATTTTTTGCTACTAATTTTAATAAATTTGAAAATTTTATACGTATTTTCTTATCTTTTTTCAGCACTCTTAAACTTGACGCACCCCATGAATGTCGGAGGAAGTACTGTCTCATCTCAGTTTTAATTTGTCAACTTTGAGTAGTTTGCCACGAACACTATATTTTAGTTTTGCTTTTGTCATGAATTTGATTATTTTTATTTTATTTTATTCTTTTAGTACTACTATTTTTATTATCCTTTTGATAAATGGCTTAATTTTAATATTTTATTTTCACTCAAAATTTGTATTTTTTGTATTAAATTGAGTTTGTTTTGAATTTTATCACCGGATATCCTACACAGCTTAAGAAATAAATAAACAAAAAGATTTAGGATGGAAAAAAAAGTAAAAAAGAAATGGAATTAACATAGGGATAAAGAAGAAAATCTGACTGAGATGTCTGATTGTGAAAAAGTTGTGCCGTTTGCTAAAGTTGTTGTAAGCGAGACTAGATAAAAATTTATTATTTCAACCCACCGCATCATAGTATCTATGGAAAAATGTAGCAACTTCGACTTCTTGCTACTGCTATATAGAGAGAGAATTAGCAAGTATAATATTATGTTTGTAAACATCAATAATAGTGTAGTTACAGCCACAGTTATGGCTAAGTAACATGCACAATTTGTACATGAAATATCTGCTTCATAGGTAGAGAGAAGGAGCCAGCCGGGGCCTGAAGGTGACTTCCAGGGGTGTTGCTTTTGGGTTAGTAAGTCCTGCACTTTCAGTCATATCCATAGGCAAGTCTGAAACAGTTCCTAGCTCAAACCCATGAAGCAACTGAGCCAGTGTCAAGTGCACAACCTGGAGTGCCAGTGGGATGCCAGGGCATACCCTCCTTCCTGATCCAAATGGTATCAGTTCAAAGCTCTTCCCCCAGATGTCTATGTCAACATGTTTTTCAATGAACCTCTCCGGTTGGAACTCTACGGGATCGGACCAAATGCTAGGGTCACGTTGCAACTTCCAGATGTTTACAAATAAGCGTGTACCAGCTGAAATGTGGAAGCCTGCCACAGTGCAATCTTCTCTTGCTTCATGAGGTGCATTGAGTGATGCAGTTGGGTATAAACGTAATGTTTCCTTGACAATGGCTCGCAAGTAAGTTAGATTCTTCACATCTGATTCATTTACTTGGCGATCTCTTCCAACATGCTTATCCAATTCATCTTGAACTTTTTTTATCACGTGGCGGTTGTTAAGCAGCAATGAGACTGCCCATGTAAGCGTGACCATTGTTGTGTCAAATCCGCCTAAAAGAAGACTCTGCAGAGAGAAGGCCAATGGTACAATAACATATCTTAGCAAACAAACTGCCTCTACTGCCAAAAATGAGCTTTTTAATCTTGAATTTTTAATTGTAGTTGGTTGTTAATCGGATGAATAGTTCATAAGTAACAAATTACTTGAGTTGATTTCTTTTTGGCGAGGGCACATAATTAACTAATATAGGCTGTCATTTTGAATTAAGCTAATAAAACCTAAAAATTAGAGTACCAGTTAAAACTAGTGTATTATATTATTTAATTGGTTCATGAGATTTAAGCTAGAAGTTGATATAGAATTAGATAAATTACTGATGTCTTTCTAGTAGTATGCGTAGGACTTAGACTTACCAGGCAAGTGGCCTTTATGGTTGTATCAGAAATCTGAGCATCTGGATCAGATTCCTTGATAGATAACATAACATGTATAAAGTCCTGCTCCGATTCATTGATGCTTGAAAGTTTCCTTTTCTGTTGATGCTCCTTCATCCAGCCCTCAAGTATGCAATCCATCTCTTTTGCTGACTTGTTCATTTTTCCCTTGTATCCTCTTAGTGAATCTATCCAACCAAACAGGGGAACTGCATCAGAAACCAGAAACAACCCTACCAGATGCATGAAATTCTTCGAAGCCTTCTGGAACCGTTTTGCCTCCTCATTTTTATAGCCACCATTCCTAGAATAACGCTTTCCTGCCACCATTCTCACCACTACGTTGGTTGATATGTCTCCAAATCTGTCAGACAGCTCCACTACAGGCATGCTTCCTTCTCCTTTGCTTTTCCATAGCTCATAAAGCCCCCTGACAAATTGATTGACTTCTGATTCAGGAATATGCTTGAGTTTCTCTAGTCTACGGTTGCATAAAAGCTCAACCATCACTATCTTACGTAAATTACGCCACTTTGGGCCATAAGGAAGAAATCCAAACATAGCCTGATCATATCCCATGATCTTCAGGGCTAAAGATTTTGGACGGTCGCAGAAGACTTTGTCCTGCTCTGTAAAACATTCTCTTGCAACTTCCCAGCTACTCACCACAACAGTTTTGTGAATTCCTAATTGCAACAAGAAGATGGGTCCAAGTTTATCTGCCATGGCTCCGAATAGATGATGCAATAGCTTGTTGGCTCCAAGAAGATGAAGGTGACCGATAATTGGCCATGCCCCAGCAGGTTCTGGTGGAGCAGAGTCGCTTTTGTTGCTTCTAACATGGACACTAAAGATCCTCCATGCAAAAGTAACAAGAGCAACAATGACACACACCACTATGACTTGAGGCTGAATGAATACCATTTCTTTTACTTGAAGATCTTTGTGCTATACATGCATGCTAGTTTATCAAATTATGCGGTATCCCTGAGTTTAAAATATTTCTTCAAGATTACAAAGACTTCTTTAGATATTGTCCAGGAACTTTTCACTGTATATTTCACGCCACAGACTTTGCTTTCTTCCCTATCACAAATATTAATATAATTTATTATAATTATTAGAACTGATTTTAGCTCGTGCAAAGCACGGATTTTTTTTATATATTTATGAACTTAATATTATAATAAAAATTTATGCATCAACATTAGTTTATATCTATTTAATAATTTTCATATTAGAATCCTTTATTTTTCTTAATGTTTTTAAAAATAACATGAATATTAAGTTTTAATATATTATTAATATGGTTTAAATCCTGCTAAAAATTATGGATTTAATATTCATTATTAACATATTTAAATTTAATATTTATAATTCCAAATATACTTAATTATATAATAATTATTTTTAAAATTTAAATATTATCAACAACATATTAAGATTTAATATTTATATTATTATCTTTAAAAAAGTATTTATGGTTGTACAAGTACACAACTACAAAAAAACACAATTGATTTATATTTAGGGATTTTTTGAAAAATACCTAAGGGTAAACTATTTTTTACAAAAATACTGACTTTTTTAAAAATATTTTACAAAAATACAATTTTTCAAAAACAATATGCAAAAATATGGTTTTGTAATTTTGCAACCATATTTGTAACTGGAATCAACCGAAATTAACCACAAATCGAACTTTAAAATTTAGTCAAAATAATTATTTTTTGGTTGTGTAATACGTTACTTAACAAGTTGCACGATTAAAATTAAAATGCAACCGTAAATTAGGGCTGTCAAATGGATAATTCGGATACGGATCTGTCTGTATCTGTATCTGTATCCGAATCCGAATTCGAAAATTCGTATCTGTATCCGTATCCGAATCCGAAAATTTTTAAAGGTTAATATCTGAATCAGGATCCGACGGATACTATCCGGATACGGATAATATCCGGATTCGAATCCGATTTTTAATAAGTTTTCTAAATTTATTTTAAAAATTCAAAATAAATTACAAAATAAATATTAAAAATTTAATTTAATTTTTTTAAATTGAGTTAAGAGTTAAAGGGATTTAAGCCTATTTTATTTTTTTAATTAATTTTTATTTATCTTTTCAATCTAATTTTATTATCTTTATAATATTAAACTCAAATGATATTTATATATATGTCTATAATATTTTTACAATTATATAAAATTTGTATAAATATATTATTTAATGAATATATATACACACACTACAAAACTAATAGAATAAATTTTAAATTATATATATATATATATTATTTATATTATTTAAATATCATATATATTTAATTTCGGATTCGGATTTTTTCGGATACGAATATGCCTATATCCGTATTCGTATCCGAAATTGTCAGATTCAGATATGAATAATATCCTGTTTGTCTCGAATACGGATAATATCCGCTTTATCTCGAATACGAATGCAGATATTCCGGACGGATATCGAATTATTCGGATTTTTTGACAGCCCTACCGTAAATGCAACCAAAAGCAATTTCAAGTCACCTTAAATGCAAATAAAAGCAACTTCGATTATTTTTTTTGAAAAATAGAAAAATAAGTTGTTTCTGGTTGCTTTTGGTTGCAAACCGTATTTTTGTCAAAAATTTCAGAAATTCATAAAATTGCAAAAAAAAAAAACCCTTAAAATATAGTATTTTTGATAATTTCTCTTATATTTAAGCGAATAGGCATTAAAGTCTATCCGGGACCGTGGCTATGGGTCTTTCCTAGAGGGAAAATGTGAAAATGTTAGAGATCCGGTAAGTTTTATAAAAAATTTCTCCAAATAATTATGTGTTAGTGTATAATTGATAATTTTCCTGATAAAACTTAAATAAATAAATATATATATATATATATATATGTGTGTGTGTGTGTGTGTGTGTGTGTGTTTATTAATTAAAATATGCCATATGTGATGGTACATCATTTGTGAAAATTTTTAATATTAGCTATGCCAGCCTTGTTAGGCAGTCATGTATTAGTTTATGTCAGTTGGGAAGAAGGAAGAATTGAATGAAAAATTATAAATAAATTTTATGAAAAAGAATAATATATGAGTGAAATTATGAATAAATATGACGGAGTCTAAATTATATTAGAATGATATGATAAATTATAAATAAATGGAAAGAATCATTCCTTTCAAAACATATGGGTAATAATTCTAATTCACATAGTTAAATTAAAATTATAAACATTGTTTCTAATCTCCGCCCAAATAACCGTACAAATTTCATTTTGTTCCTCCCTTGTTTCATTCCATTGAAGTGAACAAACCCTTAGTCCTTTTTACTTGTAGTTTGTACTTCCTTTGTTCTTGGAGGTTAGATTTGTATTGGTTCCCTCAGCCATTTGCAATAGATAAAGACCTAGCTAGTAGACACTGAAAACTATATACATTACACATAGGAATTTCTTTCTGATAAAGCCATTTTAAATTTACATATAACAGTATAGTATATCATATTGAGATTAGTGAACCTGACATAAATTTAGGTGAGTTATGTAAAATATATAGGGTTTAATATGTAAACATGGGATATGTATTTTTGTAAATTCAGAATCCATTTAAAATTTTATTAATATACTATTATTTTATACTAAATCTTAGGAAATTAAGTAAGATATATTTTAGGTTACTTTTTCTCTATCGTATAATTGTATTCTAGTATTTGCTATGTGTCCACCCTTAAAATGTGTGGATATTGTTAATTTACAGAGTAGCTTTTGAAATAACAAAGATAGTGTAAGAGTTGTACGATTTAAATGGGTTTTACGATACACTAAAGAGGAGGAGGCAAGCAAAAGCATTAATAGCTAGGCACCTCGCTTGTATGCCAGCATTCATGGTTATATATTTATTCTGTAAACCAAATCGAACATATTCAGTATATCTATTTCATAAAACGAGGTAATATGGATCTTACCTCTTCTAGAAAAAAAGAGAGGCGGTTTCATAATCCTTCCCAATGTGTAAAAAATTATTGATGTTGCACAATTTTAGTTGTTTTGGTTTCCTTCACCTGTTTCAATATGTAAATAACATAAATGAGTGATTTGGAGGGGCTCTTTAACAGTTAGTTTTCTCAAGAAGACGATAATTGTATTCGAACTCAAATTCGAATTCAGACTATTTTCTCACCAGCATATTGTAACCCAAATAATACTTGCCTCCAGGGAAATAATTTAAATTCTACTAAAGAATCTACTACGCACTAATGCAGTCATTAGATGAGATAATGTGGGCATTTCTACTTTCTGAAACAAGTGGGATCGTTTCATTTGCTGCACTTTATCTCACATTTTTCTAGCAGGACAGGAACCTTCTCCAATATTGGTAGAAAATTAACCATCTATATTGTTAGCATCGTATCTTGGTGCTTGTTAAATTTTGAACTTTTGATATTCTTGATATCTGCTTCATCATTTTACTCGGTATACAATTCGATTTTTGATTTAACGATATGACCTTACCTTATCCTTTTTCCTTCTCGACTTGAATATGTAACATGTTAGTTCCCCTTTTCAAGAGAAAACAGCTGAACAAGAAAGATAATGCTAAAGAGAAGTCGCTAGAGGGCAAAGTTGCACTAAAGTCGTCGGTGAGTTGAGAACTGATATATGGATTAACTTTTTAAAGCATCTCGAATAGCCAATAGGCAATATGTCACAACAAAACATATTTAGCTTAGGGGCAAACAGATTTGAGCGGGTGAAGATGGTGACTAAGTACACCTTGCATTCTACCTAATTATGGCGAGAGGAGCTAATAAGCCTTGCCGTCGCCAATCGCCATGGCAACATAACAATGTGCAGCAGAGCCCTTGCTGCTATATTGGTTTAATTTTTAGTAAATTAATAAACATCTACTTAAAACATATTTTTTCCAACAGTAAACTATCAAATATAAAGAGCATTACCAACTGTTTTATTGTTTTTGTAGATATCAATGATAAAGCACAACTGCACTTATTGCTAAGTAAGTTGTCACAATATTAATTCACTTGTTCAGCTGGTGTGGAAACTGCCTCTGTAGCTTCAGGGGTACATGTATAACTTTCAGGTAAACTCTTTACTTCATACATAGAGAGCAGGAGCCAGTCGGGGCCTGAAGGTAACTTCCAGGGGTGTTGTTTTTGGGTTGGTAAGTCCTGCACTTTCAGTCATGTCGACAGGCAAGTCTGAAACAGTTCCCAGCTCAAACCCATGAAGTAACTGAGCCAGTGTCAAGTGCAGAACCTGGAGTGCAAGCGTGATGCCAGGGCATACCCTCCTACCTGATGCAAATGGTATCAGCTCAAAATTCTGCCCAAACACGTCAACATCAACATGTTTTTCAATAAACCTCTCAGGTTGGAACTCTAGGGGGTATGACCATATGCTAGGGTCACGTTGCAACTTCCAGAGGTTTACAAATAAGCGTGTGCCAGCTGAAATGTGGATTCCTGCCACAGTGCAATCTTCTAACGCTTCATGGGGTGCATTAAGTGGTGCAGCTGGGTATAAACGTAATGTTTCCTTGACAATTGCTTGCAAGTAAGGTAGATTCTTCACATCCAAATCATTTACTTGACGTTCTCTTCCAACATGCATTTCCAATTCATCTTGAACTTTTCTTAGCACGTGGCGGTTGTTAAGTAGCAACGAGACTGCCCATGTAAGTGTGATCATCACTGTATCATATCCACCTAGGAGAAGATTCTGCAGAGAGCAGTCCAATGGTACAAGAACATATCTTAGTAAAACAAATTAACTGGCTCTACGTACATGCCATGAATGAGCTTTTTAGTTGTAGTTGGTTGTAGTCGGATGTTCAGGACATACGTAACAATGTACTTTACAGAAATTATGTTTAATGAGGGTACATAACAAACTGTTTTAGGCTGTCACTCTGATAAAGATAACAAAGAAATAAAATTAAATCTCCTGTCAATCTTGGATTTTGTTATGTATATGAGTTTGAAAAACTAGTACAAATATACTCCTTAAGATGCTTTTAAAATTTTACGTTAGAAGTTGATATAGATTTAGTAAAATTACTGGTGTCATTTTAGTTTTATGAATTGGGTCTCAGACATACCAAGCAAGTGCCCTTGATAGCAGTATCAGAGATCTGAGCAGATGGATCAGATTCCATGAAAGTAAGCATAACATCCAAAAAGTCTTGCTCCAGTTCATCAAGGCTTGTAAATTTCCTTTTCTGTCGATGCTCCTTCATCCAGCTCTCAAGTATTTGATCCATATCTTTAGCTGTCTTCGTCATTTTCTGCTTGTATCCTGTCAATGAATCTATCCAACCAAAGAGGGGTAATGCATCGGAAACCATAAACAAACCTACCAGATGCATGAAATCTCCCAAGGCCTTCTGAAACCGTCTTGACTCCTCATTTTTATGTACAGCATTGATAAAATAACGCTTTCCTGCCACCATTCTCACCACTATATTCATTGTTAAGTCTCCAAATCTCTCTTTCAGTTCCACTACAGGGATGCTTCCTTCTCCTTTACTTATATATAGCTCATACAGCCCCCTGACAAAGAAATTGACTTCTGATTCTGGGATCTGCTTGAGCTTATTAAGTCTACGGTTGGATAGAAGCTCAACCATCACTAGCTTACGCAGATCACGCCAGGTTCGGCTGTAAGGAAGAAATCCGAACATAGCATTGTCATATCCCATGATCTCCACGGCTAGAGATTTTGGACGGGAGGCCAAGACTTTGTCCTTTACTGTAAAACATTCCCTTGCAACTTCCCAGCTACTTACCACAAGAGTTTTGTGAATTCCTAGCTGCAACGAGAAGATAGGTCCAAGTTCATCCGCCATTTCTCCGAATAGATGATGCAATAGCTTGTCGGCTCCAAGAAGATGAAGGTGACCGATAATTGGCCATGCCCCAGCAGCTTCTGGTGGAGCAGAGTCACTTTTGTTGCTTCGGACATGGACACTGAAGATCCTCCATGCAAAAGTAACAAGAAAAACAATGCCACACACTACTATGACTTGAGGCTGAATGCTGAATTCCATTTCTTCGAATTAAAGATGTTGTACTTCCATGCTAGTTTATGAAATGAAATGTAGGCCTTTCAGATATGTCCCCCACAAAATTTGTTTTGTTCCTATCACAAACGTTTACATACGTCGCAACAAAAATAATTACAGATATGCTTACTGAGTTGGAGCCGGTATAGATATTTTATTTTTTTGACAAGCTTACAAGCATCCGTTCTCTAATAATTCTTGAGTAAGCCATAGTCGAACTCAAACGTGGAACGACAACAGATATGAGAGATAAGCGGGTCATAATAACTTATCTGTCATTTTTTTTTTCATATGTACGAGTTTAATTTTATTTGCACAAGTTTTCTTTGTTGTAAATTTATTCTTTCTATAATAATAAATACATAAATTTAGTATAGTGATTATAGTTCTATTTTGTATATTATTTTAAAATTTATATTACAATTCTTTCTAATGTTGATGATTATCAAGAGGATCACTTTGGCAGTAGTGAACATGAAGCAGAGTTCGAGGATGATTTGTTGGAGGTTGGGTTAGGAACTCCCGTTTCAGAGGTGGCTCTGAAATTGATAGGACTTTCGTCAAAATTGATTTTTGGAGCATAATTTATATACTATGTTTTATATATTTTTATAATTTATATACCCCTACTGTCCCACTTCCCACTTCAAGTGATTGATTTGATTTTTCAATGTTTAAAATTTTTAAAGTTTGATCAAATATTACATATATTATATAATTAGAAAATATATATCATTAAAAAATTTATATAATTTTTTTTAAAATGTACTTTTAAGATTTTGAAAATTTAAAATATATATTTTAAATTTTCGATCAAAATTAATTAAATTTGATCATTAAAAAGTTAAATGAGATACAGGACCAAGGGAGTATAAACGATTTGAAAATTTGGGATAACCTATGCGCAGGTCGGCCAGACTCGTATTTTATATTTTTATAGACAACGAACAAAAATAGATTAATAATAATGAATATTACTGTAAAATTTATATGTGAGGAACTCTCTTAAAGTAAATACCTATAACTTTGAATTAAATTTTTTTAACTGATTAAATAGTCAGGTTCTAATCAGTTAAAATATGAATTTTTAAAAGTTTTTAATAAATATTAAATTCAAATTAAAAAACTAATTAAAAATATATAATATAAAAATATGATTTAAAATAGAGATTCCTACATCGCATTGGTGTATATCTATCATAGTAATTTAATATATATAATTGATTTAAAAAACAATCAAATTTGAATAAAAAGGATCATATAAATAATTAATTTAGATTTAGAATATTTATTATTATTTTTGTATGTGTAAAATCTTTATATCATAAAATTTTGACTTAAGATTTTTTGATTGATCAAATATTGGAATTTACATCCGCTAAATAAATAAATGAGTTTAATACAAAATTTTAAAAGTAATTAATAAATCTTAAATTTAAATTTAAGTTAAAAATCTAATTATAAAATAGATAATATAATAATATAATTTAAAATAGAGGTTTGTGCATCACACGGCTTTTTATGCTAGTTAATCATAGTGCACAGCCACACTTATTCTTCTACATATGTGATTTGGTTTGGGCCTTTGTAGGTTCAGCTAAAGATGCAGAACTTGTACATGAAATATCTGCTTCACACGTAGAGAGAAGGAGCCAGCCGGGGCCTGAAGGTGACTTCCAGGGGTGTTGCTTTTGGGTTAGTAAGTCCAGCACTTTCAGTCATATCTATAGGCAAATCTGAAACAGTTCCTAGCTCAAACCCATGAAGCAACTGAGCCAGTGTCAAGTGCACAACCTGGAGTGCCAGTGGGATGCCAGGGCATACCCTCCTTCCTGATCCAAATGGTATCAGTTCAAAGCTCTTCCCCCGGATGTCTATGTCAACATGTTTTTTAATGAACCTCTCCGGTTGGAACTCTAGGGGATCGGACCAAATGCTAGGGTCACGTTGCAACTTCCAGAGGTTTACAAATAAGCGTGTACCAGCTGAAATGTGGAAGCCTGCCACAGTGCAATCTTCTCTTACTTCATGAGGTGCATTGAGTGGTGCAGCTGGGTATAAACGTAATGTTTCCTTGACAATGGCTCGCAAGTAAGTTAGATTCTTCATATCTGATTCATTTACTTGGCGATCTCTTCCAACATGCTTATCCAATTCATCTTGAACTTTTTTTATCACGTGGCGGTTGTTAAGCAGCAATGAGACTGCCCATGTAAGCGTGACCATTGTTGTGTCAAATCCGCCTAAAACAAGACTCTGCAGAGGGAAGCCCAATGGTACAATAACATATCTTAGCAAACCAAACTGCCTCTACTGCCAAAAATGAGCTTTTTAATCTTGAATTTTTAATTGTAGTTGGTTGTTAATCGGATGAACAGTTCATAAGTAACAATTACTTGAGTTGATTTCTTTTTGGCGAGGGCACATAATTAACTAATATAAGCTGTCATTTTGAATTAAGCTAATAAAACCTAAAAATTAGAGTACCAGTTAAAACTAGTGTATTATATTATTTAATTGGTTCATGAGATTTAAGCTAGAAGTTGATATAGAATTAGATAAATTACTGATGTCTTTCTAGTAGTATGCGTAGGACTTGGACTTACCAGGCAAGTGGCCTTTATGGTTGTATCAGAAATCTGAGCATCTGGATCAGATTCCTTGATAGATAACATAACATGTATAAAGTCCTGCTCCGATTCATTGATGCTTGAAAGTTTCCTTTTCTGTTGATGCTCCTTCATCCAGCCCTCAAGTATGCAATCCATCCCTTTCGCTGACTTGTTCATTTTTCCCTTGTATCCTCTTAGTGAATCTATCCAACCAAACAGGGGAACTGCATCAGAAACCAGAAACATCCCTACCAGATGCATGAAATCCTTCGAAGCCTTCCGGAACCGTTTTGCCTCCTCATTTTTATAGCCACCATTCCTAGAATAACGCTTTCCTGCCACCATTCTCACCATTATATTCATTGTTAAGTCTCCAAATCTGTCAGACAGCTCCACTACAGGCATGCTTCCTTCTCCTTTGCTTTTCCAAATCTCATAAAGCCCCCTGACAAATTGATTGACTTCTGATTCAGGAATATGCTTGAGCTTCTCTAGTCTACGGTTGCATAAAAGCTCAACCATCACTATCTTACGTAAATTACGCCACTTTGGGCCATAAGGAAGAAATCCGAACATAGTATGGTCATATCCCATGATTTCCACGGCTAGAGATTTTGGACGGGAGGCCAAGACTTTGTCCTGTACCGTAAAACATTCTCTTGCAACTTCCCAGCTACTTACCACAAGAGTTTTATGAATTCCTAGCTGCAACAAGAAGATGGGTCCAAGTTTATCTGCCATGGCTCCGAATAGATGATGCAATAGCTTGTTGGCTCCAAGAAGATGAAGGTGACCGATAATTGGTCATGCCCCAGCAGGTTCTGGTGGAGCAGAGTCGCTTTTGTTGCTTCTAACATGGACACTAAAGATCCTCCATGCAAAAGTAACAAGAGCAACAACGCCACACACCACTATGACTTGAGGCTGAATGAATACCATTTCTTTTACTTAAAGATCTCTGTGCTGTACATGCATGCTAGTTTATCAAATTATGCGCTATCCCTGAGTTTAAAATATTTCTTCAAGATTACAAACAAATTAAAAATATTATCCTCGATCTTTCAAAAGACTTCTTTAGATATTGTCCAGGAACTTTTCACCGTATATTTCACGCCACAGACTTTGCTTTCTTCCCTATCACAAATATTAATATAATTTATTATAATTATTAGAACTCCATTTTAGCTCGTGCAAAGCACGAATTTTTTATATATATATTTATGAACTTAATATTATAATAAAAATTTATGCATCAACATTAGTTTATATCTATTTAATAATTTTCATATTAGAATCCTTTATTTTTCTTAATGTTTTTAAAAATAACATGAATATTAAGTTTTAATATATTATTAATATTTATAATTCCAAATATACTTAATTATATAATAATTATATTTAAAATTTAAATATTATCAACAACATATTAAGATTTAATATTTATATTATTATCTTTAAAAAAGTATTTATGGTTGCACGCATGTACACAACTACAAAAAAACACAATTCATTTATATTTAGGGGTTTTTTGAAAAATACCTAAGGATAATTTTTTTGTAAAAATATTGAATTTTTTAAAAATATTTTACAAAAATATGATTTTTTTTTAAAATTCAAAAATACGATTTTTCAAAAAAAATGCAAAAATACGGTTTTGCAATCATATTTGTAACTGGAATCAACCGAAATCAACCACAAATGCAACTCTAAAATTTAGTCAAAATAATTATTTTTGGTTGCATAATACGTTACTTAACAAGTTGCACTATTAAAATTAAAATGCAACCAAAAACAACTTCAAGCAACCTTAAATGCAACTAAAAGCAACTTTAATTATTTTTTTGAAAAATAGAAAAATAAGTTGCATCTAGTTGCTTTTGGTTGCAAACCCTATTTTGGCCAAAAATTTCAGAAAATCGTAAAATTGTAAAAAAAATCCTTAAAAAATAATATTTTTGATAATTTCTCGTATATTTAAGCGAATCGGCATTCTATCCGGGACCGTGGCTATGGGTCTTCCCTAGAGGCAAAACGTGAAAATGTTAGAGATCCGGTAAGTTTTATAAAAAAATTCTCCAAATAATTATGTCCTGATAAAACTTAAATATATATATGTGTTTATTAATTAAAATATGCCACATGTGATGGTACATCATTTGTGAAAATTTTTAATATTAGCTATGCCAGCCTTGTTAGGCAGTCATGTATTAGTTTATGTTAGTTAGGAAGAAAGAAGTAATTGAATAAAATATTATAAATAAATTTTGTGAAAAAGAATAATATATAAGTGGAATTGTGAATGAATAAGAGAGAGTATATATTTTATTAGGATGGTATGATAAATTATAAGTAAATAAATGGAATGAATCATTGCTTTCAAAACATGGTAATAATTCTAGGTCACATAATTAATAGTTTAGAATGAAATCAAAGGAGGAATAAAAATTATAAATATTGTTTCTAATCTCCGCCCAAATAACTGTACAAATTTCATTTTGTTCCTCCCTCGTTTCATTCCATTAAAATGAACAAACCCGTAGTCCTTTTTACTTGTAGTTTGTACTTCTTTTATTCTTGGAGGTTAGATTTGTATCGGTTCCCTCAGCCATTTGCAATAGATAAAGACCTAGCTAGTAGACACTGAAAACTATATACATTACACATAGGAATTTCTTTCTGATAAACCCATTTTAAATTTACATATAACAGTATAGTATATCATATTGAGATTAGTGAACCTGATGTAAATTTAGGTGAGTTATGTAAAATATATAAGATTTTATATATAAACATGGGATATATATTTTTGGAAAATCAAAATTCATTTAAATTTTTATTAATATCCTATTATTTTGTACTAAATTTTAGGAAATTAATTAAGATATATTTTAGGTTACTTTTTCTCTATCATATAATTGTATTCTAAGTATTTGCTATGTGTCCACACTTAAAATGAGTGGATATTGTTAATTTACAAGTAGCTTTTGAAATAAAAAAGATAGTTTAAGAATAGTACGTTTAAAATGGGTTTTACAATACACTAAAGAGAAGAAGGCAAGCAAAAGCATTAATAGCTAGGCACCTCGCTATTAGAAAAGATTGAAGAAAGAAGACCCCGGTCACAATTAGGCCTGTCATGGATCGAATATCCAACCCGATCTGGAGTTAAATAATGGAAATGAATTCATCATAAAAAAATTGATCTGATAATGATCTAATCCGATAAAGAGCGGATATGAATTTAGTACGATTCGATCCGTTAACGATCCGATCCGATTATATATATATATATATATATATATATATATATATATATATATATATATATATATATATATATATATATATATATATATATATATATATATATATGAAATGTTATATATATATTATAATACTATAATATACATAAAATGAAATGAAATATTTAATATTAAACATAATTCAAAATTAAAATATTTTATTAAATTAAAAGATATAAATATGAAATATGTTATATATAGGAAACTGTTCAACAATCATTGTTAAATAATTTTTAAATTCTAGTCAACTCATCTCTGAACATTGAATTATCAGAAAAATGTTTGAAATTAAATATTTTTTTTAAAACTTACATTATATAATCCAGGGTATACATTATATAATATAGTGTAAATTTAAAATTTTTAATTTCCTTTTTACCCCTGTAAGCTTACGTTGTATTATATTTTGCCGGCTGACTGCAACTCATTTACATTACATTTCTAGATGAGTAGTAAGTCATACTATTTTTGTATGATATTCTTCCATTTCTTCTCCTTCCCATTTCATATCAAATTTCAGAACAAAATTTAGAGGATTCAAATTTCGTAACAAGTGTTTCATCAAAGTTTAAAATATTCAAGTTTCATCATGTGTTTATCAAAGTTTCTTGAATTAGCAATGAGATAATTCAAGAATATTATTGTTGGTTTTGATGTTTTTATTGAATTGGTTTGGTGTTTTTTAGTGTCATATTTAATTTGATGTTTTTATATATTGTTGAATTTGATTCGTTTTGGATTTTGGTTAAAAAGAACATGTTTTGGTTGATTAAAAAAATGAAAAAGATGAAGAAAAAAATCATGACCGCTATATAATATAGCGTAAGTAATTGATGTAAAAAAAACTAAGTAAAAAACATAAGCTTTTGCCCATTCAAAAAGTTTACTCTAAATTATATAGAGTAAACTTTTAACCCTTTCAAAAATCTTACTTTATATTATATAGAGTAACCTTTAACCCTTTCAAAAAACTTACTCTATAGTCTATATTATATGGTAAGCTTTTAATCCTTTAAAAAAGTTTACTCTATATCATATAAAGTAAACTTTTAATCTTTTTAAAAACTTACGCTATATAATATAGAGTAACATTTTAACCCTTCACACATTTTGCACGTTTAAGGGATCTTTAGGTAATAAAAAAAATTGTGACTTACGTTATACTCCCTCTGTCTCATCCAATTCTTTACGCTTTCCTTTTTTGGATGTCCCACCCAATTCTTTACCTTTCAAAACTTTCTAAAAATAATAAACTTTTATATTATAAAATTTACTCTCACCCACTACTTTCCTCCATCTTTTCAAATCTATCGATTAAAATATCAATTGACCCCACCACTTTAATCAATTTTCCTTCTCTTTCATACTACTTTATACAATTTTCTTAACCTTCGTGCCCAATCCAAATGTAAACAAATGGGCGGGACGGACGGAGTATTATATAGCGTAAATACTATTTAATATAGAGTATATTTTTTTAATTTCTAATCTCAACCCTTGATTTTAAATTTCAATGTTAATAAATGAGTTGGTCTTTTAAGACACCATATCCAATTGTGGCTGTAGAATCAATCCCTTATATATAAATTTTTATATAATACTATAATATACATAAAATAAAATAAAATATTTAATATTAAACATAATTCAAAATTAAAATATTTTATTAAAATAAAAGATCTAATATTTTATTTTATTTTTTAAAAAAATATTTTTAAACGGATCAGATATCCGATCCGATAATCCGTGATCCTAACGGACCGGATATGGATTGACCTATCAAATATCCAACTCCCGATCCGATCCGAATCAGGAAAAAATAAATGAATTCAAATATAGATATAGGTCAATCCGATCCGAACCCGATCCATTTACAGGCGTAGTCAGAATGCAGGAGAAAATAAGTTACTGTGATTAAAAAAGCAACTATTTATCTACTTTTCACTCATCAAAGAATAAGCAATAATAAGCCCATTTTACTTTTTTACCCACATATATGTTCCAGGTGGCGGACTCACGACCGATCTTTAAAATCATGGACTTCAAGAACGGACCTGGAAAAAACCCTAGCAGCCATACTCTGTGTCTTCCACATTCATACAGAATTTTGCATAAGGGTTTCTGGGTGAACTGAGGTGCAGATCGATGTTGAGTGCTACGTATCTGTGGATGAAGTACTCTGTGCTGTTTTATCCCGGAAGTGATATTGCTACAACCCAACACGGCGTAGTGGGACAATAATCTCTTCAAGAACAGTCAAGACTTCTTGCAAGGCTTGACAACTCAGCAGTTGTTTTGGTTCTATCAGTGTATGCTTAAAGCTTCTGTTAGAGCTAAGATTTATATCTTTTCTCTTGTCGATACAGTTACTAATTAATATTTCTTGTTTTGCCTTCGTTCTTTGTTTTGTTAATTGGCTTAATCTGCATGTTCTTGATAAATTATTTATATAACTGCCCCATTGTTGTGTATAATTTTGAATTACCTCCAACAATCTTGAAGAGATTATATGTGTTATATATTGTTAATTAACAAGATGGTTAACGAAACTGAAACTCCTGTTGTTGGTGCTACTAGTTCTGGGTCTGGGGTTACTGCTACGCTACTGCCATTGATTGGGCTACGTACCATTTCCCACAACCTATTGATCTGTCTGGTATGCCTGATAAGTTCAGCGGTGGGGCTGGCTTTTCTCGTTGACAGAAAAAGATGAAGTTATGGTTAATGGTTAAGGGTCTATGGCCGATGGTGCAGTATGATCCTCCTGTTGTGAATCAAGAGCAGGCTGACTCTGTTAACGTCTATGTTTTGTGGGCTGAAAAGGATGGAGTGGCAAGGGCTGTTATTTTGGCAGCTTTAGCGAACACTCTGTTCGATATTTATTCATCGGATGCCTTCACTGCTAAGCTCTTATGGGAGAAGCTGGACCAAACCCACAATACTGACTCTCAGGGTCTGGAAAAGTATAGTGTGACAAGGTTCCTTGATTTTAAACTGGTGGATACTAAATCCATGACGGAGCAAGTGCATGAGTTTGAGATGTTGGTACATGATTTGAAGGAGTCTGGAATGGACCTTCCTAAGAAGTTTTAGGTTATGTTGGTGATTGAAAAGCTCCCAAAGTCTTGGGAAGAGTTTTTTCTCTCCCTGAAAAGACAAAAAGGAGAGATCACTTGGATTAACTTGATATTGGACATCTCGGTGCATGAGTAACACAAGTCCAAACAGGGACATGTGATGCCTGCTGAACATGGAAGTTCGAAGGTGAATGTAGTGACTGTTGGACAGAAAAGAAAGTCTGTCACTAAGAAGGAGAATATCAAGCCTAAAACTGACAAGAACAAGGCTAAGAAACTAAAGGCAAACAAACCATGTTGGTCTTCTGGATAGGTTGGTCACTGGAGCAAGGACTGTCCTACTAAGAAAGAGAAGAAACCTAATGTGGTAGCACAAACTAATACTGTGCTTGCAATCACTGGTGGGCCTGTGGTTAACATGGTTATTGGTGAGGCTGTTGCTTTTGAAACCAATGACGGGTATGTTACCTACAACCCTACACTACTTTCCACTTATCTGTCAAATGAATGGTTGATTGATATTGGAGCTAATGTACATATTTGTACTGATATTACTTTATTTGTATCTTATCAACAGATTCAAGGAATGACAGTGACGATGGGGAATGCTAGTGCTGCTCAAGTACTTGGAGTAGGAAACGTGGACCTGAAATTTGCTTCTGGGCGTGTTCTATCCCTTACTAGAGTGCATCATGTTCATGACATTCGTAGAAATATAATAAGTGGAAGCTGTTTAGTTAGAAATGGTTTCGAACTTTCTTTGAAGTGTAATAAAGTAGTTATTACACATACTGATGTATTTTTTGGGAAATGTTACCTGTCTGATGGTTTATTTTTAATAAATGTGGAGCCTATTTTGGGTAGTTTTATTAATGATAATGTTGTTCCTTCTGTGAATTGTGTTGAATCATCTGAATTATGGTACTCACGTCTTAGTCATCTAAATTTTGGTGCTCTAAAGAATATGATGAATTTAGAGATGATTCTA
Organism: Oenanthe sinensis; assembly: GCA_028671895.1. Lineage (NCBI taxonomy): Eukaryota > Viridiplantae > Streptophyta > Magnoliopsida > Apiales > Apiaceae > Oenanthe > Oenanthe sinensis. Next base: position 19,796,555 of record CM053795.1, read on the forward strand.
AAGTATGCCATTGAAAAGAAATCTAAATGTCAAGTATGTGTGACTGCTAAACTAACAAGGAAACCCTTTCATAACGTTGTTAGGGATTTAGAAGTATTAGAATTAGTACACACAAACATATGTGAATTCAGTGGTGTTTTGACTAAAGATAATAGAATATATTTCATTACCTTTATAGACGATTGTAGTAGATACTGCTATGTTTATTTACTTAAACATAAAGATGAAGCACTAGATAAATTCATTATGTATAAAAATGAAGTTGAAACACAAACTGGCAAAATACTTAAACGGTTGAGGTCGGATAGAGGTGAAGAGTATACGGGTACGTCATTTAATGAATTTTGTAGAAGAAATGGTATAGTTCATGAAGTGACTCCACCATACACTCCTGAGTCTAATGGGGTGGCAGAACGAAAAACAGAACTTTTAAAGATATGATTAACAGTATACTTATTAATTCTGGGTTGCCTAAGTACATGTGGGGAGAGGCTCTGAATACGGCTTGCCATATTCTAAACAGAGTCCCTCTGAAACATATGGACAAGACACCTTATGAATTATGAAAAGGCAGAAATGCTAGTTTAAAGTATCTTCGTGTGTGGGGCTGCCTTGTAAAGGTACTTATCCCTGAACACAAGAGAAAGAAACTGGGACCAAAAATTATTGATTGCATCTTTCTGGGCTATATTGAAACCACTACCGCTATGAGATTTTTAGTGTTAAAATCTGACATGGATGGGATAGTGGCCAATACTATAGTTGAGTTTCGTGATGCAACATTCTTTGAGAATGTGTTCCCTATGAAGACTGATATAACTCAGGGTATTTCTGATGATGATCTCACTCGCACATCGAGTTCCATTCCTGATCATGTGGAAAGGATGATAAATGTGGGGGCGGATCCTGCTAGTAGCTCTACTCCTAACGAAGTAGAGGAACCTAGAAGGAGTAAGCGTGAAAAGGTGGTCAAGGACTTTGAAAGTGATTTTATCACTTACAATGTCGAGGATGAACCTTTAACTTTTCGACAGGCCATAGATTCTGCGGAGTCAAGGCACTGGAAAGGCGCTGTAAAGAGTGAGATCGACTCTATTGTTTCTAACGGAACATGAGAGTTGGTTGATCTCCCTCCTGGGTGTACTACTATAGGATGTAAATGGATTTTCAAAAGAAATATGAACCCGGATGGCTTAATAGATAAGTATAAGGCTAGGCTGGTAGCTAAGGGTTTTAAGCAAATGGAAGGCATTGACTATTTTAATACATACTCTCATGTTGCAAGAATGAAAACAATTCGAATGCTTGTAGCATTGGCTTCCATACATGGTCTTATCATCCATCAAATGGATGTAAAGATATCTTTTCTTTATGGTGATCTTGAAGAAGAGATTTATATGGATCAACCTGAGAGATTTGTTGTTTCTGGCAACGAAAGGAAAGTTTGTAAGTTAGTCAAATCTATCTATGGCTTGAAACAAGCCCCTAGAGACTGACACAAAAAGTTTGATAAAACTGCTTTGACTTCGGAATTTTTAGTTAATGAAAGTGACAAGTGTGTCTACTATAAGGTTAAAGGAAATGAAAAAGTGATTTTGTGCCTGTATGTGGATGACGTATTGTTGTTTGGAACCAATATTGAGATTATTAACGAGACAAAAAATTTCTTGAGAAGGCACTTTGAAATGAAGGATATGGGTGATGCTAATGTGATTCTTGGTATTAAGCTGACTCAGTCAGCTGATGGAATAACCTTGACACAATCTCATTATATAGAGAAATCTATACTTGATAAGTATGGTTATTCAAATTGTAGAATCGCAAGTACACCATATGATTCAAAAGTTACTCTTGTCAAGAATAAGTCAGGAATTCTTGTGTCTCAGTTAAGATATTTTCATATTATTGGGAGTTTGCAATATTTTGCTAATGGTACTAGACCAGATATTTCATATTCTGTGTCTAAGTTAGCTAGATATACAAGTTGTCCAAACAAGACTCATTGGGATGCTCTTGATAGAGTGCTTAGATATCTAAAAGGCACCATCTACCTTGGTTTGCACTATAGGAGGTTTCCTGGAGTGCTAGAGGGATATAGTGATGCAAGTTGGATAACTAAGAAATCTGGTTCCAATGGAGTGACTGGATACGTGTTTACCCTTGCGGGTGGAGCTATATCCTGGAAGTCTGCTAGACAGACTATTGTAACTCGGTTTACTTTTGAGGCTGAGTTGTGTGCATTAGATGTCACGGGGACGGAGGCTGAATGGTTGCATGGACTTATGTTTGTGATTCCTGTAGTAAGCCAACCGCTTCCTGCTCTTGTTGTTCATTGTGATAGTCGTACAACTATCGATAAGATAAATAGTAAGAAGTATAATGTGAAAACAAAGAGACACGTCTAAGTTAGACTAAAGTCTATAAGGGGTTTGGTGTCTGACATGATCATTGCTATTGAGTTTATTGGAACTCAAGACAACCTCTCTGATCCTTTGACTAAGGGACTTGAGCATGCTGTTGTCCTTAAGTCGAGGTTGGGGATGTGACTGACAACACATTTTGAGTCATCAACAGCGGGAACCCAATACACCTGAGAGGAGATCCCTCGAAGTGTATTCAATGTGGTAATAACAAGTTGCGAGGGTGATTCAGTAGTACCTCTACTATACATATATAGATACTCACGTATCTGAGTCTTTCCTCTGTAAACCTCAAGAGGTACTGTAACTGCTAGTTAGCAAGAGTTTTAAGAACTCTGAATGGGGTCAAGTCGTGAGACGAGATGTTGGCAGTACATCTTTGGAGATGCCCAGCTAAGCGAATGTTATTGTGTGGTCGCAATTAGAGGATAGAGTTATTCCTCGAAGCATTCTACGAACAGGATCGAGACACGACCATTAACGTCTCAAAGCCTTAGATCGGCACCATAGCCTTTGACTTATCGTCGTCTATGGAGTGTGGTTACACACCAATAGATAAAGATTGAAGGTGAAACATTCTATCTATATCCGGTAGCCATCGAAGTAGAGGACTTAGGAGGGTTCAAACATTGACCGGTACCAACTCTGAAAAGCAAGTCATGAGTAGAATATGCATTTCTGTATGGATTTGTGGGGGATTGTTAGAAAATGGAAAGTTTGAGATATATTTTATATATGTTCTTGATGTAATTTTTGGAAACTAACGATTGGAAGTTGTTCCTTGCTATGAGGATTTAAACTTTCATGTTTGGATCTAAGACATTTTCTTAGTGTAATCCGTAAATAAATTGAGTAGAAGTTGCTAGTTTGAAATGAGTTTAAAGAGTTTGTCCCACATTGAATATGTAATATGGGTGTGGGTGCTTTATATGCATGGATGTGCAAGAGTAGTGTCAAATACTAAGGTATGTGAGTGTGCATGGTGTATTAATGTGCCCTCGCGTGCGCGCGCACACGCGCGCCGCCGCCGCCACGCCACGGGTCGGGTCGAAGGGCGATTTGGGCGAATGTCTCGGCGTCTTGCGTACGCGAGGCGACCTAGGCAAAGAATTTTATTACATGATATTACAGTTTTATAAAAGGTGTTGTCACAGTTTTTTTTATAAAAGGTGCTGTCACAGTTTTATAAAAGGTGGTGTCACAGTTTTTATAAAAGGTGATGTCACAGTTTTTATAAAAGGTGTTGTCACAGTTTTTTATAAAAGATGTTGTCACAGGTTTTATAAAAGTTGCTGTCACAGGTTTTATAAAAGATGTTGACAGTAAACTTAAGCTGACTGTTACTGATTCTGAATATTATATTAAATGCTTTTTAAGTTAGAATAATTATTTTAATTAATGTTTTATCTGCTGTTACGTTTTATTGTATTATATATACATAAAAACGTTGGAGATAGAAGAGACGAATTTTTGACACAATTTTGAGAAAACCCTAGCCACCATACTCTGTGTCTTCCACACTCATACAGAATTTTGCATAAGGTTTTCTGGGCGAACTGAGGTGCAGGTCGCTGTTGAGTGCTACGTATCTGTGGACTAAGTACTCTGTGCTGTTTTATCATGTGCTGCAACTCAACACAGCGTAGTAGGGTATTAATCTTTTCAAGAACAGTTAAAACTTCTTGCAAGGCTTGACGACTCAGCAGTTGTTTTGGTTCTATCAGTGTATGCTTAAAACTTCTGTTAAAGCTAAGATTTCTATCTTTTCTCTTGTCAATACAGTTACTAATTAATATTTCTTATTTTGTCTTCGTGCTTTGTTTTATTAATTGGTTTAATCTGTCTGTTCTTGTTAAATTATTTATATAACTGCTCCATTATTGTGTGTAATTTTGAATTACCTCCAACAAAAAACACCCCCCAGTATGATGTTTTGCAGATCAATGTTGAATGCCATTCAATTGGTTAATTGATCACTCTTCTTCTATAATATATATATATATATATATATATATATATATATATATATATATATATATATATATATATATATATAAAAGTTCCTTCAATTATTGTCTATCTTATGATTATATTATTATTACAGTTGTAGCATTATTGGCAGATGTGAGAACTTGTTGATCCAAATTCTTGACCGCGATGTGCACTAGCCAGAAAAATATAAAATATTACCAAAAATGGGGTCACTGGGTATGTAAGATGATTTTGTTGTCCGTTAAAGTAATTTGAACATCTTCTAGATGTGTATTAATATTATTGTGAAGTTCACTTTGTTTGCATAATTTAGTTCTTGATCTGTTTAAATATGATATCTAAACTATACAGTGTCAAGTATGATAGAATGATTATTCATTGTGATGCTTTGGCGCATCTTTAACATGCGCGTTTATATGATTTAATATTTTAGTGGATCATACCTACTCTTCAGTTGAATACAATGCGATTCTTTATTTATGAGAAATTCAGACAACATCATAATGGACTTGAATATAGAGCCTCATATAATGTTTAAATATTTTACTATTAAGTGATACAGAAGATCCCTTTTGCTGCTTATTTTATAGATAACACAACTTTGTATCTTCAAGGAATACATAGCTATTGCAGGTGATGTTTTATTGGTAGACTGCAGGAGGCAGTCGTGGGGTGAGAGTAACCTCCAGTGGAGTTGCTTTTGGGTTAGTAATACCTGCACTTTCAGTCATATCAATGGGCGAGGCTAAGACAGTTCCCAGTTCAAACCCATGAAGCAATTGAGCAAGTGTCAAGTGCAGGACCTGTGTCGCAAATGTGATACCAGGGCATGACCTCCGTCCTGATCCAAATGGTAAAAGCTCAAAATTCTGACCCCAAATGTCCACATTAATATGTTTTTGCAGGAACCTGTCTGGTTGAAATTCTAGAGGGTCAGACCAAACTTTCGGGTCACGATGCATCTTCCAGAGGTTCACGATTAACCGTGTGCCTGCTGGAATGTTGAAGCCTGCCACCGTGCAATCTTCCATAGCTTCGTGTTGGACTGATAGTGGTGCTGATGGATATAATCTGAGTGTTTCCTTGACAATGGCTTGCAAATAAGTTAAATTCTTCACATCTGATTCCTTTACTTGGCGATCTCTTCCTACGTACTTGTCCATTTCATCTTGAGCTTTCTTCAACACATGAGGGTTGTTTAGCACTAGTGAGAGTGCCCACATAAGTGTGGCTGATGTCGTATCATAACCACCTAAGATAAGACTCTGCAACCAAATATTTATTGTAAGCAAATCTGTGTGAGCAAGTCCAATTTTAGCTTTTAACTAAAAATATGAGCTTTCTACATGAGAATATTGTATCCAGTCACAGTTTGTTTATCATAGGATAGATAACATTAAAACAATCTTTTAATATGCAATGACTATAAGAAAAGATAATATATATGTATATGCAGAAATAAGTAGATCATATGATTTCATTATATCTAAAGTATCTAAAGTATGTAAATTTATATGCTTATAAGAGTCTGCAACCAAAGAGTATAAACGTGTTTTTTGAGTACAAGTCCAGTTTCAGCTTATTATTCCAAATTAGCTAATAATAAGATTTCTACACATAAAAATTGTGTCTACCCACAGTCTGTTGATCATAAGATCAATATACATTAAAACTCTTCTCCAACACAATTATTGTAAGAAAATATGACGTAAATTTACAGGCAGAAAAAGTGGATCATATGACTTCATTAGGTCTACTATATATAAATTATAGTGGCTAATACCAGAGAATCTTGCATAACTTACTAAACAAGTGCCCTTGATGGCAGTGTCACGTTCAATCTCATTAGCAAACAGCTTACCATCCATGGAAGACAGCATAACATGAATAAAGTCTTCCTCCAAATGATTAATGCTTAGATTTTCTCTTATCTGCAGATGATCCTTCACCCATCTTCCAAGTACATGATCAATCTCTTTTGCTGTGTTCTTCATTTTACCCTTGTATCCTTTAAATGTATCTATCCAACCAAGCAAGGGAAGTGCATCAGAAACCATGAACAACCCCGCTAAGTGCATGAAATGTCCCATGGCCTTCTGAAATTGCCTCGATTCTTCATCACCGTGCACTCCAGTTCCAGAATATTTCTTACCTGCAACTGTCCTCACCACGATGTTTGTTGTCAAATCTCCAAACCTTTCCTTCATTTCTACAACAACTTTGCTTCCATTTCCATTGCTAGTCCATTGCTCATATAGCTCCTTGATGAAAAAATTAACTTCAGACTCTCGAACATGTTTGAGCATCTCCAGTCGACGAATGGATAGAAGTTCAACCATTGCCAGTTTACGTATCTTGTGCCAATAGGATCCATATGGCTGAAAGATCATGACTTTACTGTTATATCCTACTACTTCTCCAACTAGAGATTTCGGACGAGTGGCGAAAACCCTGTCCTGTTTTGTAAAACATTCTTTTGCAATTTCCCAGCTAGTGATCACAAGTGTTCTGTTAATTCCTAAATTCAAAGAAAAGATTGGCCCGTATTGATCAACCATAGCCCCAAGTGTATGATGTAATATCTTGTTTGCTCCAAGAAGATGAAGGTGACCTATTAATGGCCATTTTCCAGCGGGTTCTGGTGGTGTGGAGTAAGTGTTCTCTCTTGTGACATTGGTACTGAAAATTTTCCATAGACCTATAGTAGAAAAAAATACAATGCAATAGAGTATAATATCTTGCAGTTGAATGTAATAAGTCATTCTATTAAACTAGAGACCACTCGTTCCTCTGTTTTACTAATAGCCTTATATTTGAAGTATTTAGTACAGTGTCAATGAATTTTAAGAACATCACATGATGCATCAAATTGAAACAAGTAAATATCACTTGAATAGTGGGTTTGAAACTACAGCCACAGCTACAAAGTTATTATGATTGCTTGGGACAATATCTTTGGTATTTCATGAGTAACTGGATTTATTAGCACCACTTGTATAGCAGCTGGGATCCACACCTTTTGTATGACATCTCTAGTGTTAAAATCACCTCATGAAATTACCAGAATTATCCCATTTGGTTCTTGTCCTGTTCTTTTCTATCAGAGATCATGTTTGCCGTATTTCAATACTCTATGGTAATAGTTGCATTCTAACATCTCTTTTCAGCAATTTAACATTTATAGTTTTAAGTCAAGTTCACAAAGTAACTTTCTTTGTCACCAGGCCGGAAGAACTCAAATGCTGATTCCGGGACTTATCCTATATACTAAAGCGGCAATCAAATCCGTTACCGGCCTCTTCATTTTTCCTCAAGTGCCCATGGGTGATGCTCGGACATAGGTATGAACACTCAGAAACTTATTATAGGCCAAAAACATGTAAGATCTATAACACATTGCCGAGCCTGATATTACTACACGTATCCATTTTGGACACATCATTGTCAGGTTGCAAGAAAATTATTGTAAGTGGCATTGCACTTTGTTTACAGTAGTTATCATTGTAATTTAATGAAATTCTTTAATGTACCAGACCTTTAAAATTTATTATTATTAAATTCTCCGAAAATATTAATTTCACTCGAATGAAGTTTCTGGTATTGATGAACTAAGAGCAGTTTTTTGTGTTATATAAGTTCTGTTCTCTCACTTCAGTTTGACAAACTGTCTAAGACTCCTACATATGAATATAGGACAGGGCCAATATTGTTATTATAGATTGTATCCAGTTCAGTTTCCAAATAGAAACCAATATACTAGTTTGTTATATGAATACCAAATTCATTGAACTCTACACAAAATAGGCAGAAGATAAAATACAGAAAAATACTAGAGTTTTTGTTTTTTTTTGAATGCTTAATCACTCAGCTTCCTCCACAGCTGCTTCGATTCGAAGAAGAACAAATCCCACTGCAACCCCAACAAGTGTTAAGCCATTTATAACTGCAGCAATCCTGAAAATCTCATCCACTGCATTGCATGTTGAGGTTAGTGCCCCCCCTCCACCTCCATTTTTTCGGTTTGAATACTTCAATGAGCTAACAAAGTTCGCAAAAGATTGTTCAGTGCAAACAGGTAAGCCTAATGACACCACATTGTTTTGAGCTTTTAGTCCACCAAATGAGTTCAACCCACTAATGTAATTCACATTAGGCCTCTTCTGGGATGCCCTTGTGGAGCCTGCCACCGCCGCGGAGATGGTGGTGAATTTTACTGGACATAGTGTTGCTGATGCTGCCATTATTAATTCTTTAACTCACTACCTGAATAGAAATAAAGAAACCTTGTTAGACACATAATTTATCAGAATTCTTGAAAAATGAGCTAGCAGAATATGAGGGGATAAATGTATACATGATCAATTTACCTGTTTTGATGCAATGGAAGAATTACTTTTTTTTTTGCAGTGTATTATTGGAGTACAAAGATGATGTGTGATGAACTTTGTATTGGAAGAGATAGAAAGAAGTCAAGAAAGGATAAGATGTGGCTGAGATGGTTGGTTGAAAACAAGAATAGATGAGAGGTTGAGTTTGTAGACGAGGCTCTTACCCTCTTACTCTAAATATTGACCAAGAGATATTTCTAAGACATATTGCTAGTCAGTTGTAAAGTTTTTACTATGGTTTTCATTTTCTCTACCTAAATCTCTGTAACTAAATTATCTGTTCAGTCAAGGGTGTGTAATTCAAGTCGCTAGCAGCTCGAGCTCGAGCTCGATCTCGTATGAGCCAAGTTCGAATAAGGATTCTCGATTAAGCTCGACTCGAATTTAATAACTCGGCTTTATTCGAATTTGAACTCGTTTATAAATAGAAACAAATTATAATAAAAAAATACTTATAAATTATGAATTAATTATTTAAATTATTAAATAATTTAAGAATAATACTTAAGTTTGGTCAAGAGTTTGAACTCATTTAAATTATTCGCGCGGCTTGACTCATTTAAAAAACCCGAACTCAAACTCATTTATTAAAAACTTGGCTCAGTTCGATTCGAATTACAATCTTATATAAGTGAATTTATCAAAATCAGTATGATAGCCTTTCTTACCATATTTGGGAGAATTTTCATATATATAATTTTAAGAAAAAGTTTAATGAATACCATTTTATAATTGAATATTCGAAGATCATATCTATACTATATTATAATAATCAAACTAGAGATTTTTTTTTGAAACACTGGTATACCGATACTCATAAAATATTTAACATATAAATAATTATGTTGCATATTATTTTAAATCATTTAAATAATGAGACTGATATGACATCGAATTGTCTGACGTCAAAATTTAAATCAGTTAAGATAATATACAAACTTATGCTAGAACACCTAATTATCACATATGCATAAAACATTGTAAATATGATAATTAAAGTAGTAGCAATAAGCACGAGGTACTGAATTTCAAATAAATTCACAAGTCCTTTCATTATTGACAATATAATACGTGTGAACTCATTTGAAAATTCCATGCAGATGAGATTTCCAACAAACATGCACATAAATAATATCTCAACTTCACAACCAACTTAGATAAATTGAATTCATCAAGTTGTTTAGCAAATATCTGCAAGTAATTCTACTAAGGACTACTCTCGAAATAAATGACACCTGGTGTCCATGCGCTTGTTCCGTGAGTGGTGTAGAGATTATTCAACAGAGTTGATGGAGTTTGACAGCTTCTAGTAATTACTTCCATGTCTTTCTTACAACCTGCATTATCTATATAGCCAATTAGGTTAAACCTTGTATCTTTAGGGTACCTGATTCTAAGAATTGGTAATCCCTTAAGATATCTAACAATTTATATCTTAGCTATAAGATTAGATTCTCTAGTATCCACTTGGAAACTTGCACATAGGCATATTGAGAATAAAATATTTGCTCTTTATGCACTTGAATAAGTAATGAGTTGATCTACCTCTACAACTTGTCACTTTAGTTATATACCTGATTTGCCCTGATCAAACTTAGTGGTTTGTTGGCAAGAAGTTTTGGCAGGTCTAGAATCTTCTAAATTACGCACCTTCAAAAGATCTTTGACTTACTTTAATTGCCATCATTCTTTTGAATTACTTATAATCCAAGATGAAATTGCAACTCTTCTAACATGCTCATCTTGTACCTACTCTGCATTAACTTAACAAAAATCTTTTGCCAAATTTTCATTAGTAGACCTACATCTAATATAATCATGGTATACTTGCACTAATATTACATTATGTGTGTGCCTTGTATTTTATATATATATATATATATATATATATATATATATATATATATATTGTTAGACAGTATGAGTGTTGCAGAAGGGGGGGTTGAATGCAACTTGATAATTTATCACTTTTTGCTAACAACAAAACAAAAGAGATAATATCAAGTACTAATGCAAACAACAGAAAACAGATTAAAACACAAGGTAATATACTTCAAAAATTAATTTTATTAATTTTTGTTGCTACAACTGTCTGGAAGATATTTCCAGCTTCAAATAGAAACAATAACAAGAATGCTAAGGTTTCCTATGCTTGAGAAAAGTTTAGCTCAGTTGCATAAGGGAAAGTGTTTGTGAGATATGTTTTTTTATATTGAAACACACACCTCACTTACAAGATTGCTTTCCCTTGTTTCCTGGACAATACTTGAAATAGAAACTGCACTTTTTCTTCTCAAGTCTGTCTTCATTCCATATGTAGATAAAGTTGCTCTGAGAGGATTTGACATTCTTGACTCCACGAGCATGCTTCACCTTTATGCTTACTTTATCTCAAGTTGCAGTAGTAGTCTTGACAGACTAGGTTGAGTTGTCAAGATCAATCCATGAAAGACCTTTACCTAGTCTGCTTCTTGAAACAGATTGTCAGCTTCACCAAAAGGTTACTGTCAACCTTTTGCTACTCTTTGGTGACAGTAACTTCGTCTCCGCATATGTTGTTGTCGATCCTGACATTCTTCTGAAACATACTGTCATCTAAAGTTGCTGTCAAGGATCCTGCAAAACATGCTGTTGACTATCCTGATAAACATGCTGTCGAACAAAGTTGCTGTCAATTCTTCCGCCAAACATACTGTCAACTATCCCCGCCAAAGCTACTGTCAGAAAACTTGATGTCTTTGATTCTTCAATCTCCACCACGTTTACTGTTAATGAATAGTTGCTGTCGTCTGTTCCAAAGGATGCTGTCACTTGAACATGTTATCGTAGGCTTCAGTTTGCAGAAAGTTTCTGTCAAAAATTCGATCCATGCTGTGCATGAACACTGCGTGAACTTCTACTTCATAGATCATTTTATTTCATTTGTACATGACAGTAACTATTTAAACATGTTTTCACCTACTTGGCTTAACTGCATACTGTTACAAGTGACAATTAAACATACTGTCAATATGTATATGACAATATGTTTTACTTAGTTAATTTCTAATTAATCTAAGTAATTATTAGTTGATTACATTGATAGTGCCACAATCTCTAACAATCTCCCCCAATTTGTTTTTATGATAAATAAAGACAAATTTAAAGAAAACTGCAGATGCTAACTCAACTAATAAAAGTAGAAGTGTTTGTACAGAAAATAAGCAAAATTACAAGTATAATCATATCTCAAGTATGCTCCTCTAGCCTGAGCAAATCTTCAATTTTGTCTTGAGCTTCATTATCACTTCTTTTCTACTGTCATCCTCCCATACAACCCTTCAAGAGCTTTCAGTTCCTTCTTCTCTTCATATGTCTTGGCATGATCAGAAACACAATCTAAGACTAACTTCACCATCATGTAAAAAAGATTCTTCACTTCTCTGTGGTAGTAGTAGTTCTCAGTTGGCCCTTTGGATATGCATAGAAACTTCATTCCAAACATGTCTTTGACAAATCTTTTTTTTATAGAGGAGAAAAACTGTTTCACTCTGAGTTTGTCAATGGCTTCATCCTCTTCTTCTCTTGACTCAATAATCTTCCAGACATTCTTGCTTAAGTCACTTTCAGTTTCCAGGAATGAGCCTGTTATCTATCTGAAGATCTTCCTCAAGTTTTCATTGTTAAGCACCCTGAAATTGATAGCCTCCACTTCAATGCCATCAATAATGATTCTCAGGGGCCCAAAAAGGACTAGAGAAACATAGTTAGGCCTTTTTTAGAATTGATCATTTAACATGGCATGCTTCATGTCAATCTCAGCCTCTTTAACTCTTTTGATTGTCCTCTCCACATTCTTCTTGGTAGCTTCAACTTCTTCTTCTCTTTTTTTCTCATTCTCCTTCTTCTCTTTCTTCTCAGAGTCACATATCTCAAGTGCTCTATTCTTCAGATCAACAATTTCAGGGTTTGTGATTTTGAGCAATTGCTTCATTATGAGTTCAATGATATGAGGATCATTTTCAGCTAATCTTTTCAAGTGGTCAAAAGTTTATTTCTTCAGCTGACCCACCAGTGTTATAGAAAACTAATCTATCAGGATTCCTGAGTAGACATTTCTGAGTCCTTTCATACTCCACCTTCTTTTTATATTCTTTCTTTTCCTTGGTAGATATGATCCTCTGGAGTTTGGAGATGAATCCTTGTTCTTCAGGATATGGAAGTTGTTGTAGTTGCTTCAATAACATCATCAGGAGATCAGATTTTTTGTCCTGTAAGGAATTCATATCCCAGAATTCCTTGACTCCATCTTCATTTTCAAACATGACTCCATCTGGATATATTACTGTCACAGGCTCATCATCTCCAATGAAATCCAAGGGATGAGATTTGTAGGAGTTCATTAACTCCAAGAATTTTCTGATCAGAATTCCCTTGAATAACTGAGTTCTGATGTCTTGGCCCTTGATGACTAGGAGCATTCTTCTCACCATGAAGTAAGTTGCATCCTTTAAATCAATCCCTAAAGCTTCAACATTATCAGTAGCATAAAAGATGTTTATTCTGCTCAAAGTGTTGAACTCAGACCACTCAACATCAACTTTAGTAATCAATTCTGACTTGAACTCATCTAAGTTGTTGATGGTGGGTTTTCTTACATCAAGAACTTTTGCTTGGATTTTCTTAACAATTAGCTTCCAACTACTTCTACTTGGCTTCTTCCTTGAATGAGGTTTTGGTTTTTCTGCCCTTGTTTTTTTTGTTTCTTGGATGTAGAAATATTGCTTGATAGCACCTTTTCCTTCACCTCTTTCGACAGTGGCTCGACAGTAGGTTCTGTGACAGCACCTTTTGTGACAGCAGGTTCTTTGACAGCACCTTCTGTGACAGCAGGTTCTCCCTTATTACTCCTGACAACATCTTTTTCATCATTTTCTCCTCCAAGTACCACTGTCTTCAAAACCTTCCCTTCAACACCATCTCTATACTCCCTCTCTTCTTTCTCCTTTTCTTCATCCACCTTATTTCCAGTTCCAGATGACCCTTCACCATTGTTGTGTTGGCTGGAACTACCTGCACCTTCATCGGGCTTTTCTTCATCATCTCCATCTCTTTTCTCTTGTGGCTTCTTCACATTCCTCTTCAACTTCAAATCTTCAAGTCTTTTCAATTCTCCTTCCAACACTCTCAATACTTCAAATCTTTCTTCATTCATGGGCAGTTGCTTGAAGTGGTCAAAAGCTTCTTTCACAGATTTAGGCCTGCAGTTGCTCACTCTTTCTAAATTCATAGACCTGTATTTTCCATCTATGGAGCAACTGAATTTAATGCCCAAAGGATTTTGAGTCACTTCTGGCAATTTCTCAATTACCAGCTTCTGCAAAGTTCTTTTCAAGTTTTCATTGAGCCATGACTTATCTGTTTTGATTTTGAGTTTGATTGCTTCAATAACTGCAATCTCTTGCCTGCTTAGATAAGCCATGCTCACACACCAGCTGTAGCCTCCTTCAGTTCTGACAGAGATCACCCACTTGTTGCTTTTTGACACCATCACAGCTGCTCCTGTGGTTGACTGTCTCATTGAATCAGAGAATTTCTTGGGGTCCCTATTAGATGAGGCTCTCAACTCATTGATTCTCTGGTTGAACTTTGCATCCTAAAAAACTTTGTTATTCTCATTTACATCCACCATAAGAATTGAAGCTTGTTCATCATCAAAATCTTCTCTTTCTTCCATTACCCAGCCATCACATTCATCTTGGAAGAGCTTCTTTTTTCCTTTTCTTACAACATGGACCATTGAATCCTTCATTGCTGCATTCTCCTTAATCACAACACCTTTCTCCTTAGGTCTCTCCTCCTTATTACCACCAAGCTGTGTAGCAATCTCAGCAGCCACACTAGACAGTAATTCTAGTTGACTCTCCCCCTGAGATGCAGCTTGAGTTGTCTCCTTGACTGCCACCTTATCACTCCTTTCTCCATTTGCAACAAACACTCCAGCCTTACCACTTTTCTCCCCCTTAGTTGAGGTAGCAGCTGCAAGGATTGAAAATTTTGCCTGAAACTCCTGAAGCTTGTCAAAGATGGCCTTGAACCCTGCATTGATGGTTTGCTCCAAGCTGGACATCATGTTCACCAGCTTCACCTGATTTTTGCCCACTGTGTCTAGATTCTTGGATAATTTAGAGACCTTGTGTGAAAGGGATTTCAACCTTTCAACAGCTTGTTTAGGTGATTTGGAGGCTGTGGTGGTTCTCACACTCTCTTGTTTTTTCTGAGTGATCTCATCACTCCTCACCAACTCACTCTCTAGGCCTAATGCCTTTGATGTTTGGGCTCCCACATCTTGTTTTTTATTCTGGCCTTGCTCAGGACCCTCTCCTTTTGCCTGGGATTTTCCCAGCCCCTCATTTTTATTCTTACTTCTCTTTTCTTTTGTCTCTCATTTTCTTTTTACACCCTCACTCATCCTAGGTGCAAGAGACTGAGCAGGTACATCTTGCACTAAAGGTTTAGATTTTACCTTAAGTAGGGTAGAAATTGGAGCAAGATCTTCATCACTTAACTGTTGAGAAGATGCAGCCATTTGAGAGTTGCTGTCTTGGATTGGAATGTTGACAGCATCTTTTGAAAAGTTGACAGCGTCTTTTGAAAATTTACTGTCAGGAGGATTGACAGCAACTTTGTCATTAACAGCTACAGAGGCTGTGACAGCAATCTCTTCCACCCTTTGAGTAGAAGGTTCTTGTGGATTGCTATCATCAGTTGCATTCAATTGTTGGAATAGTGCATCAACATTTTGATCTTCAATGTTGGCAAAGAGTGATGCACTACAATTGAATGAACTGTGTTCCACATTTTCTAGCCCTATAGTGTGTGTGTCTTCAAGTGTGGGCTCAGGTTGAGTGTGTTCAACCTGTTGTGCAGACTCTTTACAAGATGCCATGGGTGACTGGCCAAGTTCAATAGATGCCCCCTGTTGGGAGGAGACATCTAGAGATGTGTTTTGATCCCTATTAAGATCTGTGCCCCTTTGAGAGGACACAGTCTGGCTTATAGAGGTTGATACCCTTGCCTTCTTTCTCTTAGGCTCACCAGGTCCCTCTGTGAGTTCTGTGTTCAGACTACCAACCTTATTTGCTACATCTAGGGCCCTTTTGAGAGGAACCAGACCCTTGGCTAATATTTTTGGAGACTCTAGAAGGCCGGACTCCTTCAAAAGGTTTGGAGTGTGGGTTAGGAATGGAGAGGTCAACACCATTCTCATCACTCAAAGAAAATACATGATGGTCCCCAACAATTTTTAAATTCAATCTATTAATTGTAGAAAGCATGAAATCAGTTATGAACAAACTCAATTCAATGTTAAGTGGTTTACTGGTTAACAAGGAATGAGTATTTTTCTTAAGA
Organism: Oenanthe sinensis; assembly: GCA_028671895.1. NCBI lineage: Eukaryota > Viridiplantae > Streptophyta > Magnoliopsida > Apiales > Apiaceae > Oenanthe > Oenanthe sinensis. The sequence continues at coordinate 19,812,747 of CM053795.1, forward strand.
GTTGGGGACTCCATGCATTGAACACTATCTAAATTAATTATGCCTACAACAGAGTTAATTATAAGCATAAAGAATCTAGGATAGTAAATTACCAGTTTTCTGGCTTCTTTCTTTCCCAGCACCAGCTTGAATAGGGGGCATCAGGAGCTTTCCAATATTGATTCTGTAATTGTGCACCATAGAATGCACAATCTTCCTGATGTAGGATGGCACTTCATTCCAGCCACTTGTTTTGCTTGACATGGACCTGGAGACAGCATCTAACATCATGCTCCACTCTTTGTTTAGGAACTTTCTGTCCATGCCTCCCGAAGGATACCATTCGTCACTATTTGATGGAGCTTGGGTCCAGCATACCCAATCAACTTGAAGAACTTGACAAGTTGTTCTTCACTTGCAGGCTCCTTAAATGGCAAGCCTCCATCCTCTTCCACATGAAGAGCTTTGTTGATATGAGAGGAATCAATGGTGTAAGAGGTACCATTGATTTGGAAAGAGATAGAGTTCGCATCTTGCTCCCCCTCACATACTGCAGAGGTCCAGAAATGAGAAAGTCTAGGGATTTCCAGGTGGGGACTTGCAGTTAGGGCATAGGTTAGATATGAGTTGTTCATGAAGCCAACAAGAGGTTTGAAGGCTTCTCCAGCTTCACCAACTGAAGCCATGGTGGTGAAGTTGGTTTGGGCAAGAGAACAGATGATTTGGGGTCCAGACATGGTTACAAGAAAATGGTTTAGATCTAGGTTTAGAAAGTTGAAGAACGGATTAGAGAAAAAGTCGCAGAGTTGAAGAGAAAATAGAGGGTTTTTAGGGCGTTTGAATATTTGAAGATTAAAGAGAAATAAAGAATGTGAGAGATTTAAGCTGTTTGTATATATATGATGTGAAAAAGATACTGTCAAGAAAGAATTTTAAACGATTTAAAGTGATAGTTGTCTTCGAGTTCCATTCTTTGACAGTAACTTCTGCGCTAGAAATCACAAACACTCTTGACAGTAACATTAGAGATTAGAGAATATATATAAAATAAATGAATAACTCTAATATTAACTGGTGACAGTATATTATGCGGAGGTTTTAGAAACACTGTACTGTCAAAGGATATTTACAGTAAGTTTCATTTCCGCATACTATACTGTCACTATTTCTCAATTCTTTGACAGTAGGTTTCACAGGATTCGACAGTAAGTCTTGATCCCGCGAAACATACTGTCAAGGTTTCACAACCTTTTGACAGTAAGTTTCACAGAATTTGACAGTAAGTTTTAATCCCGCGAACTATACTGTCAATACTTCTCAAACATGTGACAGTAAGTTTTCACAGATTTTGACAGTAAGTTGTTACCATATGATAGGTATAGATAAAACATATTGTCAAGAGTTTTGACAGTACTTTTTATCAAGTTACTTAAAAATCAATTAGTTAACCTCTCAGTTAATTATCATCATGTTTTATCACTGTGATAGTAATCAAAACACTTCTAGAGGCCATTAATTCACAGTGAGAATCAGTTAACTAAAATTTTGATCAACTAAACAGAGTTACATCAACAGGTTAAGTTTAACATACCCAATTCACTCATTAGCCTGTTGAAAGTCTTTTCATCCAATGGTTTGGTAAAGATGTCTGCAAGTTGCTTCTCTGTGGGCACATAGATTAGTTTGATTGTGCCTTCCTTCACATGCTCTCTAATGAAATGATGTCTGATGTCAATGTGCTTAGTTTTGGAATGTTGAACAGGATTTTCTGAAATTGCTATGGCACTAGTGTTGTCACAAAAGATAGGAATTCCTTGCAGTGTCAACCCATAGTCCAATAGCTGGTTCCTCATCCAAAGAAGCTGAGCACAGCAACTACCAGCTGCAATATATTCAGCCTCTGCAGTTGAATTTGACACTGAATGTTGCTTCTTGCTAAACCAAGAGACCAATCTTTCCCCCAAAAACTGACAGTTACCTATTGTACTCTTTCTGTCTATTCTGCACCCTGCATAGTCTGAGTCTGAATATCCAACCAAGTCGAAACTAGAATCCTTAGGATACCAAAGGCCTAAGTTTTGAGTGCCTTTCACATATCTGAGAATTCTTTTCACTGCCATTAAATGTGACTCCTTTGGATCAGACTGAAACCTTGCACACAAACCTGTTGCAAACATTATGTCAGGCCTGCTAGCTGTTAGGTAGAGGAGAGAGCCAATCATTCCTCTATACATCTTGTTGTCCACCTTCTTTCCTTTTGGATCCTTGTCAAGTTGAGTTGCTGTTGAGATTGGAGTTTTTGCAGGAGATGAGTCTTCCATATCAAATCTTTTCAAAAGATCTTTAAAATACTTAGTTTGGCAGATAAATATTCCATCTTCTTTTTGATAGACTTGAAGCCCAAGAAAGAATACTAATTCACCCATCATACTCATCTCATATTTGTTCTTCATTAACTCTGAGAATTTCTTGCATAACTCTTCATTTGTTGAACCAAAGATAATGTCATCAACATATACTTGGACTAGAATGATATCCTTTCCATGCTTTTTGTAGAAAAGAGTTTTATCCACAATCCCTCTTGTAAAGTTATTATCAAGAAGAAATTTAGAAAGAGTATCATACCAAGCCCTTGGTGCTTGCTTTAGACCATACAATGCCTTGAGTAGTCTGTACACAAAGTTTTTCATCTTTGGATCTTCAAAGCCTGGAGGCTGTTCAACATACTGTTAGGAATTATGAGTTTTGATGATAACAAATTACTTAGAATTTCAATAGGGACTCAAAATTATTTTGTAACTGATCAATGGATATGACTTATAAATATCCATTGACTAGGAAACCAGTCATCAGTTGAAACTTGTTTATCAACTGATAAACTGGATTGTAGCATTGATTTATGTTTCACTATCAATTGATTGTATTACCTCGATGGATGCAATGATGTAGTCAACTGATGTTATTGACTTCAATTTCTAGCTTCTCAACAGATGTGAAGAATGGCTGATCAATTGTAAATATTCTAAGTCAGAATTCTCACAAGTGAAGTGATCAACTGATGTTGAAGTCGATGGATGAAGACACTACTCAACGGATGAAAGCTATCAACTGATACAAGTCATCAATGGATAATTACAGTCAACGGATAAAGAACCATCAATGGATAAGGAGTCGATGGATAACTCAATTATCCATCGACACATCAACTGATCAACAGATATCCTATCCATCGATGGATAAGCAAAGGTGAATCAACTGATAAGCTTAACAGCATTTATCAGTTGATTAAAGTTTCCCTATTTAGCTAAAAGCCAGATATTACGGGAACAGTGCAGAAACTGAATCATTGGAAGACAGTCCTGTCAGGACTGTGAAGACTTTCTAGGCAACACAGCATCCAAGGAATATCTTAAGACAAAAGACACTTCCAGAGCTAGTTAGTTCTACAAGGAAAGCTGTGAAAAGGAGCTAGTTTCTATTTTTATGTAAACAGTATAAATTGTAATATTATATTGTTATCAGTCGATAGAAAACTAGAGTAGTAGTTTTTGTTTATATAAAAAGCAAAAACACAGTAGCAAAGAAGTAGTTTTTAAGAAGAACTCAAGAAAAGCAAAGTAGAAAATCAGGCAGAACTTGTAATGCTTTTCTAAGTTCTACATTCAACTTTGTACGCAGCTTAGTATTTTTACTAAGATCAATTGAAAGCAAAAACTCACTAGTGGAAAAACAATCCACTAGTAATTTTTAATCTGGTTGTTTCTGTTTTCAACACTTTAGTTATCCAGTTCTTAGTTACATCAATCTTAATTAAACACTCTCTTTGTACAAACTTATTTCCGCAAGAAGTTAAATTAATTCTTAAGTTTGTATTCAACCCCCCCTTCTCCAAACTTAGTGTACTTAAGGGCGAATAACACATACACTTCTTCTTCTAATTCTCCATTGAGGAAAGCACTCTTAACATCCATTTGAAAAACTTTGAAGTTGTTGAATGCAGCAAAAGCCAAAAAAATTCTTATTGCCTCAAGTCTGGTAACAGGAGCAAATGTTTCTTCATAGTCAATCCCTTCCTGTTGACAGTAGCCTTTTGTCACCAGCCTTACTTTGTTTCTTGTGACAGTTCCACAGTCATCTATCTTGTTCTTATAAACCCATTTGGTGCCTATAATAGATTTGTTCTTTGGCCTAGGCACCAACTCCCAAACACAGCTTCTTTCAAATTGATTCAGCTCCTCTTGCATAGCATTAATCCAATCTGGATCAGCCTAAGCTTCTTCTAGAGTTTTAGGTTCTGTTTGAGATAGAAAACAAGAGTACATGCATTCATTGGCAACATTTCTTCTTGTTTTGACTCCAGTTCCTGGATCACCAATAATTAAATCATTAGTGTGATCTCTGTTCCATTTAGTTCCTCTTAAAGAGTCACTAGAGTCTTCAGCATTTTGTTGATTGACAACATCTTTTGTTCTTGTATTGTTGACAGTATCAATTTCTTCAAGTCCACTATTCATTGGAACATTCCCAGAAAAATCAGTTGTTTGGGCAGTTTCTTCATGTTCTCCAGAATTGCTAGGAACCATTGTTGGACCAGAAATATTGTGATCAATACTTGGTGAATTCTCTTCAATCTCTTCTAGATAGCCTTGGTTTTCAAAGATTAAAGCTTCTGTTTCTTGACTTCCTTCAATTCCAGGAAATTTAGTTTCATCAAAGGTGACATTTACACTCTCCTCCACAGTCTTGTGATCAATGATGTAGACTCTATAGGCAGTCCTGTCAATACCATATCCCATGAAGATTCCTTCAAGTGCTTTAGTATCAAACTTTCCTTTGATCTCATTTGAGTCTTTCATGAAGTAGCACTTGCTCCCAAAGACATGAAAATAGTTGACAGTTGGTTTCATTCCTGTAAGCAATTCATAGGGTGTCTTTCCATAGGCTTTGTTGACTACAGTCCTGTTTTGAGTGTAACAGGCTGTATTGGTTGCTTCACCCCAGAAATAGGTAGGGAGTTTTGTTTCACTCAACATTGTTCTTGAAGCCTCAATAAGAGTTCTGTTTTTTCTTTCCATAACACCATTTTGCTGAGGTGTTCTTGGTGTAGAGAATTGTTGAGTGATTCCATTGTCTTTGCAGAAATCATTCATGATACTATTTTTGAACTCAGTACCATTATCACTTCTCAAGGTCTGTATTTTGTACTTGGGATTTTTGTCAAGAACCCTAACCAAATCAATAATTTCTTGTGCAGCTTCATCCTTGGATGTTAGAAACCTTACCCAAGTGTATCTTGAGAAATCATCAACCATTACTAAAGCATATCTTTTTCTTGCCAATGATTGCACATTCACAGGACCAAACAAGTCCATGTGGATTAGTTGAAATGCTTCATTGATTGAACCACTATGAGTGCTTTTATAAGCAGCTCTCCTTAGTTTCCCTTTCTGGCAATCCTCACACAATCCTTCTTGACAGAATTCAAGTTGAGGTAGCCCTTTCACCAACTCTCTCTTCATTAGATGATTCATTGCTTTGAAATTCAAATGAGAGAGCTTCTTATGCCACAACCAACTTTCAGTTGAGGAGGCCTTACTGTAGAAACAATAGACCTTGTCTTTCCTTACAGAATCCAAGTCAGCAATGTAGAGGCTTCCTTTCCTTACACCTTGAAGAACTTCTTCTTCTGTCTTTTTGTTGATAATGGAGCATTTGTCTTGATCGAAATCAACCTTGAAACCTCTTTCACAAAATTGAGTTACACTCAACAAATTGTGCTTCAAACCATTTACTAGAGCAATTTTCTCAATTTTCAAGTTTCCAACTTCCAGTATGCCATATCCCATTGTGAAACCAATGTTATTATCACCAAAAGCTTCACAAGGGCCAGTCATTTCCTTGAACTGTGATAGCAGGGCTTTATCACCTGTCATGTGTCCTGAGCATCCACTATCAATTATCTACATGATTCTTTTATTTTTCCTGTTGCCCTGCAAAGCAAAACATCTCAAGTTGCTTTTGGTACCCAACTTTCATTGGGTCCATTTTGTTTAGCTAAATCACAGTTTGAAGTTGATTCAGTTGTATTTCTTTCTCTTGCTTTTAACAAGACTCCTGTAGCTACCCATTCAGTTTTGAGTATATGTTTGATAACTTTGTTCTTGGGTGGCTTGTCCATCCTAACTTTAGGAGGACTTGGAGTCTTTGCCTTTCCAGTTTTAGCATTGTCATGCAAGCATTTTTGATTATTAGCAAAAGGCAGATTAAAGCAAACACTCATCAAATTCATTTTGCATGAAATACAATCAAAGTCACCACAGTGAGTTACTTGTTTGTTCTTTAAAGGCATGCTGTGTAAGTTTCCATTGCTAGAGGTAGCATTCTTATCAATAGACTTGACTTTGTTGCAAACATGAGTTAGATGACTAGAAGACCTATAATTATTGCACAACTTTCTAGGAGCATTAGGAATATAATCATAATTGTTCTTTTTGTTTATCCCTAATTTTCCATTTCTGTTTTTCTTGGTCTTCATGATAGTATGTTTAGAAGTTACTATCATGCTGGTGTTGACAGTAGGTTTAGATGGAGTTGTCTTGACAGTAAGTTTGGATCTTATAGTCTTGACAGCATCTTCTGAACTTACTGTCGAGCCAGTATTGACAGTATCTTTTAAACAAAGGTTACTGTCAGAGTCAAAACTAACTGTCTTGGGGATTTTGACAGTATCTTTTGCCTTAAGAATTTTTCTGACAGCCTCAATTTCTTCATCATCTATCTCTTGTTTGATTACTAAAGCTTCCTCATCAAACTCAAATTCAGCCTTTTTGAACAATGGATTCTTAACCTTCTTTAGAATAGATGGTTTGACAGTATGTATGACTTCTTCTTCTACAACATGTTTCTTTCCAGATTTCTTCTCATAGTCAAAACCTATACCTACCTTTTGATTTTCAATATTATTATCATGGTAAGATTTTAACAAAGAGGAGGAATTCTTATAGGCCTTGATTTTTAGCTCATTTTCAGAAATCTGTTTTCTATGAAATTCCTCAATCTGAGAAGCACACACAATCTTGTTCTTAAGAATCTCATTTTCTTGTTATAAGGACTTAAAAGCATTCTATTTTAGTTCTAGTTCATGATTCCTAATTTTCAATAACTCATTAGCACTAGACAATTTAGCTATTTCCTCATTAGCAGCTAACATGCTTGTATGAATATTAAAAATTTCAGAACTTAGATTTTCAACAGTTTTCTTATACTGAGATGTAGTCATATCAACAGTAGTAAGAAAAGGTACCTGACTTGATGAAGAAGATGAACCTTCTCCTGAGTTTGCCATGAGAGCAAGATTCCCATATTCTTCTTCTTCTTCTTCTTCATCTGAATCTTCCCAACACTTTCCTTCAGCCACAAAGGCTCTTCCTTGTTGTTTTTTCAATAGGGCCTCATATTTTACTTTGAGTTCCTCATAATCATTGTCATTTCTTCTCACTTGTTTTCGCTTCTTGCATTCAGTTGCAAAATGCCCCATTTCATTGCAGTTGTAACACCTTATTTTGGATCTGTCCACCATACCTGTTTTATATCCACCTTTGCCACTTCCTCCAAGTTTTGAGAAGTTTGGCTTGTTGAACCTGGAGCTCTGTCCTCTGGGTTTGAAAGCTTTGTTCTTCTTGAATCTCAAGTTGGAGAACTTTCTTGCCATGTAGGCCATTGTTTTGTTTTCCATGTTGTCCAGTTCCTCCAAAGTGTAGAACTCATCTTCTTCACCATCCTTGAGTTCCAAAGTCACACTTTCATCTTCATCTGTGATTTCTTCAATCTTGATTTGCTGTTGATATTGAGATTCCTTGAGCTGCATCACCTATGGATCTTGAGCTACTAAAGCATTTGATGTGTTGACCATTTTTCCTCTTTGACCAGCTTGAATGGCTCTCTTCTGTAGCAACTCTAGCGCATAGGTTTTGAGTATGCCATATAAAGTTTCAAGAGAAACTTTTGATAAATCCATTCCTTCTCTTATGGCAGAAACCTTGTGCTCTAGGTGGTCAGGAAGTGTTAACATGAATTTCATGTTTACCTCCTTTTTGTCATAAAACTTTTCATGCAGTTGCAAGTCAATTATCAACCTGTTAAACCTCTCAAACATCTCAGTCAACCCTTCACTTGGTTTAGCCATGAAGGCTTCATACTGAGACACCAGAATTTATCTTTGATTTTCTTTTACTTCTTCTGTCCCTTCACAAAGTATCTCAATGGTTTCTCATATTTGCTTTGCACTGGTGCAGTTGACAATGTTATTGTACATGACATTGTCAAGTGCCTCAATGATGATGAATTGAAGGCAATCATCCAGAGATACTTTTTCTCTTTCAACGTCGTTGTACTCTGAAACCTTTTTAGGAACCCAGTAGGCTGGTATTGTTTCACCATCTACTGTAGTTTCAGGTACATACGTCTGGGGAATGAAAGGACCATTTTCCAGTATTCCAGGATAAAGATGATTGGCTGTTTTTATGAATAACATCATTTTTCGTTTCCAAAGGTTGTAATGTTCTTTGTCAAAGGTGGGTATTTTTATGCTGCTTACTTTCTAAGCACTCATTTTTAGATCTTTTCAGGTTATGTATATCTAACCTGCTGCTCTGATACCAGTTGTTAGACAGTATGAGTGTTGCAGAAGGGGGGGTTGAATGCAACTTGATAATTTATCACTTTTTGCTAACAACAAAACAAAATAGATAATACCAAGTACTAATGCAAACAACAGAAAACAGATTAAAACACAAGGTGATATACTTCAAAAATTAATTTTATTAATTTTTGTTACTATAACTGTCTGGAAGATATTTCCAGCTTCAAACAGAAACAATAACAAGAATGCTAAGGTTTCCTATGCTTGAGAAAAGTTAAGCTCAGTTGCATAAGGGAAAGTGTTTGTGAGATATGTGTTTTTATATTGAAACACACACCTCACTTACAAGATTGCTTTCCCTTATTTCCTGGACAATACTTGAAATAGAAACTGCACTTTTTCTTCTCAAGTCTGTCTTCATTCCATATGTAGATAAAGTTGCCCTGAGAGGATTTGACATTCTTTACTCCACGAGCATGCTTCACCTTTATGCTTATTTTATCTCAAGTTGCAGTAGTAGTCTTGACAGACTAGGTTGAGTTGTCAAGATCAATCCATGAAAGACCTTTACCTATTCTGCTTCTTGAAACAGACTGTCAGCTTCACCAAAAGGTTACTGTCAACCTTTTGCTACTCTTTGGTGACAGTAACTTCGTCTCCGTATATGTTGCTATCGATCCTGACATTCTTATGAAACATACTGTCATCTAAAGTTGCTATCAAGGATCTTGCAAAACATGTTGTCGACTATCCTGATAAACATGTTGTCGAACAAAGTTGCTGTCAATTCTTCCGCTAAACATACTGTCAACTATCCCCGCCAAAGCTACTGTCAGAAAACTTGTTGTCTTTGATTCTTCAATCTTCGCCAAGTTTACTGTCAAGGAATAGTTGATGTCGTCTGTTCCAAAGGATGTTGTCACTTGAACATGCTGTCGTAGGCTTCAATTTGCAGAAAGTTTCTGTCAAAAATTCGATCCATGTTGTGCATGAAGACTGTGTGAACTTCTACTTCATAGATCATTTTATTTCATTTGTACATGACAGTAACTATTTAAACATGCTGTCACCCACTTGGCTTAACTGCATACTGTTACAAGTGACAATTAAACATACTGTCAATATGTATATGACAGTATGTTTTACTTAGCTAATTTCTAATTATTCTAAGTAATTATTAGTTGATTACATTGATAGTACCACAATCCCTAATATATATATGTATGTATAACAATCTTAATAAAATTATTTTCAAGTAGTTATTAGTTAGAGTGTCATACTATGTCTTAGACGATTGCTTGATCTCTTTCCTCCATCATAGAGAGCTTGTGAAGAGAATGATATACAAATTTTAGTGGATATGAAACTTCAAAGTCCAGGAGTTGTTGTATATCAACTTTAACTTCTAACTCACCATTTGGGAGTGCACTTGTTCACATTCATCTGATAGACATTCATGCTTGAATGCTCAACAGGTGCTAGGAACATTATTGTTAGGTTATCAACTTGTTCAGCCCTAATAGTATTAAGTCTCATCTCTGGTGCTTGTAGTTAGATCTTGAAAGTCCCGAAGATTCTGTTTCCATCATCGTCGACACCTTCTGCTTTATAGTAACCTGTAGCAACCAGTTTGGCTTTGTCCCTCATAACAATGCTAATAATCATCCAGTCTCTGAAAACCCTTACTATACCAATTACAACCTTGTCTTGTGGTCTGGGTTCCAAATTCAGTAGATTCTACCTTCGAAATGATTGAGATCATCTTGTATTGCAATCACCCAATCTGGATCAATCAGTGCTTCTTCAATCTTCTTTAGGATACCAACTATTTAACAATTGTTCTTTCTCGAAGAATAATCATTTACTTTACATAGTACTTATAGTCTTTACGCTAGTATCCGAATCACTAAGAACCAGACTCCATGAATGACTTTGACTCCAAACCCTTTGTCTTGACAGATATATTCTTAACGTATTCCCTTGATCTTCATTGTATTGAGTATGCCTAGTAGATCCTTCTTTTATTTGCTCCCCCTGAGTTGCTGCTAGGATGTGTTGAAGATCCTTCACCTTGTTAAGTGGATTCTGTTAAAATCCACAATTTATATAGATTCACTACCATTTCCACTACTAGGATCTAAATCATCATCATTAACATTGATTCCTTCTGCAACCTCAGTTTCATCATCAATGTCTGAATATGACTCTAACAAGATGTTAAGCTTCGAAGATTCAGAATAGACCTTCATTTGAATGCTCGGGAGCTTGGTGTGGTAGGATGACACATCTAGACTTTCAATCACCTTCTGATTTTACATCACATATGCCTTGAAAGCTTTTGACTTCAATGAGTAGCCAAGAAAAATTGTTCCATGACCCTTAATTTCAAACTTGCCAAGATACTCATATAAATCTTCAATAAATATCAATTTCCTCCAAACACACGAAAGAGCTTTAGTGTTTGCTTCTGGTTGGTCATTAACTCATACAATGTCTTTTCACGACCTTGTTGAATAAAGAAGCATGATGTGTTAATCGCTTCAACTTCAAAGTACCTTTATAAGTGTAGACTTCATTTAGACCTTCATTCGTGAAATTCAGTTCCAATATCTGACTTCAAAGTTCTCGCAGCTTACTTTGCTTCCAACTTGATCTACCTGATGTGAATACGTGATCAATCACCATATGTGATATATTATATGTTAAATGCACGAACATCACCAAATTGTAACTAGGGTTATCATTAACCACCACTAAGCATATTTCTTCCATGACATTACTTGCTTCAGTGTGATATTTTTATTGACTTCCCTATATGACATACTTCAAAATGTCCTTCTGGATAGAATTCCATATGAAGCAGTCATCTCACCAATTTCTTCTTTATCAAAGAATCCATTGTCTTGAATATCAAGTGTGAGAGCTTCTTATGTCATAGCTAACTTTTTACCGATGAAACTTTACTAAGAAACTTACTTCACATTTACGTACAAAATCCATGTCAGCCACGAACATATGTCTTCACTCTCAGTTGAGTGAGCTTCCATCTTTCTTGCTCGAAATCAAACACTTTTCCTTTTCAATACTTTTCTAGAAAACCTTTGACAAATAATTCCCTAGTTCCCTGTAGATAGTGCTTAAGTCCGTCAACAAGAAAGATATTTCCAGTGATGCAATTCCAAAAACATGATAGCTAAGTCCCTTGTACATCCTTTGCTGTCATCTTCAAAGGTTACCGTTGTGTAGGCTTTCTCAATCAACTGTGATAGTAGAGTTTCAATGCTAGTAATATGCCTCGAACAATAAATGTCACGAAATCACATAACTTTTATCTTTTGTTTCATACTCTGCAATAACAAATGATTAAACTTCTTGGTACTCAACTTTAATTGAGTCCAGATGGGTTGGAGATATTACTTTCAATAGTGGTAACAACAGCTTCAGACTTAACATGCACAAACTTATCTTTGACTAATCACTTCTCATTTACAGCAACCTTGACAAGGTAATCTTAAGCCTATGAGATTAGTGATTCCAACCTGTCTTTAGATTGACTATCAGTCTTTACCCTATTGTGATTCTTATAGATGCTTTGCCTAAGATTATGCAAGTCCTAAGATATGCATTTTCAAATTTAAACAAACAAGCATAAAAATAAGAACACAAGGTGACATTTAACTTCAATGCATTATAGATAAGAATTATGCATTTTAGGCATGTTATGCGTATTAGAAAATTCAGTACTATCTACTTTAACCATTCTACACAAATATGACATGTATCAAGCAGATTTACAGATATTCAATAATTTTCTAAAAACACATGGAATAGAAGACCTAACAATTTAATTACTAATTTTGTCTAATCCATCTCTATTATTTTATAATATTTTAACTATTTCTAATTATCTAAGTTAGTTTTAGATTATGCCTTGAATCTATAAATTTTACTAACTACTTAGATAATTCTACCATCTTTTAATCTTCTACTCCTTAACAAGTAATACATGAAGTGATTTGACATTTAAGTGCAACTATGTGAGTGTGAGTAATTCATATGAAAATAAGCACATAAACAATTTCAAGAATATGCAGAATATTTGAATAATCCATTATAAGCAATATCAAATTCCACATACACTTAACAAGTCATTTATCACAATAAAAACAAATATAAAATATCTGATCTATGACATATTTTTCTATTAACAATTTTCACAACATTAGCAGAGTTATTAAATCACATAAGATTTAAATCAAGTTAAAGCAAATGTTCAGGATACACCTAATCGTCTAGAATAACCTATCTAATTCTAGATATTCATTTTACTGTATTGAAAATCAAGTATGAAATGTACTAACATTAACTCATAAGTCCTGGCATGCAATATCTTATTCTTAGCAATCAATCAACATTTAAATCCTAAAATGCTAAGATGATGACATGAATATAATACATTTCAAAACATAATAATCATACAGTTCTGAATTAGATAAAATCATACTAGTTAGAATGCGTACCTTTGAAGTGCTTAGTGATTTATCTCTAGCGTTGATCATTGATGCCAGATATCCATGTGGTTCATCACTGTCACTAATAGAATCAACTTTACATTTAACTTCACTAACAATTACTTTCCCTTGCTGTAACCTTACTAATACTTGACATTCCTGCTTTTAACCCAACACAGTCTCTGTCATCATTTACTTGTTCAGGCTTCTTGAATAGTGTAACACAATCCTAATATTGTCTTGCTACTTTAAACATCCATGTTCCTTCAGTTGTGACCTCTAACGATTCTTAAATCCGTTTTGTACAAATACCATCGTACAAAAACTAAAATGATCAGTAGTGTCAGAGAAAGATTCAATAGAGTTCCCTACTAATAAATCTATCATTTCTTTACATTTGAGCAGTTTGTGGAACTATAACATAAACAATCATAACATCCATAATAAAATTCAAACGCTCCGGAATAAACCTACAAATACAAAATGACCACTTTCCTCGAAACCGGGTCATATGCTCGGTATGACTTTTGAAATAGCTTCGGTATGACTTTTTCATTTAACATTCGGTATGATCTTTTCTACTTCAAAATTCGGTATGACTTTTTTACTCACTGCTCGGTATGACTTTTTCAGCATTGCTCGGTATGACTTTTGATCAAGATCTCGGTATGACTTTTTTACTCACTGCTCGATATGACTTTTTCAGCATTGCTCGATATGACTTTTGATCAAGATCTCGGTATGACTTTCTGGAATAAATCGGTATGACTTTTCTAATCAAGCTCGGTATGACTTTTTTATTTCTATTTGTATGACTTTTTTTAAACAGAATTCGATATGACTTTTAATAAATTCTTTTAGACTTTATTAAAAGTCATATCAAGTCATATCTTTTATAATAAATTAATTCTACTTAATTTAAATAAATAATTTATAAATTAAATTAAATTCAATTTAAATTAATTTAATTTAATTCATTAATTTAATTAAATAATTAATTAACTTTTGATAGTAGAATTAAAATAATATCTTGACTTGTATAACATTTTTGTTAGCTCCGAAATCTTTCCGCTTTTGCTCTGTCTTATGTCTAACCACTTGAACTTTTTGATAACGAATCTTCATTGACATTGTTGACACTCTGTGCATTGGTCTGGTTCACGGATGACTAACTACAATGTCGATTTTCATTTCTGTTGTAGTGGTCTTTATGTCTTGTCTTATCCTGTCTTGTTTTCTTTTTGTTTTTCCTCTATATTCTTTTTTTAGAATCTTTCTGTAGTAGGCACTTAAAACCTTCTGTATCTTCTGAACTCCTTGAGATACTACTATTTTATTTTACACCGACGCTTGATCATATAGATGAAATTCTTTCAGTGTTGAGTAACAGTCTTATCAGAATTCTTCTGATATTCTGATTCTTCGTGTCTAGTTGACATTCTTCGTCTTAATTCCTTATTCAAAATTTATTATTTATTTCACTTTCTTATCTGAGTTGAGCTGTCATCTACTTATTACAAATAGGCATAGTCATATGACTTTCAAAATATAAAAGGAAATTAATAATAAAACAAATTATCATATTAAATGAAATATTTAAAATATATAAAATAATTAATATATAATTTATTAATAGCATCCATGCTTTGTACGCGTTATAAGCTTGTATGTATTATATACTGAATGAGTATAAAATGTGTTGCAATTTGTAAAATAATATGTATTGCAATATTATGTAAGAAGTATATGTGTATAGTTTTAAAGTTCTTTGATTAAAGTTTAATGATCTTCATCGAACCCAACGTATTTACTTTAAAATATAACATGGTCTTTGCATTAATAATACTAGCTTATAACTCGTTCAAAGCACGAGTAATATTAATAAATTATATATTATTTATTTTATATAATTTAAATATTAAATTTAATATAGTACTTTATTTTATTATTAATTTGTTTATATATTTTTTATGCAATGTTTTTTATGTATTATTATTATTGTTATATATTAATTAATTTTTTAATTTTAATATTCATTATATTTAATTAATAAGTTATAATTTTAAATAAATTAAAGAGTTTGAATTTTGATAAAGGAGAAAGACGACTCACCAAAAAGGGATGATAAAAGAAAAGAAACACAAAAAAGGACTAAGCACAAAAATACAAATATGTGTCAACCACAACTTTACCTAATCACCCTACTTACATGCACTAGCTGGGACAGGTGTCGGGATGAGAGTATTTCAAAGAGACACCTCATGAAAAAAAAGGAGAAAAAAAGGAAGAAATGGGAAAGAGAGAAAAACACACAAACAAATTAAGATACAAAAATAACGCCAAAAAATCCTCCTCAAAGATCACTAGAGATTCAAGATAAATTCCTATGACCATCCTCATCCATCTCTCTCTTGAGGAGGAAAGTCATTTTTTTCATCTTAGATCTTCTGATAATGGCTATGAATCCAAATATATCCCTAATGATTTTAGCGCATTAATTTACAGCCATCATTTTAAGATAGCAGATAAAGGGAAACAGAAGTTAGTAGAGAAGGATTGAGGGAGAACTGCGGGAGTAGTGAAAAAGAAGAAACTCAAAATTCCTACCCGAGGCTGCCTGGGTTCGATAGATGGATGGTTGGATTGCAACGAGAAGTTCGTGATGACCCCTCTGGGGTTCATGACCTTCTCAGTAACTAACTTCCCCTTAGACCCCATTGACCGAAGTGGTTGGACGCTCACTACTTCATGAACACTCCTTCCTGTTGATGAACTCCAACTCCCACTTCCCTTACTTTCCTCACTTTCATCTGATTCTACTTCCACTTCACTAGAGACTGAAAGTATTTCATTTTTTGAATCCGTAAGAAGCTCATTTTCACTACTAACAGTGGCTACGAATCTCCTTTTGCCCATTTGGACGACTTCTCAACTACAAAAGGAAAAACAACAATACAAGACGACGCCGTTAACCATAGTCTCATCATCAAGATTTTCAAGAAAGAACCAAATTAAAAGGGAAAAAGAAGAGAAAATAAAGGGAAAAACCATCAGCTAACAACGTCATCTTCTTTCCTTTTACTAAACCTCCCAATTCCTTCCTCCCCAGAAAATCTTAATCTTGAAACCCCTACCTAAGTAACTTACCCAAATGGTGTTTTTATAACCTCAAACTCCTCTAAATCCCCCATCATGATTATGAATCTATACTCACAGGACTAATTTCAAACCATCACAAAACTCTTCTGTAAGGAACGCCACCAGAAATTCATATGTACACCAATTAAGAGGAAAATGATGAAGAAGGAAGATATGATGATATTAGGAATCTATGTAGACTTGATGATAACTTTAATCTTAGAATCATAGAAATTTTATTTATTGTAACTGATCAATTGATATGATATTTATAAATATCAATTGATCAGGAAATCATTTATCAATTGAAATATTTATCTGAGTCAACTGATGATATGGACGATAGCATAGTTGTACTTAGTCTATTTCAATTGATATGGTTTAAGTCAATTAATAGTGTTCTCATCAATTGATACTGAAGTCGATTGATATATGTAATCAATTGATGTATAACTTAGGCTGTCAAATTATAATTATTTGAAGACAAGAAAATTATACAAGTGAAGGGTGATCAATTGATATGGAAGCATCAATGGATGAATGATCAATTGATAACAAGTCAAGTCAAAGATTGAAGACCATTAACTGATATAAAGACCCATCGATTGATAACATCTATCAATCAATAAGTCAACAACTTTTATCAATCGATGAATATCAAGATCAATCGAAGAAGAACATCAGTTGATGGATGCAAGGAAGAATCAATTGATATACTGAACAATAAATTATCAATTTATAGGGACTACACAAAGAGACAAAATTTCAGGAATCTTCAGACTAAAGCACTGCTATGGAAGACAGTCTACATTGAATGTGAATACTCAAATTGAAACTTTCTTTCCAAGACTGAAGACATTTTCTAAAATGAAAAAAGACAGAATAGAAAGATAGATTAGTAACATTCCTAGAATAGATATTTTTATTTGTACACTATTCTTGAGATTGTAAACACTCCTGTATTATATAAACAAGAGTGGTAGTATTGTTAGAAGAAAACCAAGTTAGAATATCTTTGAGAATCAACTGTTCAAGCCTTAGAGCACATTGTAAGAACAATTGATTTATTTTCTAATTTTGTAAAAAGCAGCTAGGTTTTTACAAACCTAGATTATTTCAGCAAATATATACACTGATGGAAAAACTAATCCGTCAATAATTTTTAATATCTTGTACAATATATATTTCAGTTTCTGTTGTTCTTAAAACACTTATCAAAACACTTAGTTTATCATGAACAAATACTAAAAACTCAAAAAGTTTTAAGTATTTGTATTCAACCTCTTTCTACAAATACATATTGATATTGTTCTGAGAAATAACAGATGATATAAGTAACGCCTTTACTAAAACTCAACAAAGATGAAAAGATAGATACATGGACAATGTCAACATTGGAATGAAATAGTAGTGGATATGCTTCTTCTTCCTCTTCTCCCCTCTATTTTTGCTCTCTAAATCGTCTGATAGTTCTCTCGCTTGGTAATTTTCATTTGAAAAAAGGAACCTTATTCTTAGAAAAAGTTATAAAACCTTGATATTCTCGTGCTTATGTATGCATGTATACGCATAAAATAGGAGAGATGAGGTAAGCCAAATGTCCCCCTTTCCCTTTTTTAATTAATTTCTTAAAAACAAATTTAGCACCTTTTTTTTCCCGTTTCCTTATGTTTTCTTTATTTTTATACATTTTTATTATATATATCGACTCTCACCACATCGATTATACGTTGTCCATTTTTCCCCGGGCCCATTAAATTCATCATATCGTGCACCGTTTCAAACATGCCTTTTTTTTAAATAACTGTTATAATTTATTACTCAAAACTCATCCCTCAAAACGCCTCTTTTTTTCTAAATTCCAATCCCATTTCATTTGCCTCATATTTAATTTTGTCCCCGTTCCTGTATAAAATTATTTCTTCCCACTCTAACCTCCCCCAAGTTTCCTTTTTTTCCTTCTCATTGTTGTGGTAGAAAATAATATAAATAATTATCATAGTGCTCGCTTTCCAAAGAAAGAATTGAATTGTTTAGGGGCAATTGATGGCTGTCATTTTCCCGACCTACTGCTCTAATTTCTAAAGACCGGGTCCTACAAGCCCAAGTCTACGAGCTTAGGTTAATCTCCGAAGCCCCGTAGGCAATAACCACCGACGCTTTAAATGCGGGATCCTCCAAATCACCAACCCTATTTTCCTGCCACCAGAACCTACCCCACTAATACCACCTCACATGATGCGTATAGTTAATATTTTCTTTATATATTTTGAATATATTTTTATTTAATATTATATGTATATATTTTATATAATTTTTTACATACTTTATTTGTATTTTAATATAATAATATTTGTGTGTTTTTTAGAGATGCATTTTATTCAATAGATTAATGTGATATTTATTTTAGTTAGAAGGTTAGTATTTAAAAATTAGGTCCAATAATAACTATACGGGTCAGATACCGACCAAGGACTATCGACTACCAAAATTTTAATTTTTCGGCTTTAATAATATACAAGCTTATAACCCGTACGAAACACGGGATGAATGACTAATATTTAGGTAAATTTATTTTTTATATTATATTTTATTGATATTTACTATAAAATTTTATAACGTTGAGAATTTATGTTAATATAATATAATATTATCTGTGAGAAGTTTTATAAAAGGATGACTATCGGGGGTTAGAGTTGTATGTTATTATATAATTATATTTATACATTAATATTCATAAACTTTAATGATATATTAAATAAAAATTATAGGATAAGTAGGATTCTTAAAATAGAAAATATAGAATATAGTTTAAATATAATATAATATTATATGTGAGAAATTGTATAAAAGTAGGACTACTGGAGTTAGAGTTGTAAGTATGATATATATTCTTTTTAAAATTAGATTTTATTAAAATTGAATGGTTAAGATCGTTTACATGGTTCATCTAAAATTGGACGGTCAAGATCTTTTCTATGATTCAACTTGG
Organism: Oenanthe sinensis; assembly: GCA_028671895.1. NCBI lineage: Eukaryota > Viridiplantae > Streptophyta > Magnoliopsida > Apiales > Apiaceae > Oenanthe > Oenanthe sinensis. The sequence goes on from CM053795.1 coordinate 19,832,008, forward strand.
ACAAATATAAAATATAATTTAAATATAATATAATATTATCCGTGAGAAATTGTATAAAATAAGGACTACCGGGGTTAAAGTTATAAGCATGATATATATTCTTTTTAAAATTAGATTTTATTAAAATTGTATGGTTAAAATCATTTTTATAGTTCATCTAAAATTAGACGGTCATGATCTTTTTTATGGTTCATCTTGGACCAAATTTTTTAATATTTCAGTTATAATAATATAGCATAGTATATATAGTATATAGTATATAGTATATAGTATAGATAGTAGAGATAGATAGGTGTATTATATAAAGCATTTTTTCAAGAAATCATATATAATAATTATTATTATTATAATTATAATCTTAAAAAGCATACACTTATTATTAACACTCCGGAGTGTTTGAGTTTGGGGAAATAAAATAAAATCTCTGTAAATACCTGAAGATACACACGAACATACGTATAAACCCTCAACCATATAATATCATCTCGGGGCTTTATTCTATTGATCGATTCAGGTATGTATGTATGTATTTCATTTCAAAGTTTGACATGATCCGATTGTTTTTTCAATTACAAAACCCTAGTTTATATGATTCATTTGTTTCGCGTTTTAGTGTAATTCACAGTTAATTTCATTGTCAATTATGATTGAATTATGTGGGTAAATGGTTATGTTTTAGCAAATTTGTTGGTTTTAATATGTATGACGGTTATATATGTGTATTTTGTGTACTTATTTTTGAGTGGTACTGTGGGGATTAGGGCAAATAATTGATTTGAATTGTAGGTCACGTCTTTTGTCGATTTACGGAATGTTAATGTTTAGAGTTGATTTGATATACGATGAATTTTGAATTGGTAGTAGTTGTTCAGTTTGGGGTTGATGAATACGGTGAATTGTGAAAATTTTGGTTGATTTTTGTGTTATTACGCACCCCTTTTAAATGTTAGAAAGGAGCGTAAGTTTCTTTTTTAGTGTGCTTTAGTTCTTGATTTTGTCATGTTTTTCGTTTTTCATTTTTGTGTTGGTTGATGGATAACGTGGATTACTTTTTCTTATGTCCTATATAATGATGGTATTATTTTGGCATAACATTTATGTTATAAATCTGTAGTCATTGTGCAGTTAGAGTAGAAGATGGCGTCTTCAGACGATGAGGGTGAACCCGTTCTTCATTCTGTCTCAGATTATTACTTTGTGGATGCCAGTGATGATCCTGTTTCATTTTCGGAGTTACCTGTTCAGTGGAGTGATGGTGAGAGAACAGGAGGGGGTAAGCAGAAGCAGATATTCTTGCACGGGTTAACTGATAACGGGCTTCAGAAAATATATAAGCAGGTAGAAGCATGGAAGTTCGAACTTTCCAATGTGAAGCCTGAAATATCAGTACTCCTATCGAAGGAAAATAATTGGATGAAGCTTGAGAAGCCAAGAAAGAGTCATGGAGATATATTTAGAACAGTTTTGATTACCCTACAATCCTTACATTTTTTGAGTAGAAATCCAGAGGCATCTGGGAGAGCTTTGTGTGAGCACCTATGTAAAGTTTTCAGGTATTTTTACATGGTCCATAACTTCCATCCTACTCAATATTCATATTTTGATTTATGCGACAATCAACACCATCACTTTAAGATGATATTTGCAATTACTAGGTTCGAGCCTGGTCCTTCTGAAATTGATCTGGTGGATCACATAAATTTAATATCTGAAGCTGTTCAAAGGGATGAAGTAATTGCAAAAGCTATGGTTTGTGTTAAATTTTCATTTATCTGGATTTCAAAAAGAATTTAAAATTGTTATCACACTGAGTAGCAAATATACAATGGTGACTTGAATTTTCCTTTGCCTGTCATGTTTTTTTAACCTTGTGTATCTGGATAGTGGATATATTATATATATTTTGATGATTTTAGATTACTTGAATCAATTTTAGTTCTTTCTGGGAAAAAAATACTTCTAATATTAGCTATTCTGTGGGTACTTCGTACTATTTCCACGGGTAATCGTAACAGACCGATTCACTTACTTTTTGGAAGCATGTTTAACTGATGACTAGGTTTCTTTATCGAGCAGATTTTAACTACATTTTTGGAAAAGGATCCCAAGAAGTGGAATTTTTTTGGCAAGGTGACACACTCTCCTTTTCTTCCCTTGTATTTGTTTTTAATGTTTTATCAGCTTTGATAATTCCATGTACTTCAGTCACTGGATGCAGAAGCGAGTACTACGACAAAGTCGGCATTTATAGTTGATGATGATATCATTGATGAAACTGAAGAAGCTGAATCTGATGATGAGGATCAGGGTGATAAAGTTTGTGCAATTTGTGATAATGGCGGTAACATTTTGTGGTATGCATATCATTTGTTACCTACTTAATTTAGAGTCATTTTTTCATGTTAAGGATGTGCGTTATCCTTTTAATAATTATTATTCTCACCTTTTATCTTTATGTCATTACTTCATTGCTGTTATATGTATCCTTTGCTGCCATTTATAAACACAAGAAGCACAAAGGTTTAGCTTGAGTCTCGGTGTGAGTGAGCCTCAAGAGTTACAATAATTGAAATACACTTAAGTTAAAAATTTGAGTTCAGTAAGTAATAAATTATGCGTGTTAAGACGTTATGTTTGAAACAAGTCTCAACTCAAATGAGGGGGGAAATGTTTTTGAGCATAATAATTAAATTTAGTTATGTTTAATCATATAACAGTTCCTGACAAAAAAATCATATAATAGTTGATTTAAAAGTAATAGTATTCTAAAACAAAAATAGAATATATCTGAATTGATGTATCAAGTATACAAGGCGAGAACGTAAGTTCCATAATGTTGAAGTTCTTCGGTAAATTGCACAAAAGCGCTGTCTTGGAGTTTCTTATGTGCAACGTATTGGGTGTGACCTTTCCTTTTTCTGGAAATCAGTAACTCCTTGTCCTTGCCAAGTTTAAGTAATCAATATGGTTGTATGGGGCATCTTCTTTGAATATATATAACTTATATTTTTTGGATATTTTTGGTCTTGTGAAGCTGTGAAGGCAAGTGCCTGAGGTCGTTTCATGCGACTGAGGAAGCTGGTTCGGATTCAGATTGTGTTTCACTTGGTTTTTCTGATGAACAAGTGGAGGTACGTCATTTATTCATATATTGTTACTGTTTATAATGCTCCGTCTTAATTTCCACATATTTTAGTTTGATGTGTGTAAATGAAATTTTACAGGCAATACAGAACTTCTATTGTAAGAATTGCCAATATAAACTCCACCAATGCTTCGCGTGTGGCAAGCTGGGGTCATCAGACGAAAAATCTTCTGCTTGTGAGGTATGATTTTAGTTAAAAGTATATCTGATGTAACTTGATATCAAGAGAAGCCGTATCTGGAATTTCAAAATATAGTATGAAAAGAGGTTTATAGTAGCATATCGTGATGAATTTGCCATGTAAGCTTCAACGGTGCTCTTGAATGGGTGCTGCACATATTGATTATTGGGTACTCGATATCTTGAGCTTAAAGTACTATATCTGACTTTTGTCCCTATATTTTTGATATTTAATTTGGTTTATATGAAAATTGTTAAAGTTCTTTGGTGGCGGAAAAGTAAATCATACTATTTTCTTGTGTCAACCAGATGATAAACTTCTGGCACTGGCAGATACAATTATCGCCTTTCCCATAATATGTTCATTCATGTTTTATATTCATTCGTCCTTATTTTTTGCTTAATGATTTATGATTTATCACAATTATTTAGATGTAAGGAACTTGATATTAAGATTTAAATAATATTCATATTTATGATGAAATTATGGGTTGTCGGTCCTATCTAAATCTAGTTGTGATCAGGAAAATAATGATGAATCTAAGAAGATTGTTAATTAATGCAAAATGTTAGGGAACCATTATCTTAGAGAAAATTTAAGAAGAATTTCACATTAGGTGAACGTATTAAATGGAATGTGAATTAAAATTAACTAGCAATGATGAAATAGAAGGAATGTGATGAAGAGCTTTGTATTGCACATGTTCAAAGGGAAGCATACGATACGAATATATACAATCTTATGTTTGATTGTGACCGAGTATAATGACTACTATTGAGGTTGGCACATTAGCTTGTTGTTTCCCCTTTCTTTTAGCAATGTAATATATTCCCTTCTGTATGAACAATGGTGTTAGGAATTTAATTTTAATGCAAGGAAGATTTTTAAATTATTCTTGGTGATATGTGATGCGGCTCACTCTTGAGTGAGAACAATTAACAATTGTTCTGCCCTTCTGAAAATTTGCAGAACAATGTATACAAAAAGTGGAAGTGTAGGACGTAGCCCGTAGGTATGCAGAGTAGTAGTTATCACCAACAAAAATTGGTTGGGAGACCAAACAATTTCCCTTTGTTCATCATACAATATTGTATTCTATTTGGTAGCCCCATACCCAGTATTCAAAGAAACTCTCGCTTTTGGCTGCAAAGTGCGAAGCATGCAAAGCGAGAAGAGCTAAAAAAGCGTGCTTCATTGAAGCTTAGCAAAAATATATAGGATTTTGTTATTGGATCAATTTTAAGGCCCAAAGCAAAAAAAACTCTATACATGTGTGTGTGTGTATATATATATATATGTATATACATATAATATGTATTCATCTTTCTCATTGTTCCAGTATATATTTTATATACCCCATACACATAAACACACACACACACACACATATATATAGAGAGAGATACATACATATAGATATAGATATAAATTATTACCTTCTCAAGAATATTATATATTCTATAATTTAATTTATTCATTTACTTTACGTTATTCTCTTGTTGTTTGACCTTTATGCTTTAAATTGTTACACCTTCCAGAAACTTTTATCACTAAGAAACCGGGAACTTGGCTATGAACTTTAAAATTCGAATCTTGATGTTAATTCTCATGATTGTTTTTGCCCTAGAATTATAATTTAATATATTATAAAGTATATATATTATGTTATTTTTGCTCTAGAAGTGTGATTTAATATATTATAAAGTATAAATTATCTTCTAAACCCAAGTCTTTTTATGTATAATCCTAATTAATACATTTTAGAATTTTTTGTTAAATTTGCGTCTCGCTTGCTTCGCTTTTGCGCTTTGCGCCTAAGGCTCCACGAAGGTTTGCGCTTCGTTGCACTTAATGCTTTCAATAACACTGCTCCTACCCCTCATTTTGCATATGCGGCGACTCTCAATTCATACAAAAATTCGTTTTCTTATTCTGTCTCCAAAATTCCTATCACTCTTCAAGGTCCAATGTTGTCATGTCTACCTCTAGCCTACCACATCCTCTCTGCAGCATGCCGTCTTCGTGATTAAACCTTCAAAATCTCTCCTCCATGCATCAAAATAAGAGATTAGAGTATAACTTGGACAAAATATAATATTCTAATATATGTATCTTTATAAAAGTAATAGCTATGGCTTATTTGGTATTTTGGGCCGGATCAAAATAATAAAAATATGGGTTTGTTAAAATAAAATATTAGATAGAGATATTAATATGGACAGGTTATTATCTCGGGCCGGATTAAAGTACTAAAAACATGGCCTTCTATAATAGAATCTTAGATATTATAATATTCTATATACCTTTTTTTACTTGCGATATACTTTTAATCCTATTAGAATTTTAATTATGTTAATTCTTATGTAGTATTACTTACAGTATATATATTAGTTCCTTTTTAACTTTTGTTTTCAATCGTATTACAGACCTGATTTTATTAAATTTATTTCTATGATTCTATATATGTTAACTTTTATGTATGATTTAATCATATAATATTTTATATATGCTGAATGCAGTTTAATAATTATTATTTGAAATTTATGTATGTTAATAATTTATAATAGGCCCATGCTTCACACGGGATTTTTCTGATGCTGGTGTACAATTATAAGTGTGTGCTAGAAATTTAATTTACATCTGAAGTGGTCAAAAATAAAATAGCTGCAAACTTTAAATTATATTGTTTTACACCCCAAATATGTAAAATCAAAATTTTAATAATTTGTTATGATTCTGTGGGAAAATTGAAGTTTTGTACCCATTTCCTAGTATCCGTTTTGTAAGTTTTTGCAAAGTGCTTTTCTTGATAATTCAGCGTTTCCTCTCATCAAGTGTTTATTGTTGCTAGGTCTTTCATTGTGTATCTGGGGAATGTGGCCGATTTTATCATCCACATTGTGTTTCAAAGTTGTTACACCCTGCGAGAGAATCTGAAGCTAAAGAACTTGAGGGGAAGATTAGTAGTGGGGCATCATTCACATGTCCATTTCATAAATGCTGTGTATGCAAACAAACAGAAACTGAGGGGGATCCTGACTTGCGGTTTGCAATGTGTAGACGTTGTCCGAAGTCTTACCACAAGAAATGTTTACCGAGGTTCTCCTTAAAGTTTTAATTTTCTTTTCTTTCTTGATATTATTATTATTATTATTATCAGATTTTATTATCCAATTTGTGTTCGTCTAGTTGATGGTTTGGTACTCTGAACAGAGAAATTGTTTTTGATGGGTCGGATGATGAGGACGTCCTACCAAGAGCATGGGAAAAACTTATGCCAAAGAAGCGCATATTAATCTATTGCTTGTAAGTGCTCAGCAGTTGCAATTTCTGGTTTCGTATCCTTTAGCTAGCCAATCACGATGTACTCTAGAAATAGATTACTATTTATCCTCCTTAAGTGTTTTGATGATATATTTTGCCTCTGAACCAGAGAACATGAAATTGATGAAGATCTTGCCACTCCTTTGAGAAATCACATAGAATTTCCAAATGTAGCAAAGAAAAAGCAGCCTTCAGAACTGCTGTCTAGCAAAAAGAAAGTTCTAATGAAAAAAAGAAATCTAGTAGTAGGAGATGCTTCAAGGAAGAAAACATGCTTGAAGCCAACAGTTGGCATAGATAAAGTGTCTGGTGCCACAAAACAGGGTGTTTCTTTAAGAGAAGGTGTTGGAAAAGTTACCGGGTTAGATTCTTCCAAAAAAACAAAAATTACGGATCTCTCTCGGAAGCCTTTGAGCAAGACATCCTCAATGGTCAAGTCCACCCAAGTCAAAAGTAAGCCTTCCCTCGGGATAAGCTTATATAACTTGTACCATCCAGGTTCTGAACCATCTGAAGATAATGCTGCAGCTGATGGGGAACATGGTTGGATCTGTACTGTTGAGTCAGTTGCAAGTAAAGCAAGCAGTTTGCCACCTCTAGATGCTGAGTCCGAGAGGAGGTGACACATATTATATCATCTCTTTTATTACATTGCTCCAAACTTAGAATGAGCTCGTTAATGTATTTAGCAGATGGTAGTATGTATTCACATCAGTCATTGTTATGCAGAATAATGGCCTTGATGAATGATGCTACATCTTCAATAACTCTGTCTGAGATCAATGAAAAGCACAAAGTGCCAACCACACATGCATACTCGTCAAAACATGCTGTTGACAGAACCATTACCATGGGGAAGGTGGAGGGTTCTGTTGAGGTAGATTTACTTTTTAGTCTTTGATAGTTTGCTACCATAAATTAATGTTTTGTGAAGCTTCCTACTGGCAATTTACACATCTTTTGCATTGATAGGCTCTCCGCGAAGCTGTGAAGAAGCTAGAAGAAGGGGGAAGTATTGAAGATGCAAAGGCTGTTTGTGGGCCTGGCCTTTTAAAAGAAATGATGAAGTGGAAGGTAGTAGCTTGTAACCAGAAATAATCAATAATTAGTTAACTACTTGTACCCTACCAGCATCTGCATCTCTGACTGGATACAATTATAAGTTCATACCCTCTTAAAATTTTAAAGGTCTATTGGAGTTGCCAATTTGGTAAAGTTCACAAACTCTTGGCTTGAAGATAGTTCTTTTACTCTTACAAATCTGAAATTTTCCAGCTTGGCAACCTGGAATCAGTAGCTTGTGTAGAATAAGCTTTAGTTTCTATGAAAACAGTGATCTATCAGGACGACTTCCCCAAGCAGGCACAATTCCATTTGAATCTGCGATTGTAGTATCTTCAATTCCAGTAACTTGGGAATAACATGCGCAAACTGGATTATTTAGCCTCTTTACTCGTAATCATGGCAAATGATCCCTCGCTTACCCCTACCCTTGCACATCATTAGTATAGATTGAAAAAGTGCAACCAATTAATGAAATTATCACCACAAAGAGTGTATAAACTGATGGAAATGAATCATTGTCAATGCAGAAAGAGTCCGGTGAGTTATGAAATATTTATCTTTGCAATTTTCTGCAAAGAGAATACATCATATCCAAGGGTTTCAATGAAAATTGGAACTCCACCTTCCGTTTTCTCTTGTCTAAAACTCATTATAATGTTCTTCCTCGTGCATAAAGTTCTGTTCATACTCTGCGCAGACAAAGTCTGCTTTTGATCAATAAACTCGTTTGCCATGTTACTGTGCTTTCTGCTTATTAACTCCTAGGTATATTCATTGATGATGCAGCTTCTCATTAATTTAAGAAGTAAATCAATTATTTTTAATAACCCTAAATTCCTGATATATACGGTGAAGTTCCAGCCTTAATCTTATATTCTTGATGAATCGCTGGTTGGTGAAATGAGACCCTAAACATTGGGTGTATTTCGAATAATGTGGTGAATTTTTTCAATACTAATTGCGTTGGAAAAGTTAGTGTAATATATTAAGATGTGACATCCTTCTCAGAGTGGTTTTAGTTACTACTCCTTAGTTGACTTGTTAGTTGTTACCGTAGAACAGTAGAAATGTAGAATAGTGATGTAGGTTTTCCTTCTTACCTAAAATTGTTGTATGTGAAAATTCTTTCTATTTTCTTGCAGAGAAAGCTCCGTGTATATCTTGCACCATTTCTACATGGCATGCGCTACACATCTTTTGGTCGGCATTTTACAAAGATAGACAAGCTTGAAAAGGTTGGTGGAGAGTCTCTATCTCTCTTGGTTGTATTAGCACATATATATATATATGTATGTATGTATGTATGTAGAGGAGAGAGAGAGAGAGGGACGATTGCAATGCTTTGAAGGATTTAAGTAATGATATTTCTCGTGGCTGATAAGCTGAATATGTTTGTGAGCTCTGAGTTTTACATGAATTATCTACTGCAAAATATACTTATTGGACTCTTTTCGACAAATCTAGCAAAACTAGAACATTTTGTCATTTTGATTACTGAGACTTGTGAAATTGTAAAATTATGGTGGTTTCTTGTCTGAAGCTCCATTTGCTCTCTAGTTTTGGTCCAATGATTAAAGCTCATTTTATTATAGCTATATCTGCCGCTCAGTGATTTTGACAAAAATAAGAAGATTACTTTTGGTTTAAAATTTAAATCTTATTGGGAGATTTTTGACCACTAGAAGAGCAGACTAGAAGTAGCAGAGAATGAAAGCTAGAACTGCGAATATAAAGGGTAGTGGTCCTCACCATTATAGAATTCATTTCATTATATTTAAATGAAAGAATAACATATAAAGCCTTGTTTCATGTTGCATTTTTTTGGTTTGAAAGTTCAGAATGTTTTTTTGTAGAGTTGTAACGAAGGAAAGCCTACCATTTGATTGATACAAATTCCATGCCGCTCACCAGTCCCCAGTGCCAAGGATAGGATCGATCCGTCAATTTACCATCTGCACTCAAATACTTTTCTACTTTTTTGACAATGCCTTGTACATTCATGTGGAGGCTTCCTGAATGGCTAAGTGGTGGGAAAGTTGCTCGCCTAGGCATTCAACTATATATAAACACACATACACATGCATACATCCACACACACATAATTTAGAAATAATTTGATTATTTTGGGAAAGTAATCAATATAGGGTGGCAATTTCGGGTTTCGGGTCGGGTTGACAGACTCGGGTCAAAATTTCAACTCAACCCGAACCCGACCTGAAATTTTAATGGGTCATAATACCCAACCCGAACCCGACCCGAATTACCCATGAGTAACCCGAACCTGACCTGAAATAATTATAATTTATTAATAAATATAAATATAAATAATAAATAATAAATTAATAAAAATATTTATTTTTATTATAAAAGTTATTTTTAATAATATTTAAATAAAATATATAATATTTATATAATAAATTAATATATAAATAATATTAAATATATTTAATTTATATTATATATATAATTTCGGGTCATTTCGGGTTACCCGAAATCAACCCGAAAATGACCCGATTTTTTTGGGTCACTTTAGGGTCAACCCGAAATTGACCCGAACCCGAAAAACTCGAATTTGTATTTTTCGGGTCGGTTTCGGGCCGGGTGGTCGGGTCGGGTCCAAAATTGCCACCCCTAAATCAATACATGTAGTTGAACACCTAATTCACCTAGTGGACCTAATGGACACCTAGTCATCCAGAATCCACAAGGCGTCACCTACTGCATCAAAATCAAGGTGGGCTGGATGCTTACCCATTGTATATTGCCTAAGATAGGCGACACCTTGACTCATAGTTATTGAGGCGCAAGATGATTATTGATGAAATCATTCACATTTTTTTTAAAGTTCTATTGTATTCTGAATATAAGATATTTTTGCAGGTTGTTGATAAGCTTCATTGGTATGCTGAAGAAGGTGACATGGTGAGAACCCTCTCTCTCTCTCTCTCACACACACACACACACACACACACTATGAACTGGGTACTAATTGCTTGAGATCATTCTGATAAACCAAGCAAAGTATGCTAATAATTATAACACACATATTATATTTTGTTGGCGGGTGAACATGATTCTCCAAGCCATGTCTATTGAAAATTGAGCCTTTTGCATATGAATCCTATAGAGTTATCATACAATGTGAAGCTTGTTGTTTTCCGTAGTATGATTTATGGTTATCCTAAACATCTAAAATAGATTAGTATAATGCTTGACCTATTATCTCTCGACTTGTTGATTATTATTACGAGGTGACTTCCAGTATTATTTGAGCATGTGTATATATGTGGATAAAGTAACAATGCTATTTATTTTTAAGACACTGCCTGCGCGATACTGCGATCCACACATTTATGATCTTTTTCTATATAGTAAACACTATGGCAATATTAGATATGCACGAGATATAACTGATTTCTCTGTCAAAATATACTGGTAATTTTTTAGGTGGGTTTTTGTGAATTTTGTTCATCTGATTACCTTTTCTGTTTGTTTCTACAGATTGTTGATTTCTGTTGTGGTGCAAATGACTTTAGTTGTCTCATGAAAAGAAGGCTTGATGAGGTCGGAAAAAAATGTTACTATAAAAACTATGATGTCATGCAACCAAAGGTGAGCTCTGTCTATTCGTGTGACAAATATCTGGATGATCAAGTACTGTTACATGACTGAGATATTGTGGATGATCAATTTCAATACATCCATATAAAATATGAGTCATAATATTTCATCATGTAATTTTTTGTTCCATAGTGGTAGAGGTCTATTCCGCATAAATATTTTTAGGACACAAAAGAACATGCAAATAGATTGATCTTTACTTGTTTTTTCTTTACAAATAAGTGTTTGTAACCCCCCCCCCCCCCCCAAAAAAAAAAACACACACACACACACACACCCCTATCCGCACGCGCGAGCTGCAAATAGGCAAAAGAGTTGCAAATTGCTAGTCAAAATGTTGTGGTTCTATGTGAGTTTTAATTTGGAAATACTTCACACTTCAAATACAAAAACCCTCAGCAAACAAACTCGCGGGAAATTATGAGTTCATGGGCAAACATGCCAGTTTTACCATCTCCCCGTATAACATATCCACTGGAAATGCAACCCATTAACCCACATAAATTTTTACTTAGCTTTTGTAGATAAGTTGATTAATAGGAAGGTAGAGGTTCGAGGGCATGGAGATCCTACTGAATGTTTTTAAAGCATTAAAGATGTTGAACTTGATCGATCTCTTGTGAGCTATATCTATCATATTCAGTGACTGTGCCACACACCATCATATTCCTAACTATTTGAACCAGAAACAAATTCTTTTTGCAGGTATATATATTAGAAAATATTTTACTGTGCTTTTATGTGTCTGCATCTTGCACAACACTGCATACATGTGATACTGATTTCACACACTCTCAAAAGTGGTTCTATTTAGCATCATTTTCTAATAATTGATTCTGCCCTGTAATTGCAGAATGATTTCAATTTTGAGAAGAGGGACTGGATGAAAGTTAATCCAAATGAATTGCCCTCAGGGTCACAATTGGTGAGAAGCAATTTATTATTCGCTTGATCAAAAATTCTTTGTTAGTTAACTTGCCCACATGTGAACAACCTTTTTCAGAATATAAGGCTAGATATATGTAATATGTCAAGAAAGTATTTAATGTTATCATCCCAATTGCATGTAGTTGGTCTGCTAAATATAGCTCAATAATCCTATCACTGAGATTGTATCTCTGTGGCATCCACTTGAAGTCTTGTGGCATCTTCTCTTGGTCATTTTTGATGATATCCTATGGCATCTCTTGTAACCAAAAAAATTATTGGTAAATTGGCCCCAAATACGAGAGTCAGCTTCAGCAATCTTGAGTTTTTTTTAGCATCTCTTTATCTCTTCCATATATTCTTGGTCACTGTATTCCGCAAATTCTAAATAAAATATGCATATTTTCATAATGAATATTGTAATGAATATGAATGCATTTTACTGGACCTTTTCATCCTTCTTTGCAGTTATTAATTCTTTTATAAAGATATATCTTGTTTGCAATTTTACCTTAATTATATTCTGACATTACAAGCAACTTCAAATAATAGAATTAGTTTTCGAAATGTGCCAATATCTTACATTGAAGAGTAATCAGGATAGAAGAGTTGACACTTGAGAAATCCCTTCCAATTTTGACGAGTTCTAGTGTCAGTTAATCAAAGAGCTGGGAAGCTTATTTGAAATAAAAATGAAGGCAATTAATGGTGGGGCAACTACGAGATCAAAATTTTGCCCATCGACAGTCAGAGTTTATGTCCTTTTGTTTCAGTTGTGCTTAAATCTTTAAATTTCCTGTAAACGATCATTACTTTAAAGATGTAGCACTAGTGTATATTACTATTTTACATCTGCATTTTTTGTATCTCGACTAGATTATGGGGCTAAACCCACCTTTTGGTGTCAAGTCTGCTCTGGCAAACAAATTTATTGATAAAGCCCTCAAATTTAAGCCAAAACTTATTGCTCTTATTGTTCCGCCAGAGACTGAAAGGTAATTTATAAATAAGCCTTATGCTAACATTTGCTCTCTTTTTTCTGTTTATATGCTGTGTATGTGTGTATCATGTGTTTCTTCTGCACCAGGTTAGATAATAAGGATCCTCCATATGACTTGGTTTTTGAGGATGGTGAATTGCTTGCTGGCAAGGTCAGATAAATGTATATATAATAATATTCTTGCTGAATGTTTTGATTACATTCATTATGATGCTTATTTTCTTGGTGTACTTTTGTGTCTCTTCCTATTCAGTCCTTTTATTTGCCGGGCTCTGTCGATGTAAATGATAAACAAATGGACCAGTGGAATGCAAAACCTCCACCACTCTCCTTTTGGAGTCGGAGGGACTGGACTGCTAAACACCAAGAGATTGCTAAAAAGCACGGTGACTTGTACATGAGGCAAGAAATATTGCTGAGAGATGATAATTTAAAAGAGACGTATGCCCATGAGTATCCATCAGAGGATAAAAGGCTTTGTAAGGAAATTCCCATGCAGTCATATACAGCTGAACAGGCTGAACAACAAAATGGAACATCAACCAATGTGATAGAGAGTCACAAAGAAGGGCTCCCTTGTGATTTGGGTGGTTTAGGATCTGAGATTCATGACAAGCGCAAGAATCAATTTAATGAGAATTCAAATAAGAAATGCAGTGAAGAAAACCAGAGGATAGGAACAGGCGAGTTTTCACCGGAGCAAAAATGGAGAAGAGGATTAGGTGAAATATCATTAGAAGACAAACAGAAAAAGCGAGGATCCAGTGATGTATCAGTGGAAAACAAACAGAAAATAAGAGGATTAGGTGAGATGTTGCACGAGGACAAGAAGAAAATAGGAGGATCAGGTGAATTGTCATGGGAAGAAAAACTTAAACAAAGGGGATCGGTTGAGATATTCTCAGATGGCAAGAAGAAAATTGGAGGATCAGGTAAAAGGTCAGAAGACGAACAGAAGAAGACTGGAACAGGCGAGAAATCTATGGAGGACAAAAAAAGAAAAGGCTCACATGATATATCACCAGACAGCAAAAATAAAAGAAGAGTAAACGACATAGTGGCGGAGGTCAGACATGATAGAAGAGGGTCACACGAGAGATCACCAGATGACAAAAAAAGAAGAGGATCATATGAAATGTCCCCGGAGGTTAGACAGAAAGTTATAGGGTCACGCGAAATATCACCAATTGAAAAGCAGAACAGCAGTGTTCTTCGTCGCCAATATCAGTACTTGGAGACCACCTCACTTGCAGGCATTCAGACTGAAAATTATCAACTGTTTGCTACTAGGGTATCTGGATCACAGCAGTTTGGAGCAAGATATGATGGGATAATGGAGGATGACATGGCCTCTAGGTATGGAGATATCCGTGAAGAACCCTATCAAAGCTCATTGTATGAAAATAGGATTCCAGTAGTGCCCTATCAAAGCTCATTGTATGAAAATAGGATTCCAGAATTGCAGTTCCCAGGATATCAGAGGGGGGGCACTGATTTTCATGGTTATATGCCACACATTGAGAATCCACCATTTCAAAGAAGCAGCTTTTTGGGTAGCCATGATCCTAGAATTACCACTACATATGAGAATTTTGGCTCGGCAGCTAATCTATCATATAATAGAAACAGCACCACATCAGCAATACAGCGGTATGCCCCTCAGCTGGATGAGTTAAACCATCCTAGAGTAAACAATTTAGGGCCTGATCCAGCTTTGCTGACAGGTGGTGTATATAATCCTCGGGCAAACAGACCATACAACCCAAATGGGTATCCTCCTGGTCCTTACTTCAGGCAGTAAATCAGCAGGGTTGCTACATGAGTGCCTTTAAGAAGCTAAATTTTATCTTAATCTTGTTTGAGCATGAAATGGCAGGGTGGTTTTATGATTATAGTTTTTCTGAACTATTTCTGTGGCCTAACCTTTAGTGCACACTATCGCTGAATGGATTTGCGTTTTAACAGCGTTTATGGATTAGGTGAGAATGTTGGGTTGTGTTTATTATCGTTTTCACTTTACCTAATTTTCGATTGTGAATGTGAATATATATTTTTTATAACCCATCTCTGGACTTGGAAATTTCACAGGCTGCATCATTGTGAAGGCAAAAGTTTTTTTTTGCTAAAAAAAACAAAAGGTTTCTACATATTATTACATGACATATAGGGGCGTATGGCCATGATTTATGGAAGTTGTATGTCAAAGATAACTTAAGCCTCTTTGATCGGGGACAAGTTGCATAGCACACTGCCTCTCCCTGGCATAAATTTTACATTCTTCTACATCACTATAGTTTGGGAGTAATAATGAACTGATGATACAGTCGCTAGTTTTTTTTAAAAAAAATTAACTAGCAGGAAAAAAATTGCCTATGATGTAGACGTGTAATCAGCATGCTGAATCTTAAAGAGTAGTGTTAAAGAGTAGAGATTCCAAATTTCCCCCCAAATAGTGAGGCATGAAACATGACTAGTTTTGATTCGGGGTAACATATTATTATTAAGAAAGTTGCTACTCCCTCCGTTTTTTAATATAGATGACCAAGAATTTGAATATGCATTTTTTAATAATATAGGACGTTTGATGACCATTTTCACATATCAAGAAAATTTGAATATGCATTTATTATAAGGTCATTTTACATTTGTATCCTGCAGAGTTTAATATATTTATTTAAAAGTACATTTCATCTAGGGTTGAAAACGAATCCGAATAATTCGGGTTCGAACCCGGATTTGATTCGTTAAAAATGAATATAATTTGTATTTGTGTAAAAAATGAACGAATTCGAATCTTATTTTATAATTCGAACGAATACCGAATCGGATTTTACCAATCAAATATTCAGTCATATTTATTTTGAATTGTTCGAATAAATTTAGAGTACTCGAATACATATTTATTATACGTAGTCGACTCAAATTCATAAGTTACATATATTATTATGTATAATATTATTTTAAAATAATACTTTACAAAATAATCACATTTTAATTATTAGTAAACAATTATTATATATTACTACCCTAACATAAAGTATTGTGTAGCAGAAATGCTCAGAGCCTCAGATTTATGGTCTTTGCTTACACCGTGCTTTTAAGTTTTTTGTTTGGAGAAGAGAATAGATTTTTTTTAGAAGATGAATTAAAATTTTAAAAATAATGAAAATGGAAGGAATTTTTTTTAAAAGTGTATTGTCTCTGTTCATCCCATTTCAAGAAAATTTTGAAAAGAATATATATTTTTTAAAATTTCTCTTTATTTGTTCTCATCTCTATTAAAAAACTTGAAAGCATCTTGAAAAGAAAATTTTAATTTTTTTTAATTTGAAAATAATAAAAAAACTATTCTACACTTTTAAATAATTATAAATTAATAGTTAAGAACAAATTTTTTATTTTTATTATATTAAAGTTTATTTATAGAGCGCGATCTATTTATTTTTATTATAAATTTTTAATCAACTTAAAATAAATTTCATGATAATTAAGTTGATTTTGAATTTTAGGCCTTTTTCTAATAACATATTAAAAATGTTCAATTATCTAAATCTAAAAAGTTAAATATAAAAGTACAAATTTGAGTTTTCCTTTAATAAAAACTAATTTTAAAACCTTATATGTAAAAAAAATAATATTTGTAACCTTGCAATCTTAAATATAATTTAAAATTGATATAAATTATGTTAGTTGTATTTTTCTAATAAAGGTAATTTTAATACAACTAATATATGCACGTTATTTTGATACAACTTATATATAATAAAAAATTATAATTTCCATGCAAAAAATACTCTACAATTTTGTGTAACTAGAAACTAAAAGCAATGGCCATTTCTTTCAAAAAAAATCCCCCAATTTTAAGTAAAATTACAAAATAGTTTAAATGTGACGTTTCCAAATGTAAAAGCCAAACCATAATTTTATTCTAATATTTTCATTTATAATAACAAAACATGTTTTTTTTTGGTTTAAGAAAAACAAACAAACATGTCAGCAGCACTAATGAATCGAAAACCAATTTGATATACAAACCCAACCTGTTGTGATTGTAAACAAGTCTATCATTATAATTAAATCCACCCCTTTTCTTCCTTTCTTTCATTTCCTTGCTAAAAATCAAATCTTTACAATTCTTGAATTTTGATCACTGGGTTCTTGAAATTAAAGGGTCACAGAATCAAACAATTATCAGCTTGTATATTTGTTAATCCAACATAAAATTATACATACATATATAGACACACAATTCTTGAAATCTTGATGAAGGGGATGGAGAGGTTTCAGGATCTGATAGAAGAAGTAAAACTTCGAACTTTATGGTGGGCCCTTTGTATATTTGCTGTTTCTTACTTCTTAACACGTAAGTCTCTTTATATTTTCTTCGTTTTTGTTATTTTGATGCTCTTTGTTAAAATTGGTATTGATTTAGTAGCTGCTGTGTAGAGTATATGTTATAGTTATGGTTTCGAATGCCGAAAAATTCTTGAAGTTGTGTTATAGATTAACAGGGGATGTAATGGATTGATGAGGTTTATTTGGTTGACATTTATGCGTAATCCTTTTTGTTAGCAAATCAATACATTTTGATGATATCAATTTGCATTCCATTCTTATCTCATGTTGTTCATGCGAAGCAAACACCCGATTAAATGACCAAATTGTAATACAGTGTGAAGTTATTGGAAAAAAATTAGGAGTTTAGTGGGACAAAATAAAAAGAATAGATATAAGAAGTACCAAACCTGAGTAGCTGAATTAGATATATGTAATGAGTTTTTGTTACCATATGAGCTAGGACGTAGCATAATAGATTATATATAAATAGTCAGATTTTGTGGGTAACTAACCACCTTAGCATGAGAACTTGTGAAAACCACCGTTTGTGCACTTGTTTTATGTTGTATGGTGCATTATTTTATGCCGAAATATTCTTTGAAATTATATTTCGAGTAAAAATATGTGATTTTGATGAAAATTTAAGTAACAAATTTGCAGAACCAACCAACAGTTCTGCACCTTTTTTATAATGGTAATTCTATATTCCCCCCCCCCCCCCCCCCCAAATATAATTTCGATGATATTTTAGTATCAAATGTTGCAGCATACAAATAAAACTGAAATTTGTTTTTATGGACTAAGTGACTAACCCTTGTATGTCAATTAGGGAATCCTGTTTTTGTTACTTTTATGAAACTTTTTTTGCCAGCAAAAAAATAGGCAACAGTCAAAATGAAAAAGAACTAAAAAACCATATCAAGCTTAATATAGTGTACAGCTAGAAGAAACGTAAATTTGGGTTTACTTTGTCTACATAACAGCTTGAAGGAAAATGGTTTATCAAAACTGAAGATTAAGGCATTTTTCTTTGTACCTAGAAATGTTTTAAGGCTCTTTCTATTTACAAATTCTGGCTTATGTAATACCATTTATCTTTATCTTTTCTTATATATCAACCTGAACTCTTGTTGGTTTTCTTTTTTCACTGTCTTCCATGCAGATACAAGTAAATCAATGTGGATGAATATCCCTATATCTATTCTCATGGTCTCTGGTTTACGAGTCTTATTAAATGAGGTAGATTTCCACTGGAAGGTTAAAAATATCCAACAAAAAACATATCTATCTCACTTAGAAAAGAAGCAGTTATCTGCTAATGATTCTTGTCTTTCTGCCTTGCCACCCCCTCCAAAACGGAAGAGAAAAATGGATTCTCTCATAATAGAGGCTGCAATGGAGGAGTTTGTAAACAAACTTCTGCAAGATTTTGTCATAGATTTGTGGTATTCTGAAATAACACCTGATAAAGAGGCCCCTGAATTGATACGTGCAGTAGTCATGGATGTTCTTGCTGATGTATCTGGCCGAGTCAAAGAGATAAACATGGTTGAACTGTTGACAAGGTTGTATTTCAAGTGTTTCTATCAATTTATATGATGTAATTAAGAAGCTTCTTTAAGGTTGAGGACAGTGGTTTGTTAAGTTATCAATATCCATTATTTTGCCAATTTTTCAGGGATGTCGTGGACATTATAGGGGACCACATAGATCTTTTTAGAAGAAACCAAGCTGCTATTGGTATTGATGTAATGCAAATTCTGTCGTCTGAGGACAGGGACGCGGAATTGAAGCACCAACTTGGGGCTTCTAAGGAGCTTCACCCGGCATTAAAGTCTCCAGATTGTGAGTACAAGGTGTGAGTAAAGTGTTTTCATAAAAATATTTTTCATAATTTTCACTGTCACAATATCAGACAATTTTATGTTCTTGTAGGTTCTTAAACGTCTTATGAGTGGAGTCTTAGCTGTAGCACTTAAGCCACGAGAAGCTCAAAGCCCACTCATCCGGTGCATTGCTCGAGAGCTATTAACATGTTTGGTGATGCAACCACTTATAAATTTAGCAAACCCTGAGTAAGTTGTCTTGGAAGTTTTGATGCTTTCTTGGAGTTTCATGTTTATGAACTAAAAAGAATAATAACCAAGATACCTGGGTAATGGAGTTCTACAGATTTCATAATTTTACTTATTCATGCAAGTATCTCTACATAGCTAAACACTTAATGATTACCCCACAAATTGATATTTAACAGTCAGCAGAAATGGTCTTATAGTTTTCTGTACAACTCGTGGATGTTGACATCATACACCTAAGTTGATAAAAAGTAAAATCAATAGCAAAGTATGTTATGTGAATTCCAGTTTTGCTTGCCTTCTATTGAAGTTCGTTAGTGCTAAGTGCTAACTGCCAAGTAAGGACTACGAGCCCAAAGCACATCTATGTGAATTTGCCTGTGAGGGGAAAGCTAAAGCTAGCTGATAACTTTCATGATTGTTGGATTTATATCTTTTGATCCTGGTTTGCACGATGCTTGCACGGAATCAAGTTCTCTGTGCTCCATGCCTACATGTGTGCATAATTTGTTTGATTTGATCTTTGTTTCCAAATGAAATGGCGTATTGACTTTTGTTTGTTAATCTGGTTATTGTATGATTCCCGTACTTCTACCCTGGAGTATATGTGAAATGGAACAAGTTAAACTTTTTTTGTTTTAATAATCTCTGCATATAGGTCTTTCTCATAAAAATTTACCATGTTACTTAAGATTTCCGCTCTAATAATATATAGTGGTCACATGTATGTAAATTGAATTAATGGTTTACTAGAACTTGGTATAACTTGTATGTATATCTTCTCTTGCTATATTATAACATAAAAAACCGTCTCCTTCTACAGGAATATCAACGAATTGATTGAATATATATACCTTGCTATAAAAGATTATGGTTTCGAACAGGCAGGTGATGATTGCTCGCCTGTTGTAGATGGTCATCTGTGCGATCATGTTGCTGACTTTCAAACAAATAGCGCAGATTCCATGAGTATTAATGCTTGCAATCTAGGGACTGATTTGACATTTCCAAAACATGTCAATGTAGAATCATCACTGGTGGGTTTAGGCACCAGTCATGATGAATCTCTACAGCATCTTTCTGCTGAATGGGCTCGACCCCTTGAGGCAGCAAGCCAGCGTAGGACAGAAGTTCTTATGCCTGAAAATCTTGACAACATGTGGACTAAAGGAAGAAATTACAAAAAGGAGGTCAAGAAAAACACTAGTACTGGAGTTCAGGCTTATGGGGCAAATGATTTAGAAAAAAATAGCATCTTGCTACTAAAAGATACTGAAAAGGGAATTCTAGCTCCCAAACCAGAATCTACAAAAAACAAAGCTAAAGCTTCAGCTCTAACATCATCTAGCCATCCTCTAGATATTCGTGTACTTAGTCAGATGGAAAATGCAGTGCATCTTTTTAGGGAACCAGACAAAGTTGCATCTCTTAAGGCTGGGTGCAATGTTGATGAACATAGCGAGGCCCTTGTTGCCAGTGGAAACAGAAGTAAGATGAAAAAATCAAATAGCACTTCTGATTTGGTTATTTTACCAGACAGGGGTACTGCTTTTACAAGCAAAATTGGCGGACCAATTATATCAGAGTTCTATAGTCCAAATCCGGGTCGGCATAATCAAGTGGCTACTGTTAATAGTGCTTCTCATATGGTTTTATTTAGCGAGGCACATGCACCCAAGCTTAAGTGCCGGGTAGGATTAGTTTCCCTCTCTTTCTTCCTGATAATTATTTTTGTCGTGTAGGTAAGAGCACTAAACTTGCAGAGCAGTAATTGTAGGCTGATAGCAGCTTCTCCAGACCACATTCAGGCGTGTTATATATATATATATATATATATATATATATATATATATATATATATATATATATATATATATATATATATATATTTCTTTTGTGAGATATATGTGACTTCTGATTCTAGCTTCTTTTCAGGTTATAGGAGCATACTTTGAGAAAATTGCGTCAAACTCTTTTGCTGTATATTCAATTGCGGTGTCAGATATGGAGAACAACACTTGGTTTGTGAAACGGAGGTCTTGTTCTGATTATTGTGCTCTAATTACTGGCTTGTTGAATTGTACATGCTTCCATATTCTTTTCTGATAATAAATACTCCTTGGTTTGTAGTACATTTCTCAGTCCTTTACTAGTTTTCTTAAACTACTGTTTTAATTATTCAATATCTCGAAAAAGTTTATACAGCTTTAGGCCAGCATCACGATTCTATATATTATATTTGTTTTTTTCATTTTAATTAATTTGCAATTTGTCAGCAGATATAGAAACTTTGAAAGATTGCACCGGCATCTCAAGGGCATTCCTAATTATACGTTAAATTTGCCTCCCAAAAGAATCTTCTCTTCGAGCACAGAGGACACTTTTGTGCATCAACGCTGCATTCAGCTTGACAAGTATTTGCAGGTAATTCACTTTCCACTTTGTGTATCATTTACAACGCATGTGATATTTTCTGATTGCTTTGGGCAAAATATTTTTTAAGGAACTACTGTCGATAGCTAATGTAGCAGAGCAACATGAAGTGTGGGATTTTTTGAGTGATTCTTCAAAGGTGCTAATCCTTTCTTTTCTTGATGTTGGTCTTTCTTTTCCAGAAAAACAGTCTCATTGTCTGTCAATGGGTAAGAATCTTCTGTTAAATTCTTAATAATGACGTGAACTGAGAGAATATTCTTAGAAGACTAGTTTTATATTTATATGTTACACATAATGTAACAATGTTGAGTGAACCAAAATGAAACAAACACAAATATATTGAGTTCTTGGGTTAAAACAACTGGCAAAGAGAATATGAACTAGGATTTTCTTTTAATTTTTTGTGGAGCTGTGGGACTATATTATTATTTGTAATCGTTTTTACGGTTATATTGATACAATCTTTTTTGTTTGTGAAGAATTATTCTTTTGGTAAGTCGCCTTCTGTGATGAGAACCTTGGCAGGTATGTTCGTTCATTTTTAAAGTACTTATATGTTCCTCAATACTAAATAGTCATTATTAGGCTTACAAGAATAAGCATTTTCAGTCTCTTTGTACCTCAACTGGATTTATTAGTAAAGGGGAAACGGTTCAGATCTGAATGTTTTGTTATTGTTTTTTTTAATTGAGATGTAAAACATCTTCACAAATTGCTTTTTGGATATTGTGATTGTGAAATGGCTTTTGTGTAAAGAATTATAGTTCATGAAAATCATTTAACCAAGAACATCACTACAAAAAATTTAATATTAGAAGTTTGTTTCTATAGAATGAAGATTACATGACTGTGGTATTTGTACATATGATGACTGATGAGTTGCATTGTTTGCAACAAAGTTTATATAACATGTATTAGTTGACTGTTGATAAGTTCTTGAGCCAAACGTGCTCATGTTAAAAAAAAATTCTTTGAGAAATATTAGATGTTAAATTAGTTCACATAAAAGGTTAGGTGGTTAGTTGACTTGGTGTAATGTGCAGACAGACAAGTAAGGATTTCGTAATTGGCTGCTTAGTGTTGAAAGTTCATCTGTTTTCTTCTTGTGAGAAACCTAGCATATGAGTTTCAGTTATTGAGTTTCGGTGTTTGTTACAACTTACAAGTCACAACCTTAGATCGGCGGAGAATGGTGGATGTCCTTATAATCTTATAAAATTCTTTGTATTATCAATTAATCATATGTGTTTGTTTTTGGTTAAAACTTTGAAGATGTATATGCCACAGCCAGAAGATCCTAAGTGGATTGATCTGTGTTTTGGAGTGTGTGTGTAAGATATTGTGACGTCTATTTGCATATGATTTTCTACTGCAAGTGATCTCTAAAAGTCTGCAGTTGATCCCAAACTGAGCATTTGTGAGTTGTCTTACTGGGTATTACAACTAGCTTTCATGATTTAAGTGATCATAGTCCACAAAGCACTTGCAGTAACCTCTATATGTGATTATGTGTTACTCCCTCCGTTCCTAAATAATATTCGCTTCGACTTTTGACACGTATGTTGAGTTGCTAAAAAAATATAGTTATGCTCGTTAAATTAAAAATTTTATATCAAATAAAAATATAGATTCTAAACTTTTATTTGATATAAAAATTTAAATTTTATATTAAATCTAACTAATTTTTTCTTGC
This sequence comes from Oenanthe sinensis, assembly GCA_028671895.1. Lineage (NCBI taxonomy): Eukaryota > Viridiplantae > Streptophyta > Magnoliopsida > Apiales > Apiaceae > Oenanthe > Oenanthe sinensis. The sequence continues at coordinate 19,855,813 of CM053795.1, forward strand.
ATCTTAATATACGTGTTAAATGTTAAAGCGACAGTTAATTAGGAATGGAGGGAGTATTTGTTAATGGCGCTGAATTTCTTTCTTTCTGGTTCTAGTCTATGTCATTGATGACTTGAAATATTTTCACGCGGTCTTAGTCATGCAAGTTTTTTTTCCTTGGGTTTGCATCACAGTCAATGTGGATGATGCTGTGGATGACATTGTACGCCAGTTTAAAGGGGTATCAGATGGTTTGATGCGAAAAGTTTCTGGCTCGTCTTCCGCAGCATATGAACAATCTTCTTCAAATAATGACAGGAACTTATCCATGAAAGAAGATGAAATAAAAAATTTGATTTTAGGTCAACATACTGCAAATTCAGCTAACAATTTTTCTGATGACGAGGAAGGCGAAAGAGATTCAAGGCATAGCGGTGAGAAATCTTTTTCAGAAACTGATCACTGGAATTCAGAAGATGAATTGAATTCAAAGAAATTCTTGGGGATGATGGGTACAAACGATGAAAAGCTTAGATTAGATGCTGATAAACACACTTCAAAGGTTCAGTCTGAATCAGCCAGCATTAATGGTTTTCCTACAGCTAATATAACTTATGTCCATCCAGAAGATTTAACTGGGGTCCCACAAGAGGTATCGTGCCTTAACTCTTGAACTCTGGTGATGCTGTCTTGTATTCTGATAGCACTGCCACTTGAGGAATTTTGTGCTCTAAATAGTAAATATACACTTTTAGCATGCCTAGAATTTTCAATAAACAGATTTTTATTAGGATGAGTTTGCTTTATTATTATCGCACTTTTAGAATATAAACTCCTTTTCACATTCTTTGAATATTTAGCATTGATTACAGCTGTTGAATCTCTTTATTCTTAATTAAATAAAGTTTTACGAATGTTTCGACTTGGGGGCTACTGAGCTTGGGATAGCAACTCCCTTCTTATTCATGGTGCCCCGAGTGAAAATTATGTCTAGATCTGCCACTGTATATTAATTTTCTATCTATAATTTCTCTGGCAATTAGTCTAAAACGCTCAACAAATTCGTGATAACTCTGCCGAGTGGAAACCTGCCAAACTTATTATTTCTCTCATAATACCCTATTGAATATCCCAAATTTACATTGTCACCATATTGTTCAATATAGTCCAATACTCCAATATAGGCTTTGGAAGGTTTCTTTCTCTGGGTAATTGTTCTACAATATATTTGAAAATGTAATTTTTTTGATATTCAGTAGGGGGTTTGAGGCAATTAGAACAAGTTTGAAATATTATCCCACTTGGAAGAATGATCATGAATTTGTAGATCGTTTTAGACTAATTTCCATGGAAATTATGTAGGGAAGGTTGGTCATGTACAGTGGTGGCGCTAGACATATTTTTTGCTGAAAAATGACCATTTCGGTAGATAAGTACCAAAATAAAAAATTCTGAAAAGAAGACAAGTTTATAGAGTTATATGATGTAAAATTGAATTTGAAGGAGTATCTGTTGAAATGGGTTGGAGGAAGATGCATGATAAACATAGAAGCATGAAGAAGAGTATGCATATCCTTTGTGTGTGTGTGTATATATATATACCCAATTCCATTATGTGTATTGTAATATGATTTGGGAAAAGTTTATCTCCTTTTTAACTGTATATGCTTAATATTTGCATGTGTATCATGGATACCCAAGCTGAGAATGCATTAATCAGTTCGTTAATTATGGCCATCCAACTGAAAATTGTTATTTTTGTTACCGCATTTAAAATTTTGGTAATATTGACCTTCATCCATTTTCACTGGAGGCACCATGTATAAGGAAGGAGTTTCTATTCTAGGGTTAGCAGCCCCCAACTCGGTTTCTATTCTAGGGTTAGCAGCCCCCAACTCGAAACATTCGTAAAATAAGTCTTTCAATGTTATTTGAATATGTAAGTTCGTATAAACTTATTGTTCATTTCCTCAAAAGTCCGAAACCTTAACGTAAATACATGCAGAAGTTAGGCAGCATAAAATATCAGCTTGACATTGACTGTCACTGATTAAACAGGCACCTGGGTAAGTGCCTATTCCATGTCTTGGAACAATGATTGTAGTTTGGAACTCATATACTTGGTTAGTTTCTTGATTGATGGTAATTTTTGTCATTTTGTGCAACTCATGACATGTTCACCTATTATTTTTGTGCAGTGGGTACCGCCAAATTTAAGCATACCTGTGTTGAATCTAGTAGATAACATCTTTCAGCTAAAGAGAAGAGGCTGGCTCAGGTGGATTAGTTTTCGTTGGGCAAAGAGCATATAGTTTTTTCCTTTACCATCTTTATATTTCTGAACTTGAAATATATTAAATTTGTCATGTTTCTCAATACCAGGTCAATGAATTTTATGGTTAGGAATAAGATGCAAAAAGTAAGATTTATTAAGAGATAGTTCAAATGTGGATTTTTTTTGTGTGTTCTGATAGTCAGAGATTATATATTTATTGAATTATGGTCTTAGAAAATTGAACTACAAAGTAAGGCCGATGCGGGGTGTTTAAATGATTGGGAGCCAACTGTCGATGATTCAATGAATTTTCCTCTATTTGTTGTGTGATATTGTGTCTCTTCGTTGTTCAAAATCTGTTTCTCTTGAGTTTATGGATATCCATGTTATATTTGTCCAGGTTTGAAGATGATAGAAAATTTGTGTTATTTTCTTTTCTTTCATTTGTATTCATATGTATGGCTTAGGAAAATTATTTTAAGCTCCTTTTCTGTTAATATCTGAACTTGGCTACTGCATGGCAATTATGTGGAGTGCATTTTGTCTGTTTCCAATTTCACTTTCAGCATCTTGAATCTATAGAATTTTAATAGAATAATAGCATTATACTAAAACTGGTTCTTTTCTTTGGTGCAGAAGACAGGTCTTTTGGATTTCAAAGCAAGTACTACACTTGGTAATGGAAGACGCTATTGATGATTGGATGTTAAGGCAAATTCATTGGATCCGAAGAGAGGACATTATTGCTCAAGGAATTCGCTGGGTTCAGGAAGTATGGAATCTTTCACTTCATAATTATTTCACTGAGCTGTGTGAAATTAAGTCTACACTTATTTCAAAAAAGAAAGGAAAGAAAGTCTGCGTTTCCTAGTTGCGATAATATTGCAAAACTATTCAACCGAAAAACCCAGAGTATAATAATGATCATCTGATTACATGCATAAGAGCCCACAATATAGATATGGTGTCCAAATTTTAATTGGCAATATTTCGTCCATCAGACTGAATTGGCTGCTAAATAGAACATTAGAGGTGGAGGCAGAGTGGTTCCTTTAAATTTTAAGTCACATAGCTAACTGTGGCAGTTGAATTATGTTGAATTTTCCAGAGTATATTATTAGCGTTGGGCACAAAGCTGTTTATGAGATCTTCTACAGCCTAATAAGCCTCCCAAATAGGGATGACAATGGGTAGGGTTCGGGGTGGGTTTTATAGTATCCACCATCTGCCCTGCATCCAAATGAAATTATCCGCTCCTTATCCATTATACTAGCGGGTATTGATATAATGCATCCATATCCAATTCATGCGAATATGGGTAGGAGCGGGTATTATCCACTAATAATTTAATTTTAATTTTTAAATATTTATTATTATTATTTTATTCTATATAAAAATATATTTTCTTAATGTAATACATATTTGTTTATAGTTACTATTTTAAATTCTTACTTTTTTATATATTTTATATTAATTGAATAAATTTTAACATATAAAATAATATATATTCGAATTTTATAATTATAATTGCAAGTATATATTTATATATATACGGGTCGAGGGACGTAATTTCTTCTGATATTGTTATAACTTTTACAGTTTACCAGTGTAATGCCTTGTTTCAGTGGTCTTTATAATTAATAGTAGTGGCTTTATAATTGATAACCTAAGCTAAGTGCGGAACTTATTAACCAGTATTTGATAACAGCGTATTTTCACAGTTTACTAGTATAATAATGCCTTGTTATAGTGTTGTCTTTAAAAAATTTAACCTAGCAGAGTACATGAGTTATTAACCAATATCTGGTAAGTGGTAACATTTACAATTCTCATGTGATTTTGGTTTCTGTTTTAGGTGCTTTGGCCTGATGGTGTTTTCTTTCTGTCCTTGAAGACTAGAAGTAAAGTAGATATTGAGCGAGATTTACAGGGTGTAAGCCATTCAGCCAGAAACACGGCCTCTGAACCAGGGTCTTTTAAGGAGGAGCTTGAGGCTGCTAGGAGAGCCAGTGATGTCAGGAAAATTTTATTCAGTAAGCACTAGTTTCTCCTCTCTTTGAACAGTTAATGTGCAACCTGTGTTACTTGCACTGAACATTTAGCATCACTTGCAAGCAACATCCGTATTCTAGTATTCTGGACCTTATAAATGATAGTCTTTTTTAGGCAGGCAGTTATGTTGTTTTTGTCCATTGTATCATCAAGTATGTTACAACATCTGAAGAATTTTATTTAACGGATTGATAATTAGATACCATCTTGCAAGCTTGGCCATTGTTCTTTTACTGGATTAACAGAAATTGACCACTACTGCAAATCTGAGTCTTACCTGTCTGTTGATTTGTGCTCCTAATTTTTCTTATGACATTTATATACCCCCGAGTCCCTGACGGATGAGGAAACATGATGTTGACAAGAATAAAACGACATTCTTTTTCCATTCTAGATGGAGCTCCAGCTGCTCTAGTTGGCTTGATTGGGCACAATCAGTACAATCAATGCGCTCAAGACATATATTTTTTCCTGCAGGTAAATGTCAGATAACCAAAATATATATTTCTATGCCATATTGATGGCAAATCTAATTGAGTTGTGATAACTAAAATTCGTTATGGCTATTTATGCAGTCCAGAATTTGTTTGAAGCAACTTACATATGGAATTCTCGAACTTGTACTCCTGTCCATTTTCCCGGAGCTGCAGGAGATTGTGTTGGATATGCATGAGAAGATGCGGGATGAATCTGTTTAGGAAGCTTTGTTTTTTGCAATGACGTTGTCTTCAGGTGTGCTCCACAATATAATCAAGAAATTTCTGGCCTCAAAGCTCGACATTCAATGAATATAGTTTTTTCCCCTTAATCTGCATATGGTTCCTGGAATAGTGTTTGTTTTGTAAACTAACAGTTTAGTTAATAGTTAGGTGATGTCTTAAATTCTTTTTTGGGATTGTGATTAGCTTTACTGCTGCCTAGTCCTAATCTTACAAATGTTGCAATAGAGGATGTACAGAAATAGTTATGATTCTAATCTCATTCACTTTTTTTTTTCTTTGTAATATTCCCCTTTGACAATTTTGTATATATGTAAGCCGAAAGTCGATATCTTCTCATATTATATGTATGCATAGATGCAATCGTTGAACCGTGTACTTCTTGTACGTGTTTGTTTAAAAAAAAGTGTGACGATACTCAATTTATATACATAATTAATACTCCTTCCATATCAATTTATACTAATTTATTTCAGGTACAGTTTCACAAAACTAGCCATGTATGTGTGCTTGGGCGTCCTAGATGAACTATATGTTGATTCCTTTGTTTGACCATTAATTAGCGTTGAAAGGGATAATGAACGTGTGACCTCACAACACTATAGCATTTAAAACCTTTAGCCAGCTTAAATAAAACAATTATGTTGCAGAAGTAATAAATAGTGAATATATATTGAAATTCAGGGACGGTGACCCCCTGGACCTTGGTCCATGTCGCCAAAAATATAAGAAAATGGTTAGATTTGAATATTATGCTTTTTTCCTTTGGTACTGAGTTCAGTTAATTCAGCATACTCTTTAATTGTTATCTGTTTGTAACGAAGAATTTTTCAATCAGGGAAGCATGTGAAGAATATTCTCAAGAAATGACAAAACTTTCTTACAAATTAATACAGCTCCTAGCCTTGAGCTTAGGCTTGGAAGCAAACAGGTTCAACGATTTCTTTAAAGACTCAACCAGCCGTCTCAGGCTCAATTACTATCCTCCCTGCCCTGTCCCCGACCTAGTCCTTGGCGTTGGTCAACATAAAGATGGTGGTGGCCTTACCATTCTATACCAGGACAATGTGGGAGGACTTGAAGTGAAGCGGAAAAGTGATGGAGAGTGGATTAGAGTGAAACCTACTCCTAATGCTTGCATTATTAATGTCGGAGATGTAATTCAGGTATAACTTAGGACTCTGAATATAAATCAATACCGACATATTGACATGAATATCTTGTATTAATTATTTTAGGTACCTCTGTTTTTTCCCTTGCTTAGAGACACAAATCAATTTTACCTTGAGCGAATTTACATAGTTACATGGGAGCTTTATACAGGTATGGAGTAATGATAAGTATGAAAGTGTGGAGCATAGGGCAATGGTAAATCCAGCAAATGAAAGATTTTCGATTCCATTTTTCTTCGATCCTACTCACTCGACTACAGTGAAGCCCCCTGCCTGAGCTGACAAATGATGAAAACCCTGCGCAGTTCAAGGCATATAACTGGGGGAAGTTTTTAATGAACCGAAAACGTAGTAGTTTCAAGAAACTTGCTGTAGAAAATATCCAAACATACCATTTCAGGGTATCAGAATAATCTTTTTAGAAAGGATTGGAAACTGATATGAGATGCTATAGATTATGATCTGATGATAGGACTCTATGTGATGTCAAAAGCAAAATAATGTACACCAATATTAATATATCTGTTTGTGATTCAGCTATCAACTTTTGCTTTAAATAATTTTAAGAAATCATGAGTACTTTGTAATTTATTATCTAATTTTTTTGTCTAACTTGATTTAGTTGTAAATAGCTTTTCATAAGGGTTAAATATCAAATTAGTCACCGGAATGAAAACATAATATCATTTTTATCTCCCATTTCAATGGCGTCTCATTTACATCATTTAAATTAGTATAAATATCATAATAGTAACCTTAAATATGATTGGTAATGATACATTTTCAAGTCTACCAATTTGTTTTACATGTTATTATAACAAAATGAAAGGGTTTTATATCAAACTGGCCACTCATCTCACAAAAAAATATCAAGTAGCTACTCAATCTCCATGGCGACTCATTTAAGTTACTAAACTGTTAAGATATATCATTTCACTAACTTTTTTAAAAAAAAATTAACGGTTAACCCTTCAAAAATATATGAATGAACCTTAATATTCAAGTATAATACAAGTTTGATATAAATACTTGATACTTCATCACAATTTTAATCTTAATCGTTAATTTTTTTTTAAAAAAATAATGAAGTGATATATGTTGACAGTTTAGTGGCTTAAATGAGTCGCTCTGGAGATTGGATAGCTACCTGATATTTTTTTATGAGATGGGTGACCAATTTGATATAAAACCCCAAAATGAAAACATATCAATTCTAGTATGTATACATAATATGATTTTTAATAATTTATTTAAATTTTAATAATTTTAAAAAATATTTATACTTATTTTTCTTAATATAAGACTTACCAATGTGATATTTATATCAAGTTAAGTGATGTAAATGATACCCCGTTAAGATAAATGATAAAATTGATATCATGCTCTCATTGTAATGACCACTTTGTCATTTAACCCCTTTTTTCATAAAATCTTGAAGTGAAAAATACTTGTTTATAAAGGTTATAAGCTTTACTTATTTAAGAAAATAATAAAAAAGAATTAAACATGAATATGAAAAAAAAAGGGAAAATGCATATAACAAAATTCTTGCGAATACATGATAAACATCAAGTATATAAATTCATTCATGCAATAAAGGAAAGAACAAATTTAAAACGTACTTCTATACTCGCAGATTTGACAAATATGAATCAATTTGCTGACATGATAGCAGAGGAGTACTAGACAAAACTAGCTGTCCAGGTTCAATGTATGATTCATACCCCCAACCATTCTCATATTTATCACCTTAAAAGAAAATATTATAAAGGGTGTCGCAAACATTTATCTAAAATCTTGATCATAAACATATAAAATTCAAATGGGAGAAGTTGATGTAAGCTTCATTCAAGCCATTGAACACAGGCCTAAACTAACTATCACCGAAGCTGAAGGCATTCCATTGATTGATCTTTCGATATCGAACACTCAACTTCTTGTTTCACAAATCACTGAGGCCTGCAAGAACTGGGGTTTTTTCCAAGTGATCAACCATGGGGTACCATTGGAACTGCAAGAAAAAGTTTTTTTAGCATCCAAGAACTTCTTTGTGCAGTCGAAAGAGGAGAAGCTGAGGGTCAAGAGAGATGAGTTCAATCCGTTGGGTTACTATGACACTGAGCATACCAAAAATGTTAGAGATTGGAAAGAAGTTTTTGATTTTACGGTGGAAACTCCAATACTGATGCCAGCTTCTCCTGATCCTCGCGACAAGGATGTGAAGAATTTCACAAATCAGTGGCCTAGAAATCCTAAATATTTGAGGTAAATTTTTATATGATTAGATCCAGGTACAGTTGTACTTTTTTTTTCCAAACTAAAAAAAGATTATAATGTTTGCACATCGATTTCTAACAATTGTTTGCAACCTGGACTACTTTGAGTTATGTTTGTTCTGCATCTCACAAGAATCAGAATCTCAATAGAATTGATAAATCTTTGACCCGTACATCTTATGCCAACTTTATAATTTTGGAAAGGAGTTTAGTGACCCCAACAAGCAACAAGAGGTTAAAAATTCTCATAATACAAGAATAAGGGATATAACTGCAAATACCAAAGGGAAACTATATATTTGCAAATATTTAGTGAACCATTTTCCTTTAAAAAGTTATAGCAGGTGCTGAATATAATATTGTCTCAGCCCCGAATTACTAGGACCGGCCCTGCTTTTCGAGATCACTATTTCGAAACTACAGTACGGTGTCTTTGATGAATGTAACCACGGTTTTAGATAGACAATTGAGAAAACACCTCAAAAGTACTGTTAAAATTTATGACTAGTATTTTTGTTTCCAGGGAGCTGTGTGAAGAATATGCTAAAGAAGTAGAAAAGCTCTCTTTCAAATTAATGGGGCTTATAGCCTCGAGCTTAGGTTTGGAAGCAAACAGGTTCAATGAATTCTTCAAAGACTCAACCAGCTTTATTAGGCTCAATTACTATCCTCCCTGCCCCAGCCCTGACCTGGCCCTTGGTGTTGGTCGACACAAGGACGCTGGTGCCCTGACCGTTCTGTATCAGGACGACGTTGGAGGACTTGAAGTGAAGCGAAAAACTGATGGAGAATGGATAAGAGTGAAACCTACTCCTAATGCATATATCATCAACGTCGGTGACATAATTCAGGTATCACTCCTAGATTTTTAACTTTTGTATTCAAAGTCGCTGACTTAAATTGCAAATTATATGCACACATGTATAAAGGTATTCATGAATATGAGATTGAGAGAGTCAGAGAGATATGATTTACATTCTTGTTTATAGATGGACATTAAAGTTTTCAAGCAACTTTTGTAACCATTTTAAGGATGATATTAAACAGGTATGGAGCAATGACAAGTATGAAAGTGTGGAGCACAGGGTAGTGGTCAATTCTAAGAAAAAAAGATTTTCAATTCCATTTTTCTTCAATCCCTCGCACTCAACTATGGTGAAGCCTCTGGTAGAAACAAATGATGAAAATCCTGCTAACTACAAGGAATATAACTGGGGAAAGTTTTTTGCAACTCGAAAACTCAGCAACTTCAAGAAACTTGATGTTGAAAATATTCAGATCAATCATTTTAAGGTATCTGCATAACTGAATACTGATCAGCTGTTGAACTTCAATATCTGTTATTGTTGTGGGGTGATACAGAGGTCAATCTACTGTTTGAATTTAACTTTCAGTGTCTTGATGTATGATGCATTTTGAATGTGCAGAGTTAATTATGAGATGTAATAAAAGTGGTATTATAACTTTTGTACTTCAAGCCTTGCAAGTTAAACATGATCATTTATTAAAAGGGCTTAATAGTATTATATATTATATTTTAATTTTTTTCGAATCCGAACTTTATTGAGTAAGATATTTTAATTGAGTTTGAGCTACTACTCACGAATAACTCGTTAATATCGTCCATGAGTTTGTTTTCATGAACACTTTAGTTTACATACTAATTCTCATGAATAATTTACGAATATTTTTATGAGTTTATTATTTTTCTTATATTGAACACAAAAATAAACACATAAAAATAGATTAAAGTACATTATGCGTATTTGCACTGTGGTTGACATATAATCTATAATGCCACATTTAAGAAACTACCACTTGCGGTATCAAAATTTATATTTTGTACATTTTGGTTAATTTGGTCATTTGGTGACATTTATTTGTTTAATTCACATTTTAACCACTATATTTATATTATATATGTTTATTTCAATCCAGATAAATATTTATTGAAATAAAATTTAAACAAAAAGTCCTTCATAAGTTGGTTTATCTAGATAAAATTTGTATAAATGTATACTCAATGATAGTTTAGAAATATAATATTACAAATGATATATGAGTTGAAGTGTAAGTACACATAATGCACTTCATAAAAATGTTTAAAAGATGCAAACTATATTGACTAATATGTTCATAAACTATGTTCACAAATCATGTTCAAGAGCTGTATTAATGAATTTGTTCACGAACATTATAATTGAACTTCATCACTAACTTTTGAGCTAAATTATGTTGAGCTTAAGTTCGGCTCATGAACACAATTTTGAAATTGTGTTCATATTCGACTTGTTTATAAACCGAACGCAAATTGAAAATTTTTAAACCGAACAGCGAAGTGTTCGTCAACATATGACTCATTTCTAACCTTATGCATAAAAGTATAAACAATCTCAAAAAAAGATTTAGGATGATATATAATACATACACATAAATATAGGTTATGTATATATAATATACATTTGAGAGGAAAATAACATACTAATAATTACATTTGAAAAATAAAACAAACAATATTAACCATTCGTTGCAATTATTATGCATAGTAACATATTTTGAAGTCACACATTCACACATTGATTCAAAGTAGTAGAGAAGTTCAAAAAGACCAAATTAGTATTGTGGAAATTTTATTTATTTTATCATGTTTATGTTTATACAAAAGAATCATGTGAATAATAGTAATAATAATGAAAGTTCACACACATATAGGGGGTGCATAGGTGTATATAACTTATTATGACAAGTTTTAATATTTATGAACTTATATCGATCGTTGAAAACAAAACAATATGAAATGTTGACTTGTCACTGATTATAATTATAATATAATGTTACCTAGTTTAGATATGTAATGTAGTGTAGAATTATAAAAGTCGTAAGAAAAAAATTAAGAATTTTAGCCAAGTTCGACCTTTGTCCACCATTGGTCTACCTCTTGTCCCCCTACCAACTAGGTAAGAAAATATTTTATTAATCAATGAAATTCAACAATTACAAGATGTAATAATATATCTTCCTGATCACCCTGATATTAATAATAGCTAGCTTACTGAAATATTTGTTCCTCAAACCCTGCTCTATAAGTTCTATACCATTCCATAGTAAAACATTCTCTGGACTCTAGTTCCATGAACCCTTGTTTCCCAAGCTCACTTATCCAACAAAAACAATTACAACTCGAACAATTACAAGTAGAAAAATGTTTACAACTCAAACTATGAACTCTCTAATGTATGTATATCATATATAATACTAGAGCTCAAAATAGAAAAGGATTTATGTAAGAAAGTACTAAGGTGTAGGTATGTGTTCGTGTATATATGATCAGCCCTTGAGTCCTGAAAACATATCACACACATACAAGTATTTATAGGTGAACTATTAACGTCTATATTAACCCTAATCTCCAACTATAAAGAGCCAATAAAACATTATATGCTAACAAATTAGTATTAAAGTTTTGTAGCAAAAAAGAATTAGTAGGAAGAATGGTTATTAAGTGTTCTTAAATTATTATCCCGCTTTAGTATTAAAACCATTCGGAACCAATATGTTAGACTACATGAAAAAATTATATTGTATTTTATTATTTTATTTGTAACTTACAAATTAATTTTGTAACTCCTTTCATAATGTCTAAATATCGATGTGTTCTTTATGTTAGCTCATTGTGGTACATGTTACAATTTTGATTTAATATGTAAGTTTTATGTTTTTGTATTCCTATATAATGAGGGTCTTACTCCATTATTTGAGAGAGGCAAACATGGTTACAAGTATTAGGACAATCGAATCATGATACTGCGTTTTATGATATGAAAACGAACGAGTTTGAATAGAAAGTTAACCTTAATCGCTACGGCGCAAATGATTCAAATCTATATCTTTTACTTACTGTATTCTTGTATTCACCTTGAGCAAAGTGTGGCCTTCGATCCTCCCAAGGTTTCCTCCCTTCTAGCTTTGAGATCTTGGAACCCTAGTTCATGGTTGCCTCCTTGAACGACCGCTCACAAAAACCCTAGTTTTCCAACCCCTTTAGCTAGAAGAGAATAAGATGAATATATAGGCTATAGTAGATATCCTGGATAATTAGGTCGGGCCTTCCAATGACATTCTGGATCAAACCCAATGTCATTAAATATTAATTCAATCCACTGAAGAATTAATATTTACACTACCTCTCCTAATGTCGTAATTTAATTATTAATTCGGCTTCAATATTATTTGCTTATTAAATTCCCCATGTTTAATATATCGAATGTCCATTAATTAAATTAATTTCTGATAATTAATTTAATTAACATCTTTTATCCTTGATCATCTACTTAACCTTATAATTATGCAAGAACAAATCTGCCTGCAGGACTAAAACATAATTATCTTTATGAGCTTTCAAGAGGACATCATCACCCGAATATTTTTGGACACGGTTCCCTATTATAATCAGTATCCCATTATGTATATAATATCATTGTCCAAAACATAATATTGTGATTAACAATAAATCAAATCATATATGAATCAAAATATGTGCATTGCATACAAGTGTCAATCACTGTATCCGGATTAAGAACTTAAGCAATAATAATATTATAGAATCTTAGTTCTTCTTTATTGTCAAAATAGAAGAACAATTCTAATATTTTAATCTCGTTCAATATACACAAAACATACAAGTATTATTTAATATTCAAGATAGATTATTTCCAAATAATACTTCAGTCATTCTAGTGGTTTGTTTAACTCTACTTAAATTATGAACATTTATTATATTATATATAGACACTGACAATCTAATCTTCTAGTATCTCATTTGATACTAGATTATCCACAATATATAATATATAAACAATGTTAAAATATGCATTCAAGATTCTCAATAAAAAAGACAATGTCATATACTTCAAACGAATAGTTCGGTAAACTCCCTAACAATCTCTCACTTATACTCAAGCTATTCTTTGAGTATATCAGTATTTTATTATAAGCAATCCACTACCAATTAAATAACTACTATGTGACCATACATCTGACTCTTATCGCCTCCACGTGCTACTCAAAAGCCTTAGCTGATAAGCTCTTTGTGAAATGATCTGCCCGGTTTTCCTTTGATGTTATATCAGTCACAATAATATCTCCCCGCTTAACGAACTGTCGTATAAGGTGATACTTACGCTCAATGTATTTTGCTCCCTTATGGTCTCACGGTTCCTTTGCATTTTCCATAGCACCAGTGTTATTACAATACACTATCAAGCTCCTAGGCAAATTAGGTACCACATCTATGTCCAAAAGAAAGTTTCTGAACCATATCGCCTCTTTGGCTGCCTCTGAGGCTGCCACATATTCGGCTTCCATGGTAGAGTCAACAACGCATTTCTACTTTACACTTCTTCATATTACAGCTCCACCTCCTAAGGTAAACACATATCCCGAGGTTGATTTCCTCTTATCTTTATCTGCTTGGAAATCTGAATCGGTATATCCCAAAGGTAACAAATCTGAGGCCTTGTAAATTAGCATATACTCCTTAGTCCTTCTCAGGTACTTGAGTATAACTTTTACTGCACTCTAATGTTCCTGTCCTGGGTTTGGTTGATATCTGCTAACCATGTCCATGACAAAAACAATATCAGGTCTCGTACATAACATTGCATGCATTAAGCTTCCACATGCCAAAGCATAGGGAACCGTTTTCATGCTCTCTATCGACTCTGGTGTCTTAGGACACTGTTTCTTTGATAGAACGACTCTATATTTATAAGGTAGGTTACCCTTCTTAGAGTACTACATGTTAAAACGAGCCAATATCTCATCAATGTAGGGCTCTTGGGATAAAGCCAACATCCTTTTCTTGCGATTCCTTATAACTTTGATCCCAATGATGTATGCCGCTTGACCTAAGTCCTTCATTTCAAACTGTTTGAACAACCATGCATTTACCACTGATAACATCTCTGCATTGTTTCCAATGGATAAAATATCATTTATGTATAGCACTGGAAAAGTCACTGAATTGCCTCACTTTTCTTGTACACACACGACTCGCTTGGACATTGATCAAATCCGTATGACTGGATTACCTGATCAAAGTGAATATTCCAATACCTAGAAGCTTATTTAAGTCCATAAATGGACTTCTTAATCTTACATACCAGATGCTCTTCGCATTCCTTAATGAATCCTTCTGATTGTTGCATATATATGATCTCATCATCAAGACTCCCATTTAGGAAAGTTGTCTTGACATCCATTTACCAATCTCATAATCGAGATGAGCTGCTATAGATAAAAGAATCTAGATCAACTTTAGCATGACTATTGGCGAAAAGGTTTCCTCATAATCGATCCCTTCCTTCTAAGTATACCCTTTCGCAACAAGTCTTGTTTTCCAAGCTTTTACCTTTTTGTCAGATCCTCTTTTTCTCTTGTATATTCACTTACATTCAACGGGTTTTACACTTTTGGGAGGTTCCACGAGCTCCCAGACTTGATTTGAATACATAGATTCCATCTCAGATTTCATTGCTTCTTGCCATAGATCTGCATCTTTGTCTTGCAGTACTTCCTCATATGTCATGGGATTCTCATCATGTTCCTCAGAGACCAAGTTCGAAGACTCTCCCAATAACATAAATCTGCTGGGTTTACGAA
Source organism: Oenanthe sinensis (assembly GCA_028671895.1). Classification (NCBI taxonomy): domain Eukaryota; kingdom Viridiplantae; phylum Streptophyta; class Magnoliopsida; order Apiales; family Apiaceae; genus Oenanthe; species Oenanthe sinensis. Next base: position 19,870,946 of record CM053795.1, read on the forward strand.
TAACCCTCCCACTACGATGAGACACCGGTATGGTATTAATGATAGGTTGTGTGTTCTCTTGCGGCTGTTCTACTTATACTATTTGCACTTGGTCATTATTTGCCTATACCACTAGTTCCTCTAAAACGACACTGCTCGTGGGTTTATGGTTCATCATATAGTCCCCCTCTAGGAATCTAGCATTGGTACTAACAATGACATCCCGATCCTTAGGACTATAAAATAAATATCCTTTCATTCTCATGGGATAACCTACAAAAAGCCTTACTTCTGTACGAGATTCCAACTCAGTCACGTTCTTGTTGAACACATGTGCTGGACAACCCCATATCCGAATATGTCCTAGACTAGGTTTTGAACCAGTCCACAATTCTTTTGGAGTCTTAGGAACTGACTTAGAAGGAACTAAATTCAAAAGATAAGCAGCTGTTTCCAAAGCATGTCCCCAAAATGACTTGGGTAATTCCAAATAACTCATCATCGATCTAGCACTCTCCAAAAGAGTCTGATTCCTTCTTTCCGCTACACCATTTTGTTGGGGTGTGCCAGGTACAATCAACTGAGATGTGATCCTATTCTTTGATAAGTAATCCCTAAATTCTCCAAGCAAGTATTCGCCACCACGATCTGATCGTAGTGACTTAATACATTTTTCATGTCGCTTCTCCGTTACAGTTTTGTACTCCTTGAACTTGTCAAAGCACTCTGATTTACGGCCAATAAATAAATGTATCCATATCTAGAATAATTGTCAATAAAAGTGATAAAATATTCATAATTGCCTCTTGCTTGAGTATTCATGAGTCCACATAAATCAGTATGAACCAATTCTAACACTTCTTTAGCTCTATTTCCCTTTGCCTTAAAAGGCCTATTGTTCATTTTACCTTCTAAGTAGGATTCACGGACTGGAAATGGCTCAACTGCCAACGATGTGACGCCCTCCAAATCCCGGAATCTAGATTTGGGGGTCACCAACCAATAATAACAATAAAATAATATATATCAGGTGCCCACTGTGTTGGAGATTACGAAGCTGTATAAATAGAAATCGTGATAACTCAACACTAGAACAGGACAAGTAAATAATACTACGCCTACACAGAAATCAGGAAGAATTGAAGACATGGCAGATACAGTGAATCAAGACATTAGAAGAAGTTTTGGAGTCTACTACAGGTCACTGAAAGAAGTTCATTTATATGTTCATGCCTCAGTGAAGAATAATGGTTGAAGACTTTCAGGGTTTCAGAAGTGTTGAAGATTCAGTATAGAAGTGCCACTAGAAGATTTCAGTGTAAAGGCATTGATTGAAGATAGACAGTGTTCGAAGCATAGGAATCTAGAAGGGTAAAGACAAAGGTTAAAGAAGACAGCTGCAGTCTTGAAGTTATACTCACTGAAAGAAGTTCATTTAAATGTTCAAGCGTCAGTGAAGAACAGAGAATGAAGTATTCAAGATTATGATAATAATGGAGATGTTGTCTAAGTACCAGAAAAGATTCCAGTGAATTTACAGTGTTTATTGACAGTCGGTGTTCGAAGCAATGAAGTTGCTGTAAACTTAACAATGTGAGTAAAGCTATAATACGAAGACCTGGATCAAAGTTAGTCGTCTGTGAACCAGACCAGTTGCACTAGGCGTCAGCAGTTTGAGAAAGGAATCTGAATATTACCTATAGAAGAATTGTTAAGTTGAAGAACGTACCTGGAAAGAACGGTTATTTATTAAGGTACGAAAAAGTGATTTGTAAAGGCTACAGCCAAACAGCTAAACAGCTAACAGCCAAACTGCTAAACAGCTAAACAGCTCAAAGGGTGCAGGGTGCAAAGTGTCACAACCTTGGTACGAAAAGTGAAAGTTTCTGAACTACAGTTGAAGAACAGGAAAAGCTCAGGGTACAGGGTGTAATGTGACAAGACTTTGATACAAGAAATAGAAGTTGGGAAACTTCAATCAAGCAATGAAAAGAGAGTCAAAGTGCAGTTACCAACTTGCACTTTGACCACATAAACAGTACAGCGCCACTTCCAGTAGCGCCACTTATATTTGATATTAATCAAATATTTTCTAAGTGACGCCTCCCCTCTTAGCTCCCTGTATTGGCGCCACTTGTATACTTGGAGCCACTCAACTTATTCAAGGCGCCAGTTGAATCTATACAGGAGAACACCTGTGTCAAGCGCCACTCAGCCCTTAGCCAATCAAATTCAAGCAGCCTACTTTATTGATTTAAAGACTACACCAATTAAATTGAAGAGTCGTCTTCTTCAACACAAATAAAATGTAGAGAGCTACTGCCATGGCCGGGGTAAGAAGAAATAATTTATACACACCCATACCTTGCTCCCGGTCAGATATTAGGATCCGGTTCTTTAATGAAAAATGCTCAAGGCTCCTAGATATCACTTCCTACGGACTCAGTTTTTCCTTGTACTAATTTAGATATATTTGTTTAGGAACTGAGCCTTATATTTTTGTGTTAGTAGCAAAGAATTAATTTATTCTTTGGAAGCCAGTTAATTTTAATTGGGTGTAGCAAAACCCTCTGGGATTAATACGAGAGTAATATTCCCGGAAACTTGTCTCCATAATTTACCTGCTAATTTTCTTGAACCTAATTGATTTATCCGAACACACAGAAAATTAGTAAGCAGCTCACCTAAACACTACAAATGGCCAAACCCACTCTGAAGCAATAATTTATTTATCCGCAAATTCCGAAAAGAATTTAAATTATTGTGAATATCGTATTCAACCCCCCTTCTACGATATTTCGGGACCTAACAATTGGTATCAGAGCTGACTGATTGATATACAAATCAGGATCCGTAACTCAGTGAAGTTCAGGGTGTCGAAGCTGTTTGGACTTAGAATGAGGAGACCTTGTTAAATAAGTTTAATTATAAACTTTTAATAAGTTTATTTTATAAACTTTTATAAAATTTGTTTTATAAACTTTTATTAGTTTATATTATAAATTTTAATTAGTTTATTTTATAAACTTACTATTAAATTTATTTTATAAACTTTTATAAAATTTGTTTTATAAACTTTTATTAGTTTATATTATAAATTTTAATTAGTTTATTTTATAAACTTAATATTAAATTTATTTTATAAACTTTTATCAAATTTTTTTTATAAACTCTTATTAGTTTATATTATAAATTTTAATTAGTTTATTTTATAAACTTACTATTAAATTTATTTTATAAACTTTTATAAAATTTGTTTTATAAACTTTTATTAGTTTACATTATAAATTTTAATTAGTTTATTTTATAAATTTTAAAGAAATTAAATTTATAATTTAAATCTATTAACTTGGTCCATTTGTTAAGCAGCTAGCTGGCCAAAGTTGGTTAGTCAGTAAAGGTTATGCACGTACCTGGAATATATATATATATATTCACGCGCGTGCATATCAGGAGCCACCTGCCTTCTTTGTGGTTTCATGACTTGATTTATTTCAAGTGTTATGTTGCGCTCGTACAGGGCTCTCCCTGTGCGAGGCGCCACTTGTAATCTGGCGCCACTTGATTTTCGAGTATAAGTGCACGCGCGGCAAATTTCACATACATGTTGTGTTGCGCTTATACAGGGTAATTCCTTATATATGCGCCACTTAACACCTTAAAAGACTAGGCGCCACTCATCCAAAATATCAGTTTGGTACCCCAAGTTTTGTACCCTTTAATTTTTATTTTAGATCTATTTATTTTTCCAGAAAATTTAAAATTCTTGAAAACTAAAATTTTTCTTAAATATTAATTTACGATATTTTAATTTTTAAGAAAATTCGAAATTCTTGAAAATTAATTTGTTGTATATTTTTAATTTTGATTAATTTATTTTCTAAGAAAATTAAAAATTCTGTAAATCTAAATTTTTCTTAAATATTAATTCGAGGGTGCTTAAAGGGTTTGTAGTTGAAAATTTTTCCGGGTATTGAAGACAACAGAGATTGACTGAAGATTATCCAATGAAGTTAATTCTGGAACAGGTTGAAGAAATAGTGGTATTAATTTTCTCAGAGGTTTACTCCATAGGATCCCACTAATATTTTGGAAGCTGTAAAAGAAGAGATTAATTTGGGTACAGTTTTTGGTTAATTTAAGTTGAATTTTTTGGATGAAAAATCTTAGGGGTTGAAGTAGTGAAGGAGAACAGACTGGACATCCTGGCATCTCAGTACAAGTCTTAAAGACTATTCTACAGGGAGATTACAGGAAGTTCGTGCTAACACTGCAGATCATCTAGAACACAGGATACAGCCAACAGGGATTTAAGGATACAACCACATTGTCTGTAAAAGACCTGTATGTGCTGAAGGCCTATGAACTAGAACAAGAGTTGAAGAAGATAATATTTGGTAAAGCAGGTTGTTAGCATATCCACTGTATTTGTGACCCAGGAACCAAATTTGATTGACGTCAAGGTTGAGAACCTCTGAACAGAAACGAATTGATCCTAGAAGCTGAATTGAAGATGTTGTAGCTCGAGGTAGTGGTCAAGGTGTTGTATGTTAATTTGACACTTTGGAATAACTTGAGAACTGGACTGCAAGTCAAGCCTGCAGGGCAACAGGAAGTTCAGTGACATCAGATTCAGACAGAATCCTAATTCTAAATCTAAGGTCCTTACCTATAGATTCCATGGAGGAGATTTTCAAGAACAGTTCAAGAGGCGGTTGCAAGACAGGGATGGTTGATTATAAAAGACAAGATAAGGGTTTGCTACACAGTTTGAAGAAGCCTAGACAAGCAAATGATGACAGACACTATGTTGGGTTAAAGCAGGAATCTCAGGCATTAGTGAGGATGCAGTAAGGGAAAGCATTTATTGATGAAGTTAAATGCAAGGATGATTCTATCAGTGACAGTGATGAACCAAATGGAAATCTGGCATCAATGACCAACACTGGAGATGAATCACTAAGCACTTCACAGGTACACTTTCTAACTAGTATACGTTTATCTAATTCAAAACTGTATGTTTATTAAGTTTTGAAATGTAGTATATTCATGACAGCATGTTAGCATCTTAGGACTTGAATGCTTAATTGATTGTTAAGAATAAGATTGCATGCTAGGTTTCATGAGTTTAATTAGTACATTTCATACTTAATTTTATTTGCAGTAAAATGAATATCTAGAATTAGATAGGGTGTTCTAGACGGTTAGGTGTATCCCTGAACATTTGTTGGAACTTGATTAAACCTTCTGTGATTTAATAGCTCTGCTAATGTTGTGAAAATTGCTAATAGACAAACAGGTCATAGATCAGATATTTTATATTTGTTCTTATTGTGATAAATGACTTGTTAAGTGTATGTAGAATTTGATATTACTCATAATGTCTTATTCAAATATTCTGCATATTCTTAAAATTGTTTATATGCTTATTTTCACATGATTTGCTCCTACTCACATGGTTGTACTTAAATGCTATATTAGATCATGTATTGCTTGTTAGGGATAAAAGGAATAAAATATGGTAGAATTATCTTAGTCAGTAAAATTGTAGATTCGAAGCTTAATCTAAAACTGACTTAGGTAATTAGAGATAGTTAAAAATGTTATACAACGACAGAATGGATTAGAAAGAATTAATAATTAATAATTAATTTGTTAGTTCTTCTATCCATGTGCTTTTAGAAAATAATTAAATATCTGTAAATCTGCTTTATATCTGTTACACTTGTGTAGAATGATTAAAGTAGATAGTACTGAATTTTCTAATATGCATATTGAAGCTGTTGTTACCTTTGATAATATCTCTAACCCATCTGGACTCAATTAAAATTGAGTACCAAGAAGCTTAATCATTTGTGATTGCAGAGTATGTAACAAAAGTCAAAAGTTATGTGACTTCGTGACATTTATTGTTCAAGGCATATGATTAAGATTAAAGCTCTACTATCATAGTTGGTTGAGAAGGCCTCCCCGATGGTAACCTTTGGAGATGACAACAAAGGATGTACAAGGGATATGGCTATCATGTTTTAAGAACTGTCATCATTGGAAGCATCTTTCTTGTGAAAGGACTCAAGCACTATTTGAAGAGCACTAGGGAATTCTTCGTCAAGGGTTTTCTGGAAAAGTGTTTGATCTCAAACAAGAAGGTTGGAAGCTCGCTCAACTGAGAGTGATGAAGTTTGTTCGTAGCTGACATGAAATTTGGATGCAAAGGTGAAGTCAAATTTTTAGTAAAGCTTCATCAATGAAGAGTTAGTTATGGCAAAGGAAGCTCTCACACTTGTCAGTCTACAAGGCAATGGATTCTTTGTTAAAAGATGAAATTGGTGATATGACTGCTTCATTTGGAATTCTATTCAGAAGGACATTTTGAAGTGTGTCACATAGGGAAGTCAATGAAAACATCACACTGAAGGAAAGTCATATGCTTAGTGGTGATTGAAATTGGTAACCCTAATTACAAGTTGGTGATGTTCGTGCATTCAACAGTCAAAATGTCACAAATGGTGATTGATCTAATAAGGAAGATCAAGTTGGAAACAATTGGTAAGCTGTGAGAACTTTGAAGTCAGATAATGGAACTGCATTTCGCGAGTGAAGTTCTAAATGAAGTCTGTACTGAAAAAGGGATTTTGAAGCTGAAGCAATTAACACAGCATGCTGCTTTATTCAACAAGATCGTGAAAAGACATCATTTGAGTTAATGGCCAACCAGAAGCAAACACTGAAGCTCTTTCGTGTGTTTGGAGGGAATTGATTTTTAATGAAGATTTATTTGAGTAACTTGACAAGAAGTTAGGGCTCATGGAACAATTCTCCTCGGCTACTCAGAAGTGATTAAAAGTCTGAATGTGAAGACCAACTACACCAAACTCCCAGGCATTCAAGTGAACGACTATTCTGAATCTTTGACAAATTCAGATACTGATGTAGAAGCTGAGGTTGCAGAAGGAATCAATGACAACGATGATGATTCAGATCCTTAGTGGAAATGGTAGTAAATCTACACAACTCGTGGACTTTAACAGAATTCACTCAACAAGGTGAAGGATCTTCAACACATCTTAGCAGCAACTCAGGGGGAGCAAATAAAAGAAGGATCTACTAGTCATGCTCAACAATGAAGATCAAAGGATTTCATTAAGAACATTTCTGCCAAGACAAAAGGTTTGAAGTCAAGTTCAATCTTGGAGTCTCGTTCTTAATGATCCGGATTCTTGTGCAGAGGCTAGAAGTGCTAATCGAAATGATCATATATTCTTCGGAACCTAACATTGGGAAAGAGTAATTGTCAACTTCTAACAATTGGTATCACCCATAATCTGGAATCCCAAAGAATACTGAAGATGCACAGATTGATCCAGATTGAGTGATTGCAATGCAAGATGATCTCAATCAGTTAGAAGGCAGAAACCACTGAAGCTGGAACCCAGACCACTAAAGTCGAAGCTGAAGCTGGTACAGTAAGGTTTCTCAGAAACTGGATGACTATTGGCATTGTTATGAGGGGCAAAGCCAAACTGGTTGCTACAGGACTTTAAAGCAGAAGGTATCGACGATGATGGAAACAGAATCTTCGGGACTTTCAAGATCAAGCAGTAAGCGCCAGTGTCGAGACTTGATCCTTTGGGACTCATCAATGGGGACCTAACAATATTCAGGGACCCAACGATTAGGACCTAACATCTAGCACATGTGGAACATTCAAGCATGAAGATCTATCAGATGAGTGTGAACAAGTGCACTCCTGAATGGTGAGCTAGAAGATGAAGTTGCAGATCCATTACAATTTGTATTTCATTCTCTTCTCAGGACTCGCTATGACGGAGGTAAGGGCTCAAGCAAAACGTCAAGGACATGGTATGACTCGCTAACTGTTAATTACTTAAAAGTAATTTTACATTTGAGTTTTTATGCATATCTCTCTAGAAATGCAAGGCACACACAATGTCACATATATGTGCAAGTATACCTTAATTCTCGATATGCCTGTGTGCAAGTTTCCAAGTGGATACTAGAGAATCTTATCTTATAGCTAAGTTATGAATTGATAGATATCTTAGGGGATTACCAATTCTTGGAATCTGGGACCCTTAAGATAATAGGTTTAACCTAATGGGCTATATAGATATAGATAATGCAGGTTGTACGAAAGACAGGGAAGTCATTCCTAGAAGCTGTCAATTTCCAGCAACTCTGTTGAACTCTTCCCACCACTGAAGAAACAAGCGCATGGACACCAGGTATCATTTCTTTTGAGAGTGTTCTTAGTCGAATAACTTGCAGATTTTTGCTAAATAACTTGATGAATTTATTTTATCTAAGTTGGTTAGTAAACTTGGGATATTATTAATATGCATATTTATTGAAAATCCCATCTGCAAGGAATTCTCAAATGAGTTCACAAGTATTACTTTTTTCCGATCCAAAGGACTTGTGAATTTATTTGAAATCCAGATCCTCATACTTTTTGCTATTAGTTTAATTATCATGCTTACAATGTTTTATGCATCAGTGGTAGTTAATTACTTAGCATAAGTAAGAAGCATAATTATTTGTATGTCTTAAATATTTGATGAGTATTAGTCAATGATATCTTACTTAATTGTTCTGATATTTTGCTCTGATATTCTTAAATATTTTATTACAAATAATTGTGATACTTTTGATATTAGTGACGGTATTTAGAATTTCTGTTCTAAATAATCAATGCAAATTTCAAAACTCACTAATATTGGAAGATGAAGTATTTTCTAAGTTATGTGTATAAAATTCTCAATATTTTATATACTTAGAAAATATTTCTAAAAATAAGTTTGTTTGCGAGGAGTTGTAAAAAGAATCACAAGTATTATTTTTTTTCTTATTTAAAGGACTTGTGAATTTCTTTTCAACTATAACCTCGAGCTTACGTATATCAATTAATAATTGTTATGAGCATGCTTACAATGTGCAAAGTGACAATTATTAGATATGGTGTAGGAAGTTAGATGCTAATATTCAATCTAATGAATATTTTAGTATTTAGCGAATTTATTTTATCTTATTGAAATTATGGATTGAAGCAATTCAATGATTATTAGTTTCATAATTTTGATTTGATAAAATAACAGAAGCATAGTTTCTTGCATTCGTGCAATTAACTGTGATATTTTTAATATTAGTGATAATACAACTTAATGTTTATTTCAAATTACTAATAATAAAAATATATTACAATGCTTATTGTTCTGCTGAATGATTGCCATGTTTAGTTGATATATATGCATGTGATTGGCAATTACTTAGTATAGCATAAGTATTTAATTTATTTTGATTTATTTAAATCATGATGATATAAAACAATTCAGTGAAATATCTGTTCCATGATTTAAGTAAATTAAAATAAATTCGCAGCATAATTATTCGTAGTATAAATATTCTCTTTTATTACTTTGTGATAATTGAATAATATTTTATTACAAAATAATTGTGATATATTGATACTAATGGATTTACTTAGTTTTTATTTTTAGCAACAATTGGTATCAATATATTTAGTTTTCTTTCTTTAACTGGTTTACGATCCTGAATGTATTTAAAAGAAATTTTTGTCTATTTCTTTTTCAAAATGTTTTATTCAAAGATACATTCATTTTTCTATCAGTTTTAGTTAAGAAAACTTAAGAATTCTTTTTCAAAACTTCTCTTTTGAAAAACTTTTCTTAAGGATAATCTTTCTTTTATCTCGAAATTTTATCCTCTCCCAAAAGCTTGTTTTAAATGTTTTATCTTTAAAAAGCTTTTTCTCTCTTTTGAAAATGTGTTTTAACTTCGAGGTACCAATCACTTGTAAATTGATTTGTTTTCAAATACTTGTTTCAATGTATGTTTCACATTGATTCATAGTACCAAAACAGTGATTGTTGCTTTGAAGGCCTAGTACTGTATTGTTAAGCATTCATTCACCCCAATTGTCATGTTTTTATTTTAAGTCGGGGATATTATCAGGCAGACGAAAATGATGTAAATCATAATTGCATTATGAGTCAGAAAATCATAGTCCTCTATCTGATAAGGATGTTTTGTAAAACTGTTTTCAAAACATACAGTGCTTAGGTTTAATGGAAAAGAGTCATTTTTATTGAGATATAATTTGATAGAAGAGTTGAATTTCTTCTTTGGTATAAATTCCCGCGTTTTATTATGGGAAGTTTGCCTTATAAGAAATTCATAAGAGATAGAATTTTTCTCTGATACTCCCGCGTTTTATTATGGGATAAGTATCTTAAAGAAAATTTCTATTGGTGTCATGCTCTTAAATGATAAATTTTTCGATCTGACAAAACTCTTTTACTAAAAATGATTTAATGCAATCCATTACCATTCATTCTTATATTTTTCTTTCTTATCGAGGTGAAAAATATGTTTTGGAATGTTAAAGTGATTACTTCTTTTTATCTTATTTTAAATGACTTTATCCGTTTAGCCCCCAGTGGCTACAGAAGCTGGCTAGGAGGTTGAAAACCCATCAATCTCTGACCCAGGCCTTAATACCAAACACTCATTTCATCCACTTCCATATATTAACCCCTGGAGTTATAAGGAACATATGTTTGTTAGAGGTTGATAAGGGAGAAATAAGGATGAAGTCGGCAGTGCACCCACAGCTCTACCTCCAGCGAAGTAAAGAAGTATATAAACTGAGGTATCTGTAAGCTCATCTGTATCTTCTCAAAAAGATGCAGAGCTGAAAAGGCAATAAAACTGTCTCTGGAATCATTCTCTCAACAGGATGAGTCCATTGAAATTCGCTCGTCAGCCAGAGCATCTTGTAATGAGTCAAGCACACCACCGGCACTCACGCTGATGGTAAGCCTAAACAGATATATTCTAAGCACACATTGCAAGAAGTGCACAGTGAGTGGTATAGGCATGTTAACAAATCACCCGTCATTGGGTTAAGAGGGAAACGTAGACTCTAATTTACCATTCATTACATTGTCTACTACATCGCCCCTCCTGGAAGGAACATTTCCAGATCCTGAAAAGGAATGTCCACCTCCCGTTTACGGAGAAGGTGTGAGGCAACTCCTTGATAGAACAAGGCAGGATTCCCAAAAAGATTTTAAAATCTTGGGATAACCCATCTCAAAGAGGTGAGGCTCCACTAGACAGTGATTTAGCAATTGCTATTGAGTCTGGTGTGAGACAGTGCTTATGCATGATAGATCAAAAACACCTCAACGAGGCAATTCTCCACTTGATAGTGATTCAGTTCATTCTGATGAGTCAAGTGTTGGGAATATATGAATTGACGGATTTCACTTGCAGGTACAGAAGGCTATATTTGGAATGCAGAGTGAAAGTGAGAGAGAGAAACACTTGAGTGAAAGTGAGGGAGAGATACACTTGAGTGAGAGATAGGGAGAGAAAGAGTGAAACACTTCTAAGTGCTTGACACTTAAGTGTAAACACCAACAGAACGTAGTAGAAGTGAGGAAACCACAAGCCAAACACTTACCCTTGCTACTTGCTACTTCTGAAAGAAAAGTTACTATATTTTTTCCCGATCAACGTCAGACGAGAACCTTCTTTGGAAGACAAACCATTCAAAAGTGGACCTATCAATATCGTGCTATCTTTAAAAATGGGCCATTGGAGGATTCCTCAACTAAGGGGGAGAATTTATAGGGAGAAAAAGGTGAAGTTAATAAGTCTTATCTTCGTATCCTTCGGAAGAGTTAAGAGTTAATCTCCTAAAGGGGTTCGTATCCTGGATTCTTAAGGTAAGTTCCTGGATCCTGGAAGATCAATCCTTGGGAAAAGGGGTTCGTATCCTTGGGAGAAGTTAATAGCCTTAGGGGAAGATTTTAGACACGAAAAAGAAAATCTTATCTTCTGATCCTGAGGGGAATCAACAGATATATGTGAGAATCAAGAAGCTGTAATTCTATACTTGGAAGAACAGAATTGACTATTCCATTGATTTTCTAAAGGGAGAAGAAGAATAAGAAGGAGAATCACATTCTTAGGGGGAGAACATTATTTGAGCTATGTTCTGTGTTCTATTGAAGACGTTCCCAGGAATATTGATTCTTATGAAGCTCTGTTCATGATAAGTTCTTTAAGTTCAAACTATGAAGGATTTTGAAATAGAGAGAGCTCAAGCAGACAGAAATGAAGATGATACAACTTGAATATCAGTTCAACGTCAGAGGAACAAACATCTTTCATTTCAGTTAAACAAGAATTCTGGAAATGCAGAATCTGATCCAGAAAAACCAGTAGCATTATTTACAAGTCTAGGACGATTACTTTTTCTAGTTGTTAGTTGAGTTATCCTCTCTATGAGATTTGTTTGCTAGGTTTAACAATCAAATAGGGGGAGATTGTTGGAGATTACGAAGCTGTATAAATAGAAATCGTGATAACTCAACACTAGAACAGGACAAGTAAATAATACTACGCCTACACAGAAATCAGGAAGAATTGAAGACATGGCAGATACAGTGAATCAAGACATTAGAAGAGGTTTTGGAGTCTACTACAGGTCACTGAAAGAAGTTCATTTATATGTTCATGCCTCAGTGAAGAATAATGGTTGAAGACTTTCAGGGTTTCAGAAGTGTTGAAGATTCAGTATAGAAGTGCCACTAGAAGATTTCAGTGTAAAGGCATTGATTGAAGATAGACAGTGTTCGAAGCATAGGAATCTAGAAGGGTAAAGACAAAGGTTAAAGAAGACAGCTGCAGTCTTGAAGTTATACTCACTGAAAGAAGTTCATTTAAATGTTCAAGCGTCAGTGAAGAACAGAGAATGAAGTATTCAAGATTATGATAATAATGGAGATGTTGTCTAAGTACCAGAAAAGATTCCAGTGAATTTACAGTGTTTATTGATAGTCGGTGTTCGAAGCAATGAAGTTGCTGTAAACTTAACAATGTGAGTAAAGCTATAATACGAAGACCTGGATCAAAGTTAGTCGTCTGTGAACCAGACCAGTTGCACTAGGCGTCAGCAGTTTGAGAAAGGAATCTGAATATTACCTATAGAAGAATTGTTAAGTTGAAGAACGTACCTGGAAAGAACGGTTATTTATTAAGGTATGAAAAAGTGATTTGTAAAGGCTACAGCCAAACAGCTAAACAGCTAACAGCCAAACTGCTAAATAGCTAAACAGCTCAAAGGGTGCAGGGTGCAAAGTGTCACAACCTTGGTACGAAAAGTGAAAGTTTCTGAACTACAGTTGAAGAACAGGAACAGCTCAGGGTACAGGGTGTAATGTGACAAGACTTTGATACAAGAAATAGAAGTTGGGAAACTTCAATCAAGCAATGAAAAGAGAGTCAAAGTGCAGTGACCAACTTGCACTTTGACCACATAAACAGTACAGCGCCACTTCCAGTAACGCCACTTATATTTGATATTAATCAAATATTTTCTAAGTGGCGCCTCCCCTCTTAGCTCCCTGTATTGGCGCCACTTGCATACTTGGAGCCACTCAACTTATTCAAGGCGCCAGTTGAATCTATACAGGAGAACACCTGTGTCAAGCGCCACTCAGCCCTTAGCCAATCAAATTCAAGCAGCCTACTTTATTGATTTAAAGACTACACCAATTAAATTGAAGAGTCGTCTTCTTCAACACAAATAAAATGTAGAGAGCTACTGCCATGGCCGGGGTAAGAAGAAATAATTTATACACACTCATACCTTGCTCCCGGTCAGATATTAGGATTCGGTTCTTTAATGAAAAATGCTCAAGGCTCCTAGATATCACTCCCTACGGACTCAGTTTTTCCTTGTACTAATTTAAATATATTTTATTAGGAACTGAGCCTTATATTTTTGTGTTAGTAGCAAAGAATTAATTTATTCTTTGGAAGCCAGTTAATTTTAACTGGGTGTAGCAAAACCCTCTGGGATTAATACGAGAGTAATATTCCCGGAAACTTGTCTCCATAATTTACCTGCTAATTTTCTTGAACCTAATTGATTTATCCGAACACACAGAAAATTAGTAAGCAGCTCACCTAAACACTACAAATGGCCAAACCCACTCTGAACCAATAATTTATTTATCCGCAAATTCTGAAAAGAATTTAAATTATTATGAATATCGTATTCAACCCCCCTTCTACGATATTTCGGGACCTAACACACTGGCCCGACAATAAATCAGAGGCGCACTGACCCCGCCAAACCAAAGATCGCTAACAAGTTATAGTATGAAATTAAGCAGCTGAAACTAAAAGTAAATCCAAATCACTTTATTACACACCAGAAACTAAATCCATAAGTTTAGATAAATTTTAAGTATAAATTCATTTTATTACACATTCTATCTACAGTAAAACTATAAACAACTAAATACCTCGCTACGCCTTCTAGAATTGCTGGAATGGCTCCTACTGATAATCTGGCAGGATTTAGATAAAAAGCAAAAGTGAGCCAAAGAAATGCTCAGCAAGTATATAAACAATTGAAATTAAATCAAGATATGAGATTTGTACAGAGAACGGAATATAAAACAGTTTATTATAAAAAAAAACTGAACAGTAAATAATTCACAGTTTATATCAAAACTGAAACAGTGCAGGATGTCATAGAAATGAATTATCTGCATAATCACAATATATAATAGCCACACAGGCAATATGGATTGGATAATCAACACACACCACTATTGCCCCCTGATCAGGTTCAAAATCAATATGACCCCTTTATAGCTCATCGGTACATTTCTATACCCATAGATATAACAAGGATTTCAAAATATAGGTACCAAAATAGGCAAGTAATGTTAGCCTATAGGAAGATGGATTGGTTATCATATCCTCCTTAAAAATGCTGGACCCCCTACATCGGGCCTCCTATACAATTGTTGAACCCCATACATCGGGCCTCCTACGCGATAAATTCCAATCCAATAGAGCAACCCCAAATAAAATAAGGTATGCTTAGTTTCAAATACAAACCATATCCTCGTTATTTACTACGATAACACTGGATATGATGTGTTTATTATAATCAATTTCCAATATTCAGAGTACGAATAACAAGTAACTGTGATACACAGAATAAAACATGAATCATAAATAGTTCTGAACAATAACTATTTATCATGATATGAATAATCGAAACAATAAAATAAAAGTGTTTAAGATTATCAAGGTGAAGATACTTGCCTGATATCGAAGTTGTCCTAAAGCTGGAATGAGACGACTACACTGCTCGTCTATCTACTACTTCGCTCGTATCTACAGATACAATATTATATTTTAGATTCTAGTGTCTACCCATGCGTTCTATCAATAACAAACACCAAATAATAATTAATAAACAAGTAGCATCAATTAATAGACGAATAGACACATAAATCATATAACAGGTAAGACTCACAAATTAAATAGCAGTCGAATAATTAATAGTAGACTCTAAAATATTATTTGAGTCAAAATGGATCATTATTATCCTCTCTAGATAATTAATGGATTCTTAAAATATTTGATAAAATATTAATCCGGGTTTATAAATAAATTAGGGAATTGAAACTATTTTTAGAATTTTCGGGTTATTTTTAGGGTCTCAAACAAATTTGTTTTATTTAAAACGGGTAAAAGAATAAATAAATAATAATTAATTAAAAATAATAAATCATTTTTATTTCTCAAAATAATTAAATCTAATTATTTTTAATTATATTTAAATAATATTTAATTTATTAAATTAATTGATTAAAATAAATTAACCAATCAATTTAAATAATTAAATTATTATCTAAATAAATTAAAATAATTAAATAAAATTAATTTCGAATTAAAAATAATTTATTTTAATTTTTAAAATAATTTTCGAATTTAAAATAATTTTTGAAATTAAAACTAATTTTTGGAAATAAAATTAAATTTTAATCCCAGAAAGAGTTTCTAGAAATGGGTTTAGGGTTTTAACGGATCAAAGGGCAGTTGGTTGGGGAAGGTGACCGGAAAGCTGAAGAAAAGTTGTCGGCGGCAATTATTCCGGCCCCCTTCGCCGGAATCCGGCGACTGTCGCTCACCTCCTTCCCAGCCCCGTTTCACCACTAAACGGACTCCTACAGATTCCTCAGAACACCAGCAACATCACTGCAGCCACCAGAAGCCCGACCGAAGCCGGAAAAACGACCTCCGATTGAAGCCAAATCGCAGGTCACCGGAAAATTTTTCCGGCAATTGCAAACGTTTACCAAACAGAGTTTAGTCAATGTCTACAACTTGCTGACCTTACTAGCAACACAACAAAACGAAACAGACACCCACCTGAAGGCAGGCTCTCCATCTCCGACGAACTCGCCGTAGAAGACGATCGGAAAAATATCCGGGGACTTCTAATCGGGCACCAACGTCGAAAATAAACATGCCCACACATTCCTGGACACTCCCAGAACACAACCACGGTACTATAATCGAGAACCGAGCTACGTAGCTTCGATTCCGGCCAAATCGAATGACCTCTGACCAAACTCCGGTCGACTCAAATCATACTCCAAAAATTAAACAAAAAATATGATTGGCATGCTTTGACAACGATCTATCTACCCATGTAATCTAATTAAACTAACAATCAACACAAAGCTCAATCAAAAATCGGAAAAGAGGCAGTTAAACATGAAATTATGCTCGAGAAATTTTGAATCGAGATTAATATTATAATCGAGTAGAGGATGTTGAGAGGATCAATTTGATTACTTGAACGCTGAATTCGGACTCCAATATCACCTCCAAAATGGCTTTGATCTTCAAGAACACACCAAGAACACTAGAACCCTAATTTCAAAATTTCCCCCAATCTAGATTACTATTTTTAGTAAATTCTGATTTTTAATAAAATTTTGAGATTATTTATATTTTTGGAAAATCTTAGGGCTTTAATTTGATTTAAAGATAAATTATCCCATAATTAAAATAAAAAGCTCAAAAATAATATTTATGGGATAAAATATAAAAATAAATATTTTCAAATAAATACAATATATATGTCAAAATTCTCCAAAAATTATGAATGGTCCAAAAATAATAAAATAAATTTACTTTGAGGATTTTATCATTTCCAGAAAAATAAAGGAACCAAAAACAAGGTCTCTAGTCTTCTACAAAGGCTGGGTCCGATAATCACAAATAAAAATAATTTTATTCTAACGAAACAAAAATTACAGCAAAATAGTATAAAATATTTTAGGCTACACAGAAGTCACATAACACATAACAGGTAATTTTTCTATTTATTAAAAATCCTAACACAATTAAATGCATAAAAAAAATATGACACACTAAAAATTATATTAAAAGCATATTTAAATATTATAAAATACATGTAATTTTCCCGGTCGTTACAAACGAGCCTAAAGGCTCATCTGCTACTAGTCTTTGAATTCTCCTCAAGTTAATATGACATAATCTTAAGTGTCAAAGATATGTTTGGTTCAAAGAAGAAGGTTCCTTTATTTTAGTAGTGATAAAAGATGTGTTATTTAACACCCTATGTTGTAGTTACAGTGCAGGTTGATTAGGAGTAATTATTTATAAATTGTCTTGTAATGAACCAAAACATATAACTAGTTTATTCCTCATAATAGAAACATTATGATCAAGCAAACATTATAACCATCCAAAGCAAGTTTAGAAATCGAAATTAAATTCCCTCTAAATGAAGGTACATAAAGACAATTGTTCAAAACCAAACTCCTATCATCACTAAAAGATAAACTAACATCTCCCACTACAACTACTACTACTTTTGTAGCATCTCCCATGAACACATATATCTCACAATCTCTAAGCATTCTGGATTGCTGGAACCTCTACATAGAATTACAAACATGATCAGTGGCTCTTGTATCTACACACCAAGTGCTCGTAGATATAGCCGCTATATATGTTTCTGTAACTAGAGAAAGAGACATACCAGTATTATTTTTCTTTTTAGGAAAAGGACAATCCTGTTTCCAATGACCCTATTGTTTGCACCTGAAGCACTTGCCCTTGGGCTTTTTTCACAGCATCACCTTGAACTCCCACAGCTTTCACAACTTTCTGTGTCTGAGCCTTTTTCTTCTTCTTGGCTTTCGACTTAGGAGAAGAAGGTTTCTCAGCCATATTGACTTGGACACTCTGCTGAAAAAGTCTTTCAGCTGCCTGAAGTTCTGTCAGATGTTCCGCAAGACTATACATCCTCGTGTTCATGGTGTAATTCAAGCAGAACTGCTCAAAATTTTTGGGTAAACTCATAAGGATGATATCGATCTAGGTTTCCCCATCAACCTCAGCACCAAGGATCTCCATCTCATTCAGATGTGACATCATCCTGAGAACATGACCCCTTACAGGTGTCCCTTCAGCCATCTGAGTGTTCATTAAAGCTTTCATTGCTACTTGCCTTATAGCCCTATTCTGATCTCTAAAAAGTTCTTTGAGATTAAAGAGCATATCTGAAGCAGTGGCCAAAACCTGATGCTGATGCTGCAAAACACCTGACATTGCTGCCAGAATGTAACATCGTGACATCTCATCAACATTAGTCCACTTCTTATAATACTCCTTCTCAACTTCAGAAGCATTCTCAACAGTCTCATCTGACTTGAGTTCATTGATGCAAAATTTGTACTCCTCAGCAGTCAACACAATGTCCAAATTACATTTCCATTCAATATAGTTAGGTCTAGTAAGTTTGTTATCCTTAAGTATGGTAAAAAATGGATTAAAGCCCATTATATCCTGAGAATCATACATATAATACATAATTAGAGGCTGTTTAAAAAAATTGGTTCCTCTAACAATTATTTAAAATTAAAACAGCAACACTTAAACACCATAGGTTTTTGGTACGCCATGTTGGGTGCCTTATATACCACATAAATTTATTTAAATGTTACTTCGGTCCTACTATTAAATAATTTGCCACGTTAGGGTGGTCTATATTATTTTTCATAGCTAAGTGTATACTATTATTAAATCTTAAATTAATAATAATACTAGATACGCCTTTTGACTATGACAAATTCTTGCTCCTAACAATAAGATATTACTAAAATTACAAATCTAAAGAGTATTCAGACTGACTGGCCAGACAGGTGGAAGCATTGCCAAGAGGCTAATCACTTTTCTAGTCATCAATCTAAATCGCCAAGTAAGCTACACGCTTTTCTAGACACCAACACAAGAATACTAAAAGATGTGTTATTTTAGATTCTCTTCCTAATTGAGCGTAAAATCTATCAAAAAAAGGTATCATTTTATTATTTGAATTCTATGAAACTTAGTACGCCACGTTGGGTGACATATGTATCTTCCAATATTCATAATTAATTTTAGAAGTTTGTTCTAATAATATACATAACACTCTAGACACCATAAATTACATGTCACGATGGGTGACATATACGTAATTTATATTCGCCTTAGTGTTAAATTACATACAAAAAATAATGAAGACCATGAGATTTAATACCAAATTAATTCTCTCTCTCACTTAGTATTTTACTATAAGGATTTCATCTAGATGCATCGCCATATGTCATTTTTTCACAGTCCACATGTATCATAAAAATAATACATATAACACATATCATAGCAGCATACTCATCATGATTAAAGCATAATAAAACAGCCTTATGTCCATGTCGTTCTACCATGCTAAAGGTTAGTATCATATGAAATAACAACACAAACATGGAACAAATTGTAGCAATAATCAAGATAAGTAAAATTTATGCAAAACATATTAAAATACATCCACTATTATGGCCTCGAAGAATAATCTTCAAAATCATCCATCGAAAAATTTTCAAAAATCTTCAGGTGTCCGTTTAACTGCCTAAACGAGCTCAGAATAGCTCGAAAAATCTGAAAAAGGTTGCCATCTTAACCTGTAGGTCTCGTTCTCCATTTCCGAAAAGGTATTATTCGTCCCAATTAGATATCGTATGCAAAATCTGTAGCCAGAACAGCGAAGCAGCCACGAAAACAGCATGCAGCAGCGGAAGAGCTTTGTTTCTCGCATCTTCGTTGTTCAAACAATTATATACGACAAATACAACAGAAAAATCTATTCTATCATATCAGATCATAATCTAAACTGAATACAATTCGAATTACAAGATTATAATCAAAATAGAAATAAAAAATTAAAACTTATCATGATCAACCCTCATGATTTAATTTACAATCACGATAAACCACATGGGATCCAAATACATAATTACAACCACGACCATAATAGTGGATAACAACCTGCATTAAAAAATAATACGAGCCTACCACTATATACATATATAATTACGACATGAACATCATATCATATAACGTAGAATCGTAGAACCTGGCTCTTGATGCCAATTATTGGGATAATCGAATCTTGATCCTGCGTTTTATGATATGAAAGCGAACGAGTTTGAATAGAAAGTTAACCTTAATCACTACAGCGCAAGAGATTCAAATTCACACCTTCTTCTTAATGTATTTCCGCATTCACCTTGAGCGAAGTGTGACCTTAAGAATTTTAGCCAAGTTCGACCTTTGTCCACCATTGGTCTACCTCCTGTTCCCCTACCAACTCGGTAAGAAAATATATTATTAATCAATGAAATTTAACAATTACAAGATGTAATAATATATCTTCCCGATCACCCTGGTATTGATAATAACTAGCTTGCTAAAATACATGTTCCTTGAACCCTGCACTCTATGTTCTATACCATTCCATAGTAAAACATTCTCTGGACTCTAGTTCCATGAACCCTTGTTTCCCAAGCTCACTTATCCAACAAAAACAATTACAACTCGAACAATTATAAGTAGAAAAGTGTTTACAACTCAAACTATAAACTCTCTAATGTATGCATATCATATATAATACTAGAGCTCAAAATAGAAAAGTTTTGTAGCAAAAAAGAATTAGTAGGAAGCATGGTTATTAAATGTTCTTAAATTATTATCCCGCTTCAGTATTAAAACCATTCAGAACCAATATGTTAGACTACATGAAAAAATTATATTGTATTTTATTATTTTATTTGTAACTTATAAATTGATTTTGTAACTCCCTCCATAATGACCAAATATCAATGTGTTCTTTATGTTAGCTCATTATGGTACATGTTACAAGTTTGATTTAATATACAAGTTTTATGTTTGTGTACTCCTATATAATGAGGGTCTTGATCCATTGTTTGAGAGAGGCAAACATGGTTACAAGTGTTGGGACAATCGAATCACGATGCTGCGTTTTATGATATGAAAATGAACGAGTTTGAATAGAAAGTTAACCTTAATCGCTACGGCGCAAGCGATTCAAATCCACCTCTTCTACTTACCGTATTCTCGTATTCACTTTGAGAGAAGTGTGGCCTTCGATCCTCCCAAGGTTGCCTCCCTCCTAGCTTTAAGATCTTGGAACCCTAGTTTTTGGTTGCCTCATTGAACAACTGCTAACAAAAACCCTAGTTTTCGAACCCCTTTAGCTAGAAGAGAATAAGATGAATATATAGGCTACAATAGGGATCCTAGATAATTAGGTCGGCTTTCCAATGACATTCTGGGTTAAGCCCAATGTCATTAAATATTAATTCAATCCACTAAAGAATTAATATTTACACTACCTCTCATAATGCCGTAATTTAATTATTAATTCAGCTTCAATATTATTTGTTTATTAAATTCCCCATGTTTAAGATATCAAATGTCCGTTAATTAAATTAATTTCTGACAATTAATTTAATCAACATCTTTTATCCTTGATCATCCACTCAACCTTATAACTATGCAAGAACAAATCTACCTGCAGGACTAAAGTATAATTATATTTATGAGCTTTTAAGAGGATATCATCACTCGAATATTTTCAGACACGGTTTCCTTTTATAGTCTGTATCCCATTATGTATATAATGTCATTGCCCAAAACATAATATTGTAATTAACAATAAATCACATCATATATGAATCAAAACATGTGCATTGCATACAAGTGTCAATCACTGTATCTGGATTAAGAACTTAAGCAATAATAATATTATAGAATCTTAGTTCTTCTTTATTGTCAGAATAGAAGAACAATTCTAATATTTTAATCCCATTCAATATACATAAAGAATATAAGTATTATTCAATAATCAAGATAAATTATTTTTAAATAATAGTTCAGTCATTCCAGTGGTTTGTTTAACTCCACTTAAACTGTGAACATTTATTATATTATATATAGACACTGACAATCTAATCTTCTGATATCCCATTTGATACTAGATTATCCACAATATATGATATAGAAACAATGTTAAACTATGCATTCAAGATTCTCAATAAAAAGGACAATGACATATACTTCAAACGAATAGTTCAGTATACTCTCTAACAATAAGTTTTCATCATTTTCTATTATACTCATTTTTATTGCTCTATGTTCTATTTCTGTGAGATAGCATTGGTGTTTATTCAGTTCGTAGAAGGCTGATTTGCAAGTGTTTCAAATCACCTTTATTCATTATATCTTAGGAGACGGAGGTCATCGCACTTTCAAGCACCATAATGGGCTTTTTTATTTTAAGGATAATGTGGTTTTCTTGTGCCTCGAACTAGTTTTGTTATCTTTGTTCTTGATTTCAGGTACGATACTAATCTATACATCCTACACAATATACTCCAAAATATATAATAACAATATGGATAGTATGCTCCAAAATCTGGTTACAATCTAATGACCAAATATGAAAGTAATACGAAAATATAAGCCTAGCCAAATGTCCTGTAATGACAACAAAGATTGTATGCTAAAATTGCATTCAAATTATTGAGCTCATGTATGTTGTAGTCTTAACTACAAAACAGTAATGTCTAATGACAAAATAACTTAAAAGCATAAAAATAAGAGAATGCAGTGGCATGTAACTCACTTCTCTATTAATCATATTGATTACATCTATATCCTTACCGATACTCTATAAAGTAACGTAAAAAAATATTAAAATAGAACAATTCATATGCAAGATATACAATCATATAATAATATTGAAAAAATACCATCACTAAACTCACTAAAAAAACTTGTTTGGTAGCTAACCTAAACCCATTTTTATCAAAATCATCACTAAAAATAACTCTATCAAAATCACGAAAAGGATTAGTCAAAAAATCGTTTAGAATTTTAATCAAACATCTTGACTATAAAATTTTAAATAATGTCGTACATAAAAATTGAAGAACTACCCACTTTCTTGAGTAAATATAGAAATATATAAATAAAATCACAATAATTGGCATCAAAAGTCGCCCATTGATCATTGTCAATCTGAAAAAGTTTAAAAATAGAATTAGTGAGTATAACATATTGATTAAACTAAGAAAAACATATATTAGATGGAAAAAAGTTAATGGTAAAGAATTTGAAATCAAAATCAAATATATAATGGCTTTCATTCAATCATTCATTATAAGATTCCAAAAACAATTGAAGAGATAATAAATTAAATCATCTAAATAGTATACTTATAATATGAAGAGAAGAGTATTTGAATGAGATGAGATAAAGTCAGATGAAATATGAGGTAAATTAAGATTTTTGAATTTGAAAAGAGTATATGTAAGCAAAATGAATGGAGAAATAGGTAATGTCTTGGTAAGAGTGAAGCTTCGGATGAAAACTTTATAATCATCAAAGTAGGAATGATATGTGAGCATCAGATGGAAAGTTTTATTTAGATACCACACAACATATTTGAAAGAATTTACTGTACATAGCACGCAACATACACTATAATATATTAGATATTTGATTTTTATGTTATGTGACCATTGATTATAAAATTATAAAAAAAATTATTTGGTGAAGTGAATTAAGTAAACATGAGTACTTGAAATAGAAATATGTATAATCTCAACTACGCGAATTAATGATATTAAGAATGGTGGTGAAAACAAAAATGACAACAATAACCACAATGATGGCTAGAATGTATATGACCAATAAACTAATCTTACTCATTGGGAATCATAACTAAGCCAATAGAACATAGTCTCAAAATTTAATGATTGAATCTCTCAACTTTTAATGAGGTGACATACCAATTATAATCAAGATATAAGTGTAAGAGATTGAAAAAAGTTTTTAGTTTTTTATGAACCAGTGGAAAATAGAAAATCACTCTAGTTGTTTTTTATCTTTCCGGTATTTTTCATTTTTGTCTTAATTATAAAATATTTTGAAAAAATTATTTTTTTGTCCATATCATGTACAACTTTAATTATTCTGATGAGGACCTGGGAAGTAAGACTATTTTTTTATTGTTAAAAAATATTCTTGATTTATGATAATTTCTATTTAAGTTAGCATATGTAATCATGTAATAAATTTATTATATATTAAATATATTTTTCTTAAATATTATAGTGTTTGTCATGTGAATGAATAATAAGAATTTTTGGTATTATTGTGTTATATATCACGAAAATTTTTAAGATGTATAGAAATTAAAAAGGTGTAGATGATGAAAGATCCTAATTCTAGCTTTCTTTTTAAGTTGAAGCGTATATTTTATTCTATCTTAATGACAAGATGTTTTCTTCAAATATATATTTTATATTTTTTATACAGTTATTCTTGATACTTTTTATACCATTGTTATGTTCTTCATAAATCACGAATTTCTTTTACTTAATAATATTGGCGTTTCAATAGTATGAGGACATACTTTACTTTAATCAGTATCATTTACCTAAAAAAATATACCTGGATATCTTTAATAAAATCTGTATATCATTTTTCCTATATATATCATTACTTGTTAGAAATAATTAACATTTTTTCATCAAAATCCATCATCAACAAGATTATAACAAAATAACATATATTAGACACTTATATATATTAGACAATATATATCTAAAAAATAATTGTCATTACAAATTTGTGTTCACATTTTTCCATCAGCTCACAATTGTTTGTTTGTGTGGCTTTTGATACCAATCCAATGCCTTCAGAGAACATCTTGGAGCAAAAATAATAAGGATATGTTATTTCTGCATGAATAAAGACACCTCCAACGATTGATGATCAATTGGAACAAATCTCATGTTTGGACCTTCTGTTGGAGAAATAAAAAAACACAATATATGAGATATATATTTATGAAATTCTAAAGTGAACATAAAAATTATGTACAAAAATTAACATGCATTTTTGTTAGTTTATTTGAAAAATAGTAGAATATAATAACCTGCAGGTGGCTTTTCAATTGGTCCCTGGAAAATCTCGAAACATTACTTTGGCACACTTCCATCCAAAATGAAATTTACAGACAACCAAAATAACCAAAATAAATTCAGAATGCAATCAAATTATAGCAAAACAACCATATTAAAAATTGTAATTAAGTATATAAATAATAAAATTACTTATATTCGTTGAATACATAAAAATGTGACTTCTTAATTTTTTTAATCAAGATTCTAAGTATTCAATATCGTATGTTTTAAAAAGTAAAGCCATAATAATATTAAAAGTATAAATATTAAATAAATATATGAAAAAAAAATTATACATATAATAGTGTTCATAAGCTCTTAAGAAAAATTCATAAATTTTTATCAAATAATTAATTCTTACCTTTATGTAGCATGAACAATCCCCAATTTCTTAATGAAAATTCTTTAACAGACCTGAAATGGATATGCAGAGAATAATGTAAAACAAAAGGAAGATGGACAAATAATTACGTAGAAGAACGCCAATTTTAGTTGTATACATTTACGTAAAAGGTAACTATATTAAGAAATTATTAATTCTCTCCTAAATTAAGATCTTGAATATTTTGGTGTGTGCATATATACACACGCACACACACACACATACATATACATACATACATATATATATATTTGGATTAAAAAACTGTCTTATCAAACACATGTATGATTCTTTTGAAAAATATAGTTTTTGGGGAAAAAAAGATAATTGTGCAAAGATTAAACCCATAAAGAAAGTAAAATTCTAATCTAATATGAATTTTGTTATCGCATCTTATAAAATGAATAGGTATAATACTATAATTGATTGATTGAACTCCATTAGAGATATTACAAATTGGGAAAATGTTATTAAAATAAAAAAGAACTGATGAGGGGGAAGGATTTTATACTCATCGGTAACTCCGATACTAGAGTAATTCTAAAAACTCGATATCTGAAATATGAAGAGAGTAACTAAAAGACTCGTATATAGAACGAGGGGTAGTGTTATCCCCTATTTATAATATTTGTTATTTGAAAAATTACCAAATCTTTCGTCATTCTGAAAACATGACACGTATTTCATTATCATGGGCTCTTGATATGTATATGATTCATTTTCTCTATAGTCATCCCAGAATTTGGCCCAACAATTTTTTTTGGATCATGGCCCAAATTGAACCAAATTCAAATTATTTTATTTTTCTATATTTTGGTCTCTTAATAACTTATTGAATGTAATTTCTCATACTTTATCTATTGCACGACTAGCATCTACATAAAAATTACAATATTTTTATACACTCAAATATATGTGTGGTATTACCTTTAAAAGATATATTTGAAAGGATGTCTTATGATTTAATTGTCTTCGTAATATTATAGTGTTTAAATAAAATTTAAGCGATGAGTAAGTCATATATATAGTAAACTTCCCTTAAAATTATTCAATTGATTATTCGAGAGTTATAAATATAATCTTTAAGTGGCTATTTTCATAAATATTTAAAGAGCAAAAAGTTCTAAAATGAAATATCAAAACATGGGTTGAGAATGCGCATGTTTGCTAATAACATATAGTTTATATTTTGATGGTAACATATATTTTCTATAATTCAAGTGTAACTTCATATTTTATGTATGTTTAATCATCAATGAAAGCCATTAGAATGTAGTTAGGGAACTTTTATACTAAGTTTATAGACACAAATTGCACGTCATATCCATTATTGTGACATATAGAACTAGTTTATGCACGTTCCGTAACACATAGATACTTTGTTAATGAGGGATGTAAATTAGCCCCCATCGAATCTCTCGAATTATAGAAGTTGTGTCAATGCTATAGTGTGACCATAACTTATAACTATGACAATAAAAATATGGATACTTGATTAAGATTTATTTATTGATTAAAATTTTTGAATATGTGACTTGTTGAATGTATTGTTGTGAATTAATTTGTTATGTGATAATCTTTATAATGATCATATCAAGTTTATTCTGTGAAATTATATGATGGATATTACCAGTTATATGTTTCATTTATATTTTTTCAAAGAGATAATATATTATTTTTGGACGTAAGTTGTTTTGATTTTGGTTTAAGAGCGAATTGAGGTGCTTTGAGTTTGAGTATCTTGTTATTGGATTGGATTGACGTGTGACATTCGATATATTAAATTTTGAATTTAGTTCATTGTAGATTTATAGGATTGTATTTGAGATTTTTGAGTCCAAATATGGAGAATTTTTGTCGCGCTTGCATTTGTGTTTGTCCAAAAATGATGGCTTGTTACAGTGGTATTCTGAACTCTAGTTTTGAATAGGGGTGTTCGGTGCGGGCGGTACAGTTTTTTTCTAAAACCGTAAATCAACCCTCACATGTTGTTTAATCAAATTTTCTAACCATAATTGCACTGCGTAATATCAAAATTTCATTAACTATATCACAAAATTGCGGTACAATGCAGTTTATACATTTTAAAAATATATATTTTTAAATAAAGACATGAACAAAATTTTAAATAATGTGAGGATAAAAAAGTATCATAAAATCGTGTTATATAATATTTAAAATTTTAATATACATTAATTCTATAAACATTTTGAAATATACGATAAAAACTAGTAAGACAATAATAAAGATAATGAAGATTTATAATCATAACATGTATTTTTAATAAAAAGAATATAATTATTACTAAATTTGTATTATTAAATCTAATTTTAATTTATAAGTAAATTATCATAGACTAGTATTAAAGGTAATATAAATAAATATATATACATGTGTGTGTGTGTGTGTGTATATATGATCAATATATAAAATTATAATAATATATCCTCTACCATGAATTTCACGAACAAGGTGATATTGCCTAAGTATATGTTTGGTTCGAGAGTGTGATCTTGGCTCATTAGCCTGTGATACAGTTATATTATTATCTCAATGAAGATCAATAAGATAAGCGATCGATGAAGCCACTCTTAGTGCAGTGATAAACTTCTGAATCCAAGAAGCCTCCTTGTATGCTGCACAAGAAGCAATATACTCAACCTCCATTACAGAATAAGATATTTTCTATTTCTTCGAACTCTTCCAACTTGCAGCACATCCATTTAGAAAAAACACAAAACCAGAATTGGATATTGAGCCTTCCTTGTTTATTTAAAAATTAGCATCAATGTAATCTTTTATAACTAGTTTTTCATCTCCTACATACACTAAGAATTAATGTTTAGTCATCTTTAAGTACTTAAGAATATTCTTGACTATCATTCAGTGACCCTCACCTAGATTAAACTGGTATATGTTGGTCATGCCTAAATCATACAAAACATTAGGACGAGTAGCGTATAGTTCATATGGAACCTTACTCATGTGGACACTATCATCCAATAAATGAGGACTTTGTTCTTTAGAGATCACTAAGCCATGAGACATATAAACGACCCTTTTTGTATCCTACATTTCAAAACGTTGCAAGACTCTATTAATGTATGTACTCTGACTTAGGTCAATCAATCTTCTGAATCTATATCTATAGATCCTGATCCCTAATATATAGGTTTCCTCACCTAAGTTTTTCATAGAATTTTTTTCCCAACCAAACCTTAAAAGCCTGTAAAGAAGGAATGATAGTCCCTATTAGTAGTATATCATCAACATGTAATACTAGAAATGTTACATGGTTCCAATAACCTTTTTATAAATACAAGGTTCGTCTTCATTTTATGTAAAACAAAACTCTTTCAATATTTCATCAAAATGAACATTCAATCTCATTGATGCTTGCTTTAATCCATAAATGGTTCGACACAACTTACATACATTTCCAACATACTTGGAATACATAAAACCTTCAGGTTGTGTCATATACACATTCTTTTTAAGTCTTCCATTAAGGAAATCTGTCTTAACATCCATTTGTTAATTCTCATGGTCATGATAAGCCGCTATAGCGAGCAAAATCATAATGGATTTGACCATTACCACTGTTGAGAAAGTTTCATCATAGTCAATACCATGAATTGTTTTAAACCTTTTACTACCAGCTAAGATTTATAGTTTTGTACATTACCCTTCATGTAAGGTTTCTTTATAAAAAATCATTTAAACCATATAGATTTTACCTCTTTAGATGGATCAACCAAAGTCCATACTTGATTTCATACATGAAATCCATATCAGATTTCATGGCTTCAAGCCATCTCTTAGAGTCTTGACTGTCTATGAAATCTTAGTAGGTGAGAGGCTCGTCCTGATCTATGAGCATCAAATCACCAATTTCAGTCAAGAGAAATATGTAATATCTCTCAGGCTCGTGGCGAATCCTACTTGATCTACGAATCACATGTATTTCTATAGCAGTATTATTATCAACTTTATCTTGTATATCTTGCTCTTGTTCAACTCTAGTTTAATATTATTTTATGTTTCTTGAGACTCATCGAGATCTATTTTTCACTCATTATTTCTTTTAGAGCCTAACTCTCTTTCCAAGAACAAAGCAGTTCGAGCAACAAACATTTTGTTCTTAAAGGATTATAGAAGTAATATTCTTTTGTTTCCTTTAGGTATGTCACAAAATTATATCTTTCTAATTTTGGTCCAACCATGTTTGAAATTAGACGTTTCACAACTCTTCAACATCCCCAAATTTTCATAAAAGGCATGCTTTGACAATTTTCGGTACATATGAGGTCTTTAGACCCTATTTAGTATGAACATGGTTAAGTGTATATACAGCCGTCTTTATGGAATAACCACATAAAATTATTGGAAGATCAACCAGGCTCATCATCGATCGTACCATGTTCAATAAGGTGCGCTTTTTCCTCTCAAAGATCTCATTCCATTGAGGTCTTCTTGGAAGAGTGAGTTGTGATTAGACCTGGCAAAATGGGTTAGGATCTAAAGAACCAAACCGAAATTCATGGAACCGAATCCAATTTTATATTCGAAATTTCATAATCTGATAAATATCTGAAACCAATTAGATCTGAACCAAAAATTACCCGAAATGAAAATTTAACCGAAAGTAATCTGAAATACTAGACCCGATAATGACTTGAAACCGATTAGAACCGAATACACAATCATTTCAACCGAATATGACCCAAAATACAAGATCTAATTCAATACAAATACGAATTAAATCGAATTAGAAAATAGATAATTTTGAATTTTAATCTAAATTTTTAGTTATATCTTAATGATTCATAGTCTATTGTATAATCTACTTTTTGTTCACTAAATTAATCTATTCTTAAGTAAAATTTATATTTAAAATTATTTTATATAATAACTAATATATTTATATTAAGATGATTTTTTTTAATTGTCATAAATTAAAAAATAAGAGGAGAAAGATAATGAATAAATTATTGCTTCAATACACGTATTTAATGACTTTTATTTTAATTTTACTATAAGTAAAAGTCACCTCTTGTCATTGTGCGCATAGGGTAACATACATCACTGTGTATTAACTCTAAACGTCTGGTGCCACTTTGACCTTTCCCGGTAAAAGGGGCTTTCGTCATCTTTCCAAGTAAAAAAGGTTTGTATTCTTCGCAAGATTCAAAATCAAACTTATCCAAAAACCCATACATATGTATTTTTGATAGGCGTTTCTCATTAATATGACATAAACGGCAATGTCATAGGTATGTTTGATTTGAGTCATTTGTTACTCTTATTATATACAGGAGTGTCTAGATTCTCATTATATTATCTCATGTTCAAGTCACATACTTAAAAGTATATAATTTGTATCCAATTTTTAAGTACATTTATTAAGCTAACATTTATATCGCAAAAAATAAAAATATAATAAATAATATTTGAATAATCGAATAAAACATAATGTCATAAATAATGTTTCTAAAAAATTACAATGTATTGCCTCTTGGGCACATACACTTACATTTTCGGATAGATATATGAGGATCTTTTTGGAGTACAGGATTCTGGAGAATTTGGGAATCAAATTCATTTTAAGGAATGTAGTATATAATATCACATATTTTGTTCAATAATTAAATATATTAACAGTAATAAAAATTGGATAAAATTAGGAATTAAAATAATAGAATATTTGAATCTATACTATATTATTAAAATTGCAAGAGCAAATGTTTGGTCCATCATCCGGTCTGGTCATTTTATCTCTAACCCAACTTTAAATACACATGTGTGTCTTCTTCTCAATTTTAAACACACTCTTTTAATTAAAATATATTGTTGCACTTACAATCTACTAACATATTTCAATTTCTTCATTGCCCAACATCTTTAATTTATTTAAAATCATAGCTTATTAATTAAATTTTATGAATATTTAAATAATATTATTATTATATTTATATTAATTAAATTTTATTACTATGTTATATATATATTATCTATATTTTTATAGTGGCAATGTTTGGTTGTTATAGTCTTTTTGTGTCTCACTCAACTTCAAATACACTATTTTAATTAAATAAGGATTCTATTAATATGAGTTGACTATTATCCAGGACTACATTTTCCCTTTCGTCCTCTGTGTAATCAGCCGGATCTTTTTGGAACTGTATATGAGGAATTACAACCTCATTTACCTCATGCTCGAGTATAACTGTAATCAGGAGCTCAATACCTTTGGTCAAAATCTTTGCAAATTTTATATTGGCAGTCTCAAGAAATAACATCATCTTATGCTTCCATAAGTTGTAGTGATCTTTGTCAAATTATGGGATCTTAATGCAAGTTACTTTTTGTGTACTCATCTTTAATAAGATTAAAAATTAAGTGTTTCGAAAGATAATTTTTTATTTAAAATAATTTCTGATCAAAAAAAATTTTTAACTTAAAATAATTTCTGATCAAAAATAATTTTTGGGTAAAAATTATTTCAAATAAAAATTATTTTGAATTAAAAATAATTTTTAATATCTGTATGAGTTGCGGAATATTTGGTTTGTCAACCAGCTTTAATTTCAATTGTGGGTCCCTGATATTGTAGAATGGGGGTTGAATACAATATCAAAATTTATTCAAGGAATTTCGAATTTAAAATATTATTTTAATTTCTCACAAAATATTAATTTTAATGAAATATTGTTCAAGTAGAAGATATGATTTTTAACTTGAAAAGTATTACAAAATTAATATGATGAAAGTGTAAATAACTGTTTAGAATTCTAGAACGATTTAGACATGAATTGTTCTAAAATAACAATTATTATTCAAACTAGCACAGAAAATCTGTGAATATTACAACAGCTTTGTTAATATATAACAATAAAACACAAGCTTCTTAAAACTGAATAAGCAAGTAACAAGATGTAGAATAAGTGTATACAGACTGATTTGTTCAACTTGTTTCAACACATGAAATATGAAGTTATGACCTTATATTTATAGAGGCAGAAAGCTGATATGACTTTCTAGATCAGGACTTTTTTCACACTCTTTTTAAGCATGTATGACTTTCAAATAACACTTGTATGACCTTTAAAATCATTCGGTATGACATTTTAATTTTCCGGTATGACATTTCAATCTTGAGCTCGGTATGACTTTCATTGAACAGCTCGGTATTACCTCGATATTACCTTTGAAGTGGCTTCGGTATGACTTTTTTTATTCAACATTCATTATGACCTTTTTTTTGGCTTCGGTGTGACCTTTCTGAATATAGCTTATATGATCTTTTCTACTCCAAAATTTGGTATGACACTTTTTCACTTGTTCGGTATGACTTTCGATAGTAGCTCGGTATGACTTTGTTCTGCAAGGCCTTGTATGACTTTTTTTAATGCTAAATTCAGTATGACTTTAAAATAAGTCCTTTAGACTTTATTAAAAGTCATACCAAGTCATATCTTTTTATAATAAATTAATTCTACTTAATTTAATTAAATAATTTATAAATTAAATTAAATTCAACTTGAATTAATTTAATTAGATAAATTAATTATTAATTAATTTTTGTTAGTCAAATTAAAATACTATTTTGATTTGTATAACCTTGTTGTTAGCTCTGAAGTCTTTCCGTCTTCGCTATGTCATTATCGATGTAGATCAAACTATTTTGTTCTTCAACAATAACCTTTTTAACTACTTGAACTTTTTGATGACGAATCTTCACTGACATTGTTGACACCCTGTGCACTGGTCTAGTTCACGGATGACTAACTACAACGTTGATTCTCATTTATGTTGTAGTGATATTTATATCTTGTCTTTCTTGTCTTTTTTTTATTTTTCCTCTTCTGGAATCTTTCTATAGGAGGCACTTAAAATCTTATGTATCTTATGAACTCCTTGAGATACAACTCTTTTATTTTACACCGACGTTTGAACATATAAATGAACTTCTTTCAATGTTGAGTAACAGTCTTATCAGAATTCTTCTGATATTCTGATTTTTCTTGTCTAGTTGATATTTTTCATCGTGAATCCTTTTTCAATGTTTATTATTTACTTCACTTTCTTATCTAAGTTGAGTTATCATCTAATTATTATAAATAGGCCTAGTCATATATCTTTCAATCATTACCATAAAATAACTCATGCCTAATTGGGCAAACTTTGAGACATGCTACCAAGGATTAATAATTTTCAGTATAAGATTATACTAAGTTCTTGGGATTTCCTAACCTTCCAAGATGTTGTGCTCATCAAGTTTCGGGTCCTCTTTAGACGTGACACGGGCATTTCTT
Source organism: Oenanthe sinensis (assembly GCA_028671895.1). NCBI lineage: Eukaryota > Viridiplantae > Streptophyta > Magnoliopsida > Apiales > Apiaceae > Oenanthe > Oenanthe sinensis. The sequence goes on from CM053795.1 coordinate 19,904,884, forward strand.
ATACCTATTACTTTCGAGCACGTAAAGTGTCTTTATATCCGCGCATATATTGTGCTTCTTTCATTGATGATTATATGTTTCTCAATGAACCCTTCTCCCATATGTAGGCCCTTTGTGGCTTTTTCATTTATTATCTATGTTGATCATGCGTGACTTTTGTTGTACCATTTTCCTAGTAAGATCAACTTTTAGCTTGTGCTTTATAAGTTAGGGATCAATCCCTGGCATTTCAGCCGCTATCCAAGCGAACACATTGATGTTCTCTTGAAGAAACATGATGAACTTTCCCTTTAAGGGTTCCTGGAGCGAACATCTAATTTAGATGGTATTTCGGGATCGTTTTGAGATAGAGAAATGGGGATCAAGTCCTTAACAGGTTTTATTTTTTTCTCTTCATGTTCTCGGACATCCATGTCCTCAATTGGCAGTACTGGCCCTCGATCTCATCAGGCTTTAACATGGCTACATAGCAACTCTTTGTTATCTTCTGATTTCTTTTTTCTTTACCAACTCCGTTCCTAGTTGGGAATTTGAGTTCGAGGTGGTAAGTAGAGGTCACAGCCTTGAAAGCATGCATCAATATCCATCCAAGGATCACATTATAAGAAGACACATCCTTGATTTTGAGAAAGTTCAACATTTGAATGGCCATGCGAGGCTCTTGCCCAATTGACATGGGCAGTTGAATTGTTCCTTCGAATTTAGAATTGACTTCGTTGAACCGTTAGATAGGCATGTCAGAGGGTATTAACTGAGAGTCATTTTACTTCATCTTGGGGTATGCATCATGAAGAATGTCTACCAACATCTCATTGCCTTAAAAGACTCATTTCACTTAAGAGTTGCTTATCACAGGTGTAATGATCAGCAGGTCATCATGGGGAGACTTCACCCCTTCTAAGTCAGTGTCATCAAAGATATACTCACATCAGTTCTTGCACGTTTCGGTGCTTCATCACTTGTGGTCTTCTTCATGCTTTCTTAAGCTTGTACTTATCAGCCCTTTCTTGCAGCTTGTGCTTGTTTTTCGAGACGTATTTAGCTAAAGATATCTTGAAGTAGACATTTATCGTACCTTGTTAAAGGGCAATCATAACAACCTTATCATTTAGGTTAGGGACCTTCAAGACTTCTTCAGTGAATCAATTCAAGTAGTCTCGAAGAGACTCGTTCTTTCTCTATTCTAGGTGCATCAGAGATGCAAAGCTTTTTCTCATGGGTCTTTCCATAATAACTTGAGCGATCAAGGCTCAATTAGATCATCAGAATTAATTATCTCATCTATAAAGTGAGGATTTGAATAATCAGGATCTCCGAGGGGTATTAAATCAGTTAGATCAGCCCTTGGGGTTTCAACCCTTGATTCGGGAGCATCAGCTCTTGTCCTTCGTGGAGTTGGATCTAGATTGATCACCGAGGGCGCACGTTGCCTTGAGGACTGTTGATCTTGTCTATGATCCAAGTCTCTCTTCAACTCCTGAATATGTGTTTCATGCACAAGGATACCATCTTCTATCTCTTGCCTGTCACGGTATGCCTCTAGTGGTCTTCGAGAATGGAGGATGTTATTATGAATAGGGCATTTGTTAGGACGTCTTTTTCTAGAATTTATATCTTCATGAGTTGATATTTCGTCATCCATAGTGTATATTCTAGAGAAATCACGATATCTACTATGATGTATGGGCTCAAAGCCTTCGATATAGATTAGCACATACTTTCTTCCCTTGTAGGTCCACACAGATAGGGAAAAGGGGGAGGGAGATCACTCATTTCGGTAGGTTAGAAGGGTGGTAGCCCAAGACTAGGGTTTTGCATTGTCTGCAGTAGGATAACAGTTGTGAAAACTTGTAATCTCGTAGGAGCATTCATCAAACGTGATGTACCCATATAAAGTTATGGATTTGATCCTTAATTTTGGGGATTTTGAATCGTCCCTTGAGATTGGGGATTCGTCCCATGGGGTTCGAAACTCGTTCATTTGACACTCATGCCTTGGAAATTCATCCCTCGAGTAGTTGTGGTTGGAGGAGCTCCTATTGTGGCGACTCCGATGAAGGAGGTTGATATTCAAATCTAAAAGTGTTTCGTGTTCTCGCCATGGTTAATGCTCATTTTCCAAAGATGACGCCAAATGTTATGGATCAAAAACTATGGTATATTAATTATGATGCATGTCGGAGGTTATCGAGTTTTATTGGTTGCGCTTGCTTGTCCAAACTATATTTGTTCTAGTAAAATGCCTAGGTATCTCAAGCGTGTTGAGAATCAAGGCAGGACGTAGTTCTAAGAATGAGGGATTATACCCTTTGCATAGACGATGAAAGTCTTAAAATCATATTAGGGTTAGGAACATTAATGGATGATACCCTTGAAACTTGATGGTGATGCCCTCGAGGCTTAGTAGTGCCCATAGGGCATGGTGATGATAGGCTTAGTAATGTCCATTGGCCTTAGTGATGATTCCATCGGGGCTTAGTAGTGCCCTCAAGGCTAAGTAATGCCCATGGGGCATGGTGATGGTGCCCTTAGGACTTAGTATTGCCCATTAAGGCATAGTGATGATGCTCATGGGGTATGGTGATGGTGCCCTCGGGGATTTGTGACATATGGAGTTGTATCCATAAATTTTGTCCCCATTGCTATTCAAACATATGCAAACATATATAGTAGTTTGAGGGACTTGTTACTCAAATCCCATTAATATGGGATAAGTTTAAGTCCTTTCACTCCTATAAATTAATTGTGAGTCTCTTTATATAGTAAAAAGAATATAACTTGTTTCACATCTCCTCGATGTGGGAAAAGTAAATGTCTTTTATATATGATTTTTCAAACTCATAATCTTTGTAGGAATATAATTCTTGGGGAGGAAGTAACCTCATTAGATGGGTTTGTAGATCATTCCTTATGGAAACCAACTCCTTATATAATAATAAAATTTTCGATCTTTATTAATTAGGCCTTCCTTGCAGACCAATTCAGGTCTAATTAATGCGACATTGATTACGCCTCTAGGGTTATTTTTAGCCCATATCAATTATATTTAAATTATAGCATATATTTTTTTATTAAAAATAATGTTACAATCCTCCTTCTTAATAATAAAATAAATAAATTACCACATTAACTTAAATATTTAAATTATATAAAATAATTTAAGTATATTATATATATTATACATACAATTCTATCAACAGTGTAATCTTCTTTTATACAATTGTTCACGGGTAATATTATTTTATACTTAAATTATAAAATATAATTTATAATTTAGGAATAATATTATAATATAATTTTTATCTAGTATAGTTGTATTAACATTTAACTCAATTTTATCACCGTTTTTTAATTTATTTAAAATTATAACCTATTAATCATATCTCATGAATATTAAAATAAAAAAATAATATATCATAATAATATATAAATAACATATAAGTAATAAATAATAACAAAAATTACTATATTAAATTAAATAATCGTATAAAGTAATTAGTATATAATTTATTAATGTAATATGTGGTTTGCACGGATTATAAGTTAGTATATGTTAAATTTGAATAATGAATTTGAGTAGTTTTAGAATATAGGGTTTTAAAACACTATATATTTATTAAAATCTCCTTATTCATTCGTATTCATCTCGAGCCACCAAGACTTAACAATTGTAGATCTCTCTCAATACAAATTTTAATTATTGTTTCTTCACATTTGTTATTCAAATTCGTAGGATTTTTCTAACACGACTCAATTATCTTGTAAAATTAGTAATAAATTCATGGTAAGTCGGAATTCAGTAATTATATACTTTTTAGAAAGATTTTTTTGTTCGCTACAACTTTCATATTTTAAGTTTCCTGGAAATATTATTTAGAGGGTGAAAACAGTCAAATACATATTTGATCTGAAATCATGGAAAAATTCGACGTTTGAGATGTTTGAGGTGTGATACTTTCAATTGAGTAGTATAGATTGAATATGTATTCTAATACAGTTTGAACTTTTATTTGCATAAGAGGTAACTAACTTTCCGTTATTTTGTATTATTGTGAAATATGATTTTGTATTGTTAGATTATTTGTCCTCAAATATTTATATTGACACTGGATATTCGAGTTATTTATATTTTAGATTTAATTCATTATAAAATTTTAAAATTGTATTGAAATTTTTTAGTCCAAAATGTATAACATTTTTGTCATGTTTTCATCTGTGTTTGTTCCAAAAAGGGCGGGCGATTATACTTATTCTACTAATTATTAAAAGAGGGATTTTAAGGTGTTGGTTAGGAATTAGGATGATACTCGGTACCAGACTACCAGCCATGTGTCGCATTTATTTTTATATAATTATAAACTATATATTTTATATAATTTTTAACTTTGCGAATTTATAGTTAATTTTTAATTTTTATGTAGCAGAAGATCTAATTCAGATTTAATAATTCAAGCAATAAAAATATAATATTAAATATTATGTAATAGACGATATTTTAAAAATAGTATAATGTATAACAAGAATGGATAATTCAAATGACAAGAACTTATCCTCTAATGTTTCAAATTCGAAATTACGAATTTCAGATGCCGGATATCTCACGTGCAAACTTGTTGAAATTATTCAAATATACTAGGGAATTTGCCCGTGCTTCGCACACGGGTAAGATTATAAATAATAAAGAAATTCAGATAATTTAAAAAAAAATTAAGAAATTTGAGCATTAATAAATTTATATATAATTTATAAAAAATAAAGGAATTTAATTAATTTAAGTAACTCTTATTCATTAAGAATAATAATCATAATTATAAATTTAAAATACATGTGAGAATGTTACATATATATTAAAAATATAAACAATCATCCCACGAGAAAAAAATTAATATGTCTAAAAATATTAAAACATTTCAAAATGGTGAAGAAAAATTAAGTAACAATCATCCCATACGAAATAAAATTCAAATTCAAATATGTCTAAATTATTCGAACATTGCCAAAATTGTCAAAGAAAAATGAAGTCTCACAATAAGAAATATGTGAAAATATATTCTCCAAACATTTTAAAATCTCTGGTATCTTCCATCCAAAAAACAAATTTTAGTAGACAAAAACTCCTCTCCATTTTTCTTGTCATGTTGAAAAATAAAGACAGTCACTACCTAAAAATTATAATTTAATATATGGCATGCATGATATTTTTTATTCTCAATAAATGAAAATACCAGTTTAATCTTCTTGTTGCAAGATTTAGCTGAACTTGGAGTATTTCATAGCTCAACATTCTAAAAATATTGAAGTATTGAAGTATTTGTAATTTACACAAGTATTCAAATTAAAGAATTATATTATTGAATAATTAAAAAAGAAACTCACATCTCCAACACTGGAAATTTTAAAATCTAAAATTTTCTGTACTGATTCAGAAGTCGATGCTTTTGAGTTTTTAAAAATATAAGTATCAATAACGTCATATAATGCACTATTATTGGTGATTATATTTAGTTCAATCTATAATGTCTTCTAAGTCCTAAATAAACATATGTTTTTAGATAATTTCGGGATGAGTCAGAGTCGAACCCACGTCCATGACTGATGATAAACACATTATGGTGATTATATTAAGTTCAATCTATAATGTCTTATAAGTCCTAAAAAATGTAATGACATCCAATATTTTTATTCTTTAATTAAAACATATAAAATGTGTGATTTGTTTTTGAAATATTAATAAAATATTTAAAATTTTAACTTAGATATTATAAATTAACTGTATATTATGTGAAAACAGAGATAAATAATAGAAATTTTGACTAACAAATAAAAAATATTAGTAAGAGCAAGTCCAAATGAAATGGTATTGGAGGTATTATTTCTATAATACTTATAACATCAATGATAGAACATAATACTCTCATGCAATGTAAGTGAAAAATTGAAGAAAAATGAATATAAAAACATCTATTTTGACATATTCAATGTTATATTTTATATTATTGATTGAAAAGTTACTTAATTCGTTGAGTAACTTCAAAATTCAAATTCACAAAATGAAATTGTTTGGGTAGGTGTAAATTAATTAAAGTAAACTTTGAATACTAAAAAATGAAAGTGAATTCACAAATTTATTTTTACCTAAATGGGGTTGTGCCGAAGAGAGTATTGTTTTAAATGCCAAGCACGTTAAAACCGGTCATCTAAGTTTGGAGGATAGTAGACATTGGATTAAACATGGAACTAAAGTCCAAATCAACCTTTTTGACTACATTAAATCACCCAATAAATAATAATAATAATAATTACTACATGATGCATATATTTCTAAATTTTAATTACATGCATATATTAAAAATAACAAATAAATGAAATTCGTTAAAATGAAAATGTAGAATTTTCACAACATTTGGCTAGAATAACACAATATTAAAGAAAAATTTATATTACAATGAAAACTAACATATAATGTATTTAACATATAGTAATAAGCAGTGCTTGACATTTTTATTTTAAGAAATTTAAGGTAATAAAAATAAAATACCATGTATTATTATTTTAAATTAGTTATTCATTTATTATATAAATAATTAAATGAATTTTTTGAAAAATACCAATTTTTTTATTATTTTTTCTAAAAATTTTATTCTTTTTATTTTTTTTTACAAAAATACATTTTTTAAAGTTTGTTTTTGCAAAAATACGGTTTTGCAACCAATAAATGCAACTAAAATTAACCTCAAATGCAATCACGGACAACTTGAATTTGTTTTAAAAAAAGTTGCATTTGGTTACAAATTGTAGATAAAAAAGTTGCATTTGATTGCTTTTATTTTTGTAAAAAAAATTCAAAAAAAGTTTAAAAAGTAGTATTTTTGATAAATATACATAATTAATTTAATAGTATACAAAAGAATATAAACAATTAATAATTTAATGGACGCTTCATTTTTTTTCCCAACAATGAGGTCTCATCTGTGGTGAAGTGGGTTCGTATAATTCAACTACTACTGCCAGCAAGTGGGGTGATGCCATGGCCTGTGATGCCTAGATAAAAGTAATGTGGAACATCATGCAGCATCCAGAATGAAGTATTTTGCATGTAACTTGTGTAAATTAACATTCCAAATGCACGCAACTTGTGTAAATTAACATTCCAAATGCTTAGGAAATGTACGTGTGCCAATCAAAATCTATGTATAAACTTAACAATTGCTGGTATTTCTTTCCTCATTTAATTTCTTCCATTCTCCTGTTTGTCCAATTTTTTCAAGCCTATGTTAGACTGTTAGTCATTAGATGCACGTAAATTACATGATTCATATGCCGATTTGTAATCCAGTACTGCATTACATGATTCTAATTTGACGCCTTTCTTTGGTTGAAACTCAGGAACTATCAATCTATCAACAGCTTCTGCAATGCCTTAGGCTGCACAACCCAATCAGGAATAGCAATGCCAAATGTCTCGCCATGCAAATTAGAAGCAGTCATGATAAAATGCAAGTAACTTGGATGAGTAGTAGTGAATTACTGTGGTTGGGGAAATTATTTAGGGGCTGATCAAGATGGAGCTCCAGTATGTTGAGGCATATTCCGGGAAAGTAAAAATCAACTGCTTCACATGGGTGGAGAAATAGTGTTCAAACCTGAAGGCAAGAAACAATGTAAAGACCATGCAAATATAGGAGTGCAACACTTGCACCTATACATGAGAAAAAATGAAAATCTAAACAACAAAACTGAACCTTAATTATGCCTATATAATGCAATCCTAGAAAGCAACACATATGTTTTTGTCGAGGCACTCGAGAACACGTTCCAACTTGGATTTTTCAATATTATAAAATTATAAAATAGATTAATTCATATTAAATGGGAGTTTCATACTAAACGTAAGTGCACCTAGGACACAAATGATATAGCACCATCCCAAAATCTATCATATCAAATACCAGCTCAACTAAATAGGAATAAAAAATACTTTGACATAAACTTATCCTAATCCTTATTTCTTAAACTGCATTGATATGAGATCCCGCCTGTGGGCCTTGAAATTTCTGAGACTGCATTGTCATTTCCTTTCTCAGTGTAATGTTTAATAATGCTTAACATCCATAAGACCCTCATCATTCTCAGAGTCGAGCCTCTCCTCGGGGAAAACCCCATGAAAGCCATTTACCTAGAGTCTTGAACTTCCGTTGCAACTACCACCTCAAACACCACCTGACCTGTATACTATACAGGCTAATAACTCATGTAAATAGCTTAAATCACCATCAATACAAAGACAGATATAACATATAACAATTCCCTAGTAGTTCTGAAATCACTCCACTTACATACTTTGACTCGACCAATTCCACTTTACCATCGGCATTTGGAAAGTTCGAAATAATTGGGATTTTTTTGGGGGATTGTTTCTTCTTCTGCTACGTTTTCTTCATGGACTGCTATATTTTCTTCATGGTCAGGAAACTGCGCCATCCTTGATAATATTGCAGATAGACACCTGCAAGATATTAACAATCGCAAGATCTTTGATATTAATAATGAAGTTGCATATAAAGATTCAACTTTCTAAAATGCAGCACGATAGTTAATGCTAGATGTAGATAATTGCCCTTGTGTCCCAGGCATATTTTAAATTCCATTTCTCTCCAGCATAGCAACCATTCTGCAAATTCATAAATTATAAAGAGTCAAGTATCAACTTCACATATTCAATATAAGCAAATGTAGTGCACTGCTTTCAACTGGATTTAATTGCAAGAATACACCTCTTGAGTTACAGATCTGACCTACATTAATGCCTCAGAGATACAGGTACAGAAAACTAAAAAAAATTATAAAAAGGAAATAAAAAAATAAATGCAAAGAGAGACTATTGATTGCAACTTCTTGGGATCACTCAAATACTCATATTAAAATTTTATTATAACTTGTACCAGATTATCATTAGCATCTACATGTTTTTGAAATATCATCCCACATCTATATATGACAACTTCTGCTCAATTCTCCTATTTGTGAATCATAAGGATTAAAGGGGGTACCATGCACATAAAATATTATACGGATATAGCAAGTTCGATTAGTATCGTGCTGGCAGGTAACACTCTTCAGTGGCAATAGAAAAGGAAACATACTTCCATGAACAGGCAAAATGATTGCTTCATGCTTCCGTTCTACTTGATTAATATACTTGTATGCATTTAAATCCCCCGAGCCTTTCATGGCACCACAATTATCCATTGTTTCATAATTGTTCCAGAGCCCCCGCCAGCAATCCTCCTAGAGACTTATACAATTCTTTAGATCTTTAGAGCTTAAGGATGTTACCAATTCGGGAGCATTTACACCAACAATAACCATATCAGCAAGCAAGAGAGAGCTGTTTTGGATCTTAGGATTCATTATATCAGTCAATCTGCAAATTCTGGAAACCAAGTGACACGTTAAAAACCATTCCTGCTCTCAACACCTTATCATTCTTGCTATTAAGACTCAACCCTGACTCACGGAACTCGAGACCAATTTTAGTTCTAATTATAATCTGCAAGTGCGCAATCAACTCTGGTGCATCCTTCTCAGCTGCAGAAAGGGCTGCTTGATAACACGTCTTAAAAAATCTCATACCCCAAGCTAAATAATTAAACAATATTTGGAAGTGACCATTAGGTCAACAATGGAGAGCAAATATTTAACCATAGAACTGAAAGATTAGAGTTATGACAAAATAGTATATCATGTTTGGCAAGCAAGAATGAATTGCAATGGCAATGCAATAATGAATTTAAATTATTCTAAATAATGATAATATAAAATAAATGTCTCAATTTATGTCCCATTCAATTTTTATCTACTAAAAATAAAATGCTATAGCATATGAATGCAATAGCCCAGTGCAATTAATTCCTAAAGTAGTGACATAAAATGCAATATCAAAACATAAAGCTATAATTTGTGAGCCTACTAAAGTTACCACACACCACAACAAACTTACCTCATATGAAAATTCATGTTTTGCACAACCCAATCAGGAATAGCAATGTCAAATGTCTCTGCACACAAAATGGAAGTAGCCATGACAAAATGCAAGTGACTTGGATCAGTAGTGGTGAATTGCAGTGGTTGGGGAAATCATTTAGGGGCTAATCAAAATGGAGCTCCAGTACTTGTTGAGGCATCTTCTAGGAAAGTAAAAATCAACTGCTTCACACGGTTGGAGAAATAGTCTTCAAACCTGAAGGAAAGAAACAATGTAAAGACCATGCAAATATAGGAGTGCAACACTTGCACCTACACATAAGAAAAAAAATGAAAATCTAAACAACAAAACTGAACTTAATTGTGCCTATATAATGCAGTCCTGGAAAGCATCACATATGATTTTGTCAAGGCACTCGAGAACACGTTCCAACTTGTCCCCAGCATGAGGATCGCATGCGTTCACTATAGCAGAGATATATTATTGTTTTAACACAATAGTAAAGAACATAGCATGCAGCTACAATTTTTAATTCTTTTTTGGATGGATGATTCATTAAAAAAAAAAAAGAAACGAACTTGCTCAAAATGGGGTTTACACTGAAAACAACGAATTAATACAACAAACGAATTGATACAACAAACAATTTAGCAAATTAATCTGTAAAGCCACAAACTATGAAATTAACATATACCATCACATAAAGCTATCACACACCTTTATTCTCTCCTTATAAGTTAACACATATACAATATAGTACCGGAAAATTCAACCTTACTTCATTATCTGCTTCAAAATCTTCAAACTAACATATCTGAAAAAGACGATTAAAAGGTTGTATAAGCTCCTAGTGGATGTCCTAAGAATTTAATATCTGCAACGGCTCTTAATTAGTATTCTGCAATGTCAAGAACTACACCACCACTCACTCTGAAGTTCCGATTAACAACCTTGCCACTGATACATCCACCGCGGTAATGCTGTCCAATTAGTATATCGTCTAACTGATCATGGGATAACCAAAATCCAAGGTACATATCTTTAGAAATCATAATTCAATATATCTTAAAACTTTCATCATAAAGATGATAACGATAAATGATAAACATCCCAATAGATCGAATGACTATGTAATGAGATTGTTAAATACTTAAAGATGATAAATGAGTAATAATTTCAAAATTATAGTTTACTTATGTCCACAAATTTGGCCTTTTTGTGCTATATTCACTTCTCATCTACTGTGAAGACTTGAAAAAGATGACAAAGAACTTCTGAGCAATACAACCAGGCCTCCCTTTAACTTTTTATTTAAGTCTCCTAGATAATATGTAGCATAATGATCCCAAATTATTTCATTCTCAAAGCCCATAATAGTTGATGACATAGAATGATGGAATTCGACAAAAATGCAATCCTATAGTCCTATTTATTTTAATAAAAACTTCACTATTATATAATTTTACAGTATGTACACAATAGTTGTCAAGCTTTGGCAGGGAAATGACTTGACGGTTATAACACATAATCATCTCATGAGTCAAGAAGTTTTGACTTATTAAAAAGATCTATGTCTTTTTCGGAGCTCATTTATCATTGATATTGTTCAGTTTTTAATATTTTAGTCATCATATATCTGCAACTCTGCTTATCAAGTATACGGAGAAACAATAGTATATAATAAAGTAAAAAAATATACAGAGACAATTATGAGGAAGAATGAGTAATCTGAAATGTTCATAGCTAAGTCTTAAAATATAAAATAGTGACACAATCAGGTGAGAATGAAATAATAAGAAATGAAAAGACTTAATTATCAGATAACTTCCTTGGACAGAGCCTCTCCAGTAGCATTCATTATCAGATATTCAACATAATCCAACATAATTATCTTCCTCAGTGCTTGAAAATCATTCATTATCTCCCTCAACTTGATCGCAGTCCATTTGTGATCACACACCTGGTTCTATCAACTGCACTACCTTCTAAAGGCTACTGAGATTTTATAATTCGCATAATTGGATTTGTCAAGTGATTCAAGCCTGAGCTTTACGATTATGGCTACCTAAAGAACCAATGGTATATTAGAGTCCATACGATCCCTAATTCCACGAAGAATCTTAGTTTTATGAGTTGATATAGCCTCTTGGTTGAGGTTTTGAGATCAAGAAACAGATTATTAATCCCTTTAATTGCTTTCTTGATTGCCTCAACTTCTTGAAAAAAGGCCATTGTCTTCGTCCCTAGGACTAAGTTGACCTTTTTCGAAGTCCCTCGGAGATTGAAGATCATCATCTATCTAAAAAATGAAAGAATGACAGCTAGAGAATAAGAATTTCCTTCTTCCAATATATTACGATTCATATATGAATTGTATGATATATTTTTGATTCTTACCTTGAGGATATATTCAACAGTCATGGTGCAAAAAAATAAGGTTTGTGTTTCCTACCAAGTTACCTTATATCAGATTTGTATCCGTAAAAGGAATATCCGCAAGGAGCTCAGGCGACATATAATTAGGAGTGTCAACAACCTGGACACAATTTAAAGTCGCATGTTAAGTACTGATATAAAAAGTAGATCTTTTTTTAAAAGATAGATAAAAATCAAATATCGAGGAAGCAAGTTATTCTGATTGAAGCAATTTAAGTGCTACAATATTCAAACACATGCAGAAGAAAAGGAAAGCATGCATAGCTATTGAAACCCCAAAAAGATGAAATTAAAACTGAGCTATAAGATATATGGTAGTAGAAAAGTTCAAAATCGATACTGTTTTAGCTTTCGAAAATCTTCCACTTGGTCCGCCAGGAAAATCGATACCATAAGGCAAGTAATTAGCTCTTGCTAGTGACACAATTTGATTATTATTACCTGACACACTCTCCTTGTCTGTCCTTTATCATTTTTGGTTTATCTTGGGAACTGTGTTGGCAGAGGAGGAGGAAGAAGATAAAACCCAAATCAAAAGATATGAAGACTCTGAGACATGAATTTGAATTCAAAAAAAAATGAAATCGTTAGCATTCAAATATCAATCGTGTATCAAGACATCTGAAAGTATATATCGTAGAAATTTTAAAATAGCAAGCAGGATGAGCTGTGACAATTTTGAATTTGAAGAAATCAAACTATGTACGTATGGATCATAGCTGCAAACAATAAACATAAGTCATGGCATAAAAGTTGGATTTTGAATATGCAGGTAGAGTGGGAGTTATATACGTATTCACGGTCTTTCCAAGATAAGCATCTGCAATTTCCTTCATCTTTGTCAGCATAAAAGCACCAATCTGGCTTTGTGAATACTGTTGACCATTGGCCTCAACCCAAGCATCTCCATTGGGAGCCCTTCCAATCTTATATGGAAACATCTTCATTTCTTTCTGTGTTTGTTGAACATCAAAAAGCCTGTCTATCAAATGCTTATATACTAAAATTGTGTTAAAGGTTACCACCGATGGCGTTGTGCAAGATCCCTCAGCATTCTCGATTACTTTTAGAGCCTGAAAGGAAGTCATATCAGTGAAGATATAAAATACAAAATCAACAATTTTAAGATAGACAACACATCAGAAAAACATAAGATTTTAAAATTTGAAGAACGTGTATACCTAAATGGCCGGGCAAGACTGGCCTATTTACTGTGGAACTTGCCAAAAGATTGTCTTAGGCTTGTGTTTCAGGTCATAGTAATTGTGCCTCTTGACGATATCAAGCCGAACAATCTCTAAAACCCCTGCAGCTACCATAGCAAATATTAATATAACCAATCATGTGCCCATTCTTTGCTGTTGAGTTATGCCATTTAAGTGGCATGTCCACTTTCTTGCAACTGGAACTATTTTCTGATCATACATAGGAACCCAAAAAATGACACTAATGGTATCTAATATGCAAAGAGTTGCTGGTCAAATTTCAAATCCAGAATTTCTAAGGCCTATATCCATGTAAATTTCTTGCAACACAAATAAATACACATGACCGTATATTTAATATTGGACATGTTTCCAAACTCAGGAGAATCTCCCCACAATGATTATTAACATTGAGATACAAATCAGAAAACTCAGTTACTTCTTTTGGAACAGCCCCATTAAACTCATTAAAATGCAAGACATTGAGTAAATAAGAAGAGCATGTAAACCTTTTTTTCAAAAATGAATGTAGCAATTAATTTAATTTTCTTTCATCATACATAATTATTTTGTGACACCAAACTGATTTACTGATTTTAGTATTTTATCAAACACATAATATGCATAATATCAATTTACAACTTGTCATGTGAATTGTGTAAATGTATATGACATTAACAAAACTAATCCATCAACATACATACATACATATATATATATATATATATATATATGAAACGTTATGGTATTATACAACTTAGACTTCGAAGGAGATGACAGGGTAACCATGGGCCTTCGTTTCTGTCCTGCAAAAAAAAGGAGCATATGTCTTGTCGATGAAACACGTTTAATTCTAACAAAGCAAGTGTAAAACAACTTGACTTACCTGATGAATCATCTTTTCTGGAGTATAATCCATATACAATTATGGGTTTTGCTAAGTCAAGCTCTTTCATGGAATATCCTCTAACTAATCAAAATTAAAATTCTGAGCATATAAATTTTTGAAATTCACTGATCATAGAACAATTACTATTACATAGTAATTGTAATAGCCTCTTATAGTCTTATTGAGAACTGTGAGAGAATAAAATCATAACAATAAGTAATGACACTAAGATGAGGCAATGTTTCACAACGTAGTAGCAACACATATTCATATTAGAACCAAACTTTGGCGTACCAATTAAGACTAACATGACAGCGCATAAAAGCTATTGATCAAAATAATACCTCAATGACTTGTAGAGTGAAACAAAGGCGATGTTGATACTTGGATATTAGGTTTGTGATTCTCTGAATTGATCCGGATCGATTGAGAGCTAGTTTCAACAGGATTGATACGACGTCTGGATACTGCAACAAAAACGTCAATTGCATGACATTAACAGACTTTAATAATACACGTACATATATACATGATTATAATAGTAGACAATACCAGGCTTAGGCTTCGAAGGAGATGACAGAGTAGCCATGGGCCTTCGTTTCTGACCTGAAAAAATAGGATTTAAAAACAACAAACATACAATACCAAATAAGCCTAGTAAAACTACATATCTTACCTGTTGAATCATCTCTCCGGGAGCTAGAATCCATCTACGATTATTGATATTGCTCTTCGAATATGGTCTGTGTCATTGAAGCTGCTCGATGAATATCCTCTGTTAATTTGAATTTCGAAAACAAAGAATAACAATACAATTGATCACAGCTCAATAACATAAACGTGATTGGAGGCATAATATAAGCATCAGTAGTATCATATAATGCACTGTTATGTGTGGACTACGTTTAATTTTATACAAATAAAAGCAGTGATGCTTTGATAAAACAAAACTTAAAGTTTGAAATTTGCAGTAATTAGTACTCTACAAAGTTCAATTCTAAAAATATGGACACCATTAAATTATTAAATATGAGGCAGAGACGTCACAAAATATTACCAAATTTGGAAACCGAAGATCATATTGATTTTGGAAATAATTGATAGCACTTATCATTGTTAGTTGATTGATCCATAAATTAAGGAAATGTTTTATTTTGAATTTAATTGTTAGGTGCAAAAAGCATGGAAAGTGGGTAAAAAATATTTTGACCCATGGGTAAATATTTAATTATCTACGGGTCGTATCAAAATATATGGGAAGCTAGTATAAATTCCGACCCATGGGTAAAAATTTGTATATGTGGGTAATCCGGGAAGAGTAAATTACTATAATACCCGAGAATTAAAAGAAGAGTTTAAAAATTTAGAAGGATAAAATAGGAATTTATAGGGGAAAATATTAGCAGCTATTAAGAATATATAGATTATTGTACGTCAAAAAGATGGTTGCACTGCCCAAAATATTTTTATGAATTCGACTCTAGCTAATTCCGATATTTTTTGGAAGAGATAATTATTTATAAAATTATAAGGCTATTTATTAAAAAAAAATTGTTAACTGAAAAATACAATCTCTCAAGAAATCTACTCTAAATTAAAAGAAAAACCATTTTTAACTGAAGTCAACATAAATTTCTTTAAGTTTATGGTATAAGAAAATTGTATATGAAAAAAATAAGGTGTCTAGGTTCAATGTACTACACTACTACTATAGTAGTTATCCTTCTAATTCTCTACTTCATTGCCTTGAATTAATCAACCTCACTAAAAAAATTTGTACAAATTTGTCAAAAAGTTTAATCAATATAAGTGTTTGATTATCATCAATGAATCATGGCAGAAGTTGATCCATGTTTCACCCAAGCCATTGAGCATAGGCCTAAACTCACTATCACTGAAGCTGAAGGCATTCCATTAATTGATCTTTCTATGCCAAACAAACAACTGCTTGTTTCCCAGATAGGTGATGCTTGCAAAGACTGGGGCTTTTTCCAAGTGATCAACCATGGGGTTCCTTTAAAATTACGCGAAAAGCTTGAACATGCATCGAAGAGTTTCTTTGCTCAGCCTAAAGAGGAGAAGCTCAAGGTGAGAAGAGATGAAGTGAATCCATTTGGTTATTATGACACTGAGCATACAAAAAATGTTAGAGACTGGAAAGAAGTTTTTGATTTTACAGTGGAGAATCCGACAATATTGCCAGCTTCTCCTGATCCTGATGACAAAGAGCTGATCATGTTGGTTAATCAGTGGCCTGAAAATCCTATAAACATGAGGTATATATTCAATTACATAATCAGCTTTATATGTTCATGTTGTTAAAAATCCCGTGTCTCCAGTTTTCTTGTTTTATGACCAACTATTTCAAAACTTTAACAATTTGATCCTATGCTTCTAACACTTTTAGTGGACCACTATAACAACCCCTCTAATGGGGGGTACAAATGCAAAATCCTGTTAAAAGCCAACAAGAATAAACAAAGGTGTCAATGATTTGATCAAGAAATTTCTTATCTGATACCATGTTAAACGACAAACTATGTCAAAAATGCTAAATAGTTGTATAACTTGTAAATTTTCTAATATAGTAATATGTAGCTTGCACGAGTTGCAACAGCTTCATGCTTGGCTTTACTAATAGATTGACTCAATCAGGGAGGCATTTGAAGAATATGCTCAAGAAGTGTCAAAGCTCTGTTACAAATTAATGGAACTCATAGCCTTGAGCTTAGGCTTGCCAGCAAATAGATTTAATAAATTCTTCAAGAACTCAACTAGTCGAATCAGGCTCAATCATTATCCACCGTGTCCTGTTCCTGACTTGGCCCTTGGTGTTGGTCGACACAAGGATGGCGGTGCTCTAACTGTTTTATATCAGGATGATGTTGGAGGACTTGAAGTGAAGCGGAAAACTGATGGAGAGTGGATTCGTGTCAAGCCTACTAAAAATGCATATATCATCAATGTTGGTGACATAGTCCAGGTATAATTCTTGCTTGATATTACTATTACTGGTACAGTATGTATTAGTGATTCAGTTTTTGTTTACTGACGAATAACAAATGAATTCGAGTTTCTACAAGTTTAACACATGAGTTTTATACAGGTATGGAGTAATGATAAGTACGAAAGTGTGGAGCATAGAGCAATGGTGAATTCAGAGAAGGAAAGATTTTCCATTCCATTTTTCTTTAATCCCGAGCACTCGACTATGGTGGAACCTCTAAATGACTTGACAGACGATGAAAATCCTCCCAAGTACAGAGCATATAATTGGGGAAAGTTTAACATGAACCGAAGACGTAGTAATTTTAAGAAACTTGCAGCTGAAAATATTCAGATCTACCATTTCAAGGTATCAACATAGCAAGTATGGAAAACTGATGTTAAATGTTCAACCTTGTGAGCTTTTCATCATGTCATTAATAAGCACTTATTTGGTGATGGTGGAAGATAAGCATAGACAAATTGCTATAACTATTTATATTCTCCTGCAAGTTGTAGTATGTTCAAATTTTTACATAAGACTGCATTTATTTATCTTGCAAGAAAAATAAAGTTCGTTTTGTATAGATGTATAGTAAAGATCATAGTTTTGATGTTGGAAAACTCTAGACTATTTTGTTTAGAGCCCTAAATGAGCCGAAACACTCACAAATGGTTCCAGATTCGGTTGATTAAACTTCACCTCGAACTCGGTTCCATAATAATAAACTGAGGTCAAACATGATGGCATGCTCATAACAGGCCTTAGGAACGGGGCCGACAACTAAACAGGGGCGGAACTGATTAAGGGTATACATATCATAGTTAAAGACCATGATTACAAATTGTGTAAAATAAATGGTCAAGATTAATTTTAAAAACATGTCTTTCTTGTAGAATGCAGACTACGGCGCCTCTATATTTTTACAAGCCCACCTGATTTTTGCTCAACATATATTATTTATTCTTAATTGTGCATGATATTTACAAGTCCAAGTTGTAAAGATTTTTTTTTTTGAGGAATAACTTGGCTTATAATTACAAGAGTATATGTTCTAATAAATTTTTGGATGTGCTAGAATCGAGCTCACAAGAGAGGATAAGCATTTTACATCTTTACTTATCCAATCGTGCTCAAGAGTTGTAAAGATTTAAAATTATTTCAGATTAAATTTCATTATGGGCAGTTCTCTATAAAAGTATTTGTGTATACTCACAAATAATGTGAAGCCCAAATCTAAAGTCCAAGACCAGATAAGCACAGAGTAATAAAAACTGAAACAAATGTGAAAATCACTAGCAATTGTACATTACAAAAACACACGGCATATCCACTAAATCGAGATAAAAAAACAAACGGCATAACCACTAATTCAATATAAACAACCAAAAACAGTGAATCAGTCAGCCTAGAGCTTTGCTTACAAATGTGACAACATGTGTAAAGTTTACACAAGTAATCATACACACAAACCGACCACTATACATATATACAGTTGTCGTTAAGTTACCGGTACTTCTCCCAAAACCAGACTGCCCATGTAATAAAACTTCGAGGTTGGTGGAGAAGTGAGGAATGTAGCAGCATGTGTATATACATCAGGGAAGAACACCGATATATAAGGTTTGCGCATTGATGGAAAGTAGTGAAGGGGAGGACTCCTGCGCCATCACTATACTAACAGCTTCACAGAATGCCATGACAAATTGTATCGCAAACTTCAGCATTTCCATGCACAGCCTCCATCTCTGATAGATCATCTCTTTATACGTGTGTGTTTGTGTGTGTGCGTTTGTTGCATTCATCAACTCTCCGCATCTCAGACTATTTATACATATGTAATATTGTAGTACGAGGGCAGGGCTTAAATTGGCTTCCGGGTTCTCCAAGGGACAATTATAAACATATATAACCTTAATTCCATCTCAATCATATCGAGCAATAATATCTGAAACCTTCACTGTCTGGTACTATGACTACGTGCTTGTAGTAGTAACACTTATCTTATCCATTTGAGTTTTGGAACATTGAAAACTTGCACCAACTGGTACGAATTTAATTGGTTTTCAATATAAAATTATAAAAGCTGTACAATTGGTAGGCAATAAATTAAGAATGAAAAAAGAAAGAGAATATGTCGACATATGCCCCCCGTAGCTCAATTATTCTTTACACCGTGTTTGATGTTGTGGTGAATTTATATATATTACATGGCACTGGCATTCAGCTAACAGCTAACAGCTAACAGAAATGTGTAAATGTATAGAATTTTGTAAACGAACACAAAATAGTAAAATTTCTTATTTTAAAAAACAAATTTGATCATGGAGTTCATTTAAGTTCAAATTTGATCACTCCTGTACCCAACACCAAGTACCGGAATAATAGGACCTAGGAAGAGACATCGAAACACTGACTCTGTTACCCTGCACCACAATAAAAAGGGTGGGTCTAGGAAGAGATGTCGGAACATTTACTCCGTTACCATGCACCAACCTCACATAAGATACCGCACAAAAAACAGTCAAATTTAAAAACCAGAAAAAATGAATTATACGATTTGTTAAAGAAGAACATATCTTTTAGCATATATGTGAGGAGAATACAAACGATACAGCAGATTCGAATACATGGTTTGGGCAAAAAAAACATATAAAAATGACTACATGATTCTTGCAAGTGCAATATCATATACACTATGGTAGATGAATCAAAAATAAATAAAGAGATACTATTGCAATATGACAGACAATATATAATCCAGATAAGAAATTTTCAAGTAAACAATTATGATCAAATCATACAAGTAGATCATATGAAATCTATGCTGTTTACTTGACTTGTAATAATCAAACCCATCAACTTCGAGAACTTACTAGTAAATCTAATTGAAAATATCTAATATCAACTAAACAATTTTTAATTAATTCATACTAGTAAATCATAAAATATCTACATTATATATACTTGTAATAATCAGATACACCAACTTGGAGATCATATTATAATCAACCAATTTCTGCAGCATAACAACTAGAATACACACAAATAAACAATGCACCTGTATCGCAGGTAACAAGGATCATCATAGGAAAGTTTATGGTGTCTTTTCTGATTAAGTAAGGCAGTTGAAGATTAAAAAGCAAATAAATGAATTAGCGAAGGAACTAAACCAACTAATATATAAATCAAAACAAGATGCCTAACAGCAGTAGCCAGGAACATATGGTAAAAGCAAATAATGATGCGGAGAGCTTGGCGAAGATAAAAGATGTAAAACATACCTTATTTTAATTAACAATTTTGCACAGCAAACTGAGGACCAGAAATTATAGACACGCCCTGAGTATTATGTTCCATAACATTACATTACATCATGAGTACACAGTACAATATGCCAACTGAGGGTGGAAACAACAGAATTGCAAGAGCGTGTTCATTATAGAAAGTGAAAAGCAGGAAGGAAGCACAGGTGAGATTCAAAGGTGAAAAACACAGTTTCCCTATCATCTGGAAAAATCAGATTATCATCCTCGTGTGCTTGGGGAGAGCACTCTTGCCTAACTTTTTACCAGATTCAGAGACTATATATATATACTTCGACAACAGGAACTGCATGTTCCCTTAACCTCCTACCATATGTCAGAACTGATCTTAAAATCACATAGCATAAACTATTTCTCCACTGCTATCAAGATCAAGTTCTGGATCACTTTCTAGATCCTCCTCCATGTCATCATCAATGTCCAGGCTACCTGTCAGATACTGATTGAGATTGTTTCCCCCATTAGCAGGTAAGGTTGCCTCGGCAATAATCTGCATTATTTCATCAACGCTCTGCATGGGTTGATCAGGCTCATTATACTGGTTCAATTTGGTTTCATCAATTAGATCTGCCGGGAGGTTTTTCAGAAACCAGTCATGGTTTTTTATCTCGGCCATGTTTATCCTCTGTCTCATTGAGGAATAAGAAACAATATCATTAATTATATCCTCTGATCTAGTTTAATTATGATAAGGTAATAACAAGTATAGTGGCATAATCTGATTTAGAAAGTAGATTTAGCACATTTTGTTTCTAAAGCACCAAGAGCTTTCGAGAATAACAGCATCTGCTCTTTCCCAGCCCCTCTAAAGATAGAAACCGATTATAAAACAAACACGACACAGAAGTACGCATAAAGTCTACCCAGGAAAAAAGCTCACAAGAGGAAAGAAGATAAACAAGAAAAGAACAAGCAACCTAGTCAGTATGTAAATTATTTGTCCAAACTTGACAGGAAGTAGAACATGAAAAGAAATTTCCCTCCAGATGGTAAGGAAAATTCCAGTACTCACAGTATCAGAAAAGTGACTACCTTTGCAGGGTCAGCTACAAAGATTCTTGAGATTAGATGACGGCACTCAGCAGATATATGAACATAATCTGGAATTGAATACTGGACGCTTAAGATTCGCTGCATAAGAAAAATATTAGATGAGTAGTAATCCAGCAAGATAGAGTGCATTATAAAAAAGTAGGGTGAATTGTTACATGTATTGTCTTGCGAAAATTCTTAGGTTCCTCAGGGTCCTCAAAAGGATATGCACCCACTAGCATGACATATAATGTAACACCGCATGACCATACATCTGCAATCTGATGTTGCAATGACAATATAACTAAATAAATTAGAGACCTAACATTGCAAACAAGAGCATAGTGGTGACTAGTGGTATATAGTTGCATAAAGAGAAAAAGTTAGTTTCTTTCTATGCCAATGTCACGCATGGAATTACTGAAACTAAATTAGAAGACACGTTCGATAACAGCATATCATTTAAGCATAATTTTACCTGCGAAACTAATAAAAAGGCCCGGATAATTGAGCAATTTTTTCTTAAGGAATTGTGACTTGCCATAAAATTAACACAGACATGATAGGAGGAGAAAGAATATGATGATAATAAATTTTTACGAAAGATTGAAAGATGATTCAACAAACTGCTGAAGCAGGGGACTTATACCGGGTGCGGCCCTTTACTTAAATAATTCAAGCTTATATAATTATCATAGACGCTGATATCAGCAGTTCATAACAATATAAATTAACACCAAATGAAGGACAATTATATAATCACAGTTAAATAAGAAATAGTGACTTAGTTTACCTTGCCATCATATTCTTTCTTTAGTAACACTTCAGGGGCAATATATGCAGGTGTTCCAACAGTTGACTTTGGTTGTGAGTGCAGCACCGAGGACTGAGAAAGAAAAGAAAAATTGATTACTTATAGACAATAATACAATAACATAGAGAGGTAATACAAGTAAAACACAAGTATGAATCAAACCAGTGAATAGTCATCAGTATTCAGTTGGAAAGCCGACATTAATTTACAAAAGACATGCACCATGCCAAAGATTATATACCTTCAAGTATTTTTTTTTCTTTACTTCTATCTATTTACTAGTCATACAAATGGAACATTCGGGTACATAACAATCAAGCAAAGGAGTAAATGAAATGTCAAAAAACAGGGATCTAGAAACAAAGAAAAATCGAACCTTAGAATATCCAAAATCACAAATTTTCAACCGAGGTGCTGGGCTGCCATCAAGTAATGTGTTCTCCAGTTTCAAGTCGCGGTGACATACTTCCTTCATGTTGAAATTAGAATGAATACTTAGTATAATGGCCTCGAAAAATATAAATATTCCAGGAATGCATACAACTTTTTCACATACCATAGCATGACAGTAGCTGACTCCTGATATCAGTTGTTGGAAGAAAAAACGTGCCTGCAGCACAAGATAGGAGTCAATTCACCATAAATTAATAAATAACAATATTGACAACAAAAACTTGTGCTTGAATGAAAACCTCATCCTCGCTGAATCGTCCTGCATTGCATATCCGTTCGAACAGCTCTCCTCCAGATGCATACTCCATTACAATAGCCAAATGAGTTGGTGTTAAAATGACCTAGAAAAAGGATTTTTTGCAGTAAGAAAAGCTTCATACTTGAAATTTTTTATTAGAGAAAAAAAATAACAAATGTGGTTTCTGGAAAAAATAATACCTCTTTAAATCTTACAATATTGGGATGCCTCAGCGATCTGTGGTTGATTATTTCACGGGAAACATTTTCATCTATCTGTATGCACAAAAAGTGAGACTGAATCAAACAAGAATACATATATTAATAGACAACTGATGCTGCTGCTCCACCAGTCATCAACTAAGACGTCACACAAATAATTGTGGGGTTTAACGACAGGTGTATGCAAATATTAAGTTAAAAACAAACTTTAAGCATCAACACTAGTCTAAGTCTAACCTTAGTAGCTTCTAATAGTAACAGCTAGCTGATTAAGAGATCTAGGTCACCCTACCAGACAAGAATAACTAATACATTACAGATTGTACATAAGAATACAGAGTCCATATATTTCAGGTCTTTTTTACTCATGGGTCTCTCACAGAATCGTCTCTTAAAATCAACTATTATGTGGATATGTTCGAGAGGGGAGACCAAATTTTGAAGAACTCTCGTGATGTAAATGTTTAATGTCTTTTATAAGTTCCGCGTACTAGGCCACTATGCTAGATAATCAAACACCATAATCACTCTACTGAACGACTAATGAACAAAAGTATGCATGCTGGTCCAAATATTCATACTTCAAAACAGTGATTCTTGACAGGAAGAAGTAAACTATGATATTTCAGTCACCAGAATTATAACTCCTCAAACATATACCAGTTATCACTTCTTGTATCTAACCTTGATCTTCTATATGATCCCATCATATATGTCTGTTTTACTCGTGGTCTTTCTTGCAGACCCAACTCTAAATATCTGTCTATCATTAGAAAATGCATCAAGGAGGGATGGCCAAGACCTCTTGAAAATTAATATATTAAATGAGCTCTGCAGTAATGATTCATTTTCATCATATTCTATCTCCTTAATTCTTTTCCCAAAAACAAAAAGAAAACTTCAAAAGCAGATTCTTCACCACACAGCACCAAAACAAAAAATCGTCTCACCTCAAAAAAGATTCCAACTTTAAACACCATCAAACCAAAAATCACAAACCCACATCAGTATGTGTGTAATCAAATAAGAAACCCAAAATTTAAAGATTACAACTTCTCTGCTAAATAAATATTACAATTTTAAACAGAAACAAACTAAAATACACAAACCCACATCAGCAAGTAATCAAATTAAGAACCCCAAAATTTAAAGATTACAACTAAAATACACAAACCCGCATCAGTAAGCGATCAAAAAAAAACCCAAAATTTAAAGATTACAACTTTAAACAGAAAGAAACTAAAAATGAGAAACCCGAAAGTCGAAAACTAATGAACTGCAAGAATCCAAGATGAAAACAAACCTTTTCACCTCTCTCAATATACTTAACAGCAACAAGCTCATTAGTTTGCTTATCTCTCATCAACCGGGCCACCCCAAAATTACCCGACCCGATATCTCTAACCAGTTCATACCGATCACTATCATGCATTATCGGCATGTCCATACCAGGTCCTACAGTCATAGCTGAACGATCCATATATATACAAATATATCTATATATTTTAATATATATTATATGTATATAAAAGTGAGAAAAGGGCCTAGTTTTCAACAGTGTGCATCTCAGTTACATTATTATCATACAATCATGATATCATCATCATCATCAATTATATTTGACCCGGGAGATAAATGACCCGACCCGACCCGAAACGTGGCGGGAGAATGATCACAGGTTGTGAATGTATTCAAAGGTGGGTTGGTTGAAGATGATGAGGAGGGAGGTTGGTTGAGCCCGTGAAGCTTTTAGTTCTGGGGTATATATTATTAATTAAGTGCTGATTAGTGATGATATATATATAATATAATTATATATGTATGTGATGATAGGCAAGATAGAAAGGGATGTAAAAAAAAGGATGATGGAGCTCGTGAAAGTCTGCTGCTTTATTCTCTCTCTCCTCGTAAAATTTTTATTTTATTTTCAATTTTACTATTTATTAAAAACATTTAATAAAAATACCATTTGTAATTAAATGTAATATTTTATTTATAATTTATAATTAAATACAAGCATTTTTATTCTTATTTTTTAAAAAGTTGAATTTTTCTGAAATTAAGTAATGTTTGGGATATAAAATTATTTCTCAAATTCAGGTTCCAAAATAAATGATGTGTGATATTTATGGGAATGGAAGTTCCATGACTGAATTTCATTGTAAAGGAAACATAAAAAGAATGTACTGGGATAATCACATCAAATAGTTTGCCTGAATATGTTCTGGTCTCTGACATAAAATTGTACACATAAAAATTTGTTCATAAATGCACTATATCAGCCTAGAGATGTTGCAGTCGCACAAGTTTCGGATTATTAGCTACACAAACAAAATATTTACTTGCATAACATGTATGGTATATAAATATGGAGTATTAGTTACTACCCTCTATTGCCTGTGCTGGAAACAAAATTGATCACCATCTACTACTACTACTTGGGATTCACTGGACTTGAAGTACAGATTGGCTTCCCTCGTCCCATGGTGAATCCCCTAGTTCCATCTGGCATTCTCGGTCCTTTTGTGACTTGTTTGGTTGATGATCCTTCGCACTGTGGGGAGCCCGATGATATTGGAGATGACAAAAGTGAACCACGTCCAGTGTGATTTTGAGTTCGTAGCCGCGATTTCCCACGCCCGCGTGCCCATCCTTTCTTTGCTGCTGCTGAACTCTCTTCAGCCTATAAAACAATGAACGCAAAAATATAAACAATTAACCTTACAGAAGAGGAAACATAATACTATCATTTAAGATTGTGTTTGGGAACATTGATTTCATTTCAAATGACAGGATTTGAGTTATCATTTCAAATTCACATATTTGTACTAATATTTGAATATCTTAGAATTCAAATGAAAGACAAATCCAAATTCTCATGATTATTCAAACATGTCATTTGATCACTTTCAAAATTTCAAATAAAATCTATGTTCTCAAACAGGTCAGAGAGTTTTGCCTCATTGTGTGGCTTAACACTTCTTGTAGATTTCATATATAAAATGTTTCAAAGAAACCGTAAATTACACACGTATAAATTTGAGGAACCAATACTTGTATATCATCACATCAAAAATGATCAGAGACCAAGAAATTGTAGCAAGAATAGTTTTTTATGTCAATAAGAAATACAGGAAAGCAAAAATACTTACAAGATTGTCAGCAGCTGATTCTGAGTTAATAAGCTGAGAAAAATTTTCTGAATATCCTTGCCCTGGTGTCTCATCATCATCACAATCATCTTCGAAATACCCATCAAATTCTGACTTTCTGCTCTTCAACACAGATTTTGGCTGGAGATTTTTATTTTGAAAAATTCAATCATATTTGTCAGGTAGAAGACCCATAGAAAAACAAATAATATGAAATTATGAACCATAAGTAAGAATCGAAGTCTACATACTGAGCGTCTGAGTAGCAATATTACTCTGAGGCCCTTTCTCCAGTTCCTTTCGTCATTTAACTTGTCAACCTATTACAGTTCAACTGTTAATTTTGAAAAATATGTAGGTGAGGAATATAGAGTACAAAAAGAAGCAAAGATGCAAATTTCAGAATTCAAAAGGTTACATACTGCTCTCTCTGCTAATTCAGGGGTTTCATATTCCACGAGTGCATGAAGCTTTGAAAAAGAAGAAAACAGAACACGTACATAAGAGGATCAGAAAGACAGGAAAAAAAGGAAAGATAAAAAAACAGGCATAGCTTTTAGGAACAGTCCATTTACTTCCTTTGGAAGAAACTGTTTGTAAATCTGAACTCTTCATACCTTATTACTGATAATAATATTTCCTTTCGGACGGGGAGAATTGACATCTGGCGGATGGCATATTCGAATGGTTTTCACACTGGGCATGACAGTTTATTAGTATCTACACGAAAATACTGATTTCATATATGAATTAGAAAAACAGATTTGTTTGCATAGTAAATACGAGTCCAACCTTCCAACCACATTAAAAATTTTCTCAAGATTCTGATGAGAGTGATCATCGGGCAGATTTTCTACAACAATGGTACGGGACTGCAAGACAAAATTGGATGTTCTTATTACTTTCAAATTTTAAAAGAACTTTTAAATGACCGCGACAATGTAAAAGAAAACAAGAATCATATTGTAACCTGCAAGTCCTCTTTGTCTTTTTCAGTAAAAGGGTGTTTTCGCTTGACCTTTTTTCCATCACTGCTTACAACCTTTGGAACAAAATAATAAAATTACATTTTGGAGATTGACGAATCATTCCTTGCCTTAAAGGAAAGCTACAATATGTATTAGAACTTACAAGCTTTGTAGAGGATCGTAATGCTTGGGCAACTAATTGGCTATTACTGACGAGGGACTTGATCTTCTTCGTAGATGCAATAAAAGATATTGGAACTGTTACACGTGCCATAATCCATGAATGACATCACATAAACTGGTCAATATAGACAAAAATTGCATTGACCTTATCTCATAATTTACGAGTATCATACCATAACCTTCAGGATCCTTGTTGATTTGTTTAATCAAGGACTCGCTCGCTAGCAAGCTCATGGCACTGAACTGGTATTCTGCCTGTTAAGCAGACAGAACTTCAGTAAAACAAATATATAATGCCCAAGTGCAAAATCAGAGCCGGCCTTGAGACCAAGCGGTTAATGCTCTTGAATGGGGCACCAAAAAAACAAAAAAAATAGGGGCACATTTTTTTTTATAAAACAGTGAAAAAAAATTAAAAAATATATATAGAGACATAAAAAAAAGTTAGGGACACAATATTTTTATAAAAGAACACTAAATTTTTTTAAGATATAAGAACCAAATAATAATTAGGGCCAAAATAATTTCTTTTTTGTTTTTGTTTATGTAAAGAAGCACAATAAAATTAAAGATATGTAAATATTAGATATCAATCTCCATATTTTGTAAAAACTAACGCTTCCTCTTCTTATTATCATTGGCTTCCAAATCCCTAATTACAGTGACATTTAGTTAAGATGAAAAAATATCGATCTGGAGCCGAAGGAAGAAAAATCAATCAAAAAAAGGTTGATTTTTTAAAAGATTATACAAAAGGTGGAGGACTTCTTAGGTTTATGAAATCAACAACTTCCACTGATAATGAAGAGGTTAATGTTAATGGTGGGAGTCAAAATATTAACATTGGAGAATCCAAAGAAGATGAAAATATGGTTAATACTGATAACCCAATTGTTGATGAAGAGGAATTATTGTCTGACAAAGAAAAGAGGAATTATTGTCTGACAACGAAAAAGAGAATAATGGTTTCCATGAGAACAAAACTCAGGAAGATGATTACATAGATATCTATGATCCTGGAAATTGGGATAAAATCGATAATAAATTTAGAGACTTCAATGTTGAGAAAGGTCCGGTAAGAGTTTAAGTAATTGATGATGATTCTTTTTCACATGATGCGAATAGAAGACATTTTACATGCTCATATTACACTCGAAAATTGGGTAAGGGGGGGAACCAAGATAGAAGATGGCTTATTTATTCGAAAGTTACGAATAAAGTTTTTTGTTTCTGTTGCAAGTTGTTTAATCTCAAGGTGAATGCCATAAAACATTCTAGCAATCTTACTACCGTGGGATTCGACAATTGGACAAATCTTTCAAGGGGTCTTAAAGAACACGAAAATTTTAGTGACTTGGGCACAAAATTTTGATCCGCTTGGGGTTTTGAATTTGTCAGGGCCAGCACTGTGCAAAACGTCTGTTGTCCAGGAAAATAGCAAAATACCATGTTAAGAGAGACATGCATGGTTAACGGTATGGACTATGGACATGTTAAATCGTGCTAATATACACAATTCAAAGCAAGTATTTGGGAAGGAACAAGTGAGTTTTTTCAGCTAATTACAGAAACTTCTAACACTCAAAATAAGTTTCATACTAA
This sequence comes from Oenanthe sinensis, assembly GCA_028671895.1. Lineage (NCBI taxonomy): Eukaryota > Viridiplantae > Streptophyta > Magnoliopsida > Apiales > Apiaceae > Oenanthe > Oenanthe sinensis. The sequence goes on from CM053795.1 coordinate 19,934,374, forward strand.
GGATGAAAAATCTGAGTTGCATTTCCGAATGAAGAACCACCTCTATTACCACCTCAAAGAGCGCCACATTTTCATTTTTTATCTATTAGCCAAACATCGTAACAAAAAAATTTCCCCTCATGCTTATAATAGGGACCAAAAATAAATTATTTGGAAACACCACACAAACACACTAAATCAAGGGAATGTACAATCTTGGCAACCACACACAAGTACATTACCACAACATCTCACCATATAGTCATGATCCTGTTTAATGACAGCCTCTACGTTATCATGCTTTTTCCAAACAACCATAATAACAAAAATCATACAAATCACATAACAAAAAAAACATACAAATCAACAAGTAAATAGAACAGGGCACCTGTTTGATAATTTTTTGCTTGAGTTCAGCTGTGAGTACATCTTTCGGAAAGTTTGCAATCACCGAAGGGGGAGACGAAACCAATTGAAGAGAATCTTGATTACCAACATAAAGCCAATCAGCCCCACCATCATTTCCAGCAATATAATGAAAACATGGATAAAAATATCCAGAAACAGGCACCTGTGCAGCATTACTATTATTGTATGAACTTGGCACAAATTCTGGAGCCTGTGCATTGAATTTAAAAGGCACGCTAGTATTACTACTGCTGCTGCTACTACTACTACTGCATGTAATCTCCTTCATTTTACCAGTATTAATCTCAATTTGATCTGGATTTTCTTTAATCTTTTCTGTAGGGTATGTTTGTGCCATTTCTTGAATCTATTCTTTCTTTTTCGATTTTTTCATGTGTTTTTTGTATTTAAATAACGTGTCTTATTTTTTCAAGCGAGTGAAAAGCATACATTTTTTGTCTCATATTGTTGGTGGAGAAGAGATGTTTGAGCGGAGTAGTTGGAGATTATTGAATCCTTATTTGGTGGGTCATAATTTATTAATTCCCGTTCTTTCATTAATTAATCACCCCTTATTGTGTGAACCAAGTTTTAAGTCACCGTGACAAGAATCTTTTTGAAATTTTGTTTTGGCTCACACGCATGCATATCGGTATATATATTCATTATTTATTTATTTATATTGAGTAAAGTAAGTGAAAAACCAATTTTTATTGAGAAAAAGGAATATGAGGTTTACCGCCTGCCTCAGGAAATTTCATAAGGTAATAGGTTGTTTTACTATAAATTTTTAATGGCAAATTTGTAATTATACATAATATTCTGAAATTACAATAGCACCATCGTGTTTTAATACGAGATTTGAGTATAATCTGAAAAATTATGTGAGGTCGGCCTCAGGATCCTCAATCTCTTTATTATAAGAATTTGATTAGCAAATAATTATAGAAAACTACAGAATATAAAAAAAATCATAGAATACCAAAAATAATTACAAAATAAATAAAAAAATTACATAATATACAAAAAAATATAGAACACAAATTACAGAATGCTAATGTTGAATAGTGTTCTGTAATTTTGTGTTCTATATTTTTTGTTTCTTATGTAATTTTTTGTTTATTTTGTGATTATTTTTTGTGTTTTCTAATATCTTCTATGTTCAGCAATTTTTTCATGTGTTCTATAATTATATTTGTTGTTAATTCCTCAGTTACTCAAATAAGAGAGTTCCTCATTCAGCCTAAAATATATATATATATATAGGTTGCACTCCATAAATAACACTCTTATATAAAGAACACGGAAGAACACCATCAAAACACTTATTTTTTAATGAGAAATGGTTTGTTAATATTAGAATCACAAAATTTAAATTCAATAAACCCTAACATATCGAATATAACATCGAATCTCATCTAAATTTAAAAATCAAATGTTACATAATCTAACATGGAATCCAGCATAGAATATTATATACATTTTGTAAAAATGAAATTTACACATAATCATGTTGTGATTTTTTGTTAATCTCATGTTAGATTCTATTTTTATTCATAAAAAACAAAATTAATGTTAAAATTTAGAATGTAAATGAATTTTTATTTAAGATTCTAAAGTGTTTCTTATTTTTTATATAAGGTTGTTATTTATGGAGCAATAACATATATATATATATATATATATATATATATATATATTTTCTACGAATCAACTTCAAATATAATATAGATAAAATTTCTGATTTTAAAGTAAATTATTAAATTTATAATTCACACGTTTCTTTAAATGGTTATTATAATTGATTTATAAATTTAGTTTATAATATAAGAATATATATCCTCTCTTCTTTTTTTGCCGAAGAATTCTTTCTTTCTTACTTGCATAAAATTGACAATTTATAAGTTCTGTTTAAATATTATTAATGCTCGAATTGGTCTTATACATATGATTTGCTATATAAAAAAATTGCAATAGCTAAATGATTGTGTGCGATATCGGTCAGCCATAGACTCCGGTTACTATATCCAATCCTCCACGAAAAATAAAAAATTATAAATATTTTGACGCGAGTGTTGAGTAGCAGGTCATGATCCACCACCAGTCAAGTCAAGACGGGAAGAGCAAGAATACTGCCGGTTAAGAACGGAAAGAGCAAGAAGGATTAAAATTATGAATTCTTTTCCTACTAATAAAGGATTAAAAGCATGAATTCTTTTCCTACTAATAAAGAGGATATGTTTTGATAAGGCCTTTCTGGGTTATAAAAGAAAGTAAATAATTGTAGGGAAGAGTTTTATCATCGTGCTTCCAGAGTTTGGATCATAAGCCTGAATAAGTTATATAGACATATCTGGGCTTGTATATATAAAAATAATATTTGGTTTTCTATATTAACAAAGTTTCTCGGCGTGTTTAAAGGCGACACTAGAATTTTATATTTATATAAGTTAAATTTTCAGTTTTGATTATCATTTCAAATATAATTTTAAATTTTATAAAAGTAATATGTTCAAAATAGTGAAATATGTTAAAAATAGTTTATGTGATATGTTTAATTTTATGATTAATTTTTATATTAATAATAATTTACTTGATTAAAGATAAACTTTATTTTATAGTAATTCGTTGTTAGAATAATATCATTTGAATTCTTAAAACATATCACATATGATCCTAAAATTTTTCTATATTTCTTGACACATGTTATGTTGTTAAATATTAAAATTAAAAGTTTCTTAATCTTAAATAATCAAATAGACATTATTATAAGTTAAATATTTTATATAATGTGTATCAATAATGAAATTAAAATATTATGTAATATATTATTTACACATCACATATGGATTGGTGGATTTCTCATAATTAGCGTTGCTGCGTATGTAGTCATTTTTATGGTAAGATAATATGATCTTACTGCTCGATACAATGATCTATTAGATCGTGCCCTTGGGTATCGCGATTCAATCGTATCACATCTAAACTTGGCAGGTATATTTCTAGGTTTTCACAATTTTGATTTGTATATTTATAATGATACCATGAGCGCTTTGGGGTGTACTCAAGATATGTTTTAGAATACCGCTATTCAATTATAATGTGTCCTTGTTCAATGGATATAAAACTGAAAAAGCCATGAAAAAAAAGAATTTGAAAAAAAGAGAAACGAAGAGAGAGAATTAGAAGTTCAGAAAACTATAGTTTAGGGTGAGCATTCGGTCAGTTCGGTTTAAAATTGAAATCGAATTTTTGAATTTTTATAAATCGAACAGAACCGCATTATTTTATAAACTGAACCGAAACTAAATCGAAAACATTCAGTTTGTTCAATTCGGTTTTTAACACCCGAAATTTAAAAAAAAATATTATTACATTCATTTTAAAAAAATGTTATATATAAATCTATAATATATTATTAAATATATATGTATAAATATATAAGAGCTTGCTCTTTTGACGGTGATCTCGGATAGTACCTGAGGTTAAGTGGAAAATAATAGTGATAAAAGGGTATTTTTGTGAATGTACGGGTGATGATTATATTTACAAGTTTGACATTTCATTTTTGTTCTGATTTTGAATCTAACCTTGGGAGATTTCCCTACAGAGGAGTTTTCTCAATATATAATATATATTAAATATATAATATATATAATTCGGTCGGTTTGGTTTGAACCGATTTTTTTTATTCAAAACTGAATTGAACTGAATTAAATTTCAATTTAAACTGAACTGACAAAATTTTCTAAAAAATAAAATTGAACCGAATCGAATTGAAATGATTTTATTTATATTTATTAAATTTATATCTAAATATAAACATTTATATATTTATATATTTATTTATTTCTTGTGTATTTTTTTAGTTGTTTAGATTGAAATTCTATACTCATATCAGTATGTTTAGAATTAATAACACGAGCATAAGATCTTCTTTATGTTATTAACATGATTCAAAACTTAAACTTTTTTAATGTTTTAGAGATTTTTATATATTGTTGATGAGATTTGAAACTCATAATTATAATAATAATTTTAGAATTATAAATATTAAATTTAAATATGTTAATAATATTATATATAAGATATAATATAGTTATCTTTTATAGACTAAAATATGTTTAATGGTAAAGAGAAAGATATTATATGAGTATAATTTAAACTTTTTAGGAAATTTGTATTATAATTTATTAAAATTTAAATAAATGCAATATATAAATATGTATTATAAAATATTAATCTACCAAATAAAGACGGAGTACTAAAGAGTGGCATAATTGCATCTCCAACAGATCCCTTATATTACTCACTTATCTAAAATTTAGGTAGATGGAGCTCCAACAGTGTGCTAACAGCTCTTCAAAAAATTAACATCCACCTTTCATTCTTGATGACTAGCCCTTCCTTATTTTCTTTTATCAATTAAATATTCATTTTTATCTCTCTTCTTTTCTCTTTATTTTTCCTTTCCCTCCTTTATAAAAATATAAGTGAAATTTGAATTTATTATTATAATAATAATAAGAAGGAGTTGTCATATAATATAATGTCTTAAATTGCTAAAAAGCCTCGCGATTGATTGAGATTGGACACGGATAATCTTAGGTTATCGGAACCTGGGACGCAAATGCCAAACAATATCTTGGAATCTGTCTAACAATTTCCTTCACACAGACATCTTAGCGAGTACTCCGTCGTCCCCGATTGTTGTCCACTTTATTTTTTTGCAGTTAAATTAATTGATATTTGATTATAATTTAAAAATAATATATAATTTTAAATTTTAAAAATTTTATATTATTAAAAAATATATATAATCTGTTTTATAATATATTTTTTAGTTTTTTAAAATTATAAAAAAATAATTTTTAATTATTAATAAAAAACTAATCAATTTGACTATAAAAAATAAAAAAAAAGCCGAGTAAGCGAGTACTTATTATTTCATTATTTCAACAAAAAGAAAAGAAATAGAAAAGATACAAAATAAATATCATAAATTTTACTAGTTCTTTGATCACTCAAAGTGGAGGTGTTTGCAAATATAAGCTAAGCTAAGGAAGAGGTTCATGCACAAGTGAGATAATCAATCATCAACACCAAATTTAAGATAATAATGCTGAAATGAATGCCTCTTTCTGATTCTTATCATTCTGGTTTCGACAACACAACTCGTGTTTTTCGACTTTGATAAGCTTATTTCCATCACTTCTAGTTATGATTCGCTCTAGGAGTGCTCCGGCGGCGGCCAACCCCAAGGTATGGTAGAATCTCGATAAATAAATATTCGGCTAATCAATACGGAGTAATTTTTTCTAGTCTTAACATAATAATAGAGACGATGTATTTTTGATCTTATAATTTCGATTAATGAATATAATTTTCCGGTACTGAGTGAATTCATTTATCGAAATATAACTTTACTTCCTGTTGCATAGACTTTCCCTTAACATTGAAATTACTGTATATAGTTCTCTGCTTGTTTGTATATAGTTCTCTGAGTATATATTATGCGTACACATTAATGTAGTAGCTGACTCGAGTTGCCCAGCACTCCATGTACCCTCTTAAAAGGGGAAAAAATAATGCGTGTCAGGTTCTGTTCTGACTGGTGAATAGGGGTGTGCGAACAGCCCTATTGCACAAGTGCCCCCAAAAATGCCAGGGCCTTTAAAGAAACTAAACCCAAGTGTGTTATATAGTTTGTCTACAATTTGTCGAAATCCACTAGTGAAAAGATAAACAGATTTTTCTCTACGTTTTTCTTCTTTTTTTGTAAAGTTACTCATTTGATTGCGTACATTTGTAAGTAGTAAGGGCCCGATAGTTTATGTAGAGCAAATGGCCCCTAAAATCATCTGATTCGTGTGTATCACACTGGTAAGATCGACGGGGAATTCTAATAAAGTCCCTTAAACTAATTTTTTGTATATTCAAACGTTTCAAGTTTATCTATTGTATACCCCGACCCTGACTCACAAGAAACATAAGTATTTTTTTCAACTCTGGAACTTTTGTTTAGCATGATACCACCTGCAGATTCTAATTTTATTTGATTTAAATCAATAAATAATATCAAGTACACGTTATCTACTTATCTAGTACATTAATGAATAAAAATTATTGTTATTATTATTTTCCAATTTCCATATGAACATAATATTCCCACATTAGGTTCAATAAGACAACTAAGGTTGTACTTTTAACTTTCCCATCTTCATTCTTTAAAACTCTAGATAGTTTTTTTTTTATGTGGGAATGTGCTGCCATGAATCATGATTATTTTGAAAGAACATTATTGTCCCTGCATTTTAGGGACCTCAAATGAGCTCATTTCTTGGTAAAGCTAGCATGGTGGGCTTACAGAGGGCAGTAGATGTGCTGGACACCTTAGGAAGTAGCTTGATAAGTTTACAAACCGGAAGTGCAATTGCATCTAATTCGGTGTCTTTTCCGAGAGGGGTCAAAATTTCTATTCTGGCTTTTGAAGTCGCCAATACCATCATCAAAGGTTCACATATATTACAATCTATCTCAGATATGAAATTTCTAAAAATTGAGATATTGCATTCTGAAGCAGTAGAGCGATTAGTTTCTACAGATATGACAGAGCTGCTTAAAATTGCTGCTGCTGACATAAGGTTGGCCATGAAAAATATTTCAAGTTTTAGCTTGTTCATTTCATCTTACTACTTTGCATGGTAATAATTTTTAAGATTTGTTATCTAAATTTGTATTTGTAGGGAGGAATTTAATATATTCGCTCGAGATGTATACAGGTTTGGAGACCTCTGCATAGACCCCCAATGGCACAATCTGGATCGTTACTTCAAGTAAGTCATATTCAAATGGACATGTTTAATGACTATAGTTTCTTACAAAATTGAAACAATGTAAAATAATTTATAATCTTTACAAAATGGCTGTATATTGACAGCTTTGATTTAGACGTTGCAACCGAGAAACAGCCTAGAGAAGTTGCAGAGATGATGATGCAGGAACTCATCACTCTGAGCCAATATACTTCTGTAAGTTACTTTACCCATCTTTGTGTCGGTTCCCACTTTAAAAGAATTTCGAGGGGATTACACAATCTGCTCTGGCAGAATCAGGATTCAAAATGGCCCAGGGCTAGAATAATAATATAGTATTAGTAACAATTATAAAAATTAATTGGGCTTTCAAAATGTTGGCCTTGAAAGAGTATGTTCATTTGAACACAAAAACCCTTTAAGAAAGAAATAGTACCTTTTTGTCCCTTTTGTACAACAAACTCTATTTAAATATATACACCAATTTTACCCTCACTGAATACACGAATTCCGGCCGAATTGGCCGCTTTATAAAGTCAATATTTTTATTTGAGGCAATACTCTCCCAACTCTACATATCGCACCAAAACTAGCTCAATAAGAACATGAACTAGATGATATGATGAATGTCAATGTGTCTTGACCATCTTCACTACAAACTCTTTAAAAATTCTGAAATTAGGAGAATTTCATTTATCAAATCATTGATAAAAATTGTGCGACAGATTGCTTAATGAAACCTGTTTCACATTAAATTTAACTAATATTTAATTACAACTGGACTAAAAAAAGTTATCAAAGTTTATAAATTTCATCCCGGAGTACAGAAAATTATCTAAGTTTTAAATTTCCGCCCTAGCTAAAAAAAATTGCATGTAATATCAAATTTCAGCCCGGGTTCAAAAAAGAATGTTAAATATTCTTTAAAATTTGGGTGAGGCCCTGGTTCCGCCCATAACTTTCTGAATGTTACAGCCACAGGGAGAGTGTTGATCTTGTACAATAAAACAATCTACCATCAACCTCACTGTGGATTTGCAGTGGAGTCTGGCATTCTTATATGTTATATTCTTGATGAATGCTGATACATTTTGTTTAATGCTGTTGTATAGGCTAAGGGACTGTAACCTTACCCTGCTTTGCATGGTGTATCTCAGCAGAACTACTATAGTTTAACTATTTAGTGTCACTAATGTGTAAAATTCCTTTTAATGTTTTTGTTTCTTTGGTATGTTAAAATTAGTGGGTATCTTGGGAGTGTGGGATGGGTAGGTGTAAACCATCTATACAGTCTCGACTCATGGATGTGTATACTTTGCAGGAATTGTATCACGAGTTACGTGCTTTGGACAGATTTGTAGAAAATTATCAAGGGAAGGTCAGAGAAGCGGAGTCTTTGCATCTTTCTCGAAGAGATATGGTAGCTCTCTGTTTTCCTTGGGTGCTAGTGCTACTGTTGTTCATTAGACATTTATTCCAACCTAGAAATGTAATTCAGAATCTACTTTGTGTTCTCAAGTATATTTGCATCTGTACCATGGTATATGATGGCATTTAACATTTCAGTTCTGGACTGTAGGAGAGGGTCTCTCGAAATTACGTTCTGAGATAAAGCATCATAAGAAGCTTGTAAAAAGCTTGCAAAAGAAATCTCTCTGGTCTAAAAGTTTCGAGGAGGTAGATAGTCAAATACCCTACTAATTTGTAAGAATTTGAATCAAAATTAGCTGGCCTTTTGGAATGAAGCACATATTAATTATTTCTTTGTACTCCAACTATGCAATTTACATGGACTGCCCCTTGTGAGATAATGCGTGGTTTAAAACATACAAGATAGTTAACTTTTTTCTTTCTTCTTTTGTTTATTAAGGTAGTGGAGAAGCTTGTTGATATAGTCACCTATATGCATCAACACATCTTGGAAGTGTTTGGAGACAATGGTATGAATAACATGCTTGACGAAGATATTTATCTGTGTTTCATGCATGATTAACTGTAGTATGTTATTTACATCATTAGTTGGAAATAATAGTGCAGACTTGTGTGACTAGGCCATAATACATATTTTTTAGATACAAATATTCTGTACCTTCATTTTCTATTGTTTTGTGATCAGTTTCGGGTATGTCATCTCCTGAAATGAAGCCTGAACGACTAGGCATTGCTGGTCTTGCTTTACACTATGCTCATATAATCACTCAAATCAATAACATTGTAAGTTTTAGCAATCTTTCCTTTTGTTTTTTTACTGCGGAGTGCTAAGGATTCATTTGTAGTTTGTAGGGTGTTGTGCAATTGGTGTATCGGAATAGAATTGTACTGTTATTTAACTGAAATTCTTCACTGAACTAGGCATCTTGTCCTACATCTCTCCCTCCTTATATGAAAGACGAATTATATAATGGGTTGCCAGTTGATGTCAAGACAAAATTACGGTCGCAGTTGCGGCTATGTGATGTTAAGGAAGATGTATGTACTCTCATTAATTTACAAGGACATTATCATATCTTGTAACTTTTTAGGTTTCAATAATTATTAGTTTCACCTTATTTCTTCCATTGCCTTGCCACTTTTATCAGTAAAAACTAATAATGTGCTTTCACATATTGTTCCTGTTTTCTAGTCATCTATTGCTCAAATGAAAGCTCAATTGGAAAAGACTCTTGAGTGGCTTGTTCCAGTTGCTGCAGAGACTATCAAGTATGCACTGCATTTTTCCTGTTATTTCAGCTGATGTTAGTTCCGCAACTTATTTAATCTAATATTGGCTTTCTAACAGCCTTCCTGGTCGTATTTTGCTTTTACACTAACGTAAAACCTTTTATTGGCGCAGAGCACATCAAAATTTTGGGTGGGTTGGAGAGTGGGCATATAGGGGGTCAGTGGACCAAGTTTCTTCTGTCAGTTGATGTATTAATTTGCTTGTATGGTGACTAACAATGTATTCCTTGTTTGACAGTATGTTCGGTAAGAAGACGATAAACAGTAGTGTGATTCGGCTCCAGACACTTTATCATGCAGATAAAGAAAAAATGGACCAACACATCCTTGAACTGGTGATTTGCCTTCATCAGCTGATTAACGTTGTAACTTCTAAGGATCACAGATAAGGGATCTAAAGCTTAGCCACTTCAATGTACGATTCCAACTCTTTCACACAGGAACAACTTATCCACAGACACATCCACTTATTAAATCAATAAAAATCATATTAATTTGTTAAAATTAATAATATATTATTTATGGGAATCAATCTTTTGACATATGATAGTATTTTATGTAATTACAAGATTTTATTTACGCTTATGTACACATACTGAATATAATACTGATAGGACATGATATACTTAACATGGAAAACATTTGTATCAGCTTTTTAAGCTCTATTAAGTTTATCTTTTCTGATTGTTAAATTTAATTTTATTGTTTCACCAGCTTGAAATTTACTAAGATTAAGAAAGTTTGGCAATGGCTAATCGGTTACTCCATACATTTAACATGGCCCTGTCAAAATGGCCACACATAATATCTAATCTTGTCTCTGAAATATTTTCTAATTCATAGAGATTCTCCTCTCCATTATTTTGTGATTGTGAAAGAGACTGTTTTGTAACTTTTGTTTGTCATCTGTGTTGCGTTTGGATAAACCTACCACCTATACATTTTACCTTTTTTTTTTTTGACTAATTTGGCTTATAGCCTTATAAATGAGTATCTGTTCTAAAGAAATTCTTGGGGTGAGCCAGGATCGAACCCAGGACCTGGGACGACAGAGGATAAACCCTCAACCACTTGGGCTATCCAACCGTGCTCACATTTTACCTTTTTTAAAAGGACCTATACATTGTAGTTTTTAAAAGATGTTGCTTGTGTTAATTAAATTGATGTTTTTTTGCTAAACTAACGAGCATATAGAATTTGATCAACCGAAATACGTTCAATAATCAAAATCAAACTATATAACATGAAAAACTTCCTTTCATTTACTTTATTTTACATTATTATGTTTTCCATTCTTGAAAAACTTTGGAGAAGTGTTAATACGTAGGAACGGGAAAGATTTTATAAAAATTTCAGGAATTGCTGGCCTGAATTTTTATCTCGTCCCCTGATCCTTGTATTTAAGAAAAATATTATATACTAGTATAGTACCTGTGCAGATGCACGGTTATTAAAAATAATATTATATGATATTTTTAAAAAATTATTTTATTTTATTGTAGATAGAAATTATTTTTTTAACCAAATTTAATCAAAGTATGTATAAAATAATTAGTTATATTTTGATTGTAAAATATGCAGATAAAATTGTGATCGAAATAGTTTACTAAACTCTCTTATTTTTGGTGAACTAACCCACATATATATTTCTATAGAAACATAAAATAATTTAATATATATTTGTTATTAAAAAATGAAGGAAAAGATAATTAGTGGAAGTAGGAAGAAGTATTGAAAAAAAATATGAGGATGAGAGACAATTAGTGGAAAAAAGAAAATATTATGAAATAAATTGAGGGGAAATGAGATTTAGAAGAAGATGACGAATCATCATTATATGATATAATAAATTTAATAAGAAAATGATATATAAGCTTGATGATGTCATTGATTAATAATAGAGTTTACGATTTATATGTTTGTAATACAATTATAAATTTCATATTCATTTAAATAATAAATTTTTAATAAAATGATAAATAATAATTTTTTTATTTTAATTGAACCAAAAATTATTTCATAAAGAATATATAATGGAATCAATTATATTTTTATCATAAAGATCAAAATATAAAATCATGGACGTAGAGAGTCTCAATTTTTTTTTCTTATTTAAATAAATTAGGGTAAAAAATTTAATTCGGAGAATTTCATTACGTAAAAATAAAATTATAAAAAGTAGTATTATACAAATATTTAATATTAATAGTAAATATTTGTTTAAATATAAAAATATAAAATAATTTAATAATTGATAAGAATATTGAAGAAGTATAAAAAATGAAAGGAAAATAATTAGTAGAAGTAAGAAGTAATAATAAGAAAAATTAAATACGAGGATGATAGAGAATTAGTGGAAAGAGAAATAATGTTATAAAATAAATTGGTCGAAAATGAGGTTTATTTTAATTAGTATAATTTTATTACGAGAAATAAAGTTATAAATTATGAATTTAATTGCCAAATTTTCTTTGAAGAATGTCCAATAACTTGGAAAATCAAAGATATTAATTTATTATACGGACAAGCATAAATCAAGGAAGAAAGAATGGTTATATTCCTAGTGCTAGATTCGCTATGTGTGTTCAGACTTTCAGAAATGGGTTTAAGGAAAAGAAAAACTGTTGTAATTTAGTTATAAAAGCGAATAAAGCTATGTGTTTTAAAAAACCTTAAATAAACTCTTCAAATTTAAATTGTTGGTTTAATATGTCCCATCTAGTTAGTTTTTTCTTAACCATGATTAGAAATATTATTAAATATCTAATTACACTAATATTATATGTACATATATATATAATATATTATTAATTATTAATTTTTCATTAATGACATTATTGTTTATAAATTAAATATATTTTATATATTATTGAATTTTATTAAATAATTCTACAAAATAATAGATAGGTTGTTAAATTGTCATACCAATATTAGAATATATATATATATATATATATATATATATATATATATATATATATATATAACATATATTTTTTTGTTAATTACCTATTAATTTATAACTTTAAACATTTAAACACTAGTTTGTATATATATAATTTGAATTTATTTTTATTTTTATTTTTATATCAATAATTTTAATTTATTTATAATCTTATGTAGAAATACCTTTATATAATTTTTGACATATTTTATTTGTGTTCATGTTTAAATAAGATAAAATTTATGTATTTTATTTAAAGATAAGTTTTAATTTGAATATCAAAAAAAATTAACATATTTTTTCGTGTAACAATATTATTATGATATACATGAATATTAACGTCATAATATAAAAATTAGAATATTTTGATATATTTTTAGAATATTAATATCATAATATACATGAATATTGGTATTTTTATACGAGTAATATTATTAGTATTTTATAATACATTAACATAAATATTAAATTTAAATAATAAAATTTAAATGTTTTAAAACTATACACTAACTATGATTTAAAAAAATTAACTAGAAGTGCTATATTGAACCATCAATTTAAATTTTCGGGACTTATTTAAGCCATTTTAAACTATAAAGGATTATTCTTATATACCTGAACCACATTTTCCGCTCCTTAACCCTAGAGAAATCTTGTTTCTTGGATCACTTTTTTGCATATATCTTTAACATAAAGCAAAAAAGCCTAGATATATTCCAACTTGTCCATTTTATTTACTTCAATCCTTTGCCTTCTAGAGTGCCAACTTCTAAGTTCTAACAAAAGAGAGCTAAGGACCTACAGGACCCCAAGATGATCATCAACCCTGAACCTCAAATTTTACCCCTAATAAATTTTTTGATGCCCAACTAAGACTCAAACACTCAAATCCTTGTTACAGAGATAAAAGGCTAGAATAAAAAATTCTTAATCTACAATTATCAAGATAAGAAAATGAGATAAACACAAAAATATCAAGGAAACTATATTTCCTTAATTTTATTTCAAACATGAAGCACACAACTCCAGGGACATTATAAAGTTCAACTTGTGGCCAGAAATACTGAATCCTGAGAAACAAGTTGAAGGGAAATATAAAGAAGCCACCAACAAAATTTCGTAAGGGTTGAGGTATAAAGAAGAATGCTCAGTATTCATGTGTTCTCCATTGCCAGCAGAAATGCTGCAACTGGATTTTTAATGCTAAACCCAATAAAAAAAAAGTAAAATCCGAAACATTTGGAGCTGTAAACAACCTCTGCAAAACTTCACAGCTCCGTAATTTGTAAAGTATGTTATTATTAAGAGATTTGCTAGTCTCCCGTGTATGATTTATCTGCAAAATTTAAGGTGGATATATTTATACATCAGTTCTGTCGGAAGTGTGAATCCATGTTTTTGCAGCAATAGCTCTCCGATTTATCATCTTCATCATCCTCCATGCTATCAGTTCTTGCAGTCGAAGTTCCTCCGGTGGTTTCAGTTAATTGAAGAGGACCCTGGGGAGAACCGGACTGGGACTGGCTCTGCTTTGCAGATTCACTGTACTGGTCTTCACACGTCCATAACCCTCCCAGAGTAAGTGCTGGTCTATTTGCAGGGGTGGTTGTACCAGCTGGTACTTTACGAGTGTGAAGCCGGTATTTCTGAGTTATAAAGAAAGCCACTCAACATCATTTGGTAATTAAAGTTCATATCAATATAAGTCAGATCATGTGTTCAGACAAGGACTTACTTGCAAATGACTCTTGACTTCGTCATTTGTAAGACCATCTACCTGCATAAGCTCTCTAATCTGCTTTGGAGTTGCTACTGTGTAATGACAAACATATACGAGTTAGATTAATAAACGTGGTGATACCGAGGTCTGTTGCGTAATCAAGTAAAAAACAATATAACATAGTTAAATAATGATCAGTAGCTCTTGATCCCCTTTGACATAATTTTTCCCTTTTTTTTTGCTAAATAATTTTTCCCTTGTTCTTTGTGTCATTGCCTCTTCTTCATTTGAATATATCCTACATAGTCTATAAATATGTCGAGATAGAGAGGAATGCTGAAGAGTGAGGAGCTAGCTTCCTCCTCCAATCTCCAACCTTAACATGATTTTGCCTTGCCCATTCTCAACTGTAAGAATTGTTTCTTTTCAGAAGAGTACATAAAAATATTAACAAGTGTAGTCATATTGGTTTAAGTCCTATTATGAATTAACAAGTGAAGATAACTAGTATAATAATGAATTCTACTCTTTTCATATACCAAATACTTCAACGAAACCATTGATAACAGTCGGAAATTGTTTTCCCAGTGTGCTTTACTAGCTTACAGACCGAGCTAAAAATATTAATAATTTATGGGCCAACCTTAAGAATCAGTTATACGTTCTAACCTTGTGAACCTCCAAGTTGTTGCAGGGCACTGACAAAGCGTATATGCAGGTCTTGGGACCAGCACCGTCTTCGTTTCCTATCAGTTTGCTGCTTTAATGGGTCTAAACTAGTCCTCGATATGGATTGAGCAGGACTTGAAAAAGATACAGCTCTCCCAGTACTGGCTTTGGAACACAAAACACTAGACATCAATCCTTCACTCGGACTACTAGTTCCCGGAATAAACAGGGAAAGTCTAGGAACAGGTGACTCATCCAGATCCTCCTTTTTTGGCAAAACTGGAAAAGCAGGGTAACCCTTAAATGGCATGAATACTCTTCCTTCTATGCCACTTCTACACGGTGCACATAAATTTGATGTCGCTGCAACATTTTCTTGCACACACTCCTAAATGATACGAAATAAAGTATAAGCCATGCCTCTATGTAAACAAGACCAGATAATGTATATACAAATTTTATGTGATACCTTATTAATCTCCACTAGTGTCTTTTGTTTCAGATTGAATTCAGAATTTTGAATATCGGGATGATTCCACAGCTGCACAGAGCTCATCCAATTCTTCTTATCTTCACTCTCCTTGTCCATTTCAACTTTATCTTCGACTTCATAACAACTCTTATTTAATGGTATAAATTCTTCTAATACTGGTTTAACATTTGTTTTCTTACATTGCATTACCTCCTCCTTCAACGCAACAATTGCTGCAAAAACAAACCACAGACCATCCAACATCATCGCATTAAAAACTAAACCAGAAACCAAAAAATTGCAGCAAACAAAAAATAATAATCAAGAACCACACATATTTAAACCTCCTAAACATGAACACTCAAATTCATCAACTATCAAGAACCAGCTCCCCATAAAAAATATCATCCAAAACAAACACAGCCAGTAATCAAATGATCTAACATTACAGAACCATTTTAAATACACACACACACACATCAGCTAAATTATTTAAAACAAAAATACAAGCATTAATCATATTAGTCCATCCACACACACACACACACACACACACAATAAATCACTCAAAACAATCACACCCAATGACCAAAAAATCAAATAATTCAAACCCCATTTTCAAGCAAACACCTCTCCACAATCATCCAAAACAAACACACCCAATAATCAAATAATCAAAACAATTCAAACCCATTTTCAATACAACTTTCTCCACCAAACACACACACACACACACACACTAAAACACAAGCAAATAAAAAAAGGGAAGATGAGAACAAAAACCAACCATCATGGATCAAAAGCACAGTAAGAGGAAGCTGGCGTTTAAAAGCATCGATCTTCATCATCTCATCTTGTAATTTCTCAATAAAATCATTTAACTTGCCTATTTTATCAGATACATTACATATACCACCCAAAAAATCAGTGATTGATCTGGGTATATTACAACTAGGCCTAATATTCAAGCTCAGTTCATCTGAATTTAAAATCATCTTGTTCAAATTAATCGTCCCTTTCAGATCTTGGGGTCGATAATAGTGTGAAGAAAATAGTGAAGATGTATATATATATATAGGTGTGTATGTATGTATATGAGGGGGAGAGAAATGGGGTTGGTTGTAAAGGGAGAGGAATATAAAGAAAGAATCGAAATGTTCGGACTGAAACGTAAAGATTCCTTTATACAATGTCGGTTTTTAACGTACGCTCTTGTAGCATCTCGTGTCCTAGCACGGTTCGTTCGGAGCTCCTTTTGTAAGATGAAAAATACTCTTATGTTTGGTTGAGAAGAATACAATCAAATGGAATACAATAAGTGAAAATAAAAGAAATTTATACAGGTGGGATAGAAGATTTGAAAGAAAATGGATTTTTTATAAGAATTTGAAAGAAAATGTACATCAGAGAGAATGGAGCATTTCATCTCAAATTGTGGGACTTGAGTTTTAGTTTAGGATGTTAGGAATGGAATAGTGGAATGAATGAAATTTTCAAAAATCCACTCATGTAGTTCAAATCTCATTTCATTCCTTCCAAACTCATTCATCCCGACCAAACGCAACATAAGGCTATGTAAAATGCAAAGAGAGGAGAATGAAATGAAATTTATACTTTTATTTGGAGAGATTAGGAAAAATATTTATAATTTTCATTCTTTTTTTCTTTTCATTCCAAACTATTTGAACTGTTCACTTCACTTGAATGGAATTCGGGCAAAATGGAATGAAATTTATACTCTTATTTGGGTGAGATTAGAGAAAATGTTTATAATTTTCATTATTTCTTTCATTCCATTCCAAATTATTTATACCAAAATTCTAACCCCACATATTTTGGAAGGAATGTTCCATTCCATTTGTTCAATATTTTCCCTACAATCCTCATCATAGAAAATTTAGGCTACTCACGTTCATTTAAAATTTCACTCATACGTTCTTCTTTTTTCATACAATTTGTTTATAATTTTTCATTCCATTTCTTCCATATTCCATTCTCACCAAGTAATCACAACCTAAAATTATAATCCACATATTTTGAAAGGAATGTTTCATTCCATTTTTTCACCATTTTCCCTACAATCTTCGACATAACAAATTTAAACCCCGTCATGTTTATTGACAATTTCACTCTTACATTCATTTCTCACCAAGTGTACACAACCTTATATTTTTTAATTTATTAATTAGTTATCATATAAATTAAATAATAGTTAGTTTAGTTTTTAATTATTTTAACTTATAAAATATGTGATTTATGGTGTAACATTCTGACCCTTTTTCGAAATATTATATCAATATTTAAATATAATAATCAAATTTTTATTCAATAAATCTAAACAATAATCATCAAAAAATCAAATATGTTAATCGAAACGATAAAAATTCAAAGTCGCAACTCCCTATACTAAATAACTAACAAATATAATTTTTTTCTAAATAAACATGTTTTATTCAATAATTAACATAAATCAAGTAGCACAAAAATCTGCGAGACTCGCATCTTTATTCAATCCAAAATTTTAGTAATCTGAAAATTGTAATTAATGAGTTATACAAACCAACAAATAATCAATCGATCCAACAAATCGGGCCAACTACAATATAATATACATAGCAAAATAATTTTTGATACAATAAATATACACATAATTTTTGATACACTTTCAGATTCTTATTCGACATGATACAACATGATGGCCACACAATGAACAATAACTTGTTACCCACAATTTATAACATGATTACTACAACTCGATAATAACAGTTCTAAATTTTTAACAAATTATCACTACAATTCGATGACTTGGTCCTTAATTTTCACAAATCATAACATAAATTACGATTACAAAATTAATGTTAACACACAATCCATGAAGAAATATAATCACTACAATTCAAAAAATATCGGGTCATAAATTTTAAGAAAACTATCACTATAATCCAATGACTCGGCCCTTAGTTGTATTGTATTTTAGATTTACTCAAATTAATTCGAGTGCATTAGTTTTTACCGCGCTTTCACTAAAATTTGTTATTATTAGTTTTAGATTTTATAAGTTAATAGTCCGAAAAGACGAGTTGTTACATATGGATTTTTTTGAATATATTGTTATTATATTATTTATATTTTAATAATATTTTTAATATATTTATTTTTATATTTTTAATAATTATTTTAATTTTATTTATTATATAAAAAAATTAATATTATGAAATTTACTTAAATAATTTATATCGATTATAATACTAATAATATGTTATAATTATAATAGGATTTTATAATATGTAACAATTTATAATTTTAATAGATTTTAGTCTACCTAGTTAAATTATTATTTCATAAATTTATTATTTTATCTAATCCAATATTATTTATTATTCGAGTAAGATATCTATTTTTTATATAACAATAAGGACCGTAGAGATGGTAGAATTAAAACGTAGATATATGTTCGAGTTTGTAATATATAATAATAAGATATTGATACGGGCTGAAACTTTATTTGAGAAAAAATAATGTCGTGTTAATTAAATTTAGTTTTGTCTATTAAATGATTTCAATTAATGAGGCTAAAAATCCTGGTAATTAAAAATATTCATATCTAATTATGAAGCTAAAAATAAATCTCATAGAATATGTTCAAGTTCATATAAACTACCAGAAAGATTAGTCCCAAAACATGAAATTTGATCATGATTTAGTTTCTACAAGAAAAGATCTAGAATCACATCTAAAGAGATTTAGTTTGGTTCGATTTTAAAATTTAAAAAGTTGTTTCATTGGTTTGGCTTGAAAATTTTAATAATTCGGACCAAACCAATTTACGAACATAATAAATTAAAATATTTTCAAATCTTTTAAAACTAATCAATAACAGCTAATCAAAGTTGTATATCACATATAATTTTTCATATAAACTGTTATAGGGAGAAACTGGTATAACAGTAATTTGGAGGTTTGCTGGAATCACGGAGCAAAATATGATGATTTTGCTATGAACTTGATGGATTTTGGTAGCTGATCTTGTTGTTGATTCGTTAGAAGGCCAGAGAAAATATGTGTTCTCTTGCTGCCAACTGTTGTCTCCACTAAAACAAGAGGCCTACGTACCCTTTATATAGGGGTTCAAGCCACACGTAGTTCTTGGAGGACAAGTTACCTATATGGGCTAGGTATTGGTCCGGTCCATCAGGCCCAAATCCTTAGACGTGCTGGGCTTTGGCCCAAGTCTGTGTGGATGTGGAGGGTAAGCTTCCCAGATGTCTGTAACTGCCATGGCCCAAGCCCGTTAGGCTCTGGGGGCTGTCATGGAGTTGTAGAGCAAGGGGTTCCCGTAGGGAGTTATGCGCGATATGACCTCGCGGGAGCGGTTGTGCGTGATGTGGCCTCACGGGAGCAGTATGTAGAGGTGATCATGTGCGGATCCCTTGATGAGATGAGAGCCCGTGGGGCTAGCTGTCTTCAAATCGATAAGTATGTTGAGATATTACCCCGGGGGGCCTTCTATAGTCTTCAGATTAGCAAATAATACCAAGTGAGGTGAGCCCATAAGGCTAGGAGCCTTTCAGCTAGTTATGAGAAATCTGTGCTAAGTACTCCGGGCTAGCGAAGCGAGCTGGAGGCAGGGAGCCTGGCTAAGTGAGCCGGGCTGAGGGCCTCTCTGTCAAGTCCATGCGACCTGGGAGGTGATGAGAAGCGAACCGGGCTGGGGGCCGGTTCTCTTATCTCTTCCTTCTCGAAGCTGAATGAATCCAAGGCTGGTGAGCTAGCGATGCAACCTCACGCTAGGCCAAGGGCCTTAGAATATTTTATCATCTTTAGCACGATGCGAGCTGGATGTAGGCTTTGAAGCCATGTGAGCCCAGATGCGAGGTGGGCTGGCCACCTTATGCCATTGGGCCTGCCTAGGACCCATGTCTAAATATTGGGCATAACAACTACCCCCCGATTCCTCCTCGCCATTAGCGATACGAGGTGGAATCAGACAATAATTGAAGCCAGAAATCTTCCATGCGAAGCGACCAGAAGAAGGCCTCTAATGAACTGGCGAAACGAACTGCCAAGCCTTGGTGAACTATTAACATTTTTTCAAGAAAAATATATTTATGGCAGCGACCCAAATGTCAAACGGACCGAGCTGACCACATTAAAACCCTTTAGACTTCAGGACAATTGAAGGGGTTCTTCGTGCGAAGCGATCCAGAATATAGCCGTTGGAGGAAAGGCTGCACATTGTTACCATGTGGTCGCATGCACTGGATCGAGATAAGTGGCTGAGATCGTGCCACGTGTCCCTTCATTTCTCTCTCCTCATTTGCCTATAAATAGGTGGACTTTCCAATCATTTTCAATCATTTCCAAAATTATTTCCGAGAATTTTTGTCCGGGAGCTCAAGGATCAAACGGTGGTTTCAGCTGATTTTCATGCCCAGAATCCAAGTGCGAACTCGATTTGTTCATCCAGCCTCACCGGAATCTTCAAGCGAGCAGAGCTCCGATCAACCTTCATCAACAGATTCGAGCCCTCCTTCTCACAACAAAGGTAACGACCCGGACTCACTATCTTGTCTTCGTTTTTCCACTATGTTTGCATAATGAACATTTGTTTAATCGTCTTCGTATATGTATATCATGCGATGCGACCCTACTCCCCGGGACGCATCACCTCACACCCCCCCACTTCCCCTCGCGTCGCGATCTCGACCTTAGATTTAGGACCGGTTCGTGTGCGATGTGAGGACACTTAGCAATTTTCTTTTTGAAAGGCATAGGTGCACTAACTTGTAACACTTAATTATTATGTAACTCAACTAAGTAAAAGATAAAACAACAGCAAAACAAGAGAAACGGAAGAAGCACATGGAATCAATCAACTGAAGAAATGGTAATGATACTTGGTAACTACAAGTAACTAATTTGGTTAATCAAGGATGCATAAGTGAGAAGAAGTTCAATCTGAGTATTGCTCATGCCCTAACTTATCTAATGGAGAATCAAATTAATGTCAAGGAAGTATCAAGAAGACCAAAGTGATTTCATGTAATGTATATCAATATCTGGATAATGTAAAGGTTAATCAACAAATGAGAACTGACATTCAGAAGCAAGAACCCCTACAAGACTAGTCACTTATGAACCAGACCATTGCATCAAGTGTCAGGACATTGGAGGCAAGTTCATGTCAGTAATAGAAGATCTCATTTGAATTGAGTAAGGAAAAGAAATTGAAGAAGCTAAGGAAACTTGCTCATAAAGGTTAATTCTCAATTAGTCACTAAAGAAGGTCAACATTGGATGTGTGCATATTTGCTAAGGCAAATGTCGATCCACAACAGATCGAGATGCGGATCGAGATTTACAAGTGAAGTAAAACATGGCAAAGGCAAATCTCGATCCAGGCGATAGATCGAGATCGAGATCTTCACAGATCGAGATCGAGATCGAGATGGGTCCAGGTGAAGATCGAGATGCGGGTAGACATGTAACATTTAATGTTCAAGGGACAAGTGGCTTATTATGAACGGTTGATCCAGAGTTGTTGTTAAAGTTCTTTTTTTTGTTGTCGAAGTCCTGATTGGGCCACGTACACAAAAAGGACAAGATCAAGACTACATGACATTATAAAAGCAGCACCTTGATTTTATTAGTAAATAGACTTTCATAATCTCTATTATTCAACGATTTTTAAAGAGAGAGCATTTACTGTAAAACAAAAAGTGAGAGAGAGGATCAGTTGAATCTAGCTTTAATTGCTGTATTTATTGTTCAACTGATCATGATGCTTTTATGAATGTTGTAGCAAATCCTTCAATGAATATAAAGATATATTCTTGAAATTCTGTGTCATCATTTATTACCTGCATATAGTTTATTCTCTCATTATTTTTAAACAGTTGTATTCACCCCCCCTCTACAACACTTTGGACCTAACAATTAGTATCAGAGCCCCTGTTAAACACATATAACAGAGATCCTATTGTGTTGTTTGAGTTGGTTCTTGAAAATCCCAGATCCAATTTTTCTTGAAGTTTGTGCCGAAAAGTTTTTGTTTGTTTCTTCTTGAAAAGTTCATAGATCTAAAAAGGTTCTGAGTCATGGTGTAAGGAATATTTGTACATCATTCCAAACCGTTGTACGATTAGAGCTTTGTGGACTGTCTTGTGGTCAAAAATCTGGTTATAAAGGAATATTTGATTAATTGACTAGAAAACTGGAATCAACTGTTTGACTAAACAAAAAGGATATTTTTGAACTTCTGTCAACTAGGAAGTGAACATCTTTTTGTTTGGACTTGAGAAAGTGGTGGACCCTGCTACTGTTCCTGTGATTAAAACTAACTTGCTTGAATCTTAAGTGCAAAATCCGTTGGATATTAATTGTTGGATATTTAAAGTGAGATAATTAATTTTTCAAGTAAATACAAGTTATTGTAATTTGAAAAGTGTATTATCTTAATTTTAAACTTTATTAAAATGGCCGCCGCACACAGATTTAAGATACCTCCATTTGATGCACAACATTATGACGAATGGACCGGAAGGATGAGAGCTTACCTTGAATCAATAAACAAGGTATACTTGAGAATATTGGAAAACGGTCCATACATACCCATGAGAATTGAGCCAGAGCGAATGGAAGGAGGGATACTAATTCCATCCCGGTCTGTTCCTAAAGAGGAAATGGAGTTTTCAGACGCAGATAAAGAATTGGTTGGTATGGATGCGTCGTTACGCAACGTCATAATTGAATCCCTAAACTCAGAGTACTATGTTCAAATAAAGGGATTAAAAACAGCTAAAGCCATGTGGGATAAACTGGCTGTGGTGATGGAGGGGACCGAGGAAGTTAGAGATAATCACAAACGCATTCTGATATCTGAATATGAATCGTTCAGATGCGAACGAGGAGAAAGCGTAGCGGATGTTTACAAACGTTACAGTAAATTGCTTATCGAGCTGAGTATAAGAGATAAAGTCTATCCACTAGCAGATTCAAATATCAAGTTTCTCTTGAATTTGCCTAAACATCTGGAACACAGGATCACTGCCATTCGAGAGTCAAGAGATTTGAAAAACACTTCTCTCGAAAAGCTGTATGGTGTTTTGAAGACCTACGAGCTGGAGCAGGAACAAAATGACAGAAGAAGATCCTACAATAGTGGAGAAAACAAAGCGGTAAGTGAGTCTGGACTTGTAGCTGAAGAGTCTGCTGTAAAGGCACTTGCAGCTGTCTCATTGAAAACTGCTAATCCTGAAAGGGTGGTATTAGACATTGAAGATCCATCCGAAGAAAGTGAGGATGAATACTATACCCTTGAAGAGCTGGACAAATTAGAAGACAAGTCATATGCTTGTATTGCTCGAGAATTTGCTCATATCAGCTTCAGGAAGCAAAGAAGTGGTAAAGGACGATTTGGTAGTTCTTTCAGCCGAAGAGGCAGGAGAGGCAGTAGTGTAAGTGGTAGTGGAAGTTACAGCGGTCGGAGTAGCACATCTGGTAGTGGCTACAGACCTAACCTGGTAGACAAGAACAAGTTCAGATGTTACAACTGCAATGAATTGGGGCACTTCGCAACAGAGTGCAAGAAGCCCAAGTACGTTCATCCCAAGGAATCCTATGCTGATTTGAAAAAGAAATATGATGCCTTGGTTAGCAAGCAACAGAAGGGAAGCTGGGCGTATGTTGTGACTGAAGGGAAGGGTTGGGACGAGTCTGATGAAGATGAAGATCAGGAGCTATGCAACTTCGCTTTAATGGCAAAATCTTCAGAACAATCAGAGGTACCAATTCTAACCGTAAATGAAATGTCTATTCCTGAGTACCAAAATGAATTAGCTGCCATGACTAAAGAGATGTACAATCTCCAACTTAATCTAATTGCTGTTAATGAGGAAAATGCTAAACTCTCCCTTAAGAATAGACTTCTCGAGGCCAGGGTAGAGGAATTAGAATCAGGAGAAAGTAAGGAAAGGCAGTTAATGAATCAGGTAGATGTTTTAGAACACAAGCTTAAGATTAGGGAAGACCTTAACGAAGAACTTAAAAATGAATTAGCTGAGCTTAAAATAACATGTAAATCTTTTGAAGAAGCCGCTAATAAAGTTTTCGTAGAAAGGGACATGTACATGAAACTGGCAGGCAAGAGTAAAAATGAAAAAGTAAACATAGGACTTGACTACACACAGAAAAAGAAAAATAGGGCTGCTGAATTGTTAGAGCCTGTGTTAGTCAAAGAAAATGTGCCTGAGGTTTTAATGGATGTTAGAAAACCTATCTTTAAGCATTTTGAGCCTAGGACCATAGATCCTGTTGCTACTAAAATTGAACATGAGATTAAAATTGAAAGAGATTCAGAAGAAAAAGTGGTAGAACCTACAACTTCTAAGAGAGCTAGTAAGATTGCTTATGCTAAGAGAGGTGTAGGAACCAAGGAGGCTAAGACGGTGTCATATAAACAATGGGTAGCAGGGTCAGACCAAATGAAAGCACCTGTAAAGGCAGTTAAAACTGAACCTGCATCTGTATCTACATCTACACGAGCTAGAAAGGCATGCTATATCTGTAATCAAACTGATCACTTGTCTTACTATTGCCCGTTCTATGTAGAGGAAGAAAAATCTGTTGGTTGTAATACCATGCCTGCAACTACTGCTTTGCCTAACATGCATGCAAATCATGCTAAATGCAATAATCCTAATTGTATGCCATGTGCTGTAAACATCATGCATGCTTATTTTAATTTAATGAATACTGCTAGTGCATCTGTTGAACATACATCTAGTAGTGGTAAGAAAAAGCATGCGGGGTCAAAGGCTAAGACTTCAAGTCCTCCTAAAGTTAGGAGTGACCAGTCTGCTCCCAAACTTGACAAATCAGTCAAGGTTGACAAGGGAAAAGACAAAGTCAAGATTGATGCCCCTGATGGCAACAAGGCAAAGCCTTCTGTATCTGAAAAGAAAAAGGAAATTATTGATGCCGGGCCCAAACATCATTGGGTTCCGAAGAACACCTAACCTTTATGGATTTGCAGGGCAGTGAACAGGAAAAGAGTAAAGTCATATGGGTGCTAGACAGTGGAGCATCGAGGCATATGACCGGCAATAAGTCCCTGCTAACAGATTTGGTGTTGAGAGCCGGCTCCGTGGTTACTTTTGGAGATAACAGCAAAGGTTACACCAGGGGATATGGCAAGATCGTTTGTGGAAATGTTATCATTGAGGACGTGTCTTTTGTGGAAGGATTGCGACATAATCTTCTCAGCGTTAGTCAGTTCACCGACAGGGGTTTTGACGTCAACTTTGGGAAGCATAATTGTTCGATTCGAAGCAAAAAGGATGGAAGCCTTGCTCTCAAAGGAGTAAGGAAGTCAAATTTGTTCATAGCTGACATGAATTCTTCTGATCAGTCTGAAGTCACGTGTTTCTACAGCAAGGCTTCTGCTGATGAAAGTTGGCTATGGCATAAAAGATTATCTCACCTGAACTTTAAAGCAATGAATAATCTCGTAAGGAGAGAATTGGTGAGAGGGCTGCCGCAGATGGAGTTCACCCTAGATGGTCTCTGCGAAGCATGTGAGATGGGAAAATCAAAAAGAGCCTCGCATAAGGATAAACAAGTGAATAGCATTACCGAGCCCCTACAACTCCTTCACATGGATTTGTTTGGACCGGTTAATGTTATGTCAATGTCAAGGAAAAGATATGCGCTGGTAATTGTCGATGACTTTTCCAAATACACATGGGTGAAGTTTGTGACATCGAAATATGAAGTGCCACATGAGATCATTAGACATGTACTGGTAATTGAAAACGTAGCAAGTCTGACTGTAAAGACTATCCGATCCGACAATGGGACAGAATTCAAGAACTCAGTGTTAATGGATTTCTGCATATCTAAAGGGATCAGACGACAGTATTCAGCACCGAGAACACCACAGCAAAATGGGGTGGTAGAAAGGAAGAACAGGACACTGGTTGAAGCAGCTAGGACAATGCTGTATGAGTCAAAACTTCCTTTATATTTTTGGGCTGAAGCAGTCAGCACGGCCTGTTATACACAGAACAGAACCCTGATTATAAAGGACCATAATGAGACGCCGTATTACATGATGAATAAACGAAAACCATCTATCAAGTACTTTCATGTATTTGGTGCCAAATGCTTTGTGTTAAGAGACAATGCACAACTTGGAAAGTTTGATGCCAAAGCAGATGAAGGGGTTTTCATTGGATATTCTCTTGAAGTAGTAGCAGCGTACAGGGTGTTTGTGCTTAATGATCGCAAGGTGGTTGAAAGCCTTAATGTCACATTCGACGACTCAAAGCTCCCCTCTATACAAAAAGAAGATAGTGAGCCCAACTCCCTAAGATTTGAAAATGTGGATATTGATGAAGTGGATACAGTTCCTGAGTCAGTAGTGCAGGGTAGTGATCCAACTATAAATAATGAAATTAATCAAGAGTCTAGTGTTTCGCAAACTCAAAACACTAGGGCTGAGGGATCACCTTCCGTCAGACCTGGTACTAACTCAGGGGGAGTCAGTATGCACTCAGGGGGAGCAGCTCACTCAGGGGGAGCCAGTACTAGCTCAAGGGAAGCTAGTGAAAGTGCTTCTAGACTAAGTCACCTTCACTTACAAGATCAAGCTGAATCATTAAGAATATTTGCTAGGGATCGCACTTGGAACAAGGACCATCCGTTCGAGCTAATTATTGGTGATCCAGAAGCCGGAGTGACTACTAGAGGAAAAGCTAGAGCTGAAATTGCCACTGAGAATGAATGTCTATATTCAGTGTTCCTTTCCCAGATGGAACCTAAAGTGGTGGAAGAAGCTCTAGATGACGCTGATTGGGTGATTGCTATGCAAGAGGAACTCAATCAGTTTGAAAGGCAGAAGGTGTGGAAGCTGATACCCAGACCAAAGAATAGATCTGTTGTTGGGACAAAATGGGTATTCAGGAACAAGCTGGATGAAGACGGACGTGTAACACGAAATAAAGCTCGCCTGGTTGCTAAGGGTTATACTCAAAGAGAAGGAATTGATTATGATGAAACCTATGCAGCAGTAGCAAGGCTAGAGGCAGTAAGGATGTTCTTGGCATTCGCAGCACATCATGGTTTTAAAGTCTATCAAATGGATGTCAAGAGTGCATTCTTAAACGGTGAACTGGATGAAGAGGTGTATGTCGAGCAACCTCCCGGGTTTATCGATATCAAATATTGTGATTATGTTTATCGACTCTTTAAATCAGTATATGGCCTTAAGCAGTCTCCGCGGAAGTGGTATGAAACTCTGTCAGACTTCTTACTAGAAAGTGGTTTTACAAGAGGAGTAATCGACAAGACGTTTTTCTACAAGAAATGCAAAGATGATCTAATAATGGTGCAAGTATATGTGGATGACATTATCTTTGGGTCTGCAAATGAGAAGCTGTGTGCTAAATTCGCTAAGTTAATGCAATCAAGGTATGAGATGAGCATGATGGGAGAGCTGACGTTCTTTCTGGGCATTCAAGTTAGTCAGAAGAAGGACGGGGTATTTATCTGCCAGACCAAGTACATTCATGATCTATTGAAAAAATATGGTCTTCAAGATGTATCACAAGCTAAGACTCCTATGGCAACAGCCACGAAACTTGACGAGGACAAAGCGGGTAAACCTATAGACATCTCAAGCTATCGAGGTATGATCGGCTCACTTTTGTATTTAACTGCTAGCAGACCTGATATTATGTTCTCTACGTGCCTATGTGCAAGGTTCCAAGCGGATCCTAGAGAGTCACATCTCATAGCCGTAAAGCGTATTTTTAGGTATCTCAAGGGAACATCAAATCTTGGGATTTGGTATCCAAGAGATACAGGGTTTAATCTTATTGGCTATTCGGATTCAGATTACGCAGGTTGTAGAATAGATAGGAAGAGCACTTCAGGAAGCTGTCAGTTCCTTGGAAGAAGGTTGGTGTCTTGGCAAAGCAAGAAACAACACACAGTATCTACCTCGACAGCTGAAGCAGAATATATTGCTGCTGGAAGCTGTGTGGCCCAGATACTGTGGATGAAGAACCAACTCAAGGACTACGGTGTGGAAGTATCTAAGATTCCTATCATGTGTGACAACACAAGTGCTATTGCAATGACCAACAATCCTGTGGATCACTCAAGGACCAAGCACATTGACATCAGGTATCATTTTATTAGAGAGCATGTAGAAAATGGAACTGTAGAGTTGCATTTTGTGTCTACTGAACGTCAAATAGCAGATATATTCACTAAACCTCTAGACGAATCAACATTTTCTAGATTGGTTGGTGAATTAGGGATGCTTAACACCTGTTAGTTTTGCTACCTATCTGTTATAATTCAGTTTGTGTACATATTATTGTTATTCATGAATATTCATAATTAATAATGTGTACTTAACTTCATAAATGTATGTGTTGCATATCATAAGGAGTTAGAAAGTTTCATGACATTAATCTTGTGTTGATCTGTATATCGTTATGGTTAGTGTCTAAATGAAGTAATGAGAAATTTTCTATGGTAAATCTCGATCTATCCACATCGAGATCGACATTGATATGTAGATCGAGATGCGGATCGAGATCGACATCAAGATCGACATCGAGATGTAGATCGAGATGCGGATCGAGATCGACATCCAGATCGACATCGAGATGTAGATCGAGATGCGGATCGAGATCGACATCTAGATCGACATCTAGATGAGGATCGAGATGCGGATCTCGAGATGTGACGTGTCTTTTCAGTCATTTTTTTTGGCGTGCAGGTATATATTATAGCATTAAAAAGGCTGTTCATTATTTACATTAACTTTCTTTCTCTCCAAAAGCTTAAGCTCTTCATATACACTCGCGTATACATACATTACATCAAGTTTTCTTGTGATTTTCTTAAACAAAAATCACCAACTGTTACTTAAAAGCATCAATAACTAAAACGAAACTCTGCTAAAATTTTGTTTAAAACTGTTGAACTTCTTGCGTTGTTTTTATCGTTATTACTGTTCTTGCAATTAGTTCTTTAGTTTTCTTCTTCATTCGAGTGAGTTTGGTTTTTGTTTCGTGCTTTCTTATTCTTAAGTACTTTTGTGTTCTTGAGCAAAATAGTTGTGAGTACTACTGGTTAATCCTTAAAGTGCAACTTTACCGCCGTGTTTGTGGTTTTTCTGGAAAAATAATTTATTTTGTAACGGCTGTTCACTTTAATTTTCGAAAACTCAACCGTCAATCATTAGTGGGGAGTTAAGTGGTCATTAGTGGGCAGTTAATTTGTTTTAATTTGTGTCACTAATTACGTGGGGTAATTAGTGGGGTTCGTGTACGTTTTTTTGTTGTTTAAATTTAGAACTTGTTCTCTAAAAATTTCCACTGCCAAACCATTTCAGAACATTTCTTTTCTCAAACACAAATTTAAAATGGCAAACCCAAATTTCACAATTCCCAAGACCAACTTTGTTAATCTCTCTGCTGATCGAGCAACTGGTAGATTTATTCACTATCAGTTCTGGATTGAATCCCTCAACAACACATCAATCATAAGTCACGCGTTAACCGCCTCTCCCATCCTGAATGTCGAAGCCCTTCAAGCTGCTTACTCTACACTAGAGATTCAGGGTGGAAAAGCCAATCCAACAGGACTATCCTTTACTATTGGTGGTGTCAAATATGAAGTCAGTCTGCGGAAGTTCAATGAGTTACTCGGGCTTCCTACAGAAGATTATGCTCCGGAACCCACTATGGAGGATATGTTGCAATTATTCACGGAGATAGGTTGTCGCCCTCCCACGGGTCCTATCAAGGTAACAAAGGTTAACACCGGTATGCTACCAGCTGAGTGGGATTATGTAGTTCAGGCCATTCAGCGCTGCATGTTCCCAAAGGACAAAGACTACAGGCCAATGAACAACAGCTGCCGGGTAATACTATATGGAGTGGCAAACAACAGGAGAGTGAATGTGGGCAAACATCTGTTGATTCAGTTACATGAGAGGTGGGCATTGGAGAAAAATGCATCAAGGAATCTAGAAGATGGTCCAGTCAAATGCTGGATGCCAAGATTTCTTCAGATGGTTCTGGATGACGTTCTTTCAGAGGAACACAGAAGAATATTTCAAGGCTCTGAAAGGATGGCATGTTTTGATATGACTCTAAAGAGTATCTCCACCATGGAAACCCAGCAAAAGTCAAGACTTTTTGAGTTGCGCCTGACTCCGTACTTCCAGGATCTGCAAGATGAGTATGCTAGGAGGCATGCTTCTCAGTTTACTGCAGTAGAAGCTGAGAGTAGCGGTAACGAAGCTGAAGGTGGAGATCCAGTGCCTAGAAATTTGGAACAAGCAAGAATGGATGTTGATATGGCCTAGGCAAATGTTGCAGAAGCTGGAGCTGACAAGGATGACGATCTTCTTAGTCAGGTACCTATTCTTGCTAATCTTGATCAATCATCAATTCAACCTGTTTTCTACAGCCGTGGGCCTGAAAACCCCCAGGCTCTATCCCAGGCTGCAAGCCCTTCTGTTCATAAACGTTCAGCCAGCCCTAAAACTGGTGATAAAAGGAAGGCAAGCTTATCTGAGTCGAGTGAATCGAGTGGAGGGAGTGTAGGAGTTGAGAGAGTAGTCACTTCAGCAGCTCTGCCACCTTCAAAGAAGCAAAAGGTGGATTCAAACCCAGTGGCAACTGCACAACCTGTTAAGGCTAGTTCACCTCTCACAGCCACCACACCTCACGCTGGTGGCTCTCCTCTCCAAATCATTTCAACACATTCGCACTCGCCTAGGCATGTTGGTGAGAGTCAAGAAGGGGGTCCAGCTCAACAGCCAATAGGAGCTGGCCCTACCTTCCCTGAGTTGTCCGCTCAGGGCTCTTTGAGCAATTTCTCGGAAGGGGAATGGCAAACTGAGACTAGCACTTCTGATACTAGTATCTCAGGCAGTTTTAATGAGGAAGAGTCTGTCGAATCCAATACGGATGACGCTTCCTCGTCTAAATCAGAAAATAAGTTGCTTGCAGAGCAACGACATCTGGTGACTGGTGGGTCTACGCCTCCAGAACAGCCCAGCGAACCAGAAAAGGTTCTAAGTGAACAAGGAGATGACATGGTCATAACGTCATCTCCCGTCGTAGACACAGCGCTTAAAGGCTCAGTCTCACTGACCGATATCGCCGACCAACTCACCGCTAGTCCCCAGCGATTAGTGGATGAGGCTCTAGTACTGTTAGGCTCTAAACACGAGGGAGAGACATGGAGAGTAGATCCCTTCTTTTTAGGGATCTTGAGTGAAACAGAACCCGACGAGAGTAAACAGTCTAACCCAAGCCAAACACCGTCCCCCAAATTGCAGGATTTAGTGAAGAAAGTGGAGGCTTTGGAGGCTGGAGTTGCTGGTGTTACTGCTGCTGTCTCTTCTCACTCTGGAAGGTTGGAGGTTGGAGCTCAGTTCATGGAGAACCTGATTGCCGTCCAAAATCAGATGATTGACAAGATAAATAATCTTGGATTGGCACAGGTGGAGGTTGGGAGGTCAGTAGATGATGTCACTTATGGCATGTCTCAGGTTTGGACGAAACTGAATGAACTACTTGATGCTGTCTTTGGACGTAACAAGGATGGACCTGGTCCTTCAACTGGTGGTGATGGTGACGATAATAATGATAATGATGCTCCTGATGAGGATAACACACCTAAGGGGGAGAAAGAGGATCAGGGTCTGAAAAAGCTGACTAGTAAGGGTCCGGTGATCGAGTCCTCAAACAAATCTGGTGAAAAGGTGGAGGAGGCTCAACCGGCTCTTAAGGACAAAGGCAAGCAGAAGATGGTAGTTGAAGAAGAAGCTGAGAAAGAAACACCTCTTGTTGATGCATTTATGGGAGACTTTATTGAAGATTCTGATGATGACGAGATGGATGTAGAAGCCTTAGTGGCAAGGAGGTCGAGATTCGAGCAACGGGCAAGAGAATGGGAACAAGAAAGAGGTCTAAATCCTGGCGGATCTGGCGCAGGAGTTGCAGGTGATGCAGGAGACCACTCGGTTGCTGACGAGCATGTTCCAGAAGAAGAAGTTGATGAAGCGGAGATGCAAGGAGAGATTTTCAGGGAAGCCAGAGAAAGAGTAAATGAAGAAGTTCTACAAGGGATAGTTGAAAAAGAACTAATGGCAAAGGAGAAGAGAGCGGCTCAGAAAACTCAGCATGAGTTTGAAATGAAAAAGATCAATGATCCTAAGGTCCAGGCTGACATAAGGAGGGAAGGTCCCGAGTGGGACAAGGCTAGAGAAGCCTTAGCTGGACCAAGAGCCTATGCTCATGACTCAGGAAGATTGAGTTTTCTTCTTCATAAGCTAGAAAATCTAAACCCTGGGCTGCTGAATTATCTAAATTGCATAAGACAGGGATGCACCTCCGTACAAGTCATATTCAAGGAGAAGGCATGGAATCTGATGATCACTTGGACACCCATAACAAAAATCGGGCCGTGTATGGTCGATGAAGCTTTCTTTCATGAAAGGGGTGCAAGTGAACTGGTAGAATTCGCTCACAAGGTAGACACCTCTGTCAAGACTGGAGTGCTGTTTAAGGAAAAATTGTTGAAGATGGCTGAAGACAGAGGGGTTGACATTATTCTAAATCCCTACCAGATCAGATATGTCCATGACAAGGTCTTGAGGATCGTAAATCTGCATGACTCGAAACTAACTCCGAGCGGAAATGTGCTGAAGGCAGTTGCAAAGCTAGTCCTCTCTAAGGGTTTTCTAACAAAGGAAAAGAAGCTGGTGGCTAAGGACTTGGAGAAGCTGATAAGAAGGCAAGACGCTAGATACAAGTTGCCTGAAGCTACACTACCAGTGGTTAAGAAGGAACCTGAAGACTATGCATTCGAGCTGCAAAACGAGGCAATAAGAGAGCATGTGCAAAGATACGGAGATCCAAGGATAGACATTCCAGAAGAAGGGGAAATAAGGAAGGAAGCTGGTGCAGTGGCTGGTGCAAATGTCAAGTTTGTCAAGAGCAAAGCTGAGAATGAGAATGATCTGCTGATCTATACAGACAAGCATAAGGTGGAAACCATCATTGAAATCAAGTACGACATCTTTGCAGAACACAGTCATGAAACACTGTGTAGTATAAGAGAATTGATTGAGGAGATGGATGATATTGACGAGTTTGATCAGGATTATCTGAGGGTCACGTTTGATAACTTCTGTAAGAGAAGACAACAACTTGATATTCAGAGGCTACAGCAATGCACCACCGCTATTGTCATTGGATACCCTAAGCAGCTGGTCATACGGAAGAAAGGGGAAAAGGGGTACCCTGACAAAGTCACAAAGCTGAGGTTTGAAGACATTCCCACGAAGCTTACCACTCGCAGCATGGTTGAAAGGTGGTTGAGGTTGTTTCGAAATTACAAGATCAGAAATCATGTGGAAGCAGAAGGACTTAATCTTCTCAAGAAAAGAATGGATGAAGTCTGCAACCCTGAGTTCATGAAGAAAGAAAAAGCAGCCAAGAAGAAAGCTCGTGAGGAAGAGGAGCGCAAGAAATAAAAGTTTTAATGTATCATGCTTGTAATGTTTCTTTGCGTTGTAATTTGTTTTCTTGTTTTCCTGCATTGTAAAAGTATATCATCTGTTTTCTTGTGTAGTGTAAGGTAGAAGTTAGTTAGCTAAGTGTCTTGAAACTGGTTTATATTAGGCATCAATTATTTCGCGAAGTTCGGCGGTGGTAATACTGCTAAAAGGACTTCAGAAGGATAATTGAAGATTGAGTGGACCGTGCTCTTAAAGTACTTAGAGAAAATCTCTAGAAGAGCATGAAGCCATTTAATCGAGCCAACAGGTGTCCAATTTTGGCACTTGAAGTATCAGTAATAGACATGAAGTTAATTAATCAAGCCAAGCATTATGCAAGTTGACATGATCTTTTATGAATGTTATTTTATCTTTTTCAGTCCCTGGTTAGTTGAGTTATCCTCATTGTGAATTTGGTTGTCATTGTTAGACAATCAAATAGGGGGAGATTGAAAGGCATAGGTGCACTAACTTGTAACACTTAATTATTATGTAACTCAACTAAGTAAAAGATAAAACAACAGCAAAACAAGAGAAACGGAAGAAGCACATGGAATCAATCAACTGAAGAAATGGTAATGATACTTGGTAACTACAAGTAACTAATTTGGTTAATCAAGGATGCATAAGTGAGAAGAAGTTCAATCTGAGTATTGCTCATGCCCTAACTTATCTAATGGAGAATCAAATTAATGTCAAGGAAGTATCAAGAAGACCAAAGTGATTTCATGTAATGTATATCAATATCTGGATAATGTAAAGGTTAATCAATAAATGAGAACTGACATTCAGAAGCAAGAACCCCTACAAGACTAGTCACTTATGAACCAGACCATTGCATCAAGTGTCAGGACATTGGAGGCAAGTTCATGTCAGTAATAGAAGATCTCATTTGAATTGAGTAAGGAAAAGAAATTGAAGAAGCTAAGGAAACTTGCTCATAAAGGTTAATTCTCAATTAGTCACTAAAGAAGGTCAACATTGGATGTGTGCATATTTGCTAAGGCAAATGTCGATCCACAGCAGATCGAGATGCGGATCGAGATTTACAAGTGAAGTAAAACATGGCAAAGGCAAATCTCGATCCAGGCGATAGATCGAGATCGAGATCTTCACAGATCGAGATCGAGATCGAGATTTTCACAGATCGAGATCGAGATGGGTCCAGGCGAAGATCGAGATGCGGGTAGACATGTAACATTTAATGTTCAAGGGACAAGTGGCTTATTGTGAACGGTTGATCCAGAGTTGTTGTTAAAGTTCTTTTTTTTGTTGTCGAAGTCCTGATTGGGCCACGTACACAAAAAGGACAAGATCAAGACTACATGACATTATAAAAGCAGCACCTTGATTTTATTAGTAAATAGACTTTCATAATCTCTATTATTCAACGATTTTTAAAGAGAGAGCATTTACTGTAAAACAAAAAGTGAGAGAGAGGATCAGTTGAATCTAGCTTTAATTGCTGTATTTATTGTTCAACTGATCATGATGCTTTTATGAATGTTGTAGCAAATCCTTCAATGAATATAAAGATATATTCTTGAAATTCTGTGTCATCATTTATTACCTGCATATAGTTTATTCTCTCATTATTTTTAAACAGTTGTATTCACCCCCCCCCCCTCTACAACACTTTGGACCTAACACTTTTTCTTCTTTAAGAACACACACATTAATCAATTCACCATCTATTTCAGATGTCGAGTGACTCGGGAACAAGCACGTCCTCTCCCCTTAGCAATTTTCCAAAGGAACTGCGAGGCTCAGGAGAATTCCAAAGGGAGCTCAATGAGATGTCGGGCACACATCGTCACCCTATCATCCCAGGGACTGAAGTCAGCCCCGAAGCGGCTACCCTCATAGCTCGGGTCGAGCAGTCGAGCTCGGACTCGTTTGTCTTAAACATGGACCCGACCTGGTCGATCGAGGACTCGACCCATAATGGCGATCCTAATGCCTGGAAGCGAAAGAGAACTGTGGTGCCGAGCTCGATTGATCTATCCTTTCTTAATCGCGGGCCGACCTTCTTATCGAAGGAGGAGGCCGAGGCCGAGATTGCCAAGCGGATAGCGGAACGAGCCGCTCAAGAGCAAGCAAGCGAAGAGCCTCTTCACCCCCGTCAATCTATCCCTGTCCGCAGTAGTTCGAGCTGGAGCGAGCTCGGGAGTGCTTACTACGAATCTCGCGACCCTAAAGACAAGATGATTCGCGCCGAAGTTGATCCTGACCTCAAGGATGAGGCGACTTCTTGCTGGGTCGAGTCCTCAGACAGCGAGGAAGATGATGCCGTAACCAGGATAATCGACCTGGAAAATTACAATTTTATACCTGAGGATTCTGAAGATGAGGCATATGTTCCTCCTAATCAGCCCGAGCTGGAAGGACCAATTTTCTTAGGTGCGAGGCCGATGAATGATGAAGCAAGCAGTTCCTCAACGAGACCAGCTTCGCCTCGGTACTTTGCTGCCAAGGATCTGTCAACCAACCCCACAGACCTTAGCGGAGGCTGTTGAGCAATACAGACTGGAAGGTCGCATCGTCTTGCCGTGGCCTCACCAAAGATGTTATAGATTTAACCACAAAGAAAATGGTGGTCGCGTCCCCAGAATGGTTCTCTCCACTTCGCTCCTCAAAGTTGGGATCGCCTCACCCATGCATCCATTCATCCAAGATGTATGCAAGTACTACCACGTCGCTCCGCTCCAAGTGAACCCAAATGGCTGGAGGTCGGCCATTGCTTTATTTATGCTTTACAAGAAACTGAGGTACCCTGACCTCGATGCGAAGACCCTTGGGTATTTTCTAAACCTGAAGTCTTCGGGGAAGAAGGATTTTGGGTATTTATATTTGTCGGTCTGGCCCGAGTTCAATGGCAAAAACCTACTGCACGGCGCCCCGAGTAACGTGGGACATTGGAAGGATCCCTTCTTCTATGTGTTCGATGCGACCAGGGTTCAGACCCATTTTAACTATAAACCAGGTAATTATTCTCCCTTCGCTTCACTTCTTTTCAGTTCGTTAGCCATTACTCCTCAAAGCTGATTCGCGTGTACTTGTGTTACTTTATCCAGTTGCCCCTCCTCGCACCCCTCTTACTGGCGAAGCCAAAGAGCGAGCTGATAGTATCTTACAACTTGCTGTCGAGGAGAGAAATGTAAAGAAGCTAGTGACGACCTCAAACTTGGTCACTCACGGATTTTTGAAAGAAGGGGCGAGGCTGACTCCAAAGAAGGAAAAAGCCATCGCGAGCTCAGCTCAGAAGCCTTCTGCGAAGCGGGCCCGGACTGAGTCTGGTATATTGCCTTTGTCGTTGCATTTTTCACCTCGCATCGCATTCATATGTATCATGCTTGCATGTTTCTGCGTTGTTTCATATTTATTTTTTTTATAACTGCTTTCTGACCGCTTCGTGTTTCCTGTGCAGGTATGTCGAAGTCTAACATCGTTCCTCCTCCCTTCACTGAAGAGGATGATGAGGTGGCCATTACTGGAGTCGCTCTTAGGCCCACCCAACCCGGTTCGACCAAGGACCTGAAGGCTTCTGGCAGCAAGCCTCCTCGGGACGAGTCGAGGAAGAGACAACTAGATGCCGAGGCCGGGAAGGTGGGCCCAAAGAAGCTGCGAGGCGGACCAAGCAAAGACGCGGTCGTGGCCGCTATCCCTCCTCACACTTCTGCTACCGCTTTTGCGAAGCTGGCTCATTCCTGTGTCTCTGAAAGCGATCTCAACTCCTGGGTACAGTCCTCTCTTGAGGAGAATAACTCGGCCTTGACTCAGGCCGCTGCTGAACTATTTTACAGGCAAGCGAGCCGACACAAAGAGATCCGGGCCCTGTCCTCGCAGAATGCCATTCTAAATTTTAAGGTCGAGTCCCTTGAATCTGAGAAGAAAAAGATGATCGAGGATCACAAGAAGAAGCTGAAGGATGAGACCGAGCTGGTGAGGAAGGATCTTCGGGTCGTAAATGGCAAACTCAAAGAGCTGGAGAAGGACAAAGCTTCTGATAAACAGGCCTTCGATGAACAGCTTAGCGAACTCCAAGCCCAGATAGCCACTCAAGAGGATGCGATCTCGAACTTTGCTAAGGAGAAGGAGGTCGCTGAAAAGGAGGCATCTGCTCTGGGCCAGGTCAAGTTCATGAAGACCTTCATGAAGAAGCTGCCAGGCTTTGATTGGGGCCAGCTCGGGGAGGCGACCCGAGTCTATGCTGAGGCGCTTCGCAATGAAATGGAAGAAGAGGCAGCGCAACGTGCCACGGAACTTGAAGCGAAGC
The DNA here is from genome assembly GCA_028671895.1 of Oenanthe sinensis. NCBI lineage: Eukaryota > Viridiplantae > Streptophyta > Magnoliopsida > Apiales > Apiaceae > Oenanthe > Oenanthe sinensis. The sequence goes on from CM053795.1 coordinate 19,972,970, forward strand.
GGGCCGCAGATCAGTAAGAGGAGGCCTCGTAATTTCCTTATTTTGTAATTTAAGAATTTGAACAAGTATTTTGTGCTCGCTTGCGAGCTGAATTTGATGGGTTGCGGGCACTGTCTATGCCTCGCGTTTGTATTCACTTTACCTTTATATTAATGCTTCAATTTCTTCATCTATTATCTGTTCGCATCATTTTATTTATGCATGTCTTGATTTTCTCTTCGCATCACATAGTATATCTTCATGTTGCATATTTCCACTTTTTGGTCGCTTTTTATGAACTGATTGTGACTTCGCTTCGTGAAGCTAACAATCTTGACTTATCTGCTTTATTCTTTCATTTCTCAATTGTTTAAGTAAGTCCAGGTCGCTTCTGCGATCTCATCACTATTGGCCTCGCATGGGGGCCTGGTTCAAATGCCTTAGAACCGAATGGCCTCACTTCGATACTGGCCTGAGCTCGTTCCAAAGGGGCCCGTGGTTATGGCCTCGCATCGCACACTTATGTGACGACGGGGCCCCACGCCGCATCGCTTGGCTGGCCAACAGGCCTCGCCTAGCTAGGCAATTTCTGGTCGCACATTGTCGTAGCTTTTCCTTACCTTTTCATATTTTCCAAAATAACCAACTGCTTCCAGGTCGCTATTATTGAACTTGCTTCTCATTTGCCCATTTCGAGCTGGCCTCGCACGAGGGGGCCTTGTTCAAGCATCTTCTAACACAAATGGCCTCTGAAAGGCAGAGTGTCTAAACTTGTAACACTATAACTTATGTAACTCAACTAAAAGAAAAGATACTTAACCAGAAGACAATCAAGAACTTGAAGCCACAAAGAAATCAATGCTAAATGAAGACAGTGTAATTGATACAATTCAACATGTTAACTATGATCAAATAAAGAAGAAATCATTGAAAGAAGTTCAAGTCAGAGTTGTTCATGCCTCAGTGATTTGTAACCTAAAGATTCAAGATCATAACAATCAGTATCAATAAGACTAATTGATTTCAAGTGAACAAGAAGGAAAGCAATATTTGGAAAGCCACATTACTAATTGAATATGGTAATCTATTCAAGAAGCAGAAACACTATCAAGACTAGTCACTTATGAATCAGACCATTGCATCAAGTGTCAGGACATTGATAGCAAGTTTATGTCAGTAATAGAGATCCAGGTTCGAGAGCTTGTTGAAGAATATGGAAGACATAAAGAAATCACAAGTTCAAGATGTTGCATTGAAGTTTCAAGTTGAAGCCCAGAATTTCTCTAAGTACAAAATGTTCTAGATAGCCAAGTAGAACATTCCTATGTAGAAATTCTACTTAGATGTTCGAGATAGTCAAGTAGAACATTCCTATGTAGAAATTCTACTTAGATGTTCGAGATAGCCAAGTAGAACATTCCTATGTAGAAATTCTACTTAGATGTTCGAGATAGCCAAGTAGAACATTCCTATGTAGAAATTCTACTTAGATGTTCGAGATGGCCAAGTAGAAATTCTCAAGTAGATATTCTACATGGAGGGCAGTTTCAACATGACACATGGCATCATCTAATTGGCAGATTTCCAAGCTTTCAAGATAAGATAAGATTTATGTGGACATCATTGGGCCACGTACATCTTAGTCTTTGAAGACTACAGGACATAGATTACAAGTAGTATAAATAGAAGTACTTGTGTATTTTTTTCAGAGAGCAATATTTTCGAGAAAAACACTTGTAAAAGAGAGAGAGTATATTCACCGAGCTTAGTATCATTTACTACCCTCTTTACTTCTGATGTACTTTGTAATGAATGTTGTAGCAACCTTTTCAAGATATATATAAAACATATATTCCTTGAATCAGTATGTTCATTTATTACATTGCATTTATTGCTTCTTAAATTTGAAAAGTTGTATTCACCCCCCCTCTACAACACATTTGGACCTAACAATTGGTATCAAAGCCTCATGTTTAATATACAAAACATAGATCCTTGTGTTTGGTAGAAGATTTGTGAGTTTTTATCTTCCAGAACTACTTTTCAATTTGTCTCGAAAAGTGGGCCTTAATTTGTTTCTAGTGAAAACTCATCCGAAAAATTATTTAAATACTCCAGGTGTGATTATTCAGCTTGGAAGGATTTTAGATAATTTTTGTGAATTAATCTGGGTACTTTGATATTTGGTGTTCTTGAGTGTTCATCATTATTCTTGTTAAAGAAGACAAACCCAGCAACTTTTTGATTTCCTTTTCAAAAAGACAAAAAGGTGTTATTGGCTTTTGATTTGACATATATCTCACAGCAAAAAGTATTACAGAAGATATTCAGTACCTTGCACGTGTGTTAGGTGAGTTAGGTGAGAAAAACCACAAAAGTCAAAAAGTGTGAAAAGTGACCTGCAGCAAATTTTATCCAAGGCAGAAGTTCTACTTGAATATTCTACTTGAATATTCGACTTGAGATTTTCTACTTGGACAAAAATTCGACTTGGAGAATTTCGACTTAGGCAGAAGTTCTACATAGATATTCTACTTAGCCTTGTCCTAGTACTTAGAAATTTTTTTGGTGATCAAAATTTGAAGTTTGATTTATTTTGAGATAATTTAATTTTCTTTTAATTACTACTCAAGTAATAAGAAAAGTTTATTATCTTTACTTTAAATCCACAATTAGATGGCACCTAAAAACAATTTCAAGATTCCAATGTTCGACCGAGATCATTATGAAGAATGGGTGTTGAGAATGAAACTTTACCTTGAGTCCGTCAATCCTGAATATCTGGAAGTTCTCGATAAAGGTAAATTTGTACCAATGGTTGTTGTTCCTGAGCATATGGAAGGAGATGTGGTTGTACCACAACGGTCTGAGCCGAAGAAGGCAGTAGACTTTTCAGATGCTGATAAGGAGCAGATATCTTTCGACACATCCGTTCGACAAACACTGATGGAATCCCTAGATCATGAGATGTTTAACGTAGTTAAAGGACTAACTACAGCAAAGAAGATTTGGGACAAGCTAGAGGTCGTCATGGAAGGTACCTCTGAGGTCAGAAGCAACAAAACACTTATACTCAAGATGGAGTATGACACTTTCAGAATAAGAAAAGGAGAAAGTATAACCGATGTCTATCTAAGATTCAGTCAGTTGGTTTTGGATTTGAATCTGAGAGGTGTAACTCTCCCCGTGGTTGAAATCAACACGAGATATCTGAGGAACCAGCCAAAAAGCATTGAACATAGAGTCTACGCTGTTAGAGAAACCAGAGATTTATACACAACAACTCTGGAAGAATACTATGGAATTCTAAAGACCTATGAGCTGGAAACACTTCAAGATCAAGCATGGGATAATGATTCAAGAGGAAAAGAAGCTGCATCAGGGTTAGTTGCTGATGAGGTAGAGTCTAAAAAGGCAATGGTTGCAGAAAAGCCTAGGTCATCACCTGCATCACCTCAAGTTGAAAATGATGATGAGTGCACATCAAATAGTGATGACGACTACTTCACCCAAGAAGAGCTGGACAACATGGATGACAGTGTCGTGGCATACATGGCAAGGAAGTTCAGCAATATCAGATTCAGAAAGAGTAACCGACCGCAAAGTAAATCTTCATCTTATTATCGGGTTACTAGGGGTGGTGGTAGTTCACAAGGCTACAAAGGAAAAGGCAAGAGTACCAGCTACAAATCTCCTTTGGATTTCAAAATGAAGTTCAAATGTTATAACTGTGGTGAAGCTGGACACTTTGCTACAGATTGCAAGAAGCCTAAACAGACATATCCAAAAGAAACTTATGAAGCCCTCAAAAGCAAGTATGAGGCCCTGGTGAAGGAAAGACATGGAAAAAGAGCTTTAGTTGTCACAGAAGGAAGAGCGTGGGATGATTCAGATGAGGAAGAAGTTACTCATACAACAAACTTTGCCCTCATGGCTGAAACGTCAGATGAACCAGAGGGCATTAAGCAGAGAAGAAATAAAGTCTTATGGGTGCTAGATAGTGGAGCATCAAGGCATATGACAGGAAACAAGTCCCTGCTTACAGAGTTGGTTATGAAAGCTGGCCCTTATGTTACCTTTGGAGATGACAGCAAAGGTGTGACGAAGGGATATGGAAAACTGAAGACTGGCAATGTCATCATTGAAGATATTTCTTATGTTGAGGGATTGAAGCACAATCTGTTGAGTATCAGTCAGTTCTGTGACAAAGGATACGAAATTGTCTTCAATAAGAAAGGCGTGTCAATCACTCACATTAAGGAAGGTTCATTGGCTTTAAGAGGAGTTCGTAAGGCAGATCTTTTTGTTGCAGACATGGATTCGGCAAATCAGAATGAAGTCACCTGTTTCTACAGCAAAGCTTCAGATGATGAAAGCTGGTTATGGCACAAAAAGCTATCTCACTTAAACTTCAAAACGATGAATGCTCTCGCGAGGCGAGAATTAGTGAGAGATCTACCACAGATGGAGTTTGCTCCTAAAGGACTTTGTGAAGCTTGTGAAATGGGAAAGTCAAAGCGAGCATCACATAAAAGTAAAGAAATTTCTAGTATCATTGAGCCTTTACAACTTCTTCATATGGATTTGTTTGGCCCAGTGAATGTCCTATCCTTATCTAGGAAAAGATATGCTTTGGTAATCGTGGATGACTTCTCCAAGTATACATGGGTATTGTTCGCAATGACGAAAGACGAAGTGCCTTTCCTAATCATTGATCACATCACTCAAATTGAGAATGTTTCAACACTTACTGTAAAGACGATTAGAACAGACAACGGTACTGAATTTAAGAATGCAGTGCTGAATGACTTCTGTGTATCTAAGGGAATACGTCGTCAGTACTCAGCCCCGAGAACTCCACAGCAAAATGGAGTAGTTGAAAGGAAGAACAGAACTTTGGTTGAAGCAGCAAGAACATTGTTGTATGATTCAAAACTTCCTCTTTACTTTTGGGCCGAAGCAGTGAGTACAGTGTGTTACACTCAGAATAGAACCCTGATCATAAAAGATAAAGAAAAGACACCATGTGAACTAATGAATAACAGAAGACCTACAATCAAATACTTTCATGTCTTTGGAGCTAAATGCTATGTGCTTATAGATAATGAAAATCTAGGAAAATTTGCAGCAAAAGCTCGTGAAGGAATCTTTGTTGGTTATTCTACAGATGTGGTGGCAGCTTATCGGGTATTCTTAGTGAATGATCGAAAAGTGACTGAAAGCTACAACGTCAGATTCGACGATACCAAACTCCCATCAATATCTAAAGATTCTAGTGAACCAGAGTCCCTTAAATTTCAGAATCTGGACTTAGATGAACCTGAGTTGGTTATCATTTCAAATGTTCCAAGTGTTCGTGAAGAAACATCTGAGCTTAATGAACAATCGAATCCTACAAGATCAGAAGAAACTTCTTCCGCACGATCCTGCAACAACTCAGGGGGAGTAAATAGCAGCTCAAGGACAAGCGTTCAAGGCTCAAGACGAGATGACACTAGTTCTGTAGGAGCTGGCACTAACTCAGGGGGAGTTAGTGGAAATACCACAAGTAGTCAACACAACAACTCAGAAAGTCAAGCTGAATCATCAAGACAATTTCCAAGAGAACGAGTATGGAGTAGAGACCATCCGTTTGAATTAATAATTGGTGATCCAGATGCTGGTGTGACTACTAGAAGAACTGCAAGAGCTGACATGGCTAATATTTGCTTATATTCTGGGTTTTTATCCAAGCTTGAACCTAAAGAAATAGAAGAAGCTCTTGTTGATACTGATTGGGTGATTGCAATGCAAGAGGAGCTCAATCAGTTTGAAAGGCAGAAAGTTTGGAAGCTGGTACCCCGACCGAAGAACAGATCAGTAATTGGAACTAAGTGGGTATTCAGAAATAAACTGGATGAAGACGGACTTGTAACACGAAACAAGGCTCGTTTGGTAGCGAAGGGTTATTCTCAAAAAGAAGGTATTGATTATGATGAGACCTACGCTCCAATTGCAAGACTTGAGGCAGTCAGGATGTTCTTGGCCTTTGCAGCACACAAGAACTTCAAGGTTTTTCAGATGGATGTGAAAAGTGCCTTCCTGAATGGAGAGCTAGAAGAAGAAGTATATCTGGAACAGCCACCTGGCTTTGTTGATCCAGAACTTGTAGATTTTGTGTATCTTCTCTTCAAAGCTGTCTATGGCCTCAAACAATCCCCAAGACGATGGTATGAAACCCTATCCTTGTTCTTAATTGCAAGTGGTTTTACTAGGGGAGTAATTGATAAAACATTGTTCTATAAAAATGTAAAAAGTGATTTAATACTTGTTCAAGTCTATGTGGACGACATTATTTTTGGGTCATCTAATGAGCGCTTGTGCGAGAAATTTGCCAAGTTAATGCAGGATAAGTATGAGATGAGCATGATGGGAGAGCTGTCCTTCTTCCTTGGAGTACAGATCAGTCAAAGAAAAGATGGAATCTTTATCTGTCAGTCCAAGTACATCAAAGATTTACTCAAGAAGTATAATCTAGAAGATGCATCAACAGCTAAGACTCTCATGGCAACAGCCACGAAGCTTGATGAAGACAAATCAGGTAAACCAGTTGACATCACAAGCTATCGAGGTATGATTGGCTCACTCCTCTATTTAACTGCAAGTAGACCCGATATTATGTTCGCAACTTGTTTGTGTGCAAGGTTCCAAGTGGATCCTAGAGAATCACATCTCATAGCCGTCAAACGAATCTTTAGGTATCTCAAGGGAACATCAAATCTAGGGATTTGGTACCCAAGAGATACAGGTTTTAATCTAATTGGCTATTCGGATTCAGACTATGCAGGTTGCAGGATTGATAGAAAAAGCACATCTGGTGCATGTCAATTTCTTGGCAGAAGATTGGTGTCCTGGCAAAGCAAAAAGCAACATACAGTATCTACTTCTACTGCTGAAGCTGAGTATATTGCTGCTGGAAGCTGTGTAGCTCAAATACTGTGGATGAGGAACCAATTGAAAGATTATGGCATGGAGCACAAAAAGATTCCAATCATGTGTGACAACACAAGTGCCATTGCCATGACCAACAATCCTGTAGACCACTCAAGAACCAAGCATATAGATATCAGGTATCATTTCATTAGAGAACATGTCGAGGAGGGGACTGTGGAGCTACATTTTGTGCCCACAATGCAACAAATTGCAGATATATTCACTAAACCTCTTGATGAAGTAACATTCAATAGGTTGGTTGGTGAATTGGGAATGCTTAACACAAGTTAGTGATTTCTGCTATCTGCAAAATTTCAGTTTTTAATCATGAACATATGTTTTTAGTCTTGTCATTTGCCTATTTTATTGATACAAAGTTGAAAACATATGTAAATAATCTCTACAATTGCTCAAAATATCACTTCTGCATGCTAATTAATCATTATGGACTTAGACTTTAAAATGATTAAGTAATGAGTATTTTAGGATGCATGTTGTGTTATTTTACATGAATTCATTGTGTTTTATATGAAATTATTGGTTAAATCTTTGAATTTATGCTGGTATGATTGCATGATCATAGAGGGAGTTAAATTCATATTATTCTAAATTTTTTATGATTTTTAGATGAATTTACCTGTGTTTTTCATGTAATGTTGTTTAATTTAAGAGGCCTTAGAATTGTCAAGGAATGTTTTTATTATTTGCTTTGATAAAAATCCTTGAATTGATGTTTATCTTAATTTGGCAAAATTTTAATTGTTGTTTTTATTGCAAAAATTGCCAAATTATTATGACTATCTTCAAAATTAAAAATTTTGAAAATTCTGAGTCTGGGAAGAATATTCGAGAAATTTTTTTTCCAAGTCTGGGAAATTGTTCGAATTAATCTCTATCTTGAACATTATCTCGAATATTCGACTTGATGTTCGACTTGAGTCCCATCTCGAACATTATCTCGAATATTTGACTTGATGTTCGACTTGAGTCCCATCTCGAACATTATCTCGAATATTCGACTTGATGTTTGAGATAGTATTCCCAGGTTTGTACTTGAAATTTTACTCCTTTTCTTTGGAATTTTGTCTTAATATTCGAGATAGGATTCCCTGGTGGGTTTATTCAGCTGTATTAATTGATCAAGTGATTATTTGTTCGAGTTAGTGTCATCTCGAACTTTATCTCGAATATTCGACTTGATGTTCGAGATAGCTCCTATCTCGAAACTCATCTCGAATTTCGACTTAGATGTTCGAGATAGTGTTCGACTTGATGTTCCCCTGTATGTACTTAACGTTTTTTTTCCTTTTTTACAGGGATATTCTCGTCTTTGCACATATATGCCTATATATACAACATTAACCCGTCTTTCTTTTCACTTTTACCTAATTGTTTTAACCCTAAATTTTTACAGCCCCGCCCTCCCTCCCTGCGATTTCAAACAGTCATTGCTCTGTTCATTCGAGTTGTGTTAAAACTCTTACATATCTCGAACTGCTGCCCGTTTTATATTTACTATTCTCTGTTTGCCCTGTTATTGTGTATTTGGACCCGTCTGTTCATCTGTTCAGTTTGTCATATACACAAATATACACACAACTATCACGGTTATTTACAAACACAGTTTAGTTTTTATATCACTGATTTGGGGTTGCATTATTTACTGGACTGGATTTTGGTTGTTTTGATTTTGATTATAATTAATTCCGTAGTTTAGTTCAAATCGGCTGTTCATCTTCTCGATTCTCTAAAAGGAATTAATTAGATTACATTTTTTTTTCCTTACGTATTTACGTTAATTGTTTCTTTTCAAAATATCACATTAACTCAAGGAAAATTATTTTACAAATGGCTCACCAATTTATTCTTGCGAAAAATAATTTTTATAACATTAGTACGGAAATTGGTGATCATCTCCTGCGCTTCAAGTTTTGGATACGATTTCTTAATTTGTACTCCAAGGCTAGTGTTGCTTTTACTGCTAAACCAACACTAGTCCATGATGCTTTACAGCAATTATGGACTAGTGCGGTTACTTTTGGGAGCAAAAATACCCCCTATGGTTTCAGGTTTACCTTGGCGGGTCAGGAATATGAAGTAACGGAGGAAGTGTTCAACAGGGTTCTGGGATTTCCAGTTAAAGATGTTTATGACCCTGAACCTTCAACGGCAGATCGTCTCAAATTCTTTGAGGAGATTGGATGCTATCCCCCTTCTGGACGGATCTTAGCTGGCGCCATCCAGAAACAATACTTTCAGGTGGAATGGAATTACTTTTTCGAGGCCATCACGAGATGTTTTCGGCCGCGCGAAAAAGATTATCATCAGATTCCAATTCCCATACAGATCTTTGCCGTTTCCCTAGCCCGTGAACTGGACATTAATTATGGAAGAATCGTTCTTTCCGAAATAGTGGCTACAATGGGATCATCTGAAAACAGAAACCTTGCAACTACTAATGTTGTATGCTGGTATCCTCGTTTCTTACAAATGCTCATTAATCATTTAGTACCGACTAATGCTTTCGCTGTAAGACAGGCATTTGCATCGAGTAAAACATCTGCATCACTTGGCATGGGCACCAAGTCACTCACAACAATTGCTAACCAGGATAAACATCACACTAAAGCACTGATTATTCCTGCTAATATTCAAGTGTGGCTTCAGTATGATGCAGGTATTACTACTATGGCGGGAACCTCGCACGTATCTTCACATGCTCAGAATCCATCTGCACATGCTGACGCATTTCAAGGGATTCCTGAAGAGCCTCAAAGTGATGAAGATGATGATGGCCACTCTCACGGTCAAACCTCTGCCGGTCAAAGGGAAAGACAAACTACTCCTCATGCTGATCCTGATCCCTTTGCTGAACAAGGTAATGAAGGAGGTAATTTCTATGAACAAGAGCAACTCTCTGTTCACACTACTGCTACTTCTTCATCTAAATCTGATTCCATTGCCCAAGATTCTGCTAGCCCGCAGGATCTATCCCAGGGTGCGAGCTATATTTCTGACTCTGAGTCTGAAACTCTTGATTCTTCTATTTCACCCTTGCTGACGGGAGTTAAAAGGCTGGCATCTGTAGATTTAGGTGAGAGCTCGGAGAGTGACCCCGAAGTGCAGCCAGTTATTCGGAAGAAAGCCAAATTTTCACATGCTGCAACTTCTTCAGCCCAGTCCAAACCTAGAATGTCATTCACACCCACTCCACCTCACGAGAGTGGTTCTACCTTTGCACATTCTACACCTAAGAATCTTGGTGAGGATCTGGAGCCTTCTGAAGAACCTGTTGCTTCAGAAAGGCCAGAAGCTTTCATTGCTTCAGAAGTACCTTCACCGGTACATACTGATGCTGCAGAGAGGATCGGTTCTGATGTTGTACTAGAACACTCTGCAGCCTCTCACCCTGAGATTCCACCTCAGGCTATGACAGAAACAGATCCCATAACTGCTACTCACTTTACTTATCCAGTTTCTGCAGGTACTGCTTTCACTTTCAGGAATCTTATTGAAGACATACACGAGCGTGAGACAGGGAGTGTGTGTGAGCGTTTAGGGAGTGAGGGACCTTCATTTTCAAGGCCCGAAACCGAGCGACAAACAGTAACAGAACGATTTTTAGAGCGAGGACACCCAAGCCAAACACCGTCCCTTAATCTTGTCAATCTTCACACTCGTATGACGACAATGGAAAATGTAATCAAGCAGTTTGGACAGTCCATGGAGCAGTTAGGGATCAATGTTGGTGACAACAAGCGCGCTCTAGATGACTACGCAGCACGAATGGCAAGTCAAGCAACAGCATTCGATGATTTGGCAAAAAAGGTAAATGACTTGGGCCATGCTGGTGGTGTCTTGGGCAGCACTCTTTATGATGGGATGGGAGCAGTGGAAAGCATAATGCATACAATGGCAACGGAGATAAGCAGAATGTTGTATGCAGTTAGGAGCTTTGTTCCCCCAGAGTGCTTTGACGATCAAACTACTCAGGCTCCCCCAGATACTGATGATGCTGGTGGTGCTGGTGGTGCTGGCGGTGCTAGTGGAGCTAGACCCTCGGGATCTGGTTTTGGTGGTTCCTATGCTACTGGTGGATCTGGAGAGAAGGGTGATGGTCAGGATAACTCACCTAAGGGGGAGAGTGGAAAAGAGACGAGACAGCAGTCGTTAATTATTGAAGAAATTGGAGAACAGACTGATCTTGTCAAAGAAAATGAGCCAGTAATTGATGAGGAGGCTCAAAGAAAGAGGAAGGGTAAGGCAGTGATGGCTGAACAAGAAGAGCCATTCATTGACTTGAGTCGTCATCAGGAAGAGGCACATGCAGTACTTGATTCAGATTCTGATATGGAGGATGTTCCGTTAGCACATGCTATTAGAAGATCTTTGAAGGAACAAGGTGGAGGTGCTGGAATGTCTTCCGGACAGCCTGAAGAAATACCTGTTGATAAGGAAACTCTAGAAGCCCAACAGCTGGCCTTGGAACAAGCTCAATTCTATAAAATGAAGATGATGCAGGATGAGGCTGTTTTTCTTGAAAAGAAAGCGGAGCTTAAGGAAAAACAGTATGATCATGAGCTTGCAAGGTTAGCTGATCCTCAAGTAGATCTGGACAAGAAAAGGATAGGACAGAAATGGGATGATGCAAGGAAGATTCTATCGGGAGTTTGTACAAAAGGAACTCATAACAAAGAGGCGGAAGACTTGTTCTACAACTTGAACTTGCAGAATCCACTGATTGTTGACTACATAAATGCTTTGAAAAGGTTGATCTCAAAAGTCAGAGTTGGATATAATGCAATGGTTAAGGAATGGCAGGTCATCTTGTCTTTAGTCGAAGGAGTCCCGACATCTTTCTTGTATGTGGATGATCAATTCATCTCGAGAAGATCTGCGTCAGAGTTGTTCTTGCTAGCAATAAAAATTCAATATTCTCAAGCTGAGGAGCTTAGCATTCTGTATCGAGATCAGTTAATGCAGCTAGCAGAGGACAAGGGACCAGAATTCTCAGCAAATCCTGATGTTGTCCGGATGGTAGTTGATGGAAAGATGAAGAGGGTTAGTTTAGAAGAAAATGATCTAATGGCTCTACCGGTAGAATCCCTAAAAGCTGTCTGTAGGCAAATGATGAGTAAGGGATTCACCTCTGACATTAAGGAGAAGTCAGTAGAGTTTATTGAGAGGATCATATTCAAAATGAGCAATGAAATTTGGAAGTGTGACATTATTGCTCCAAACCCTCTAGACAACGTTAAGGTTGAACCAGAGCTAATTGAAAGAAGATGGAATATTCTACAAGCTGTTAAAAATGTAGATAAAGCTCTGATTCTTCCTTCTGGATCACTGGAACAAGGAGAAATAAGGGAGGCAATTGGTGTTCCAGGGAGAGATACTGTATACTGGATACACTCATTTAACGATGACACAGCTGATGCTTTAGCATTCATAGATGCAGACCAGAATCAAACTTTATTGCATATGAGTAGAAAATGGCTGCTGCAGACTCAAGATGCTACATTTTTGGAGAAAGTTTTAGAAATATTCAAATGGGGCGAAGTGGAGAATGAGAATGTGGATGAGAAGCAGAGACTTCTGAAGTACTTGGCTGAAGTAGTGGGGGAAAAGAAGCGAATGGAGAGAGATGCGGCTAGTGTCCACAATACTAACCGTGTCAAGGGCTACCCCAAAATGATCTATTGTCAGTTCAAGGCTGATAAATCGTATTGGAAATCACAGCTCATAATGAAGAATTTTGAGGACATTCCAAAGATCAGAACTACTCAGGAGGTGGACAAACTCAGAAGGCTTTTCAGGCATCCTTATCCAGAGCCCAGGAATCCTTTAGAAATGGAAGCAGTAAGTCTATTGAATGCAAGGTGGAAGCAGCTTCATGATCCAGTCTACAAGAGAGATCAACAGCAGAAGCAAAGGCGCAAAAAGCAGAAAGAAGAGAAGCGCCAAGCTGAAGAAGCTAGGAAAAGGAGACGGAATTAGAACTAAAGGTCAGAGTGGTGTGAACTTGAAGTTGGAAAAACTTCATATCTGTTGGTTGCTTTAACTCACTTGAGGAAAATTCACCTGATCACGGTATGCGGATAGGCTAACTTACCATACTGTAACCGTGAATCAGAGTGGATCCAATAAGGTGATATAAGTTTGACTGAAAGGTATGAAATAATCCAGGTGATAGGAATCACTCAAATGGTCTTTAATTCGAAGTTCGAATTCTTTGTCTAGCTTAAGTTTTATTTATTCTAGTTCTTTGAATTGTTTTCCAAGTTTATTTCAGTTGTAATTTAAACAAGACAGTAATGTTATTTATCTTTTTCTCGTCTCATTGTTTAGTTGAGTTATCCCTTGTTAATTTGAATGTCATTGTTAGACTATCAAATAGGGGGAGATTGAAAGGCAGAGTGTCTAAACTTGTAACACTATAACTTATGTAACTCAACTAAAAGAAAAGATACTTAACCAGAAGACAATCAAGAACTTGAAGCCACAAAGAAATCAATGTTAAATGAAGACAGTGTAATTGATACAATTCAACATGTTAACTATGATCAAATAAAGAAGAAATCATTGAAAGAAGTTCAAGTCAGAGTTGTTCATGCCTCAGTGATTTGTAACCTAAAGATTCAAGATCATAACAATCAGTATCAATAAGACTAATTGATTTCAAGTGAACAAGAAGGAAAGCAATATTTGGAAAGCCACATTACTAATTGAATATGGTAATCTATTCAAGAAGCAGAAACACTATCAAGACTAGTCACTTATGAATCAGACCATTGCATCAAGTGTCAGGACATTGATAGCAAGTTTATGTCAGTAATAGAGATCCAGGTTCGAGAGCTTGTTGAAGAATATGGAAGACATAAAGAAATCACAAGTTCAAGATGTTGCATTGAAGTTTCAAGTTGAAGCCCAGAATTTCTCTAAGTACAAAATGTTCTAGATAGCCAAGTAGAACATTCCTATGTAGAAATTCTACTTAGATGTTCGAGATAGTCAAGTAGAACATTCCTATGTAGAAATTCTACTTAGATGTTCGAGATAGCCAAGTAGAACATTTATATGTAAAAATTCTACTTAGATGTTCGAGATAGCCAAGTAGAACATTCCTATGTAGAAATTCTACTTAGATGTTCGAGATGGCCAAGTAGAAATTCTCAAGTAGATATTCTACATGGAGGGCAGTTTCAACATGACACATGGCATCATCTAATTGGCAGATTTCCAAGCTTTCAGGATAAGATAAGATTTATGTGGACATCATTGGGCCACGTACATCTTAGTCTTTGAAGACTACAGGACATAGATTACAAGTAGTATAAATAGAAGTACTTGTGTATTTTTTTCAGAGAGCGATATTTTCGAGAAAAACACTTGTAAAAGAGAGAGAGTATATTCACCGAGCTTAGTATCATTTACTACCCTCTTTACTTCTGATGTACTTTGTAATGAATGTTGTAGCAACCTTTTCAAGATATATATAAAACATATATTCCTTGAATCAGTATGTTCATTTATTACATTGCATTTATTGCTTCTTAAATTTGAAAAGTTGTATTCACCCCCCCCCCCCCTCTACAACACATTTGGACCTAACAGCCTCGCCTTCGTGCTAGCCTTTGCTTCATTTTCTTTATTATTTTTCTTCACAACTGATAACTGTTTTCAAGTCGTTTCAACGATCTCAGTCTTTCCTGCCCGTTCTACTATGGCCTCGCATGGGGGCCCTGGCTCGTTCATTTTTGAACCAAATGGCCTCACACCTATGCTGGCCTGAGCTCGTCTCAACGGGGCCCGTGGTTATGGCCTCGCATCGCACATTTAGGTGACGACGGGGCCCCACGTCGCATCGCTTGGCTGGCCGTTAGGCCTCTCCTAGCTTTGCAATTTATGGCCGCACATTGACGCAGCCCGACCCTAACTGCACGAACTTTCATGGATATTGATATACATCACACAAAATTTGAAAGAAAACCATGCATATTTCTTGAATAATTGAAGAACATAGGGCCAATAGAGTCATTACATCAGCTCAAAGAGGTGTTTATATAACACTACTACCCCCCGAGACTTGGGATGATTTATTCATACGAAGTCTAAAAATAAATAGTGCTGCCAGTTACATGGGCAGTTAAGGTAGATACTTCTTGAGATGTTCCGCATTCCATGCTCGCGGAATAAGCTTGTCTTTGAGATCAGAGAGGTGATATGTTCCCTCCTAGAGAACAGTCTTGACCTTGTAGGGGCCTTCCCAGTTGGCACCGAAGACTCCATGTGCCTGAATCTTGGTGTTTGGCATGACCCGACGTAGGACTAGATCTCCAACTCGGATGGGACGGGCCTTCACCTTCCCATTGTAGTGCCTAGCTGTCCTTTGATGGTACGACGCTAGGCGGGCCTGAGAGTCTGCCCGGGTCTCTTCAATCATGTCGAGGTAGAGTCGGTGGTTGACCTCATTATTATTGGAGTCAAAATGATCTCGACGGAATGATCCGGAGCCAACTTCCACAGGTACCATAGCTTCACATCCATATGATAAGGAGAATGGGGTCTCACCAGTAGTGCTCCTCGGGGTAGTGTTGTAGGACCAGAGGACCCTAGGGAGCTCCTCGGGCCAGTTGCCCTTGTTTTCATCCAGCTTAGCTTTCAGAGTGTGCTTAATTATCTTGTTTATTGCTTCTGTCTAGCCATTTGATTGAGGGTGGCAGACAGCTGAGAAATCCTTTCTGATGCCCAAGTTGTCACAAAATTCTCGCATTTCCTTGGAATCAAACTGCTTTCCATTATCAGAAATGAGCTTGTAGGGGATCCCAAACCTGCACACAATAGCCCTGTACACAAAATCCTTAAGCTTCTTGGCGGTGATAGTGGCTAGGGGCTCGGCCTCGGCCCACTTAGTGAAATAATCAACTGCCACTACAGCATACTTGACCCCTCTCTTAGCTTTCGGCAGCTCTCCTATCAAATCAATCCCCCACATGGCAAAAGGCTACGGGCTCATCAGAGAGGTGAGTGGAGCAGCGGGGATGTTGCTGAAGTTAGCATATCTTTGACACTTGTCGCAAGACCTGGCGAATTCAATGGTGTCGTGCTTGAGAGTAGGCCAGTAGTAGCCTTGTCGGAGGATCTTGTGGGCTAGAGAACCACCCCCCGTGTGATTGCCACAAATACCTTCATGTACTTCTCGAAGTATATAATTGCATTCGGCCCCATCAACACACCTGAGAAGCGGGATATTGAAGCCCCTCCTGTAAAGGACCTCATCATAAATAACATACCGTGCGGCCTTGTACTTGATTCTTCTAGCTTCATTCTTATTTCCAGGTAATGAACCCATTTTGATATAATCCCATATTGGAGTCATCCAAGTTGGGGCCGGATTTTCAATCTCAATCTCCATTAGCTCAAGTGATGAAGTTTTCTTCTCATTCGGTTCCTCAGGGACACTAGGCCTCCTCTGGATTTCAAGGGGAATGACCCCTAACAGAGTGGCCTCGTGCTGAGAGCCGAGTTTGGCCAGCGCGTCTACATGGGCATTTTGACCCCGTGGGAGTTGTTCGATTTTGACTTCTCTAAAGAGGTTGAGGAGCCGTCGGGAGCAATTAAGATATAGCTCAGTACGAGGACACCTAGCTTGGAACCCCTCTTTTATTTGGTAGACGACCAGCATAGAGTCACTGAATATGTTAAGGTTTTCCGCCTTCATTTCTAAGGCTAGTTTGAGGCCAGATATGAGGGCCTCATATTCAGCATCATTGTTTGTGGCCTGAAAGGTGAAGTGGATAGCTGTATTGAGTTTGTGTCCCTCCGGAGTCACAAGCTCTATCCCTGCACCTGCTCCTTCATTATTCACTAGTCCATCAACATATAAGGTCCACCAAGGAGCGCTGTTTTCGTTGATTTCTTCTTGTGTGGTGCTCAAGACATTAGTGGGGACTTGTGTGCTCTCGTCACTGTGAGGTGGAAATTCCAGAATGAAGTCTGCGAGAGCCTGCCCCTTTATGGCACTGCAGGGCTTGTATGAAACATCGAATTGGCCTAGCTCAATCGCCCACTTCAATAGCCTGCCAGATGTTTCTGGTTTGTGCATTACTTGCCTTAGTGGATAGGCGGTTCTTACTTCAATTTTGTGAGCCTGAAAGTAAGGTCGGAGCTTCCTTGATGCCAGAATGAGAGCATAAACTAACTTTTCCATGTTAGTATATCGGGTCTCTGCATCAAGCATCCTCTTGCTCACGTAGTACACAGGAAACTGAGTGTCCTCTTCTTCTCTAACCAGAACAGCACTAACCGAGTAGTCTGAAACAGCAAGATAGAGAATTAAAGTCTCCCCTGCTAGAGGCTTGGATAGGAGAGGTGGGCTGCCTAGATGCTCTTTGATCTGTTGAAAGGCCTCTTCACATTCAAGGGTCCACTCAAACTTCTTTCCTATGCTCCTGATTGCTTTGAAGAACTCTTGGCATTTGTCAGATGATTTGGAGACAAAGCGATTTAAAGCTGCTATCCGCCCGGTTAAGCTCTGCACCTCTTTGACATTCCGGGGTGACCTCATTTCTATTAGAGCTTTGATCTTGGCCGGGTTGGCTTCGATCCCTCGGTGATTAACAATGAAGCCTAGGAATTTCCCGGATTCTACCCCGAAGACACATTTCTGGGGGTTGAGCTTCATCTGGTACTTCCTCAAGATGTCAAACATCTCGGCTAAGTGGCCGACGTGATCCGCGGCCTCCTTAGACTTAACCAGCATATCATCTACATATACTTCCATGGTTTTACCAATTTGCTTTTCGAACATCATATTGACCAGCCTCTGGTAGGTGGATCCGGCATTGAGTAAGCCGAAGGGCATCCCAACATAACAATAGAGACCCCTATCTGTGATAAATGCTGTGTGTTCCTGATCGGGCTCATACATGGGAATTTGATTGTATCTTGAATAAGCATCCATGAAGCTGAGTAGTGCGTGACCAGCAGTTGCATCCACTAGTTGATCAATTCTTGGTAGAGGGAAGCTATCTTTGGGGCAATGCTTGTTTAGATCAGTGAAGTCTATGCAAGTCCTCCACTTCCCATTTGGCTTTTTTACGAGAACCGGATTGGCCAACCATGTGGGATAGAAAGCTTCCTTGATGAGCCCAACCTTGAGGAGCCGATCCACTTCTTCCTTGAGGGCTTCAGCCCTCTCTCCACTGACAGGGCGCCTTTTCTGCCTCACCCCCTTTTTATTTGGATCAATGTTGAGGTGATGACACATAACTTTAGGGTCAATCCCTACCATATCAGCATGAGACCAGGCAAACACATCCAGGTTACTTTTGAGGAAGGAGACCAGAGAGTCTCTCATGTTTGGGTCGAGATTAGAGCCAATCTTCAGCCACTTAGAAGGATCATGTGCGTCCACCGGAATCGTGATAGTATCTTCGGCTACCCCAGCTCTTTCTACATGAGCGGGCATACGTGGATCAATATCCATCTCGAAATCCTGAGTCATACCTGCTTCTCCCACTTCTTCAATAGAGAGCACTTCCTTGTTTTGATCCTCCAATGTGTACCCCCCGGGTCCGCTCGGATTGACTAATCTTTCGGTGATGCCTGTGATTTCAGGAGAGAATCCGTTGGGGAGATCTATCACTGCTGAGGTCTCCTCTGGAACCCATTTTCCTTTACTGAGTCTTTTTTCTAACTGCTCTGGGGTCTCCTCATCATCACTAGCCTCTTCCACAATTCCTTCTACCAAATTTTGAACTGGCTGGGAGGGCTCCATCATGAGTGCCCCCAGTACCGGCTCTACTTGAATTCCCATGCTTTCAAAATAATCTTGCGGGAGCTCTTCGACGGTGATGGTGTTGCACATAGCGTCCTCTATTTTCGGTGTGATCATGGTATCACATGAACTTGGCTTGTAATCGTCTACATTAATGGCTTTTACCTCTCTACTTGTCTTCTCGGCTGACTTGAGGGCCTTGTTATAACATTCTCGAGAATCATACTGGCAGCCCTTGACACATCCTACCCCCTTTGGAGTGGGAAACTTCATTGAAAGGTGGTAAATAGAGGTCACCACCCTCATTTCCTTCAGTATGGGCCTGCCAATTATGGCATTGTAGGAAGAGTGCTGGTCTACCACCATGAAATCAGTAACCTGGGTGGTCATGCAGGGCTCCTCCCCTAGAGTGACGGGGAGTTTAATGAGGCCCTTGACGCTAACCGAGGCCCCGGTGAATCCGTAGAGCTGGCCGATAGTAGGTGTGAGATCCTTGTCAAGGAGACCCATCTTCTGGTAGGCATCATAAGTGAGAACATTAACAGCGCTTCCATTATCGACAAGTACTCTGTGCACATTCGAGGATCCAATCTTTATTTTAACTACCAGGGCATCATTATGGGGGTGATGGACCCATTTGGCATCCTCTTCGGTAAACATAATATCAGTTTCCTCTCCCTTAAACGGCTTGGGAGGTCTCTGCGAGAGGTGGTGGATATTAGTGAGGGGACGCTCCTTGGCCTCTTTGGCATATCTCTCCATGGCTCGTTTGCTATCTCCACCAATATGAGGACCCCCGATGATAATATTGATACTGCCCTCTCTAGTACTGCCAAGCCCAGGTCTCTCTTTATCTTGCGGAGCCTTATCTTTCGAAGGAAGAGGCGGGACGCTATGATAATCACTCATCTGATGTCTCTTCACTTCTCTTACCACCCATTCAGTGAGGTGACCGCTTCTGATAAGGTCTTCAATCTGGTCTTTCAAATGTCTGCAATCGGCGGTGTCATGGCCCGACTGCTCATGGTAGGCGCAGAACTTCCGAGAGTCCTTTCTACCGTAATTCATCATTGGTGGAGGCTTCTTGAAGATTCCTTTAGAGGCATTAATTGCGTAGATGTGCTCGATTGGGGCCACTAGTGGGGTGTGGCGACTGTATTTCGGATAGGGCCTCCTGTCCTCTGATCTATTGCTCTCAAGGGACCTCTCTCTTTCCCTTTTGTCATACCTCTTCGGGCTGGGACTTCTGTCTCTATGGCCCCTGTTTCTATTATCCGGACTCTGGGATCCCTTGCGTTTGTTATTCTTTCCCCGGCCTCCATTGTTGTTACTCTTCTTTAAGTCAAGCATAGATTTCTCCACCCATTTAAAGGGCTCAGCCTGCCGGTAAAACTCAGACAATGTTTCAGGTGTCTTAGCTTGTAGGCTTTTCCAAAAGTCAGTTCCCTCCTTAAGACCCGCTATCAAGAAGTTCTTTACAGCCTCTTCAGTTGCTCCTCTAACTCGGGGTACTTCGGCATTAAACCTCTTGAAGTAATCTTGTAGGGTCTCTCCTTCCCTTTGCTTAATATTAGCAAGGGTTGCCACAGGTGGGGCATAGAGCATAGAAGACTGAAATTGTTTGATGAATATATCCGCCAGTAGTTCCCACGAGTCGATCATAATGGGCCCGAGTTTGGAGAACCACTGTTGGGCACTACCCCTGAGAGAGGCGGCGAATAGCCGACACCGGGCTAGAGTGGAAACCTGGTAAACTTCCATCTCAATATTGAAGCGGATTAGGTATTCGGCTGGATCAGTATCACCATTAAAAGTGAGATTCGGGTTGTTTCTGAAGATGGCGGGCAGAGGTGCGACCCGGATCTCATTGGTGAAAGGCGACTGGGTGGAGATAGGATTTGGAGCAGTTTTCTCCTTCTCCATGCGCTCTAGAAGCTGCCTAAGACCGTTCATACGGAGGTTTCCCAGCCTCTCCTCGTTATTATTTTCATTACTGGCCCTATGCGATGGGGGCGGTGCCTGTTCACGCCTTCGGCCTCCACCTTCTCCACTTATCGCGGACTGAGCTTCCTGATTTCTTCCCCTGAGAGGGGGCCTCTCCGGTACATGAGCACGATATGGGGACCTGGCGCGCTCGCGATGGCGAGGGGGTCCCTCTGCTTCACGTGCTAGACTCGGGGGCCTTACCTCAGTGTTTTTAATTCGGGCTCTCTCCAGCTTTATCCTTAGATCATGCTCTGTTAGTCTTCTCCCGACCCTGTCAAAAACACTGGTTGCCTTCGCCTCAGAGGAGGCTGGGCCATGAAACGGCCTGTGAGGGGTCTCATGGGCCTGCCGCGCCTGACTGGGGGGCACCTCATCCCACTCTAATGATTCGTCCTTCCCTACATCTCCGGCTTCATCATTAAAATCATTCATGAGGTCACGAGGCTTCACGGTCGACCAGGGCCGCTTAGACTTGTTGGCCCTCCTCATTCGTCGCCGGGCGCTCGTGCTAGCCTTCTTTGAGGCGTCTCTCCTCTCCATCCGCCTCATTCTCTTGTTGAACTCGAGCATCTACTGGCCCATCTCATCCAGGAATTCCAAGAGTTTGGGGTCGGTCTGAGGCAGGTTCTCGTTGGCATGTCTCGGGGTCTCGTCATCCTCAGCTCTATCACTTTCAGATGAGTTTCCGGTTCTCCTAGAGTTAGACATCCTTCTCCCTCAGATGTCAAGTAGCCCCTCCTTCTAGCGCCAATTGTTATAGGGAGAAACTGGTATAACAGTAATTTGGAGGTTTGTTGGAATCACGGAGCAAAATATGATGATTTTGCTATGAACTTGATGAAGAACGCGAAGAACACGGGAGGAAAGTGATGGATTTTGGTAGCTGATCTTGTTGTTGATTCGTTAGAAGGCCAGAGAAAATATGTGTTCTCTTGCTGCCAACTGTTGTCTCCACTGAAATAAGAGGCCTACGTACCCTTTATATAGGGGTTCAAGCCACACGTAGTTCTTGGAGGACAAGTTACCTATATGGGCTAAGTATTGGTCCGGTCTATCAGGCCCAAATCCTTAGACGTGCTGGGCTTTGGCCTAAGTCTGTGTGGATGTGGAGGGCAAGCTTCCCAGATGTCTGTAACTGCCATGGCCCAAGCCCGTTAGGCTCTGGGGGCTGTCATGGAGTTGTAGAGCAAGGGGTTCCCGTAGGGAGTTATGCGCGATATGGCCTCGCGGGAGCGGTTGTGCGTGATGTCGCCTCACGGGAGCAGTATGTAGAGGTGATCATGTGCGGATCCCTTGATGAGATGAGAGCCCGTGGGGCTAGCTGTCTTCAAATCGATAAGTATGTTGAGATATTACCCCGGGGGGCCTTCTATAGTCTTCAGATTAGCAAATAATACCAAGTGAGGTGAGCCCATGAGGCTAGGAGCCTTTCAGCTAGTTATGAGAAATCCGTGCTAAGTACTCCGGGCTAGCGAAGCGAGCTGGAGGCAGGGAGCCTGGCTAAGTGAGCCGGGCTGAGGGCCTCTATGTCAAGTCCATGCGACCTGGGAGGTGATGAGAAGCGAACCGGGCTGGGGGCCGGTTCTCTTCTCTCTTCCTTCTCGAAGCTGAATGAATCCAAGGCTGGTGAGCTAGCGATGCGACCTCATGCTAGGCCAAGGGCCTTAGAATATTTTATCATCTTTAGCATGATGCGAGCTGGATGTAGGCTTTGAAGCCATGTGAGCCCAGATGCGAGGTGGGCCGGCCACCTTATGCCATTGGGCCTGCCTAGGACCCATGTCTAAATATTGGGCATAACATAAACTATACCTACATGAACTTTACAAAAATATACATATAAAATCTAATTTTAACATTACCATAAATATAAGTCAAATATAACACAAGAAACACGTATATAATGAGCGAATAACCAATATAACTGAAGATGTATATATAATCCTTTATTTTAGAAGGGCATATTTTATTATTTAAGAAGTAATTACGAAATATTTTTTTGACATCGGAATAAAATTAGTTTTTGATACAAATCACCTTATAGTAAAAATTAGAAACTAAATTAAAAATTAAACTCATTCGGTCCGATAAACATAAATTTTACATAAATACATACATCTATCTATTATGTAATACCATAACATACTGTGAAATGACTGTTATACCTTATATCTTGCATAATTATGTATATACCACTATTTAAAATTTTTTGTTAAAAAAATGATATAATCATGTTATCGTTAGGAATCGAACCAGTATTTTCTTGTTAAATAGTCATTGTTGCAGACATTTAATCTACTTGAACTTTTATTTTTATTTCAAAAGTCTTAATACACAAATTATCAATTAATTTATCATATATTAAATTTTCATATTATAAATGCATCATATATAAGTTATTTATTAATAAATTTTTAAATATGATAAATGAAATTCATATAGTTGAGTTCAATTTTTTTTATTAGTATAAATTAAATGAATTTTTCAAAAAGTTATAACAAATTTAGATTTTATATATGTTAAATATTTGAATAAAATATGAAATTGTCCTATAATTACGATATTAAAACTAAACTAATAATACTATATAAAATGATATGATTTCAATGTATATTTATTTTAGAAATAAATTTAAAAAAATCAAAATAGGAGAATAAATATTATATAAAAATATAAATATTACAATTTATTAGTCAAATTGTAAACAGTGAAAATACTTGAATTTTAGATGATACATTTTGAAAATGAACTATTACGATGTATAGATATATTGATTAAATTATTGGTTAAAAGAATATTAAATTACTTTAATATGAATATATGTATGTGTATGTATTAAATATATATTTTATATAAAAAATGGATTCTAAATAAATGTTTAAATTCATCATTTATCTGTCTCACTCAATTGTTCGGACATTATATTTTGTATAATTACCTATGTATCATTATTTTAAAATTTGATTAAAAACTTGAATTTCAGATTATACATTTTGAAAATAAACTATTGCAGTGTATAAATATATTTATTAAATCATTACTTAAAAGAATATGAATTTACTTGAATATAATTATATGTAAATGTATGTATGTATTTGTATTAAATATATATTTTCATATAAAAAATGGATTCTAAATAAATGTTTAAATTCATCATTCATTCGTCCTACTCAATTGTTAGGACCTTGTATTTTGTATAATTACATATGTACCATTATTTTAAAATTTGATTAAAAAAGATAGAATATATGTCATTATTGTATATCGAACCAGTAATCTCATGATATATAATCATAGTCATAGATTGCGGGTAGACCCGACAATTTAGTACACGATACAAATAACATAACACGAAACGATATGAAAATTTAGTGTTTGTGTTTCAATTTTGAGTACACGAAACGGAAGTACATGAAAATACACGACCTCCATTAAATGTCGTGTTTGGGTTATCCTTTCGGTACACGACACGAAATTATAAGAAATAAATAAATTTATATTTAAATATTAATTTTTATTATAGATATATGTATATTTATGTATTTAATTATACATACTTTTATAAACTATTAT
The DNA here is from genome assembly GCA_028671895.1 of Oenanthe sinensis. Taxonomy (NCBI): domain Eukaryota; kingdom Viridiplantae; phylum Streptophyta; class Magnoliopsida; order Apiales; family Apiaceae; genus Oenanthe; species Oenanthe sinensis. The sequence continues at coordinate 19,997,259 of CM053795.1, forward strand.
GTAAATATGATGCAAATATATATATTTGTTAAACAGTATGAGTGTTGTAGGGGGGGTTGAATGCAACTTGATAATTTATCACTAATCTTGCTAACAACAAACAAAAAGTAATAATATCAAGTAACAAATGCAAACAACAGTAATCAAGAAAATGAAGAAAGGTGTTTAACTTCAAAAATTAATTTTATTAATTTTTGTTTTGCTACAGCTGACTAGAAGATGTTTTCAGCTTCAATAGATACAATAACAAATAGTTTGCTAGTGTTTCTATACTTGAGAAAAGTTAAGCTCAGTTGCATTAGAGAAAGTGTTTGTGAGATATATGTATTTATTCTGAAACACATATCTCACTTACAAGAGTACTTTCCCTTGTTCCTAGGACAAAGCTCAAATAGAAACTTCACTTTTTCTATTCAAATTTGACTTCATTCCATTTGTAGATAAAGATGTTCTGATATCATTGACTCCTTGAACATGTTTTATCTTTTTGCTTGCCTTTTTCCAAGTTACAGTAGTAGACTTGACGGACTAGATAGAATTATCAAGATCAATCTTTGAATTTTCACTACCTAGTTTGCTACTTGAAACAGACTGTTAGCTTCACCAAAATGTTACTGTCAACTTTTAGCTTCTCTTTGGTGATAGTATCTTTGATTCCGCATACTTTACTGTCAATCTTGATAGTCTTCAAAAACATGTTGTCGTCCAAAGCTACTGTCAACTATCCCCGCCAAATATGTTGTCAACTATCCCCGCCAAACATGTTGTCAACTATCCCCGTCAAAGTTGCTGTCAGTAAAACTTGTTGTCTTCAAATCTTCATTCTCCACCAAGTTTACTGTCAAAGGAATAGTTGATGTCAGTAAAACTTGTTGTCTTCGAATCTTCATTGTCCGCAAAGTTTACTGTCAAAGGAATAGTTTCTGTCAGTAAAACTTGTTGTCTTCGAATCTTCATTCTTCGCCAAGTTTACTGTCAAGGGAATAATTGTTGTCGTCTGTTCCAAATGTGCTGTCACTTGAATATGATGTCGTAGGCTTCAATTTGCAGAATGTTATTGTCAATGATTTGATCCATGTTGTGCATGAACACTTTGTGAAATTCTACTTCATAGATCATTTATTACATTTTTACAAGACAGTAACTATTGATACTTACTGTCACCTACTTGGCTTTTTATACATACTATTTCAAGTGACAACTAAACATACTGTCAATATACATATGACAGTATGTTTTACTTAGTTAATTTCTAATTAAACTAAGTACTTTATAGTTGATTACAATGTTAACATCACAATCCCTAACAATCTCCCCTAATTTGTTTTTATGATAAATAAAGACAAATTTAAAGTGAATTGTAGATGCTAACTCACCTATAAAAAATGAAGTGTTTGTAGAAGGAAATATTAAAAAAAATTATAAGTACAATTATGTCTCAAACTAGGCTCCTCTAGACTGAGAAAATCTTCAACTTTAGCTTGAGCTTCAACTTCACTTCTTCTCTGCAGTCATTCTACTATATAAACCTTCAAGAGCTTTCAAAGCCCATTTCTCTTCATCTGTCTTAGCATGATCAAAAACACAATCCAAGGCTAGGTTCACCATTTTATAAGAAAGATCCTTCAAGTCTTTGTAGGTGTAGTAGTTCTCAATTGGTCCTTTGGAGATACACATATATTTTATCCCAAACATGTCTTTGACAAATCTATCTTTTATAGAAGAGAAAACCTGCTTCACTCTGAGTTTGTCTATGACTTCATCTTTTTATTCTCTAGACTCTATAATCTCCCAGACATTCTTGCTTAGATCTCTTTCAAATTCTAGGAATGAACCTGTAGTGAGTCTAAAAATCTTCCTCAAATTTTAATTGTTGAGCACCATGAAATTGACAACCTCCGCTTCAATGTTGTTAACAATGATTCTCAGGGGCCCAAAAAGGACTAGAGAAACATAGTTAGGCCTTTTGAGAATTGATCATTCAACATTGCATGCTTCATGTCAATCTCAGCCTCCTTGATCATTTTTATTATTTTCTCCACCTTCTTTTGTGCAGCTTCAACTTCACTTTTAAATTTCTCCATCTTTTTCGTTTCTTCTTTTTCCGTAGAGTCACATATCTGTATTGCTTTCCTTTTGAGATCAAACACCTCAAAGTTTGTTATTTTGAGGAGTTATCTCTTGATCAGTTTGACTATCTCAGGATCCTTCTCAACCAAAGTCTTCAAATCTTCAAATGTAATTTCCTCAGCAGATCCACCAGAGTTATAGAAGACTATTCTTTTATGATTTCTTAGAAGACATTGTTGAGTCTTCTCATAATCCACCTTCTTCTCATACTCCTGTTGTTCCTTGGTTAATATGATTCTCTGGAGTTTGAGAATAAATCCTTTCTCTTCAGGATATGGGAGTTGTTGAAGTTGCTCCACTAGCTTCACAGGAGTTTATTATTTTTGTCCTGTAAGGAATCTATACTCTAGAATTCCTTGACTCTATCTTCATTTTCAAACATAACTCCATCTAAGTATACTATTATTTCAGGTTCTTCATCTTCAATGAAATCCAAATGATGAGTTTTGTAAGAGTCCATTAGCTCCAAGAATTTCTTAATCAGAATTCCCCTGATAACATGAGTCCTAACATCTAGGCCCTTGATGTTTTGCAGCATTCTTCTCACCATAAAGTAGGTTGCTTCCTTTAGATCATGTCTCGAAGCTTCAACTTTACCAGTAACATAAAAGATATTTATCTTGCTCAAAGAATTAAACTCAGACCACTCAATAACAACTTTAGTGATTAATTCTGCCTTTGACTCATCTATGTTGTTGATGGCGGGTCTTCTGACATCAAGACATTCTTCATGCAATTTCTCATTTGTCAGCTTCCAACCTCTTTTACTTGGCTTCCTGCTAGAATGAGGTTTTGGTCTCTCTGTCCTTGCCTTCTTGTGCCTTTTAGGTAGAGAAATTTTCTTTGATAGTAACTCTTCCCTCACTTCTTTTGATAGTGACTTTGAAGTTACTGTCAATACAGGCTCGACAATAGGTTTCATGATAGTAGGTTCTGTGACAGTAGGTTCTGTGATAGTAGGTTCACCCTTATTACTCCTAACAACATCATTATTTTCATTCTCAAAACCCAGAACCACCAGCTTCAAGACCTTTCCTTCGATTCCATCCTTGTACTCCTCTTCATCCACTTTATTTCCAGTTCTAGAAGATCCTTCACCATTGCTATTGTGTTGGCTAGAACTACATGTACCTCCATCAGGCTTTCTTTCATCATTGTCTTCACCATTTCCATCCTTGTACTCCTTGATTCTTTCAAGATTCATGAATCTGTACTTGCCATCATTTGAGAAACTGTACCTGATACTTAGAGGGTTGTAGGTGATTTCTGGTAATTTCTCCCTTATCATTTTCAACAGGGTTCTTTTGAGATTTTCATTCAAGAAAGATTTCTCAGCCTTGATCTTAAGTCTAATTGCTTCAATGACTGGAATCTCCTGCCTACTAAGGAATCCAAGACTGATATACCAACTTAATCCTTCTTGCACTCTTACTATTGTCACCCACTTGTTGCTAATAGATATCATCACAGCAGCTCCCACTATTGATTGTTTCAATAGATCATAGAATTTTTTGGGGTCTCTGTTGGATGACATCTTTATATCTTTGATCCTCTCATAGAAGCTAGCATCCTGAAATGCATTGCTATTTTCATTTTCATCAATCATTAGCAGAGTGACTTCTTCTTCAGTTAAATTATCTCTTTCCACCAGAATAGTGTCATCAACATTTATTTGAAAGAGATTTTCCTTGCCTTTACCAGATGCATGCACTATTGGAGCCTCCTTAACACCACCTTCTTTTATCACAATGACTTTCTCCTTAGGCCTCTCAACATCCTTCTATTTCTCTACCTTATCACCACCAAGCTGTGTAGCAATCTCAGCAGCCACACTAGACAGTAATGCTAGTTGACTCTCCCCCTGAGATGCAACTTGTGTTTTCTCCTTCTCCTTTTCAGCATCACCAACAAACACTTCATCACCTCCACTTTGTTCCCCCTTATTTGAGGTAGAAGTTGCAAGCTTGGAATTGAACTCTTCTAATTTTACAAAGACAACCTTGAATCATTCATTCATCATGTTCTCCAAGGTAGACATCTTGTTGATGAGCTTCACCTGGTTTTTGCCAACTGTATCCAGATTTTTTGAAAGTTTAGTGACTTTATGTGAAAGGGATTTCAACCTTTCATCAGCTTGTTTGGATGATTTGGAGGTTGTGGTGGTTCTCACACTCTCTTAATTTTTCTGAGTGATCTCATCACTCCTCACCAACTCATTCTCAAGGCCTATTGCCTTAGAAATTTGGGTGCCCTCTTTTCTTTGGCTTTTCTCAAAGCCCTCTCTTTTTGCCAGGGTTTTTCCTTGCCTCTCTATTCTTTTTGACTCACTTCACTCTTTTCTTTTTTTCTTTTTACTTTTCTCTCCCTCACTCAACCTAGGTGCAAGGGACTGAGTAGGTACACCTTGTACTGGAGATTTAGATTGTGCCTTTAGTAGAGTAGAAATAAGAGCAGAATCATCATCATTATTCTGTTGAGAAGTTGTATCCATTGGAGAGTTGTTGTCTGGAATTGGAATGTTAACAACATCTTTGGAGGAGTTACTGTCATGAGGATTGACAACAACTTTTGATGAGTTAACAGCATCTGTTGAGAAGTTACTGTCATGAGGATTGACAACAACTTTGTCATTAACAGCTACAGAGGCTGTGACAACAATCTCTTCCACCCTTTGAGTAAAAGGTTCTTGTGGATTGCTATGATCAGTCTCATTCAATTGTTGGAATAGTGCATCAACATTTTGATCTTCTATGTTGGCAAAGTAAGTTGCACTATAGTTGAATGAGTTGTGTTCCACATGTTCTAGCCCTATAGTGTGTGTATCTTCAAGAGTGAGGGGCTCATGTTGAGTGGGTTCAACATGGTTTGCAGACTCTTTACAAGGTTTCATGGGAGATTGGCCAATTTCAATAGATGCCTCCTTTTGAGAGGAAGCACCTAGAGATGTGTTTTATTCTCTATTAAGATATGTGCCCTTTTGAGAGGACATAGTCTGGCTTACAGAGGTTTGTACCCTTGCCTTCTTTCTCTTAGACTCATCAGGGCCCTCTGTGGGTTCTGGGGTCTGACTACCACCCCTATTTACTGCATCTAGTGCAGTTACACCACATACTTGTGGAAAGGCTTCTAACCTAGGGGTAGTGGTCCTCTTCATTTTAGAAACCTGATCCTGTTGGGAGGAATCAAGATCTTTGCTAATAGATTTTGAGACTCTAGATGGTCGAGCATCTTTAAAAGGTATGAAGTGTGGGTTAGGAATGGTGAGGTCAACACCATTCTCATCACTCAGAGAAAATACATTGTAGTCCCCAACAATGTTTAAATTTAATTTTTTAATTACTGAAAGCAAGAAGTCAGTAATAAACAATCCCAATTCAGAGTTAAGATGTTTACTGGCTAACATAGAATGGGTGTTTTTCTTTAATGTTGGGGACTCTATGCATTGCACATTATCTAGATTAATTATGTCTACTATAAAATTGACAATAAGCATAAAAAATCTAGGATAGTAAATTACCGGTTTCCTGGTCTCCTTCTTGCCAAGTACCAACTTGAATAGTGGCACTATGAGCTTCTCAATGTCAATCTTGTAGTTGTGCACTATTGAATGCACCATCTTCCTGATGTAAGCTGGGACCTCATTCTAGCTACTAGTTTTTCTTGACATTACTCGTGTGACTACATCCAGCATCATGCTCCATTCTTTCACCAGATATTTTCTATCCATTCCACCAGATGGATACCAGTCTTCAGATTTGAGGCTTGTCATGGGTCTAGTGTACCTAATCATCTTGAAAAACTTTGCAAGTTGAACATCACTTGTAGATTTCTGAAAAAGTGAACCTTCATCAGTTTTCACGTGGAGAGCAGCATTGACATGAGTGGAATCAATGGTGTAAGAACTACCATTGATTTCTAACTTGATGAATATTGAGTCTTGCTCCCCCTCACAAGTTGTAGAGGTCCACAACTGTGACAACCTTGGGATTTCCAGCATTGGACTGTTATTGAGAGCAAATGACAGGTACGAGTTGTTCATGAAGCCAGCAAACGGTTTGAAGGCTTCACCAGCTTCACCCACAGAAGCCATTGTGGTGAAGTTGGTTTGGGCAAGAGTACAGATGATTTGTGGTCCAGACATGATTAAGATTTTGAAAATTTAGAATTGAAGAACGGTTTAGAGAAGAAGTTCTAGAGAAAATATAGGGTTTTTAGGACGTTTAAGAATTGAGGGTTTAAAAGAAAATTAAAGAATATGAGAGATTTAAGTTGTTTGTATATATATGATGTGAAAAAGTTGCTGTCAAAACTGAATTTTAATCGATTTAAATGACAGTTGTAACTATTAATCTAATTGCCTCTTGACAGTAACTGTTGCGCTAAAAATCACAAACATTCTTGACAGTAACATTAACGGTTAAAGAATATATAAAATAAATGAATAACCCTAATATTAACTGTTTACAGTATGTTATGCCGGGATTTTAGAAAACTATACTATCAATGTATACTGACAGTAAGTTTCAATCCCGCATTATATACTGTTAAGACTTCTCAATCTTTTGATGGTAAGTTCCACAGGATTTGACAGTAAGTTTCAGTCACGCGAACTATACTGTCAAGACTTCTCAATCATGTGATAGTAAGTTTCCCAGATTTTGACAGTAACTTATTACTATATGACAGTATGGATAAAACATATTGTCAAGAACCTTGACAGTACTTTTTATTAACCACATATGAATTAAGTTGCTCAAAAATAAATTAGTTAACCTCTCAGAAAAATATCATCATGTTTTACCATTGTGAAAGACTCAAAACACCTCAAAAGTCCATTAATTCACAGTGAAATTCAGTTAACTAAATTTTTGATCAACTAAACAGAATTACATTAACAAGATAAATTTAACATACTCAATTCACTCACTAGCCTGTTGAATGTCTTTTCATCCAATGGTTTGGTGAAAATATCTGCAAGTTACTTCTCTGTGGGCACATAGATCAGCTTTATTGTGCCTACCTCCTCATCCTCTATAATGAAATGATGTTTGATGTCAATGCGCTTAGTTTTGGAATGTCGAACAGGATTCTCAGAAATTTCTATGGCACTAGTGTTGTCACAAAATATTGGAATTCCTTGCAGAGTCAACCCATAGTCCAATAGCTGATTCATCATCTAAAGTAACTGAGCATAGCAACTACCAGCTGCAATGTATTCAGCCTCTGCAGTTGAATTTGACACTGAATGCTGCTTCTTGCTAAACCATGAAACAATCTTTCTCCCAAAAATTGACAGCTTCCTGTTGTACTTTTTATGTCTATTCTGCACCCTGCATAGTCTGAGTCTGAATATCCAACTAAGTCAAAACCAGAGTCTTTAGGATACCAAAGGCCTAAGTTTTGAGTGCATTTTATGTATCTAAAAATTCTTTTTACATCCATTAAGTGAGACTCCTTTGGATCAGACTGGAACCTTGCACACAACCTTGTTGCAAACATGATGTCAGACATGTTAGTTGTTAGGTAGAGGAGAGAGCCAATCATTCCTCCATACATTTTATTGTCCACCTTCTTTCCTTTTGGATCCTTGTCAAGTTGAGTTGTTGTTGAGATTAGAGTTTTTGCAGGAGATGAGTCTTCCATATCAAATCTTTTCAAGAGATCTTTGACATTTAGTTTGGCAAATAAATATTCTATAATCTTTTTGATAGACTTGAAGTCCAAGAAAGAATACCAATTCACCCATCATACTCATCTCATATTTGTTATGCATCAACTGAGAGAATTTCTTGCATAGATCTTCATTTGTTGAACCAAAGATGATGTCATCAACATATACTTGAACTACAATGATATCATTTCCATGTTTTTTGTAGAAAAGATTTTTATCCACAATCCCTCTTGTAAAGTTATTATCAAAAAGAAACTTGGAAAGAGTATCATACCAAGCCCTTGGTGCTTGTTTTAGACCATACAATGCTTTGAGTAGTATGTACACAAAATTCCTCATCTTTGGATCTTCAAAGCCTGGAGGCTGTTCAACATACACTTCTTCTTCTAACTCTCCATTAAGGAAAGAACTCTTAACATCCATTTGAAAAACCTTGAAGTTGTTGAATGCAGCAAAAGCCAAAAAGATTCTTATTGCCTCAAGTCTGGCAATAAGAGCAAATGATTCTTCATAATCAATCTCTTCTTGTTGACAGTAACCTTTTACCACCAACCTTGCTTTGTTTCTTGTGACAGTACCACAATCATCCATCTTTTTCCTATAAACCCATTTGGTGCCTATTATGGATTTGTTATTTGGTCTATGCACCAATTCCCAAACACATCTTCTTTCAAATTGATTAAGCTCTTATTACATGGCATTAATCCAATCTGGATCAACCAAAGCCTCTTCTAGAGTTTTGGGTTCAGTAAACAAGAGTACATGCATTCATTAGCAACATTTCTTCTTGTTTTGACTCCAGTTCCTGGATCACCAATTATTAAATCATTTATGTGATCTCTGTTCCATTTTGTTCTTCTTAGAGAATCACTAGAGTCTTCAACACCTTGTTGATTGACAACATCTTTTGCTCTTGCCCTGTTGACATCATCAATTTCTTCAAGTCCACTATTCATCGGAACATTCCCAGAAAGATCAGTTATTTGAGCAGTTCCTTCATTTTCTCTAGATTGGTTAGGAACCATTGTTGGACCAGAAATTGTGTGATCAACTCTTGGAGAATCTTCATTAATCTATTCTAGATAACTTTGATTTTCAAAGTTTAATGATTCTGTTTCTTGACTTCCTTCAATTTCAGGAAATTTAGTTTCATCAAAGGTGACATTTACACTCTCCTCAACAGACTTGTGATCAATGATGTAGACTTGGTATGCAGTCATGTCAATGCCATACCCCATAAAGATTCCTTCAAGTGCTTTAGTGTTAAATTTTCCTTTGATCTCAGTTGAATCTTTCATGTAGTAGCACTTGCTTCCAAAGACATGAAAATAATTGACAGTTGGTTTCCTTCCTGTGAGCAATTCATAGGGTGTCTTTCCATAGGCCTTGTTGACTATAGTCATGTTTTGAGTATAACATGTTGTATTGATTCCTTCACCCCAGAAATAGGTAGGAAGTTTTGCTTCACTCAACATTGTTCTTGCAGCCTCAATGAGATTTCTGTTCTTTCTTTCCACAACACCATTTTGCTGAGGTGTCCTTGGTGCAGAGAATTGTTGAGTGATTCCATTGTCTTTGAAGAAATCATTCATGATACTGTTTTTGAACTCAGTACCATTATCACTTCTTAAAATCTGCACTTTGTACTTGGGATTCTTATCAAGAACCCTTACCAAATCAATGATCTCTTGTGCAGCTTCATCCTTGGATGCTAGAAACCTCACCCATGTGTATCTTGAGAAATCATCAACCATCACTAAAGCATATATTTTTATTGCCAGTGATTGCACATTCACAGGATCAAATAAATCCATGTGAATCAGTTGAAATGCTTCATTGATTGAGCCACTAGGAGTGCTTTTGTGTGTAGCTCTTCTTAGCTTCCTTTTTTGGCAATCCTCACACAATCCTTCTTGACAGAATTCAAGTTGAGGAATCCCTTCACCAATTATCTCTTCATTAGATAATTCATTACTTTGAAGTTAAAATGGAAAAGTTTCTTGTGCCACAACCAACTTTCAGATGGGGAAGCCTTACTATAGAAACAGTAGACTTTGTCTTTTCTTACAGAGTCTAAGTTAGCTATGAAGAGGCTTCCTTTTCTAACTCTTTAAATAGCTTCTTTTCCTGTCTTCTTGTTGACAATGAAGCATCTGTCTTGATCAAAGCTCACTAGAAATCTTCTTTCACAAAATTGAGTTACACTCAATAGATTGTGGTTCAAACCATTCACTAGAAAATTTTTCTCTATTATCAAATTTCCAACTTCTAGTATGCCATATCCAATTGTGAAACCAATGTTGTTGTCACCAAAGGTTACATAAGGGCCAGCCATTTTCTTGAACTGTGATAGCAGGGCTTTATCACCTATCATGTGTCATGAGCATCCACTGACAATGATCCACATGATACTTTTATTTTTCATGTTTCCCTGTAAAGAAAATATTTCAAGTTACTTTTGGTACCCAAATTTCATTGGGTCCATTTTTCTTAGCTATATCACAGTTTGAAGTTGGATCAGTTGTAATTCTTTCTTTTGCTTTTAGCAAGACTCCTTGAAAGGCATATGACTATGCCTATTTGTAATAATTAGATGACAACTCAACTCAATCTAGAAACAGCGATAAATAATAAATATCAAACAGGAATCAAGACGAAGACAGTCAACTAGTCACGAAGAATCCAAAGAATCAAAAGTACTCAGATGAACCTACTACTCAACACTGAAGAAGTTCATTAATATGTTCAAGCGTCAGTGGAAAATAATCAAGTAGTAATTTCATAAGAATTCAGAAGATTCAGAAGATTTTAAGTGACTACTACACGAAGATTCCAGAAGAAGAAGAACAGAAAAAGAAGACATAAAAGCTAAGCAAAGACAGAAGGCCACTAATTCTAAATGTTAAAAGACATGAAGAATATTTATTAGAGTATGGCACAAATGAACCAGACAGTACATTTGTGTGTCAACTTCAATTAATAAATATTCAACATCAAGCTGAAGTGGTTCCATGACAGAAGACTGAAACGGACTACAGAGTTGAACAAAAGTCCTAATAGTATTTTAATTCTACAATTAAAATTAAGTTAATTATTTAATTAAATTAATTCAAGTATGAATTTAATTTAATTCATAAATTATTTAAATAAATTAAGTAGAATTGATTTACTATAAAAGAAATGATTCATATGACTTGCAGTGAGTCATACCGAGCCCTTTGATATGAGTCATACCGAACACCCTTTGATATGAGTCATACCGAGCCCTTTGATGTGAGTCATACCGAGCTAATTGAAATGAGTCATACCGAGCACATGTGTTATGAGTCATACCGAAGCCACTTGCAATGAGTCATACCGAGCACCTTTGCAGTGAGTCATACCGAATTCTTATATGAGTCATACCGACCATTATAAGTCTTGCCCAGCCTTTTTATGAGTCATACAAGTGTTAATTTTAATTGAAAAAGGTCATATTGGGATAAGTCATGCTGACTTTCCACCTCTATAAATATGAGGAGATTGTCTTCATTTTTCATTGTTGTTCAAACATTTAAATTCAGAAATTTGTATGCATTGTAATATTCACAGATTTCTGTGCTCAGTTTGGAATATAAATTGTTAAACCTGAATAAGTCATGTCAAAATCATTCTAGACAATTTATCATATATAAACATTATTCACTATATTAATTCTGTAATACTGCGATAGTCTAAATCAGATATTCTACTTGAACAGTATTTCACCTAAATTAATATTTCAGGATTATATTTAACTTTATATTCTTAATCCGAATTCGCGAGTATTTTCAGATATTGTATTCAACCCCCATTCTACAATATCAGGGACCAACACTCATGTAGCTACCCATTCATTTTTTAGTACTGGTTTGATAGCTTTGTTCTTGGGTGGTTTGTTCATCCTAACTTTAGGTGGACTTGGAGTCTTTGCCTTTTCAGTTTTATCATTCTTATGCAGGCATTCTTGATTATTAGCAAAAGGCATATTAAAGCACATACTCATCAAGTTCATTTTACATGAAATGTAATCAAAATCACCACAGTGAGTTACTTGTTTGTTCTTTAAAGGCATGCAGTGTAAATTTCCATTAACAGAGGTAGCATTCTTGGTATTAGACTTGTTTTTGTTGCAGACATGAGTTAGATGACTAGATGATCAACAATTGTTGCACAATTTTCTAGGAGCATTAGGAATATAGCCAAAAAAATTCTTCTTATTTATTCATAATTTTCCATTTTTGTTCTTCTTAGTCTTTATAACAGTATGTTTAGAAGTGACTGTCATACTATTATTGACAGTAGGTTTAGATGGGAGTGTCATGAGAGTAAGTTTTGATCTCACAGTCTTGACAGCAGCTTCTGAACTTACTGTCTTGCCAGTATTGACAGTAGGTTTAGATGGGAGTGTCATAGGATTTAACCCTTCAATTCTAGGAGTGATATTATTGGCCTCTTGATTGAGTGAGACTATGAAATGCATGGTCATGCTCAAATATTGATTTGTTTAAATAGTCTACTTATTAATCAAGGAAACCAAGATTAAACGTTGAAGAGGATGACACTATACATGCCTCGAGTTTTATCTATAATATAAGGTTAAAGGGATTATATTACATTGCACATTATTCACGAAAGGTTTAATTGAATCACCAATTATTATTGTTACTTGGGTAGCAATGATGTATTACTAGATGCCGCTCATTGTTTATAATTTTATTATTATATAATAAAATTATTGCCAACGTAATAATAACCTAAAGGGTCACACACAAAGAACGTCAAAACGGAGGTTTATTTAAATTACGAATTTAAATATATTATTGTTTATTCGAATTTAATTATTAAATTAATTAAGTGGGACTTGATTAATTATATTAGAATTCGGATTTAATAAGTATTATTATTATTATTCGAATTTAATTATTGAATTAATTAAGCGGGACTTGATTAATTATATTAGAATTCAGATTTAATAATAATAATAACCCAAAGTCATAATGGGTTTTGGAAACCACATGGATTAGGGTTAGGCCCAAAATCTCTCTCTCCCCTATATATACATAATGATGTATAGTATTAGGGTTGAATCATCAAATTTCGTTTTAGAGAAAAACCCTAGCTGCTCAATATCAAGAGAGGCTAGAGAAAAAGAGAGAGAGAGGGGCAAACAATTCGGCTAGTACCGACTCTGGTGATCGTAGGACGATCGGGCGTTCGTGTGGACTTCTTTAGAGAGCAAATCTTTGCAACAAAATACTGCTGTGATTTATCTTTCTGGACCTCCATTAAACAGCATACGAAAGCTTTGTTAAGGTACAGACTTCTTTACCATAATCATCCAACGTTATACATGGATCCTGCGATTGGGTTTCAATTTTTTTTATTGTTTTTACGTTAATTCCGCTGCGTTTTCATGCCCGAAACCCTTCATAAACAACCCTAATAAGTTACAAATTTGACAAAAGAGAAAATACTTATTATTCATATGTGGAGCCAAGACCGGCACATAAAGGTAATAGAATTCTAGTCGGGTATGAACTCGAGTTCTACCTGACTTCGGTAAACTGTTCAACATTTGACTTTAGAAAGAGAATGAGACCAACTAGACCTAGGAACCTAGTAACATGATCGCCTACCAGATTTAGCATCGAATTAGAACTACGTGAATTTATTCCCTATATAAATGGGATACATAGGCACCTTAAAGGGTAAGACACGGGATTTTGAAAATAGAATACCCTCAAGTTTAGCTCAACCACCACAAATAATCCTCGTTGTCCACGGATTAAGTTGATCGTTTCGTTAGCGTTACACGGATTAAGTTGATCATTAGCCTCCAGTTCATCGAAAACCTCTAAAAAATTGTTACAAAATCCACTCATCAACAGTTGTCATGGTCGTAGACTCGTAATGATCTTTAAGCAAAAAAACAGAGAAAAATCCTCAAAAATACATATATATATATATATATATATATATATATATATATATATAATTATAAGTTAAATTATCTTATAAATAATTAGTCTAAAGGGGTATTTTTGTTGGTTGTCAAGAAATATTTTTAAACATATATGCATATAAAAAAAATTATAAGTTAAAATAAATTTATCTAAATTTTTTCATTCAATACGATGAAAATAAAAATAATTACTGAAAAGATAGTGATAATATTATATTATTTTTATACGTATGCACGTATTTTAAAATAATAATAAAAGTAAAAAATCGTATAATTAAAAATATAATGCTTCGTAATATTATTTAAATATAAAATTATCGTACAAACATTATTTTCATATAATATGAAATGAAATAAAAAAACATATAACTAAAAATATTTTATATATTAATATTTATTATTTTTATAAATATGCAATGTATATTAGAATAATTATATAAATTATTATTAAATGTGATTAATAATAAAATAATATTTTCACACTTTTAAAACCAAAAATATTAAAATAAAAAACATAATATATCGAATAAATTAATATATAATTATAATAAATATATTTTTTAATATTTAAAAAAATTCTTAGATGCACAACATTTAAACCAGTATTTACTGATAGACAATTGGTCTAGGACAAATTCTTGATAGTAACCATCATTTCACGTTTTTTTCGTGAAGAAGAAAATTCCCTGAAAATGATATTTCAAAGGTAGATAAGCGATGTCGCTCCCTAAATTTAAAAAAAATATTAATATTATTCATGATAAAAAAATACGGACCGGTGAATAAAACAATCGTTTTTGAGCAAAACGGACCCTTGCTGATAATAGAAAGGGAAGACGTAATTCTTGTTTTTGGTGGAACCGAATAACAGCTATAGGTTAGTCAAGGACTCGAGGGAATAAGATTCGACTTAATCCTCGTTCCAATGTCAGTACAGAAATCTATTATTACTAATTAAAACGTGTCAGGATATTGCCAAACAATTAGTTTAATCAAATATTATACTCCCTTTATAATAATATAAATAAAAAGAATTATAATGCAGAGAATTGTAGTGCAATGGACGAGTATATTTTTTTATTATACAGACAGTACAGGCAAAGCCAGGTGGCAAGGCATATAATCAAATGGAAATATCTATCTGTCTTCTCCCAGATTCTCACTAAAATTAAGAATCCAAGGGATGGTATCTTAGAGAGACCGCTAATATATATTACTCGTATTATATAGCGATAAACACCGTCAGATTATTTGAAATTATTCTATTATAAAATATAATTTATTTATTTTTAAAAAAAACTAAAATTCAATTATAATAAAATAGTATGAACTGATTTTATACATGTTCAAGAGTTTTTTCATAATTTTTTATTCCAAACAAACGTCAAGAGCAATATTATCGATGTTTCTCACCTGGATATATGTTATCAGTAATATAAAATCATTAATAAACTGGGTTCTTGTTCTTGGATTTTGATGGGATTGAACTTTATGGAGAGAAAGGAGAGATTAGAGTAGAGAGATGGGGATTGGGTTCGTGCGAAAAGATAGTAACTTGGGGCCGGTTGTATAGCCTACAGAGACGAGGATGATAATGCGGTCGATTGGATTTTTTAAATTTAAAATAAGTTATTTATTTTTATATTTTTTTATTTTTTTAAAAGATAAATATTTATTTTAGAATTTTAAAATCAAATATCATCTTAAAACTAAAAAAAAAATTACTTATTTTCAGAAAAAGTGCGTATATACTTACTTTTTTCGGAAATAAGGGCTTACTTCCGGGGAAAAAGTTCGGCTAAACACCCACAATATAAAGAGAGGGAGAAAAATAAAACATACAAATTTATACTTAAAGATTTCTGCCACAGGAGATGCTCTACAATTTACACGAAAATAAAACATAAAAATTTCAGTAATAATAATATAACATACATTTGTCGTTTCTAATCGCATTATTCTTACATCAATGAGCTCCAGAATCATATCAATTTTAGCTTTGCTAGCTAGAAAACCCATTTGAACCGGTAAACTTGTCGCTTAACGTGTCTAATATACGAGAAGACAATAGTCACAAGACCAACAAATTGTATGGAGGATACACTGTCTCAAAGATTTCACAAGATTCACTTGCGTTGAATTATTATGAATAGAATACTAGAAAAGCCAAATTGATTGGATCCAAAGGATGACAACAAAAGCCATTAATAAGATAAGCACAATTGGAACAAGACACAAAACTATCCTTTTCCATCTATATCCTCTATCTATCTACCATGTGATCATATATGCATGTTCATGACAATTCGTGACCATTGAATTATCTTTCTTTTGTCCTTAAATTCCCGTGTCTTTTTATTCTTATTCACATGGAATATTTTGTTTACAAGATGATATTACTGATGAAATAAGGTTATATATGTCATTTTATGTTTAGAATCTTTGTGCTGTTTCTGTAAAAACAAAAAAATGTTCTTGATTGACATTGTTCAGAAGAATATCATTTATCACAATAATGCAACTGAAGATGTAATTTGAATTGAGCCGAATTGGATTTTCACTAAATGAATTTTTGTTTGAAAGTTTTAAAACGAGTTAAATCGAGTTATTGAATTCGAACTAAGGTTTAATCAAGCTCGGTACATATTCGACTTAGTATTTACACAAACGGGCACAAATTCTAATTCGAATTCCCGACTCGTAGTCCAGCCGAATTCGAATTCAGAGCTGTTACACTCAATGAAACACTCTTAAGTCTCCTATATATCATCATAGTTTATTTGGTTTCAGTGACGTTTCACGTTCTTATTCATTATTCATTTTACATTTTAAAGAGCTTAAAGCAAGTCTAACAGGTTATCTATATCATATTCTCTGTCCTTAGATAGAATATAGGTAATATGAGAAAAAACTTGCTTGTAATTACTTAAATCACTACCTAAAAATAGGTAAATACTAACTATTACCTATTTCATTTGTTTAAATAAAAAATTCTCTCCTCTTTTTTTCATCATTTCTTTCTCTTTTTTATCTTTTACCTCCTTTTCTAAAGTAGTTAAATTTAAATTTATTATTATTATAATAATAGGTAATGAATATAGAGATTATTGTTGGAGTTCATATGTTCCGGTGATTACTTAAATTATTATGAGTCATTATTTTATAATATTTATAACCAGTGAATTGGGATACTATTGAAATTTTCAAATTTTTACGTTGAGTTTTGAATTCAGTTTTTATATATTATTGATGAATAGGTTTGTGAAAAAAATTATGATTAAATAAGGTTCCAATGTTATATGAAAGGGGTCAGCCCTGATAGCAAACCGGGAATTAATAGTGATAAAGTAAATATATTATGAATGGATTTCAATTATCCTTAACACGTTTAGAATTAGGATTTAATATATTTTTCTTACCATTTAAAATAAGCACAGTAGATATGTAAATGTGAGAAATTATACATTTGTTTGTTAATTATACATTTTTTGAATCGAAAATATAAGAAATTTTTTGTCAAATCATTATCTTGTTATTAGAATTTAAATTTATTTATTTTACTTAACATTTATATGTTCATGAACACATTCATGAGCCATATTCATGAGTTGTTCGCGAGATGTGTTCACGAACCACTCGTGGTTGTTCGCGAACTACCGATCTAAACTCAAACAAAATATTAGACTCAACAAGAATTCAGGTTCGAGTTCGAAAAATTTTAAACGAGCTGAATATGAACATCCTGAAATTCGGCTCGGTTCGACTCATTTACACCCCTAAATTAAAAATTAATTAACATGTATAAGATGAAACTGAATTTTGGTATTCTATAATTATAATGTTTAACTTTTTGCCATTCATAAAATTACATTTTGTTTAAACTTATAACAACTAATATTCAAAGTTATAAATCGAAAATGTATATACTTT
The DNA here is from genome assembly GCA_028671895.1 of Oenanthe sinensis. Taxonomy (NCBI): domain Eukaryota; kingdom Viridiplantae; phylum Streptophyta; class Magnoliopsida; order Apiales; family Apiaceae; genus Oenanthe; species Oenanthe sinensis. The sequence goes on from CM053795.1 coordinate 20,014,973, forward strand.
TTACCTTAGAAGTTACTCCCTCCGGCACATTTAATTCTTAGCATTTTCTAAAAAATAGCACACATAATTTGAAAAATGTGACTGATGGAATAATTATTAGCATATACAAACAGATTCATACGTATTCTTATATCCTTATACATTTAATATATTTGATTCAATTTACATTATTATTATTAAAGTAAAATTATATATAAACGGCCTTTTTATTGGAGACATGACCATATATGCACTGTTCGTTGAATATTGTAAAATATACTATATTATAAAATATATTTTTCTTATCGTATATGTATATATATATGTTTGTGTGAGATTTTCGACGTCTCCAACGAAACACGATCTCCATATAACTTTTTTCTTATTTTAAAATATATAATCCAGTTTTTTATTAAGGATTTAGAGTTCGGACCTTGTACACTTATTTTTTGAAGAAATTGATATTTAGTTATGAAAAATGTTCATATATGTGATGCTAGTAGAGAGTCATCGATACATCATTCCATATTTCCATTGCCGTTGGGCGTCACTGCGTCAGTGAATGTTACTGTATTTTAATCTCGGGTCAAGTGGCAATCTTTCTGGTTTCTAGTAGCATCACAAAAATTATTAATATATGCTGCAAATTCTGTCTACAATCTTTATTTGACCATGACCAAATTAATGAGTGGTTCATACCTAGACCCTAATTGACACCCTAAAGTCTTAGAAACTGATTATTCTTATCATACGAGTCCACTCCCACACATGAATTAAGGAAACATGGTAACTAACTTGGTAACAAAGACATTGAATCTCACATACCAGTGCATGTTACTTGGAGTCTAATTAGGAGCTAATGTAGCTACATTTACATAGTTAAACAATATATGAATGGCCTCTGTTGTAACACAGAGGTCACTAATCGGGATTAATCGCTGATTAATTATTGATCAATAACTTTTTGAATTGGTTTTATAATATTTGGGTTAAAAAATATTTTTTGTAAAAATTGGATTAATCGGTCAAAATTTTGAAAATATATATATATTTAAATCATTTTATAATAAATTCAATTATTTAACTTGTAAGTTCGTTCTCTCTTATTTTAAAATTTTATTATATAATTACTTAAATTTATATTATGTATAAAAAATAATATTAAATTATTCAGATTAATCCCCGATTATCTGATTAATCCATGTTTGTTTGGTGCTTTCATCGACTAATTTCGATTCCTGTTTTTTATATCATGTGAATGGCATATATATGTTAGAGTAATTTTTATTTTCTGTTTACTGTGTAAAAAATGTGATTTGACTTAATCAGGTAGGTTTACAATTATTTTGGTAAATACAAACAAATTTACCAACAATGCAAGAAATATATATACAACATAAATAAATCACCAATTATAAATTATAGATGTTTTCAGAAAAAGTAATAAATTTTAAGATCAACTCATCAACCTACCATTTACATTATTAGTAATTTAAAATAAATTTAAATTATTAGAATAGAAATTTCGCCAAATTTTTTTTTATTAGAATAGAACTAAACTCTAAAATTATTTACATTTCAGGACTAGCTAGTAAGTATCTTTGATGGCTGGATGGTAGAAAAGAGGCAGCTGGGTGTTATGCTTTGTTGGTCGGTCGAAATGATCTGGTATGGAATCAAAGAGGGTTGGAGATTGTAGAGGTCGTAGAATCAGCAAAAGTGGTTCTTAGTCAATGGAAGAGGGCTGTGAGGATGGTGATGAGTACTGGACTTTACCAACAGAAAATAAGACTAAGGTAAATACTGATGCTGCGATTTTTCTTTCTTCCAATTGTTTTGGCTTTGCTTTTATGTCCAGAAATCACAGAGGAGAGTTGATTGAAGCAATGGAAATTTGGAAAGCATTAAGCTGGATCAAGGAACAGAAAATGAATGACGTGATAGTAGAAACAGATTGTCTGGTAGCTGCCAGGCAATTAGAAATTCCTCCGTTCTACTATCGTATTTTGGTCGGCTAATCGAAGAATGCAGATACTAATATCGGAGTTAAAAGACAAAGGCGTGTCCCTTAGATTTGTTAAGTGGTCTGCGAATAACGTAGCTCATTTTTTAGCGAGTTATAGTTGATCATATTTGGAGGGTGATTGATACTCATCCGGATTTATTTCATGTATTGTTGAACGATTTAAAGAAATAATGAAATATTTTCTTCGTTGGCAAAAAAAAAAAACCTAAGTATAGTGTATATTGATTTGATTTTCTACTAGAACAGAATGCAAAATCTCCACTATCATTGCAATCGTCTGCTCTATAGCTTAGGCGTGCTGATGAACATCCGTCGACCAAGTCCAACACCCTAGGGCCAGTGGCTGGTGGTGGTAATATTGCTTCCATGTATGTTGATAATTTTGAGTTGATCATGTTGCAAGTGAAAGAGCAAGTAAATGAGAAAACTTGATATGCCTAGTTCTACAAGTTTGAGGCACAATGCGTGGATTTAATACAAATTAAAATTATAGTTCAGGTATATGTGGAAGATTGGACATGAGTCTCATATATGACTCAGATTATTTACTTTCCTCGGTCATATTTATGGAAGTCATACAATGCGTGTGTCTCTGTTCTTCATATTTTGTCATTCTTGCATTTAATTGACTGAGCCATATTACATCATGTACAAATTTGAATCTTATTATTTTTTCTATTTTTTTAAGAGGTGAATATTTTATTTTCAAAAGATTGATTCTTAATTTGAAATATACTCCCTCTCTCCCGAAATGAATGCAATGGTCTGCATTGAATTTCTGAATTTAACTTACTAAAACATTTTTACTTTTTATCTAAACAGTAAGATAGCAAACTTAAAAGCTAACTATAAGGTAAAACATGTTTGTACCTAGTCTCGACACTAACAGTTGCTTAAAAATAGAGAACATAAGCCACCAAAGTCTATCAAACATTTCCCGGTCCCTAATCCTATAATTCATATGAATATATAGACAAAAACTTTAGCAAAATTTTGATCCTACTCCTGCCCTTTAATGGAGAACTTCAAAGTGGATACAAGGGAAAGAAAACCAAAAGTTGGAAGACATGGAAATGAAATGGAAAAGTGAGGAGCAAAGACATAGCAACTTCGCAAGTGCAAAACATTTTATGATTAGACTTGCAAAGTACTAAAGTAGGACTGACTGAATGAGCACAATAGGAAGAAACGAAATTTACAAATATTTGCGAACAAGATAGAATAAACTTCCATTCCACTAGCACCTTTTACCCTTCAAACCAAATGGAACTTAAGCAGTTGCTTTCCTACTAAGTACTTTGTGGGAAGTGTTGCGAAAACAAGCTCATAGCCAAGTGGCAAGGCTACTCCCCCTCCTAATGGCCAAAGGTCATGAATCCTAAGTTCCTAACTCGGTAATTAAACATATCATGCTTTGAAAAAATTAATAAAATCAACCTCACGCCCAAAATCCTAGCCTATGCTGTCAACCATAATTTAATAGAAAAATTTATATGAAACTACATCCAGCTACAAAATTTAGCATAGTACATATTTTAGTCTGAAAACATATCCCCAAGCCTCATGGCCCTCATTGTAAGTTCGATTTCACAGTCTGAAAACATATCCCCCAAGCCTCATGGCCCTCATTGTAAGTTCGATTTCACAAACTAGCACCAGCAACCTATATTAACTTACAGGCTGCTATTGATTTGCATACCCATTCGTTGACGCCCCGTACGTTGCAGCACCGCCATACATGTTTGGATCCTGATACCCATTGTAACCCTGCTTCCCATAAGAGTTCCCATTCCATTGATTACCAGATTCACCTCTAAACTGCCAAAACATATGTAACAAACAAAGATTTTTAAACAGAGAGATCCTTGCAATATAATAGCAAAAGAAGAGTTTTTGGTTTGTTTTTCAGTTTCAAGTCCAAAACCAGGACTCTATACTCTTTACGGCCAGGTTGAGGTGTGTGGGTGTCATTTTTCATAAACCCCAAAGAGACGAATCATGGGCACAGATATCCAATAATAAAGTTGAAATTTATGAACGGTGTATATGATACAGAGTAAGAAGGATGGAATAGTGAGATTTAACATTAATATAATAATATTTCATTCTTAGAGCTGGAATAAAAGTTTAAAGCTATTTCGATATAATTCATGTGAATTGCTTGTAACAACATTAAAAAGAATGATATTTAATAAGAAGTCCATGCAATTATTTTTTAACATAACTCCAGTTTGATGTGCCTTTATATTGTTCACGATGGCCAAAGGTGCAAACTGCAAGTTGACCAAAGAAACAACAGACTCTACCTGCTTGTTCCCAGGATTGCGACCCCAAGATAGACGAACTGTCTGCTTGCCAATAACTGTCCCGTTTAATTGTTCGATCGAGACCTCAGCACTAGATCTGTAGATGAAAGACAGGAAGAAGATTATTCCACTGTTATCAGGACACCTGTTCTATGTCATCAATACCTTCTTTTTAAAATATTAAAGAAACAACATTCATCACTTAATCTGGGGACTGTCACCCCTAATATATCAATTTCTATGTTTGTGAATTCAAAATAACCATATAGTCTGCAAAAAGATAAAAGGACCTTTATAATGTTTTGAAGAACTAATGGAAATAATTACTAGCAATAAATACAAAGTGTCAAAATGCAGAGGGAATACCTGTCAGCAAATTGTACAAAACCACACCCTTTCCCGATTGGTATTTTTACTGAAACAACCACGCCGAACTGGGAAAAGGTATGTCTGAGTTCTTCATCACCTACATCAGAATCAAGCCCTCCCACAAATACCTAAAAGAGATCTAGGGTTAATGAAGTAGGATGAATCATTATATATCTCAGCAAGGATAATCAAGACTCACTGTTGTGTTGGATGTATCACCATCAGACTGGGAGCCTTGAGTGAGAGCACCATTTGCAGCAGCACCACCGGCCAATATCACAGCTAACCAACAAATTAGAATCAATATGAAAAATAACGCTTACAGAGATTAAACAGGACAGTCTTGATGATAATATTCATCAGTTAAAGGCTTAACCTCTGATGGTCCGCAGATAGCCTATGCCAAATCCCCCCCCCCCCCCAAAAAAAATGTCGTATGTGCATCACAGCTAATCAAAAAATTCAAATCAGCATGGAAATAGCTCAGCCTTAATGCTGATTCTTATAGGTTAAAGGCATATGACCTTCAAGAAAATAGACCAACAGAAAAGGCGATCCCCCACCCCAAACAAGGTCATGCATTTGAATCCTTACTCTTCCACTCCATTTATTTAAATAAATGATATACTGAACACGTACAATGAATCTAAAAAAAAGGCAGGATCTTCTTGATTCAGAAAGAAGAAGAATGTTCATCCCCATTAATCCATTATAAGTGAGGAAAGCAGCTAGGGCTGCTCTTTTTTTCTTTTTCTTTACTAAATGGGTTATATTGTAAGTAGGAATACATACGTATCATATGAACTCAGGGTGGCATGACATGACCAACGCTGATGTCAAGTGTTGAGACTTGAGAGAAATCAAATTTACAAACAAAAAAACCACTTTAGAAATACGACACTGATATACTTGAAAAGCAGATGACTCCAGTACATAGGAAATAAAGACAAAATAATAATGTTCAAGTCGCTTAAAATGAGGCAAAACTAAGCCACTAATGTAAAACACAGATCTATATAGAAAGAGAAAGTAAATAAGCCCTAGTAATCCGTTAGATGTAAAGAAAGCTGATGTCCGTTTTAAATTTTATTTTTCTCGATAAACTAATTTATAAACAGGAATAATATAAACATCATATGAAAGCTGAGTAGCAAACATGACCAACACTGATCTCATATGTCATGTGTTTATAGAATTAAAATTTACAAAAATAATAAACTCCTCTTATAAGAAATATAGTCACATATACACTTGAGAAACTAGCAGATTCCAGTGCATAAACAATAAAAGACAGAACTATGCTTACATGGCTTAATGTGACTTAAAAACAAGGAAAAACTATAACGAAAGGTAGAACAGAGAAATTAGGATTCACCTTGGGAAGAGTACTGTTGCTGCGTTGTTGATGGCTTTTTGGGGGTTGCGACACCTATGCGCATTGGCCTGCTAGAGCAATACTGCCCGTTCATTTCAGTCATGGCCCTCAACCTCTCATTTTCATCTCCGAACCTAACAAAGCCATAACCTTTTGATCGACCAGTGTTTGTATCAACCACAACCTTCGCACCCCTAACAGTCGAGTATCTGCTGGCAAAAGTTTCATGTAATATAGTATCTGTAACATCTGAAGCCAAATCACCTACAAATATAGATTGATCGGAACCAGCATCTTGACGCCTTTCACCCGTGCTAAAGGTTGCCCAGTTCAGACGAAATGCTTGATCTGTATTAGGCATTAAAGTGCCATTATAGCTTTGTAAAATTTTCTCTGCTGCTCCATGAGAAAGAAACTCGATGAATCCGAATCTCTCTGATTGACCAGTCTGCTTATTGCGAATGAGCTTTACAGATATAGCCTGCTTTTATAAAGGTATGGAAAATTAGTTTTATATGATGGGTGGGTAACATATAGATGTGTCTGTGTTCAATTTCAGAGTAACATGTAAACACGCATACATTATACATAAATGAAACACGACCATAAAATGTCAACAAAATAGAAGGTTCAAAATGGATACTCCAATTAATTTATGAACAAAGAAAGATATCAATTAAAGACATTGCCCTCGATATGAGCGCACGAAGCAACATGTTAATTGTACATCCTCTTCGATCTACATTAATTTGACACTATTTGATCAGCTAACTAACGCACTTGCTCAAATTTAGCTACATATCATGTCGCATTGGCTGTAAATTTTCCAAGATAAACATGACTTCTTTAATTACAACACAAAACTATTAACTCCACTATTTATGCTCGACACGACATTCAAATATTTAATTTCAAATTTTATCATCCACAGACAACCTGTTGTCTTCATTCAAATTGACCCCTGATGTATTCATTTTTTCTAGTTAAGTTCCTCTATGCAATCCCTAATACTAAACCAATGCTTATGTAGTTATGTGTTCAGGATTCTTCGTTCATTTCCTCCACATGACATCCATCAAAAATTCTATACAAGTCCACTTTAAATTCTAATGGCCGAAGCACAATCCATTTTACAGTTTCACTTACAAAAATTAAGCTTTCATAAAGACCCACCAAACAATTTCTCCTCCTCTGTCACACACACACACATACATATATATCATTCACACCATTATTAATCCAAGAAAGGGAAGCCTAACTGGAGAGCAATATAGTTTATATACATAATCAATCAATATATAATATATAAGACATCATTCTAATTAGCACAAGCCTGTACAACACGAGACGAAATCCAACTTCCGAAAAGATACAGCTAAAGCAACACAATCATAAATTAGCTTAATTTCGGGTATTTCAAACTTATCAAGTCAAACTCAAACTTATCCATTAGCAAAGTCCAGCTCAACCATTTAATAACCTAATCAATTCAACAATCTAAAACACGATTACACCTAAAATAAACAATCACAAAAACCATAACATCTACTAATAAGCTCGATAAATAAACATCTTAAAACTCGATAAACAGAGTAAAATTCTAGTCAATTTCAAGTAATTCAAACTTATCCATTAGCAAATTCCAGCTATAGTGTTTACTAACCTAATCAATTCAACAATCTATTACACCAAAAATAAACAAATCACATAAATCATAACATCTAATAATCTCGATAAATGAGTAAAATTGAATACAAACCTCTCCTGTAGGAGCGAAGCAGGACTGGAGATAGTGCTCATCCATCCACGTCTGCAAATCACCGATCCAAATAGTTTTATTATCCTCACTCGAAGATTGAATCTGACTTTGATTCAATTGCTGTTGCTGATACTGTTGTTGTTGTTGATAATAAGGCATGTATTGAGGCTGTTGATACATCAAATGTTGCTGCTGTTGCATCGCCATCCATTGTTGCTGGTACTGCTGTTGCATAGCTAGCCACTGCTGTTGCTGTTGTTGTTGCTGAGGTGTCAGTTCTCCGGCGGCGGGGTTTGATGACATCATTTTCCGATTGGGTTGTTAGGGTAAATGAGAGAGAGAGAGAGATGAGAGAGGGGAGTAGAGGGTTAAATTAAAAGACGGATCTGGATTGAATGTGGGTTTGGTCAGCTGTTGGGCTTGTTTTTTACGCCTCTTTTGAATCCTCACCGTTGGATTAAATGAATTGATTGGATTGGTAGCCGCGTTTACACTGGCCCACGGGCCCCACCTCCTTTAATTTAAAATCCTTTTGTTTAGACTATGTCAGAGAAATGTTTAAATGAATTTAATATCGTATTTATGTTATAATGAATATTTATTTTATTGATGGGTGGCACGTCCCGCACCTCGCATTCTATAGCTGAAAGCGCTATTCAATGTTTAGATATAAAAAAAAACTATAAGAAAAGATAAGAATTTGGACAAAAAATAATAAAAGGTATCATTCTCTCGGACCAGTTGCTAGTTACTGATCATTGCATTGACAAGCTATTGTCTCATCACCTAGCTAATCAGACGCGAGTCCTCCTTAGACGGGTTCCTCCTTTTATTCCTCGGTCTACGAAATAATAGCAGTCATTTTTAGTTGTTGTTCCCCTCTCATTGACACGTTCTTTTATCACGTGACACAAATAGGGCTGTAATTCGAGCCGAGTTCGAGTTTTTTTTTGTCGAGTTCGAGCTTTTTTTTGTCGAGTCGAGCCGAAAATTATTCGAGCCTAAAATATGTGTTCGAGCTCGACTCGGGTAGTATTCGAGTCGAGTTCGAGCCGCTCGCGAGTTTTCGAGCTTAACGAGTTTTTTTACGAGTTTTCGAGTTTAACGAGTTTTCGAGCTTAACGGACTTTTAACGAGTTTTCGAGCTCTCGAGCTTTAATCGAGCCTATCGAGCTTTTTTTTTTTTTTGGAAAAAATAGTTTTATCCAAGTTAAGTGGATTATTTGATTTTTATTGTAAAATTGACTAAACTTCAAACGAATATTATATAATTAGACAAAATTAAAAGTTATACTAATATATTACTAAAAAGTATATATAATTTACTTTAAAATTTTAATTTTCAAAATTGTTAATTATTAGTCAATTCGGTTAATTTGAACATTAAATTTGAAATAATAATATGAAATTACATTAGATATTTAGGTGCCTTGGCTATACTTATATGTTACTTATAACTTGCATATTTTTTCAATTTTAAGTTATTTTATGATTTATTACACAAACAGACACTTTTTAACTCAAAATAAAAAATGACTTTAAACTGGGCTCTTAGTGTATATTAATTTTTTTAAAAATAAATAACTTACTTTTTATTTTAAAAATAAGATTTGGTCTCAAATTTCTAAATTAAATTTTAATATTTAAAAAAGGTATAAAATTACATAATTTTTTTCAATTTTAAGTCATTTTATGATTTATTACACAAACAAACATTTTGTTAACTCAAAATGAAAAATGACTTTAAAAATAAGATTTGGTCTCAAATTTCTAAATTAAATTTTTAAAAAATAAATAACTTATAACTTATAAATTCAAGAACACTACAAATTTTAATATATTATATATTTAGAAATCAACTAATTAAAATATTTAAATAAATTAAATTATATATTATAAAATAAATTAATCGAGTTCGAGCTCGAGCTCGAGCCGAGTCGAGTTCGAGTTCGAGTCTTATCGAGTCGAGCCCGAGTCGAGTTCGAGTTCGAGCCTTATCGAGTCGAGCCCGAGTCGAGCCTAAAAATACTCGACTCGACTCGAGTTTTTAATCGAGCTCGGAAATCTGTTCGAGCTCGGAAATCTGTTCGAGCTCGAGCTCGATAACGAGTTCGAGCCGAGTCGAGTCGAGCTCAAAAAAACCCGACTCGAATTACAGCCCTAGACACAAACGTATATTATTTTATCAAAATAACCATCACACAATTGAAAAGCACAAATTTTCCTTCGATAAATAACAAAATATCCATTTTATTTGCATCAATTTTACTCATTGAATTGTGTGACTGGAGGATCAACTTCCAATAATATCATAATAGTAGGATTTTAAATTAACTATGGTTAAAATTTGCATAATTTTATAAAGTTTATTTGTTAAACGTGTTAAAAACAAACAAAATTTTTTAATTTGTAAATTAGAGAAAAATTTAATGGGTTTTTCGACAATTAACTCTTTAGACAATTTAGAATTTTATGGATTCGAACGGGTTTCGAAATTTATTGTTTTACATATATATTTATACTAGTTTATATCGTGTGCGATGTACCAATGAAATTTTTAATATTTTTATTTTAATATATTTTATATAATTTGAATTTATTTTTATTTGTATAATAATAATTTAAACTTTATTTAATATTATATGTATATATATTTTATATAATTTATTTGTATTTATATTTTAATAGAATAATTTTTGCGTGTTTTGCATATAGATATTTTTAGTTAATATAATTATGTATATAGTTAGGACTCGTATTATAATAAATAAAATTATACATAGTACATGTATATTTTTTGGGTCGTGGCCCGATACCGACCGACTAATTGACCAAAACTTTTAATTTTTCGACCATAATAATATAGTATATAAATCTTTGTTAATCAAAATATTTATCCTAATAATTATTATTCTTTTTTAAGTAATTTTATTGCAATAAATATTAATTTCTTGGTGTCATTTTTACTTGGCCAAATAATCAAAATCTCCAAAAATGAAAATTAAGTCATGTCTGAGTGTTATTTCTATGTATATTTGTTAGAAAAAGTTGGAAAAACAATTATTTACATGCTACAACATGAATTTAAGTTGATATGTGCTCATATAATTAAAGGTTTGAAACACTCTTGTTAATTCTTTGTATATATTATTTACTTCGGTACAACTAATTTACGTGAAAGTGTCCATTGACACAATTTATTTATCATTTTATTCACTTTCTATTATTCCCTAGAACAATGTCAATATTTGTAGAAAAGGGATTGAATACAAATATTTCACCTATTAGAACTTTTAACAGTTTTCTTGATAATGTTTGAGAAGATTTAAAGTATGAACAATTAAAACTATGATAAGTAGTTGAACAAACATAAGATGTTTAAAATTACTGATGGATTGATTTTTCCATCAGTGTATATTTTTGCTCAAATGATTTAGGTTAATGAAATCTAGCAGCGATTACAAGGTAAGAAAATAAAATCAATTATTCTTACAAGTGTTCTTAGGCTAAATAGTAGTTTCTAAGATATTGTCTAAATTGTCTATTTTCTTACAATGTTACAACACTTGTTTATATCACACAAGTGTGTTTACAATTCCTAGAAAGAGTATAAAATAATTAATCTATTCTAAGATTGTTTCTGATCTATCTTTCCTTTTGCCTTTTTCTATTTTGAGAAAGATCTTCAGACTTGGAAAGACAGCTTCAATCTGAGACTTCACAGTCAGTGTAGACTGTCTTCCATAGGTATGATTTATGTCTTTTCATGCAGTCCCTATCAATTGATAATTTACTGTTAAGCATATCAATTGATTCTTCCTTGTATCCATCAATTGATATTCTTCTTAGATTGATTTTGATATCCATCAATTGATAATAGTTGTTGACTTATCGATTGATAGATGTTATTAATCGATATATCAACTGATAGTTCTTCATATCAGTTGATGGTCTTCAATCTTTGACTTGACTTTTTATCAATTGATCTTCTATCCATTGATGCCTCCATATCAATTTATCATCCTTCACTTGTACAATTTTCCTGCCTTCAAATAATTACAATTTGACAGTCTAAGTTATACATCAATTGATGACCAATATCAATCGACTCTAGTATCAATTGATGAGAAAATTATCAAATCGACTAAAGCCATATCAATTGAAATAGACTAAGTACACATATGTTACCATCCATATTATTAATTGATTAACATAAACATGTTAACTGATAAATGGTTTCCTGATCAATCGATATTTCTAACTTTCATATCAATTGATCAGTTACAATAAAATATAATTCTATGATTCCAAAGTTTAATGTTATCATCAAAACTAAATAGATTCCTAACAATCTCCCCCTATTTATGTTTGTGACAAAAACAAGCATAAATCTATTTGATGATAACAAACCCCCTAATACAATTGCATTCATATAGAATCAAGAAATTAAATAGCACTTAAATTTAGAAGTACCATTGTTATGAACTTTGCAGGATGCTTCAACCTTCCCAGGGTTCTACTCATTTCTTCATCTTTTTCCTCTTCTCAGCATTCTCCTTCAGTTGCCTTATGATTGAACCTCTCAATATATGTTCATCCATGTCTAAGTCTCCAAACTGCCTCATTAGATAAATAATTTTCTGATCTGTGATTTTGTCAAGATATTTATAAATGTCAAAGTACTTTTTCTTTCATTCAACATCGGTGAATATCATGGCATAAACTGGTTCCAGCACCACAGTCTTCACTTAAAACTCCCAAAGCTTCAAATGAGGATCTGGATCAGCTTTTACAGGCAATCTCCTTAGCTTTGTGATTTGATGTTGTAACTCTCGAGTAACAACAATGTTTAACTTGTATCTCCTGTTGAGTAGAGGCAGAATTGTCTTCAAAGTGTTGTAACCCTGCTTCATGATCAGCCTCATTGGATAAGTTGCCTTGTATCCATCTTCATATTTTAAACTCATGCACTCCTCATGATTTGAAGTTGTTGGATGAGTTTTGCAACCTATCAATCATTTTTCAGTGATTCTTGGCACTTCCTTCAATTCATATCCTTCAAGAACAATTTTTTTTAGTCTTCTTGTATCTCCTTTATTAAATATTGTTCTTGTTAGGTAGATTCTTGGGGCTTCACAGTTTTCTTCCTTGCCATTTTGATTTACCTCTTTGTCTTAAAAGAATGATCCTGAGCTTCAGCTGCATCCATTTGATTCCATTCCAGTTGCATTTGCATTGATAACGCTGCATCCTCTTTTTCTCTCCTAGCAGCATCTGCAACTCCTGAAGAAATGGCTCCTTGTAGCAATTTCTCTCCTAAAAACCTACTCTTCTTCTTTTTCTCTTCAACCATAATGGTTTCCCTTTTTTTCTAGTTGAAGAAACTTTTATGCATGAACATTTACTTCATTTGCAGCTTCAATTGCATTTTCATTTACAGCCTTCGACTGTGCAATGAAATCATCCAAATTGCCTGTTTGAGCAGCCTTCTTTATTAACTCTGTGATCTACTTTAATTGCTCAAACTTTCTCCTCTTTCTTTCAATTAGCTCCTTGGTTTCATGTTCCCTAGAACTCCTTCTAGCTTCCAAGTTAGCATCAAATTGATGTGCATTGCTTATTTTCTTTTCCAAATCATTCTTGGATTAATTTGATGATTTGTTCCAGCTTCCTTCTGACTCCCTGTTGCTCCTACTAGCCCCTGCAAACCTGCTACTGGCTCCAACTCCTCCTACTGCTTCATTCCCACCATTGACATCATTTTCCTTGTCCCTCTTATATGTGGTCTCTCCATTTTTGTTATCATCACAAGAGGGGGGGTGACATTCTGTCAAGAAACTTCTGTAGAATTTGGGCATTGAGGGCATGTCCCTTAATGATGTCATCCATTTTAGATTCAATAGAAGAGACCCTCTTCTCCAAGTCACTGAAACCCTTAGCATCCTTGATAAACTTTTGTTTAATATGATGAAGAGTGTCATGTGGCAATTTTTCATCCAACCTTCTCTCCAACACATCCTTGGTAGAAGAAATGGAGTCCTTGATTGAAGCCAATTCATGTCTAACTCCAGTGACTGTCATCTTTTGAACCTTTAACTGATCTCTCAAGCACTTAGCAATTCTTCTACTAGTTGAATCAGTAAACTCCACCTCCATTATAGACCTCCTATATTGAAAGAGAATTTCTTCATCTGCGTCTATTAGGCTACCTTCAAATGTGTTCATCCAAGGTTCTACATCACTGTCATTGTAGGAGCTAGGTGACACACATCCTCAACATTGACTATTCTCTCCTTCAAATTTCTTATCCTCTGTTCAGTGTGCTACAACCCTAGAATTGATTCAACATCTATATTGGTTGAAGTTGCCAATCCTTGATACCTTGGATGAGGGTGCACAAAGTTGTTTGGGTCCAACTCTCCTGCATCAACATCATCATATACTCTGGCAACTTTCTCCACATCTCCAACCTCCTTATTAACTCCACTGCCACCAGTTTCATTAACATTAGGGACTCCCCATATTTCCTGCACTCCCCCTATCTCCTGCATTCCTTCCCCCTCAATTTCACATCACTTTCACCCATCTCTCTATTTTTCTTCAGGATCTCATCCTAAAATCTCACATCTCCCTCACTCATACCCTGTACACCTTCTAAGGTGGGGCCCTCAAGTGTTTTACTCTCATTCCTAGAAGAAATATAAATAACCTCACTCACTCCCTCTCCTTTTGCCAAGCTGCAATCCTGCCTCTCACTCATCTCACTCCTTCCTAAAAGTGTGTGTGCAACATCAATTGATTGAGTATCAATTGATGTGAAAGTGAAAGCAGTTGATGTGTTTGGCATATCCATCGATTGATGCATACCCATCGATTGATGTTGAATAGTGATCGATGGCTTATTAGTCGATGGCTGATTATCAATTGATGATAGTACATCAAATGATGAGGTTGAAACAAATGAAGTTGAAAGAATTTCAGTGTTTAGATTTGAAAGAATGTTTGAAATAGTGTTTGAGATGGTGTCTTGAGAATCATGTGAAGGAGACTCGAGATAAAGTGTTGGCTTCTCCTTGAAAAACAAGGAATGAGAATTTGAAAATTCTTGATATTTTATCAAAATATTTTCTGAAGAAATTTGAGGATGAGGTGAAGAAGTAATAGGGATAGAAAGAGAATGCGGTTGCATCTCCATATTTACTGGAGATGCATCAAGCTGAGAGATAGAAGGCTCCACCACAGTTTCCTGTGGCTTTGCAGTGTGTGCATCCCCATGTGCAAAAGTTACATTCGTTCTCCTTCTTTCATAGGATTTAGGAGATTTGACTTGAGTGTCCTCCCCTTTGTTCAATGCCCTTGGTTGTGGGCTCTTTTCAATATTGACATCCTGTTGAGAGGATTCTAATAGAGATATAGTACTTTCCTTATTAACATCCACAGCCTTTTGGGAGTCTGTGGAATGGCTTGGCTTGGGTTGCACATCCTTACTCACCTTATTCTTCTGAGTTCTTTGATTTTTTCTAGTTCCCTCACCAGTAACCCCTCCAACTAATCTATCATCACTTGGAGTTTTTCTTTTTCTTAATTTTTCAATAACAGGCTTTTAAGAACCTGTTGAGGTTGGCTTTTTTAGATTTGGATTTAGAAGAAGGTTGTGTGGCTTGGGTAGGAGATTTGGGGTTATTGCTAACACCCTCCATAGCCACAGAAGGCAAAGAAGTTTGGGAATTGGAAGAAATAAGAGTAGAGATATATACATGAACAAATTCTTGATAGATTAACTCCACCTCATTGTGGAGATTAATTCTCACCAGGTCCTTGAAAATTCTTTTATTTTGAGTCCAACACTCAAGAGTTTCAGTTTCCCAGCATATCTCGATTAACCCCACCTCATTGTGGAGGTTAATTCTCACCAGGTCCTTGAAAACTCTTTTATTTTGAGTCCAACACTCAAGAGTTTCAGTTTCCCAGCATATCTCAATTTCCTTGACAAAGTGGTTAATAAATATGATGATAAACCTAGCATAGTGTATATGATTAAATCTTTCACGCTTCTTACCTAACTTAGCAGTAATTTCATGTAGCAATATAGATGACAAATCATGATATTTATCAAACAAAACACTATATGCTATATGTTGCATGCTGGAAGTTATGGCATCAACATTGCTAATTTTGCCACTAAACATTTTATAATAGTATCAAAGAAATAAGACCACTCTCTCGTAAGATGTTTTCTAACTATATGTCCTAAATTTATGTCTGGATTTGCATAATTAACAACCCTAAGCATATTTCTAATGTCTGATTCAATGGGTGCATTATTAACATTATTAACAGGCAAATCTAAGCAATCATTTAAAACTAAAGTAGTAAGAATGTACTTTTATCCCTTGTAGTTGAATTTGATACTTGAGTAGTCATCATCAACTTCTGCAGAGGTCCAGAATTCTTCCACCAAATTGCATATGATTGTTGGTGCCTCCTTCAAAGCCTTTTGAACCTTACAACTTCCCAGGAACTTCATCACTAGATGAAATTCCCTTGTAGCCTGTTCAACCACAGTGCAAGTCATAAAATTATTCAACTCGTAGATGAAACTGACTTGTGAGACTTTCTTGGATGAAGATGCCATTGCTTTGAGTAGAAGATTAAGAGTACAAAAGCTTTGAAGAGATTAAGAAAGAAAGTAATAAAGATAGAGTACTGAGAGATTGAGAGAAAATTGAGTAGAGAGAAAGAGAATCAGTTAGAAAATATAAGTAAGAATTAAAAGAAATTTTAATCTCACTATTTATATTTTGAAGAAAAATTGATGTCTCAATCGATTACTTTCTCAAAATAGAACTCAATTGATTGTTGGATTAAAAAAATGAAAAATTATCAATTTTGGCAATCGACTATTATACATACATGGATGTATGTATTAATCAATTGATAAAAAAGTAATCAATGGCTAGATATTGTACAAGTCGATTGATGACGTGGACTCTAAACATTCCAGGTCATCGATTGATAACTAATTTTTCCATCAACAAGTACTATTATCCATCGATAGACAAATATATAATCGATTGATATATTTATCTGTTGATGGCTACAAATATCCATCGATAAACAAATATATCATCAATTGATATATTTATCTGTCGATAGCTTCAGAAATATCCATTGTTATGTAAAATGTTTATCAATTGATTATGAAAAAATCAATAAATTAACATAGTCAATGGCTACAATTCTAAAAATTACTAAAACAAATAACTTGTCAGACATTTAAAAGATTAAACATAGTTAAGCATACCTAAATCACAGACCAATCTATTGAAGGTAGATTCATCTAATGGTTTGGTAAAAATGTCTACAAGTTATTTTTCACTATGGACAAAATATAATTCAACAATACCATTCATTACATGTTCCCTAATGAAGTGGTACCTTGTGTCAATGTGCTTGGTTCTTGAGTGTTGAACTGGATTTT
Source organism: Oenanthe sinensis (assembly GCA_028671895.1). Lineage (NCBI taxonomy): Eukaryota > Viridiplantae > Streptophyta > Magnoliopsida > Apiales > Apiaceae > Oenanthe > Oenanthe sinensis. The sequence continues at coordinate 20,032,268 of CM053795.1, forward strand.
CAGTAATGGAAATTGCACTTGTGTTGTCAGAGAATATTGGAATTTTGCTCAAGTTAAATCCATAATTAAACAATTAATTCCTCATCCATGACACTTGTGCACAGCAACTTTCAGCAACAATGTATTCAGCCTCTGCTGTGGATGTAGACACTGAATTTTGCTTTTTTCTAAACCATGAGACAAGCTTGTTTCCTAGAAATTGGCAAGTGCCTGTAGTACTTTTCATATCTATTTTGCAACCTGCATAGTCTGCATCTGAATAATCAATTAGATCAAATCCAGAATCTCTAGGATACCAAATTCTAAGATTTGGTGTTTTTTGAGATAACTGAATATTCTTTTTATTGCAATCAAATGAGACTCTCTAGGATCAACTTGAAATTGAGCACAACGACATGTAGCAAACATTATATCTTGCATATTTGCAGTTAAATATAGTAATGACCCAACCATGTCTCTATAAATTGAAATGTCTATTTTAGCTTCCTTGTTATTTAATTCAAGTTTAGTTGCAGTGGCCATGAGAGATTTTGCAGAAGAACAATCATTTAAATCAAATTTTCTTAGTAAATCAGAAATATATTTAGTTTGATTTATGAAAATACCATCTTTAACTTGTTTGACTTGCAAACCAAGAAATTAGGTAAGTTCTTCATCATGCTCATTTCATATTTACTATGCATCAACTTAGTAAACTTTTGACAAAGTTTCTCATCAGTTGAGCCAAAAATAGTATCATCTATATAGATTTGAACAAGAATAATAGAACCATTGACAATCCTATGAAAGAGATTTTTATCAACAGTACCTCTTGTAAAGTGATTCTCAATCAAGAATTTAGATAGTGTGTCATACCAGGCTCTAGGTGCTTATTTCAAACCATACAGTGATTTAAGAAGATAGTACATAAATCCAGGATGAATAGGATCTACAAAACCAGGAGGTTGTTCCACATATACTTCTTCATTTAATTCTCCATTAAGAAAAGTACTTTTTACATCCATCTGGTAAACTTTGAAATTAACATGAGCAGCATAAGCTAGAAAGATTCTGATGGCTTCCAGCCTTGCAATAGGTACAAATGTTTCATTAAAATCTATGCCTTCTTCTTGTGAGTAGCCCTTTGCCACCAATATTGCTTTATTTCTTGTCACTATACCAGATTCATCTATTTTATTCCTGAATAACCATTGTGTACCAATAACATATTTGTTCTTTGGTTTGGGCACTAGCTTTCATACCTTGTTTCTTTCAAACTGATTCAACTCTTCTTGCACAGCTATTACTCAATCAGGATCATTCAAGTCTTCTTCAATCATTTTTTGTTCTTCTTGAGACAAGAAGCTACTATACAAGCATTCATTTTGAGTTGCACTTCTTGTTTTGACACCATCATTTGCATTTCCAATAATCAACTCAAAGGGATGACTTTTAGTCCATTTCCTTTATTGTGATAAATTTGTCCTTGAAGAAGATGTTTCATGATCATTAGCATTGTTACGATCATTGTGATGTGATTGAATGGTTGAGAACCATCCCCCTAAGATGGACACACTACTTGAGGATTGTTGAGCAGAATTATTATCCATCGATGGATTATCAGTCGATGGATTATCAGTCGATGGATTATCAGTCAATTGATGATTATCAACTGATAAGTTATCTGTTGGTGTATTGACATCAATTAATGGGGAATTTCTGGGTACTTGATTTCTTGAAATTTTCACATCATCATAACTTTATTCACCATTACTAGTTGATTCATTCTCAAAATGCAAAAAGTCGTGGTATCCTTCATCAAACAACCCTTGAATTTTCTTGTCATCAAAGACTACATGCATAGATTCCATAACAATGTGTAATCTAAGATTGTAGACTTTGTAAGTCTTGGTTGTTATTTCATATCCAACAAATATTGCCTCATCAGCCTTGGCTTCAAACTTTCCCAAATTTTCTCTCTGATTTCTTAGGACAAAATATTTGCAGCCAAAGACATGAAGAAAATTTACTATTGGCTTCTTGTCTTTCTTCATCAATTGATATGGAGTTTTGCCTTGTGATTGATTGACCATGGAAATATTCTGAATGTAACAAGGAGTATTGATTGCTTCTGCCCAGAAATATGTAGGAAGTTTTGCTTCTTCTAACATAGTTCTAGCAGCTTCAATTAAGGTTCTATTTTTTCTTTCAATAATTCCATTTTGTTGGGGAGTTCTGGGAGCAGAGAAGTGATGAGTGATACCTTTTCCTTCACAGAATTTTGCCATTATTGCATTCTTAAATTCAGTACCATTATCACTCCTTATTTTCTTAACCTTCCATTCAGTACCATTATCAACATTCTTCACATAATTGATAATAAATTTGCTTGCCTCATCCATGAAATATAAGAAATGTACCCATGTGTATCTTGTGAAGTCATCCACAATTACTAAGACATATTTCTTTTTGAAAAATAGACATGATGTTGACAGGACCAAATAAATTCATGTGTAATAACTCCAAAGGCTTGTCAATTGATGATTCTGACTTTGACTTAAATGATGCATTCCTTTATTTTCCTTTTTGACAAGCATCACACAAACCATTATTGGTGAATTCCATCTGTGAAATGCCTCTAACCAAATTTTTTCTAACCAATTGATTCATGGCTTTGAAATTTAGATGGGCTAGTTTCTTGTGCCAAATCCACCTTTCATCTGTGTTGGCCTTACTTAGTAGACATGTCATTGAATTTGTCTTCACAGAATTGAAATCAGCTGCATAGACATTTCATTTCCTTCCTTCAGTTAAGAGAATTTCACCAGATTCTTTGTTGGTTATGATGCATGATCCAGTTGAAACCCACACACCATTTCCATTATCACACAGTTGACTAATGCTCAGTAAATTGTGCTTCAATCCATCAACCAGTGTTACAGGTTCAATGATAACATTTTTACTTGCAATAAAGCCATATCCCAGAGTAAAACCTTTGTTATTATCTCTAAAAGTAACTCTTGGGCCAGCCTTTTTCACAAACTTTGTGAGCAGGGACATATCTCCTGTCATGGGCCTAGAACATCCACTATCTAGAAACAATAGATTTTTCCTCCTGATTCCCTGTACACAATTTAAAAAAATCAAGTTGTTTTTTGTACCCAAGTTTCCTTAGATCCTCTTTTATTAGTTGCAGCCTGAGCCTTGGTTGCAACTTTGGTTCCTTTTATTTTGGTGGATTTAAATCCATTTAACTTTGGGAGTTGACTTTTGAGGCTCAAACACCTTGGAACTCATAACAGAATTATCATGCATGTTTGCAAGATTATTATCAGCCTTAGACATGTTCTATGGCATTTTAGGCATGTTCATATTTGCATATACAAAGAATGGATTGTACATATATGGAAATTGTGCATATGGCATGTGAGCATGTGGTGCAACTAAATTAGAAGACATGACATTCATGAGCAGAGGATTGGCAAGCATGACATTTGCAAACATGGTATGTGCATTCAAATCATTTGCAGGTATATAATTCTTTTCTTTCTTGTAATGCATAGATAAATGATTTATACTGTCACATTTAACACAAGTCTTTCTAGGTGCATACATATCGGGAGTGTAATTGTTGTACTTGTTTATGCCCACCTGTACATTCCTATTATTTTTCTTTTTCTCAGACTTAGGTTGAGTGACTTCAACAGGTGATATTTCTTCTAGTTTGACTTTTAACTGTTTCTTAGATAAATTACCATTATTAATCTTTTCAACCTTAGTCTCAACTTGATTTATGGAATCCTTTTCCTTAATAAATTTGATAGGGGTGCTAAACTTGTTCTTCTTGTTAGCCAATGATGGTTTACCTGTCGATGGATGCTTATCAATTGATTTAGCATCAATCGATTGATAATCATCATCGATCGATAGGGGATTAGCAGTCGATTGATCTTTATCCATTGAGGTGTTAACCAATGGCTTGTTTATTGATTTAGGGGATTCTCCTAAAGTATCTAGACCCTGAACATCAATGATTTGTTTGGCAGTTTTAGCAGACCTATTTCATTTGTTAATGGTTTCAATTTTTCCAGCCAATTGTTCTTTCAACAATTCTTCTCTTCTCAAATTGTTTACTAGTTCATTCCTAGCATCTTTACTTTCCTGCTTGTACCTTTCTAAACAAATGATTTCATTTTCAAGAAAAGTGTTCTCTTAGTTAAGACATCAATGGTGTTCTTCAACTTAATATTTTCTTTGTTTAGAGATTTCAAAGTGAAATGCAAATTGTACAATTCATTAGACATTTTATTTATAGTACTATTACATTCATCTTTTGATAACTCAGAAAAGTTGGTAGCTAGTACCTGATTTGATGATGAACTAGTCTCTTCATCTTTATGATTGGCCATTAGTGCTAGATTGATAAATTCTTCAGAATCACTATCTTCATCAGCTCAGTCCTTCTCATCAGTTATAAAAGCCTCTTCTCTTTGTTTGAGAAGGTAAAAATACTTCTTTCTATAGTCAGTGTCATCATATGATTTTGCCTTCTTCTATTGTTTTGGCTTTCTGCACTCATTGGAGAAATGACCAGCCAATTCACAATTAAAACATTTGAACTTTGATCTTTCAACCAAATTCTTATTTTGGTAGTCATTTCTAAACTAGGATCCAGGCCTTTGAGCATTTGGATTCCTCTTGAATTTTATCTTTGAGAATTTCTTTGACAGAAATGCAAGGTGCACATCAATTTCATCTAAATCATCATGGGAACATGCTTCAATTTCTTCACATTTTCCCTTTCATTTTCCTTTGGATGATTCTTCAACAGCATCACCAGCCATCATGATAGATCCATCTACACAGCCACTTTCCATCTTTTCTTCATTTCCCTTGACCATCAAAACCACAGTATTTTATTTTCATTGATTCTTCTCAATCTCCTCATCCTGTTAGATTTCCATCTTTTTGTCCTTCTTGTCCTTGAGAACCTCTTTTTCATCTTCTTCTGTTAACTCAGTAATGAGTTTGGGGACATGTTTATCAAACGTAGGAGATCCATCTGGGTTTACACATGTGACCAGCTTCATGGGAATATGAGGACCTTTCTCTATGCAGTTAACATAGGAAGGGTCAAGAGAAAGTAGATGCAGGTGCATTTTAACTTTTCATGCAAAGTACTCATCTTTTTCCAACACTAGAATTTTTACACCTGAATCCTTTTGGCCCATATTGACTTGTTCTTGATCTTAAACTTTCTGTATGTTGAAAGCTTGCTCTGATATCAATTGTTATTCCCTAGAATAATGTCAATATTTGTAGAAGGGGGGTTGAATACAAATATTTCACATATTAGAACTTTTAACAGTTTTCTTGATAATGTTTGAGAAAATTTAAAGTATGAACAATTAAAACTGAGATAAGTAGTTGAACAAACATAAGATGTTTAAAATTACTGATGGAATGATTTTTCCATCAGTGTGTATTTTTGCTTAAATGATCTAGGTTAATGAAACCTAGCTGCGATTATAAGGTTAGAAAATAAAACCAATTGTTCTTACAAGCGCTCTTAGGCTAAACAGTAGTTTCTAAGATATTGTCTAACTTGTCTATTTTCTAACAATATTACCACACTTGTTTATATCACACATGTGTGTTTACAATTACTAAAAAAAGTATAAAATAATTAATCTATTCTAGAATTGTTTCTTATCTATCTTTTCTTTTGCCTTTTTCTATTTTGAGAAAGGTCTTCAGACTTGGAAAGATAGCTTCAGTCTGAGTCTTCACAGTCAGTATAGGCTGTCTTCCATATGTATGATTTATGTCTTGTCGTGGAGTCCCTATCAATTGATAATTTGATGTTAAGCATATCAATTGATTCTTCCTTGTATCCATCAACTTATATTTTTCTTCGATTGATCTTGATATCCTTCGATTGATAATAGTTGTTGACTTATCGATTGATAGATGTTATCTATCGATATATCAATCGATGGTTCTTTATATCAGTTGATGATCTTCAATCTTTGACTAGACTAAGTACACATATGCTACCATCCATATTATCAATTGATTAACATAAATCTGTCAACTGATAAATGGTTTCCTGATCAATCAATATTTATAACTTTCATATCAATTGATCAGTTATAATAAAATATAATTCTATAATTCTAAAGTTTAATGATATCATTAAAGCTACATATATTACTAACACTTTATACTCTTTCGTTTATTTTATACAATTAATCTTGAATTTTAAAAAGTAAAATAGGAAAAACAAGTTATTGTAATTTTATATGATTTATTTTTATTACATTTTGATGTTCATATTATATTTCATGATTTCAAATGAAAAAGGTGTGCACGAGAATATATGAAAAATAATATTAAAAATTATAAATAGTATAAAAAGTCATGCAATGCACATGCTTTTATTTTAAATCATATTATTATATTATGTACTCATGATTAATTTTTTTATAAATTTAAGATTTATTATTTAAATCTTAAAATATTTATATTTATTTTAAAATATGAATAAGTTAAAACATTCAGTCATAAAATACATAATATAATAATATGATTTAAAATAAAAGCATGTCAATTTTTTACATTATTTAAAAAATTTAATTATTATTTTTCATAAATTCTCTTGCACACTTTTTTTGAGGTCATGAAATGTAATATGAACATCAAATTAATTTAATGAAAATAAATCATATAAAATTATAATAATTAAATTTGTTCTTATTTCATTCTTTAGAATTTGATATAAATGAAGGGGGTTAAAATGAATAAAAATGATAAATATATGGTGCAATTTGTAATGTTTCTAAGTTTGACAATTAAATTAGTTTATAACTTAAATTATGGGTGCAACTTGTTATGTTTTAAAATTTGAATTCAAAATTAATTTTAAAGTTAAGTTATGGGTCGTTATTGCAATAAATTCCGAATATACTAAGAAATAGGCAAATGGCAACCCTAAATAGTAAACCCTAACATTGTAACAATGAGGTGGCTCTTCAGGCTTGTAAATCATGGAGCGAAGAAAATGAGGACTTGGTGACACGTACCAATGTATATATTTATTTTTATTAACATATTTTTTAAAATTATGTAACTTATTCAAGATAACAATTAAAAATTATTTAAATATATAATATTTTTTAATTTTTTCTATTTATAATTTTTAAAATTCAAAAATAAAAATTATAATTTTTTTTCATTTCAGTGTACATATATATATATACCTATATGAAATATACTATATTTGTGGACTTGTTCCTTCAAACCATGGTACACCCTCAAAGCTCTAAGTAGCCCAACAATTGAAAAACGAAGCTCAGATCAAAGATTTGGAAGATGCATGAATTTCAAGAGTTGAAAAGGGAAAATCAGCTCCGATGTTTGGAGATGTTAAAATTCTTTAAGGCTGCCCTTAATTTGGAGATTTTAGAATTTTTTATGGCTGCGCTTGAGGCAAATAAGTACAAAGAGAATAAGGGCGAGGAAAAGAAGAGACATGAGAATTTGTGCACCGAGAAGAAGAGTCAGGAGGAGCAAGAGAAGAAGGGCCGGAGATTAGGAGGGAGACCTAAAATTAATCAGAAGAAAAATTAATCAAAATTTCAAAAATTGATAATTAATTTCTTGGTTTTTTATTTTGATTTTATGTGCTCCCTGTACAGTTAAGATTAGAAATGAGGACCTGACTTAAAACAAAACAAAAAAAATTAAAAGAGGGAATAAAATTTCAAATTCTTGGTTGATTATAGAAACTAATAAGAATTTAAAAATCATTTTGTTCAGGAATTTTGGAATGAGTTAAGTGTTTAAAATGGATAAAATTCATATTTCTAGTGTTTATTTCAATTTTTTTTAATCTTAAGCTCATATCTCAAAAGAGAAGGTGGGTATGAGTATCAACTTTATTATTATATTTTATTATTGATAATTAACATGATTAATAATTAAAAAATAATAATATATACAATCAAACATTATTAACAATAAAAAAATATTTATACTTTTTATATATTAAATTAAATTAAATTAACTATTAATTCAATAATATTTTAAATTAAATAATTTCATTCCAGAACTAAACAAAACACATAATATCAATAATAAAAATTTCATTCACATACCACTTTAAAAGCATTTCCAAGACTCTACACTCCTTATCAATATTAGTGACATAGAGACCATTAGAGGAATTTAGCAACACAAATTCTATTCCGAGCATCTCCAAGACTCTACACTCCTTACCAATATTAGTGACATAGAGACCATTAGAGGGATTTAGCAACACAAATTCTATTCCCACCATGTAAGTTCTTACCAAAAAATTATAGGTAAAAGAAAGAGTTTTCCTACACGTGGGGATGACTCATTTGTAGGGATGACAATTTTATCATACCTGATGGATACCCGACCCGTTCTGATCTGTTTGGCTTTCCCCGAACCCGATTTTTTGGATTTGGATCTTAATATGGATCTTATTTTTAGACCGGAATGAGTTTGGATCTGGATTTGAATCTTATGTATCCTGAACCGATACCCGACTAGAAACTTGAAACCCGATTTAAACTGGATCCAGACCCGAAACCCGATATATATATATATATATATATATATATATATATATATATATATATATATATATATATATATAACCCCTCTCACAGTCTCACATGCAGTACTCGGTGAAACATATAATAAACAATATTTTCTATGATATAAACATGTTTTATAATATGTTCTATATATTATATTATTCAATATGTTCTGTAATTTATTTTCTAATATGTTTTTAAACATACTTTTAATATGTTGGCTTCTATATTCAGTACTACTATAATTATACTTAACATGTTTCTAATATTTTTATAAAATTATTAACATATATTAGCATTCAATTAAAAGTCTAATTTATATAATTGAAATTTAATAATTAATTGTATTGGGTTAAATAAAAAAATTAAAATATTTTGATAAAAGTTTCGGGACCAGTTTCGGGACCAAATTCGGGTTCGGGTCCGGGTCCAATCCAAATTTTCGGGTTTCGAGTTTTACCCGATCCAATCTGATCCGAAACCCGTTGAATCGAGTTTGAGTCTCAATTATTGGGTATTTTTCTGGTCCAGGTCGGGTTCGAGTCTTATTAAAAAAATCAGATTTGGATATTAGAAAACCCGGCCCGATCTAACCTGTTACCATCCCTACTCATTTGCATCCCTATATTGCCAAGTCATCTTTCTTTCCCACTAATTCAACATATATCTACTCCAATCATCACACTCCTTACCTATATTATTTAAAATATTAAATAAATATTAATTTTTAAATTATAGATAACAATTATAGGGAATACCATTGGAGTAAAACAACTTTTTGGTTTCCTATATTTTAGGTAATCATTATTTTATTACTCCCTCTGTCCCAATTTGTAAGACCCTTATTCCTTTTTAGGACGTCCCAAAAAAAATGAACCTACTATACTTACTATTTTTTAACACTACTTTTCACTATTACACCAACTATTTCTCCACTTTATACTCCTTTTTTATTAAATAAATATTATTACACCAACTATTTTCATCCACTATCTTCAAATCTATTACTCCATCCGTCCCAAATTATTAGTCTTGTTTGACTTTTCTGTGGTCAAATTGACTAAAATTTGACTGAAAATTATATATAATATATAATTGGAAAAAATTATAAAAATTATATCATTAAAAAGTATATTTAATTTACTTTAAAATATATCTGCTTTTTGAAATTATAGAAATATAATTTTTAATTCTTAGTTAAATTTGAGTCAGATTGAACACAAAAAAGTCAAACAAGACGATTAATTTGGGACGGAGAAAATATTAAATATTGATAAATCTCACTATTTTACCCCACTTTTCAACTAACTTTACTCTTTTTGAGACTGTGAGAGTATATATTAGGTAACCAAAATAGAATTTGGCATCGAAGATACTCTAACACTCTGACCTTATTCCTCGTATCAAAATCATAAAATCTCAAAAACCAAACCGCCTGTAAAGAGATATCAATATGTCCCATTTACTTTTATTTGTATATTAAGGTGGTGTTTGGCTGGACTTATTTCCAGGAAATAAGTGTTTATTTTCAGAAAAAGTTATCTTGTATGTATTTTTTTTGAAAATAAGTAACTTATTTTCAATTTTGAAAATCATATTTGGTTTTAAAATTCTAAAATAAATATTTATCTAATTTTTTTTTAAAAAATATGTAAAAAAAAATTAAAAAAATTACTTATTTTAAATTTAAGCTATCCCAAACAGGGTCTAAGATACATTAATTACGCAGTTTTTTAATTTTTTTATAAATAAATTTACTAATTAATTTAGAGAATTGATAATACTGTGCTATGCATAACAATAAATGTAAGGGCTTTATTTTAAAATTATAAAGTTTTTTATATTTTTTTTACAAAATACATAAAACATCATTATTAAAATCAAGAAAAGGAAAGAACCTACCCAACTTATAAGCTCCATAGAGCCAAACAACACCTAAATCCTCTCATTTTATTGCCAAACATAAGCATATATAAATCTCTCGTCAATTATTCAAGTAATCAGCAATTTTTTTCTTAAGCACCGCAGCTTTGTCACAAGTTGGATTAAATACATGAAACACGTGACCTTCACCTTGTGTCTCATATATCTCAACCTCACCATCCCATTCACTCTTCTTCAATGCTTCATAGTAACTCAATCCCCTATCTTTCAACTCATCATTTCCAGCTGTACAAACCAACACCTTCCCACACCCAATCTTACCCATCAAACCCGGATTCGCAGCCGGGTTATATCTCGGGTCATCATACCCACTTATATCCGGACATATCACTTTCCACATTGGACTCACCTCATGATTCCCGAAAAATGGGTGCACTAAAACCATACCCGAAATCTTCATACCCGGATCCTCCGACCCGACCCGAACAGCCATGTTATGCGCTATATTCGCACCTGCACTATCACCCGATAAAAACACCCGCCCGAAATCCGCGTATTGGGTCAACCACGGGTCGGATCCTTGACCCGACCCGTGAGATCCAACCCATTTCATAACCGCCCATGAATCCTCATAACACGCCGGAATTGGGTTCTCCGGCGCTAACCGATACTCAACAGAAACAGCAATCACATTAGCACTGGCAACGAGTGAGCTAACGTAGCTCGTGAACAGCTGAATAAAAGCCGACCCGATTGAAAACGCGCCTCCGTGGATATAAACCAGTACCGGTAGCTTCCGGGTCGGGTCAGTTATTTTAGGCAAGAAGAGACGCGCCCCGACTTTAGGATCTGATGAAACGACAACGTCTCTGGTTAAAACGCCGTCGCTGTTGGGTACATCGCCAGTAGGAAAGAAAGAGTCGTTGAAGAATCGCTTAACGGTGCCGTTTTTTAGGATCTGAAAGTAAGGAGGAAAGTTTTGAACTACTTCAGTGTCCGAGGATGCCATTTTTTCAAAGTTGTGATGGAGAGTTTTATCATGTATGACTTATGAGCATGTAACTACGTATAAATAGTTTTTTTTTTAATTTTTGTTTAATACGAGGATATTCATTAATATCTATTCAATATTAAATTTGATATAGATGAAAATCGAAGCCAACATATTCAGATGACAAAAGGATAGTTAGTTTACTTGTTAAATAAGTCAGATAGATATATCAGTTTACTCGTTAAATAAATCAGACTCGAATGAATCTACATTTTTGAGGTTTTTTGATACGTTTATAAATTTATTTATTTGATTTGATAAGTAATTTAAATATTTTCTTTTTGAATAGTAGAAAATAGATGATGTTTGAACTAGTCTTCCAAGACGATAGAGGATAAAAGGAGGGGTTGGTGATTGTTACGAGCACCGGAGTAGTCGTGTTATTTATGTTACCTGGTTTTAGCAAACTACATAGAAAGTCCTCTTTTATTATTTCTCCACTTGTGATCTTCTACCAAATTTGACTTCACAATTTTTTTAGATCAACTTCATAATTCAAAATCTTCCCTAATTATATTTTAAATTTTTAATTCAAAATCTAATTTAAAATTTAACATTACTCTTTTATAATTTTAAAAGATAAAAAATATATCTTAAAATAAATTAAATATTTTTAAAATTATATAATATATATATTTTTATCAAACTTTAGTTAATTTAATTATAATATAAGAATGTTATAGTAGACTTTTTCGCAGAAGGTTGAATTCATATCAAATGGCGTGTTTTAATTAATTATTTTATATGTAACATTGAGAGTTCGTCTATATAATTTGTAAATTGAAAATTATATGTAATAGTATGATAATTTGGATATTTTATACGAGACTGACGTCGACGCTTACGAAAATAATAATTGAAAACAAACAAATGAACCTACACATGAGACCCATAACGTGGCCGTGGACAGTCATGAGAATTTTTAAAGTTGTTACTTTCAGTTATGTTGCTGGTTCTGTACTAGAGAAGCATCACATCTTTGAAGGTAAGAGGCTCGAGTAAAATTAAAGATTCAGATGAATCTTCTAATATTAGATGTTGTTTGACATGTAAATATACCGGAAGTTGCCCTTCATAGGAAATAACAATTTATAAAATTGTTTGATTGATATTTATAATGAAAAGTTGAAAATTCTAATAAGTTTAAATTCATAGCAAAAGTTGCTTACGAACCTCTACCTTGATGACTTGCGATATGTAGGTAATGTAAGTTCCTACATCTCAACCAAATAAACTTTTTAACTTATTATAAATTTAATATTGAAATTAAATACCAAAATATTATAACTTCTTATGAATTTCAATACCCATATACAACCAAACAAACACTAAGTTAGGTAGTTAAAGATTGAAATAGCGATTTGGATTCGATAAATTAATTTTGAAATAGTTACTTTGAATAGTTTTTTCAATTAGATAATTGTCATGTATTTATTTAAAATACGACCATTTAATTCAACAGATATTTACTAAACAGTTTTGTTTAAAACAAATAATTCAATCTATTAGTCAAAACAACTAATTTAGGCTCCATTTGGTAATTTTTTTATTTATGTACATTTTGAGATATAATATAAAAAAATAATGTTTTTGGACATGTTTGATGTTGAAACTTACCGTTATTTTCTGCAAAAACTGAAAAACAATTTTTTCCAAAATCATGGGATAACATGCTTTCTTTAGTATCAGCTTTTAGATCAAAAACACTTTTCTAGACAACAATTTTTGGATTTTACCAAATATATTTTTAACTGTTTTTCAACAAAAAGTTGTCGCTACTGTCTGTAACAAGTAATATCAAACATATCCTTAATCAATTAGTCAGAACAACTCATTCAATCCGCTAACCGTTAATTACCAAATAGGGCTTACATATACATATATATATATATATATATGGTAATTTTGGTTGTTGTTCTTTTATAAATAGATTATTATTATTATTGTAATAAATTTTATTTGTACTAACCTATATATCTATTTTTAACAGGTAGAGGTGTTGGTAAATAATATTTTTTTTTAAAAAAATTGTTTTATAAAATAAAAAGTAATTTTTAAAAAATATTATTAGAGTTATAAAATTAATTATAATATTAATATAAGAAGAGTTTACTATATTTAACAAAATTATATTTAATAAAAAATATAACCCATGTAATTTGAAAAAACGTACACAAATCATTATTTTTGAAGTTTATCAAACAAAAAGAAAATACTCATCAATCTCCGGCCTCCGCCCGCCCCACTACATCCAACTTTAGTACGCCACAATTGACTTGAGTTTTTGGTCCTACTAGAAACTATTAACAAAACAGTCTTAAATAAATAATTGGCCTAGTTGATCGCACCCTGTACAGTGTACACTTCCAAATTTCCCAATGCCATACATACATCACACTGTTATCCCATCTCAACAATAATTATTTGTCACTCGTCCTCCCACACAACATCCTCATCTTCTTTAAACATGGCAGAGCTAGATTATGAACTGCCTCGTTTTATAAGAGTATATAAAGATGGTATCGTGGAAAGATTAATGGGTACCGATACACTCCCCGCTGGCATTGATCCCGAAACCGGTGTCGAATCTAAAGATGTTCTGGTGACACCGGGGAGCGGGGTATCCGCTAGGCTTTACGTTCCGAAAAATAGGGACTCGAGGAAAAAATTTCCTCTTGTAATATATTTTCATGGGGGAGGGTTTTACTGTTTTACTCCATCTTCCACATTGTACCAACCTTTCCTTAATTCTTTTGTCGCGGAAGGTAACGTTATTTTAATATCGATCGATTATCGAAGGCCACCGGAACATCATGTTCCGATCGCGTACGAGGATTCTTGGGCTGCCATTCAGTGGGTCGCTTCTCATTCAGATGGCACTGGCCAGGAGGTATGGCTCAATGAGTTTGCTGATTTTGGACAGGTACATTTAGTAGGAGATAGTGCTGGTGCAAATATTGCACATTGCATGGCTATTCGGGCCGGGTCGGAGAAAGTTGATGGGATTAATTTTGATGGGCTTATTCTAATGCATCCTTACTTTTGGGGAAAGGATCCGGTTGGCAATGAAACGGATAATACCGAAATTAGAGCCCATATTGAAAGGTTTTGGCTACTGGCCTGCCCTACCAGTAGTGGATCGGATGACCCGTGGATGAACCCGGGTTTGGATCCGAAATTGTCAACCTTGGTGTGCAAAAGGGCATTGATTTTTGGTGCTGAAGATGATTTTTTGAAGTATCGAGCCAAGTATTATGGTGAAGTATTGGGTAGAAGTGGATGGGAAGGAAATGTAGAGGTGGTGGAGATTGAAGGTGAAGTCCATGTGTTTCATTTGTACAAGCCCAAGATTGAGAAGACCAGAGAATTGATCCAAAAAGTGGTGTGTTTCATATATAAAGACCAAGCCCATCATATTTAAATCACAAATAATTTCTTAATGTTTTTCCTATTATTTTTAAAAATTATAATGTGACTGCCAATAATGCATTATCGACAAGTATAATCATATGATTCATGCATGTTCTGTGTTGCTCATTGAATGTATATTCAATAAAAATGAGATTGAGTATAATATCGACTTAAGCCAAATATAATCATGTATATTGAGTCCTCGTCGAGTATTCATGTATTCACATTTTTTCTCCGCATTGGGTTAATAAGAGGTTATTGATGTGAATTTAGGTGAACACGTCCCTCTATCCACGATTTTAAATAATTTTCTAAACTTTTTATTATTGGAGAAAAAAATGTGAATAAATAATTGTTAACGAACAAGTGTCACACACACACACATATAAGGCCATTTTTCATAAATAACACCCTTATATAAAAAATAAAAAAGAATACAATATAATTTTACATAAACACTCATTTAGATTCTAATTTTAATATCAATTATGTTTTTCATGAATAATAATAGATTCTGACATGAAGTTAACAACAAATTAGGATTAAATATAACATGATTATGTGTAAATTTCACTGTTAAAAAATGTATATAAGATTCTATTATGGATTATATATTATATTCTGTAACATTTGATTTTTAAAATTTATATGAGATTTGATGTTAGATTCGATATGTTAAGTTTAGTTATTGTTAGATTTTGTGATTCTAATCTTAAAAATCAATTTTTTTATGAAAAAATAAAGTGTTTTGATGGTATTTTTCTGTGTTATTTATATAAGATGTTTTTTATGGAGTATGGACCATTACTCCATAAATAACACCCTCATATAAAAAATAAGAAAGAAGACTTTAGAATCTTACATAAAAACTCATTTAAATTCTAAAGTTTAACATCAATTGTGTTTTTTTATAAATAAAAATAGAATCTAACATGATATTAATAAAAAATCATAACATGATTACATGTAAATTTCATTTTTACAAAATGTATATAAGATTCTATGCTGAATTCCATATTAGATTCTGTAATATTTAATTTTTAAAATTTAGATGAGATTTGATGTTATATTCGATATGTTAGAATTTATTGTAGTTAAAATTTGTGATTTTAATCTTAACAAATCATTTCTCATAAAAAAAAGTGTTTTGATATTCTTTATACAGTGCAACTATATATATATTAAATATATTGAATTTATATTATTCATAATGGAATATTTGTAAAAATTTGTGTGCTAAATTTCCAGATTAAGAGTGCTTAATTTGATTTATAAAAACACTTCAAATGTATTATACATCAATTTGTTCAAAATTTTTACATGTATATTTTTGATTTTATTAAGGGGGTGTTTGGCTTAGCTTATAAGTAATAAGTTACTTTTTAAAAAAAAGTATTTTCATATTTTTTTTTAAAATTAATATTTATTTTAGAAATTGAAGACCAAATTTTATTTCTAAATTTGAAAATAAGTTACTTATTTTCAGAAAAAGTACATATATACCAACTTTTTCAGCTTATAAACTGCTTATAAGTCCAGACAAACGGGGCATAAGTCTAATTTTAAGATAGCTTGAATTTTGGGTTAGGTTTATGCAGAGTCCTGTACCAGTTACCAACTACCCAAGCTACCAAAACAACTACCTTAATTCAGTTTGCCTCCATTCTCGCTCTCTAACTTCACTTCTCTCTCCGTATCTATATTCTATACATACACACGTTCACTTTTATTACAGTAACGTTGTATCTCAATGTTGAGAGCCGTACTTGTCTGTACTACATCAAACACAACTTCACGACTATGTACACGAATATCCTCCCGACGCTTGTCTTCTTTTTCCTCAAAACGACACCGTTTCATCACAAACCCTCACCGGCGATCACTTCTCCGACAACATCTCAAACTCATTCCGACAGCTAAACCTCCTCCACTTAGTACACATTTTTGCCCTCTCTTTACTCGTGCTATTGCAACTTCTGCACCTCAGTCTTGTTCAGGTGAATTTTGATTATTTTTTTTTGATTTTTTTGGGTTTGGTTGTTTTGGTTGATTTGAGGGTTTTGTTGTTGTTTTAGATGTTTATGATGCTCCGGAGAAGCTGGGGTTTGAGAAAGTGTCGGAGCAGTTTATCGAAGAGTGTAAATCGAAAGCAGTTTTGTTTAAACATAGAAAGACTGGTTGTGAAGTTATGTCTGTTTCAAATGATGATGAGAATAAGGTTTTTGGTATTGTTTTTCGAACTCCTCCGTAAGTATTTATGCATTTGCCTTTAACATTAGTCTTTGTAATTGTTTTGTTGTTGTGTTGTTTCCGTTTTGTGGAGCTGTAGAAGTATATTCTAGCTGTTTACGAAGAATGTGGAAATATAAGAAGTGTTGACAATAATAAAATTGAAATGTGGTTAAAGTTGAATTTTTGGTTTGGCCCGGGTAATCTGAAAAAAGATCTCAATTTTGCAAGTAATGATACCTCGATGGCTTTTAGAATAGAAAATGTTCTCTAAAATGATATTTAGATTTTAATTAATCGTGACATTGCAGTAAAAAATGTTAAATAAATCATAAGTGAGGCCTCTTGTGTTTTTATGTTTATTATTATGATTAGCTCTACGGAATCTGATGCGTTGCACTTGAACTAGGTCCTTTACTTGGTATCTTGTTTAACGTCTTGTCATTACTTGTAATTTTTCATGCAGAAAAGATTCGACAGGAATCCCCCACATACTGGAACACAGTGTGCTGTGTGGTTCAAGAAAGTACTCTTTGAAAGAACCCTTTGTTGAACTATTGAAAGGGAGCTTGCATACTTTTCTGAATGCATTTACCTATCCTGATAGGACCTGCTATCCTGTTGCTTCGACAAATTTAAAGGTTAAACAAATCCACAAAGATTGTCTTTTCATGATTGTTGATTAGAACTTTCCATATAATGTGTAATTTATTTTGAAATAGGATTTTTATAATTTGGTTGATGTCTACCTGGATGCCGTCTTTTTTCCTAAATGTGTGGAGGACATTCATACATTCCAACAAGAGGGATGGCATCATGAGCTGAACGACCCTTCAGAGGACATAACATATAAAGGTTGTATTTTGCTTTGATCATGCTGTACTTTCTTTCCTTTTGAAAGAATACACTTGTACTTGCAGTCTAATATTATAGATGTATGGCTTTATCTGATATTTTTTTTCTTGTGCATATTTTAGGTGTTGTATTTAATGAAATGAAAGGTGTTTATTCTCAGCCAGATAACATACTAGCCAGAAGTTCTCAACAGGCAAGTTAGAACTTACTACTCGTGGAACTAATTTCACAATTCCATAATATGATATTCTTTCATGCACAATTACATTCTTTGGGCAATTTCATATTTATATTTTGTATGAACCACAATTGTTTTGTTTTGTGTAGGGTCTTTGGTTATTAATATATTTGTATTTATACGTGCTTATTCATTTTATTTTTTGTCAAGATTAAGGTAGCTAGGTTGTTTTTTCCCTCAAACACCGAAATGCTTGTTTGCATTTCCTATATGAAATGGCCTCTAAACTACTTTACTTTCTATATGTATACACACACTTTATTATTCTATTATGTGTATTTCATAAGACTTTTCAACTGCACAATTTTCTTAATTTCTATGCTTCCTTCTGTCATATATATTAAACAGAAAGGAAATGGTGATTTATAATTATAATACTGTTTTTGGCGATGGATTCGGATAACACAGTTTTCCTGAAGTACGCCAATGTGTAAAAAAGACACCGTGATTGATTATCAAAACCTGGCGGTGCTAAAACATTGCAGTTTTTAGTAAACTAGTAATTTTCTCTAATTAAACACATAAAGAGGCAGTCTTACATCCATAGATTCACAGTCCTTCACGTGTTGTGTTTTAAATTTATCAGATGTCATATGTTTACCCAAATAAAAATTATCTGTTATTGCAAATTGAGCTTGAAATCTGGGAACTTTCATGGTTGGTTCAGCTTGTTTTTATATGTATGAGTTTGTTGTTGATGAAATTGCGGCTGTGATTATGGAATCTCTAGTAGGTTACACAATGTCATTGATTGTTGCACTTCTGCTCAGGCTATTTTTCCAGACAATACTTATGGCGTTGATAGTGGTGGTGATCCACTAGATATCCCTAAACTCACATTCGATGAATTCAAGGTTTGTTGCTTGCTTTCTTGTTCACTGTATATAGATGTATCAGAGTTGCATGGCTTGCCTTCAGTAACAAAATACCTATTTAATTTGTGACTAGTATATGATCTTTGGTACCTTAATAATATTTTAAATAGAAGGAATATGAAGATCATATCAAATTTCATCAGTAAGGGGAAACTCACTGTTTAAATACTTGAAGAAACACACTCCAGTCCTAAATATGAAAATTTTTTAAGGGGTGAGGGGATAATGAATCAGGAAAAACAATAAAGACAAACCCAGGTAGCTAGGTTGCTCCATCAATTCAGAAGGATTGCAAGTTGCACCACCATGCAATTTTCACTATGTATCTTGTTAGTCATTGTTTTTATCACATTCTTACTTTTACGTAGACTGTTCACCCGGGAAAAATAGTTAAACTTTAATATGACCTTAGTTTGTGTCCACACAGTATGTAAGCTACAGCTTTGGCCTCGATTAATTGTGATTCTCTCCTTTTACATTTTACAGGAATTTCATCGTAAATATTACCATCCCAGTAATGCCAGGATATGGTTTTATGGAGATGATGACCCCATTGAGCGCCTGCGCATCTTAAGTGGTATTTATCATGTCATTCCATTTCTTGCAGCAATATCCATTTTTACACTGGTAGTTACATTTGTTCGAGAAGGATGTAATTTAAATCCAAAGGTAGAAATGTTGCAATTCTTACAGGACTGTCAAATTCATAGTAATTACTTATCCCTTACCACAGATTCATTATGCATGCTTAGGCGACCGGGGGATTTTTGAGCACCTATGCTTCTAGGTGGCACCAAGGCAATTTCCTATGTGATCTTTTGTCTTAACTGTTAACCATTATTCCCTTTTATTATTATATAGGCATACAGAAGATTTTGAGATAAGTATTTGAAGTTTACAGTGAATAATGTTCCAAAAGTCACATTTTTAAAATGGTACATTCCTTAGAGTCCCAATAATTTTTTTAAGCTAGACAGGCTACATGTGCTAGCCAATCTATTGTAAAGGATCACATAGGGGGCAAGGACCTAAGCAAAGCCTATGCGAGAGGATGTAAGGATTTAAGAACAATGGTAATACATGATTTGCAGTTTTCTTTTGCATCTTTTATGTACATATGCAGTATTATTGGTGAAAAACATCCCCTCCCCTCTCATGCTCGAGTTTTACATATGCATGTTTAACTATCTTGCTCATGTGCTTTTATAGAAAGTATTTCTTGCAGCTTCGAGATCAGTTACTTTCAACATTTCCCAAGTCTATGATTTTTTAGATCTGATATCAAGTATTGAGATTACTGTAACTTGGTTTAACACTTCTCATGTTCATTTGCAGAATATTTAGATATTTTTGATGAGAGTACAGCCCCCAACGAATCAGTAATTGAACCCCAGAAGCTATTTTCAAAGCCAGTAAGGATAGTTAAGAAATATCCTGCCACTGAAGGTGGTGAATTGAAAAAGAAGCACATGGTTTGCATTAATTGGTTGATCTCTAATAAACCTCTTGACTCAGAAACTGAGCTTGCTCTTGGTTTCCTGGACCATCTACTGTTGGGAACCCCTGCTTCTCCTTTAAGGAAAATCCTTATTGAAAGTAGTTTGGGAGAGGCCATAGTTGGAGGAGGGGTTGAGGACGAGTTACTTCATCCCCAATTTAGCACAGGATTGAAGGGTGTCTCTGAAGAGGATATTCACAAGGTTGAGGATTTAGTAATGGCTACATTAAAATCTTTGGCAGAGACAGGTTTTGATACTGATGCTGTGGAGGCAGCAATGAATACAGTAGAGTTCTCTCTGAGAGAGAACAACACCGGGTCATTTCCTCGTGGCTTGGCACTGATGCTTGGGTCCATTGTAAGAATGCTATTGTACCTGTCCTTGCTTTAAAAGTCAGGTCTACTTTTTTATCTTGATTTTGGCATGCATTCTTACATAAGATTTGTGTTTTAGGGAAAATGGATATATGATATGGATCCATTTGAACCATTAAAATATCAAAAACCGTTGACGGCTTTAAAAGCCAGGATTGCGGAGGAAGGCTCTAAGTCTGTTTTTGCCCCACTGATAGAGAAATTTATCTTGAATAATCCTCATCGTGTAACCATTGAGATGCAGGTAACTTTCTGGCCCCATAAAGGCCAAAATTTCTATTGTAGGTATAAGTCACATTTTGATCGCAATTGTTTGATTACAATAACTGTTGTTCTTTTCAGCCCGACGCAGAGAAGGCTTTACGTGATGAAGCAGCTGAGAGAGAAATCTTGGATAATCTCAAGGCAAGTATGACTGAAGCAGATCTTGCTGAATTAACTCGTGCTACTCAGGAGCTACGATTAAAGCAGGAAACCCCTGACCCCCCAGAGGCCTTGAAGAGTGTGCCAAGCTTATCTCTTGAAGACATACCCAAAAAACCTACACAAATCCCAATTGAGGTAACTGTTGTTGGATATGTGTATATATATCTGGTATTGTTAAACCTAGATATTGTCCTTTTAGATAGTCTTACTGAATCTGAATGTGGGAATCGCAGATCGGGGATATTAATGGGGTAAAGGTATTGCAGCATGACCTCTTCACTAATGATGTGTTGTACAGTGAAGTTGTGTTCGACATGAGTTCACTAAAGCAAGAGCTTCTTCCTCTGGTGCCATTGTTCTGGTAAGCTGCAAAGATCTATGTGCTCTTAATGGTTACATTATTGCGTCAATTTCTGACTTCTGTGATTATTTAGATCATGTAATTTGTATAATTTAATTCTGTGCTGGTCACTATGTATGGTTCTTTTTTTTAATGATCGAATTCTGTCAGTCTTGGTACCTTTTCAAACTAGTACTAGCTCCGTAGAATACACTTCCCCCGAATTGTTTTGTTGTATGGTTACATGACCCTGTTGACCGGAAAGGGTGTACCATTGGAGTATATTAATATCAAATGAAACTTGAAAAAGGGGGGGGGGGGTAGAATATGGATTGTAAGCATATATTTAGAAACAAGAAAATCATTCCTAGTGTCAAGTTGTATCTGACGGGTCAATTTTTAACTTTTGTGAAGTTGAATATATTATATATGAGTTGATCACCGACGTATACGTATTATTTATTAATAATTGAATATGTGTATGGATATTCTAAATTCAGTTTGGTGAAATTGTTGGCAGTCAGTCACTGATGGAGATGGGTACGAAAGATATGGATTTTGTACAACTCAATCAGTTGATTGGAAGAAAAACCGGAGGGATATCGGTATATCCATTCACATCTTCTGTGAGAGGCAAAGTCGATCCATGTAGCCATATCATTGTTCGAGGCAAAGCAATGTCTGGCCTTACCGAAGATCTCTTTAACCTGGTATACTTTGCATTTCATACCTAAAAAGATGTGTTATTAGCTAAAAAAGTTTTGTACGTTCATGGATTTGTTCATGAACTATTTTTCTTTTCTTTTCTTTTTTAATTTTGTGCTTGTTAAAATGAGTTGATTTAATTGAACATTGAAGACCTGTGTTTCTGGAGCTCAAAAAGATATTTTAAACTAAGCCTCACTAACATATATATGCTTGTTCCCTTTTTCGCTGATAAAATTTTAGTAAGCTTGCTTTTGTTTATATTTGTTTATTGTAAATTAGGAATCTATCTGGTAGATAAACTGTAATAGGGCTTTTGCATATGTAGTCAAGCAAGGTTGCAAGGAGATAGTGCTAGTTTACTTTGAGTATTGACATGATGATTTAACAATTAAGAAATATATCATCCAAGAGACTGGCTCTCCTGGATAGATCTTTTAGAATTTCTCTGGTCTTTAAACAAAATCAAAAATATTATTGAAAAAATAATAAATTATTAAAATAAAACAAAAAAAAAACAAATAATTAAATTTTAATAGGTGACCTGTGCTTTGCACGAGATATAAGCTAGCATGATTAAAAGATATAAGATGTTCATGAATTTTTATATTTATCTAAAACACAAACTAAATGTAGCTAAAACCTATCTAGAATAGTGCTAATTCAACATTTCTACCCCCAACATGATATAAAACAGTCTCATGCATGCTTCACATCACTTGTTTACATGTTGCAGCTTGGGTATTCTTATTATAATAGGGATATGCACAGTAAATTAGACTACATATGATGTCGTAGTTGCAAGAGTGATTAGTTTACTTATGGTGTAACAGTTAGGCTTTTTTGTTTCTTCATACAATCAATATTAATTTCTGCTTCACCAGTGTTTCCATAGATGACAATAGATGCCAGCTCATTTGCAGAGGCATTGGTCTGTTTTATTTTAATTAAAAAAAAATCTTTAGCATTGTTTAATATAATCTGCCATATTCTGTACATTTATCTCATAAGTACTACGACACTGTTTAATGTAATCTGCCATATCGTTACGAGTAGAAATTAAAAATAAAAGGAACTGTCTTTCTGTAATTACTGTTATAAGTTTGTGACATTCTTTTTTTTGAGCATTCCTATACAAGAAAACTGATTAAATGAATATATTTACTGTAGATCAACCACATTATCCAAGACGTGCAGTTTACAGACCAAAAGCGTTTTAAGCAATTCATTTCTCAAAGCAGAGCTCGAATGGAGGTATTTTTTGTTTTTATATTATGAGTGGTACTTTTTTCCTGCCCTTTTATATGATCAAACGTGATGTGCATTTTCAGGACAGCCTGCAAGGCAGTGGTCACGGCATTGCGGCTGCAAGGATGGAAGCAAAGTTGAATGTTGCTGGGTGGATAAGCGAACAAATGGGGGGTGTAAGGTAAATATTGATATAGATATATTCACAAGGTTCTGTAGAGAAACACTGTAGATGGAGAACTTGGAGAATTCAGCTCTTGTTTGGCAAAAATAAAGGTGTTTTTGTAAGAACATTTTCCGAGAGAATTATATAATTCCGACAAAAACTCTGGTAACGAATTTTTCATAACATAATATAGAAGATTGTGCAGAACATATTGGTTCCCTTTATACATGATCTTCTGGTTACATTTTATTGCGGGATGATGTGGCCTTGGGAGTGGGGGGTGCCCTCCGAAGGCTAAAGAACTAGTACTCTAAACCAAATCATTACCAAAAGCCCCTAACTTCCAGCAGAGAGTGTTGGCTTTCAGCTTGGTTTTATGAAACTTAGCAAGAAACACCTTTGAGCTTGGTTTATAAATTTTAGAAGAAGATGAGATACTACAACTTCAAAATGTAGTGATAGAGATATCATCATCAAGGTGTTGATCGTTTTCCTTCTAAATCTTGTACACAGCCGAATAAGCACTAATTTGATTATGGTTTATCATTCCTTTAGTTCTTAGTGAACTTATTTATCAGTTTTTAACCTTCTTAAATAGGACTAATATATCAGATTAAAAAGGCTTGAAAACAACCTATTTTGCTATACTTATTTGAAGTCGGATCCTTTAGAATTTACATAGTTCCTCAGTGACAAGTTTATGTTAATTCCATGAGGGCTTGCCAGTTTAGTGCATAGTGCTTGTTGATTAGATTTTTATAATTGCATGAAAATCGCTTATATTGTGCAGTTCCATTTTTGGTATAATAATTTTAAAATTCACTGTATCTGGGACCTGTAGCATTGTAGATGATCAGAGTTGGGTTATGTAGTTTTTATCTTGTGTATAATTACAGTTATCTGGATTTTTTACAATCTCTTGAAGAGAAAGTTGATCTGAACTGGAATGAGATCTCTTCATCGTTGGAGGAAATCCGCAAATCCTTATTCACAAAATCAGGCTGCTTAATAAATCTTACAGCTGATGGGAAGAACCTCACAAATTCGGAGAAGTATGTTAGCAAGTTTCTTGATTCACTTCCGACATCTTCCTCAGCCAAATCGGAAACCTGGAATGCTCGACTCCCTTCAACTAATGAAGCTATTGTGATCCCTACCCAGGTTCAGTAATAAATAGTTTTGGATTAATATATGTTTCGTTGTGAATCCTTTTGTTGGCGAACTTTAATTACTCGGTAAACAGGTGAATTATGTTGGAAAAGCGGCGAACCTCTATGAAACAGGATATGAATTCAACGGGAGTGCATATGTCATTTCTAAGCATATAACCAATACATGGTTATGGGATCATGTACGTGTTAGTGGCGGGGCTTATGGAGGATTCTGTGATTTTGACACTCATTCAGGTACTTGCCCCTGTTGTCCGCGTACCTAAGTTTCCTACTCCAATGTATTTATTCCCCAAATTGTTTATGCAGGAGTCTTTTCGTTCTTGTCCTATCGGGATCCCAATTTGTTAAAGACACTAGATGTATACGACGCGACCGGTAATTTTCTGCGAGACTTAGAAATGGACGATGATGCTCTTACTAAAGCAATTATTGGGACTATAGGAGAAGTGGATTCTTATCAGTTACCTGATGCCAAAGGTTATACTAGGTAAACTGGAGTTTTTACTTAACAATCTTCACATACACTTACAAGTCGTGGTTTGAAATTCTATAGTTATGTCAGTTCTTCTGTTCCTTTATTATAGGTCACTCTCTTCTATAGTTCCAGTCTTTTAATAAGACCCCGTTTCCCTTTTATCATCTTTGTTTTTATACATAAAATGATGCATGCTGAAAAGTAAAACAAAACAAAACTGATGTTTTATTTATTATCATACGTTAAACTAAACTACACAAGTAAGCCTTCATATAGGCTACACATAAAAGAACTTCACTTGAAACTAGCTAACTTTATTTAGTGGTGCTGAAAAAAATATCCCACTAGAATCTCACGTAAAAAGCTGAAACTATTTCCTAAATACTAGGATTTATTAAACTACAAACATATCTATTTTTTATTTTAAAATTTGAATTATATATTTAAACAGATTTCAAAGAATTGATTATCTACTGCTTTGTAAATTAAGATGAAATATTACTTTCCAAATAATTTTTTGCAAGCTTGCAGTCTTGTGGACATATAAGATACCACCTAGTCTCTTTATGTCACTGGACATGCACACACATATTTTTTCCCTTCTTAAATTAAAAATTAATTATCAATAAGAAGTAAGGTGAGTTTTTCATTGCAGATTGTGAGAGATTCTTCCTGTGACTTTTATTTATTTGCATCATAGTTGATGAATGTCTATAATTCTTTCAGTTTATTGCGATACTTACTTGGCGTTGAAGAAGAAGAAAGACAAAAGAGACGTGAAGAGATACTGTCAACACGGTAAATATTTTTTTTCAATAATGAATACACGTTTTTATTGCTAGCTTTTCAAGTGGGTTTCTTTCATTCCTCAAGTCCCTGTACTTGTATTCCCTTTGGGTGATAAATAAAATCTTTCCTATAATTTCACAAAATTTTATTGAATTTCGTTAGTGAAATGCCTGATTACCACTGAATTCTTCTGGAAAATGGTGTGATCTAACTTGTACTTTTATGTATATCGTCTTGTAAAGCTTGGGTGACTTCAAGGAATTTGCAGAAGCAATCGATTCAATAAAAGACGACGGGGTTGTGGTTGCAGTTGCATCTCCAGATGATGTTGATAATGCAAACAGGGAAAGACCAAACTTCCTTGAAATCAAGAAAGCCCTATAAAAAGACAAGTCTACCAACAGATTGACATTGTATACCTTTTCAACCCATTAGTTCCAGATGTGCAAATTTTTGCGGCGTAACTTTCTACCCACAAATTGCCATTGTAGAGTAGTTGAATTTTTTTTTTTTCACAAACTTTATTTTCAGTTGGAGTAATTCTCCTACCATTTTTTGGAAAAAATGTGTATATACTTTTGTATGGAAAAGAAATTTATAGGACTGTTCTCCATTGTTTATTTTCTCATCACCTCCACAAAATTTTGACACTACTTATACTCTCATAACATTACATGATGAGAATATTACATTGGTGTAAACTATCTTTAAGTAATCTGGACTTCAACTAAATATCGGCTAAATTCTTGGATTTATAATATACTAACATTATCTACATTCTCGGCAAAAAAAAAAACATTATCTACATCGAAAGTGTCTCTATCAACACATTAGGAAGAGACCAAAATATATTGTAGCTATTTATTAATATTCCAGGATCACATTATCTTCACGAGGTTACAGCTCCCGTGAGTAATCTATTTATTAATATCCCAGGATCAAATATAATGTAAAATACAGTTTTACACTATAATTGTACAAAAAATATACATTGTGGATATAGTGCTGCTGGCGCCATAGGTCACGTAGGAAGGTGAAACACATTTTTCACACTATTACACAGCAGAGTGTGGGGTGTTTCTTTCTTTTCAAGTCTATATATTAGAGTACTCTTGTTTAATAATGTGTGTCTGTAGAGAAATAAATATGTTCAATTCATAGCTGATTTAAAATTGGTGTATGGCTATTTGTTTATAATAATAACAATAAGTGTGTATATTAATGAGTGTAGTGCCGAGTTAGTTGATAATACTCACGGATTGTGTTTATTATACAAATCAATCAGACTGACACAAGTCACACAACCATATATCACTCACACTGGATTATTTTATATTTTGTGCATTTCCCGTTCTTGCATTTACTTTACATTCTTCCCATCTAATTTACAATACTTAATTCTCTCTATTCTCCCATGAATATAATTCCGATGGGTAGGGTAAGTGCGAGATTGTATAGTTAGACATATGGTATTGATTTCGATTATTTATGAAAATAATTTAAATGAGTGATTTTGACAATGAAATTTTGAACTAGTTATTCACGTGGGAATTAGTAAATGTGCATGTAAGCTGAACCTGGACATTTATTATAAAAAAAACTTTATTTTAAATAGAAATTTAAACTCAATTTAAAAAAAAAACAAAGAGACGAGTGCTCCTCATTTTCACACAAGTTGTACCAAGATAATACTGCTCCTATAATCTTAGTCTTAGTTTGCCTTTCAAAATTTATACACAGTAATAACATAAAATGCCATATACGAGGTGTTGGTTGACGGTTGTTGCGTTAAAAAATTTGCAGCGGTTTATGTAATGAATAGCTATAAATAACACACGTAGCCAAGACCTTGTACAGATATTATATATACATTCATGAGTGTGTGTTTTTCTGCGTAGACATATAATTGTTGTAATGGAAGTAGCAGGGCAAGTAAGAGCTATGAAACTCGAGACCTCTGTTACAAATAAGAGAAGAAGAGTTGATTCTGGAGGGCCTATTCTAGTTCCAAAATCATCTCTCTCAAATGATCCTCTTCCAAATCAATGCTGTTTATCCGTTTCCGATTCTCCAAAAAATTCAGCTTCTCCTACGACAACATTTGAATTTCCTCACCAAATTAGAGCAACTTCACTCTGCTTAAAGAACCAATCCATGACAAACAGCTCGAGATCGTCAGATCTGAAGGTCAGAACAACAAATGTAGTTCATTTTTGATCGATTACGGAAATTTAAATACTTATTCACGCAATATATTTAAATTCTCAACCTCTAATTACTACGAGAAGAGAGGTATCCACCAAGTCTAGACCAAACCAAACCAAACCAAACATACTCACTATATCTCTTAAGTGTAGGGTCTGAGAAGGGTAATATATCCATATATTTATGCATACATACAATGTACTCTGTTTTTATCAGAGACAGGTTCAATTTTAACTGTCAGAATCAAGTACTAATAAAACATATTCGATTTTTAAAATTGCATCAGTTACTGATATTTCGAAATACTTGTGAATTTGATTTTTTAGGCTGATGAAAATTGTGGAGCTGATGAAATTTCCATATCTAACAGTAACGGCTTCAGGTTGATTCTCATTCAAGTCTCTTTAGATTTCTCTAGTTCCGTTTATAGAACCATCTTAATTGCTTTGGACATTTGTAAATTGTAATTTTAATCATCAGTTATGAAGTTCCATTTTCTCATACATGCATGTCCGGCCATATGCATATTAATTCTACATTTCTGAGCTGGTTAAACAGTGACGAAATGACGGATCAAATAATTGAATCACCGACGAAAAAGAAGAGGAAGATATCTCAGACGAGTTCAATTGATGCCTCCAAGATGCCATCTACGGAGGAGATCGAAGAGTTCTTCTCCGTCGCAGAAAAGTTCGAGAAGAAAAAATTCATGGAAAAGTAAGTAAATCACATTCTTTTATTTATTCATCAAAAAAAAAACTTCAAATTCACTCGTGGGTTCCGGGCGGTCCAGGGGACCACCATGACTCCTCTCTTCTTGAGAATCCATATATTCCTTATCAGTGTATGGACAACTATCTCTCGAGCAGAACTCTATGTTCGGCCTCAATAGGAAAATAAAATAGAACACCTAACAACGCATCTTCACAGACCAAGAACTACGATATCACCCCTTTCATTCTGGGGTGACAGAGAGATCGTACCATTCGAGCCATTTTTTTCGTGCTTTTTCTGGAGGTATGGAAAAAACTGCAATCAATAGGATTTCTCTAATCCTCCCTTACTGAAAGGCCGAAAGGAAAAGCGTGAATTTTTTTCCTTTCCGCAGGGACAAGGAGATTAGATCTTCACGGATTTTTCAAAGTCGGGCTGTAATTTATTTATGTTTCTGATTTTTGAAGATCAGTCGAGATGTGATTTATTTATGTTTTTATCGTTTTTTCGAGTCGGACGAGAAGCTAGAAAAATTCTCTGATTTTCTAGAACCAATTAGGATTTTCTTAAATGGTGTCTTTTTTCTAGTTTCAATTTTTTGAATTTGTTTTTGTCAGGTATAATTACGATATAGCGAAGGATGTGCCATTGGAAGGAAGGTACCAGTGGGTTTGTCTAAAACCATGATCATACTATGATAAAGAAGTGAAATCTAAAGCCACACATAATGTTGATTTTTGGTAGTATTATCTGATTACATTTTGTTTTTAAGCCTGTGTATATACAGAGATTTCAATCTCTTACTATTTATCCTGTATCTGTAAGACTATTATGGTACAAGAAATTCAACTCATGTATGTTATGTTACAAGACCAAATAGGAATATCTTATGCAATATCCATTTTTGCATGATTTGAATTTAGAACACGATTTGCAGTACAAATATGGCTTGGATATATATCATATTTTTTATTAGTGTATAAATTAGTAATGATTTCTATAAAAATCATTATCAATTGGAGATTATAAAGATTATATAAATTATGCGAGTAAAATATATTTTGAATAGTGCTAGATACCTAAAAATTATATCAATTTTTTCCCCAAATGATGCGGTATGAGACATGATATATTTTGATTTGTGGACGAATATGTATGCCCCTGAGGTCCCATATTATTATTAGGAAATTATCATTTACATACGTGATAATTCAAAATTTGAGAATTTTTTTGAATTTTTTTTAAGGTGCCTAGCATTTCCCTTTAAAATGTATTTTACGAAAATGTTTTATACAATCATTTTTCCAACATATATATTTTGTAAATAACATGAGTAAAACATTTATTACAAAATGATAAATTTTACAATAATTTGAAAACAGTACATATATGTTGAAGTATATGTACTACAAATTTACAAGTCGATTATATATAATATTCAAACTCCCCAATTTAATAAGTATTTTTCTGTTATTCTTTGTCTTTCTAGGCTTTGCACTGATTGTGGTATGGTACATTGACAGTGAGTAGTTTGGCGGGGTCTGTTTTGGGGAAACTTTCATTATTTCACTTCTAATTTGTGAAAAAGTAAGCTTTGGATTTGGTATGTTTGGCTCTTTCTTCATAAATATATATGTTATGAAGCTCTCTGTACTTTGAAGGCTCTCATTTTTCTATATCTCTTTTATGTTTGCTTTGGATCTGGTACTTTGGATCTGGTGCTTCATTCCCTAGAAATTCACTATTAAATCAAACTTGTTTAGTATCTGGAGAGATGGGATAAAGAAGAATGTTGTTTAATTGTGAGTGGATGTTAGAAGAGGCAATTAATTAATTAAATTCTGCCATAGTAGTACAGTACTTTCTTACAGATTGCTAGCTGCTGTTAATCCTCACGAACAAATGCTCTCTGGGACTTATTTTATACGCCATTTAAAAAAAAATATGTTTATTAAAATATTTTAATATAAAAATTAAATTAAATTTTTATTTTTATTAATTATAATTCCATACATAATTTAAATAACTAGTACTTTATATTTACTAATAGAAATACCAATGCTCAAGTCAAACAATTATTTTAAAAATTTATCTATAAAATTATATTATAAAAATGTATTAGGAGAGATGTGTATTATTAAATAATTCTTTTTTTCCTAAAATAATATGTAAAATAAGACGGAGAGAATAAATGACTATAATCTTATACTTTCGTTACATTCTTATGATAAAAATGATGATTTAGAGTTAAAAATTATCCGAATTCATACGAGAATTATGTTTAAAATAAGAATCGAAAACCAAATATTTCGATTTTTTTCTACAGTTTTAATATATTTTTGATCAACAACTTTGCCGTATTATTTGAGCCGACATAAGTTTTTTTTTACTGTAACATCCATTTTGGTGTTCATTTGTTGATCGTTTAAGCATCTTTTTACTCTGTTAAAAATTTGACTTTGGGGTAAATGGTGGTGGAGGGGGGCCATGGGCCAAGGGATGTTGTAGGGTAGGAGGGGGATTGGTCGGGTATGGATGAATAAATGAGAGTTCGTGCATTTGTTGGATCTTAAATACATTAAACCCCACGAGTCTCAGAGGATGTATTCAATTGAGATTCTAAAATACTTTTTTGGATTTTTAAAATCAGGATTTTGATTTAAAATTTTTGGGTATTTAATTCAGATTTTAATCAATGTTTTAAAATCAGGAGATATTCAATTAGGATTAAAACCAATCTTTTAAAATCAGCAGGTATTCAATTGAGATTTCAAAATATCAAATAAAATCTTGGGGTATTAAAAAATCTGTAGATTTTATTGCTAGACAGATTTATAAGTATTTTTCATATCTTTTACATGTATATTGTAGCTCATCAAATCTTCTAGCCACACAAGAGATTTTCGTTGATTGATAAAAAAAACCCAACTCACCAAAAAAATATGTGCTACATGCTACTATTAGTATTGGCTCTGACTAGATGGTATAGTACTAGCTGAGACTAAAATGCACAGGCATACCATAACAACTCAGCTTCACTCCAGCTGAGACTGGGATCAGCCCTGCAACCACCAGCCCCTGTTACTAGCTTCAGACCACACTTACCTTTGAACACCTTCTAGAAAAGTAAAATACCATCTGAATTATTACTGTATTATCGGAATTAGTAGAGCTCATGTATAATGTAGGAGCAAGTCTGGTCTGGACACGCCAATGGATGTTCGACAAAGCAAATAAGTTGTAGTGACCTGTATATATATTTAGACCTGGCAGTATGACCCAAAACCATAACTATAGCTTCGCAGATATGATTTAATCTGGAGTTTGCTTCATTGGATCCAGTAACTCATTGAATACGTTCCATGACTATAGGAATTTTCTTTACCCTCAGTGCTGTGAAACAAAACCAAAACCAAAACCAAAACCATCCAGGTTCAATACAGTGACTATGAGTTACGACACTTCTTAGACTTGACTCTTAAGTCTTGACATGTTTAGTATATATATTAAAATCATTTTGTTCATCTTGGGGTTAATTATCATAGTAGTATATGGTTATTAGCATCACAGATTGTTTTACCATGTCATTAGTATATATATATTAGAGCTTGTGCAAAGTCATCTGATTGCTAGTTTAAAATCTCATACTTTGTTTTACCATATCATTAGTATTAGAATACTAATTTACAATTTTCTTCAGTTTGCTAAGGTGGGGGTACTTGTAGGATGGTTAAGCAGATTTAAAAGTTAGCAAGTGTATTATACTACGAATTTTAATAATAAAAATGAATGCCCCAGAGTACTAACTCTCAGCGAAACAAATAAAATGACTGAGCATTGGTAATCCATTTCCAGTAGCCAGTGCCAGAACATCAGTTAGCAGTAGTATAATAGTTTGCATATATGGTATTCAGTAGTATGATTACAAGTCTACAGTCATTCTTACTAATTCTATTTTTTGTGCAGGTTTTCGGACATTATGCAAATGATTTTTAAATTTTTTTATATCAATTCACAATTGTATTAATTATAACTTGAATATCTATCTATCTATCTATCTATCTATCTATCTCTCTATATATATATATTATTAGTTAATATTTGAATATTATGAAATGTGAAAAGATAATATGAAATCAATCCAATAAAATCCTTTATAGTCCATGGAGTGCATACAAATTCTTGTAAATCAATCACATAATATCTTATAGAATCTACCTAGAATCCAAAAAAATCCATGGATTGTCCATATAGATTAAAAACAATCTACGGATTTTTTAAATCAAACAAAATCCATGGATTATCATTAATTAAAAAAAATCCATTAAATTCTCAATTGAATACACCCCACTTAAATTATTGTTTCTCAGTTTCAAACTTACTGTTTTTCATTTTAAATTATTAGACAAATTTCAAAATTTATTTATCTATGATACATATCTATTATCTACTTTAATAAAATATAATAGATAAAATTTTAAAATACTTTTACTTAAATATTGATATGAGTATTCGATTTTTTTAGTGTGTGCACATTAATACACACTAACAACTACACTTTAATGATTTTTCAAATTTTCATTGATCCCTACTCACTAATAATAATATCCCTCATATATTCATAAAAATCCTCACACCAATAAAAAATTGGCAACTCACTAATATAAAGACCCTTAATCATTTATATAAAAATTATTATCATTTTAATCATATATTAAAATTATTTCAATCATTATAATTATATAAATAATAATATAAAATAATTTTACATAGGAATGAGTAAATTACATCACGATTCTTATTTCGACCAAAAAATAGCTTATATAATGTATATTAAAAAAAATTAAAAGAGCATTTATAAGGGCTTATCTTCTATCATCACAGATCCTGATTTCAATTCTGACACTGGCCGTAAATTCGTTCTCAAGCAATTCTTATAATACCAACGAACGACATGAGAGCAATTTAAATCGGGAAGGTAGATGAGATGTGAATGAGTTGAATTAGTTCTCTACCAGCCATGAGATTTGGAGTGCCTTCTATAAAATTTAAAAAAGCACCCTAATAATTAAAAAAGTATATAAAATAATAAAAATTAACTGATAATTATAAAAGAAAAACAACAATTAAAATGTATAAAATAATTTTATTACATAATGAAAATTGTAAATAAATAAAAAAATACATAATTTACACAAATTATCTGAAAATTGATCTTCTAGCATTTTTTGAAGCAAACTTACTAATATATATTTGAACTTTAAATAGAAATTTATCTAAAAACAATAAGTTATACATGTAAATTTTAACATATTATGTTATAATAAAAAAATAAGATATAATATTGATAAAAAATAATCACATAAAAATTAAGTTATATGTAAACTCGTTTAAATTTGTATTATTGTATAAACTCATTATTCAAT
The DNA here is from genome assembly GCA_028671895.1 of Oenanthe sinensis. NCBI lineage: Eukaryota > Viridiplantae > Streptophyta > Magnoliopsida > Apiales > Apiaceae > Oenanthe > Oenanthe sinensis. The sequence goes on from CM053795.1 coordinate 20,066,953, forward strand.
TAATTTTATATTTAAATCGATTTGTTTCATATAATATATATATACATTAAAAATAAATATAATTTAAAATAAATTAATTACCAAGATTGAATCATTACTTGATGATATAATATTGTATATATTGTCACCCAAAAAAATTATTGTGCACATTTAAATAAATTAACTTTAATGAAATTATTAAAACTAGTAATTTATCTTGTTAAAGGAGAGCTTCCCCATTTAAATATTTATTTTTATTAACATGTTATCAACATTACTGTAACTAAAATTTATGTGACTTATTCAAGATAACAATTAAAATTATTAAAATATATAACATTTTTCAATCTTTTTTTTATTTACAATTTTTAAAATTCAAAAATAAAAATTATAATTTTTTTGCTATTTTTCCCATTTCAGTATACATATATGTATACACTTATATAAAAAAATGTGCCCTATATTTTAAGGATCGTGTGGGGGAACAACTCGCACACACTCTTCACAGACCTGTTCAGGCTGTTAGTGAACCATCTCTCATGTTCTATTGATTTGGTCCACTCAAATACCGATTACCTCATTTTAATATGGGAAGCAATTCTTCATTGCTAGTAATATTTATCTATCAAATTCTTAAAAAAAAAAGAATGAATAGAAATATAACTATTATACCGAAACTAGACGCAAAGGAATTTGAAAAAAGGGAAGGGGTACTCCACCCACAACAGATAAATGAGAGTTTATTTAATTACATATTTTTAATATTTTAGATTCGGGTTTTTTTAAAAACAAATATTCATTTTTAAAATTATAAATCTACTCTTAAAAAAAGTTAAAAGGATTTATGACAAGGAAAATGACATGTAGAACAAAAAAATAGAGCACTTTAAAGTCTACAAGTTGCATATGCGGGGAAAAAACGTATGTCACGTGTAATTTATCCAAAAGTATATTAGACAAAAAATATCATTTGTTCCCTGACTTGTTCAACTAGCTATGAAAATGTGAATCTCATTGCCACCGTTCAATTCAATAATTAATTCAAAAATGCCCGGTTGCATGTTGTGTTGATGCTGAAATTTATCTACGCAAGTTCATTATCATTATTATTAGAAATAGTGTGAAAACTGACCGCCTCAACGATTGGTTATATAAGAGTAAGATTGATTATATAAGTGTAAGGGTTGATTTTACATAAATTCAATCGAAATTGATGATCGAGTGAACCCTATCAATTTAATTAAAAATTGTTCGGTATGTGTTAGTGAAACGTGTGGATCCCAATATACATGACATTTACACAAAATTTAAAACACCATAATGCAGTCTGTTTTAAAATAAAATACAATAGTTTTTCTGTGTATTCAAATATCTTCCCCTCTATTCTCGTCCATTCTATTGTGCTTCTCATCAAGCTGTCTTACGCTTTGATGAAAATATTGCAAAGAGAGTGCAGAGAGTGAGAGACACTTTGATGAAAACATTGCAAAGAGAGTGCAGAGAGTGAGAGAAAGAAAGAGTGAAAAAGGAGAGAAAGAAAGAGTGAAAAAGAGGGACATGCCCTATTTTTATCCGATCCAGATACAAAACTAACTGCTCATTAACATTGACACTAAAACTAAATTTTGGTTCAAATTAAAAAATTTCGTTTCCCTCATTTTATTAGTTTATAATAAATATAATAAGTAAATATATATTTTAAAATTTTGACATAATAATTAAAAAATCCATTCATACTGATGTTAAAGACGTCAAGAAGAATGTGGAGGGTCTAAGAACTGAGCTGTCAATTTTATTTTCTTTAGCCAAACATGACTAGATCACTACACTGACATCCTCTTAGACATCATTTCAGAAATCTATAACTGAGGGCACGACAAGCTTGAGAAGCAAGTTGATACCTTGCAGCTGGATATCAATTCTGTTTACACAAATTAAATGTTATCCTTACTCTGATTGCTACAGGCTAGCAAATTAGTGATGTCAAAAAGGGGGAGAATGAAGCTCTAGACAAATGCAAAGCTGATCAGGTGATGAGCAGGAATGTCATGGTCAAGATGGGGGGGGGGGCAAAATGGAGGAGATTCAAGAAGTTTGGTACACAATATCTGATCCCAAAGTCTTCAACTGGTTCTCAAACTCCAAAATCTAGAGGTCAAGCTCCATCAGGATCTAAGAAGACCACTACTGAACAAACTCTGATTTTAAAGTCTGATGTTAGGGAGGAAATAATTGTTGACACTGAGGCTGATGCACAAAAGTTTATGCATGAAGTTAAGTTAAAGGGATGAAAAACAGTTTAGCTGTTTCATAAAGACCCAAAGCTTATAGTATGATAACTTAATGGCTAAAAGACTGTTTGAACTAGAGAATGCAGTGGTTGATTTTGAGGATGCTATTGAGGTTGAGAAGGAGTTCTTGAAGCTTAAAGAAAAAGCTGGGCAAGCTAAAATAAGAAGCAAGAAAGAAAAAAGAAGGCTGAAGAAAAGAATCAGAAACTTGTCCTTAAAAACCTGCCTTGTTAGAGGTTGTAGTAAATCCAAACACTGATAGACCATTTACAAAGACTATAAAATCTGATGCTGTGAAAGGTAAATATAAGAAATTTGATTCTAGAACCTACTTATAGAAGAATTGATCTAGTCTTTACTTCTGTGACATATGCTTTTGAAGAAGAAGTTGAAGAAAAGATTTTAATGAGGAGAGCAAACTCTGATAAACCAAGACCTCTATGGGCTCAATTGGGGGAAACCGAAACCAAAGCCTTAAAACCAAGAAAAACTGGAGGTCTTGGACATGCAGAAGTTGAAATCTTTACAGTAGTTCAATTGAAATTGATAGATCCTTTCTTCTTGGTTGACATAATAGATGAAAAATTAACTCAGAAACATCTTGACAAACTCTTCTCTGTTTAACTTATCCGAATTTGTTTTATGGTAGTGAACTTAAGTAAATGTTGATATACTTTCTTGAAAATGACAAAATATTCAAATTGAGTGAGTTAGACATTCTCGACAGAAGCTGGAAAGAGCCAGAGTATGTTCTATATTTATTTAATGAAAGAATCAGGATAAAAGCAAATGGGCAAAGAGCATCAAGAAGACAATATCTGATAAACAAAAGGGAATAAAAGTAAACTCTGATGGGGTATACATGCCTAAGTATGTATTAGAAGATGAAACTGAAAAGGAGGCGATGACAATCCTACTTCATTGAACACATCTTTTGGAATTGCTCATTTGTCCTTTATCCCGATGGAAAGAGAATAGAATGTATATATCTGGGAGAAAGTATGAAAATAATTTAAATATATAATATGAGGGTTGCTACTTTCAAACAGATGACTCAAGTGATAAACTGAAAAAGGTTAAGGATGAAATGAAGTAGACTCTGGAAGCTATTAAAGGAAAGTTGGTCAAAGATCTTATTATCTCAAATTTTGGACTTAGGACTTAGGAGGGTTAACCGAATAAGAATGACAATTAGATTAAATTTTGCAAGCATTGAATATGTTAATGCATATATCTCTAGTGTTTTTTGACATCATCATATAAGAATTTATGCTTTATTTCATAAAGTATAAAGTGATGGAGATTGTTAAATCCGAAAATTTGAAGTTGTAAGTGTTTACAAAGATCAGAGTTTGCAGCAGATTAGACTATATTGTAAGAGTATATCTCAATCAGAGTATACTAAGTCAAAATTTAATCTATCAGTCTCTGAGATGCTGATATCCTACAAATCAAGAGATGAGTGAGATATATATGGAGATAAGGACGTCGGTTGAAGAAAGTTAGGGATTGCCATTATAAAATAGTTACAAATAGAAAAGTTTTCCTAATCTATTATAATTGATTTATATTTTGTTTTAGGTGATTGTAACTATGTCTATATAAACACGAATTAGGTTTACTTTTTAAAGTTTTCGAATAACTATATTTTTCTATAACTTATCAACTCTTCTGTAAGTTCTTCATATTATTGTTTGATTATTCGATTAGTTTACATAATTATATTCAAACCCCCTTCAACAATTGTTTATTTATTGGGCAACATTATCCATTAATATTTAATTGCTTGTCAACAAAGTGCTTAACTATTAATTTCTCATCAACTTTAGTTTGTGGAGCAAGCATTGATGGTACATAAAGTCCCTCACCGATATTGTTAAGATAATTATGGTTTGTTGCTCCTATGTGGTGCAACATCTTGACTCTTTATTAAAAATTTTCATTTCTTTTGAGTATGGGGATTCAATCCAAGTCCTATGGCCCGGGCCTTGGTTAAGGCGCTATAGCCTAGGGCACCACTTGGTATATGCATTAATTTTTTTTTTATATATTTATGTATATTTTATATATGGTTAATTTTTTTATATTTAAAGTACAATATAATTTGAAATATACTAATATATATTTATTTAAGGCACACATTTAATTTTAAATTATATTAATTTATTTATCTATGAATATTTTTTTAATTAAAAATTCACTTTAAATTTAATTTGCAATAATGGGGTCCTCAATGGCGCCCACTACGGGTTTCAACATTTTTGTTTGCTAATGCAAAAATTTTTGTAATTGATTTGTATTCTAATGGAACACTTTTGAGTACAATATTTGCAACACTTTATTAAGTTAATGCAACACATTTTTGTAAAAAATAAAAATATATTGCCCATATTGAACATGCCAATAACTAGTTTTTTCATTAAACATCACCAAAACATTTCATAACCAACAAAATCCCAAAAGATATCATAATCCGCCAACAATACAAAAATAAGTCAACTTCACGACCCTATTTATGATAAATACAATAACCAACATTTCAGTCACTTAATACTAGTACGAAAGATAATGAAATCAAAAGAAACACTAGTGACGACAAACTATAAGCAAGTGTCTGGACCAAGTGCAAGATAGTTAAGTGCACAAAGTGTGATAACATTAATCCTGTTTCGTATGAGGATCAGTGGTCATCCTATGAAAATCTGCCTATTTTTAAAATACGTACAATGAAGGGAGGAGTACGCAAACCTTGCAAGAACAAGAGGAGGGAAACAGGAGAGGATCAGAAAGCAAAGAGATCCAAGATAGTTATGTGCACAAAGTGTGATGGCTATAGGCATATTGTGAGGACGTGCAAAGGACGACTAATGGACTGTCAATGGAGATTAGAAATCTTAGGGAAGGGATCAATCTAATGTGTGGAGTAAAAGCAGCAAAGACAACAACAAATGCAGCAACGGCAAGATCTCAAGCATCTGTCAACATCTCACATATTTGAACTCTAAATGTTATTTCTTTTATTGTTATTACTTTTTTTTGAAACAATATGATATTTAGATGTTGGAAAACCCAAATCTTTTGTTGGGGTTAGTTCTTTTGAGATTATCTATGATGTTTCAACACTTTCCATGTATTTATGGTGTTTATCATGTATTAAACGTTTACAAATGTTAAAGTTGCGGGGAATTTGAATGTTATAATGTATTTTAACATTTGTTTAACGTTTGATTATCATAGTGTTATTTTTCACGAAAATATATGAATGTAGTGGTATAATTTGTAAGTCAAATATGTATAATGGCAACATTTGAAAAAACCAATTCCAAAAGGTAATGTTAAGAATTTTCATAATTTTTATTAATATATATTGTACCGCCAAAACCAATATATCTCAATATTGATATGCGAGATTTTATCATAATTGAGTTAAAGACATTAGTTTATGAAAATATAATAATAAATTATGTAAAAAATATAATTTATATTATTGAGAAACAGAAGTATCTTAATCAATATTTAACTAAATAAATGACAAAAAAAGCCAAAAGCCCGCGCAGCTTTTATGCTAGTAATTTAAATGAGTTGGAGGCCGAGTGGAATCAATTACCGGCCATCCCGTAATCCTCTACATTAACATGAGAGTATGAGGCATCTCCAATATTATCCCCACCTAGTATTAAAATTCTTACCTAATTAACTATATTCAAAATAATCTCCTACTTCTAATCAAATCAAATACTATGAATATTAGTTCTACTTGCTGAATCCAAAGAATGTTCATCTTCATCCATCGTCATCATCCATTTCTGAAACTCATCGTCTCCGATCATTCCCCAATATTCTTCTTCGCGATTCATCCCCGGTTCCAATTCCATTTTTTTCGAATTCTCTCCCGTTCTTTTCTCTTCTTGACGGTGTTGCGATTTTGCACTTTGTTGATGAGCTGAAAAATCATAATCTTCGAATGTAAAATTAAGCCTTGCTTTTGCTCCCCTGAATTCAATAGCAGCTTTATCATAAGCTCGTGCCGCAGCCTCTGCTGTCTCGAATGTGCCTAGCCATACACGAGCTGCCTTGCGTGGATCACGTATCTCCGCGGCCCATTTTCCCCATGGCCTCTGCCTTACCCCTCTGTAATTTTTGTTCTTCTTCTTCATAACCACCGCTTTAACATTTTTACTCTTGTCCTTGTTGGCCTCTGCCTCGGGTAAAGTTGCCGATGTAGACGCACCTGCGGAGGCAGAGGAGACAGCAGCACTTGGAATAAAATGCAGAGCATGCTCATTTTTCATTACAGTGCCACCACTGATGACATTTTCAAGTGCGCGAACCATGACCTGTGATTCTTCCTCGCGGCTTAGCCGCCGCGGTGGCCGGTGGTGGTTGATGACGGTGAAAGTGTCTCTGCTTTGCATGTTGAAGAGAGTCAGAGACTTGGTTGGAGAGGTTTTGTGGATAAAGGTATGACTTAGAATCTGACAGTCAAAGTTGAGTTGCAAGTTGCAACATATATATACGAGGATCCTACGTGTCCAACTAGATATCACACAGTTGGCACACGGATGAAGAAACTAACTTATCACGTGTGGGATTTGAATAGTTTTATTAAAACTTTGGGTGGACGTGGACACAGGAGACTTGACGAGGTGTCGTTGTCTAAATTGATTTCACACCCAGGTGTCGTTGTCTAAATTGATTTCACACCCAGCTGACGCATTCTCTTACCATCACGGGACTATGTCGGTACTTGTGACCCGGAAGCATGCAAGAATCTTCCGACTGGGTGGTTGTTTACTGCAAACTACTTGAACAGTTGAACTAGTATGTCATTTAAGGTACGATCGCAATATTTAGTTTTGAATCGTGTGATTTGTGAATATATAAATTTTGGTAAACATTTATTTTTGTGGGCTTCTCTTCCTTTATGCAATGGACCTGAGATATATACACTAGCAAACAGATTTAACAGAAGGGACTCCACAACAGCTCTCGCAAAGTCATAAATAGCTATCACAAATTCATGGCTTTCATCAATAAATTTTGTCAAAGAGTTATAATCAGAACTTGAAGCTGCATATGAGTACGCATTACTTGTAATACATGACTCTATTATGTACAAATTATTGTTTAATTTGAAACGACATGATTAGTCGAATAATTACTCATCTACAAACTTAGCAAAAAAAGAAATACTCATCTACAGTCATGTTAAACAATTCTATATTTATTTTAGAAATATATGTATATAGTCACATAATTGTAATTTAATGAAAAACATATGTCTTCGTTGGCGACTTGCGATCATAGATGTATGTTTTTTAATTGCTTTTTGAGAAATGCTAGGTTCACAGAAAATGATACATAATATAACCAAGTAAATAATTTCATTAGTATGAGATTTTTTGGGAGGTGACCCAAAAATAAATGTGTGCAGGCTTGAGTTCCGATCCAAACCGAATGATATAATAGTAATATGAAATTAGGTGTTGTTACACGGACCAACAAGTGATATTGTTGACTTTTCATATAAGAGAGGGAGAGATATACTAAGAAGCTCATTATTTTATTGATAGAAGAACTCATTATATAGAGTTTAATCACACAGATTTGCATGATTAGTGCCACCCATATAGCCTAATCAATTACAAATCTTTTTACAATCAGCAACATTAAAGCATAATCAAACAATATTAAAACACAATAATTCTATTTAATATTTCAGTTACAATTTTGAATCATAATTCCAACACTCCCTCTTGATTCGAAATTGTAAACTTTCCTTATGATGTACTTCCCATCATCATCGTGGAGCACTTCTCTCCACAAACATTTTTTCCGGTGCACTTCTCACCAGATTCCTTTGTCGATGCACTTCTCACCGACTACAAATTTATTGGAGCACTTCTCTCCAATTTTTAGAACAATGTTTCTTCTTGTTCAAAAACATGTGTCACATTGACACTTTCTTCATTCTTATTTCGACAATTCTTTTGCATATGACCAAACTTATTGCATTTGAAGCATTTAAGTTTTTCCTTATGCCAACAATCTTTTTCATCATGACCATATTTTTTGCAATGACCACACTTTGATCTTTTGGCAAAAAATGCCCCTTCAACTACCTGCTCATTATCTTTATTTCTCATAGCCCTTCTTTGTTCTTGAGCTTGCAAAGAATTAATTAGCTCCGATAAGGCCAACTCACTAATATTTCTTGAATCTTCAAGAGATGAAAGTTTAGCCTCAAACCTTTCGGGCAAACTTATAAACAATTTCTCTACGATTCTGGTGTCAGGTAGATCTTCTCCCATCAGCCGGATTTTGTTCACCACACCCATCAATTTATCATAATACTCTTGTATGGTGTCTTTTTCTTTCATGATTAAAGTCTCAAATTCTCTTTTGAGATTTAAGACCTGCATCCTCCTTATTCTTTCGTTACCTACGTAAAGTTCTTTCAACTTGTCCCAAGCTTCTTTTCCATTTTCACAAGTCATGATTCTTGTAAAAATCGATTCTGAGACAGCAGCATGTATTATAGATAACGCCCTCGGAGCTTTTGATAATTCCTCTTCGTGAGCCCTTATTTGATTTAGCGTAGGATTGTTTCCAAGAGGTTGAATCTCCCTCTCAGATTCAACCCATTTCCACAAACCTATACCTCTCAAATGAGCTTTCATTTTGACAGCCCATACTTGATAATTTTCGCCATTAAAAATAGGTGGAGTAAGAACTGAAGTTTGGCTAGAAGCCATGGCTAAGCACTAACACTCACAGATCCCTTAAGATCATTGAAGCTTTGATACCATGTTGACTTTTCATATAAGAGAGGGAGAGATATACTAAGAAGCTCATTATTTTATTGATAGAAGAACTCATTATATAGAGTTTAATCACACAGATTTGCATGATTAGTGCCACCCATATAGCCTAATCAATTACAAATCTTTTTACAATCAGCAACATTAAAGCATAATCAAACAATATTAAAACACAATAATTCTATTTAATATTTCAGTTACAATTTTGAATCATAATTCCAACAGATATCAAAGCTCAATGTAAAAAAGTTGATCATGAGTTTACGGGCTATAATTGTGATTGTTTGTGATGCTTTCAGCATGAACTGCTCGGAGATCTTATTTAACACCTTGTATTGAAAGTCTTCCTAATGCAGCTGTGGTCTGGCCGCATATAGATGAGTAGGTAGGGATGAATAGGTAGAGGGGTATTTAACTCAAGTCCTATTTTGAGGAGATAAAAAAAATTATCTTAAATATAAGCAATCAAATAACTCCGTTTCTAGGGAGGTGCTTAAAAACGGGCAATATCGTCGAGTAATGTAATGTTGTGGGGCTCAACCTGTTTTTGTAAAGTGAGTACTCTACTGTAATAGAGTGGTGAAACCTGGCTCGCACATCGCAAAATTCGAACTCATCGTTCTTATAAACTGGATAACTAGGAGTTTGAAGTACTATCCTGGTGCTTTTCAAATGTGAATTAATCAGGTATCAACTTTACTGATATATGTATGTCTCATTTTCAGTATCCATAGCATACAGGTGTGGATGAGCGTATTGAACAAAATGAAATTGTACAAAAAGTAGAAATAATTTTGAAATTTCCTAATTTTTACTCGGAACTATATTAGCCCGGATATAGCCATTAATGTTTACATTTCATGTGTATGCAATGACAAGCTATAAACACAACACTTACAAAAATACAATGATCAAATGTGAAACATGTTCTTAATAATATTAGACAGTTAATCAACTATTCCATTCCTTATGTGCTACGTAATTTATTCCGTGATCGAATAGAGTTCCACAATAAACCTGGTTTTGGTGTTACAATTAGTTAATTTCTAGAATGTGGTCCAGAAAGGACAAACTTTCACGTATCGAACCTGTTTAAGTCTCCAGTACACGAGAACCTTCATAGATCATGATCCTACCCAATAGCTAAAATTGTCAAAACAGTGTCATTTTTTTACTTGCTCAGTCCTCAAGAAATTTCTATATCAGGGAATGAAGACATTTTTTTTTGTGACCGCCTTTTGTTGATCTATCTGATACTACCTTATCAGAAGTATAATTGCAAGAACTGATCATCAATGTTAGATTACACTTGTTGAAGGCTTGTATGATCAAAATTTTCTGGTGCGTAATGAATTAGAATTTTCGTGTTGTCATCATAACACCAGGGACCTTTAAACTGACCTGATGGATCAGTTTTTTAGCAAGTCATTTGTCAAGTTTCGTATACTTAACCATCACAAAAAATGTGAATTCACGTGACTGCCTGACCATCTGCAATGTGATCGTTGTCGTATAGAGCATTGAAGAATCTAGACTTGGCAATTTACCATTTGATGGGGGTAATGGTTGTAATAACTTGCAAGTTTATGGTGGCCATAGTTTTCCGGTTTTACTTGTCATGACAATCCTAACCATAGTTCCATGTGGCAATCAAATCTAAGAGATCACTTCCCAACTGTGAGTCAAATTTGTTACCTGCTAATTGAATTTCAAGTAAAATTTGAAGTTGGTAACCCTACTTACTAAATCTACATTCACAGTTTTGGATATATAATATACTGCTTTCCAATTGAACTCTAGCTAGATAATTTAACACTAACAAAGGTATTAAGAGCAATTATGGCAATAATGCTAGGATCAAGCGGATAATACTACTCTGTTTTGTGGATGACAATTTTGTAGTACTGATATTTATGGTTATTGATGATGACAGTATGTGCAGTTTACCGAGACCACAACCAAGTTTTGGTTCTATTAATGCAGCGATATTTTGAATTGTTAAATGATCAAACTATAAATTATGGTGATGTGATGAATTTTGAAACAGAGTTTACACTCTTTGCTCATTATCTGGATTTACTGTCCAGTGTGTTTTAGTAAACCCAACTCTTATCTTATGTAACTGACATCTTATATCAGACTTCTAGCGTATTATATTCATACTTCGTTCTCGGTTCTTAGTTACTGTTCTAATAAATATACTTGAAAACCAAATGATTTTCACTAGCTGATCATGCTTAGTAAGACTTTGGATGTATATTATTTATTAATTTGGGGCAATACGTCACTAGATTCGGGATTTATAAGAACTTGTAGCTGGAGGATCTGAGAAGTATTACTGTATTAGATTAGAGGAACTTAATGTTTTGAAATTTGAGCACAGTAATAACGATAGTTATGCAAAAATTATAATTTTAGTAAACTGCAAGTACTATTGTAAGAAGCAGTTCATATCCACAAAAAAATTATCTTCCTAAATTCATCCGAAATATAAATTATATAATCACATAGATATTACATCATCAAACTAGACGACTGCTCTAGAATAAGGTGAATCTGCAAACTAATGCAGTTCTGCGTTATATTTTAAGATTTCTAGACATTCTAAAACACATTTCTGCAACTGAAGAAACTGTAAAAGATTAATATAGATCGATAATAATTATTCTACAGGTCTGCAATTACAGTAACCGATGATGGTGGTTGACAGAAGTAAATATGGCTAAAATCGAAAGGAATAGTGATTGTAGAGGAGTTCAAGACAACTGACCCATAATTTAGAATATATATTTTCTAGATAACTCTGATACGAGAGCAAGGCACATCCAATGTGGCACTACCATTACCGACTTATAACAGTCAGTTTTATGCAACAGAAAAAATTAATATCGACCCAAGGGGCAGTCACATAATTTATCCGACTTTTGCATAACCGACTATTGCTGTTTGTAGTTAAAGCGTGGGTCAACTGTAGAAAGATAAGTAACACATGTAATAGTAATACATTCGTGACATGTCTAAGGTATGCATTACATTTGTTCTTCGTATGCCAGAATTAGAATGAGCTAACTTTTCCAATCATGCTATTTTTTATTTTTACTCTCAAATTACACTAAAAGACTAATACCCGAATGCTTCATTAGTTCCTGAGATTTATTATAATGTATTGAAAATTCTATTTTCCTTTCTCATGTTATGATATTGTCACCTCTAGCAGTTCTCAAAACAATCTTCTACAACCTTCTTTAGAATTCTGTTTGGTTTACTATGTTGTATTCTTCTATCGTTCTCAACTAGAAGGTTCATATTAGAGCACCGACAGAAGCACGATAGGCTCAAGATTACTGATCGAGCAATTCCTGGTTACTGTATTGTAGTAAGTCATGGGACCATCTAGCCTTAGACGGTTTGAAATTTTTGTGCACTCCAGTCAGTGCCTTCCAGCAAGGGGCATTTCCATTTATACCAAGTAGAGCATATGAATTATTGCTCTTATGCTACATTAGTTCCTTGATGCTTACACTTCACGTGAGTCAGAAACATTCATATCAAGTAACTAGACATATCAGCATAGAATTTATATGTATTGGGGTAAAGTTTAATCCATTACTACCGGTGTTAATTGGTATTGTTTTTTTACTACAAGCTAACGGGATGGCATGTATGAAAACTGAGTTCTTTTCAACACTCGGGATACATCTTTTATCGATAATTTGTCCCTTTATTCACACCGTCACCAGAAAATTTTAAATAGGCATGCATGACTTCTAGAACTAAATGGTTTATTATTTAGATAAATTATCTTCTGTAAATCAACTAGGAAACCCAAACATGGGCTCCTATTACATAATGGATTATATTGTAATCCTAAATGGTATCTTCTGCTATTTTAACACTTCGTGCCTTTGTTCTTTTCGAAATCTAGCCGGGAGTCCATGCAGAGGGACGGGAAATGGGCAATACTGAATCGCATTGTTGGAACCAAGCACTTCCCACCTGCAACGCAAAGGTCATTAAAACGAATTTGTCGATTTATTATGCACAGATAGACATTCATGCTTGGATCATGATTCATGTACCTATATAGTTGCATATATCCTATAATCCAATCTTTGTTTAATCGGTAATTTCTTTCAAGAAATCCAAAAGTTCAGTTAGTTGAAACGAAGTGGTCCAACCTACGTAAACTACACGAGGTATTGTCATTATCTTACCTATATTTAGTAACCAGATGGTGGATCAAAATAAGTATCTCTAACTTGGCAAGTTCATTTCCCGGACATGCATGCACTCCATTGCCAAATGGCATATAAGTATTGGGTTTTGGAGCGACCTGTGTCAGGAAATTGAATATGGAACTATGTTTAGAATAATTTGTAATTAGCATAATGATAGATGCATTTACAAAGTTTCGGAGTCCTACGTACTGTGAATCTGGATGAATTAAACTTCTGAGGATCAGCGAAGAACTCTGGATTATGGTGGATGTTCCTAAATAATGGCATCACCTTCCATCCTTTAGGTATAAGGTATCCTGGTATAGTATTGAATAAATATATTAATCTAGATAATTACACAAACTTTAATTGGTAAAAGTAAAAAAAAATGTTTTTGCATTTGTGTTACAAAATTATAGCTTAATACATATGCCTTTTTACCATTATATTCGACATCAACCACTGCTTCCCTAAAGGTGTAAGATATGATGCTTGCCATCCTCAAGCTCTCTGATATGACCTGAATCATATTTATACATGTAATGTTTAAAATAAAGAAAAGTTCCTCGTTTAATATGGTTTATTAGAAACAGATATGTCACCTAGCTAGTAAGAACAAGTACTAACCCCAAATGTTATTGGCATATTTCGACTCTGAGCCCACGTCAGCGGAAGCATACCTTCATTATTTGATTCAAATATTGTCATCTGTTCATCCTGCAACACGCAATTAAATTATTGAGGTATACTTCCTATTGATATACAACAAATATATTTAATCTCCATGTTAATGTAGCATAGAATAGAGTCGGGGACCAGGAAGAACAATCTGGGACCAGAATGTAGTGGTTACCTTGACAGCTTCTAGAAGTTTACGGTCATCATGGAGGTACTTGAGAATCCATGTTATAACACTGGCTGTTGTGTCACGAGCAGCAAAAAGTACTCCTATGATGTTATCCGCGATTTGATCCTCAGTTAATGTTAGTCCCTTGTCATCTTTAAAGTTGAGTAGATGACCCAATAGATCCTTCTCTAACAAGTTTTTTTCCTTTCTTTTACTTATGATCTCTCTTAATATTTGAGTAATTCGTTTCCTCGCCTTACGAATGCAAAACATAAGACAAGGAAGAGAAGAGTGAGGTCAAAGACTAGCGTAAAAGGTACAATCTGTTAAGTGTTAGATACTTACCATTGTAGCTTTTTGATATGCTGTTCCTGGAAAGTTTGTTGGAAAAGAATTGTACCCCTTATCTACAATGCAGTAGTTTTTTTTCAACTCTGTTTTGTAACTATTGTCTAACTGACTAAAAATAGAGACAATGCCCACCTCAAACGAGAACTGCATATATGAAAATCAAATTAATCAATAAAGTATGCTGATGGGGCGGACCCAGCAATCTACTTATAGATCTACTAGACCCCATGTAATAACTTAAGATGAAGACAAAAAAGTATGGATGAATTGTGTGGATTGTGCGAGAAAATCTTTCAAATAGCATGTGTTTAAATGCTTAGTTGGTAAGGAAAGGGCCAAAGAGTGTTCTAGATAGTCTCAACTATTCAAATGAAACAAACCTCCTTCATCTCTTCGAAGGTGTTAGTGACTCGTCGCTTGGTGCATGATTCTAAAGTAGAAATGGCTGTGGCTTCAATGTCAGGAATTAGTTTCCGAATTGCTTCAGGGGATAAGGAACTCTGAACCAGCTTCCTCAGTTGAGCATGATAATTTCCTTGGTGAAAGAACAGTGCAGAAGGACCAATCAGCTTCTCCTTGCTTTTCGGGTATGTAGGTTTAAACAAGTTAGCATGAGTCACTAGCACAAACCGAGCTGCTTCGGGGCTTGCCAGCATTACACAAGGGCAACCAAGGATGTGTGTTTTGAATATATCCCCATACCTACATAAATTCGTCATAAAAGAACAAATTAAACTTCTTTTCGTTACAAACGTATACTCCTCTATCATGCAAACAAAAAAATGAATAGAAACATGCAGCAGCAATTTGCAAAGTGGTGACAGGAACCTTTTTTGTTTTGTTGCAAATAAAACATTCGGGTCTTGAGAGTAGAAATTGAGAGTCTCTCCGAAATATGGCAATCCCATTGTACCAGGAGGAAGCTTAGCTTTTAGCTTTTGTTTTAGTTTCGCTTTTTTCGTCAAGCAATATAATAGAAGGGTTGAGAGAAAGAAGGTAATGTATGTAGCTGTAGACAAAAACTCCATAAACGGGCGTTTCTCCTTAATTTTTTCGATATGTGAGTAGTAATGTAGTGTAATTCTGGTGTTGCAGAGGCACAGATGTTTGAGTTGAAGTAATGTGAATATGATGAATGATGCAGGTGATGTTGATGAATTCTTTGAGAGGAAATAATGAAGTGGTGGGGTTGGTTTATATAGAGGCTGAAAAGAGGACTAAATAGGGACAACTTTGTTAGTAAAGGGGCAAAGTTACCAAATATTAGTTTCAAGTTTTCCATATAAATATGTTTTAGTTATAAGTTTCACAAATATATATGTATGATTGATACATTCGATTGAAAAACAGACCAAAGTGAGGGTATTTTATGTTTTTCTGTAAGAGATGGTTTGATTGGTATGAGGTTGAAATGAGGAATCTGGTTAGGGGATATATATATAAAATATGATTCATAATATTATGTATTTGGTTGAATAGTGGAATAAATTTGTTAATTTAATATATTTTTTAATAAATATAAATCAGTATTATTTATCAAATATTAAACAATACTATTATAATTTTTTTGTTTTAAGAATTAATTAATATGTAATTTTATAAATAAAAATAAAAATAATAAATTTTGATTTCATTCCTCGTGCACATGGTTCATTAGCCACCTCCCTTCTAAGATATCAAAAATTCAAACATTATGAATTTGAAAAATGAATTTTAAAATTTAAAATTTGAGACTAAATAATAGGTATGGATTTAGAATGAACAAAATCCATGCATATGTCTACATAGAACACGACTCATAAGTGTTTTCAAAATTTCTAGTATGTTTTTACTTACCCTTATTTTTAATTAAATTAGTCCCATACTTATTTTTAATTGAGATGTCATTTGGTTTTATTATTACAGATTGCAAAATTGTTGAAAAATGAATAAAAAATAATTTGAACAATAATTTTAAATGAAACTTCATTATTATTTTTTGAATTTTTTTATATATTTTAGGTGAATCATTGTAGAAACCTATCCACTTAAAATTTAGATAAATGGATGGTTTATGATAAAACCACTTTTTTCCCTCTCCCCTCTCTCATCTATGGGTGTACATGGGTCAGGTCGGCCTGGTTGGAACCTTAAAAACAACTCAACCCAATTAATTAGGTTTGAAAATTTTTAACCCGTTATAAAAAAATTAAAATGCAACTCAACCCTATTAATTATATGTCGGGTCGGGTTAGTTCGGGTTGGGTTAATCGGGTTGAATGAAGTAACGATCATCTTTTTAAAATGTTAACGTTATAAGTAATTTTTTATAATTGATTATTAGAATCAAATATTAACTTTAAAATGGTTGATCGGGTTTGAAATTGTAGAAATACTTGTTTAAAATATTAGAATTAAATGTGAAAATTCTTAA
Source organism: Oenanthe sinensis (assembly GCA_028671895.1). Lineage (NCBI taxonomy): Eukaryota > Viridiplantae > Streptophyta > Magnoliopsida > Apiales > Apiaceae > Oenanthe > Oenanthe sinensis. The sequence goes on from CM053795.1 coordinate 20,083,872, forward strand.
TAATTGATTAAAATTTTAGATAGATAAGTAAAATTTTGTTATTATAAAATGATTTGTTGATCATGCATTATCTTTGTTATTATATAACATTGAATAAATAAAATTATAATTAGATGTATTATGTTTATTATATGTAAATTATATACAATCCACTCATTTTGTATATTGACAATATATAATATAACATAAATTAAAAATTAATCGGGTTGGGTTGGGTTGGGTTATAGTTAAATTTAATTAAACTTAAACTCAACCTAACTTATTCGGCCTAAGAAATTATTAACCCATTTAAAATTCAGTTTTTATTGGGTCAGTTTGATTGACCGAAAAAATGGTTGGGTTGGGTCAGTTTGAGCAACCGCACCCCTACTCTCATCTCCTCCCTTTTTTTCTTTCTTATTCTTCTCTGAACCCTAATTCCACCACTCACTCTTGTGTTTTACCTTAAATCATAACTAATTATATAATAAAGGTATCATTTCATCTAAATCGCTATTGTCTATACTTTCTGAATTTTAGCCCTTATAAATATCTAGATCTGTTTTCATATATTACATATCTGTCTTTTATTTTCTAAATCTATTTTCATATCTTTTAGATTTAAAATTTTGAAAGATTTTAGTGACGATTACTTTTCTGTATCTATGAAGCAGTGCCTTTTTTATGACATTTTGACCATATTTGGTGATGGTTATATGTCATTTATGATGATTTTGTATTATATTAGATGACTTTTTATCATAAATTGAAAGTTTTATACTATTAATTGTATACCATATTTAGTGTTATATTTCTGTTACTTTCATCGACTTGTCTTTTTTGATTTGTTTTGTTATTCTTCAGATTCACTTGGATGGAAAATTAGTTGCGGATGGAAGATGAACGAAAAGAGGATTTTGGTGTACACGTACTTGTTCCGTTTATGTAACATAATATGTAAATGTGTTATCTTTTCTAATATGAAGATTGTATTGTCTAAATTTTCTGAGAAATTTCTTTCTTAATGTATTCGCAATTTAGATTACGACCCATGATATTAGGCAAGCATACCTTTCGGTTAGATTGATAAATTTTTATAGATGAAATAAACCCTCACAATCCTATTTTTATGGGATATGTATTTCGAATTATCTATGAATGATATTTTAGGTATCACAAAAAAATATTTATTTTATCAAGATTAAATATATATATATTATCTATTATATTGGAATTGAAAATAAAATAATTTATTGAAAATATTTATTTATTCGTCAAGCATTTATTTATCGAACTTTTGATAAGGAGTCTTGATATTCTAGGGCATAGTTTGATTTCCAATTAAGTTGGTGTGGTTGATGAGGGTGCTTAAAATGATAATCTAATTTCATTCAACAGTTTCTCAACAGAGAAAAATATTTTTTAGAGTTCTTAGCATGTCCGATGTTAATTATACTATAACATTAAAATAGTATTATTTTTATATTATTTTAATTTAGAATATTTTCTGATGAGATATTACATTAGTGTCAAAATTGTGAAAAAATATATGGGTGAAGACCCAAAATAATCATTATTTTATAATAACGTTCCTAAATACTCAGGAGCGGAACGGGGACTAAATACCCACCGGATACGCACATGCCAGGGGCGTATCAAGTTGTTATATATGTGGTAAATGTGTATTCACGTGTTACGTTAATGAAACCAGCGTCTGGTAATAATATTTTATAAAAGATAATACATACGCATGTGCATACATCGCAGCTGCGAATACGCTGTTGAAAAAGTCACATCCATTCTCTTAAAAAAACAGTAGATACGACCGTGACATAGGTGTATCCAGTTGTTTCCGCCTATATAGAATGTGTATTTAGACACCACGTTGCTGACAACGGCGTGTTTGAGCATCATTTTCTAAAACAAGCATAGCAATATTGGCTTGCAGCAAAACTCACAGGGCACCGCTTAAGTGAACATTAAAGACTGTTTAGTCGCAACAGTGATAGCTAGAAGAGAGAGGTGTAGAGTAGTCATTGTCTTGATTGCAGAGCAGAGGGTATAATGTGTTTTGATGAGATAAGCCTATGTCATAGAAGTATCAGGTGAGTAAAAAAGATCATGTATCCACTTTTGGACAAATTGGGCACACTGCTATTAGAAAGTGGTTATTAGGGTCATTTTCTCTAAAAATATTAGTGTAAAAATTATATCAAAAATGAATAATTATTGTTGCAGGTTTCAAATATTTATTTGGCATAAGCTTTACATTAAATTTAGGCCTAGTTTGTTTCTCAGTTTTTGTAGTTACATAGTCTTCCTTAGAACTAGGTTACAGTTATATATTTTATGAGAAAATAAAAGACATGTGTTTGGTGTTCAAGTATGCAACTAAAAATTATATGTTTGATTGTTTATGTATAATAATAAATATAATTTATTTAAATAAATAAAATGCAATTTTAAAATATACAATACTTTAATAAAATAATATAAATAAAATTAAAGAATAAAATTTAAATAATATATAATATCTATATATATACATAAATAAAATATATTAAATCATATATAGAAAATAATACAAACATATAAATAAATATATGTGTGTATATATATATATATATATTTGAGAAATTGTGTCAATATTATAAATAATTTTAATAATAATTAGCATATATAACTTAACATTTTAATATATAAAATGTAATTTATTCATTTTAATTTTAAATAATTTAATGATAAATGTTTAAAATATAAACATATATATATATATATACATATAACAAAAATATTATATATTTTAACAAACATGAAGAAAAAAAAATATTATAACATTTAATTTAGAATTAGAATTTTTATTTTTATTTTGATATATTGTTTATAATTCTTGTATCTATTGTGTGTGTGTGTGTGTATATATATAATATTATAATAATTAATAATAAATAAAATATTTAACAACTATGTAATTCAGAGTAGGTAATTGAGTTACTGTATTTTGTAGTAATTTGAAGTACCATGGAACCTTGAGTTCCTTAGTTTAATTATAAATTTACACAACCAAACAGTGTGACTTGCATAAGTTCCCCGTAACTACGGATTGCATAAGTCAGTTGAGGGCTTAGTGTACTTAAGAATGATCAATATATACCTTGTATGTTTGTTAACAGAACAATTTTTTTTTCTTGCTTGTCCTATTTATATTCAAACAAAATAAATTGTTTTTCAAAAACTGGAAAAATATATTTTATTATAGATAAAAAAATCCATTTTTGTTTAATAATAGTGTAACATGATTATAATTATTATATATATAATATAATTTTTATATTATTTTAATATTATACATTAAAGATAGTTTAATATATTTTTTCATCCTTATACTCAACTGACACAGTATTGGGAACTAAATCAATCATGTGTTCTTTTTACTAGTTTCAAATTGGAACTTAATGCCTAGAATAATGTAGATTTGAAACTGGTTTAATTAATCAAAGTCTCAAGGAACTGTTCGGCAACGGGAGTATTCTATTTGGAATTGGATACATCTACTTTTGATATATACTCAATATTCTAAAAATGGGTCCTGGGCGGCGGCGCCCGCCTACTAGCCAATACCCTGAGCTCTAGTTCTCTTTCTTATGTGAAATTAACATACTTTCAGACCCAACCAACAAAACTGCTTATTATAAATAACATCTTGTTGCTGCATCGAAATATATAAATATTGACTAAAAAATTGGTCAAAATAGGTATTAGGTGGTCTAGACGGTCAAAATCGAAATTATGCATTTTTGGTGAAAATCAGTCAAAATCGATATTATGCGATATAAATCGGTCAAAATTGATTTTAGACGATAAAAATTGGTCAAAATCAGTTTTTTAAAATTTTTATATGTATATATATTATATTTAATTATTAACATTGAAATTATTATTTTTAATATTAACATTGATATTCTATGATTAATATATATATAAGTAATTTAAAAAAAATTATATTTTATAGTTAATATAATTATAAAAATAAAAAATAATATTTAAATACATATAATTAATGTCCCGATCTATCATTTTGTTTAATCCCCTGTTTAATGATTAATCGGTGGCTCTGTCACGCTAGCGATTTTAAGAACAACGTATATACTACGCACATGCTGGGGAATGCCATTATATTCTCAATTTACCTAGCTAGAAGAGAGGATGTCCTTAAATTTTTGTCAAAGAATTAATTTCTCATTTGAAGAAACAAAAATAATAGACAAACGGCCATAAAGGTTTAAAAAGCTACTCGCTCCATCTCCTAAGTTCTAACTATTTCTTTTAAATATATTACATATATTAAGAATTATATCATATATATAAAGCGACGACTATTGAGCCATCTCTCGTAAAATCTGTTTTTCTCTTTAAATGGTCTATCATGGTTCTCAAATTCTACGAATAACATATTTATTAAAATGAATTCACTAAACAAATAATACGCGCTTCGCGACAGCCGTTAAAACGTCTCTCATTAAATTTGTTTCTCTACGTTGAGTCGTCTCTCATTGTTCTCAAATTTTACAAATAATACATTTCTCACAACTAATCCGTTAAACAAATTACACGCGTTTTGCGGCGGCCATTGATCTGTCTCTCATTGAACTTATTTCTCTTTATCAAACTATCTCTTGTTGTTCTCAAATTTTACAAATAACACGTTTTTCAAAATGAATCTACTCGAGAATTTTTATAAATAACACACTTCTTAGAACTAATCCACTAAACAAATTATACGCGCTTTGTGCCGGGTATTGAGCCGTCTCTCGTTGAACTTATTTCTCTCAATTAAATTGTCTTTGTTTCTCAAATTTCACAAACAAGATGCTTCTCTAAATGAATCTACTCAAAAAATTACACGCACTTCGTGGCGGCTCATTGAACTGGTTCTCGTTGAACTTATTTCTCTTCATTGAGTTGTCTCTCGTTATCTTCTTAGAATGAATCTAATAAACATAAACAAATTACATTATTTATAATATTTAAAATTAGTTATTTTTAAATTAAATTAATTTATACTATCTTATTAGTATTCTTAATTTTTAAATTATGTTTTAAGAGAATAATAGTATGGTAATTCAATTTTAAAAAATAAGATGATAATTTAAATTGATAATAATTTTAAGAGAATATTAAAATAGAAAGTATAAGAGCATATTAAAATGGTAGTTTTGATTTGAAAAAAAAGTTTAGGAGAATATTAAGACAGTAATTTAATTTGAAGACAAACTTTAAGAAAATATTAGAAAGTTTAGGAGAATATAAAGTAATTTAGATTTTTTTTATAATATATAATATTTACTAATTCAAAAATTCGAGAAAATTAAAAAAATACATTAAGACGATTTGGGAGTGCCAGCTAACCGTTTCCGTGTTCTCCTTTATATATATGTATAATATAATATAATGATATATTGATATTGATCATTGATGATTGTGAACCATTTATCACATTCTCAAATTTTACAAACAACACGCTTTTTAGAATGAATCTATTAAACAAATTACACGCGTTTCGCGATAGTTCATTGAGCTGATTCTCGTTGAACTTGTTTCTTTCCATTGAGTTGTCTCTCATTATTCTTGAATTTTATAAATAATAGACTTCTCAGAATGAATCTACTAAATATAAACAAATTACATTATCTATGAAATTTATAATTAATTTTTTTTAATATTAATTTAATTTATACTATCTTGTTAGTATTTTTAATTTATATATTTTTTAAAGATTATTAAAAAAATAAGATGTTAATTTAAATTTATGAGAATTTTAAGAAAATATTAAAATAGAAAGTGTAGGAGAATATTAAAATGGTAATTTTGATTTGAAAAAAAAGTTTAGAAGAATATTAAGATAGTAATTTAGTTTGAAGGGAAGTTTTAAGAAAATATGAAGATGCTAACTTGACATGAGGAGAAAATTTAGGAGAATATAAAATAACTTAGATTTTTTTATTTATAATTTTGAGAAATTTTAGGAGAATATAAAGCAACTTAGATTTTTTTATAATTTGGAGGAAGTTTAGGAGAATATAAAGTAACTTAGATTTTTCTATAATTTTTAATATTTACTAATTCAAAAAATTAGAAAAATACATTGCGACGATTTGAGATCGCCACCTAACTGTTCTCGTCTTCTTCTTCATATATGTACTAGTGAAAAAAGTCGTGTTTCGTGGCGGCCTCATAATAAATTTTAAATTTATTAAAATTATTTTTGATATTGAAAATATTTAATAAATATATAATTGTAATATATTATAGAAATTTATTTTAAAATAATGATTACTTTTATTTTTAAATGAATAAATATTAATTAATTTATTAAAAGCCAAATACACCTACATTGGTTAATTGGTAGATTTAAATAAATTGGAACATAAATAAAATAATTAATAAAATTATTACGAACATTAAACAACAATAATAACAAATATTAAAAATAAAATTATATATTTGTAAATTTCCAAATTACTAATTATAAGAAAATGCTAATACGATTATTACGTCTGAACTTTTAAGCTGTGCAGATGTAACGTTCAATATATAAGGTTCACCATCTTCTTCGTATAGATTTTGATCAAACGACTCAGTAAATTTTTTCCATAAAATTACATTTGTTATTTCCTATAACAATGTCAATATGTATTTGTAGAAGGGGGTTGAATACAAATATAACAACTTTTGGGATTTTTGTATTTTCTTGAGTAGTTTGAGAAATGTATGTAAGAACAATAATAACTGAAATAAATATTGAACAAGATATTTAAAAATTACTGATCAATTGGTTTTTCTATCAGTGTATATATTTGCTCAAATAATCTAGGTTAATAAAAACCTAACTGCTTTTTACAAAGTTAGATAAATTAGTTGTTCTTACAAAGTGCTCTAAGGTTGAACAGTTTTTTTAGAAAGATATTATAACTTCTATATATTTCTAACAATGCTACCACTCTTGTTTATATAACACAAGAGTATTTACAATCTCAAGAATAGTAAGACAAAATTACCTATTCTAGGAATGTTACTAAACTATCTTTTCTTTCTGTTTATTTCTATTTTAAGAAGTATCTTCATCCCAGGAAAGACAACTTCAATCTGAGTCTTCACAGTCAATGCAGACTATCTTTCATATGTGTGCTTTAGTCTAAAGATTCATGACATTTTATCTTGTTGTGAAGTCTCTATCAATTGATAATTTATTATTAAGCATATCAATTGATCCTTCCTTGTATCCATCAACTGATATTCTTTTTCGACTGACCTTGATATCCATCGATAACAAATTACCTAGAATTGTAATTTTGATCTTAATTTTATAACTTATTAATGGATATGTGATCTATAAATATCCATTGACTAGGGAACCATTTATCAGTTGAAGTTGTTGTTAATCAACTAATAAAATGGATTGTAACAGTGATTTAGAATTCCTTTTATTATCAATTGATTGTAATATGTTGATGGATGTGATCATCTAATCAACTGATGTTTATTGGCTTCGATTGATAGCTCATCAATGGATGTGAAGAATGGCTGGCAAAATGTAAATATTCTAAGTCGGAATTCTCTCAAATGAAGTGATCAACGGATAAGAGAGTCAATTGATATGGATGATTAACCGATGGATAAAAGGTCAACAAAAGTCAAATAAATGGATCTCAATCAACGGATAAAAGCATCAAGGGAATCAACGGATAAAAAAAAATCAATAGATGCTCAAATATCCATTGTCACATCAATTGATCAATGGATAACTTATCCATCGATGGATAAGCAAAGAAGACTCAACTGATAAGTTTCACAACATTTATCAGTTGATCAAAGTTTCCCAAAACAGTTAAAGGCAAATGAAAGGGATCTTTGCAGAAGTCTAAATCAATGTAAGACAGTTCTGTCAGGACTGTGAAGACTTTCAAGGGAACACAATCTTCAAGGAGAAGATCAAGACAAAGACTTATCTAGAATACGACAAAGGCCTATGAAGACTGTGAAAATAGCTACATTCTATTTTAATGTAAACATTGTAAAATGTATTTTATGCATTTTATCAGTCGATAAAAAATAGAAGTAGAAATGAGCTGCTATATGTAGTTTTAGCAGTTCATTGTAACAAATATAAGAAAAGTAGAACAAGAACAACACATTAGAGATAGAGAATTATTTGTAGTGATTTTCTTAGTTCTGTTTTTAATATATTGTAAGCAGCTTGGTTCTAAGACCAAGGTTTATTGAAAGCAAAAACATTCACTAGTGGAAAAACTAATCCACTAGTAATTTTAAAAGATTTGTTTTCAAGTTTCTTTTTAATTCTTCTAGTTCTTTTTTTAATCTTTTAAACACTCAAATATTATTATTGAACAAACTTAAATCCGCAAGAATTTGAAATAATTCTTAAGTTTATATTTAACCCCATTTCTACAAACTTCTTGTACAAAAAGAAAATAACAATAGATGTTATCAATCGATATATCAATCGATGGTTCTTCATATCAGTTGATGGTCTTCCATCTCTGACTTGATTTATTATCAATTGATCTTTTATCCATTGATACTTCCATATCAATTGATCATCCTTCACTTGTACAATTTTTCTGTCTTCAAATAATTATAATTTGACAGTCGAAGTTATACATCAGTTGATGACCTATATCAATCGACTCTAGTATCAATTGATGAGAAAATTATCAATCGACTAAAGCCGTATCAATTGAAATAAACTCAGGACACCTACGCTACCATCCATATTATCAGTTGATTCATATAAACATTTCAACTATTAAATGGTTTCCTGATCAATTGATATTTATAATTTTCATATCAGTTGATCAGTTATAATAAATAAAATTATTTAATTCTAAAGTTAAAGTTATCATCAAGCCTACATTGATTCCTAACAATCTCCCCCTATTTGTGTCTGTGACAATAACAAGCATAAATCTTCTTGATGATAACAAAAATCCTAAATTAATTACATTCATATAGAATCATGAATTTTAAAAGTACTTAGAATTAAGAAGTACCAGTTAGTTGAGTTTTACAGACTGCTCTAATTTTCTCAGGGCTTGAATCACTTCTTCATCTTTTTTCTCTTCTCATCATTCTCTTTAAGTTGTCTCAGGAATGATCCTTTCAAGATTTGTTCATCTCTATCTGAGTTCCTAAGTTGCCTCATTAAATAGATAATTTCCTGATCTGTGATTTTGTCTAGATACTTATAGATGTCAAAATACTTTTTACTCCCTTCAACATCTGTAAATATCATGGCATGAACTGATTTCAGTACCACAGTTTTTACTTGAGACTCCCAAAGTTTCAAAAGAGGGTCATGATCAGCTTCTGCAGGCAATCTCCTTAGCTTTGTGATTTGATGTTGTAACTTCTGAGCAACAGTGATGTTGAGCTTGTATCTCTTGTTGAGTAGAGAAATAATGGTCTTCAATGTATTGTATCCCCGCTTCATTATCAGCCTCATTGGATAGGTTGCCTTATAACCATCATCATATTCCAAACTCATGCACTCCTCATGATTTGAAGTTGCAGGATGACTTTTACAGCATATTAAACCCTTCTCACTAATCCTTGACACATCCTTCATTTCATAACCTTCAAGAACAATCTCTCTTGTAGTTTCTGCAACCATACCTCCTTATCCCTCATTGGATGTATATTTTTCTTGTTGAACATTTTCTTGGGGATTCATAACCTTTTTCATGGCCATTTTAACCTGTCTCTTTGGTTTTGTAGATTGGTCTTCTGTTGCATCCATTTGGTTCCATTCCATCTGTATTTGTCTTACTATTTGTTCATCCTCCTTTTCTCTCCTAGAAGCATTTGAGATTCCTAAAGTAATGACTCTATGTAACAACTTTTCTCTTAAAAATTTTTCCTTCTTTTTCTTCTCCTCTTCAATCATAATGGCTTTCCCCTTTTTCTTTTCTTTTAATGGAAGAAATTTCTCTGCATGAAAATTAACTTCATTAATAGCTTTATTTGCACTCTCATTCGTAGCTTTGGTTTGTACAATGAGTTCATCCAAATTCCCTATTTGGGCAGCCTTTGTCATCAACTCTGTGCTTTGTTTTAGCTGCTCAAACCTTCTTCTTTCTTTTTCAATTAGTTCATTTATCTCCTTTTCTGTAGAAATCCTTCTAGCTTCCAAGTCATCATCAAATTTTTATGCATTGCTCCTTTTCTTCTCTAAATCATTCAAATCATCCTTAGTTGACCTTGATGATTGCCCTTTGTTACTTCTGGTTCCACCTGTCTCCTTATTGCTCTCACTAGCACCACTACTACTAGCTCCTACAAACCTGCTGCTCCCAGCACCTCCATTTCCACCATCATTTCCATCATTAATCCTCTTATTAGTGTTCTCCCCCTTTTTGTTATAATCAAAAGAAGGAAGTGATGGCATCATGTCTAGAAACTTCTGAAGAATCTATGCATGAAGGGCTTGACCTCTGATAATGTAATCCATCTTGGACTCTATGACATAAACCCTTTTCTCCAAGTTAGTGAAACCCTTTGCATCCTTTAAGAACTTTTGTTGAATGTGATGGAGAGTGACATGAGGTAATTTTTCATCCAACCTTCTCTCCAAAAAATCTTTGGTGGATATGATAGAGTCTTTGATTGAGGCCAATTCACGTTTGATTCCTGTCACTTTCATCTTTTGAACCCTTAACTGATCCCTCAAACAATTTGCAATTCTCCTTTGAGTGGGATCTGTAAAGTCTACCTCCATCATAGATATCCTATACTGAGAGAGTAGCTCTACTTCAGCATCAACAAAACTTTCATCAATAATGCTCATTCATAGTTCTTCATCACTATCATTATCAATGTCACCAGAAGCCATGTGATAAACATCTACAATATTTGTTAAACTCTCCTTCAGGTTTTTTGTCTTTTGTTCTGTGTGCCCCAACCCTAGAATTACCTCAACATCCTTATTAGTTGAAGTAGTCAACCCTTGATACCTTGGATCAGGATGGACAAAGTTCCTTGGATCTAATTCCCCTGCATCTACTTCTTCATCTTCTATAACCACCTTTTCTAATTACTCAGCCTCCTTATCAACTCACTACTACCGGCTTCATTGGTATTAGGGACTCCCTCTATCTCCTGCACTCATTCCCCCTCAGACATCAACTCCATTTCAAGTTCCTGTGCAAGTATGAGAATTCTTTTATCACTCTCACTCATCTCTCTATTTTTATCAGGATCTCATCCTGGAACCTCGCATCTCCCTCACTCATACCTGATGTACCTACTAAGGTGGGGCCCTCATGTATTTCACTCTCATTCCTGGAAGAAGGAGGAATGTCCTTACTCACTCACTCCCCGTTTACTAGGCTGCAATCTTGCCTCTCACTCAACTCATTCAATCCTAGTAGTGTGTGTAAAACATCAATTCATTGAGTATCAATTGATGTGAAAGTAGAAGCAGTTGATGTGTTTGGAACGTTCATCGATTGATGCATACCCATCGATTGATGTTACGTATCGATCGATGGCTGATTATCAATTGATGAGAGTACATCAATTGATGAGATGGAAACAATAGATGTTGGATTAGAAATGATGTTGGAAATGGTGACTTGAGAATTATGTGAAGGAGACTCAAGAGAGAGTGTTGGCTTTTTCTTGATGAATAAAGAAGGAGAATTTGAAAATACCTGATTGCCTATCAAGATATTTTCTGAAGAAATTTAAAGTGGAAGTGAAGAAGGGATTGGAATAGAAAGAGAATGAGGCTGCATCTCCACATTTATTGGAGATGCATTAAACTGAGAAACAGAAGGCTCCACCACTGTTTCATGTGGCTTTGCAGTGTGTGCATCCCCAAGTGAAAACCTTGTTTTCTTACTTCTCCTTATATAGGTCGTTAGGGGTGTTGGCTTGTGTGTCCCCATCCTTGTTCAATACCCCTGGTTGTGGGCTCTTTTCAATATTGACATCCTTTTGAGAGGATGCCAATAGGGATGTGGAAGAATACTTTTCAACTGCCACAGTCTTTTAGAAGACTGTGGAGTGGCTAGGCTGGGCTGTCTCACCCTCACACACATTATCCTTCTGGATTCTTTGATATTCCCCAGTTCCCTCATCAGTAACAGCTTCCTCTAATCTATTAACTACAACATGTGTTTTTCTTTTCTTTGATTTTACAACAACATATTTTTAGGAACCTATTAAGGTTGGTTTCTTAGATTTGGGTTTAAAAATTTATTGTGTTTCTTGGGTAGGAGGGTTGGGATCATAACTAACACCTTCCATAGCCACAGAAGGCAAAGAAGATTAGGGATTTGAAGAAGAAATTAAAGAAGAGATGTATACCTTTACAAACTCATGATAGATTAACTCTACCTTATTGTGGAGGTTAATTCTCACCAGGTCCTGAATACTCTTTTGTTTTGTGTTCAACAATCAAGAATTTCAGTTTCCCTGCAAATCTCAATTTCTTTGAAAAAATGATTAATAAAAATAATGATAAATAGTAAATATGATTTGATCTATTAGACTTTTTAATTAATTTAGCAGCAATTTCATTTAATAAAATTGATGGAAAATTATGAAATTCATCAAATAAAATATTGTAAGCTATATGTTGCATACTAGAGTTTATATCATCAAAATTACTGATTTAACCACTAAAACATTTAATAATGACATCAAAGAAATATGACCATTTTCTCCTAAAATACTTTATAACTGCATGACCTAAATTAATGTCAGGATTAACATAATTAATGACCCTAAGTATTTTTCTAATATATGATTCTGTGATTGCATTAGCAGAATTATTAAGAGGCAAATCTAAACATTCATTTAAGACTAAAGTGGTTAGAATATACTCTTATCCTTTGATGTTGAATTTGATGCTTGAATAGTCATCATAAACTTCTGTTGTGGTCCAAAACTCCTCCATCAAGTTGCAGATTATCATTGGTGCTTCCTTCAAATCTTTCTGCACTTTGCAACTTCTAAGAAACTGCATCAATGGATGGAACTCCTTTAGTGCTTCTTCAACCACCGTGCAAGCCATAAAGTTGTTCAATTCATAGATAAATCTAGCTTGAGAAACTTTCTTTGATGAAGATGACATTGTTTATAATAGAATATTAGAACGCAAAAGGCTTTGGTAGAGATTAAGAATGAGAAAAATGGAGATAGAGTACATAGAGAATTGGTGAATTGAGTACAGAGAGAATTGGAAAATTGAGTACAGAGAGAGAGAGAGAGATCAGTTAGAAAATGTAATTAAGAATTAAAAGAAATTTTAATCTCAATATTTATATTTTTGAAGAGTTACTGATTTCTCAATCAATTACATTCTCAAAATAAAACTCAATTGACCGTTGGATTAAAAATTAAAAAAAAGAAATTACTAATTTTGGCAATCGACTTTTATACATACATGAATGTATGTATTCATCAATTGATAAAATAAGTAATCAACGGCTAGATATTATACAGGTCGATTGATGAGATGGATCCTAAAACTTCCAGGTCATTGACTGATAACTAACTTATCCATCGACAGATAATACTATCTATCGATAAACAAATATATCATCAATTGATACATTTATCTATTGACAGTAAAAAAAATCCATCGATATGTAAAATGTTCATCAATTGATTATGGAAAAATCAACAGATTAACATAATCAATGGCTACTAACTAAATATAACAAAAGAAAATAATTTATCAGAAATTTAAAAGATTAATCATAATTAAGCATACCTAAATCACAGACCTAATGAAAGTAGATTCATCTAATGGTTTGCTAAAAATGTATGCAAGTTTTCTTTCACTAGGGACAAAATGTATTTCAACATTACCATTTATTACATGTTCCCTAATGAAGTGATACCTTACGTCTATGTACTTGGTCCTTGAGTGTTGAACTAGATTTTTAATAATGGCAATTGCACTTGTGTTGTCACAGAATATTGAAATTTTGTTCAAGTTAAATCAGTTGTCAAACAATTGATTCCTCATCCATAACACTTGTGCACAATAACTTCCAACAACAATATATTCAGCTTCTGCAGGTGATATAGGAACCAAATTTTGCTCTTTGCTAAACCATGAAACAAGCTTATCTCCTAGAAACTGACAAGTGCATGTAGTACTTTTCCCGTCAATTTTGCAACTTACATAGTTTTCATATGAATAACCAATTAGATTAAATTCAGAGTCTCTAGGATACCAAATTCCAAGATTTGGTATTCCTTTGAGATATCTGAATATTCTTTTTATATAAATCAAATGAGACTCTCTAGGATCAGCCTGAAACCTAGCACAAAGACATGTAAGAAACATTATGTCTGGCCTAATTACAGTTAAATATAATAATCAACCAACCATGCCTCTATAAGTTGAAATGTCCACTTTAACTTCCTTAGTATTCAATTCAAGTTTAGTTGCAATGGTCATAGGAGTTTTTACAGAAAAACACTCATTTAAATCAAATTTCCTTAATAAGTCAGAAATATATTTGGTTTGATTTATGAAAATACCATCTTTAACTTGTTTGACTTGTAAACCAAGAAAATAGGTAAGTTTTCCCATCATGCTCATTTCATATTTACTCTACATCAACTTATCAAATTTTTGACAAAGTTTCTCATCAGTTGAGCCAAAAATAATATCATCTATATAGATTTGAACAAGAATAATAGAACCATTAACATTTCTATAAAAGAGAGTCTTATCAACAGTACCTCTTATAAAGTGATTCTCAATCAAGAATTTAAAAAGTGCGTCATACCAGGCTTTAGGTGCTTGTTTCGAACCATATAGTTCTTTCAGAAGATATTACCCAAATCCAGGATAAACAGGGTCTACAAAGCCATGAGGTTTTTCCACATATACTTCTTCCTCTAATTCTACATTGAGAAAAGCACTTTTCACATCCATCTGATATCCTTAAAGTTAGCACGGGCATCATATGCTAGAAAGATTCTGATAGCTTCCAATCTTGCAACAGGTGCGAATGTTTCATCAAAATCTAAGTCTTCTTCTTGTGAGTAGCCCTTTGCCACTAATCTTGCCTTGTTTCTTGTTACTGTATCAGTTTTATCCATTTTATTCCTGAATACCCATTTTGTACCAATAACAGATTTGTTCTTTAGTTTGGGCACCAACTTCTATACCTTGTTCCTTTTAAACTGATTCAACTCTTCTTACATAACTATCATCCAATCAGGATCATTCAAGACTTCTTCAATCCTTTTTGGTTCTTCTTGAGACAGGAAGCTGCTATACAAGCATTTATTTTGAGTTGCACTTCTAGTTTTGACACCATCATTTTCATTTCCAATAATTAACTCAAAGGGATGACTTTTGGGACATTTCCTTTGTGGTGGTAAATTTGTCATTGGAGAAGATGTTTCATGATCATTAGCATTGTTACGATCATTGTGATGTGATTGAGTGGTTGAGAACTATCCCCCTGAGATGGACACTTTACTTGAGGAATTTTGAGCAAAATTATTATTTATCGATGGATTATCAGTCGATTGATGATCATTAACTGATAAGTTATCTGTTGGTGTATTGACATCAATTGATGGGGAATTTCTGGGTACTTGATTTCTTGAAATTTCCACATCATCATCACTTTCTTCACAATTACCAGTTGATTCATTTTCAAAATGCAAAGAGTCATGGTATCCTTCATCAAACAACCCTTGAATCTTCTTTTCATCAATGACTACATGCATAGATTCCATAACAATGTATAATCTAAGATTGTAGACTCTATAAGTCATGGTTGTCATTCCATATCCAACAAATATAGCCTCATCAGCTTTGACTTCAAATTTTTCCAAAATTTTACCTTGATTCATTAGGACAAAACATTTGCAGCCAAAAACATGAAGAAAATTTACTATTGGCTTCTTGTCTTTCTTCACAATTGATATGGAGTTTTGCCTGGTAGTTGATTGACCATGGATATATTCTGAATATAACATGTAGTGTTAATTGCTTCTGCCCAGAAATATGTGAGTAATTTGGCTTCTTCCAACATAGTTCTAGAAGCTTCAATTAAGGTTCTGTTTTTTCTTTCAAAAACTCCATTCAGTTGGGGAGTTTTAGGAGTAGAGAAATGATGAGTGATACATTTTTCTTCACAAAATTCTGTCATTGTTGCATTCTTAAATTCAATACCATTATCACTCCTTATTTTTTTGACCTTCCATTCAGTTTCATTTTCAACATTCTTCACATGATTGATAATAAACTTGTTTGCCTCATCCTTGGAATGTAAGAAATATACCCATGTGTATCTTATGAAGTCATCCACAATTACTTAGGAATACTTCTTTTTGGAAATAGACATAATGTTGACATGACCAAATAAATCCATGTGCAATAATTCCAAAGGCTTGTCAATTGATGATTCTGACTTTGACTTGAATGATGCTTTCATTTGTTTTCCCTTTTGACAAGCATCACACAATCCATCATTGGTGAATCCCATTTGTGGAATGCCTCTAACCAAATTCTTTCTAACCAATTGATTCATGGCTTTAAAATTTAGATGGGCTAGCTTCTTGTGCCAAATCTAACTTTCATTTATGTTGGACTTGCTTAGTAGACATTTCATTGAATTTGCCTTCATAGAATTAAAATCAGCCACATAGAAATTTCCTTTTCTTCCTCCAGTTAAGAGAACTTCACCAGATTCTTTGTTGGCTATGATGCATGATCCAGTTGAAAACCATACACCATTTCCATTATCACACAATTGACTAATACTCAACAAATTATGCTTCAATCCATCAACTAGTGCTACAGGTTCAATGATAACATTTTCACATGCAATAGAGCCATATCCCAGAGTAAAACCTTTGTTGTTATCTCCAAAAGTAACTCCTGGGCCAACCTTTTCCAAAAACTTTATGAGCAGGAACATATCTCTTATCATGTGCCTAGAACATCCACTGTCTAGATACTAGAGATTTTTCCACCTATTTCTTTGCACATAATTAAAAATAATCAAGTAGTTTTTAGTACCCAAGTTGCCTTGAATCTTCTTTTATTAGTTGCAGCCTGAGCCTTGGTTGTCAACTTTGGTTCCTTTTATTTTGGTGGGTTTAAATCCAATTTAACTTTAGGAGTTGACTTTTGGGGCTCAAACACCTTAGAACTCATAATAGAAATATCATGCAAATTTTCAGACTTAACAGTTTGACTAGCAAGATTGTGATCAGCTATAAGCATATTCCATGGCATTCTAGGCATGTTCATATTTACATATACAAAGAATGGATTGTACATGTATGAAGATTGTACATATGGCATATGGCATGTGAGCATGTGGTGCAACCATATTAGAAGACATGACATTCATGAGCATATGATTGACAAGCATGATATTTGTCGACGGTATTCGCATTTATATCATTTACTGGTATGAAATTCTTTTTTTCTTACAATGCATTGATAAATGATTTACACTACCACATTTAGAACAAACATTTCTAGGTGCATACACATTAGGAGTGTAATTATTGTGCTTGTTTATGCCTACCTTCTCATTCCTATTCTTTTTTTTTTCTCAGACTTAGGGTGAATGACTTCAACAGGTGCTATCTCTTCTAGTTTGACCTTTAATATTTCTTAGATAAGATACCAATATTAATCTTTTCA
Source organism: Oenanthe sinensis (assembly GCA_028671895.1). Lineage (NCBI taxonomy): Eukaryota > Viridiplantae > Streptophyta > Magnoliopsida > Apiales > Apiaceae > Oenanthe > Oenanthe sinensis. The sequence continues at coordinate 20,101,567 of CM053795.1, forward strand.
ATCTTAGTCTCAACTTGATTTTTGGAATCTTTTTACTTCACAAATTTGATAGAGGTGCTAAATTTGTTCTTCTTGTTAGGCATGGATGATTTACCTTTCAATGGATGCCTATCAGTTGATTCAGCATCAATCGATAGATAATCCTCATCGATTGATAAAGGATTAGCAGTCGATTGATCTTTATCCATTGAGGTGTTAACCAATGTCTTGCTTACAGATTTAAGGGATTACTCTAGAGTATCTAAACCCTGAACATGGATGATCTGTTTGGCAGTTTTAGCAGACCTATTCCATTTGTTAATGGTTTCAATTTTTCCCGTCAATTATTCTTTTAATAATTCTTCTCTTCTTAAACTATTTATTAGTTCATCCCTAGCATCCTTACTTTCCGTCTTGAATCTTTCTAAATTAATAAGTTCATTTTTAAGAAAAGTGTTTCTCTCAGTTAAGGCATCAATGGTGTTCTTTAACTTGAGATTTTCTCTGTTTAGAGATTTCAGAGTGACATGCAAGTTGTACAATTCATTAGACATTTCATTTATGGTACTATTGCATTCATCTTTTGACAATTTAGAAAAGTTAGAAGCTAGTACCTGATTTGATGATGAACTAGCCTCTTCATCTTCATGATTGGTCATTAATACTAGATTGATGAATTCTTCAGAATCACTGTCCTCAGCAGCCCATTCTTTCTCTTCAGTCACAAAAGCCTTTTCTCTTTGTTTGAGAAGATCAAATTACTTTTTTTTATAATCAATGCCTTCATATGACTTTGCCTTCTTGTGACAATACGGGTCAAATCCCGACTTCCGAATCAGAAAATAAGTCAAAGTAAACTGGCCCAAATGCAACAACTTGAGTAATCCACAAGCCCACCACAGGCCCCCAAAAGATCATGATTTGTTGGTGCACATAGTAGTAATACTTTTACGTATATACTGAACAAATTATCCCAATCTACTCGATGTGGGACTAGGGTGTTACAAACTCCCCCACTTAAATTTCTAACGTCCTCGTCAGGCTGAACAGATAGCCCATAGGCCCAAATCGTACCTCTCTAACCATTGTGGGATAATACCGGCTGGTTTCTATCCCCACATCCAATAATTTGATGAATCAAGCTTTTGAGATCTGGCTCTGATACCATATGTGACAACCCTGGTCAAATCCCGATTTTTTTCCTGAAAATCGGGTCAAGTCCCGATTTCTGAATCCGAAAATAAGCCAAAGTAAACTGGCCCAAATGCAATAACTTGAGTAATCCACAAGCCTACCACAGGCCCCCAAAAGATCATGAGTTGTTGGTGGACATAGTAGAAATACTTTTACTTATATACTGAACAAATTATCCCAATCTACTCGATGTGGGACTGGGGTGTTACACTTCTTCTCTTATTTTGGCTTTCCGCACTCATTAGAGAAATGACCAGCCAATCCACAGATAAAACATTTGAACTTTGACCTAACAACTAAATTCTTATTTTGATTGTCATTTCTAAACTAGGATCTAGGCCTTTGAGCATTTGGACTCCTCTTGAATTTTAGCTTTAAAAATTTTCTTGACAAAAATGCAAGGTGCTCATCAATTTCATCTAAATCATCTTTTGAATGATTCTTTAACAGCATCACCAGCCATCATGATAGAACCTTCTACACAATCACTTTCACTATTATCCTTCTTGTCTTCATTTCTCTTGACCATCAAAGCCACGGTCTTTTCTTTTCTTTGATTCTTCTCAATCTCATCATCTTGTAGGATTTCTAACTCATATGTCTTGAAAATACCATAAAGTTTCTCAAGAGTATAGTCCTTGAAGTCTTGAGATTGTCTAATGGAGACAGTCATTGGTTTCTATTCTTTTGGAAGAGACTAAGAAATTTCAAATTTGTATCTTCAGTTGTATAAACCCTACCATATAGTTTTAGTCCATTCACAAGCTTCTGGAACCTACTATAGGTATCATTAATGGACTCACCACTCTTGAAATGAAAAGATTCATATTTCTGAATCAAGAATTTCATCTTGTTTTCCTGACTTGTTCAGTTCGTTCACATAGAGTTTATAGAGTATCCCATACTTCTTTTGATAAAGTGCAGTTTATCACATTGTCAAACATATATTTATCTATATCATTGAATAGAATGTTCATGGCCTTTTTGTTCTTAAACACTTCATTTTCATCTTCTTCTGTGAACTCAATAATGAGTTTTGGAACATGTTTGTCAAATAAAGGAGTTCTATCAGGATTTACACCTGTGACTAGCTTCATGGGAACATGATGACCTTTCTCTATGCAGTTAACATATGAAGAGTCAAAAGAAAGTAGACGTAGGTGCATTTTAACTTTCCATTCAAAGTACTCATATTTTTTCCAATACTGGAATCTTTACACTTGAATCCTTTTGACTCATATTGACTTGCTCTTGATTTTAAACTTTCTGTATGTTGAAAGCCTTTCTCTGATACCAATTGTTATTCCCTAGAACAATGTCAATATGTATTTGTAGAATGAGGGGGGTTAAATATAAATATAACAACTTTTGGGATTTTTGTATTTCCTTGAGTAGTTTGAGAAATGTATGTAAGAACAACAACTGGAAAAAAATATTGAACAAGATATTTAAAAATTACTGATGAATTGTTTTTTCCATCAGTGCATATATTTGCTCAAATAATCTAGGTTAATAAAAATTGTTGGACCAAATCAAGCCTAGCCTACGTAATTATTTGTCTTGCTATAACATAGTTAGTACTTCTGTAATAGGGTAGTGACTTAGATATTTCTATGTATTATTGCAGATAGAAGTTTGATCAGATTGTATTTTAAGTTGTAATTAAAGTCAAGAATAAAGTCTGTTAGAAGATTCAAGTTGAATCATGTAACAAGACAAAGAAGACTTATTGAAAAAATAAGGAATACAACCTGAGAATTCGACTGAGGCAACTGATCATTCAAGAAGTCACCCGTTCGAGAAGTCAGAATTATGTAACTGGTCGAGAAGTCTCAAAACACACTCATTAGCTCAGTGTTCGATCGAGAAGTCATTCATTCGAGAAGTCAAAATATTGAAGCCATTCAAGTAGTGTAAAATGTTATTCATTCGAGAAGTCCAGAAAATCAATTCGAGAAGTTAGCAAAAGGAGCATTCGAGAAGTGGTAAAGCTGAGTTAATCGAGAAGTCACAGTTTCAAGTATTCATTCGAGAAGTCTAGTCCAATTGAGAAGTCATCAAATAGAGTATGCGATCGAGAAGTCTAAACATTCGAGAAGTCAATCACTCAAGGACTAATCGAGAAGTCACATCTAGTACTCAATCGAGAAGTCAATCACTATGACTTCTCGAATCAATTTCAATAGAGTACTCGACTGCACCAAAAAGCTATTTTGAAGGAGAATTACAGAAGAAAAAGACAGATAATTTGTAGTTCTGTCTTTGCAGGACAAGTCAAGCCTGTGAAGATAGAGACAAGTCTACAATGAAGCTGAGAAGATAGTCAAGACAAATGATAGAAGATATAAGGCTGAATGTAGCAGAATGTCACAACAGTGTTAGCTAGAAATAGATATTATTCAAATATAAAGTATGTCTTGTTTACTTCTAGTTTTAGTTAAACTGTCTTATGTGAGCATGTGCACAGGACATGTTGTCTATATATTATATGCACAGCCACATTTGACAGTAGTCTTTGATTTTTACATTGTAATCTTCCTAGAACAAGAAGCTTTCAATTTGAATTTCAAGTTGTAGCAAAGATTCTTTCTAATACAATTAGATTAAAAGTTACATCCTGTGTTTATTTACTTTTCTATGATTTGATAAACACTTAACTTGTTCAAGATTCAATGTTTAAAACAATTCATCAAGTTTTCTTGAATTTACAAAAGAGAAGAAAAAGGTTGAAGTATACATTCACCCCCTGCAAACTTCTGAATTCATAATTTCTAACAAGTGGTATCAGAACTCAGGATGTAAACATACATACAGACTAAAAGATCAAGATGAGTTCTCAGAAGCTAAGCAGTATAAAGATTCCTACTTTTGACAAAGAAAATTACAACCTATGGAAGAGGAAAACGCTGATGTTCATAACGGCTGCAAACTCCATGTACCCAGAAATATTGAAGAATGGTCTTTTCATGCCAGTAACGTTAGTTCCTAAAACTACTAGTGGGTCCGAAGTTATCCCTGCAACATGGTTACCTAAGGACCCATCTCAATACACAGATATAGAGAAGAAAAAGGTGTCTCTTCACAATAGTCTGATGCTAATACTAATTGAGTCACTGGACTTTGTCATGTACAATAATATTGTCAATTGCACATCTACCAAACACATATGGAAGACTATAGAAATTCTATGTGAAGTAACTGAAGAGGTAAGGGAAAATTAAAGGCAGCTCCTTATTTCTCAGTATGAAACTTTTATGTCAAAACCAAATGAAGGCATAACTGAAGTATTTGAGAGGTTTAACAAATTGATCAATGATCTTTAACTTTATGGGATGTACTATGAAACAAAGGAGAAAAATATGAAGTTTTTGTTGACCCTCCCAGAGCACCTAGAGCACAAAATCTCTGCAATAAGAGAAGGAATAAATTTAACAAAGCTTCCACTTGAGATACTCTATAGAATATGAAAGACATATGAGCTGGAATTTTATCAAAAAAAGGCCATTTTAGCAAATAGAGGAAAAATGGCAAATGTCTCAAATGCCTTGGTTGCTAAGGAACCATCAACAACTGAAAAGACTGGTACAAATAAGAATCATATTTTGAAAAATGTTAAGGAACCAATTTTTGAGAAAGCAACTGTTGAACTTGATGAGGTCAGTATGGTCATTAAACAACAGTTGGATGATGAGGATAAAGAGGCAACTAAAAGAACTGTGCCCTCTGTTGGAAAAGAAGAACCCACAATCAAAACCAAGTCCATTCATGTTCAAACTGAAACAAAACAAAATGTTTAGAAAAATGACACCATGCATGCTAAGAAGAAAAATGCAAATAGAAATGAAAAGATAAACATCAACAAACACAACAATTATGCACCTGTTCATAATGCACCTAGAAAGATTTGTAAAAATTGTGGTTCAACAAATCATCTTACTCATATGTGCAAGAAACCTGTTGTTGAAAATGATGAATTTGCCTGTGGTTATGTAAAACCTTTGATGCATGATGATCATAAATTTTGTGACAAATTTGATTGTATGCCATGTAACATGAATATCATGAATACCTGTTTTAGGCTCAGAAAATAGTTTGTTGATGGATGCATAAGTCAGAATCTAAACATCAATAATCCTAGGCATAAATCTGCTAGTCATGTAAAGCATAGAAAATATTTCATGTCACCTAAGCATGCATCTAGTTCTGAAAGCACTAATCAAGCTAAAAGTCAGAATAAGAAAAATGAGAACATGTATGTTCAGGCAGCTAAAAATGTTAAAAACATGAATGACATTCATGTAACTAAGCATAAAGGACCCAACCTTGTTTGGGTACCAAAGAAAACTTGATTTGTGTTTGTTTGCAGGGCACAGATAAGAAGAAGGTCATGTGAATTTTGGACAGTGGATGTTCAAGGCATATGACTGGTGACAAGGTCCTGTTGTCACAATTCAAAGAGGAGGTTGGCCCAATAGTAACTTTTGGAGACAAAACATTGGTTTCACTATGGGATATGGAAAATTAATTCATGGAAATGTTGTCATTGAAGATGTAGCCCTGGTCAGTGGTTTGAAGCATAATCTTCTCAGCATTACTCAATTCTGCAACAAAGATTTGAAGGTGGAGTTTGACAAGGAATTGCGTCTCATATCACATAGAAAGATGAATGACATTTCTCTGTAAGGAGTGAGAAATGGAAGCCTGTTTGTAGCAGATTTGGATTCTGCACACAAGGAGAAAATTTGTTATTTCTACACCAAGGCCTCAGAAAATAAAAGTTTACTTTGGCACAAGAGATTATCTCACTTAAATCTCAAAAACATTAATTCTTTAGTCAAAAGAGAATTAGTGAAGGACTTGCCCACACTTGAATTCTGCATAGAAGGATTGTGTGAAGCATGTCAGAAAGGGAAAATGAAGAGATCTAGTCACAAGAGTAAGGAGTTCACTTCAATCACTAAACCATTGCAATTAATTTATATGGATCTGTTTGGACCAGTAAATGTTATATCCGTGTCTAAGAAAAGATTTTCTCTAGTCATGGTTGATGATTTTTCAAAGTACACTTGGGTAGAATTCTTGCACTCAAAAGATGAAGCTCCTGAGGTTATCGTTGAAAATTTGAGAAGATTGGATAAAGGCCCTACACCAGTAGTTGCCATAAGGAGTGACAATAGTACAAAATTCAAAAATGCTATTATTAGGAATCTACATGTAATTTGATGATAACATTAATCTTAGAATCATAGAAATTTTATTTGATGTAACTGATCAATTGATATGAAAGTTATAAATATCAATTGATCAGGAAACCATTTATCAGTTGAAGTGTTTATCTGAATCAACTGATAATTTAGATAGTAGCATAGGTGTACTTAGTCTTTTTCAATCGATAAGGTGTAAATCAATTGATATTTTATTCATCAATTGATGTTAGAGTCGATTGATATAGATCATCAATTGATGTGTGAATTAAACTGTCAAATTGTAATTATGTGAAGACAGGAAATTACACAAGTGAAAGATGATCAATTGATATTGAAGCATCGATGGATGAGAGATCAATCGAAGAAACCAAGTCAAGAGTTGAAGACCATCAACTGATGTGAAGACCCATCGATTGATATATCGATTGATATCATTTATCAATCGATAAGGCAACTTACTTATCAATCGATGGATATCAAGATCGATCGAAGAACATGATCAGTTGATGAATTAAGGAAGAGTCAATTGATATGCTTAACAACAAATTATCAATTGACTGTGACAAAAGGCAATCTGTCAGAGATCCAAAAAGGCAAAAGAACACCTATGGAAGACAGTCTATGATGGCTGTGAAGACTCAATCAGAAGCTGTCTTTCAAACCTTTATTCTAAAATAGAAAAAGGTAAAAGGAAGGTAGGTAGAAACAATCCTAGAATAGGAATTGTAAAAGAACACTTGTGGTATATAAACAAGTGTAGCAGCATTATTAGAAAACAGACAAGTTAGACAATATTTAGTAATCAAATGTTCTAGTTTGATAGCATATTTGTAAGAACAGTTGATTTGTTTTCTAATCTTGTAAAAGTGCAGCTAGGTTTCTTTTAACCTAGAAACATTGAGCAAAAGTATACACTGATGGAAAAACCAATTCATCAGTAATTTTAAATCTGTTTGTTCAGTTTATTTTTCAGTCAAAATTTGTTTGAACATATTCTCTCTAATTCTCAAACATCAAGAATAAATATTAGAACAAGCAAAAAGTTTTAATATTTGTATTCAACCCCCCTTCTACAAATATTGACATTGTTCTAGGGAATAACAGCTATACTCAATGAATTCTGCAAGGAAAATGGAATCACTCACCAATTCTCAGCCCCAAGAACTCCACAACAAAATAGAGTGGTTAAGAGAAAGAACATGATTCTCATTGAAGTTGCAAGAACCATTTTAGCATAAGCAAATCTACCAACTAGTTTTTGAGCTGAAGCTGTTAGAACTGCATGTTACACTCAAAATATAACACTCATCACAAAACCAGTTGGAAAAACTCCTTATCACATCATGAAAAATATAAGACCATCTGTAAAATACATGCATGTGTTTGGAACAAAGTGCTTTGTTCTCAAGGATGATGTCAACAACCTTAGGAAGTTTGAAGCCAAGGCATATGAAGGAATTTTTATGGGATACTCCTTGGACAAAACTGTCTATAGAGTATATGTGATTGATCAACAAATGGTTATGGAAAGTACAAATGTGACATTTGATGATTTCAAATTCCCTGTTATGAATTTGGAAGGTGAAAACTGTGACACCTTGAGATTTAAAAATGAAGTGGATTCTGAAACAGTTGCAACTGAAAATGTTATCAACACTCATGAAGAGTCACATGTAGACATCTCACATGGATCAATTGAGGAAAGATGAAATAAAGATTACAGTCACTTTCAACTTGAGAATTCTCCACACAACCCTAACATCAACTCAGGGGAAGATTCTCAAGGATCTGCAACAAATGGCAACAACTTCAATCAGGAAGAAACTTGCTCAAATGATAGAGATGGAGCTCATCAAACTAAATGGAATAGAGCTCACACAGTTGATAAAATCATTGGAAATCCTGATGAAGGTGTGAGAACAAGAAGAGCAACTATGAATAAATGTCTATTTGTTTGCTTTCTGTCTCAAAATGAGCCAAAAAGGATTGAAGAAGCCACGCTAGATCCAGACTGGATAATTGCCATGCAAGAGAAATTGAATCAATTTATAAGAAATAATGTTTGGGAATTAGTGCCACCTCCAAAGGATAGATCAGTAATTGGCACTAAATGGGTCTACATGAACAAAATGGATGAACATGGAATAGTAATAATGAACAAAGCAAGGTTGGTTGCAAAAGGGTATTCACAAGAAGAAGGCATTGACTATGATGAGACTTTTGCTCCTGTTGCAAGATTGGAGGAGATCAGAATTTTTCTAGCCTTTGCAGCACACGCAAACTTTAAGGTCTATCAAATAGATGTTAAAAGTGCTTTTCTCAATGGTGAATTAGAAGAGGAAATATATGTGTAACAGCCACTGGCTTTGAAGATCCAAACTTTCCAGACTTTATTTACAGACTCATCAAAGCATTGTATGGACTCAAACAAGCCCCTAGAGCTTGGTATGACACTCTGTCAAAATTCATTCTAGATAATTAATTCACTAGAGAAACTATTGACAAAACTCTTTTCTAAAAGAAGCATAATGAAAATGTTATACTAGTTCAAATTTATATGGATGATATCATTTTGGATCAATAAATGAAAAACTGTCAAAAGTTCTTTAATCTCATGCAAAGTGAATATGAGATGAGCATGATAGGAGAGCTCAATTACTTTTTAGGTCACCAAATAAGCCAAAGGGCTGATGGAATTTTCATAAGTCAAACAAAATACATCAATGACTTACTCAAAAGGTTTAACATGCAAGACTGCTCAACTGCCAAAACTCCAATGTCTATAACTACAAAACTAGATGAAGATAAGAAAGGAAAAAGTGTAGACATGAAGACCTACGGAGGAATGATTGGATCTCTTCTCTATCTTACAACTAATAGACCTGACATAATGTTCTCTACATGCCTATGTGCAAGGTTTCAGGCAAATCCCAAAGAATTCCATCTCATTGTTGTCAAGAGAATTCTGAGATACCTCAAAGGAACACCATTCATGGGGTTATGGTACCATAAAGAAACAGAATTCAACCTAGTTGGATATTCAGATACCGATTTTGTTGGATGCAGAGTGGATAGAAAAAGTACCTCAGGAAGCTATCAATTTCTTGGACAGAGATTGGTGTCTTGGTTTAGTAAAAAGCAATAATCAGTTTCTACTTCCACAGCTGAGGCTGAATATATTGCTGCTAGAAGCTGTTGTGCTCAAGTGCTATGGATCAGGAATCAATTAAGAGACTATGGACTTGTGTTGGAAGGAATTCCTATCATGTGTGACAACACTAGTGCCATATCAATTGTTGTCAATTCAGTCAACCATTCCAAGACAAAGCATATTGATGTAAGGTACCATTTCATTAAGGAACATGCTGAAAATGGAGTGATTAAATTGTTCTATATTCCTACATAAAAATAGTTGGCTGATATATTTACTAAACCACTTGATGAAGCCACATTCAACAGGTTAGTTAGTGAAATTGGAATGCTAAATTCTTCAGGATAAGTGACTCAATAAATATATCTCTCCAACTATTACAACAATTGTTTCACAGATATGAACATAAATGATTTATCTAAGTGAAACAAAACTAGTGTATATTTATAAATATGTTAGTTATATTGTTGTACATATTTTTAATTAAAATTTTTACTCTCTAAAAACTAACTTGGAACTATTTCCTTGTTCTGAGAAAGCCTGAAAAGAATTATTATACTTGTGCATCATTAAATAACAAGTGTGATAATTAAAGCTTCAGGAATATAAATCAAACAAATTTCTCATTTTAGGATGAATAAATAAATTTTATTTATCTAAGAAATAAAGTTTGTAAATTATTATTTTGTTTTCCAAGTGAAGATAGAATAATTTCTTAAAAACTGGAGTTTGTAGTTAAGTTGCCATTCTTTCTGACTTCTCGACTAAATATAAATTCTTGAGTTCTCGAATCATTCAATTCTAAGAGTTCTCGAATGTCTTGAGTTCTCGAATCATTCAATTCTAAGATTTCTCGAATATCTTGAGTTCTCGAATCATTCAATTCTAGAGTTCTCCAATCGTGATGTTAAGAGTTCTCGAATAGCTCATTTCTAGAGTTCTCGATCAAGTACTATTAAGAGTTCTCGAATCACCAGAGTTCTCGACTAATAGCTTGAGTGAGTTCTCGATTGTCTTAGTTCTCAATCAAAGTCTGACAGTTCTTTACTAAAACAACTTTACTCTTTTTCAGAGTTCTCGATCACTAAAATCGATTATTCTAGTTGAGTTGTTTGTGTCATATAAATAGCAAAGTAGATCTAACATTTCATTTTTACGCTAAACTGCAAACTCAAAGAAACCCTTGCACTCAAACAGTTACTCTTGAATCTTTGCTTTCTCTCTCTAAAACTTCCGTTTCTTCTTTTCTCTCTTTCTACACACTAACTCAATGGCATCCTCAAGTTCCAACCCTGCAACCGAAGTCTTTGTCATTCCTGAAACCAACTTCTTAACTATAGCCAGAGATGCTGATGCAAAACCCTAATACAAATTTTTCACTAGATTTCTCATAGATTCGTACCTAAAAGATCTGTTAGCAAACCCCACTCTCTACCTTGACATTCTTGAGCAATTTTGGGCAGCTGCAGACTGGGAAAACATAGCCTTGGAGGATGGGAGCTCGAAGGTGGTTGCACATGTAAGATTCAAGGAGAGGACATTAGTTTTGATGAAAGTGATGTGAACAAAAGCTTGAAAGTGCCAACTGAAGATTTTAGTGAAGAACCAACTGAAGATGACCTTCTAGACTTCCTGGAGTTCATTAGGTATTCTGACACGGTGGACAAAGGAGCTGAGAAGTTCAAGCTCGGAAAGATTAACAAGAAGTTTATGAGGAAGGAGTGGTCATTCCTGTTTGACACCATTTTAAGAGTCTTCACCTGCAGAAAAACAGGATTTGACCAAATAAGCCTCATTGTCATGAAGCTGGCCTACTCATTGGCCTACAACCAAAGACTCAATATTAGAAAACTAGTTCTTGGGGAACTCATAACCAGGATTCCCAAGCAAGGTAATGAGATTTTCTTCCCTCGCTTTATTCAATTAATTCTCAACTATAAAAATACTAGTTTAATTGAATTGCCTGGGATGAACACACAGAGAATTGGCTATTCCATATCCATGTCAAAAATTATTTTTGCTACATTGGATAGAAGAAACACAGTGAATGTGCCCCTTCTAATTACACCTCACATGGAGAGTGTATTTAGGGAGTACCCACTTGTGCAGCCTAAATATGGTTATTTAGATGCAGTAGGAGGTCCTAAGGTTGCAGAAGAACCAAATGCATCTAACCCAAGGACTTCTAACCCAACTTCTAGCGTTTCTTTGAATCCACTAGATGCTAGCCAACCAACCTCTACATCCTCTCAACAGGGTGTAGTTGTAAAGAAGAAGAAGGAGAAAACTGTTAGAAAAAGAGTATTAGAGGCTGTAGTAGAAAATGAAAATAAATTGGATGAGTCACCAATTGAGCCTTTAACCAAGAGAAAGAAAAATAAAAAGGCCACAACAAACCACTCTACATCCTCTCAACAGGATGTAGAGATTAACAAGGGACTAAACCTGCTTCTAGGTGCACTTTCTCAACAAGGTGCATCTGTTGAAATTGGGAGTCAGCCCACTCCATCCTGTACAGAGTCTGCACCATTGCAGGAACTCACTCCTGTCAATGAAGAAGTTCTAGTAGAAAAGGAGAAACTTTGTGCACAAGTAGGATCTTCTCTTGAAACTTTCCCATTTTCTCAGGGGGAGTTGCTAACACTCAATTCTGTTCATACTCTCTCTTCATCCTCTCAAATTTCTTCTCAACTAAATGTGTCTAGCCAAACACATGAGGTTGTTGATCATATGGATTCTTATTTCCCTGGTGAGCCCCATTCAAGTGACTTGGTGCATGACACCTTGCTCACCACTCAGGAAATTCATTTAGATGGTGAGGGAATGCATGCTGAGGCATATCCTGATGACACCATCAAAACCACATAGGTTTTAGGAGTTTTCACTTCAGACTCTGTGGGGTCTAAGGAATATGAAATCCAAGTGTTTTCACGGACATTGGGTAATCTAGGGGACCTCCACAACATGCAAATGGCATCCCTTGGACACTCTCCAGTCATTCAAAGACTGTCTCCTCAGGAGAAATCACCTATCCATCCAGTATCTAATGAATCATCTGAGAAATTGGATGAGGAAATAGATGCTGAGGGGACCACTGTAACAAGTGGCCCCAGCTCTCACTCACTGTCACAATGGCTGGAACCTGTGCAACATGACAGGCAACCAGGACCATCATTTCTTGGTGGGTCACTATCAGATGAAAAATTAAAGGAGTTGTATGGAGATCAATTGGAGGGATTCTATCATATTGTTCAGCAGCTACTGACTTCTCATTTGTCTAACAAAGATTATGCTGCAATAATGCTAGAGTATGCAAAAGATCAGGAGGAATTAAAGGAGAAGAATGCAAATTTGGCTGAAGATGAAGAGGCCATTGTGGATGCCTAGTTGGATGGTAAATCTGCAATCAGCATGGAGGAGGTATTGGAATGGACTAGATAGAAGTATCTCACTTCTCTTGGATCATGTGAGAAGATTTTTACTCCAAGTGCCATGTATGATGCAATTCATGAAGCTGTCAAGGTTCAACTGCAGTCAAAGCATTACTTTGCCAAAAGAGTGTAGTTTGAGATAAATGATCACAAGGCTAAGGTAGAGGGTAGTTTGAAGGCTATAGAAGACAAGTTGAGGCCTGGGGTTTTTTATGGAAGTGTTCCAAGAAGAGATTCTGGAAAGTCATCTATTCTTCAATCAAAGATAGAGACTATGGAGAAGGTGTTCAAAGAAATGGTTTAAAGTCACACAGCCATCCTGGACAATCAAAGGAGAAGCAACAATATGGTTGAAGTTCTGTACAAAAACAAGCATGCAGATAGGCTGCCTGAGGATGCGCCTCTACACACCTTATCACCTTTCCAAGTGGATATCTACTATTACTCAAAGGCTAAGGATGAAGCTGCCAGGGCCTCCACAATTGATGAATTAAATGCTAGAGTTAACTCACTTTCCACCACTGTTTCTACAGTTGTGTCAGTGTTCAAAATCTCAAAAAGGAGTTTGTTAATTCTTCTACAACTCAAGGTACTACACTTGCAAGTATATCTACTTAACTCACTTCTCTGCAAAAACTTATCTCTAACTTGGGACAAACTAGTCAAGCTCCTCTAGAACCAGTTCTAACCCAAATAAAGCCAAGTCATTCTACCTTTCTCCCAAGACAAGATATCAAACCTAAGGGGGAGAAGGAAATGAGAGAAGAAATAAAGGCTGAAAGACAAAAGGCAGTTATGAGAAAACTCAGAAACGAAATTCTAAAGCCTAATGCTGACAAAGACTTCTCGGACCTTCTGTATCATATCAAAAAGCAAGTCAAGGGAAACCATTGGAGTTACAAGAAGATGCTTGACAATGTTATTGTTGCAGTAAGGGGAGTTAAATTTGAGCAGAATGGACAGATGTTTAAGGAGTCTTTAATACAGATGGAGTCTGGTAACTTCAAAGTTTCAGTTGCATTATTCCAAAGACTTTCTTACACTGAGCTGGAGTGTCTATACAAAGCAGTGGAGTTAGTGACTCAGGATGATGAAGAGTTGAAAAAATCAAATATTGGGTCCTCTCCTACCTAATGCACTTCCTGAAACATACTGCAGCCTAGATGAAGTAATGTACATGGATAAAGGAGAAAAGCTTGCACACTTCAAGAGTCCTCAACATCTCAATTCAGGAAACATAAGTCAAATCATAAACCTGATTGAGTTGATTGAAAAGGAAAAGGTTAAACAAATGGAAAATAATGTGATTGTGGAGAAGATGAAGAAGTTTATAAGTGAACAAGTGTCTGACTTTGCAAGTGAGGAGCTGAAGAAACAGAAGAAGGATGATGAGGACTAGGATCAGGACAAGAATGACAAAAAGCCTGAGTCTAGGAGTGATAAGGGTGGAAAGAAAGAAGACAAGAAAAAGGAAAATGTGGATAAGAAGAAAAGAGAAGATTCTGTCAAGGACAAGAAGTATGAGAGGAAAAAGCCAACCAAGCAACAAGTTATTGGAATTCCAAGCAACAAGTTATTGGAATTCATACTAGTGTACCTTCCCAAATTCAGGACACAAATATGACTCCAATAATTTCTGAAACTGTTAAAATCCCAAAGACCAAATCTCCAAGAAGAATGTTTGTGAAAGTGACTGCACATGGAGTGATAAGGAAAGAAATTGAAAAGAATCACATCAAGAAATTGAAGCCAAGTCAACAGATTAAGGTTAACCCTGCTACAACAACAAGTTTCAAGAAATCTACTAGTTCATTGCTAGTTATATGTCCTAAATTGAGAAAGCAGATCATTGTTCCTAATAAGGGTCTTCAAGTTAAGCCTGTCCAAGAAATTGTAGAGATTGACAAAGGAATGATCAAGCAATGGAAAAATAACAGAATTGTCAAAGTAGAGTTCAGGGACAAAATTATGTTTGTCACTACTGTTGATGGAGAATAAAGGGGTTTTCATCATGACAACTCAAATGCTACCACTCATGACATTAGAAGAGTGATCAGCCTGTTTGACAAGAGAAGCATGATTGATAAACTAAGAATGATGGAGATGGCTGAATACTTGGCTAAGAAGTATCAGAAGAAAATTGACAAAGTCAAATATTTGGAGGAGATGATTGACAAGAAGAAGAAAGAAGAGGAAATAATAGAAAAGTTATCTGAATAATTAAGAAGGCATGGAAAGTGTAGAATATTCAAGGATCCTGATAGAATTGAATTCAAACTGAGAAATGAAGCAACAATCAAAATCAGACTCAATTTTATTCAAGATTATCCTATGCACACCCTCAAAATTGCTACTGACATGTTGAAAGATGCAATATTGATTGAAGAAGTCATGGCCAGACAATAGATTCTAGAGGCAATTGAAGAAAATAAGGCAAGGGAGGAGAAAGAAAGAAAAGAAAGATATGATCAGGCAAATCATCAACAACAACAAAATAGGTAGGCTTGATATCTTGTATTAATTTGTAAAATTTATCATTTTCCAAATTGGGGGAGATTGTTGGACCAAATCAAGCATAGCCTATGTAATTATTTATCTTGTTATAACATAGTTAGTACTTCTGTAATAGGGTAGTGACTTAGATATTTCTATGTATTATTACAGATAGAAGTTTGATCAGATTATATTTCAAGTTGTAATTAAAGTCAAGAATAAAGTCTGTTAGAAGATTCAAGTTGAATCATGCAACAAGACAAAGAAGACTTATTGAAGAAATAAGGAATACAACCTGAGAATTCGACTAAGGCAACTGATCATTCGAGAAGTCACCCGTTTGAGAAGTCAGAATTATGTAACTGGTCGAAAAGTCAGTCATTCGAGAAGTCAAAATATTGAAGCCATTCGAGTAGTGTAAAATGTTATTCATTCGAGAAGTCCAGAAAATCAATTCGAGAAGTTAGCAAAAGGAGCATTCGAGAAGTGGTAAAGCTGAGTCAATCGAGAAGTCACAATTTCAAGTATTCATTCGAGAAGTCTAGTCCAATAGAGAAGTCATCAAATAGAGTATGCGATCGAGAAGTCTAAACATTCGAGAAGTCAATCACTCAAGGACTAATCGAGAAGTCACAGCTAGTACTCAATCGAGAAGTCAATCACTATGACTTCTCGAATCAATTTCAACAGAGTACTCGACTGCACCAATGAGCTATTTTTAAGGAGAATTACAGAAGAAAAAGACATATAATTTGTAGCTCTGTCTTTCCGGGACAAGTCAAGCCTGTGAAGATAAAGACAAGTCTACAATAAAACTAGAAAGAGAGTCAAGACAAATGACAGAAGATATAAGGCTGAATGTAGCAGACTGTCATAACAGTGTTAGCTAGAAATAGATATTAGTCAAATGTAAAGTATGTCTTGTCTATTTCTAGTTTTAGCTAAACTGTCTTATATGAGCATGTACACATGATATGTTGTCTATATATTTTATACACAGCCACATTTGATAGTAGTCTTTGATTTTTACATTGTAATCTTCCTAGAACAAGAAGCTGAAGTTCAATTTGAATTTCAGATTGTAGCAAAAATTCCTTCTAATACAATTAGATTGAAAGTTACATCCTGTGTTTATTTACTATTCTAAGTTATGCATCATTTGATGACCTATATCAATCGACTCTAGTATCAATTGATGAGAAAATTATCGATCGGCTAAAACCATATCAATTGAAATAAACTAAGGACGCATATGCTACCATCTATATTATCATTTGATTCATATATACATTTCAACTGATAAATGATTTTCTGATCAATTGATATTTATAATTTTCATATCAGTTGATCAGTTACAATAAATAAAATTCTATTATTCTAAGGTTAAAGTTATCGTCAAGCACACATTGATTCCTAACAACATTACTAGTGACGGAACTGCATATAATAAAATTTGATATAACAAAATTATATTAAACCAAAATAGTAGTACTAAATTTATAAATATTATAAAATCAAATAATAATTTCAAAATATATATGTATATTATAATTCACAACTTGCTAATTTGTTATGAAATAATTGATAAAATTATTACGAACATTAAGCAACAATAATAACAAATATTAAAAATAAAATTATGTATTTATAAATTTCCAAATTATAAATTATAAGAAAATGCTAAGATTATTACGTTTGAACTTTTTAAACTGTGCAGATATAATGATTAATATATAAGGTTTATCATCTTTTTCATATAGATTTTGATCAAATGACTCGGCAAATTTTTCCCACAAAGTTACATTAGTGGTGACTAAACTGCATATGAAAAAAGTTGATATTAAAAAATTATATTAAAACAAAATAGTAGTACTAAATTTATAAATATTATAAAATCAAATATAATTTCAAAATATATATGTGTATTATAATTCACAACTTACTAATTTTTTATGATTCTAAGATCTTTTTTTTTCATCTGCCACTAACAATATCAATGCCACCAATGTAGGTCAAACAACTCACGACATCTAGATAAGTATTAGTAATATTATGTAAATATTAAAGAATGTAATATAAAATTATATATGTGTGTGTGACTTATAATATCTTATTTTATCAAAATTCCTGACAGTATATTAGTGTCATTAACACATGCTTCAATTATATCGGGACATATGAACTCAAATCCATTTAGGGGTATGTTGATGATTCCTTCTTCCAACCTTTTTTAATTTTATTTTTAAATGAATAAATATTAATTAATTTATTAAACGCCAACTACACCTACGTTGATCAATTGGTGGATTTAAATAAATTGGAACATAAATCAAATAATTAATAAAATTATTACGAACATTAAACAACAATAATAACAAATATTAAAAATAAAATTATGTATTTATAAATTTCCAAATTATAAATTATAAATAAATGCTAATAAGATTATTACGTTTGAACTTTTTAAGCTGTGCAGATATAACGATTAATATATAAGGTTCATCATCTTCTTCATATAGATTTTGATCAAATGACTCATCAATTTTTTCCCACAAAGTTACATTACTGGTGACTAAATTGCATATGATAAAATTTGATATAAAAATATATTAAACCAAAATAGTAGTACTAAATTTATAAATATTATAAAATCAAATAATAATTTCAAAATATATATGTGTATTAAAATTCACAACTTACTAATTTATTATGATCCTAAGATCTCTTTTTTCCATACGCCGCTAACAATATCAATGCCACCAATGTAATTCAACCAACCCACGACATCTAAATAAGTATTAGTAACATTATGCAAATATTAAAAAATGTAATTTAATAAGTATTAGTAAGAATATGTAAATTATTTTTTATATTAAAAATATTTAATAAATATATAATTATAATATATTATAGAAATTTATTTAAATTTTTTTACTAATTTTATTTTTAAATGAATAAATATTAATTTATCATATATAACAATGCTTTAAAAATTATATAAAAATAATTTGTAATTTATAAAAATTATATATCCTTTGGATCTTCACACAAAATTGTTTCTACTAATTTTTTAATTGTCATCGTGTTAATAAACATTTTCTCCTTCGGTATCATTCTCATAAGAGAGTTTTGAGTGATTTCCAATTTAGTAGAGAGGTGAACAAATCTCTCTCTTATTGATGCTGCATATGATGTTTCCAAATTTACATATATTTTGCTATTATTTATCGTGGAATAGCCAACAACAACTACATTGCTCAAATAAAAATAATTAAAGGCCTTCACTAAAATTTCTAATTACCTTATATATGTATAGTAATGTCTTTTCTAAAATTTGAAACTTATATTATGGATAATAATAATTTACTTGACTTGAGCAGAAAATTTAGGAGCATATAATGAAACTCATATTTTTCATAATTTGGAGAAAGTTTAGGAGAATATAAAGTAATTTGATTTTGTTATAATTTTTAATATTTATTAATTCAAAATTTTGAGAAAATTAAAAAAGTACATTGGGACAATGTGGGAGCGTCGTCTAACAGTCTCCGTCTTCTCCTTTATATATATATTGATTGATGATTGAAATAAGGAAGTTAATATGGTTTGGTTCTCAGGGGTGAAAGAGTAAATTCATTAGTATTATTAGTTATTTAGTTCATTGATTAAGGTTCGATTCTCCACGAATACAAGAATTAATATAATACTATTCCTAAATATTATTTGTAAATAAAATGATTAAAATTTGATTATCAACCAATATCAATAAAGAAAATATATTAAATTCTAATATTAAAATTGAATAAATATAATTTTTTAAAAAATAGAAAATTTGACTACAGAATTATTATAAAAAAGAAAACCCATGCAATGCATGGGGTCTAAACTAGTCCAAAAATAATGATCTCAACATCATTGGGTTGGAGAAGTCGGAAAGTATCAATAATGCCCCTAGGTAGCGAAAAATCTTATAATCCATTATCTACTTACGGATAGGGCCGTAAATGAGTCAATACGCTCACGAACAGTTCGGTGTTCGGCTCAAAAAAAGTTCAATTTGTGTTCGGTTCGATTTGTAAACGAGACGAATATGAACACGATATTTAGATTCGGTTCATAAATGAGCCGAACTTGAACACAAGATAGTTCGTCTCTAAAATTCGCAAACAAGTTCGATTATAATGTTCATGAACTGTATTCACAAATAAATTCGTGAACACATGTTTGTGGACATATACGAATTATGATAAATAGTATTGTTACAGATTGAAAACTAGATATATTTAATATGTAATTAATGCCTGGTTTTGATAGAGCTTCGAGCTTTAATGGTTGCACTAACGTTTCGTGACTAACTCAGGTCCTTGTTAACTGCCTACATATCTCAATGGGTGTGAGAATCAAGCCAGAAAATGTAGTTCTAATGTTGAGGGGTTAGGCCCTTTATATACACTCATGAGGGCCTTGAAATTAGATTAGAATTAGGAGACTTGGTGGTCAACTCTCCTAGTGACAAGGTTGTTGAAACCTTTTAGGAATGAGGGTCCTCGTTGGACTCTTCTCACGTTAGGGTTTTTAGATCCTTCTAGGATGAGGGCCTTCAACAGGCTTCTTGGGCCTTTACTGAGCCTTTATTGATTAATTATGAAATTAATTAATAACAAAGGTTTAATGGGCTTATGGCTTCAACAGAGCTTGTGGGTTGGACTTACGAATCTAGTTGATTCTTGGATTACAAATCCAGTTGATCCTAGGATTTATTTTCCTAGTTCGTTTCAAGGGCCTAAGCCTTTGGACCATATCAGGTCTAATAAATAAAATAATAAATGTTATATTTATTATTTTCTCAGGGCTATTTTTACCCATATCATATTCCCCCTAACTTTTGGGAAAACTTCGTGAGTTTTCGTAAAAGTTTCACAAAGGATTTTCAGTGTCATACCGTGCTTTTGACTTGTTTCGGTCAATTTTATCTCGACTTATGAGCACAAACCTTGTCATCATTAATCTCTTTTAAAAGAACTAATATTACATAAATTGGTCCCCCAAGGACTTTATTTTTAGCAATTTAAAAAATGATTTTTTTTGAAATCTTGACCAATTCGACCTGGATCGAGGTCGAATTGGGGCTCATTTCCACCCCAGGTCAATTATGGGATTGAGCCCCTTATCGACCTGGATAGAGGTCAAATAGAGTCCTGAAACCTCTCCCAGGTCGATTCCTGGGAGTGAAGTCGAACAACCCTTTAATCTGACTTCATCGACCTAGAATGAGTTCGATTTAAACCTTAATTTCACTTCCAGGTCGATGGGATTCGAGGTCGAATGGGGCTTCCTTGTATTTCTTTCGACCTAGTTCGAGGTCGAACTATGCCTCAATTCCACTTTGAGGTCGATTGAGAATCGAGGTCGATCATCGACCTCATTTGAAGTCGATTGGAATTTTGGGAGTCGAGTAGGCCTTCTTTGGCTTTGACTTCGATTGAGATCGAACTAAGCCTCAAATTTATACCGAGGTCGATTGAGAATCGAGGTCGATCATCGACCTCATTTGAAGTCGCATGGAGTTTCAAGGGTTGAACAGGCCTTCTAGGCTTTTGGCTTCATTTTGACCTCGATTGAGTTCGAAATATGCATCAAATATACACCCAAGTCGATTAGCAATCGAGGACAATTGGCCTCTTGGCTATGGTTTTATTTCGACCTCATTTGAGGTCGAATTATACATTGAATGTACATCCAAGTCGATTTCTCTTATTTTCCAATACTTGGGTGACTTTCGACTTGGTTCGAGGTCGAATTAACACTTATTTTACTTCCCAGGTCGAAATATATTGGGGCCTCATGGCTTTGTAATTTTTGACTTGGAATGTAGTCAAATTAATACTCATATCACTTCCCAGGTCGAAATATCTTGGGGCCTCATGGCTTTGTAATTTTTGATTTGGAATGAAGTCGAATTGACACTCAAACAGCTAGTTAAGTCGAAATTTCTTTGTTCCGTCAGAAATGGAAATGAGTTAAGCTCGACTGAGCCCTATTACTTATAAAATCATTTTTAGATAAGAGAAAGATATGAATTAAAAATAAATCAAATTCAAACGAACCGAATTGTTCATTAGACTCGTTAAACTCTTTCAAGTTCGCACGTGTTCGATATGTTCGCGGATAACTCGTGTTTAGTTTAATTATTAATGAACTTAAATTCGTACAAAAATAATTGTCCGATATATTATCAAACATTGTTCCATTCGTTTACGGGCTATTCAATACATTCTTTAACGAAATTCTTGGCTCTGATTAGAAAAGAGGTCCTATTCAATGGTGGTTTATCATTTCAAAATTTTATGATTACATTTTACTCTTATTCATTACTTACATTAACGATGTGATTGGCATAATATTGTCAGAATTTTTAAGCCTGGCTGGCTGGCTGCATAACTGCTTTGACATTTTTTAACTAAACTTCTACAGAAACTTCAGTGTTTTAAATCCAAATGAGGATCTTAACGAAGTGGTTGGATGCCCAACAATCATTTACTAAATAATCAAAATTTAACAAATCATGTTGAAGTCGTTGGATGAGTTTTCCAATGACTGAGATTGTTTAAAAAAAGGGCTCAAGCCGTTAACAGAGGTCAGTGCACGAACATCTCTTAATAACCGTGGTTCATCCCTTTTCCCATCAATTTTCACCTTAAACTTAACCCCCACTCTTTTTTTCTTATTTATCACAATCCCAAAACATTTGATTGACCAATACTAGCAAACAAACCACAAGTGTAAAGATTATTACAATTTTAAAGACTCAATTGAACTTAAGTCTGGAAGTTAGAGTGAATCATATTGATGGTGCTCTTAAAGAATGTGTCAAGCAGCTAAGACAAGCAAACGAAGAAGTGGATAAGATAATCCATGATGCTTTGACAAAAAAATCTAACAAATGCACACAATATATAAGCTTGAAAGCAATCTTCTTGAGCTCCAGAATCAGATCCAGGAACTTAAGGATAACAACCCATTTCGTATTGTATGTAATTTAGGGTTTTTCTGGATTGTAATGTTTAATTGAGCCTCCCTTATTAACCGAGACTTGCTGCGAATCTCGCTTATTAAGCGAGGCTCGATGTTTATTTTTTAAATCTCAGACCTTCTACCATGATTTGTTAAAATTCTGTTATTTAGCAAATGATTGCACTCATAAAGGGGTCCTGTTAATGAAATGGACAATTTCATCCAACCCCGGATCCCATTTACTAAATTTCTTATGTGTATTTTATTTGTTTATATGCGGAGAGAAACTAAACATTACATCTGCGGGCCCCGGTAACATGGAAGTAGTCGTCCCTCGGTGGGATGTCCCTCCTTTAAGATTTGTTCCAACGCAAATAAAACGTCATAGGCCCAGTTTTGTAGTTTCAAGGTAGGAAGCGGGATCGCGCTGAGAATGCTACTAGGTTGCCTAAATCATTATCGAGTTTTTTTTAATAATACCTTTCTAATCAAAACTTTATTTAAAAATACGATTAATATTTTAAAAGAGTTTCTAAAAATACAATTTTTAAATAAATACAATTTGCAATCTATAATATAAATTTTAATTTATTTATTTTTAAATTTAATTTTAGAGGAGTTGAACGGGTTACATTTTAAAATTAATTTGAATTGCATTGATGCTACTTTACAATTAACTGAAATCAACTAAATACAAATTCACATTTTTAAAATTAGTTCAAGTCATATTTTTGCAACTTTATAAGCAACCAAAAACATTAAAAATTGACTTGCAATCAAATAAAATAAATACAAATTTTCATTTTCATCAAATATTTGATGGATCCCAGTCCTATTTCGCGATTTTTTTTTCCGATAATGTATTTACATTTGACTTTTTATGTGGATAAAGGAGGTTACATTTTTTATTTGCGACTTAAACACTCATTTTTTTTAAAAAAATCCCCAATAAAAAATGCGAAACGATAACTAACAAAAAACGATTATTATGAACCAATTCCCACATTTGATATGGGCTACCGAAACTTAATAAACAATCCAAAGCAACTTCATATTTTGAACGAAAATTAAGAAATCAACCAGAAATGAATTAATAATATGATAGCTTAAAAGATCCGAAGCAACAAAATTATCAGTAGATCTATGTGATTGCAAATAATTGAAAATAAGAAAATTACAGATTTTGATGCCATTCAAGTGAATTAATAATTCCCCCATTCATCTTCTTTTTCTTAGATCTGTATATATGGAAAAAAATATTTTCCAATACAAAAGTGTTCATAATGCACAACGATGAAAGCAGTTTAAATTTGATTCCGATTCTTCAAAACTATTAAATCGATATCCGATTGAGGCCTATTGTGATGTGTATATTGTAAAATCAGGGACCCTGTGTGCGGTAAAGATTAGCTAGGGACATACCAATGTGACATAAGAAGCAATAAAACACCAGAAAAGTTGAAAGAAGATCAGATCGTAGTCGATCTCAGCCAGCTGGGTTGAAAACACATATCATAAAATTTATGGTGGAAAAATGGATTCACAAAAAATATCGAGATAGTTCTTAAATGACATTACATTGAAAAATAAGTTACTTGTTAGTTTTGGTCGGGGTATCCACTATTCAATTCCATCATGCATAAGTCAGCCGCCTTTTCTTTCTTTTTTTTGGGTTATTATTTTAGAATTCGGAAATGTTGGATTGTTGTTCAAAATTGTTGTGATGTGAGAAAAAGTGATAATAATAAAAATGTTGTCAGAAAAATTTAATAACAGTTTGTTAATTTTTTTTGATTTATGCATATTTTAAGATATAATATAAAAAATCAAATGTTTTTAGGAAAATTTGATGTTGAAACTTGCAGTTATTTTATGCAAAAGCTGAAAAATAGCTTTTTTCAAAATTACGGCGACATACTTTCTCAAATAGCGGCTTTTAGACCAAAAATACTTTTATAGACAACAGTTTTTGGATTTTACCAAACATATTTGTACATGTTTTTCAGCAAAAAACTGTTGTTATTGTCTGCAATAACAATACCAAGCAATACCAAACACACCCTAAATAATATTAATTTGTTTTACACAGAGAATAAGGAAACTGAATCATATTAGATAAGTTTTCTCAAATAGTGAGTAAAATGAATATGTTTTGAAAAAAATTATGCATATCAAAATAATATTTAAAAAAATTGTGTATATTAAAATATTGTATCTACTAAACACAATCATTTTGTTTAATCCAAAAATGACCCGGAACCAAAATTTTAATTAAAAAAAATCAGAAATAATATATTCACGATTTACATGTCACGTGTTGGACTTGAGGCGGTCTAGCATGATATCAATTGTGGTGTCCGAAAATTACACCTTTTGATTAAAATAAGAGATCGAATAATTTCCCGAAACCGATCAAATCCGAAAAGAAAATCATCTATACTGAATAAGGCTTGAAGTATATTATAGACCGTAAGTATATTTCAGACATACAATCTTATGATTCATTATTCTCATAATTACATTATACACTTACACATACTCCACACATATAATACTTGTATATGTAAAATAAAATATTAAAAAATTTAAGAATAATATTTCTTTAAAATTTGATGGAAAATAAAAAAAAAAGTGAATATAAATTCATATTTTACGAAAAAAGAAATATTATATGTTATATATATGTACATATAATTTATATTTTCATTTGGCCCCTTGTTTTTTTTATAAAATTGGTATATTATGTATTTAGTGAAAATTTTCTATTATCACATTGACTGAAGTCGGGACTAGAAAAATATATTACTTAATCGAGATAATTACTTTATTGAGTATTATTTTATCGAATTTTAACTATAAACAAATTTATTTAAAGACCTTGATTTAAGTTAGACGATAATTCAAATTAATTCAAACTGAGTTTTCAAATCCAAACAAAATTTAGTTCAAAATAAGACATGATTTGAAAAGATCCAAACCAAATTTAGTCTGTTTCTATCCGAAATTCTTCTAAATTTCAATTCAATTTTGACCCACACCGTAATTTTGACCCTTTACCGTTAGCTATAGTTTCATCTTTTTCTGACAACGAGAAAAACCAACACCCCCACCAAATTTATCAGGCATGCCCGACAAATCAATGGGCTGTGAGAAACGGTATGTGGTCCAATTAATGGTGGATGCAGCAACCCCAGACCTAGAACCAGTAACACCAATAACAGGAGTTTCAGTTTCATTAACCATCTTGTTAATTACAATATATAACAAATAATCTCTTCAAGATTGTCGAATATAAATTATACTACATAGCAAGATGTGTACACCTCAATATATAGGCATCTTGAGTTACTCTTCTCATATTCTACTCGATTTGGGATATATTGTTTTACAAAGAAATAGAGTTTTGCAAAGAATTGAGTTTTATTTGTTACTTATATTATTCAGATTAAGTAATAGTAATATTGCAATATATATTTAGAGTCTGATTATTGAAATAATCCTTACTCAATATATTTAATATTAATATTAGATAATCAATATAAATAAATCAAATAAACTAGTACTTAAAAGATAGAATTCTCAATAGCACCTTGTCACATAATCATTCCACTTATAATAGTAGTTGTAAACAACACTAACACAAGACGGTATATAAACTCATTATCTTTACTTTATAATATCAATGTGGGACAAATCTAACATAACCCATTTCAAACTAGCAACTTCAACTCAATTTATTTATGGATTCCACTAAAAAATGTCTTAGATCCAAACATGAAAGTTTAAGTCCTTCTACCAATAAACAACCTCCAATTGTTAGTTTCCGGAAATTACATCAAGAACATGTATAAAATATGCCTTACACTTTCCATTTTATGACATTCCCCCACAAATCCATACAGAAATGCATATCAGTTTTCATCATGATTTATTTTTCAGAGTCGGTACCCTTCCGGGTTTGAATCCTCCTAAGTCCCCTACTTCGATGTCTACTAGATATAGATGAAATATTTCACCTTGAATTTTTATCCATTTGGTGTAACCACACTCCATAGACGATGATAAATCAAAGGTTATGGTACTGATCTGCTGCTTTGAGACGTTAATGGTCATGTCTCGATCCTGTTCGTCGAATAATTCGAGGAATAACCTTATCCTCTAATTACGACCACACAATAACCTTCGCTTAGTTGGGCATCTCTAAAGATGTACTACCAACATCTCGTCTCACGACTTGACCCCATTCAGAGTTCTTAAAACTCTTGCTTACTAGCAGTTACAGTACCTCTTGAAGTTTATAAGGAAAAGACTCAGATACATTAGTATCTAGATATTTATAGTAGAGGTACTACCGAATCACCCTCACAACTTGTTATTACCATATTGAATACACTTTAAGGGATCTCCTCTCAGGTGTATTGGGTTTTTGCTGTTGATAACTCAAAATGGGTTGTCAGTCTCATCCCCAACTTCAACTTAAGGACAACAGCATGCTCAAGTCCCTTAGTCAATGGATCATCCAGGTTATCTTGAGTTCCTATAAACTCAATAACAATGATCTTGTCAGACACCAGACCCCTTATAGACTTTAGTCTAACTTGGATGTGTCTCTTTGTTTTCACATTATACTTCTTACTTTTTATCTTGTCGATAGTTTTACGACTATCACAATGAACAGCAAGAGTAGGAAGTGATTGGCTTATTACATAAATCACAGACATAAGTCCATGCAACCATTCAGCCTCCGTCTATGTGGCATCTAATGCACACAACTCAGCCTCAAAAGTAGACCGAGTTACAATAGTCTGTCTAGCAAACTTTCAGGATATAGCTCCACCCGTAAGGGTAAACACGTATTCAGTCACTCCATTGGAATAAGATATCTTAGTTATCCAACTTGCATCACTATATCCCTCTAGCACTCTAGGAAACCTCATGTAATGCAACCAAGGTAGATGATGCCTTTCAAATATCTAAGAAATCTATTAAGAGCATCCCAATTAGTCTTGTTTGGACAACTTGTATATCTAGCTAACTTAGACACGGAATATGAAATATCCAGTCTAATACCATTAGCAAGATATTGCAAACTCTCAATAATATGAGAATATCTTAATTGAGACACATGAACTCCTGACTTATTCTTGACAAGAGCAACTTTTGAATCATATAGTATGCTAGCGATTCTACAATTTGAATAATCATACTTCTCAAGTATAGATTTCTCTATATAATGAGATTGTGACAAAGTTATTCAATCAGCTGACTGAGTCAGCTTGATACCAAGAATCACACTAGTTGCACTCATATCTTTCATTTCAAAGTGCCTTTTCAAGAAATTTTTTGTCTTGTTAATAATCTCAATATTGGTTCCAAACAACAGTATGCCATCCACATACAAACACAAAATCACTTTTTCATTTTCGTTAACCTTATAGTAGACACACATGTCACTTTCATTAATTACAAAATAGAAAGTCAAAACAGTTTCTTCAAACTTTTTGTTCCAGTCTCTAGAAGCTTTTTTCAAGCCATAGATAGACTTGACTAACTTACACACTTTCCCCTCGTTTCCAGAAGTAAAAAATCTCTCAGACTGATCCATATAAATCTATTCTTCAAGATCACCATGAAAAAAATTGTTTTTACATCCATCTGATGGATGATAAGACCATGTACGGAAGCCAATGTTATAAGCATTCGAATTGTTGTCATTCTTGCAACAGGAGAAAATGTATCAAAATAGTCAATGCCTTCCGTTTGCCTAAAACCCTTAGCTATCAGCCTAGCCTTATATTTATCTATTGATCCATTCGGGTTCATTTTTCTTTTAAAAATCCACTTACATCATATAGTAGTACACCCGTTAGGGAGATCAACCAACTCCCATGTTCCATTAAAAACAATAGAGTCAATCTCACTATTTATAACGCATTTCCAATGCCTTGACTCTAAAGAGTCCATGGCCTGCCGAAAAGTTAAAGGTTCATTCTCGACATTGTAAATGATAAAATCACTTCCAAAGTCATTGACCACCTTTACACATTTACTTCTTCTAGTATCTCTACTTCGTTAGGAGTAGAGCTACTAACATGATCCACCCCCATATTTGTCATCATTTCCACATGATCAGGAATGGAACTCGATGTGTGAGTGAGATCATCATAAAAAATACCCCTAGATATACCAGTCTTCATAGGGAACACATTCTCAAAGAATGTTGCATCACGAAACTCAACTATAGTGTTTGCCACTATACCATCTATGTCAGATTTTAACACTAAAAATCTCATAGCGGTAGTGGTTTCAATATAGCCCAGAAAGATGCAATCAACAGTTTTTGACCCCAGTTTATTTCTCTTGTGTTCAGGGACAAATACATTTGCAAGACAGACCCACACATGAAGATACTTTAAACTAATCTTTTTGTCTTTCCATAATTCATAAGGTGTCTTGTACATATGTTTCAGAAGGACTCTATTCAGAATATGGCAAGCTGTATTCACAGTCTCTCCCCACATGTACTTAGGCAACCCAGAATTAATCAGCATACTATTAATCATATCTTTAAATGTTATATTCTTTCGTTCTGCCACCCCATTAGACTCATGAGTGTATGGTGGAGTCAACTCATGAAGTATACCATTGATTTTACAAAATTCATTAAAAGAGGTACTCATATACTCTCCACCTCTATCAGATCTCAAACGTTTAAGCACTTTGCCAATTTGTGTTTCAACTTCATTTTTATACATAATAAATTTATCAAGTGCTTCATCTTTATGTTTAAGTAAATAAACATGACAATATCTACTACAATCATTAATAAAAGTAATGAAATATATTTTATTATCCTTAGTCATAATGCCACTAAACTCACATATGTATGTGTGTAGTAATTCTAATACATCTGAATCCCTAACAATATTATGAAAGGGTATCCTAGTTTGTTTAATAGTCACAAATACTTGACATTTAGATTTCTTTTCAATGGCATACTTTAGAATCAACTCTAAATTCATCATATTCTTTAGAGCACCAAAATTTAGATGACCAAGACGCGAGTGTTATAAATCGGATGATTCAACATAATTAACAGAAGGAATAACATTATCATTAATAAAACTACTCAAAATAGGCTCCACATTTATTAAAAATAATCTATTAGACAAGTAACTTTTGCCAAAAAATACACCAGTGTGTGTAATGACAACTTTATTACACTTCAAAGAAAGTTTGAAACCATTTTTAACTAAACAACTTTTACTTATTATGTTTTTACGAATGTTAGGAACATGATGCACTCTAGTAAGGGATAGATCACGCCCAAAAGTAAACTTCAGGTCCACGTTTCCTACTCCAAGTACTTGAGCAGCACTAGCATTCCCCATCGTCACTGTTATGCCTTGAATCTGTTGATAAGATACTAATATAATAATATAGGCTTATTTACAATTCAAACCCTATGTTATTAATAATATACAATTCAAACCCTGTTTTAATATATTTAGTAAATTTAACCCTACGTTTTTTAACTATTTACAATTGAAACTTTTTTTAAAATAATTACTAAAATTTTAAGATAATTAGTAAATTTAACCCTATGTTTTTTAACTATGTACAATTGAAACCTTTTTTAAAATAAATAGTAAATTTAACCCTGCGTTTTAAAATATTTAGTAAATTTAACCTTGACTTTTTAATTTCGGAATAAAATAAATTTTATATCGAAAAAATATTTTCGAGAATATATTCATCAAAGAGTATTTTTGAAAATAAATTAAATTCGGTGATGAACATTCATTAATATATTGAGCGGGAAGTGTGATGACAAGATGGAATAATATAAACATATATTAAAATTTTATTGAACATATATAATATATTATACATATAGATATATTAATATAGAAAAGAACATCTAAATATCTATTTTATAAGAAAAAACCCTAATAATCGCAAATATCTATTATACTTAGATAATATCTATACAAAAAAAATTGATAATAATGCATTTGACGAATATTTATTCAAAATTTTGTCGTAAAATTTATTTTATTCCGAAATTAAAAAGTCAAGGTTAAATTTACTAAATGTTTTAAAACGTAGGGTTAAATTTACTATTTATTTTAAAAAAAGGTTTCAATTGTACATAGTTCAAAAATATAAGGTTAAATTTACTAATTATTTTTAAAAAGGTTTCAATTGTAAATAGTTAAAAAACATATGGTTAAATTTACTAAATATATTATAAGAGAGGGTTTGAATTGTATATTGTTAATAACACAGGGTTTAAATTATATTTAATCCAATAATATAAGTACAAATATGTACATTAGCTCCAGTATCAGTCAACCATTCATTTGATAGATAAGTGGAAAGTAGTGTAGGGTTATAGGTAACATACCCGTCATTGGTTTCAGAGGCAATATCCTCACCAACAACCATGTTAACCACATGCCTACCAGTGGTTCCAAGCACATTATTAACTTGTGCTACCACATCATATTTCTTGGCTTTCTTTACAAGATAGTCCTTGCTCCAGTGACCGACCTGTCCCCAAGACCAACATGGTTTGTTTATCTTTGGTTTCTTAGCCTTGTTCTTGTCATTTTTAGGCTTAGTGTTTTCCTTCTTAGTAACAGACTTTCTTTTCTATCCAACAGTCACTACATTCACCTTCGAACTCTCATGTTTAGCAGACATCACATGTCCCTGTTTAGACTTGTGTTGCTCCTGCACAGAGATGTCCAACATTAGGTTAGTCTAGGTGATTTCTCCTTTTTGCCTTTTCAGGGAAAGAGCAAACTCTTCCCAAGACTTCAGGAGCTTTTCAATCACTGACATAACCTGAAACTTCTCAGGAAGGTCCATTCTGGACTCCTTCAAAGCATGTACCAACATCTCAAACTCATGCACTTGTTCCGTCATGGATTTAGTATCCACTAGTTTGAAATCAAGGAACCGAGCCACATAATACTTTTCCAGACCTTGTGAGTCAGTATTATGTGTTTGGCCCAGCTTCTAACATAAGAGCTTAGCAATGTAGGAATCCGATGAGTAAACATCGAATAGAGTGTTCGCTAAAGCTGCTAAGATTGCAACCCTAACCACTCCATCATTTTCTTCCCACATAACATAAGCCTTAACAATGTCAGTCTTTTCTTGTTGATCAACTGGTGAAGCATACTGCACCACCGGCCATAGACCATTTACCGTTAGCCACAGTTTCATCTTTTTCTGCCAACGATAAAAACCAACACCCCCAACAAATTTATCAAGCATGCTCGACAAATCAATGGGCTGTGGGAAACAGTTCGTGGTCCAATCAATAGTGGATGTAGCTACCCTAGACCCAGAACCAGTAGCACCAACAATAGGAGTTTCAGTTTCGTTAACCATCTTGTTAATTATAATATATAACAAATAATCTCTTTAAGATTGTTGGGTATAAATTATACTACACAACAACAATAGGGCAGTTATATAAACAATTAACAAGAACAGACAGATTAAATCAATTAACAAAATAAAGCAGGAAGGTTGAAACATATATGAATCAGTAACTGTAAAAAAGATGAGAGAAAACTTAGCTCTAACAGAAGCTTTGTGCATACACTGATAGAACTAATAAAATAACTGAGCGCCAAGTCTTGCTAGAAGTCTTGACTGTTCTTGAAGAGATTATTGCCCCACTACACTGTGTTGGGTTGCAGCAATATCACTTACAGGATAAAACAACACAGATCAATCTACCCACAGAAACGGCAAGGAACAACAACGACTAGCACCTCAGTTCGCCCAAAAAACATATGCACTTTTTATATATACGAGATAGGAGAAAGAGGCACGCCTCAATTTGCCCGACAACCTATGCAATTTTTATTGTATGCAAGGTACAAGGAGAGGCACACAACAACTAGATGATGTGGGATATAACAATATATAGTCATCTTGAGTTGCTCTTCTCATATTCTACTCGATGTGAGATATAGTGTTTTACAAAGAAATAGAGTTTTGCAAAGAAATGAGTTTTATTTGTTACTTATATTATTTAGATTAAGTAATATTAATATTTTAATATATATTTAGAGTTTGATTACTGAAATAATCGTTATTCAATATATTTAATATTAATATTAAATAATCAATATAAATAAATTAAATAAAATTGTACATAAAAGATACAATTCTCAATAGCACCTTGTCACATAATCATTCCACTTATAATAGTAGTTGTAAAAAAACTAATATAAGATGGTATATAAACTCATTATCTTTACTTTACAATATCAATGGGACAAATCTCACATAACTCATTTTAAACTAGCAGCTTCAACTCAATTTATTTATGAATTCTACTACGACAATGTATTAGATCCAAATATGAAAGTTTAAGTCATTTTACCAAGGAACAACCTCTTATTAGTTTCCAGAAATTACATCAATAATATATATATAATATGACTTAAACTTTTCATTTTATAACACTTTGCACACTCTTTCACGCCACTACAGACTTAAGACGTGTGTGGGTATATTTGCATAAGATCCAACCTGCATCTACAGAGATTTGATTTGATTTTCTTTCATTCATGCCATTAGTAATCTTACTTGGCTCAAAGTTAATCCGGGAATCTTTTGTTATATCACGCTAATACTACTCATATGATAAGTTACCAGTGGCTTTAACATATGTTGAATGCCCTGTGTCATCTAGTAATCCGAATAGGGTTTTTCTTAGAGCATATGCACTCATGAGGACCATCAATTCATCAATTCATGGATTGAATTAATGGAGTTGGTTACTATTCATGAAAAATCTATTATTTTGCTTATTTTTTATGCACCCATACAACGCCATCAATTCATGGATTGAATTAATGGAGTTGGTTACTATTCATGAAAAATCTATTATTTTGCTTATTTTTTATACACCCATACAACGCCATCAATTCATCGGTTACTATTCATTGAATAAATAATTATATTTTTATATCATAAATTCATATTCATCTCTATTATTTAATAGTCCCACAAATAATATTCAATTATAGATTTTCGGATAAATTTAGATTTTTGATAACATTGTGGATAAATTTAATTTTTTGATAAGATTTTTGTTGAATCACGTAATGACACGTGTCTCGATCTAAATCTATAAATAGAAAATTTATCTATAAATAATATTCAATCATGAAAAATTTATGTTACAAGTGCATCTGGAAATTGTAATTTATAGGAAAAAATATATGATTATTATAAATTAAATTTATAGTTATTAGAAATTTTATAGCCGTTATACAATTATTAGCATTCAGTAAAGTAACAAAAAACACAGGAAAGGTAAAAAAACAATCAAATATGTATATATGTATGTAGGCCCCACTAATTGATGGTCATTAACAACTCCTTTAATAACCAAAGGAGGAGGTGATGAATCAATGCTCCATCAATAATTGATAGAGTTGAAAACCACCCGCTGCATTACATTTCTGGAGCACAATATTTAAAAAGTTGATGAATTGCATTTTTACACCTGCCGGTGCATATGCTCTTAAGGTCACAAATGGAATACGATCCAACTGCGAAACAGAACTCCACAGATTTTTTAAATTTACGAAATCATAAACAAAAAAAGGTTAAAATTTCTACATTATTATCTCAAAAGAGGATCATGTAATGAGTCCTGAACTAGAAATTTGTACTGCTTCAATAGAAATGAAGTATGAAATAAAAGTGTAGTATATAGAAATGGAACTAAACTCTTTTTTTTTGTACAACTTTCTGACAATTGTTTAGTAGATTCAAGATATATATGAATAAACAGGGAGTATGTGAGAATAATATCTTGTTAGATTTAAAATAAGATTGACAAGAGTAAGAACCCCACGTCCACACAGCATGTATGAGCACACAATGCT
This sequence comes from Oenanthe sinensis, assembly GCA_028671895.1. NCBI lineage: Eukaryota > Viridiplantae > Streptophyta > Magnoliopsida > Apiales > Apiaceae > Oenanthe > Oenanthe sinensis. The sequence continues at coordinate 20,135,960 of CM053795.1, forward strand.
TAGCATTTTTGGGGATAAGATATAGTGACAATTTATACACTGGCAACAGTTGCCTAGTAGCTTTTCGTCATTCTAATTATCTCAAGAAATCATGGCAAAAGCTTGCTGATATAAGAATGCCAGACTTTGCAACATATATGTTTGCACTACTGATTACTCGCCTACTATATAAAGTGAGCTTTTTCGGGCCGTTTTTCTTTTACATTGAAGCTGTACATAACCTGTCACTCGGCTGGGACAGAGTAGTTTTACGATATATATTCATGTAAATCGCATATGCAAGATATATATTCTGAAGAAATACAATGGCTGACACCTAAATGGAAAGAAGAGAGTTGCGCATAGGAAGAGAAGCACGTTTCTTCTTTTTGATTTGTTGTGTTAGACTCTAGGAAGCATAATATGTCATCTCATACTCAAACAGAAAAGTGCCATATAATTTTCCACCATTTGCTTGATATAAAGTCTGATGCGCTTTTGACTTTCTCCCTCTGTCCACACGTACACAAACAATCATGATATATTCTTATTATGTTTGGAAGATCTAGCTATTTCTGCATTATGAAACTAGACAAATTTCAAGTTACAAGCAGCAAATTGGCTCAGTAAAAACTATAGGATTCTGTATTTGTACTGCGGTTTCTCATTCACTGTTTTTGTGTTGATTTTAATTTTTTTTTTGCTATGATATACTTTTTTCCCGAAAAAGTTATATTTATTATTCTGAAATGCCGATTTATGTATTTTCTATGGCCCCTATTGGAGGCCGGGATCAATCATATTTTTCGGATTTGTTTCACTTTAGTTTTTTTTAAATTCAAAATTATATTCATAATCGTATCCTACTGAGTATTCGACAGTTTCGAAAAATTGGTAATGAGATCAAGATTAGTAATGCTGATCTCATTTCTCTATGCTGGAATCAGCAAAACAGAGAAGAACTGTACTAGTGATGGTTGAGACTTCAGTTCATTTTGAATAATAACAATTATAAGAGATAATGGCTTAATATGCATAACAGGATATGATGCTTATGTCGTTATGCATAATGCACTCACTCAGAACTCCTTTTAAGAGATTGAATAGTTAATGTCTAAGAGATCACTTCAGAGATCGAAGGTCGAACACTTTCATATTGAAAATTGGAAATATAGAAATCCAATTTCGTGGCAAGAAATTATTTCGTTCTTCAAATTTAAGCTCATAGTTATCAACTCCTAAATGCTAAAAAATTTAATTTCAAATAGATAATAGGAAAGTATATTAACAATCTGATATACACTACAGAAAAAAAAAACAATTTAGCACTTTTAACACAGATGGCATACCTCTCATAATCCATTTGCTAGGCCCATTTGTGAATTATGTTGGAAGATAACTTTGACAAGGAGAGATCAATATGCTCACCTCTCTTCTTGTAGTCTATTTCGTCTTCTTCTCTGTATTACAGCAAGAAATTTACTCTATCTCGCACTTATCTGCAGTTGGAATTCAGTTCCTGGTAAGACCAAAGCCTTTGATTATTTTAATTTTTACGATTAACTCTTTCTTGAAACAAAAGCCATGTATTGAAATTCTTGATGACATGCAATTTTGAAAATTTGTGCGTTTCAAAACTATATTTTTGTCAGTTTGTTTCTAACCCATTAAACATAGCCCAAATAAAAAGATTGAATCATGATGGGATTTAATACTACAATTAATTTACATCAACTAGACAAATTAGTTAAGAAATGGACATTCTTCCTCAACTGTAACAAATATATTTCTGCAGGTAGTTCCAGGTTCCATCTTTTTCATAAAATTGTAGGATTGTGTAATAAGAATATAATAGTATTATTTTTGGGCTTTAACCTACTTAGTCCTAGAAGCTGATGAAAAGTGGAAACGTTCAAGTGTCACATGGTGGATTTACAGCCTAAAATAGCCCAGTTTCAGTCTTGATATTTACAAGACAAACCCATATCCAAAGGCCACAGTTCTGATAATCTAAACTTCTTAAAACAATTTCATCCAGTTTCATTGAGCAAAGCATCATTTATTGGTTTTTAATGTTTAGGTTAATGATGTTTTGCTCTACGGTGAGACGGACTTCACATGATCCGTATTTGCAGTGGCGAATCCATAAATAAAGTTTAGTGGGTTCCTTATATAAATATTTAAAAATATATATATTATAATAATTAAAAAAATTGAAATGTAGACAAATCAAAAATATTTTTACATTTTATACTCAATTTCTCATATAATACGGATTTTTAATATATATTTAACTCTATATTTATATGAAAATTTAGATATTAAATTTTATATAGTTGTTTATGTTGAATTTTTTTTAAAAAAATAAGCTTTTATCTATTAAATTTAAATTTGTAATATTGATGGATTCCTTATATTATTTTTTATTATATTTTTATTAAAAATTAGTAATAATTTTTCCTTGTGAAAAATTTGAGTGGGTGCCTGGCACCCATAGCCTAGGCTATGGGTCCGCCCCTGCGAATTTGCGAGCTGCTCGAGCTGCCTCATCTATATCATCAGCCTGAACAAGTCTTACCAGTTACCGCGCTGTGAGGTCTATAAAACTAGATCCATCTTGTTTTTTTTTTAATCAACTAAGTCTTCAAAAAATGGTCAGTCTAGCTCTTATTGGACATTATCTTCCTAAATATTGATCAAAACCCCTATATGCCCTGCAGTTCCACAGTGTACAAGTCTTTTTTCTGAAACTTCAACAAACAACAAACACCTTTATACAGGAGGGGCAAGTCACCCTCAACAGCACAACTCACACTCAGAGGTAAGTCCTCCTTCCAGAATCTGAAGGCTTGTAAATCCAAAGCCAGATTAGTAGGATTGTGAGAAGGGGCATTTGATCCCCTCCCTACAAACATGCACGAAAGTCCCGCAATTTAATTCCTTAACCTCTCTTAGAGCATCGTTTAAGATATTACCAAAAAAGTGCCAGCTGATTTCCTCCCTGATTGATCACTTTAACCACATTTAAACAGTCTGATTCAAAAGAAATATTGTCAACTCCCAACCATCTAGCCAGCCTACCTCCAAGGAGGAGAGCTTTTGATTCTGCAGCCTCAACCGAAAGAGGAATATATTTCCAATCACAAAGATTTACCTAGCTCATTACAACAGATTGCACCTAATCTAACACACTTGTTTTTACTATTCATAGCAGCATCACAATTAATTTTAACATCCCCTGCTTCAGGAGGAGTCCATTTACAAGAAATTTTAGTCTCTTTCTTTTGACTGACTAATCAGATGATAATTAGCTCAATCAAACAAGCTAGTAATCCTGAATGCTATTCCGTTATAAATAATGGCATTTCTGTCATTCCAGATCTCCCAAGATACAACTAGAAAATGCTCAAACGCTGTGTTATCCAAAAATTTAACGACCAAAACCATAAAATCGTCAGGATCCCAAACACATTTGACATTAATTTATCATAATAACCACAATTTTTAAAACTCTTTTAATTGCTAGGCAAGTCCATAGTGCACCAGTTTACAGCAAGAAGGACAAAATCTGCTTACCAATTTATGAATTATCCACATTATTCTCATCTTCTGCATGTTCCCTATTGTACTGAGATCTCTATAAGCCTCTTATAGTAGTGCTTTACACGATGGGATCACATCATCTGCTCGAACCCAGGCCTCAAGTGGAATTGCCAACAGGCACATCTTTTAGGGCTAACCAGTCTATCCACTAGGAAATTAATATCAAATCTTCCATTTGGGGGATGCTGGTGAAGATCATGTCGACTGATAACCCACATAACAAATTCCATTTTCTAGATGAAAAATGGTTGTTGGAATTCTTAGAATAATCAGAATTGTTAGTATTACATATATATTTAGAAGAACATCACAATCACATTAATCTACATCCCAATTGTCAGAATTATATAAACCTTGAATTAAACCAAAAAAAAATCAACAGAGTTACAGATGAGTGTGTTGAATGTTACAAGTAGTAAAAGCTGTATTTCCTTGCATATAAATTACTACAAGGCCTTCTATCAATAATCTCATCCGCGTCAATTCTTGCAACTGGATTCCCACAAATTATATATTGAAATAAAAAGAAACTTTTATTCATATAATACTTTAAAAATGAGCTAGCCTTAAAGTGCTGTGATAGACTGATAGACATTATTAAAAACTTTTGCTACCATTAACTATGTTCTTGGTACCAGGAGTGAGCATGCCTGTTGAAGTATTACTTTGAAAAGGCACCACATCTTACCATAAATCCATCAAGTCTGAAACTTCTACTCTTTGAAAAGGCTTTAATTTTGCTACAAATGGTGCTATAATTCCTTTGTTGCAATTTGCCGATAACACTTTAGATTTTATCTGAAGAAGTAAGGCAATGCTTGCCAATTTAAATATAAATGATGCACTCATTGTTTACCAAGCTATGCCTGGTTTTCAAATCAATGAAAATAGGTCTCTTCTTTATAATTTAAATTCAAGAGTTTATAAGGAGGTGGTGAAGAACTCTTGGAACTGTGTGTGGAAAGATTTTCCATGCAAGTTTCTTGGATTCCCTTTAGGTACCAGGTACATTCAACTGCAAAAGTTTGTGGGACAATCTCCTTGAGTCACTGAGGAAAAAACTTGCAATGTGGAAACGATCTTATTTGAGCAAAGGAGGAAGATCCTTTTTCATCAATTCCACCCTTGCTAATAATCCAGTTAATCTTTTATCATTTTCAGTAATTCATGTTTGCGTAAGCGATGAGATTGAAAGGTTTATTAGAAGATTTCTTTGGGCCTCGACTGAAGCTAAGCAGAAGTTTAATTTAATTAACTGGAAAATTTTCTTCCAATGAAATGTGGTGGTTTGGGATTGAGGAGAATCATTGATGTGAATGTTTATTTATCGTCCAATTTTCTAAGAAATTTATCTTTCACGGAGACTTGTTTTCGTAATCGGAAATGTTCACAATCTTAATTTTAAATTAATTATTATTACTAAATTAAAATTTTATAATATTAAAGTGAATTAATATAAAATATTATATATTTTTTAAGAATTTTATATTAAACTTTTTATGTAATAGAAAAGTTGGCGAGCCGGGCAAGGGGCCGCCGGCCGGGGCTAACTACAGTCTCCCTAGTGCCCCCGTTTGCGGAAGTCTTTTTAAAAGAAAAAAGAATTATAGTGCAGAAATATGGCGTCGAGCATTAATTGAAATGATTAATTAATAATCATAAATTTAATCACCGATTTTTAAACAATACTTGCGATCTTTAAAATGGATTGGATGACTAAATTCGAAGTGGATTCTACCTCAACTTGACTCATTTATGCAAAGATCAACCCAGCTTTGTTCGTACTTGCTAGTGATGCAAGCTTTCCACGCCTAGATGCTCAAACAACGGATAGAATTTTGCCACGTTGCATTCTTACATTGGAAGTAACATCGTACTGTACAAACAAAATCATTGATATTTTGATCACGTTTTATAACATCTTAATCTGGTGTGTATATGCGCACTTTTTAATGATTTGGTTATTATAATTGGTAAGAAATTTTGTACATGTATAAAATCACTATCAATAATAATAAGAATAGAGTCAATAGAAACAAACGAATTCATAAAAAAATAGTTAAAATGTGTCCATAACACACACGAGGAAAAACTTTTAATCTTAACAAAACTAAAATACTATTCATTCCAAGATAAACCAATATTTCCAGCACATATATCACAATCCACTTGTCATCTCTGCCATAAGAAGAGAAGACCACACGCTTCTCTCTCTAAAAGGGTAAATGGGTCTTCTTGTTTTTACGCTCTCATTCCTTGCCTATTTTTAACATTATTCATATTACCAAGTTGTGATTTTTCTGTGTGTAACTGTGTGTTTATGTTTATTATATGCCCACTTTCTTGATTTTCTTCTACTTTTAAGTAGTAATTTTGAGTGTTAATATGATTATCTTGGTGTGAGGACTTTAAAGTTTGATTCTTTTTCTAATGGGTGAGAAAAATTGAGTTTTGTTTGTTTTTTCTTGTCATTTTATTACTAAAAGTTTGAATGTTTAGAAATTTATAATTATGGGTTTATTAAGTCTGAACCCAGAAATCTGGTTTGAAAATTATGTGTTTAACCTATGTGTTTGATTATGTGTGTGATTTGGTTGAATGTGATGTATGTGCTTTGTTATTTGATTTATTGGTGATAATTATTAAACAATGCTTCTGACATTTGTGTCACCACCTGTAAAACAGTGAGAAAATATCCCTTTTAACATTGTATGAAAATTCAAGTTTTTTTTTATTATTATTCGTTTTGTTTCTCATGTTAAGCAAGTTCTTGAATGGACTTTACTCTTTCATCTTTTTGTATGAATTGTTAGAGAAAATTCAATATTAGTTGCAAAATGAATATATATAGCCATTAGGGTTGAACAATAAATTTGAAATGAAATCAAAACTGGTAAAAATCAAACCATTAAAACCGAACAGTATTAACATGTTTATATCATATGGATATACTTAGTTGCAATGCAACTAAGATTAGGATACAAATTCTATTTAGCATCAAAATTCAATTTTTGGTGCCAGTCATCTTGCAACTAGCATTGGACTTACATTTGGTATAAAATAAGGACTTGCATCTGGTATAAAATAAGAATAAGTAGTGTGCAATTTGGTCAAGCTTATCTGTAGTCAGGGTGGGTGGGTGTCACTTCGGTTTACTTGCTTAAATGTGCATGGCTGTTTAAAGCTTGTTTGTTTCAATGAAAACCCGCCCTCGAGTTACAAGATCTTTGAAACCTAAACGAGTTATGTTTGTTATAACAAATTTCAAGTTGGAAAGGGGAACTTCAAGTTCCAAGATTTTTGTAATTATGCTAAATCATTGTATCATTGTTACTCAGACCCCATGCTCAACACAAGTTGCATAGGCATTCATTTATTAAGTGAATCAAATTTACGGAATCCATTATGCAATTTCTAGTTACATAGTATTGAACCAAACACAAACACTTCATTTTTTAGGAACTATGATTTGCAACTTCGTTGCATGGAAGTTCAAATCCCCCAAGGAACTAGAAAATTTATGAAGCAAACACCCCCTTGAATACTAAACTAGAATGGTCTGTATTTGAACTACTCATTTCCATCTATAAGCGAGACATTTGACTATGATTGATTTTCGTCAGATCTACATTGGATTGTTTGGATTAGCAGATATTCTGTGTACCTGGAATTGATGATGAGTTCGTACACAAGTTTTAAGAATGTTGATGACACATTGCAGCCAGCAGGCGGAGGTGCCGGGCCAGGAGGGAATTTCTCATTGGCAGGACAATCACCTGTTTGTTCTTTAACCTTTGATGAGTTACAGAGTTCCTTTATTGGAGCTGGAAAGGATTTTGGATCGATGAATATGGACGATCTATTTAGGAGTATCTGGACAGCTGATGGGATCCAACTGATCCCTTCATCTACTGGTTACACAGAAGATATATTAGTAGCTACTGGAAATTTGCATAAACAGGGTTCTTTAATGCTTCCGCGGACGCTTAGTCAGAAAACTGTTGACAAAGTGTTGAAAGACTTGATTAAAGAAGGTGATAAAAATGGCACTGGGAGTGGTGGGGAAAACTTACCACAGAAGCAAGGAACTTTGGGAGAGATGGCACTGCTGGAGTTCTTGTCTAAAGCAGGGGTAGTGGGAGAAGTTACTCAGCCTAATAAAAGGCCAAACAATGGTGGATTTTACAATGAGATGTCACAAGAAAATAATAGCAATGCTGGTTTGACTTGTGGAATTCAGCAACCGACAAGAAACCATGCGTCACTGAATAATCAAATCATAGAGAATAATGACACAGTTCCGCAATCATCTACTCATTTAGCTTTAAAGGCATGCAGTGTCATGTCTAAACAACTGCAGCAGCAGCAACCTCTTTTTCCGAAACCATCAACTCTTGTGTTTGCCACTCCTGGTAATATATTAACTAATCCACAGCTTGCAAGTCCAGGAACAAAGGGTCCGAATTCTGGAAGGACTTCTCATTCTACGACTAATTCTCTAGTACAAAGTTGTGTAATACAGAGTGGTGCAATGGGCATGGCTGATATAGCTCCTCGAGCTATAACAGCTGCATCAGAATCTCCCAAAACCCGATTGATCCCAAAAATAATCCCTAAAATTGATGTGGGTACATCATCAATATCACCTTCTCCTTGTGCATTTAATGAAGGTGCACGTGGAAGGAAACCTAGTGGGACTTTGGAGAAAGTAGTTGAGAGAAGGCATAAGAGAATGATCAGAAACAGGGAATCTGCTGCTAGGTCTCGAGCTCAGAAACAGGTATGTTAAAGCAGAAATTAGATGAGTTTACTTCTATCTTATGTGTCTCAACTATTTAATAAACTTTTCGAAAAAAATAATACCCTTCTATATAATATATGTGCGTTGATAAATCAAATTTGTGTTTTTCATAATACAGCCAAATGTTGCTTCCGAGATCTAGGTGTTTTTTCTACATGCTTAATATTTCAGATCGTACTCCTGCACTGGAAATTAAGAATTGACTTTAAAGTAAGAGGAACGTCCATTGACTTTACAAATCTGAGGATTCTCTTGCTGTAGTGCATTACATTTGTTTAAAAAGATCTATTTGGGAGCTTCCTTTTGAGCACCCGAAAGGTATGAAAGATATTCTTCATGTATCTGAGACAAGGCAGTAACTCGATTCTCACAACCTATAGGTAGCCCAAGGCTTTAATGCAGGAATGGCTCATAATAATTCATCTTCCGAGCATATGATGATTTTTTTTTTTACTATTTGGAGCGTTAATTATCTTGCTAAAATCTCAAACCTGCCTATCCCAGATCCATCAATAACTTCGTGTTTATGATCTGTGACTAGTATGATGTAAAAACTTCCGTGTCCTTCATATACAATTAACGGCAGCCCTTATAGAGTGAAAATTTAGATCTTTTGCGTCTGTCCTTTGCTTATTGCTGGAGAGTACAGATAATTTAGTGATGAAAATATTCTAGTAGAGTATTAAGGTAGGTGCTAACTTTTTTTGGCTTGAACCATCTATTTTGTGTGGTATAATCATACAACATGTTTAGATGATGTCTTAGATACACAAACCGTTCGACGAACTTAATATTTTCTGGCTAGCTAAGAAGACTCTGTGGACGTTGTGCTGATGCTAATTTTGTAATCCTTGAACTGCTTACATATTACATAATCTATGCAGTGGAATTTCAGTTTAAATTTATATAGAGTGAAACCAATCTGTAGTATGGCTAAAAGAATCACTAACATCTTCTATTTTGTTCTGGATCTTTCAAAGGCTTACACTTTAGAAATAGAAGAAGAAGTTGCAAAACTTAAAAGAGTTATTGAAGATTTGCAGAAAAAACAGGCAGGTCTATAAATTTCAATTACATCAAGTTGAAAACTTGTAGTGTTTTAAAATTTTTACGAATTGTGCTAAACTTTGTCAATCGTACGTGGTTTGTGCAGCAAATGTTCAAGGATATGCAAAAAAGTCAGGTAAATTGACTATTTCCCTCGTGTACATGTCTTAATTCAGTATTATATATGTCCGAGTACCTACGTTATTTGATTGAAATAGTCATTGCAAACTCCAATAAAACAAATTTAAGGAGTTTGTATAGACTTGGCAGTCATTAAATTTTTTAAAAACAATTCATTTATATATTTATCTATTTGTATACATGTGTAACTTTCCCTCTATGCTTTTTAGCAGGTGTTGGCCAAAAAGTTCTTAGAATTTATTGCATTAGCGATCACCTTAAAACCGTTAAACTGCTCTTGCAGTAGCATAACAAAGTTATGCATTCTGTTTTTTCCTATGGAATCTAAATCTCTTTTATTGACTAGACCACAAGTTTGAGAGATAACATAGAGTGTTAGACTTTAGTTTCAAGTCCTGGTCCCTGACAAACGATTGATGCAACCATCAGTCCGCGCTTTTTTCCGCGGATAGGATTAAAACTAGGTTTTTGATCTGATTACAGGAGGCGACATCATCCTATCCGCACTTCGGTTGGGCTAGCTAGGGTTTTTTCCTATCCGCGGAAAAAAAGTGCGGAGTGATGGTTATGAACAATCGATTGTTCTGGACCAAAACTCTTAGTTTGAATGATCAGACTGAGAAGTGACAATCAGATTAACTAATTGTAAATATAGTATAAAACCTGGTGATTTCATGTATTTAAGTTCGGGCTAAAAAAAGTTTGAAAAGTTTCATTTATTGACATATATTTGATAGTTCATGACAAGTAGCAGTTTTGCAAGTTAACTTTTATGATCCTACTGTTGTAAACATTGGATAACTCTTAATATTTAATTCTGTTCACAAGTAATATTTCCATTTAAGGTTTTTAACCACTGTTTCTTCTAAGATTATTAGCAATTCCATTCTGTTTCTCTCATCTACAGATGTTGGAGAAGACGAAATTCCCATGGGGAAGTAAACAGGAATGCTTGAGAAGGACAATGACTGGACCTTGGTAAAATAACACTACCGAACGGAGTGGTGTTCGAGTAGATAAACATGATATTTGTCAAATGATGATCGAATGATTTATCATGATTCGGCTCAACATACTGTTGTATTAGTAGTAGATAGATAATAGCACTGTATGTATAGAACTAAGGAGTAATGTGCTGTGAATTAGGAGCGGGCTTGTGAATATTGAAGGCTTTCCTTTTGTATAATATCTGTTTGTTATCATTCTTTTGCATTACATAAACAAGGTTTTATTCCTCAAAGTTTGTGACCAACGTATAAGGATGGCCATGCTTGATGCTACTACAACTACTTGCAACTTCCTGCATCACTATCAGTACATAGGGATTTCATTTTGCAGGTCCAGTCGACTCCCTCTTACTACAAGTCTACAAACATCAACCAAACAAGCAGCCGCGGACCCAGAAGTTTGAAATATCCTGGACTAAATTAATTGTTCAGACTTCAATGTTTCAAAAAAATTTATAATATAATATTTTTATATATAAATACTTAATTAAAAATAAATATCTATTTAATGTTAGCAAAATAAAATTAAGTATAAATTTGATTTAAAGAAAGAGATTTAGTATAAATTTAGCAAGAAAAAAAAATACTAAATCAAGTTTAACCTTCAAAATACATTAAAATGGTTAATATATTCAAAAAATTAATAATTAGAAACATATTGCAAGCTCTCAAAATTTTTAAACTAAACCTATCATATAAACACTCAATGATACAAATATTATCTTTGATATATAATTAAAAATTAAAAATTAGAATAATACAAATCAAAAAAGTAAAATTAAATGAAATTCATATATTAGTAAAAGAAAACGAGAACACGAGACCCTAAAATTAAAATATAGACATAGAAAAAACTAAAATATAGGCAAGAATTTAAAAATATATGTATGTAAAAAAATTAATTTATACACTTTTTTCAAATATAATTTAACTTCAAATATATATAATATTACCCCCCTCATCTCATAATATATGTCTTTTTTGAAAATTTAACACATACTGTATTAAGAAACATTTGATATAATACTTTATTTCCAAATTTATCCATTATATGCATTAATTAGTCAACATTGTAAATACAACAATAAGGATATTTTAGAAAAATGGTTTACATATTTGTATTGAATAAAATACAAAACATATAAAATGAGACGGAGTACATAACAAAAAAAATAGTATTACATGTAATATATTACTGAATAAATATAATGTTTAATATAAAAAAAAGTTAATATATATTATTTTGAGACCGAAGATCATGAGGTTGATCTCACATAATTTTCCTGAGATTATACTCAAATTTCATATTAAAACACGAGGGTATTATTGTAATTTTAAAATATTATGTATAATTATAAATTTATCATTAAAAAATTATACTAAAACACCCTATTATCTTATGAAATTTTATAAGGTCAACCTCGTATTCCTTTTTCCCTATTTTTTTTTTAAACTAAAGATCATGTATAACTAAAAGCACTCCATTATCTCTATACAATCAACTTAAAAGTTTGACCGAGATAAATATCAAAAGCTCGGCTCGGGTTTAGCTCGATTAACCCGGTTCGACTCGGATCGAACTCGTTATCGAACTCGAGCTCGAATAGGTTTTTGTGCTCGATTAAATACTAGAGTCGAGCCGAGTTTTTTCGGGCTCGGCTCGGGTCGACTCGATAAGGCTCGAACTCGAAACTCGGCTGGACTCGGATTCGACTCGATTATATTTTTAATTTTTTTAATATTTATATATTTTTTATATATTATATCATATTTATTTTAGAATTTTTATTATATAATTTTTTAATAAAAGAAAATTTTATAACATAAATATTTTCAGTATATTCCTTCCTCTTGCAAACACAATTATATGTTTGTAGCATATTCTAAGACAATGATAATTATAAATTCTTTTTTAAGAGTGTATTGTACAACAAATAAAGTTATCCAGTATGGCTAATTTAATTTAATAATTTATATTATTAAAAATAAAGTTAAATGCAGGGTATGTACACCAAGTTTCACATATGTGCACTTAGTGCGTACCAATTTTTATATCTAGCAGAAAGTATGCTGTAATTTTTAAATAAGTGCAAAGTGTGTACTTGCAACTAAAACCGTTAGTTATGAATTAATTATACTACTATATAACAGTACATGTGTTGTTGAATGACAATTTATAATGCATTCAAACTTGTATACTCACAAAAACTAAACCAATTACAATGCTTAAATTTGAAATGCAGTTGGAACAAATTCATTTAATCAAAATAAAATTATGCAGTAGAAACTAATTACATAATATTCAATTGTAGCTTTAACATTTGGATACCATTGTACCAAAAATAAAGGACACTAGCAAAAACATACTCCAGGTGCACTACAAACTAAGTTACAGCCTCATATTATGCTGTACTTCTACTGCATCATTTGTAACCATAAAATTCAAATCTTCCAGGGTGGTCTTTTAGCCAATGCTGCCTTTCTAGCACTAGCTTCTATCTGCCTCAAAGTGGTAACATAATTTCCCCTGACCTTGAACCTTTGTGGTTGTATGCCTAGTTGTGTGTTGTCCATTCTAGCAGGCTGACCATAAGATTGAAAAATTCTACCTTGATTAAATCCTTGAACATCCGGAAGAGAGATTGCATCCATTGGGTTATTAGCAGTTGTAGCTGAACTTGCGCTGTTGTCCTTTCTTTTCGTTGGCAGATTTTTTTTCTTTTTATTCTTGTTAATTTCACTTGAATCTAGGCTTGAGGTGATGTCCTTCCCTTTAGATGACGTACTTTTTGCCCTTTTTTCTCACTAATTTCACTTGAACTTGGAGTTGAGGTGCTATCTTTCCCTTTAGCAGCACAGGATTTATCAAGTTTCTTGCAGTGATGACACAAATAAAATTAGGCATGACTAGTATAACAAAACTTAGTAGCAAATATCACTTAGTTATAAATTATTTTGTGTACATACCTTAGCAGGGCAGGTTCTAGCATTGTGACTTTTTTCCTTGCAATAACTACAAACAACAGTGGTATTTTGCCTTCTTAGTTTGGTGGGATCAATGGGCACATCATTCTTTTTGCACCTCTTTTTTTTTTGCCTTCCAGGTTGGATCTTGACCATAGATGGTAGTGGTCCAGGAAGTCCAGTTTTCTCCCAGTATTATTCACTTGTAATGGGCTCAAGAGTGTGATCATAACATGCTAAATACATATCTTTGCTATATGTTTTATGAATGTAGTCAATCAAGTTTAAATTCCTCCGATGAATACAAGCACAAGTTACCATGACAGTCCATTCAAATAAAATTTCTACATGAGCAAGTCTTAGCATCAAAATCAACTACAATTTCATGTCCTCCGTCAGTCATTGTAACTAAATATTTACTCTTTCCAGACCATTGCACAACACAATCACTGCTATAAGCCATTGCCCTAGAAAAACAAACATCATTATCTTTTTTAAATGATCTTATGCATTTATGAAGATAAAAAAATATAGAAAGCTTACTTGTTCACTTTTCTCATTGCATTAGGACATATAGGATTTCCTGCATAACTTCTAGCCATCTTATCTCTTCTATTTTGAATTCTTCTCATGGCACTCTTATGTAACCCCTGCAATATTCCAATTATAGGAAGATCCCTGTACTCCCTTATGCTGTTATTGTATACCTCACAATGGTTATTGACGAACATATCGGACATACATGTAGTCCTAAAACCTGACCTTGACCTTTATGAGATTGGTTTTTCCATCAACAAGTCATGGCATTTTTTGGATAACTATAACAAAATTCAAGTTCATAAATTAAGTATTACTATAAACTAAAGTAGTCAAGTCACTAGATAATTATTAAAAGTACATTTTCAAGCCCTGACGTGTGTTTCTTGGTGGTAGATCTAGCAGCAAGCCACAATAATGTTCTGCACCCAACTCCTTTGTGGTCCTTGTACATATTCATGTACAAGTGCATAACACAAAATCTATGCTCCGCATTTGGTACAATATTAGTAAGAGCATTGATTAATCCTTACAATAAAAAAATATTTATAAGTATGTGGTGCAACATACTTGGCAGCTAATATTAACATGTACAAAACCTCATTACTTACTTTTTGTCTATCTGATGTATAAATGTCCATTCACGAGAATTAATGATTTTAACACCTGGCATTGATTTTTTCACTGCATTTACATAATCCCATAATTGAGTGTATTGTGCTACATGATTGCCCTTTATAACTTATAAAGCTTTTCTTTTGGCCCTATCAACTGCATAAATGCTAACTTCACAGCCCCAATCATTTACAACTTTCCTATGAAATGCATTAAGTGGCCAAGTAGGATTCATCCTTATCTCATTTTCATAATACTCCGCAATCCATTTGGAAGTCATAAATTTTTGTTTGAATGTTGGTGGGCATGTGTGTGTGCTATAATGTCTTCACCTGATAAGTTTTATTATCTTGCATTAGTGAGGCATATATCTTCCACTCACATGCATCTACCTTACAAATATACTTGACCATTTTGCCGTAATTTCTACACTGAACCACTGCTTTCCTCTGCACAATAGCAAGTTTCTGAACTGCTGCTCTAAAAGAATTTGCACTAGAAAACATCATTTCTACCTCAAACTGTGGATTTTTCATATTTGTCCTTTCATTAAACACGGGATAAGAAACAATGTCTTCATCAGTACTATTTGCAGCCATCCTTTCCTCCTCACTATTATAATCATTGTCACTAATATCAGAAACCACTCCCTCGGTGAAATGATCTTCCATGTTACCAACATTCTGTTCTTTTTCTTTCAATTTCTTTCTTTTCTCCCTAAGGGCACATACCCCATCATCTGTACCGTCTATATTAGAACTATGACCATGAAAGCTACCAGCTTCAGCATCACTGATTATATGTGGTTCTAATACACAATCTATATACTTCACATTATTATTCTCCATATTCTCATTTCCCACCATATCAGTAAAATCTTTTCCTATACGCTCAAGCAACAACATTTGCTCTATTTCTTCTTTGTCGTATGCATTTAAATCATCAAAATATTCTAAATTAACTTGAGAAGGATAGTAATCTTGTGTTTGTTCTATGTTGATCGTAAGAGCATACACATACGCCAACCTATTAGAATCAAACCTAGTGCACATATTTACTACATCAACATCTTTACTGATAGAGCAAACCTCAGCACTATTTGGCAATTAATAAGAAAATTGAGTGCAACCCAAATGCCCAAAAGCCTATTCTAACATAGTACTAAGTTCTAAAATTGATATGTCATCACCATCATAATTATCCACATACTTAAATTTGCCACCTATATATTTCCCAAATGTTGCATCAAACTGACCTCCTCCATGTATTTTAATGCTAAACAAATCACTCCCACCTACACAGTTTGGTACATATACATACCCATTAGATTTTTTTTACAAAAACACAAAACCTAGTATGATATGAATATATCCATGAATATACGATCAAAAATATCACAAAAACATCTCTATATCATGGACACACTTTATATTTATTTGAAAACTACAGCATGTAAAAAAAAAAACTACAACATGATTTTTTCTATATAAAAAAGTTGGTATACACAAAGTGCACATGTGTGAAACTTTGTCCACACACCCTGCATTTAACTCTTAAAAATATATTAAATATTTTGATTAATACTTTATACTTGTCGCTTGTGAAATTGTGATTAATTATTAATGGATGCCTTTCCGATTTTATAATAATATAATTTATTCAATTCTATTCTAAAATATATCAAGACACCAACTCAACAACACATTAATATCATAGTATTGTAGTTTGTTATACTTTAATTAAATTAAAACTAAATTTTTTATAAATATTAATGATTTGATATTTATTGCGTACATTTGTTATGGATTCCTAATGAAAAAATAAATAAGATTTTCATATTATTATCATTATTTATTTATTTGTTATCATATATTTAAGATATACAACTTATAAAAATATAGTGATATTAAGTATGAGTGTATCATTGTATAACTGTATGAACAAACGATAATACGAGTTCAAAAAATTGTTTAAATTATGTGAAAAATTAACTATCAAAATATTGTTGACATTAAGTCACAAATAGAATCAAATTATATTTACATATATGTTATTTCACATAATATAAGTGTATTATTTTAAAATTTTATTTATTATTTTTAATAGAAGGAAAAATATTTGCAGATTAAAGTTGAAAAAAATAATTGGATAATTTTTATAAATATTAAGCTAAAACTCGATAAACTCGATAAGAACCCGAAAACTTGAAACCATGTTAAGACTTGATAAGCTCGAAAACTCGCGAACGACTCGAGCTCGACTCGTATAATAAACAAGCTGAACTCGAACAAATATTTTAGGCTCGATTATTTTTAGGCTCGGCTCGATTCGATAAAAAAAACTCGAAGTCGATTGTGCTCGGTTCACACTCGGCTCGATTCGACTCAAATTACAGCCCTAGATGAAAACTACTATTTTAATGGTGATTTTTGAGAAAGAAAAGGAGTGACTCGAGCCAGATCCCCGCACAGCCCAACCCCGGGTCTACCATAGCAAATATAGAACTTTTTTTTCCATCTCAGTTTCTTCACGTGAATCATATAAAAGATGCAAACCGTCCAATTTTAGTTTAACCGTAGAAAAGATATCTTAGCCATCTAATTTTAATAAAATCTAATTTAAAAAAAATATATCATACATACAACTCTATGATAGTTCTCCTTTTATATAACTGATCACGGATAATATTATATTAGTGAGTTAATGAGCAAAAAAGTCTTTGTGGTTTAGGTGTAGGAGTAAATAAGTCCTTGTAATTTAAAAAGGCTCAAATAACCCCTAAAATTTAAATTATTGGTTCAATATAACCCCTATAGTTATAGTTTTTCTTAACCTTGGTTAGAAATATTATTAAATATATAATTATATTAATATATATATATATATATATATATACATATGGTATATTATTAACTATTAATTTTTTATTAATGACATTATTATTTATAAATTAATATATTTTATATATAATTGAATTTTATTAAATAATTTTATAAAATAATAGATAAGTTGTTAAACTATCGCAGCAATATTAAAATACATATATATAACATATTTTTTTTTTGTGTTATATACCTATTAATATATAAATTTTAAACATTTACACATTAGTTTGTATTTTACATTTAAAGTTGACTTACTCGACGAAAATTTATATTTTTTTAATAATTAACTAAATATAAGTCACATTTTAATATTAAATCATAGTACATACATACAAACACACACACACACATACATACATGCACACTTACTTGCATTTTTTTATGATGTATGAATTATTTTTTTGGTGTTTTATTATTTTTGTTTTAATATTGTATTTATTTTATTTGAATTTCTTTTATTTTTATATCAATATTTTTAATTTATTTATAATATTGTGTAGAAATACCTTTATATAATTTTTCACATATTTTTTTGTATTCGTGTATGAAAGAGATAAAATTTATGTATTTTATTTAAAGATAATTTTTAATTAAAATATCAATAATTTTTTTATATATTTTTTCGTGTAACTATATTGTTATGATATACATGAATATTAACATCATAATATTAAAATTAGAATATTTTGATATACATGATATACATGAATATTAGTGTTTTATACGAGTAATATTTTTGGTATTTTATAATATGTTAACATAAACATTAAATTTAAATAATAATTTTTTTTATGTTTTAAAACTATACACTAATTATGGTTTAAAAAAATTAACTAGAGAGGTTATATTGAACTAATAATTTAAATTTTAGGGGCTCCTGCACCTAAACGGGTTGTATTTCACTCATTAACCCTATATTATATCTAAATTATATTATATATAATCTATTTTAAGAATACTACTTATCATATAATTTTATTTAATATAGTTTTACTCAATTTCATCATCATTCAAACTCTTTTATTTATTTAAAATTATGACTTATAATTAAATTTTATGAATATTAATATACAAACAATATTATGTAGAAAAATGTAGAAAGAAATTAATAATAAAATAAATTATCATATTAAATTAAATATTTAAATTATATAAAATATTTAATATATAATTTATTAATATCATCCGTACTTTGTATGAGTTATAAGCTAGTATATCATTAACTTTGAAGAATGAATTGTAACTAATTTTGAAGGAACTGAAAGTTTCTCAATGGAAAGCAGAGTTCTAAAAATCGGTTCTAGGGGGAGCCGCCGCGTATGTGCTAGTCGAGACTGAAACGTCTTGATTTAGTGTTAGATTGATAACTAGACATTTTTTAAAAAAAATCGGCATAAATCGGCATTAGGCGGGTCAGACAGTCAAAATCGAAATTAAGAATTTTTTCAAAAATCAATCAAAATCGATATTAGGTCGTATAAATCGGTCAAAATCGATTTTTTTTAAATTATTAATATTGAACTAGAGGTATTGTTATTTTATTTTTTTAATTATTATTTGTAATATTAGCAATAATTTTCAATTATTAATATATATGTAAGTGATTTAAAAAAATTATATTTTATAGTTAACATAATTATAAAAATTAAAACTAATATTTAAATACATCTGATTAATATCCCGATTAATCCCCGATTTGAATGTATCTACGACTCTATGATAGACAATTATATTTTTAGTTCAATATGTATTGATGCATCATTTTTCACAAAAATATAAATTATAATTTTCTAATTTATTTGATTATATATTTATTTTTATTTAATATAAAATAAAAACACGAAATAGAAATACACAACACAAAATACATGAATTATTTTATAAAATAATGAGAAATATATTGTTTTTCCATCGATGTATAATAAAAGTAATAGTTTTCAAATAATATCAAATATATATCTAATTCTAACAATAACGACATTGATATTTAGAAATAGAGATTATACATGTATGAAAATTAATCAATTATAGCATTTCTAGTAGATTTGTATATACATAAATCTCGAAGAATTTTCCGTTCAAACCAGAAATGTGTAAAATACTGAGGTTTCTCAGAATTTCATTCAATCTATTGAATTAGGCTTAACTTGCTTGTGATTTATTTTTCTTACACAAACTTAGATCTGTCAAAAATGGACCCGATCCACAAATCGGACACATAACACTGCATATTCTACTTTGTATATTCATAACACTGCATATTTTATTTTTGTTTTTTGTTCTTTTAATTTGAATTTTGTTTTAGGTAATTAGAGGGGTAATATTGAATATGAGAGTGATTTGCCATCCATTCGAGCCAATCTGTCACCTGGTTCGGTGCTGATTTCATTCATCAATATTAACAAATATTAATTCATTCTGGATGACACCCGACTAGGTTCAGTAGTTAGACCCCTTCATTCCCGATATCGAGAATCGATTCTCGTGCATTCACTATGGCCGTATGTCCGAGTGATATTGGTTTTGAAGCGAGAATTATTTCAATTAATTCACTCGAACCAACCAGGTTAACACGCTGTCAGGCGGATTTGGATTTCGTTGATCGAAGACGTTTTCTTGACTAACTATGTCAACTATTATTGGTTCACATACATTTGATTTCACAATCTTGTTTTAGCTCAAAATATATGGAACGAGTCATTGGTGTGGACAAGTAATGATTTGAGTGTTGGTGAAGTGGTGATCTGTTTGTTACAATTGAGTTGATTTTTCGATACTATTACATATATTTATTGTGTATATATATATATTTGAATGGATAAATCATGTTTATATATTTGATTGTTGAGATACTAATATTTTGATTTTATGTATAAAATCATTTTTTAAATATCTATTTTTTTTATCTTTTCAATTCGAATGATAATTAATTTTTGTATCATGAATAGATTTATTCACTGGAGGCCATATATGATATCATATATGATGGCTTGTTCGTACTCTCTTAGAGTAATTTTGAGTCATGATCAATACATAAAATGCGTGGAGTTTTATTGCCTTTGAGAGGTAATATTGTACCATTTATGATGGCTGATACATGTCATGTAAAGATGTCTATTTTTTGAATTTTCAGTTACGGCATTAATTTATTAAATGAGTTAATAATAGTGATAACATAAGTGTTTAAATTTACTAGCTAATGTTTAACCTTGCTTTAAATTTATTATTAATATGCTAATCTTTTTAATGAGTATGAGTTACGTTTTATAATTTGTATTAATATTGGTAGTCAACAATTTCAATTTTTTTTATTAACTAATTTGAGGATCACTTTAGATTTACTAGCGTAATTTTAGCAAAAGTTTGAATGATTTTTGGACTATTATTACTCAATATTTGACTATTATTCTCTTATTTGCTTTTTAAACTGTAGTTTAGGCTAATAATTTTGTATTAATGTTGAATGATAAATTTTTATTTTATAAATTTGTCTAAAATATTATATTATTTTATGTTAATTTTAGGTATCTAGCCAAATGGATCTCCTTTAGTTATAATTTTATTTTATTTTTATTATTCAAATAATATTATATTATATATTTTGTGAATATGGTTTTTTCATTTCTTTTTTTCTTAAATGTGGTATTAATTACTTTTTTTGAATTTTTATCGTAAGTGTACTATTTTCACATATTAAAGTTTTGTTATCTAAATTTTCATAGACATCATGTATTTTTTTTGGTTAAATGATAAATTTTTTGAATAAGAGAACGACATTTTATTTTGGTACAACTCAATTTGTGTTGACAAAAAGAAATTGTAGCAATTTCGATTTCTCGCATAAATTCGTTCGAGATGACGATTAGAAAATAAATTAATTTTTATTCAAAGATCAGAATAAATTTAATAATTAAATTGAAATTAAAAAATCAGTACTAAAAAAATACACCACAATTTCAAAATGAGTTGATGACCATCCCGTGAGCAAATATCAAATAAATTTATTTATCCCCACATCAAAATGATGTGATGATCATCCCGGAACTAGAACTAATTCTAAATAATTTTTTTATACCAGTGTTATTTTTGTCCATCATCCTTATTATAAGTTTTTTTTTTTGAAACATATCAAATTTTTTATTTTCTTTTGTAAAAATACATATTTTTATTTTTAAAAATACGATCTATAAAGTTTTTTTTTACAAATATACGGTTTTGCAACTAATGCAACATGATTCAATTAAAATCAATCTAAAATACAACCACAAACAACTTCAAATTTTTTCAAAAAAAGTTGCATTGGTTACAAATTGTAGACAATAAAAGTTGTATTTAATTATTTTTAATTACAGACCATATTTTTACAAAAAATTTAAAAAATAATATAATCACAAAAAAGTTTTAAAAAAATAATATTTTTAATAAATACCCTTGACAATATTGATCCTATACAATAATATGTACATGTAGGTATGCCAAACTGCCAAAAAATCCTCAAGAGGATAAACTAGACACCTCAGGATTCAGATGGTGCTCCATATCTAATTAAAAAAAATGGTTGCAATTTAATCATTTTTTTCCTCTCAACCAGAAACACATGGGATATACATTGCAGAGTCCGCACCAGCTTATCTTACCAGGCATATACTTACTACTATGATTATATAATACACACCAGGCATAACAGTTTAACTGAAGACACACTCATAGAGAATGTTGGGTTTATTTGCAAGAAGAAGAGGAGCCTCTTCATGGCTCAACACCCAAATTACACTAACAAATTTTAGATATTTCTCTTCTGGGGTTCTTCCTGATGTACTTGATCGAACTTCTGAAGCTTTTTCTCGCAATTCTGAGATCATGGGTGGCCTTATTTCTCAACTACAATCTCGAATCAATAAGGTATACTTAATATATTTGTGTGTATATGTATGTATAGGCACACAGTTTAATGGGTCAGTGTTTGATAATGAAGGTAATGGAAGGAGGAGGAGCTGAAGCTGTAGCAAGAAACAAGAGCAGGAATAAGCTTTTACCTAGAGATAGAATTAGTCATATTCTTGATCCTGGTTCTTCATTTCTTGAGCTTCCTCAGGTTCTTTACTTTTTTAACTACCTTGTTTTTGCTTGTTAGTTGTAAATTTTTATTTTTTATTTTTGGGGTTTATGCATATGCCTGATCTTGGATTTGCCTGATTAACTTATTGTAAGTAGGATAGTTTTAATGGTCTTTGATGTTGTAGAGTGAAGGTGATTCATTTGGTGTTTAATGGACTTGTTGGTTTATTAGTCGGAATTGATTTGGATATGGTAATTGGTAGGCCTATTGTCACAATGAGACAACGAGTGCTCGGTGGAGTGGCTGTGAGCTGTTTGTTAAAATGAGCAACAAAAGGGTCTGATATTAGATAAATTGTGTTGGTGTAATCTGTTTTTTAAAGAGGTAAGCGGGTTTGTTTAAATGAGCTCTTCCTTCTGTGAGAATTTGAAGCTGTAACCTTTTCATGAGGAGGAGGAGATAGACCTTTACCACTAGGCTATCCCCAAACTATTATTGGTGTAATCTTGGTTTGGTGAATTATTCAATAGTTTGGTTTATTTAAAGTCCTTTGTTTTATACATACACACATATATATATATATATATATGCTGATACACAACAATATTTCATAAGGGTTAAATATCACTTGGCTCATTGACTTCATTCAAAAATATCAGTTTCATCACTAACTACTAATTTGACTCATTTAACTCACTGATTTCGAAATTTTTATCAAAGCTATTTTCCGGCCACCTCAAGCATTTTCCGACAAAACAAAATATGCCCAGAAAAATCCAAAAATAATTTATATGTTACTCTGACTTTGAACCTCCTAAACTTAGAATTATCGAAATCAAACTCAAAACTCAAAATCGAAATTAAATAAAATCTCACCCAAAAATGAAAATCTTCGAAACTTATTGATATGGGTGTATTTAGAAAGATCTTGTCGAGTAGATGAATTTGAGTATATGGTTGATGGGTTTTGAGATTCAAAATCACAAGAAAAATCGGTTTGATTTATGTATATATATGAAGATTTACCCTGAAAATCTTTGAATGAAGTGGTCGGAAAAGGAGTTTAATAAAAATTTCGAAGTTAGTGAGTTAAATGAGTCAAATTAGCGGTTAGTGATGAAACTGATATTTTTGAATGAAGTCAATGAGTCAAGTGATATTTAACCCTATTTCATAAAGGGTTAATTATCAAATAGGTCACTTGCTGCATCCAAATATATCAAGTGAGTCATTCATTGCAAAAATGATTCAATTTAGTCACTAATTTAAAATTTTGTATCAATTTGATAATTGAAAACTTAAAAATTTGTATCGGCTTAGTCATTCCCAGATGGTCTCTGTGATACAGATTTTCAAATTAGTGACTAACTTGAGTCATTTTTTCAATGAGTGTCTCAGTTGATAAATTTTGATGCAAGGAGTGACCTAGTTGATAATTAACCCATTTCATAAATGAAGTCCTATCAGATCCCCATATATGCAGCCTTACCCTTATATCTTCAGTCTCTTTATCTTTTATGAAGAAGCCGTCTGCGGGTTCCAATCCGTCCTACGACTTATTTGATAGCAAGTAAACATTGTGTGAAAATAGGTAAGTTATGTTTAGAAATCATTCATAGTTCCGTTACGTCAAATATATTCTTCTGATCTTCCAAGTACACTTTATCTGATGGTATTAGATTGTCATTTTCAATAAGTGTAGCAACAGAGAAATAACGTCATGTTGTCAGATCCTTCTTGGATGACATTGTTACAAAATTATTGTCAAATAAATTGGAACTTGTATAGTTGTATTGATCTTGAGTGCCTTGTTTTTTCTGTGTTTGATTATATGGTTTCTATGGTAAGCTTGCAGGATATGAACTGTATAAAGAACCATTACAATCTGGAGGGATTGTTACTGGAATAGGAGCAGTTCATGGCAAGCTTTGTATGTTTGTTGCGAATGACCCTACAGTGAAAGGAGGGACTTACTATCCCATCACTGTAAAGAAACATCTTAGGGCACAAGAGATTGCAGCTCGGTGCAGATTACCATGCTTATATCTTGTGGATAGTGGAGGTGCTTTCCTTCCGATGCAGGCTGAAGTTTTTCCCGACAGAGATAATTTTGGAAGAATATTTTACAATCAAGCAATAATGTCTTCAGAAGGCATTCCCCAAATTGCACTTGTATTGGGCTCTTGCACGGCTGGCGGGGCTTACATACCTGCAATGGCTGACGAAAGTGTGATGGTAAAGGGAAATGGAACTATCTTCCTGGCTGGACCTCCACTCGTGAAGGTTACTTTATGACATTTTGGTGTCAATGCCTAATTCAGTAACCTTAACGTCTATTCTACTTAAGTATTTTGATCTCTTTTTTCTATGTGGAGTCGAAAAAGTATACAAACAAAAGATACAATATATATGGGTTTTATATCAATCTGGCCACCCATCTCACAAAAAAATATCAAGTAGCTACCCAATCTCCACGACGACTCATTTAAGCCACTAAAGTGTCAAAATATATCACTTCATTATTTTTTTTTTAAATTAACGATTAAGGTAAAAATTGTGATGAAGTGTCAAGTATTTATATCAAACTTATATTATACTTGAATATTATGGTTCATCCTTATATTTTTTAAGGGTTAATCGTTAATTTTTTTTTGAAAAAAGTTAGTGAAATAATATATCTTAACAGTTTAGTGGCTTAAATGAGTCGCTGTGGAGATGCGGTAGTTGCTTGATATTTTTTTGTCCTTTATGGCTTCATGTGGCAGCACATTTCTGCAAATTTCTACTAGATACCAGTGAGTTATAATTTTAAGAAATTATTTGGCAGGCTGCTACCGGAGAAGAAATATCTGCTGAAGATTTAGGAGGTGCAACCGTGCATTGTAAGACATCTGGTGTTGCAGACTATTTCGCCCAAGGTAAACCCGTGGTTTTCATCCGTTCTCTAATATTATGGCCTTTAAAATGATGATCTCCTCTGTGAAGCTCTTTTGAAATGCTGGAACTGAATGAGCTTTATGTCTTTGGCCTAAAATAAGTTTTTGGCATAGCATTTATATTTTATTATAAATATGTATATTATTGAAAGTCGGGGGTAACAGAGGTTGGATTGAACACCTAGTTTGTTTGATACCTTACTCATGGATTCATTTCTATGATACTTGTGATGATGCTGAAGTAAATAGTTGATAGTTTGTATTCTTACATTTACGTGGGCGAAAATGATTTAAATAGTCGCCTTTATAATTTTATAATGAATCAATAACTTTTTGCTTTAATAGGGAAATACAAGGTAAATGGATGTAAAGCTATTTCTACCCCGAATTATTTTTGATATATAGTAGTTATGCCAATTTTGCAGATGAACTACATGCACTTAGCATAGGTAGGAACATCATTAAGAACTTGCACATGGCTGCAAATCACAGATTGGAAGATGGATCAAGACGTAGTAGTCCTGATTACAAAGAACCGTTGTATGATGTAGAAGAGCTCCGGTCCATTGCACCAACAGATCTTAAACAGTCTTTTGACATTCGATCTGTTATTGCTCGTGCAGTAGATGGAAGTGAATTTGATGAGTTCAAGAAACTTTATGGCACTGTAAGGGCAATATAATCTCTTAAATCATTATATATTTCTACAGCCAAAGTTGGATAAAGGATTTAAAAGCCCAACACATCAAAAGGATTTGAAATCAATTTCAAAATCAAGGGCTAGGGCTAAAAGAAAAAAAACAAATACACTATATTATATAGCATAGTGTAAGGATTTTTTTAATTACAAAAATGCCCTTGTATATCACATGAAAGATATGCGGCTGGTTTTTTTTTGCTCAAAAAGCTTCTGATATATTATATAGCGTATGCCTGATTTTGGGAAAAAGACCCAGTTTATCTTCTTTTATTTTGTAGATCGAAAATTTAAAATACAACTGAAAAAAGCCAACACCAATTCTAGCCATTATCTTGTGAAGTTCAACCAATTACTTTAAAATCAAATGCGTTTAAGCTCTTTTTTGTGTTTTTGTATATTCTTGTATGAATCCTTGTGTGTAATGTGTGTATGTATGTATGTATCTTTTTACATGCACTTCAATAAATATTATGAAGGTATATACAAAGTTGTGTTTGTAGTGCTACTACAAATCACTTTATAAGTAGTTTAAATTATGTTATCTTGTTATTCATAACATAATTGAAAGAGTTTGGCATCAATTTGACTTGTTACTCAAAAATTAACTTAAATTAAGTTATGTGAAGGTATCTGGATACTGTTAATATATATAGATACTGTGAGTTTTTGACAAGATGTCTTTTGACAAGAGATTGAACTGGTGAAGTATGAAATTTTGTGGAAAAAAAGATGAAAAGGCTATTTGTAAATTGAAGATAATTGCAAGTCCAAGGAGAAGTAATAGCCACTTATTTTAAACAGATTATAAGTTCTCTTTTCTTTCCAACATACATGTTCTTTCACAACTGTATCTTAATTTGATACCTCACAATGTATATTTCTATTGTGCTTTTACAGACGCTCGTCACAGGCTTCGCTAGAATTCACGGAAACCCTGTAGGAATTATCGGAAACAATGGAGTTCTATTCAATGAATCTGCGTTAAAAGGAGCCCATTTTATTGAATTATGTACTCAACATAACATTCCTTTGGTCTTTCTACAAAACATTACAGGGTTTATGGTATGCAATCCAACTATTGTTACTTTCTGCCTTGATGACTGTAGCAAAATTCTGCATTAATATATTCACTATAATATGTAATGCAAGAACCAGATGATTTGATAAAATCACAACTTCCTCTTGAAATAAATAACTTCATTGTATATTTTTTTTTTGATTAGACATATATGATATATGTTTGATCTTTATTATCTACGGAAAGCAAAGTGGTCTTTACTTTATTTTTCAGATATGTTTTGATATTAGTTATCTTCAGAAAGCTAAGTGATCTTTACTTTAATTTTAGATATGCTTTAAAGTAATATGATTTTTTCGGGACTGGTGATTTGGCTTTGCATGAGATATTGTTCGAGTCAGAACTTTATCTCAGATTTTTTTTGTTCATCCCCTTAAAAATATTGATTTTTATCCGGTTATCTTTCCATATATTGATTATTGCATCAGCTGTTTTTAACAGTATGCCTCGTAAGTAAATATTGTCTAAAGAGATTAAGCAATACTTCTTATGTATGATAGAGGACATTTTCATCATCTGGTAGGTTGGCTCAAAATCAGAGGCAGGTGGTATAGCTAAAGCTGGCGCAAAAATGGTGATGGCCGTTTCTTGTGCAAAGGTAGGTTTTCTAGATGGATGTTGTACCGTCTTAGATATTAGTCTCGTAGACTCATAGTGCTACTTCTTGCAGTTGTATTATAATTTAATTTCTCTATAATTTATAATACATATATATATTCTACTAGTTGAGTTGTTATTATATGTGATGTCGCATGTTGATCACTGATTCATAGGGATGGCAGTGGATCGGGTTCGGGCGGGTTTTGTGAAATCCAAATCCAAATCCAAATATTTTCGGGTTTTAAAATTAAATCCAAATTCAAAAATAAATATCCAAATCCAAATCCATCGGGTTTCAGATCGGGTTTCTGAGTGTAATCAATATATATATATATATATCGGATTTTTTTCGGGTTTCGGGTTCGAATCGGATTTCGGATCGATATGCCTCAAATCCAAATCCAAATCCAAAAATTTTCAGGTTTAAAAATTAAATCCAAATCCAAAAAATCGGATTCGGTAAATCCAAAATTTCGGGTTTCCGATCGGATATCCGTCGAATCGGATTTTTTTGCCATCCCTATTCATTTATGTTGTGGCTAGCATCAGAATTCAGTTTATGTAATATAGTAAAAAGTATTTTAATCCCAATTTTTAAATAATATTTCTGCCAGGTTCCCAAAATTACCATAATTGTTGGTGGAAGCTTCGGTGCTGGGAACTATGCAATGTGTGGCCGTGCATATAGTCCTGACTTTATGTTCTTTTGGCCAAATGCTAGGATATCTGTGATGGGGGGTGCTCAGGTAATGAACGCATGTCGAATTTTTATATGATATTTTCTTTGTGAAGGCATGCAAAGATACAGTATATAAAGATAAAGCCAGTAACCTTTTTAGGGGTTATTGTTCTACTTAGGTCTATGTCAATTCAATGATCAAGCATTCTAACCCATGCCAATAGTAACATGATTTTCCAAGCTTTGCTTTGTAATTGTCATGTTTTGGCTGTTTCCATCTATCACAACATAATATAGCCTCTCCATCAACTTTTTTTGGTACGAAGATGCTATGTATAAGATGTTCTTGGCATTTGTCTTGCGACATTTGTCTTGCCTGCTTCTTGGTGGCTGAAATTAACTGCAAAATATTCTTAGGCCCTATAGTCCAAAAATTCTACCTGGCAAATAGTATATGCCCCCATCGACCAGTGGTAAGCATCAATGTCTTCCAGATATATAAATATGATTCCATGAAAAACATTTAGAACCACAAAATATTTCAAATTTCTAATGTTAAGACTTAGAGTTGATTTATCTAACCACTTGCCTTCTACGAAAGATAAAGAATTTTACATTATTCAAATTTATTGATACAAGTTTACTAATTTTGGAAAAAATTGTTTTATTTGTCTCTCCTTTCTACTGCCTAATTTATTTAGAGTACCAAAGTATTGTACATTGACTACAGTCTATCCAACCTTTTGTCATTGCATGTTTCATGAAAAAAAATTACTTTGTCTTTGCTTTATAGGCTGCTGGTGTGTTGACTCAAGTAGAACGGAGCAACAAGAAGAAAAGGGGGATTCAGGTAATAAACTGCTTGTTTGGTACTGGTTTCCTTCTTCCAAACAGATCACTCATTTCAGCCTGTACACATACTATTCGGTTTGAAGTTAAACATCATGTACTCATATGTTGTCTTACACATGGGACATTCTTTGCAGTGGACAAACGAAGAGGAAGAAACCTTTAAAGCCAAAGTTGTGGAGGCATACGAAAAAGAGGGCAGTGCTTATTACTCCACAGCAAGACTTTGGGATGATGGCATCATTGATCCTGCTGACACTCGGAAAATTTTAGGACTCTGCTTGTCAGCTTCTACTAACCGTGCCCCTGAGTGTACGAAATTTGGGGTGTTCAGAATGTAATGCATCTCTGTATCTCATACTGGCTCAATTCAACCTTTTTGCAAGTCAATCAAATATTTTATATCTATTATGGAGCAGTGAATGCCCGCTCTTATGATGCTCAGATATAAATAGACATGCTACGATGATAGATTGATAGGTGTTCAAATACAAATTATCTCATTTTACGAACTGTACTAAAAGAGTAACAGTTGTAATATATATTTAATGATTTTTTAGTAAATATTTTATTTGTAAATTATTATTCTATTTACTAGCAATATGTCCGTGCGGCATTTTTTAATTTTAATAAATTCAAATAAAAAGGCAAAAATATTTTAATATAATCTATAAAGAAATATATTATATCATAAAAATGTTATTGAGGGAATAAGATAGAAATATTAAATATGAATTATTATTATTATTATGTCACATATAGGTATAAATAAAATATATTTTTATAATACTAAAAATAACAAAACCAACTACATATTTTCGTAAGTACCCAAAATTTTAGACATGAATGTTAAAACATATTCTCACCGTATCATCCATTTCTCAACACTTTTTTTTTATGTTCCACCCATTTGTTAACATTTCCTAGAATAATTTATTTTCTTTTACAAAATTTCATAGGTTCCACCACTTTATTTTTACTTTTCTCTCTTTTCTTCCATTTTCTTTATTTTTCTTAGCGTCCACACCCACCCACCCAAATGTTAACAATTATACAATTATTTTAAGGAATTACACAAAATATATTGCAATGTTGTTATATAGTTAACATTAATATATAGAATCTTAAGTAATTGATAGATACACTTTATTATATAAGTAATTGATAGATACACTTTATTATATAAAAAACACTAGTGGTATAATAGTTTTTTATTAGCCAATAAACCATTATATTAAAATTGGATGATACAATAAACTGTTAATTGTAGGTAACATTTTTTCCTCCGACATCTCTTGAGTACATTTTTTTCTAATGATTAATAATATTTAATTTATTTTATAATATGAATGTAAAATAAAAATATAAGTAATTGATTAATAAATTTAGTATATTATAATATATGATAATAAATAAAGTAAAAATTATTGAAAGAATATAAATTTATTGACTTGCTTATTTTTTATTTTTTTTAAATAAAATTTAAGTCGATTAACTTTCATTATTGATATTTTAATTATTTCATTTATAATTTTATAGAAAACAATCAAGGAATAATACTTATAATTGATACCATTTTAAAATTAAAATATGAAATCATGAAAAATCCAATGCAATTTCTTTGATGGGTTAAAACAAACTAAAACTTAAATCGAATACTAAATGACTCAGAAAAGAAATAAAATAATTGACAAAAACTATCGAACCACCTCTTCATTAACAATTCAAAAGCCTTCTGTTAAAACTGATGATTTGTAAATTGCAGAAAAAACCTGATATCGTCGTGACTGAGAAGATTGCAATGAAGATCATAATTGACATTTTGATGTCACGCCTTGGTAAAAAAAATCAAACACAAGTCAATCGCTGAAATTCCTATTCTGATACCATGTTAAAACATATGATTTGAAGCTTAAACTAAGCTATTGAGAGTGTATTATTGCAGAGAAGAAGAGAGTCATCACTGTTTCATTACTCAGAAATTACATTAATACATCTGGTTGTTACAATCACTCATAGCTATCTATATAAACTTGCGCTCTAACTAACACCCATACTAACTTTGTATCTATATCTAGAATATACAAGTGTGTGAAAGTGAGTAGAGGTGAGTGGAGGGAGTAACTAACTCCTTGCTGAGCTGGCAGAGTTAATTACACCAACACCCCCCTCAAGTTGGGAGGTCAGAAATGTGAAATCCCGACTTGGATAAAAGATGATGAAACTGTGGTGAAGGAATACTTTTGGTGAACAAGTTTGTCAACTGAGATTGTGTATGAGATTGTGTAGGAAGATAAGTTAATTGGATCAGACCCTCCAAAACTTTATCCCGTGTGAAGTGACAATCAATGTCAATGTGTTTAGTACGTTCATGAAACATCGGGTTCTTGGCAATGTGAATGGCAGACTAGTTATCACAGTGAAGTGTAACATGCTCAAGATTATCAACACCCATGTCTACAAGTAGTCGAACAAGCCAAGTAACTTCAGAAGCAGCTGAAGCCATAGCCTTATACTCAGCCTCAGATGAAGATTTACTGATTGTGCTTTGTTTCTTAGATTTCCATATAACAGGAGAACGACCAAGGAGTAAAATGTAACCAGTAATGGACCTTCTAGTGTCTAGACAAGATGCCAAATCAGAATCAGTGACAGCTTGAAGTTTGAGTTGGGCATCAGCATGAAGAAGGATTCATTGGCCAATTGAATGATTGACATAGCTCAAGGTGTGTTGTAAAGCAGAAAGGTGTGATGTTCTAAACTGTTGCATAAATTGACTGAGTGACTGAACTGCATAGGCCAAATCAGGCCTGATATGGGTTAGAAAATTCAATTTCCTAACCAAGGACCGATACAACTCAGGATTTGGAAGTAAGGACCCTTTATCACTACAAAGTTTGAGGTGTAAAGGTAGAGGGGTAACTGCCTTTTGGGACAAGTCCAACTGACAACCTTCAATAAGTTCTAAGTTAAACTTCTTCTGACTAAGAAACAAACCTAGGTCTAAATGACTGACTTCAATTCCCAGAAAAAAAATAAGCTTGACTAGATCCTTAATACTGAATTCCTGGTGAAGATAAGTCTTCAAAGTCTGTATAGCTATCTACATATACTACAGCAACACAAATTAGACCATTTTCTTTCCTAATGAATAAGCTGTAATCATTTTTAGATTGAACAAAACCTAAAAAAAGTAAAGCAGACAACAATTTTTCAAACCACTTTCTAGAAGCTTGCTTAAGTCCATAAATGGATTTAAGCAATCAACATACTTTATTGCCAGGGTTGTCAATACCTCCAGGAACCCTTATATAAACTTTTTCACTTAATTTACCATGTAAAAAGGCATTGTTGACATCTAATTGATGCAATGGCCATTTCTTACTAGCTGCAATAGCCAACAAACATCTCACAGTAGCCATCTTGACAACAGGGGAAAATGTTTCCTCATAGTCAATACCATACTTTTGATTGAAACCCTTGGCCACCAACCTTGCCTTACACCTTTTTAAAGAACCATATGCCTTTAGTTTCACCTTATACACCCATTTGCAGCCAATGACTTTCTTACCAGTTAACAAATCTACCAATTCCCGGGTTTTGTTCTTGTGTAAAGCCTGAATTTCTTTATTGATTGCCTCTGTCCAAAGTGGGTCTTTGGCAGCTTCTTTGTAGTTAGGAGGTTCATGAATATCACAGAGATGATAAATGAAGGCTTTGGTTGACAGGTAGAATGGAATCAGCCTGCACTAAATTACACCAATGTTCTCCAAGTTGAGAAGAAACAACATTACAGTGGTAATCTGTGAGGTAAGATGGGGGCCTGGAAGATCTAGTGGAATGTCTCATAGGAGGTGTAATGTAAGAACTGATATCAGTGACAAGAGAAGAATCCTTGGTTGATGAAGAACCAAAACTAGTAGAAGGAATATAAGAAACTGGTGAAGGAACATGAGGAGTAATTGGAGGATGCAAAACAAAATCAGGAAAATAATATGAATCAATAGTGTCTAAAGGAGGAACATGAGTCATGGCAGATAAATAAATTGTAGAAGGATAAGAATCAAATTTTGAAATATGAGTGAAATGATATGAAAAATGTTTCTCATGGAAAGTAACATCCCTGAATGTGATAATTTTCTGAGAAGCCAAATCTAAAATCTTATAACCTTTGGTATGGATTGTGTAACCTAAGAAAATACCAGGTTTGGCCCTAGGGTTAAATTTAGTTCTCTTAACCTTGAGAGTAGAGTAATAGCACAAACAACCAAATGTTCTAAGATGATCCAAATATGGTACTGTGTTATATAATTTGAAACAAGGTGTGCAATTATCAATACTTTGTAAAGGCATTCTATTGATAAGATATGCAGCACATAAAACACAATCACCCTAAAACTGACTACGTACTTTAGATTGAAAGAAAAATGATCTGGCAGTCTCCAATAAGTGTCTGTGTTTTCTCTCAACCACCCCATTATGTTGGGGTGTGTAAACACAACTTCTTTGGTGGATAATACCCTTCTGTAGACAAAATGCTTGCAAGAAACCTTCACAGAACTCTTTAGCATTATCAGACCTTTGGGATTTGATAGTAGTCTTAAATTGATTCTCAACATGATAAGAGAAGTTTTGCAAGACAGTAGTAACCTCATTCTTGAGTTTTAATAGATGAACCCAAGTGTATCTATTAAAATCATCCACAATTGTTAAAAACTGATTAAAACCATCCGAAGTCTTACTTTTATATGGACCCCAGATATCAATGTGAAGCAATTCAAAACCAACAGTAGTTTTGATACAACTATGAGAAAAAGAAGATCTAGATTTCTTAGCTGCACGGCAGATTTGACATATATTATCTTGCATACAAGTTTTAACACCAAGGTGAGGATGAACAAGCTTTAGTTGAGCAAAAGAAATGTGACCAAGTCTGAGATGCCACTTCTGTGCTTCTGTGAATGAATTACAATACACATTGGAAATTTGAGGAGGAGAAAACTTTTCAGCTTCAACATTGTAAAGTCCAACCTTCTCATTACCAAGAAGAATTGACAGCTTCTTCTTCAAATGGTCCTGAACAAAACACTTGTCATTAGTAAACACTAACTAACAATGCATATCTTGACATAATCTCTTGACTGATATCAAGTTAAAGTGAAAATCAGGAACATGAAAGATATTTTGAAGAGAAATTTGATCAGTGAATGAGATGCTTCCAATATGTAAGATTGGAATCTTCCTACCATCTGGAACAATTATAGTATTGTTACTTCCCTCAAACTTTGTATAAGTATCAAATAACTCCAGGTTGGCACATATATGATTTGTGCAGCCACTGTCCATTATCCAGCCAGTGTTTTTACTTGATAATAAAGAGAAGTTACCTACAAGTAAATCATGTGCTGAGGAAGTTTTAGTGGAAGAATCAGAGACTTTCTGTTTAGCCAATTCATGAGCTTTGTGTACATATCAACCGAAATACTGGGATTGACAGTATTAGTAGTGTTATAAGACTGAGAAATTGCTACAAACTTTCTATCTTTAGATCCTTTGAAATTCTGTGGATAACCATGCACTTTGAAGCATCTTTCTAAGCTGTGACAGTCATTCTATAATGTGTTTAGTAATATTGAGGCTTCTTGCCTGTAGGACCAGAATTTCCTGAGTTTCTTGCAAGTTTGTAAGAGACATAATTGAACCTTCTTTTGTCAACATAGAAGGCCATAGATTCAGACTGAACTTGTGTTTGAGATAGTTCCTTATGTCTTTCTTCTTGAGCAAAGAGCCTGTAGGCATTATTGACATTTGGCATAGGATGTTGTATCAATATACTGCCTCTCACAGCTGAGAACTCATCATTCAGTTTCATCATGAATTGTAACATTCTTTGCTCTTGTTGCATCTGATTAACCCTTTGTTCAAGATTGCAAGTACATTTCTGACAAGTGCATTGAGGTGGAGGATTTGCATTACTGATGCCATCCCAAAAAGTCTTAATTTTGGTTAAAAATTTAGAAATCTTATCAGTTCCTTGATTTAACTCTATTAATTATTGTTCAAATGAATACACTTATGTCATAGAAGTGTATCCAAACCTCTCTTCCAAATCGATCCATATCTCTCTAGCGGTCTTTAAGAACAACACACGCTTTGCAATCACATCATATAGGTTAAAAATCAACCAAGAACATACCAAATCATTACATCTTTCCTAGGCTTCGAACTCAGTAGAAGCTAGATCAGGTTTAGCTATGCTACCATTAAAGAATCCTAGTTTGTTCTTAGCAGAAAGAGTCAAAATCATAGCTCTCTTCCAATTGTTAAATCCTTTTTCATTGAATTTCACATAAACTAACTGCGTTGAACTTGCATTTGAAGAATGAATGAAGTAAATACTATTCGGATCCTGGCTTGGAGCCCTAATATTTCTGTTATCTCCCATGTTTTTACATAGAACTCACAAAATTCACAGAAAACATAGTATCGCAGAGAACTAACACAAATCTGATCAAGAAAATGTGAGGATTCTATGCAATCATCAACATAACAATAACATAACACGAATTGATACTAACTTGGAACTTAAAACACATTGATCTCTTAGAAAACAGATGAAATCTTGAAGAAATCGCAAGAACAATACAATAAATTGCAGGTTTACAAATGTTAGATTAAATAATCAGGATGGAGATACTGATCAGGATCAGGATCTGATCAGTATCAGGATCTACATTAGGAGCAGCATTAGAACTGGAGTCTCAGGATCTACTACATCAGGATCCGCATTTGACAGTTATGGAAAGATAAGGCATGCGGATATTGTGGAGTAGATTGATACCATATTGTAGCTGTTTGTTAAAGATATTAATTGTAACAGATTGAGTAATATCTTTGTAACAAATAGAGCAGCTGTGTGTGTATATAAACACGGTTAGGTTTACTCTTTAATATAGTAGATGACACACGAGTATCTGATAACCTAGCAGCTTTTGATAATACTTGTACATTATCAAGAGAGTTTTGTAATAGCTTTATAATCAATAATAAAGTTATTATTGCTTTTATTTCACTTGTGTTCATATTGTCGATTACATTACTTAATTATATTCATAATTAATCATTGTTTCTGGGAAAACAACAAATGAAAAAACCTGATATCGTCGTGACTGAGAGATCGAGATCGAATGCTGAAGATTGCAATTGACATTTTGATGTCACAACTTGGTAAAAAGAATCAAACACAAGTCGATCGCTGAAATTCCTACTCTGATACCATGTTAAAACAGATGATTTGAAGTTTAAACTAAGCTATTGAGAGTGTATTATTGCAGAGAAGAAGAGAGTCATCACTGTTTCATTACTCATAAATTACATTCATACATCTGGTTGTTACAATCACTCATAGCTATCTATATAAACTTGTTCTCTAACTAACACCCATACTAACTTTGTATCTATATCTAGTATATACAAGTGTGTGGAAGTGAGTAGGGGTGAGTGGAGAGAGTAACTAACTCCTTGTTGAGCTGGCTGCTGAGCTGACAAAGTTAGTTACTCCAACATCTTCCTCATGTACCAGGCTCCACCGAACCCAACCTCATACCAAGACTCCATATGTAGATTCTTCCAAAGGGAGCAACTATATCCACCATTTTATTCCAAATAGTGTTGGGCTAAGTATATTGCTCGAGTATTACAGTCTTCATTCACCGTTTATGGCAAAATGGACATCCTGTACAATGAAAGTATATATATAAACAAAAATATTCATGCTTAGCAAAAATAAAATATTCATTAAAGATCCAGCATTACAAGTCGGAGAAATAACAAAACAACCAAACTTGCTCACTTTGACAATCATACAACTGAATATGTTAAAAGAACTTTCTTTAACTTCATTCTGCGTCTTCCTATGAGCCTCATTTCAAAATATATAGGATGTAAAGAACATATAAGATGAAATTGGTACCCGATTTTGAATTCTTTTGAATTTGTAATCAAAAGATGATTATATGTGTGGTGTTGAGGTTATACTGAATTCAAAATTTTATAAGAACGGGAGCACGGCAAAATAATAGGCGCAAGACATGTAACTACGCTGAAAGTACTGAAATATAATTCGGATTATTATCCGATGATAACGGGTAACCAGGTAGGATGAAATGACTAAAAAGGACAATAAATATTATAGGTATAATTCAAAATATAAGGGTAATGTTAGTAATTTTTAGGAAACAATACTCGGAATTAAGAGTACATTGATTGATTTATTGAAATTATTTGGCGAA
This sequence comes from Oenanthe sinensis, assembly GCA_028671895.1. Classification (NCBI taxonomy): domain Eukaryota; kingdom Viridiplantae; phylum Streptophyta; class Magnoliopsida; order Apiales; family Apiaceae; genus Oenanthe; species Oenanthe sinensis. The sequence goes on from CM053795.1 coordinate 20,173,731, forward strand.
TTCAGTTTTTTTAATGAGATGGTGCATATGTTAGTGGCCGTTTGAGGTTCCTTAAATTTAAAATAATTATTTTTTTCATATTTTTCTTTACATATTTTAATTTTTTTTTAAAAATAAATATTTATTTTAAAATTTTAAAACTAAATATTATTTTCAAAATAATAAATGAGTTACCTATTCTGCACATTATTCTGTATAAATAACTTATATGTGGATAATAATTATTTTAAATATTCAATTCTATCGAAATTGAAATATATTTTCAATAATGTAATAGTAGTATACGAGAATACGAGATGTTTAATAATTGTTTAAATAAAAGTTTATAGTCTATGCGACTATGCAAGCATTCCTGAATTCCAACCTTACTCCGAAAATAAAACACATTAAAAATATTATATTATACTATGTTATATTATTACAATTAAAACAGTAAAAATTTGATCAATCGGCTAAACTCAAATTATATATATATTAAATAAAATAACATTTTATTTAGTATACCTAACTTTTACGGAATCAAGATATATATAAATTTATATCAAATCAAATTTAATTTATTATAAATAAGTTTGAATTATTATCAAATTAAATTTATAATTAATTAATTATCATACATTTTCTCAATAAATTTAGATAAAAAAATATTATATATTTCAACATAAGTTCTTGAATATATAAAAATTTTATGTTAAAAACTAATAAAAAATATAGATTGTTAAATCTGCGTCAAATCCATATATTGTATAATTTATAAAATTATATGCAAAATAATGAAAGTAATAAAAATTTTAATAGAATAATATCTATTTCACACCATTAGTCATCAACTCGATTAATTACCAGTATTTATTGGTAGAGATACGGGCCGAAACATTTGAGACGGATAATAATTATCATCTCTACTATCTTAGTATTAAAATTGTCAAAAAATAAATAAATTTGTTTAGTTATTAATACGAGTATTAATTTATAGATATTTCAATTAATCAAGGATGAAGTAAATAACTTCCCATAATACTTTCGAAAAAATTGCATTTCACTTACTTTGTTCAACCATATAACTTAGTAAAAATTTTATATTCCTCTGAAAATTAAAATACTTAAATATTAGTAAATTATGAGTACAATTCTATATTTTAATTAAAATTTAATTAAAAGAGTGTATTTGAAATTGAGTGAGACACAAAAAGACTATAACAGTCAAACATTTGTCAATATAAAAGTATACATAATATAGATATAGCACAACAATAAAATTTAATTATTATAAATAAAATAATACTATTATTTAAATATATTAATTAATTTTAATTAATAAGCTATGATTTTAAATAAATTAAAGAGTTTGAGCAATGAAAAAATTGAAAAATGTTAACAAATTGTAAGTACAACTGTATATTTTAATTAAAAGAGTGTGTTTGAAATTGAATAGTAGAGTGTATTTGAAGTTGAGTGAGAAATAAAATAACCGGACCGGACGACGGATGGACCAAATATTTGCCTTTACATCTTTAATAATAATAGCTTATAACTGGTGCAAAGCACATGCGGTTTTAATAAATTATATATTAATTATTTTATATAATTTAAATATTTAATTTTAAATTTTTTTATTATATTCATTATAATAATATAATATATAATAAAAATTATTTCATATAAATAAAATAATAATATTATTTTAATATTCATGATATTTAATTAATAAGTTTTAATATTCATGAGATTTAATTAATAAATTATAAATTCAAATAAATTGAAGAGTGATATGAGTTAAAAGTAAGCCCTACAGACACAATTAATGTAGCATTAATTAGACCTAGTTTGGTCTAAAAGGGAGACCCATTTAATGTGGCTCGAAACCCTAATTATTATAAATTTGTAATTAATTAATTATCTAAATACATAGCTAATTAATTATGTCCAACTACATATAAACTACTCCAAGGAGTAACTCCCAAGACACCTCAATGAACAAGAAAACATATTCTTACATGGAAACTACTTCTATCACAAAAATGATCCAGAATCCTTCTAGGAAATGTTTTACCCCCCATCAAGATTCCTAAACATACTCTAATTCTTAGCCTCTCTACGTCTATATAAAGGGCATAACCCATCATTCTTAGAACTACGTCTGACTTGATTCTCAACACACACTGAGATACGTAGGCATGTTGTGAGGGCCAAACTAAGCTACGAAATACAAGTGTAGCCATTAAAGCTTGATAAGCTCTGACACACAACACAATTAATACACTCTAATTTTTAATCCATAACAAAGAGTTTGAGCAGTAATAGAAGTGAAATGAGATATGTTATTAGATTGTTGTACAAAAAGAGAATTCACCGATGATAGAGTTATATGTAAAATATACATGTTTTAAAATTAAATTATAATTATATCATAATTGCATAAAAAGAATTGTATAAAAATAGGACTTACGATTTACGAAAGATAAAAAGAGTTCTGTAAAAAGGGGACTTACCGGACGGACGACCAGCCGACCAAAATTTTGTCATTACGACTTTAATAATATAGTTTAAATAATATAGATTAATAAGTTATGATTTTAAATAAATAATAGAGGTTGAAGAATTAGAAAATGTAACAGGTTAGTAGATTATAAGTACAACTGTATATTTTAATTAAAAAAATGTGTTTGAAAATTTAATTAATAAGTTATGATTTAAAATAAATTAAAAATGTAGAGCAATGAGAAAATTGAAACATATTACTAAATTGAAAGTATAACTGTATATTTTAATTAAAAAATATGTTTGAAATTAAGTATAAAATAAACATATGCATTTGAAATTGAGTGACAGACAAAATGACCGGACCGGACGACGGACTGTACATTTCGTCTTACCGCTTTAATAATATATAATATAGATGGTATAGATTACAAAGATCAAAGATGTCATTTAGCTAGAGCTCGCAATCATATCATTTCGCGTACTCATATATCTAAAATTGAAAACGACCCAAAATCATTTCGTGTACTTATTTAACCGATCTGAATATGAAACGAAATATTTCGTATCTACACGAAACGAAACGAAAAGTACACGAAATTTTTGTATACTTTTTGTTTACACAAAACGACCCAAAATAACAAGAAACGGTTATATCCGAATACACGAAATATTAAGAATACATAAAATGAGTAAATTGTTATATATTACATATATATATATAATAATATGTTTAAAAATATATATATCACATATATAATATATAATATGATATATAAAAATAAAAATCATATATTAATATTTCATGTACTTTTGTGTATTTTTTGGATACCCAAAATGAAAATCAAATCTCACATTAAAGTTATTGTGTAATTTGGTATTTCTTGCATTGAAAATCAAAACACATTCATTTTTTCGTGGGTCTTTTGTCAAATTGAGTGGCCTACATTTAGCCCAGAGTACACCCACTTTAGGAATTTATCGAGTTTTGAAACATTTTCCTCAGTAATTTTAGTTGAACATTACTCTCTGCTTCTCTATCTCACTCCCTTTTACAGAATTAACCTCTTCCAATCTTCCAGGTTCAATCTCTATCTCTCTCGCTAATACACACATAACACATATATGTGTATATGTACATGTCATGGTCTATAATTCAAATCAATGATCTTTTCTGTTGGGTATTGGAGAAAAGCTAGGGTTTCTCATAGCTTCATTAAATATTGCTCTGTGTGTGTGGGTAAAATAATTGTTTATGTTAATTTTGTGTCTTTGTAAGACAATTGAATTCAAGTATTGTTCTGTTCTTTATATGTTTTTGTCGGGTTTCGATTTTACAGCTGTGTGTTTTACTGGGTTAGGATTGTAGTTAAAATTTGGGTTTTTCTTGGGAGGTATATAGCATTGATTATATGATATGGGGATATGAGTTATGGTTAAATTGACTCAAGTTTTGTTGTGTTATGATTTGGTATCCAGTCTGATCATTGTTAAAGTTGGCATTATTCGTTTTCTGGTTTCCCTTATGCTGTGTGCTTCTATATGAAGCTCATTTCCGTGTCTTCAGCCTTAAAATATATTTCTTTTACCACTGTTAATCCTCGTCTCTTCTTTCGAGGCATCCGAAGAAAATCTCTTTTTGAGGAATGAAACTTCTTTGTAGGTTATAAGTATGTTTGAACAATTACTTACATGGTGCTAGTATGTCAGTTAGAGAAAGTCATAGTCGGTACGTAAAATATATATCTCGTAATCATGTTAATTGGGTTTGAAGCTCTTAAAATCTTTATATATATATCTCGTAATCATGTTAATTGGGCTTGAGGCTCTTAAAATCTTTTCTTTTCCAATGTTTTAATTTGTCAAGCTAGATTATAAAATTATCAGTAACAGCTATGTTGAATTTGGGACTTCGGACACTTTTTTGTATGAGGAGATTGAAGAGTATTTTATTGTTATTATAGCTTTTTACTTCTTCCCCGATGATGTCTTTTTGTTCATGTACATCCTTTAAGGAGAAACTTTTGTTGGAGTCTTAGGAAGTTAGGATTTTAAAATTCTATTTGTTGCGTAGAATGGTTGTTTCGGATGAAAGTTGAACCCTTATGTCTTCTTACCGTTTAGTTTATACTGTTCAATATTTCCCTACCATTAACGTAAGGTTTGTTTAATTTATTTCATGTCCTAGAGCTGAGGGTGCCGCATAGGTATCTATGGATTTTACTATGTTAAAGAGTTTTCAGAGAAATGTTTGTTCTTGGAGGCTAATTGGTCATCCATGTGCTAATTAATCCATTTGGTGAAACCCCAAAGTCAGGAAAAATTTAACAGTAAATTTAAGAGTAGATGCCGATACAAACCAATCACTTTCTAACAATGTTCTTTTAACCTCAATTTTATGTAGGCTTGGGCATATAAATTAAATGCTAGCAGTTTCTAGGTGCCCAACAGCAACTTTTCTGATTACGGGATAATAGGATTGAGAATGTAACATCAAAGATTCAAGTTTTAGATAATTTTCCACAAATACAACTAGCATGCTATTAGTACATTTTTATGTGTTATTTTGATGATGGAATATAAACCATTTGGAATACTATCCATTTTTTTAAATAGAAACTTGATTTTGTATGTTTGCCTCACTTCAAATAAAAAAATATTTTCTAATCATGTTTTGAGCTCAATTTATCAATAAAAGGTATTTTATTAACGGGCTTATTTAGGTGAATAGTTAAATATGAAAATTTTAGTGATAAAAGTCAATGCATGTGATTTCTAAGTATGAAAAAATTTATGGGGTCAAAGTATATTGGCGGTGACTTCCCGACCAACAGATGGGTTTTGACCAATCGACCACAAATGCTCATATCCACTCGTGTGGATCCCACCCTTGCCTGAAGGCCCTGAACTCTGAAGGGTTTTCGAAACTCTGATTAACGTCAGAGTTTTGTATCCCCGTCCGTGGCTACGTTTATCAGTTTATGTGTGTTTTGTTAGCTATTCTCATTATTGTGTTTGTGTTCAAATTATTCTTGTGGGTGTTCTATAGCTTGTGGGTCTTGGCACATATTTACATTGTTTTTCATAATTCTTTCTTTGACTCTTTGACAGGGTTCTTTCTATATTAATGAGATACCATTATGCGTAACTCAAATACATCAAGTCTAATATTGTCTTCGGAATCTTCAAGTCAAGCACGTATGACAGTTGCAAACATGAATTCATCTCAACCTCCTTCGCAACTGCAAAACACTTTGGATGGTCCCATTGCAATTCTTTGGGACATCGAAAACTGCCCTGTTCCAAGTGACGTACGCCCAGAAGATGTTGCTGGTAATATTAGAATGGCATTGCGGGTCCATCCAATTATCAAGGGAGTTGTTACAATGTTTTCTGCATATGGGGATTTTAACGCCTTTCCCAGACGATTAAGAGAGGGATGCCAGAGGACTGGTGTCAAACTAGTGGATGTACCTAATGGCAGAAAGGATGCTGCTGATAAGGCTATATTGGTTGACATGTTCCTTTTTGCCCTAGACAATCGTCCACCATCTTCTATTATGCTTATATCAGGTGATGTTGACTTTGCTCCATCGCTTCACATTCTTGGTCAACGTGGATATACTGTTATTCTTGTCATTCCATCTGGTGTGGGTGTATCATCTGCACTGAGTAATGCAGGTAGATTTGTTTGGGACTGGTCGAGTGTGGTTCGTGGGGAAGGCTTCGTTCCTCCATCTAACACAGTAGTTCCTCTGCGTGGAGGTGCAACTGATGTTTCAGGGTATCTTGAGGGATGCCAGATCCATGAAAACCCAGATGGTCAAAATGAAAAAGCTGGTTATAAAGGAAACTCACAGAGCTATTACAACTCAATGGATTTCTCAGTAGCGGCACAGTCTGTATCCGAATACAATTCGACAGCAGTATCTGGCCCTTATTTTTCTACAATGAGATCACACAGTCTTCCATCTGGTTTGAATGAAGCGAGACCTGTTGCTTGTGATGAGCAGAATAATTTGATGAGGGTACAGCCTGGAGATCTAAATGGTTTGAAGGGTCAGTTAGTCAAGATGCTTGAACAGTTCGGGGGAAGTATGCTCCTTACTCGTGTTCCTTCGGAGTACCAGAAATTTTTTGGAAGACCTCTTTATGTTTCAGAGTACGGGTCAGGCAAACTTGTGAACCTTTTCAAAAAGATGGCAGACAAGATATCTATTGAAGGGAAAGGTAAACGGAGGTTTGTATACCTCCATGGCTTAAGAGCTGGATCAAGTGGTCCTCACTTTGATTTGGGAAAGAATGATAAAACAGGCAAGGGGATTTGGGAATTAAACAATGATGTTATCGTTGGCACAGGATCTTCTGATGAATACTCAGATGATAATGGACGAAGGGAAAGAGATAATATTGATCCGGTTATGACAAACCAATATGGAATTGCTGATCAAAACCTTGAACAATTCAAATACGAGCTTCAAGAGATTTTAGTGAGCTACTCTTGTCGTATTTTCCTTGGTTGCTTTGAGGCAATATATAAGCAAAGGTACAAGAAACCGCTTGATTATCAAAGATTTGGCGTAAATGAACTAGAGGAGTTGTTTGAGAAGCTGAGGGATATCGTGGAGTTACATGAGGAACCCGTAAGCAAGAAAAAGTTTTTGGTTGCAGCTTATAGCTAAAGAATTGAACAATGCCATCAGGCCATGTTCTAAACTCATTTAGCTCAATCCATGTCTCGGTATGGGTACCACCTTGCCCTTTTGTTTTAGTTCCAGAATTCCATTTATGTTGAAAAGGAGTTCTGGGAAAGTATGGTAGAGAAGGCAAGATGCACTATGTTTTTATTGTGCATTACTGATCTTCGTAAGATTATCTCTAATTTTCATATGAAACTTGTACAACAGTGATGATAAGTTGACACGTTTCTTGAATTGAAGAACCAAGGATAGTGATAAATGTATCTTGACAAATACCAAGACAACAAAGTTTTCTTTTTAACAAATACATGGCATATGTGCTGAATTGATAAGGTAAATTGAACAAACACAAATGCATATTTCCCATTTCTGATTCAGCTCAAATTGACTCAACTTGCTTAATTTAGCTCGCAGTAGACTACCAATGGAGACAATACATGTTTCATTTTAACATTTATAGTTTGTTAATATATACTTCGGAACTTAGCAGTTGGTCTCTATTTTTCTGTGTAAGAAAAACCGTAGGGATGACAATTTGAAACTATTTCAGGGTTGTTTCTGCACCGGTCAACATGGATAGTGTCACACAGCCGTGCAGAAGCGTCGATCAACGGCTAATTTTTCAAAACTTTTGGCCGAGTGATGCGTCAATTCTATGCCTAGACTAATTTTTCAAAACTTTTGGCTGAGTGATGCGTCAACTCTATGCCTAGCCAGCAATGCGCAGCTAACCCCTGACTCTTAGTCTCCACAACTCTTTGCCTGCAAGATGGGTTAGTAACAACTACACAATATAAACGAGACGAGCATATACGGGGAACCCCCAACTTTTTTATTACTCCACAAAAAAGATCTAACAATCTAGGTCTGCTTGTCACAGCTCGGCACAACTACCCACTAACTACTAGCAATACAAGAGTGTCTCACTACAAAGCTCTTTCTCTCTCTAAAATTCTATATAACTCTCTCTGTATTTTGCTCTCACTTCTCTCTACAAGTGTGTATGTATGAATGAATTGAGAATGAAGTAGCTCCTCCTTATATAGGCAGCTAAGCGAGTTTTGGATGGTTCAAGCCCATCCAAACTTTCCATCTATAGTGAAGATCTTCCTTGATATACTCCCACGAAATCCTCATTTTGGAATATTCTCAAGGATAATCCTCCTAGAATATTCTCTAAGATATGTTGAGTCATATCCTTTGATTTTCGTCATTAGAAGATATTGCCTTATATACCATATCAATTATGATATGCCATAACTTACTTTCCTTATTTTAAGCTAAGCCCATCCATATGATATGTATAATCCCAAGTCCATCTTGCACATTGAACCCATGTCATGCCTGCATCATATTCCAATCCTGGCCTAACTAATTGCATCACCTATCCAGCTCCACCATAGAATCATGTCTTAGCTAAGCCCACCATGTCTGACTCCTTAAGACTCATCTGTCATGTCGTCTCTGTGTCATTGCGGACTAATGGTGGATTACGACTCTCCCTTAAGCCTCATGTGCCTTTGTTCAAGTCTCACTCAATCCTGCCTCTCTTGCCCTTGAGCCATGCTGTTTGACCCCTCTAGAATCAAGTGTGCCAACAATACATGTTCCTTGTGTATGTGTCTGGCTATGCATTCTTTGGCCTCCGTTGTCATGATCTAAACTTTTGACATATCCAACTCGTACAAGTGCCCTCATAAGTCACAAGTGCCCCATGAGCCCCAAGTGTACCTCATGTGCCCCAGCTTCATCTCAACGCCAAGCCCCTTGCCCGGCTTGCATCTCTGGTGCTGAAACCCAACGTCTTTAGCCTCTCAAGTAAGCCACCGCCCCGGCCCACATCACTAGACTTAGGCTCAAAGCCTAAGGGTCTAACAGATAGTTCGAATTATATTTGATAATGATATGAAAGATGTGAATGCCAAAGGTGGATTTTTACGTATATCTACTACTCTCTCCATCTTAAAATAAGTCTCGTCTTAATTTTGTGTGCGTAATTTGAAGTATAAAAAAACATACTTATATATATATATATTATTATTATTTTAATTTTCTTTTTTCAGTAAAATATAATATTTAAATTATTATTAGAAAAAAGAAAATTAAAATAATATATATATATATAAGTATATCTTTTAAAGACATTAAATTAGGTGAAAAAAGTTAAAATGATACTTATTTGAAATATACACGTATAATTGAGATTTCAGACGTGTAATGCCCTTTCCACCGTAGCACGTGTTCTTTTTTTCCACGTATCTCATTACTCTTAGAGGTCGTTTGGTTGACAGGCGTCTATCTAGGAATTTGAAATTCCTACGAAGTGATTATTTATAAAGTTGTTTGGTTAACAATATTATGGTAACTTGCACTTCCTGTGAAGTTACAATACCCGTATAATGTAGAAAGTTGCTTACCCACCCCTCCCATGGTAACTTGCACTTCCTAGAAAATACAACTTCCTCCTTTCAACCAAATAGCTTTTTTAACTTCCCATGAATTTCATATAGGTATTAAATTCCCAGATATTACAACTTTCTATGGAAATGAATAAGGATATGCAACCAAACAAGAACTTTTTTTTTGCTAAGTTACTTATATTTTATAAATAAAATAGTTGGATTCTAGCTCCACTCGACCCCCGAGGGGTAATTTCAAAGGCGAGCCTAAGGCTCAACAAACCATGTTCAACAATACAAGGGCAACCACCACCACCAACAACAACAAGCTGCACATCTAATTCTTAAACTACATATTTAAAGAAAAAACAGTACCAAACAGAACCTACAAAGATGACAAACATCAATTTTTTGGCATCCGCCTACGCTTTGCTTCATGCCAATGGCCAAATCTCTCATTGAGGGAGCATGACAATCCAATGATAAGTGCCCTCCCTGCCTCCTATTGCCTAGTCCCATGTGCTCCCTGGTGTGAAGAAACACAATGCTCAACATTTCTGGAAGTGACTTCAACATGGCTGGAGCTTTGAATCATCTACTTGTCGGCAGCCTTGTCATGGGCAAGAACATCATCATAAAGAACCTGCACAGAATGAGAGTGAGTAATCTTTTGGGCAGCATTCCTCTGTTGTAGCCGCTTAGAAGCTCGTCTTCTTTCGTAGACAACAGTTTGATCCTTAAGAGCCTCTTGAACACTGTTTGATTGAAAATGTTCACTAGTGGAGACATATTCAGTGTTTGGGGTGAAAACGGTCCCTAGGTGACAAGGTTTGCTCTTGATCATGGGAAAGATATATCTAAGCTCAGGACACATATTATAATTACGGCTTTCAGAGAGACACATAGGGCAGAGCAAATCATCAGAGAGATAGTTAACCAAAACACATGTCAGGATTCTATCCGACTGTCCAAGCATGGGAACCAGCACTATGGAGGGTCGACCACTTAAAGCTCATATTTCAACAAACACAAAGGCCTCATCAGCAGGTTTTACACTCTGTAATTGATTCCATGTTCTTTTTGCAAAAGCAAGAGGGGTGCCTATAGCGTTGCTGATGGCACAGACACCTTCAGGTGACCAATAAGTGAAAGAAACATTCTTAAGGCTAACCCAAACCTTTTGCTTTCCTACAGGTGTGACACTATGGAAGTGTTCCGTCCACAGGTTCAGATGCATTTTAACAGTACCAACAAGAAAAAGGCTATAGTGTAGAGCACGCTTATAAGACTCATGAGTGTCAAGCATAAGGACAAAGTAACCCACAAAGTGTTTAGAAACTTTAATCAACCCAGCATGGGCGTACTTCTCAATTAACAACCTAGAGATCTCATCGTTCTTTAAATCATTTGGACTATCAAAGTAACCTAAACAACAGTTCTTCCAAACTTTTTGAGCATTAATGAAAACATTCCTAGAGGTCTTAATACAAAATGTACCATTAGACTTGAATAGAGCATTACCTTACCTTGGTGTTGAGCTACGTTTAAACACTCAACATGATTCATGCCCAAAACATGTAAATCATAAGGTGCAGGAGGAGAAGGGACCTGACTAGAAGGCTTTGACGACTCCACAGGTTTGGTTGGATGAGGAGCAGCCCCAGGCTCCTTGTTTGAGGCACGCAATAGAGAGGTTCCAAAATGACCAAAGAGAGGTGAATGAAGATCTCATCGAGGATTTGAAGACTCAGATCCATAGGAAATAGAGATTATGGACATGGCGAGAAAGGTGCTATAACGGGAGCAAAGAGTGAGAGGAAGAAAAGAGGAACATGTGCGGCGATTATGATTAGGGAAAATAGGAAAAGAAGAGGGGGGAAAAGGGGGGCATGAGAGAGAAGAGAGGAAATGATGGTCGACTCTCATTGATGGATTACAAGTAACTAAACAAGCACTTATTTGTTCTTTGACTCGTTAATAATTTATTAACTCTCGACAAAGGCTAATATACTTCTATCTCTTGAATTTTCAAGCGATGAAAGTTGTATCTTGACTGAATTTTATTTTCTTCCGTTAATTGAATTTGTTTGAAATTTTAAAAAATCCTTTTTGAGATTTAAAACTTGCATAATCCTATATTTTTAGAAGTTTGATATAGTTCTTTCAATTTATTTCAAACCTTTTTTCTTGGTTTACAAGTCATGATTCTTTTTTATTCCTTTGAAAATTGACTATGAAACAACACGTATAGTAAAATATTGATGAAGCCCTTGATTCTTTGTTGGTTTATCTTCAGGAGACCAAATTTTATCAGTGTTGGATTGTTTCCGAAAATTCATATAATTATCTTACATTCAATCCATTTAATAAATTTGAACCTCTTCAATCAACTTTAGTTTTGACCGATCAAGCTAAACTTGATCAATTTTGCTGCCAAAAATATTCGTGGGTGATCATCGGTTGTTTATAATGATTCGGATATGTTTTGGAAGTGGGCTATTCTATATGGTACATGATGAGTACTTGAAAGTGGAGAAATCCTAATTTTTATTTTTGATTTTGTAACACATTTGCTGGTGAGATATCTTATTCAGATTAAATTTCCCATTTGCAGTTAGTGTATTCCAATAGTTGAAAATGACTAATGCTCCTAAACATTATTATTTTATTAATTTTAATGTAAAAATTGAAAAATCCTCATCGACCAGTTAGGAGTTGAGATATATGAAACTAGGGTCTATTATTTGAAAAGATGATAAGATAAAAATAAATAAGACTTATGATTGACAATTAATTTAAAAATAGAGATTATTATGTAGTGGGCCGACTGACTCATCAGGTCTTCTTGTTTGGAAATTATTTTTCTACGAGATTTTGGTAAACAAGTTTTAATGAGATTCCCCATTCTTTTTTTTTTTTATAAGCACTGGAATAACCATTAAATATATAAAACTTTTAGTACAAAGATCAGTGCAACAGACAAACCCTAAAGGATACCTTGTAGTTTGGATAAGTTGGAAAATTATCCTTCTCTAACCCTGCATACTATCATACATACCAAATAATGGTTTTAATTAGGCCTATATCTAAAATATGGAAGAGATAAAAAAAATGTAAATCTAAATAGTTTAAATTAGCAATAGTTTTCTCCAATCCCAAAAATAATATAAAATAAAGTATAAATATACATTGAAATTATTCATCCAGTTCTAACATTTTACACATACGACAGGATTCCAAGTTTTATTTATGAGTATCAATGTATCATGTTTCTCTTTTCGCGTAATATAAGAACCAAGTTCATTCGAGCAGCATGTTGCAGACGTTAGCTTCATGCCTAACACACTTGCCTGCAGTGGCGGACCCAGACGAGAAAACGAGGGGGGGCCAAGACGGGCGGTGGCGGACCCAAACATAACTTCTGAATGAAAAATATGTCATAGCTAGTGCTTAATCCGGAAGAAAAATCCAATTATAATATTTTGATGGTGTATTTCAAAACTTACATTTCATTTAAAATATATAGAAGCTCATATATACTATATTTTTTAATAAAATATAGCCAAGTAACACCATATAAAATATGTTTGTCTATGTCCAAAGTGTAATTCACCCAAATATCCATATATTTATATGAAAAATCTTGCAAAATCAGCTGACCAACTTAAAATATATACTAAAAAAATGAAGGTACTACATTAAAAAAAAAAAATTCAGGGGGGGCCAAGACCTACCCTCGCTATAGGGTAGGTCCGCCACTGCTTGCCTGTTTACGAGTACCAGAAATGTTTTAATATAAAATTGTATTATAATTTATATTATCAATTCGTTGTCCATTAGTGATATCCCGAAAAAAGATTGATGGAGATTCGAATTCGTATATGTTTTTTTTTGATATTTTGTTACTAATTATTTATTAAATAATATAATATAGTCAAAATTTTACATTTTTATAAAACTGAAATTGTATATGTCAACAACAATAAATGTTAAAAAGTAAATTCTATGGTCTTTCTTTTATTGAAATAAGACGAAATATATGATTTTTTGCAGTCGGTTTTCAAGTTCCTCAATGAAAAGTGAAATAAGTAAAATTCAACTTAAAATTTTAAATTAATTAAAAACAATTTAATCAATTAATTAAAAAGTAAATTACACTGTAACAATTTGGGTCAAATCCTGAATTTTTTTCGAAAATGCAACAACTTAGATAATTCACAAGCCCATCGACCCAAAAAAATCATGATTTGTTGGTCCATTTAATAGTAGTAATTTTTACTTATATAAAGAACAAATTATCTCAACCTACTCGATGTGTTACTGAAGTGGTACATACACATTGTGTATAGGTCTATTGTGGTCAATTTTCCCCTCTCAGTCAATATTATTTGAGACTTCTACTAAATATGATTATACAACTTTCTAAAGAAACTAACCCCTTACAACAACCTACCACACAGCCCAATTTTATTAGAATAGTCATGAAAATTGTATACATACCTGTTTTTCAGACTCTGATAGTCTGTCCTATATAAGCCAAAAAATTTTGTTCATGGCTTCTAGTTAGTTCATTGACGTACAACTGTACAAGCGCTCTAGCTTCTCCCGAGTAGAAGTATCGGTATCCAATACAGAAAATGGCTGGATCCCCATAGTCATTCTGGTTTTGACAAATATGAAATAACTAGCTAGTATGTGATTTTGTACTGAATCATTAGCTAGTATCCAAATTCAAATTTCGCATCAACCATCCCAGTGAATAAGCTTCCTGGTTCCACTGTACCTATAATACAAGTTTATAACCATATGCATATGAGCATCTCCAGTCACCAAACGTATAGAAACTGCGAGGAGGGAACATCGAGGTATCTAAAGATGAACATCTCAAAAATAAAATTTCGTGCATGAGGTACTTAATTGAGTCATAAGATCTTTTGCAGCTTTGGTATATATAATGCAATAAATTATGTAACAAATTAGGAAAACAAACTAAATTGTTGAGACAGAGCATAACAATCAAGTCCAAGTCAAGAATATTCGAGCAATAGTTATTCATAACCCATGTCATTGAGGAAGGGACATGAATCATATTTTCTATTTCAAATCAAGAATTTGGTTAATAAGTTCAATATTCTATAAATTTTATATATAAAAATAATTTGGTTTAAGTGTATACAAAAAGAATATTACCATAAAAATTAATAGCACCAGAATGGCCTCAACCTCAGTTTCTCGAGTAGCATTTTCTTCGTTGTTTACTGCAAATTATTTTAAAAATATTAATTCGAGATGATATGTCATAAATAAACTATTTCATTAATTTTTTACTAAAAATGTATGATATGTGCAAATTGATGAGAAAAATCATGTCAAGTAGGGCAACAATATAATTTGATCTTTTTAAATTGGATTGTTGTCCATCAAGATTTTAATGCATAAATCTAATACTCCCTCCGTCTCAATTCAAGTATCTGATTTGACTTTTCAATGATCAAAAATTTTAAAATTTGACCAAATATTACGTATATTATATAATTTAAAAAAATTATATAATATATATCATTGAAAATTTTATATAATTTTCATTAAAATGTACTTTTCAGATTTTGAAAATTATAAATATATTTTTTTTTAATTTTTGGTCAAAATTAATTAAATTTGACCGTTGAAAAGTCAAATAAAACACTTGAAATGGGACCGAATGAGTATTTAAAAACAGATCTTAAATCATGAATTTTTGTTTGATGTAAATTTTAACTAAAATATAATAAAAATGCAAACATATTTAATATTTTAACTTGATTCAAGAAGAACAATAATTATTTGGGTTCCGTTTCGAATTCATATTTTAGTTTGAATCAAATCAAAATTCAAACTGAAACTTTACATATTAACAAAATTAGATCTAGAAATTTGTGCTATGTTGAACCCAATTAAATCAAAATGAAAGATATATATATCAATCATAGAAATTATCACCACTATATATACGTGCACCTGTATATATATATTGATGTGTAAAATTTTGAATTAAAACTCACTTTCTTGGATTCAGATCCAAGATAGTACATATCTTGCATGATTGGTTAGGGAAGTGATTTTGACAGGGAAGTGTTTTTATGTTTTCAGGATTTTTTAGTAATAAGACCAAAATACCCTGCATATCAAATATATATTCACTTCTTATTTAGCCGCACAATCACTTCTCAACATCTAGTAATGCCATCCGCTCTCCTCGTTTCCAAATTATATATCTTTTTTTAAAAAAAAATTAGTGTTTTATTAACAAAATAGAATTAATATTTTAAATAATATTAAAATTATTTTTTTTACATACTCACCCAAATAGCTTCTTAATTTATTTTTATTTATGTTTACTTTCATCATGTGTAAACAGATGCAAACAAATTATGCTTAAAATCAATGCCATATATTAGCTACTGAAAACCAGAGTAGTAATCTCACAGAGTTTTTTAATTTGTATTACTTTCATAGAGAGATAGAAGCATCACTGTTGTTTTCTCATCCAACCAGCTTCCACAATTTCAAATTGTGACAGATCTCGTTTTGTTGAACTTGATCCATGTCCCTTCTTTGATTTCACCTTCCATTTTTTCCGAATTTGAATGTTCGGCTCATTTATTAATGGTTCTTCCATATTCAATATTGTAAAAATTCTTATCTTCACTTCTCCTCGTTGAAAATTAGGCCACTGTTGATATCTCTCGTACAATTTAGCAAGCAAATCCTTCATTTCATCATCGTCGGCATTTGTTTCATCAGCATTTGCTTCATCCAGACTGCCTCGAAAAGTTAGAGAAGTAGTATCGATCCTCCACTGAGGATGAATATGGTGAATTTACAAACATTCTTCTTTTTCGAAATTCATTTTGTGTGCACAAGGTAGTCCCATAGTTGCTAAAAAGTGACATGTGCATACATGATTTGCAGTTCCCAAACTAGCCTTCTCATACTGACTGTGTAACTTTTTCAAAGCAAACATTGACACGTGATTCAAAATATTCTTGAAATATGAAATATTATACCTGTGAAAGGAAAA
Source organism: Oenanthe sinensis (assembly GCA_028671895.1). NCBI lineage: Eukaryota > Viridiplantae > Streptophyta > Magnoliopsida > Apiales > Apiaceae > Oenanthe > Oenanthe sinensis. Next base: position 20,190,371 of record CM053795.1, read on the forward strand.
ATAAATATATTTAATATACATAAAAATTGACATAAAATTAGAAAGCTACAAGGAAAAATTGACATAAAATATTATACCTTTGGGGAATTCGAAGCTTTTCACTCTCGAGCTGTGTTTTGATCTCCTGAAATTCATTCTCAATAGCAAGACATATTTTATTTTATTTTATTTTGACGAAGGTTACCATTTGAAACCTTCAAATATCTTTTCAATTTTGCATGTGCGCCTTCGGCCCTCGAGATTTCCGAAGTGTAAATATTTTTCAGTCCAAGCACTCACAAATTTCTCCTTATGCGGAATCCATGTATTTTCAAGATATGTAATTGCCTCTTGTTTGTGTTTATAAACAAGTGTAAACAGAAACCAACTTTCAATATATTCTCCCTCTGTTTCTGCATATATCACTGAATTCCACATGGATGAAAAAACATCCCAATCATCTTGTTCACTAAAGCATGGTTTACACTTAGCAACTACATTTTTCTGAATATGCCATACACACAATAAATGATTAGCTCTAGGAAAAACATCATCTATGGCATTTATAAGTGCAAATTCTCGATCCGTGACAATTACTAGAGGTTGAGAATCATCAAAACCCATGGCATTACTAAACATTCTTAATGCCCACACATAGTCTTCTTGTTTTTCATGTAGTAGAAAACCGAAACCAGCATAAAAAGATTTGTTAAAACTTGACATTCCGATAATGTCAAGTAATGGCATGCCATACTTATTAGTCTTATAAGTACAATCCATCACAAACACTGACTGATAAGTCCTTCCAAGTATTACTGATTTTGGATGAGTAAAAAAAATATGTGTCAAACATTCAAACTCATATTTTAAATAATTAAATATGAAGTCTCCATGTTCAAATTCCTCAAAAAGAGCTTGAATAAGTGAACGGCCACCCAAACTATTTTTTTGAAGTTTAGCTTTCAAATTGTATATAGTCTGAGCCACGGCCGCTAAATTATCATTCTTGTCACGCAATGAAGAAAGAATGTCACGCGGTTCAATTCCCGCCTTACACATTTTATCAATATTATCAATTTCTTCCTTAGTTAGATGACGAGCCGAAGGATGACCAGACATATCACTAGAAGAATCATGATTATGAGAATTATTCTTTAATTCTAAAACCCAATTTCCACCCTCCAATTTCTTCCCTTTAATTTCAAAAAGACAATTAATAAGTCGCGAACCAGAGACTTTCTTCCTTTTTTCAACTGGAATATTTAGTCTATTCTGATAACTACCACCTCTGTCACAACCAAACACAACATATTTATCTTTTCTAGAATATTTAATAGATAATGCATACCATTTTGATGCATAAAACTTTTTTGCATCATCAATTAATTCTGATCGGGTATTGAAATGTTTGCTAAAGAATATTTCTCCTTCGTCCATTTTAACCTGCAATAATGTAAACCAGCACAGAGAAAACAATCAAAAAAAAAATTAACCACTCTCAAACTCGGCTTATATGTCAAATTTTGAAGAACAACTGATTTAGGTATTAAGGAAAGTATATGAATAGTTGAAAAAGAAACTTACAAATTTTCAGAAATGGAAGAACAACCACCGCTTAGGTTATATGGAAAGTATAATTTTCAGAAAGGAAAGTATTTTAGTCTCAGTAATAAAAAACCCTGAAAGAATAAAAATACTTTCGTGGCAAAATCACTTCCCGATTGGTTAAGGACTTCAAATATGACAGATAAGTTAAAAATGATTAAATTAGACTAAAATTGCATAGAATAATGTGATAAAATATAAATGATATTATTATAGTATGAAATAGGGGTAGTGGGATAGGGAGTGGAGAATGAAGGGTGAGGGCTGAAAGATATTTATATAGAAATTTAGGATTATGTGAAAAGATGAATAACATTAGAAAATGAGAAAACTTCAACAAATAATGAGAACGCGAGAAAGTTATATAAAATACAAGAATCTGTGTCACAAAATAGGTCGATCATAATTAAGGCTAAAGTGGGCTCCAACACGGATTGAATTTTAGTTTTAAAAAGATTTGTTATTGTTATTGAGCCCAGGAAAAATAGAACTTTTAGGTATGTCACTACAGAGAAAGAGGAGATTATATAATAAAAATGATACTTTTAGGTACGCCACTATAGAAAAGTAGTGAAGATGAAACTCAAATTGAAGTTGAAGATTTGCCCAGTCTAGAATAGCCTAGTTTGAGACAAAATTGTACTTGTAATTTTTTTTAATATTTTCCTGTACAAACACTACAACTTTTTTATTAGTTGAGTTAGCATCTGTAATTTACTTTGAATTTGTCTTTATTTTTCATAAAAATAAATTAGGGGAGATTGTTAGGGATTGTGGTGTTAACATTCTAATCAACTATAAGATACTTAGAAATTAACTAAGTAAAACATACTGTCATATGTATATTGACAATATGTTTAGTCGTCACTTGTAACAGTATGTATAAAAATCAAGTAGGTTACAGTAAGTCTCAATAGTTACTGTCTTATAAAAATGTAATAACATGATCTATGATGTAGAAGTTCACAAAGTGTTCATGCACAACATGGATCAAATCATTGACAATAACATTCTGCAACTGAAGCCTACGACAACATATTCTAGTGACAACACATTTGGAACAAACGACAACAACTATACCCTTGACAGTAAACTTGGCGGAGAATGAAGATTCGAAGACAGCAAGTATTACTGACAGCAACTATTCCTTTGATAATAAACTTGGCGGAGAATGAAGATTCGAAGACAGCAAATATTACTGACAGCAACGATTCCTTTGACAATAAACTTGGCGGAAAATGAAGATTCAAAGATAGCAAGTATTACTGACAGCAACTATTCCTTTGACAGTAAATTTGGCGGAGAATTAAGATTTGAAGACAATAAGTTTTACTGACAGCAACATTGGCGGGGATAGTTGACAGCAACATTGACGGGGATAGTTGACAGTAGCTTTGGAAGACAACATGTTTTAGAAGACTATCAAATTTGATAGTAAAGTATGCGGAGTCAAAGATACTGTCACCAAAGAGAAGTTAAAGGTTGATAGTAACCTTTTAGTGAAGCTGACAGTCTATTTCAGGTAGCAGACTAGGTAGTGAGAATTCAAGGATTGATTTTGACATTACTATCTAGTCTGTCAAGCCTACTACTGCAACTTGGGAGAAAACAAGCAAAAAGATAAAGCATGCTCAAGGAGTCAAGGATGTCTGTACATCTCATAACAGTTTTATCTACAAATGGAATGAAGACAAATTTGAATAGAAAAAGTGAAGTTTCTATTTCAAGTTTTGTTCTAGGAATAAGGGAAAGTACACTTGTAAGTGAGATATGTGTTTCAGTATAATTACACACGTCTCACAAACACGTTCCCCAATGTAATTGAGCTTAACTTTTCTCAAGCATAGAAACACTAGCAAGTTCTTTGTTATTGTATCTATTGAAGATGGAAATATTTTCTAGTCAGTTGTGACAAACAAAAATTAATAAAATTAATTTTTGAAGTTAAACACCTTTCTTTATTTGCTTGCTTACTGTTGTCAACATTTCATACTTAATATTATTACTTCTTGTTTGTTGTTAGCAAGATAAGTGATAAATTATTAAGTTGCATTCAACCCCTCCTTCTACAACACTCATACTGTTTAACAATTGGAATCAGAACGGCATGTTAGATATACATAATCTGAAAAGATCTAAACATGAGTGCACAGAAAGTAAGCAGCATAAAAATACCCACTTTTGGCAAAGAACACTAAACTTTTAGAAAAGAAAAATGATGTTGTTCATAAAAACAGTCAACCCACTTCATAAAAACAATCAACCCGCTCTACCCTGAAATTCTGGAAAATGGTCCTTTCATTCCTCAAACATATGTACCTGAAACTACAGTAGATGGTGAAATAATATCAGCCTACTGGGTTCCTAAAAATATTTCAGAGTCCAATGACACTGAAAGAGAAAAAGTATCTCTGGATGATTGCTTACAACTTATCATCATTGAAGCACTTGACAATGTCATGTACAACAATATTGTCAACTGCACCAGTGCCAAGCAAATATGGGAAACCATTGAGATACTCTGAGGAGGAACAGAAGAAGTGAAGGATAATCAAAGACAAATACTAGTGTCTCAGTATGAAGCTTTCATGGTCAAACCAAGTGAAGGGTTGACTGAGCTGTTTGAGAGATTCAACAAGTTGATAAATGACCTACAATTGCATGAAAAGTTTTATAACAAAAAGGAAGTAAACATGAAATTCATGTTGACACTTCTTGACCATCTAGAGCACAAGGTTACTGTCATAATAGAAAGAAGGGATTTATCAAAAGTTTTTTTTGAAACTTTATATGGCATACTTTAAACCTATGAGCTAGAGCTGCTACAAAAGAGAGCTATTCAGTCTGGTCAAAGAGGAAAGATGGTCAACACTTCAAATGCTCTAGTAGCTCAAGATCCAAAGATGTTGCAGCTCCAAGAGTCTCAACATCAACAACACATCAAGATTGAAGAGGTCACAAATGAAGATGAAAGTATAAATCTTAAACTCAAGGATGGTGAAGAAGATGAGTTCTACACTTTGGAGGAACTGAAAAACATGAAAAATAAAATAATGGCCTACATGGCAAGAAAGTTCTCAAATCTAAGATTCAAGAAGAACAAGGCTTTCAAACCCAGAGGACAAAGCTTCAGGTTCAACAAGTTAAATATTTCAAAACATGGAGGAAGTGGCAAAAGTGGATACAAAACAGGTATGATGGATAGATCCAAGATAAGGTATTACAACTGCAGTGAAATGGGTCATTTTGCAACAGAATGCAAAAAGACAAAACAAGCGAGAAGAAATGAAAATGATTATGAGGAACTCAAAGCAAAGTATGATGCATTGCTCAAAAAATAACAAGAAAGGGCTTTTGTGACTGAAGGCAAGTGTTGGGAAGATTGTGATGATGAAGAGAATGAAGAATATGGAAATCTTACTCTCATGGCAAACTCTGGAGAGGGTCCATCCACTTCATCAAATCAGGTACTCATTCTTACTACTGTTGATATGACTACATCTCAATATAAGAAAATTGTTGAAAGTTTAAGTTCTGAAATTTTCAATATTCATACAAGCATGCTAGCTGCTAATGAGGAGATTGTCAAACTGTCTAGTGCTAATGAGTCATTGAGAATTAAGAATCATGAACTAGAACTTAAACATAATGCTTTTGAGTCTTTATAACAAAAAAAATGAGATTCTTAAAAATAAGGTAGTTTGTGCTTCCCAGATTGAGAAATTTCTCAGAAAATAGATTTCTGAGAATGAACTCAAAATCAAGGCTTATAAGAATTTTTTTCCCTGTTAAAATCATACCATGATGATAATACTGAAAATCAAAAAGTAGGTATATGGTTTAACTATGAGAAGAAAATTGGAAAGAAACATGCAACTTCAACAAGAAGAAAATAAATTAGTCAAGCCTGATAAAAAGTCCAAAAAGCTAAATCAAAGTGCTCTAAAGAAGAGAAAGGTGGTAAGAATTACAAATGAAGATAAGGAGAAAAAAGTATTATCTACTTCTTCATCAAAATCTGAAAATATGCAAGTACATGAAACTCATCAAAAAGATTAGAGTGCCAAAATTTTGTTTATATTTTTTATGCAAGTACATGAAAAGCAGTTTCTTTCAAAAACATGGGGGAGCAACACCATACTAACACATCTTAAACACTACATAAGTGTTCTACTATATAAAGTCATGGAAAACTCTTTTCCAATTCAATGTGAGATTCAAGTTCTCATTTATAAATTTTCAATTTCAAGGTACCAACTTTGGATAATCATCTCTCATCCATTCATTGATCATTTTGAATACTTAAATATGCGTTTTAAAGCTCTCTCGAAGAAGAACGTACTTCAACCATAACTTGTTGCACGTACGCACCCAAGAAGTATTCAAACTTAGGCTCAAAATGACTTGACAATATGAGACTTCTACCCACATTTTCCAACAAAATATATAGGCTGGACACCAAGTTTTCAGGATATACTGATTTTCCAGAGACATGGACAGTACCCTCACCAAGTGTTACATCAGCTGTGAATTCTCTGTCGACGGTCCATACACCAACCGTAGTGATCCATGGAGCTCCATTAAGGATAGTGTAAGCATGAGGACCTCCATTTCAAGCAGAGCATGCTACGAAAATTCATTTCTCCATTGTTGCAAAAGCTCCTACTGCAATTGAGTTTTAATAGAAGGGTGTGTCTATAAACCCTAAAGACAAGGCATGAGATCTTCACCATCATCGATGACTTGATCCATACCAGCCAATGTGTCACTTGCGGCTGTATCATATTGGCTGTTAGCAAACAGCACTTTGTACATGGCAAGCCTGGCTCTTGGGGCAATACCACTAGCTGTTCCTTTTGCATAGCCAGAGTAATCAACAAAAGGTACGCGATTTCCAGCTGCAATGGATAATATATGTGTCCCATGGCCCATAAAATCCATTGGAGAATCGTAGTCATCAGTTTTCGATATGTTCATTTCCTTCTTCATCCCTTTACTAAAAGAACGGGCTCCAATAAGTTTATTGTTACAGTTAGAGGAATTGAAATCAACACCAGTTTCACAAGCACCACGCCAACGAGAAGGGACTGGGGGCATACCATGATCACTAAAACTTTCACTCTCTGACCATATTCCAGTATCAATTATACCTATAATCATGTCATCACCAAATCCAGAAGTTGGCCACAGTCCAACATGGTTCTTTAAGCCTAAAAATTTTGGGGTATAAGTTGTGTGGTGATATCCAAATGTTTCATTATACGTAGCAAGATGACCAGGCATTCTCTGCAGTTGTTCAACATGACTCTTAGACAAAATTGTACTAAAACCATTCATGACATGAGTGTAGGTATACAGATGCGCTGGAGAAACATCATCATCTTCGAGAGATGACAGTGTCGACATATACCAGCTATGATGAGTTGCGAATAGTGCTGGCATCATCGATTTGTCCATGTGGATGATGTAGGTGTTGGAAAAAACTTAGTATTTTAGACTAAGTTGTGAACCATTTTGAGACTCAATTTGAGTGGTAAACACTATATGTTGGTGTTGTGTATTGGCTGGATTGTATTCTACTCTGTGAGTGAATTCCAATGCATATTTACACGCTCAAAATGGATAAATGGTGAATGAGAACTAATGTTCCAAAGTATAACCCTTTAAAGTGGTATTTGTGAAGTGTATCACATCGAGAGTAGTACAAACTTATTTCTTGGTTTTTCTTATAAATACCTTATACCACATTGAAAAGAAAAACAAGCTCATTCAAGTCTCTCCTTATAAATAGAATCTTAGGATTTCAGTTTTATTAAGTTGAGAAAATTATAGCCCTCTTTATAATTTTAATCTCTTCAGTTTTAAAGTTCAAAATATTCTGGTGATAGTTTCCAACTCAGTTCAAGTTCGCTGAGAGTATAGTTGATTTATCGGGCGAAACTGCTTTACTACTTTAAGGAGACAGATTTTCTGGACTCGAAATTAAATTCAATCTCTGTTTGTTTTCTCAAACTTTTCTCCTTATATTGTAGTTAATTCTCTAATTGCATGATTGTATTGTTATGCTTTGTTATATGGATTAACTATTATGTACATGAATTGTGATATTCCATATTTGTTTCTTATATGGCTACAATAATTATATATATGATTATGTTTATATCGTACAAGATTGACAACAATAGGTTTGAAGATAAAACCACTGAAATAAATAGTACTAAAGGAAGTAGAGACTGTGATTTGGTGAATTCTTCCATCACTAGGAAGCTTGCGAGTGAATCAATATAAATGTTATCTAAAGAAGCTTCATCAAATGACCTCTCTTAAATGTAATCAATCTAAGGGTCTGAACTATTATATATGAAGTATGTATATGATACAGAGGTTTGCCTCTATTTGAAGTCTTGAGTTGTAAGAAAAAATTGAAAAGAAAAGACAATAGGAGGGAATTACAATGTAATTGTGAATTTTTGATCAAACCTACTAGCTTCTGAGAATCTTAGGTGAAATTTTTGTACTTTACAAAAATGACTGTATATCTTGGCAAAAATTGTTAAAAATGCAGCTTCAGTAGTGCAGAACAATAGTTACATACGACTTCCTAAAAATTGTGTTATACAATGAGAATTTAGATGTTTAACAATGTGAAATCATTTGGTAGTTCTTTATACTTACATTGTTATCGTTTAAACTATAGGCAAACATAAATAATGGATCAGTTTTTGCTATGTTAATATTACAGCAGTTAACTTCTAAGAAACAAATGTACGACAAGCTTTTCAAGACAAATGCAATACTACGGCTGCTGTGAGGAACATAGTTTAATCCTCCTAAAATTGACATAAACTTTTCAAGATCCGACCTGAAAGATAACAGTTATATATTGACAATTTGCCAATTCCTTAAAAACACTTTTTTAGCAATTAAATAATCACAATAGTGAGTAAAACGAATTGCGTTTCCTTTCCCTTTCTTATGTGATCAAATTTTTGTTCAATATCTGTCATTTTAATTATGGTCTCGCTGATATTGCTTATGTTCATGGCAATGCAATTGCAGAAACAACAGGACTTCTCAGAACATGTTTTCCACTGATTTACATTCCAGCATAAATATCTATGTTTACCCGATGTCAAAACTCTCAGAACTAAGATTGAGATAAATGGTGCCTGTGATCTTTAACTCTGCATTTCTGTACCGTCACTAACACGAGATTAGGTGTGACTCGAGGGATTACAACAGCTCGATAAGAAGCACTCCTATTAACAATGTTAGTTAACACTCTCTTAAACTTGTAAAAACATGTAGCATCATTCTTGACTCATTTACAAACTGTTATAGTTTACAAATATTACAAATTGGATAGCCTATTAGTTATTGTCATGATAGTAGAAATCACCTTCACAATACGTACTTCATATTATCGGTCTCGATTACATGAATTATAAGGTTTGCATTATAAATTCATATGTATTTGAGATAATACATGCATACATATATTCTGCTTAGAAGATGAATGTTATACTTGAAATCTAAGTTATTCAATTGAACTGAATGGCAATCACAACTGCACCACAAACTTGTGTTTATACATTGGGTAATTAGTAATTACTAATTAGATGTCTAAAAATGGAAAAATATTTTGTTTTTCTTAGACTTTAAGATTACTCGATGTTGATACTTTAGGCAAACATGAGTATGAAGCATAACATGTTATGCAGGGCCAGTTTTTGCTAATGTGAAGTTTTCTACTGAAGCAGTTTATTTTTTAGGAAACCGAAAAATGACTAGCTCTTCAGTACAACTAGAATACTACTGCTGCAGAAAGGAACAGAATATTAATCCTCCCAATATTGATTTGAATCTTTCAAGAACTTTAAAAAAACAGCTGTCAGATTAATACGTGTAAGAAACTGACAGCTTCAAACACTGTCCGTGTAAAAAACTAACAGCATCATCCATTAATATCATAGTCATGCTGATATTTCTTATGTTCGTGGTGATGCTATTGCAGAAACGATAGGACTTCTCACAACATGCTTTCCGTTAATCTCATTCCAGCTTAAGTATCCATAGTTACCTATATAATCACTCTCAGGACTAAGATTAAGATCAATGGTGACTGTCATGTTAAACTCTGCAGTGCTGTACTTCCCTGAAAATGTGATTGTTGATGGCTGCACAACAACACGCATCCCTGTAGATGGAACATTTACAACAGCTCGATAAGCAGCACTTGTATCAACCGTATTAGTTAACACTCTCTTGAAGGTGTAACTTGTAGTATTAGTGTTGTTGAGAATAACTATAAAAGAAGGGTAGTTAAGATCAAGAGTTGAATGTTCACATGAAAAATCAGATCTTCGTGCAATAAGCATGATCTCATCTCTTGTGTAGTTCATGGCACAAAGGTAACTGATGTAGTCTTCAGATTTTATATCATAAACAAGACCCGGGTCCATGGCCTTGTTGGGGTTAACATGTCCTGCACCGTAGTCAAGAGGAGTACCAGCTACTCCAGTTGTCATGTCTATAATCGGACCATTGCTGTTGTCAAATATGTCAGCAGTTGTCATCATTGCTGATCGTATAACGGCTGAGCTCCAATCGCTGTGTGTGGCTTTTAGTAATGCAGCAATGCCAACTATGTGGGGAGACGCCATGGATGTACCTGACAAAAGTGCATAATCTGTGAGCAAATAATCGTCCTCTCCAATTAGTGCAGATCCTCTGTTTGGCGCCCATGCAGCCAAGATGTCAACTCCTGGTGCCAGTATATCTGGTTTTAGGATCCATGGAGACCTCTCGTCAGGCCCTCGGGACGAGAAATATACAACCTGAGGAGCTGGTTTGATGCCCAATTGAGTTATTTGGAATTTGATGCTCACAGTTGTATTATCTGAATTGGATAAATAGTATTTCATCAACTCTCCACATTCAGGGGTCATGACAACGTATGGCACATTAAAATCATTAGGATTTAAAAACTGCCCATCATCAGAACCGAATACTGCACCAGCAGCACCAGTTCTATTCATCTCATACAGTGGATCCGTATACACATCAGGATCACTACTGAAATCACAGAAGATGTACTTGCCCTCTACATCTTTGGGGTCTAGAGAATCGGGAACACAAACTTCTTTGCTTCTATTTCCATGTCCAAAATAAATAGGGACCCTGGAGACCAACAAGTTTTCAGGATACACTGATTTCCCAGTGACCACGAGATTCCCCTCACCGAGTGTTACTTCAGCTGTGAATTCTCTGTCTACAGTCCCTGCACCAACTGCGGTGATCCATGGAGCGCCATTGTTGATAGTGTAACCATGAGGGCCTCCATTACCAGCAGAACAAGATACAAAAATTCCCTTTTCCATTGCAGCAAAAGCTCCCAATGCAATTGGGTTTCTAAAAAAGGGTACATCGAAAAAGCCCAAAGATAAGGACATGAGATCTACCCCATCTTCAATGGCTTGATCCATACCTGCCATTGTATCACTGGCAGCTGCATCATATGAGTTGTTAAGAAACAACACTTTGTACATGGCCAGCCTAGCATTTGGGGCAATACCACTAGCTGTTCCTTTTGCATAGCCAAAGTAATCAGCAGACTGGACACGGTTTCCAGCTGCAGTAGATGATGTATGAGTCCCATGGCCCTCATAATCCCTCGGAGAATCATAATCGTCAGTTGTTGATATGTTCATTTCTCTTTTCATGCCTTTGCTAAAAGAGCGTGCACCAATAAGTTTTTTATTACAATTCGAAGAATTGAAATCAACACCAGTTTCACAATCACCTCGCCAGCGAGAAGGGACTGGGGGCATACCATGATCTCTAAAACTTTCACTCTCTGGCCATATTCCGGTATCAATTATACCTATAATCATGTCATCACCAAATCCAGAAGTTGGCCACAGTCCAAAATGTTTCTTTAGGCCTAAATATTTTGGCGTATGAGTTGTGTGGCGATGTCCAAATGTCTCATTATATGTGGCAAGATGACCAGGCATTCCCTGTAGTTGTTCAACATGTTTCATTGAAAGAACTGCACTGAAGCCATTCATGACATGATTGTAGGTATATAGATGCGTTGGAGAAACGCCATCATGTTCGAGTGAAGAGAGCATTGACATATACCAGCTGTGGTGAGTGGAAAATGGTGCTGGCATCTTAGACTTGTCCATGTGGATAATATAGGTTTTATGATCATCTATAATTGAGGATCTCACAGACACTGAAATTACGAGGTACATCGAAAGCAAAAGCAAGAATTTAGTCGATCCTCCCATTTTTAGGAAGCTTACAAACTTCTACGTCAAAAAAGTGGGCATCGGGTGATGCCTATTTAAAGCACACATCTAACATGGACACTAGCATCTATTGCATCGTCCTGATCGAATAATTTGTAGAGAAAACATATGAGAGGAATATCGAAATGCGATGACGGCCATGCAAGCTAGCTGTTGAGAATCCAAGATGACATGATTGGACTCTACAATAGTGAGCAACTCTCATGGTTACAATAATCGAATATGGTGCCTCAGCGATGCAGAACAATAGTTTCTTAAGACTTGCCCAATGCCTTCGTACGGCAATGCTATAAATTAATATAGTTTTTTATCACTGTTTGACATGTTAGAATATATTCATCGTAAAGTAGTAACTAAACTGGTGTCAAGTGGTGTTCTTGTTGTTACTAGTTGATCTTGTCCTATTTCCTGTCGAGGACTTCGTCTACAAACTCAACCATCTTTAGTTTGCGAGGAAAAATGAGGTTTCGCAACTATTCGAGCTTTTTACGTGTGTTTAGCCCATATGTTTTATTATTTAAAGGGATTTTCTATATGGTATTCTTATAAAATTGACTAGAGATTGTATTGTGTCTGATTTGAAGATTTAATAATCATTTGCTTTTCGTCAAAAAAAAAAAAATTGACTTTTACCGATGATATCATTACTTCTATCATGATACCCTTGTACATTTGGTTTTTCATATATAATATCTTTTGTTAAGGAAAAAGTAATATAATTGATTTCAGATTATAAAATATATTGTATATTTGAAATCTTTGCGAAAAATATATGAAATGGACTATTGAATCATGTAAAAGGGAATTAAAATGATTGAGATATATTCAAACTCCATAACAAATTTTGGCCATTAATATCTCACACATTTTAACTCTGTTTTACATAATTTAAGGGTCTATTTTATATAACTTTTCACAAAAATTTCAAATATATAATTTGTTTTACGATTTAAAATTAATTCTATTACTTTTTACTTGACAGAAGGGTATTACATGTGAAAACCAAATATATGAGGGCACCATGGATTAAAATCAATAATGTAATTGTGGCAAAAAAAAAATCAATAATGTAATGGTACCATTGGCAAAAATCAATTGTATAAGGGTATCATAGAGAATCTCCCTTGTTTAAAATATGGGTCTGGATCCCTCATAATGGCTTGTCGGAACCACCCTATTCTCCAGAAATTTTCGTGAATAAGTTTAACACGGGAAATTTTTATGAATTCAGGAGCTTCACTTGTCTATTCGCACTTCTTGCGGCTGTTTTGGATTTTTTCTATCCACGGTAAATTATAGAGGGTAGATGATTGGTAATAATTGTTGGTCAAGGACCTGTCTTAGAATACATAGGGTTGTTCAAAAGAAAACTTCATTTTTGGAAAAAAACAAAAGTACATTTGTAATTTATTAATTTCATTTTAATATGATGGTCATTGTTATTATATTAAATTGCTTAAATTTGATTGGAAGAGTATAATTATAATTTTAGCTATTCTTATATGGGTCTCGGTCCCTAACAATCGTTTGTCTGAATCATCCAATCCCTGTATAGCATTAACACGTGAAATTTTTGTGAATCAGGGGGCTACCCGTGCTTTTGGAGGGCTAGCTAGAGTTTTTTTCTAATGAAAAAGAAATGTGAATAGATGGTTGCTCAACCATTGCATGTCAGAGACCAATTCCCTTCTTATCTATATTATATTATTAAAATCGAAACATTAAAAATTTGGTAGTCGGTCGGTGTTTGGGTCAAATAGTTATAATTATTGGGCCTAATTTTTAAAAATTAGTCTCCTAATTAAAAAAATCACAAATTAATCTCCTGACTAATATACATCTCTAAATAAAACACACAAATATTATCTTTTTAACATTAATCTCCTAATTAAAACACATCTCAAATTAATCTCATAACTAATACATATTTCTAAACAAAACACACAAATATTATATTATTGAAAATTAATCTTCTAACTAAAACATATATCACATTAATTTTCTAATTAATACACATCTCTAAATAAAAACACACAAAAGTTATCTTATCAAAATACAAATACAAATATAAAAGTATATGATTTTTTTTATAAAAATATATACATGTAATATTAAATAAAATTTAAATTATTATTATAATTTTTTTAATTCAAATCATATAAAAAAATATCAAAATAAAATTTATTTAAAATATTAAAACAATTTGATCCGTGCAAGGGATATAAGCTAGTATTTATTAAATGTACTTGTCCAAAAAATAAATATGTATGCTTCAATCTATCCCCTTACATTAATCATGTTAAAATTACATACCAGTTTTATTAAAATCTTCCTTGGTTCAATCTTTTTTTTTTGCGCCAGAGGGATAAAAACTTACCAAAAAGAAAACAAATTAACTAGAAACTAGATGATGTCACGCCATTTCAGACAAGTCTAGTTATTGTCATCTCTATAATAATAAAAACAGATGACCTCCTAGTTATTGTTTTTGATCAATTCCCAATAATGATGTACTATGTGTACACATTGTCCACCAAAAGATAATTTTGTAATATTTGAATACCTGATAGGCTATCCATTTGAATCATCAAGTGTCTTATTTCTAGTCTTTTTGCTAGATCAAGACCGATTTCTACGGTTTTCATTTCTGCTCGAAAAGCTGAGCAAACTCCAAAATTTGGAGAGAAAACATACTATATTTTACCTTAATTATTTTGTATGATACCTCTGTTAGGAATGAGTACTCAGAACTTATAAGAGAGGGTGAATGTATAAGTTAACCATTTTAATTTTTTTTAATTTTTTGACACTTGAATATGTTTCTGTGTTTGTATGGTTATTTATGTGTTTGTGTAGCATTGTGTGTATAATAAATGAAGCAATAGAATGAAGAACACACGGTATAACTTCAATCTAATTTGTTATATTAGATTAGTTTGCTACAATCTGAAAATCAAGAATGATTATCAGTTTCTTGTTCTTGGAAGAGATACAAAGTTGATTACAATAAAAATGGATTCACATACTATTTTGTAAATGGTTTCATGTGCACTCAATTGTTAAAACTAGGAAATAAAACAAACTTCCTTTCATTTCTCTTACTATCATATTTTAGCTAATAATTTATAATACTAAGAAACTTTTGATTATGCCTCTGATTTGTCTGTGTTCTATTTTTCCTTGTTCATTTCCCCAAGTTTTCATTTTTTGACAATGACTTGTGCTTCTACATTTATCTGTTATTTCTGCAAATCTCTACGAATTCAACTAAATCTTGAACTACCTTCAGGGGCGGACCCACGGTATGACCAGTGATGACCGTGGCCCCCCTAAATTTTTAGCAGCAGGTAAGATAATATACTTCAGTTAAGTTTTGGGTCATCAATGCTCCTACTGTTTTTCATTTCTTTTGATCAATTGATCCAAACAATTTAAGCCCATAACTAAAATAGTTATTAACTCAAATCATTTAACAAGTCCCTGATAATAGAACTTAAATCTCTTCTATTTGATGTATATTGAAAAAAAATTCGTTAGTAATGTTTGTATAGATTTTATTATAAATAAATTTTGTGACTTAAAAAATGGACTCAATTTTAATATATTGGAATGATGTTTATTTTATTGTATTATGAATTATATAATATATTTTGACTCCCCAAAAAATTATTTTTGCGTCCGCCCTGACTACTTTAGACTTTGAACATTTTTCTGCAATTCTGAACATCCTTAGTATGCTACCCACACTAAGACTTCCCGATATCATATTGCAACTTGTTGACAACTCTACACTTCAGTACCTCTTATGAGTTCTCACATATTGATTTTACTACGCAACCACATCTCAATATGCTATTCAGTAGACTTCTCGACGTGATATACTTTTATAACTTCTCGATATGAGACTTTTCAAATGACTTGTTGAGTTCTTGATATAACTCTTTAACACACTGACTTGTCGACATCGATTTCACTATATTAGACTTCTCCATATGGCTTTGTTTACACTTTTCGATATAATGACTCTGATTTGCACTTCTCGATATCAAGTATTTCTGCACTTCTCGATATAGGCTTTGCTTGCATTTCTCGATATTATCACACTTCTGGACTTCACCATATAGCACAATTTGCTCTTCTCGATACCATACCATGCTTTAGAAGAAAAAATTAATTATGTAATTCTTACTTTTTGATCTTATTTCTACTCATGCATGAACAAATAACTTGAACTTGTTTGAGCACTTTATTTAATGATCATATAGAGTTAAGTTTCAAAGTGATAACTGAAGTTAGGGTCAATTATTAATTTTTTGATCAGCTTTTTTGACATCTCATTTGTATAACTTTTGGTTATTAATACATTAGTTAACAAAAACTATTTAAGTATGAACATCTTTATTCTTTTAACCTACAAAATCTCACTTCTAACCAGAAAGCCAGCAGGAATAATAAAAAAGGCGACACTCGTTCGAAACCGAAGTATTTCCATTATGGACTTCATAAAACATACAAGTATGATAAATGAGTTTTCTAAAACTCATTGGGCTTGGTGCGCTTGGACCTTGTCAGTTACCTCAAATGGATAGTGTCGTTCTAGTTTATTTTGCATCATAAGTCCATCCATATTGTAGATAACTTTTATTTTTAATTTTTTTCTATCAAGTACAGCAGCCCTTTCAACTTTTCAAATGAGTATTTATTTTAAAAAATCTTAGGTGCGTTAAAATCAATCCAGAAACGATGGAACGACAGATATAAATATTTTATCACTTAAATTATCCCATTGTGCTGAATTTTTTTTAAAAAAAAATTCATCGTGTTGGAATATTACAGTCTATCTATATGTACCCCAAGTCCCAACAAGGAAGTAAATTTATTTTATGCAATACTATAAATTTTTGTTTGGCTAGCCTGAAGTGTAGACAATGTCAGACTAAAAATAAAAAACATTATCATCCAGTTTTAGAGATCATTAGTATGCACACTGCTCGATTATTGTCAGTAATTAGAGTATTAATCTATATATAGAGAGAGACTATCAAAGTTAATTATACTTTAACTTGCACTTGCACCAAGCTCAAGTCAAATTATTCTTCTAATTAAACTACTTTATGTGTACTCTATAATCTATTACTCCAATCTCCAGGGATAGCATGGTTTAATACCACTTTAAATAAACAAATCAAGCACATAACATAAAAGTGGAATATTCTAGGATTTGTTAAATATAAAAGTACAGCTTTGGCTATTTGTTTTTATTATTGATGGAACAGCTTAATTTTATTCAAAAGGTTATTTGGTACATGACATTTAAAATATTTAATCTGTTTCATAAATTTTTAAACTTTCCAAATATCAAATTAAACAATTTTGAATACCAAATTAAATATATTATATTATTTAATATAAATTTTATACAAAAATTATCAAAAACTTTATTTAATCTATTTTAATAGATAACTTTTAAATTTATAAAATTATAAATAAATAATTTTTAAATTTGAGTGAATTTAAATTTTTTTAAATAAATGTAATTAAAATTATGTCACAAAAAGCAACTAAGATTCGATTATCAGTACATGGAGAATTTATTTCTAATTACTTAAACTAAAAGTCAAACAACAAAATTAAAAAAGATTGTTCATTTTCCACCTAAATCTCAATATAAAAATTTTATACTAATTTTTTTTAAACTTTTCACAGTACATTATTTACTTGTTGTTTGTTAATTTAATATTATATAAAAAACGAAAGCTAAAACATCACGTACGAGAATACATTGAATCTCTAGAAATGGAGAGCTAGATCATACTACATGCTTAAAATAATTTTAACATGACGGGTTAACCCATCTTTTTCTTAATTCAACTAGAATATGAGGCTTTGCAACCAATTAGGGCTGAGCAAAAAACCGAATTGAAACCGAAACCGAACCGAAACCGGTGAAAACCGAACCGAAAAAACCGAAACCGAAACTGAACCGGCGGTTGCGGTTTTTGATTTTTAAAAACCGAAACTTTCGGTTCCGGTTCCGGTTATAGGTCAAAACCGAACCGAAAAAAACCGAACCGAACCGATCATTAAAATAAATAAATTTATTATATAATATATATATATATATATGTATATATATATATATAATTTAAGTATTAAATTTCCCTAGAACATAATTTTTTCAATTATATTTCATATTACAACATCAACTATACTAATATTGAATGTGAGAATATGACAACCCCTTTACAACATTTTATTCCTTTATTTTCCAATTAAAAAGCATATAATCAGGAGTAAACATCATTAGACATGATTATTTGCTTTTTAGATTGCATACTACGATAAAGAACATTCACATTTTGTTGATTCAACCTTAAAATTTGATTGTTAAAGTTTCTTACCTTTCTTTTGTAGTGTTATTATGCAGAATGTGATCAAATATTTGATTGTATAAAATTTGAATGTAAAAATATAATGATTTAAATTATATATTTTTTTTCATTTTTATTTATCCGGTTTTTTAACCGAAACCGAACCGATAAAAACCGAACCGGTCTTTTTAAAACCGAAACCGAAACCGATGGTTCGGTTGCGGTTGCGGTTTTCAATTTTTAAAACCGAAGATATGCGGTTCCGGTTCCGGTTTCGGTCAAAAACCGAACCGAACCGAACCGTGCTCACCCCTGCAACCAATATCATTGATGAATTGATAAATTTTTTTTATTTTTATTCATTTTATTTCATTCTCAGCCAGTCAAACACAATA
The DNA here is from genome assembly GCA_028671895.1 of Oenanthe sinensis. Taxonomy (NCBI): domain Eukaryota; kingdom Viridiplantae; phylum Streptophyta; class Magnoliopsida; order Apiales; family Apiaceae; genus Oenanthe; species Oenanthe sinensis. The sequence continues at coordinate 20,209,037 of CM053795.1, forward strand.
CCAGTTCTAATCACGATATCATAAACTACAAATCATATAATATCCACGATACGACAAGCTAATATCTCCTCGTAAAAATAATGAACTCACATTATATAAATTGGATTAATATGTATTTTAATCCACATCTATATGCATGGATTATAAGATCTTTTAGAAAAAATCGAACATGTCAATTAATTTAGGCAGAAGTAAATTAAACATTTAATTTTTCAATTATTTATTTGAATACGTTACACAATGGTGAAGACTATTCCACTAAAGTCTAAAACTGGTGATATGACCCACGGATTTCGGTTTACGAACGTTATTAATTTATTATTGGACTTCTTCATTATTATTGGACTTCATCTGTTTCAAAATGTATGTCATTTAATTTTATAATATATATTTTAACATAATTAATTATATTATTGAAATTATTATTTTAACTTGTTATAAATAAAAATATTTAATTAATAAAACATAATAATTTTAATTATATAATCAACAATCCCTTTGAAACATGTATCACAAATTAAAGGACGCAGAGAATAGCTCTGCTATTAAGAAGACAGTAATACTATAGAATTGATAGTAATAATTCTACTTATATTATTGGGGCTGGCACAAAGATAGAGGTGGATTGACAACCTGGCCCCGCACATTCCTGTGTTCAAATTTGACTGTTTGACCTTTGACCACACGCCCCCAATCCAACAATATCTTCATCAACTCATTATTTAAGTGCAGTTAAGTACGGTGCACATCAAATGCATATACCATTCAGCATCAATTTTAGCAATTTTGGTTTCCGTCTAACGTTATTTTTAACCGGACTCATTTTTGTTGGATATAAATGTTTTTATTATCTAAATTTCTGTGAGAATCTCTTTCGTATGAGTCGTTCGATCCATGGATTAGTTAAATATACATTTCGGTTAGATGATAAATTTTTACTATCTTTCTGATGCTTTATCGGATATATTTTTTCAATAAAATAATTCTTCATTTTTCAAAAATAAAAATAAATAAATTAGTTTTCCCAATTTATAAGAGTTTGGTTTTTATTCAAAGTCTTATCTTTAACCAACTCTAGATATATTAAGGTTGTTTCTAAATGATGTTTTCTTATTCTCAATATGTCTTCAGAACGTTAATGTTTGAATTAAACAACAAACTTGAACGTTTGAATGAGATTCATAATCATGGCAAGTTTGTTAGATTAATTTGAACGTTGAGTGTTCTTTAATATATATAATGGTGTGTATCATTTTTATCTTCACAAAGTGAATTACAAACTAGTTTATTAAATTCATACACGTATTTTAACTCAAACTTTCTTAGATAATGTTGATAATAGATATAAACCCGATTTTGTAACCGGTATCAGTCCATATTAAAAGATTAAAAAAGGACGAAAAGGGTTATTAATCATTAATACCGAGAAATACAATACAATTGAGAACATAATAAAGGAACAAATTACCATGTATGTGACAATCCGGATATTTTTTAAAATATATCTTTATTAATTAAATATTTATTGATTTTTCTTAAAAGAGGAGGAATATTTTTATTATTATTTTAGAAATTATTTTCGATTCAGTGGGGCTAAGTTCGGTTTAAAATTTTTATGTTAATTTACTGATCGGATTAGTATCTCGAATCGGTATTTTTTTTCGGGTGAAAATTTTATTTGAGTAAATTATTTGAATATTCAAAATTTAATATTTTTATATTTTGAAATATTGTGAAAAGTTATTATTTTTAAGTCATTTTAAAAATAATAAAATTTATATTTTTACCCAAAAACATTTTATAGAATTTTTGGGATTATTTAAAATTATTTAGAGATTAATGTTGTATTAAAATGATTTTAAAAAATGTATTTTAGATTTTAATAAAGTTTTTAAATGTTTTAGAAAAAAATAATATATATATATATATATATATATATATATATCCTAATCTAACCCGACACCCCTACCCCATGTTGTCCGCCTATATTTCTCCCCCAGTTGATTAAACGCGTGCGACTCTTATCCCTTTGTTTGTATTACTTGTAACGCCCCCAAATCCGGAGTCAGGGATCTAGTTGTCACGTGAAAATCCTCAATATAAAATTACATGTTTAATAATATTTTAAACCGCATGTAGTCATTCAATATTTGAAATCTACAGCTACGACCCTAATTACCAAGATCTTTTAGGTTATACTTCTAGAAATAAGAATTCAAAAACCAAACATCAATTATTATCGAGCTCAATAAATCAAATCAAATCAAATCTTGCTTGCGACACCATCCATAAAATTCCACAATTGATTTCAACAATCTCTTTACACCAATCTTATATTACCAGTATAACTTCGATAAAAAGTATATCAGCAGTCGACACTATTGTATACCAAACCATATATATAATATAATAATATATAAATAAAACTTACTCCAGTACAGACTTTCTGGATCAAAACTTCTTCGTAAATACATCTTACTTTCTTCTTTCGAGCTATGCGGATAAATCTCGTCGATCTACTTTTTCTGAAAGGATAATATTTTCTCATCCTGTCTAGAAAAGTATATGATGAAAAGAAAGAGTGAGCTAAAGAAATGCTCAGCAAGTATATAAGAAACATTTTAAATAAAATTAGGATATATGAATCAGAGTAAAGAACAAAAATGTAAACCAGTTTATAATGAAAACTGAACCAATAAATGTAACACAGTTTATATCAAAGCTGAAAACAAGCAGTAAGTGATAGAAATGAATCATCTACGGAATCACAATATATAATAGTCATGCTGGCAATATGGATTGGATACAACATATAATAAACATTATTGTCACCTGATCAGTTCAAAAACAATATGACCTCTTTATAGCATATCGTTACATTTCTATACCCATAGTTACAACAAAGATTCTCTATAATGGGTACCAAATAGGCAAGTAATGTTAGCCCATAGGAAGATGGAATGGTTACCATATCCTCCTCAATAGATGCTGGACCAACTAGCTGGCCTCATATGTAATCTTTTTCCAATCCAATAGAGCATCTGAAATCAAAGGTATGTTTAGTTTTAAATACAGATCATATCCCCATTATTTACTACGATAACACCGGATAAGATGTGTTTACTATGATCAACTTCCAATATCAAGAACACCAAAAACAAATAACTCTGTTGCACAATAAAAACATTTAAGATTCACAAATAGTTCTGAACAATAACTATTTGTCATGATATGAATAAGTGAAATAGAAAATAAAAGTGTATAAGATGATCAAGAAGAAAATACTTGCCTTTGAGTTTTACCAATTATGTATAGTCGCCAAACTATTTTCTTCTTTTGTCTCACAGTATCACCATTTAATAATTATTTGATTTGAAGCTCTGGCAATTGCTATAAGTGTGAACTATCGAGATCGTGTCTGTGCGTCTACTTCTATAGTTAAACATAAGACATTACTTTAATTCTTGAGGTACGTCGCTATATTCGACGACCGTGTATAACTTAACTATATTTATTTACTTATCTCAGATATATTTCAATCAACAAAAAAATACACATCAAACCCAACAAACCAATAACTAAAATATAAACCCAATTATCAACTAATCTTCAAACAACTAATTAACCCTCGAAACTTGAATATAAAACAATAATTAATCCTCAAGACTCGGATATAAAATAACAATTAATCCTTGAGACTCAAATATAAAACAACAATTAATTCTCGAAACTCGAATATAAATAAACAATTAATTCTCGAGACTCAAATATAAAATAACAATTAATCATCGAGACAACAATTAATACTCGAACAAAAGGAACAAAAACTAATAATTATAATTCATACTTTAAAACTTATAACATCTACCCTCGATGACGTTATAAAATTAAACAATTAAAAATAACATTAAACCTTTTAAAAATATTTTTAGGATCGAGTCGGATCACTAAAAGTCTCGTAAAATAGTTAATCTATATTCATAAAAGAATTTAGAATTTAAAACTATTTTTAAAACCTTCAGATTATTTTTCTGATCATAGGAATATTTGTTTCGTTTAAAACGGATAAATAAAATAATTAATATTTAATTAATATGAATAAATTAATTAATAATTAAATTAATTGATTATTCAAATTAATTAATTAATCATTATTCTCGGATAAATTATTTTTCAAAATAATTAACTACTTTAAATTTTTAATCAAATAATAATTGAAATCTAAAATAAATTCTTTATTACAATAAAAGTTTTCGAAATAAGGTGTTTGTAAAATGAAATTTTTCTGGGGTCAGAGTCCCTCAAAATCAGTCTCAAACAATACAATCCAACTGTACTAAAAAAAAGTAAAACAAATTTAATCCACAAAACAAATTATACCTATACACATAAAATTTCCAGAAATGTAGAACACGATCATCTAAATTCAAAATTCTGGTCAACAAGGAACTTTACGGAGTATAAAAATGATCTCTAAAACTTATGAAATTAATATATATAAACTAACATGCCAAATATTTACAAGTGCTAAATCAAAATCTTAGAATCATTACCAAATGATCAATTACGGACTTCACGAGTCTTTTCTGATGGCCGGAAAATATTCTCAGAAAAAATATGAAATTAATACTCATACACAAACACATACCGCCTCCTAGCTTGATCACCATCATCAAATCTCCTTTCTATACTCCTAAATAAATTAAAAAGGAAAACATGTCCAGAAAATAATTTTCTCAAAATTTATCCAAAATTATACCTATGCGTAAAAGCGCTAGTCATTTATATATATATAGATATCGAATATTGGATGCATGGTTTGTAAATAATGAATTTTAAAAAGTCTATATATATATATATATATATATATATATATATATATATATATATATACACGTACCGTAGAAAGAACAGACTATTGAGACGATGCATGAGACCAAGGAGGGAGAGAGATCGCGCGCATAAACAAAGCAGGGGAAGAAATTACGGGCAGAGGGCGGCTCGAAGTAAGAGAGAGAAAGGGAAATAATTGGGTTGGGTTGGGGTGGGGTGGGGTGGGGTGGGGTGACGGGTAATTTTAGGTTTTATAATTTGCTTTTACTTTTATAAAATATAAAACATATCTGGTAAAAATCATTTTAATACCATATTTAATTTTTAAATAATCCCAAAAATATATAAATATATTTTATGAGAAAAATATAAATTTTATTATTTTTAAAACTAATCTAAAATAATAACTTTTCAAAATATTCAAATATTCAGAATATTTAAAAATATAAAAATACTAAATTTTGAATATTTAAATAATTTATTCAAATAAAAAAATTTTACCCGAACAAAATACCGACTCAAAATACTGACCAAATCAGTAAAATAATATAAAAGATTTAAACCAAACTCAGCACTGTTGAACCGAAAATAATAATAAAAATATGAAAATGCATTCAACTCGAATAAAATATAAAAATTTTATTCCTCCTCTTTTGAGAAAACCAATAAAATATTTAAATAATAATAAATTTTAGAAAATATCGGGATTGTCACATTACTGGTTGTCGCTCCTTTCTTTTATATCTCTTACGGTACGTTTATATTTATATTTAAAAGTTTTCAAAATTCATATCTTATAAACCATGCATCCAATATTCGATATCTATATATATAAATGACCAGCGCTTTAAGGCCTATGCATATGTATAATTTTGGATGAGTTTTGAAAAAATTACTTTCTAGGCATGTTTTCTTTTTTAATTTATTTAGGAGTATAGAAAGAGGATTTGATGATGGTGATCAAGTTAGGAAGCAGTTCAGCACATATTTGTGCATGGGTATTAATCTTAGATTTTTTTGAGAATATTTTTCGGGCAACAGAAAAGACTTGTGGAGTAGCCGAAATTGATCTTATGGTAAGGCTTTTAAGATCTTGACTTGACACTTGTAAATATCCGAGCATGTTATTTTATATATATTAAGTTCATAATTTTTAGAGATTATTTTTATACTCCGCAAAGTTCCATGTTGATCAGATTTTTGGGTTTAGGTGACTGTGTTTCTCGTTTCTTGTAATTTTATGTGTATAGGTATGATTTGTTTTGTGGGTTAAATTTGTTTACTTTATTTTAGTATAGTTGAATTGTATTGTTTGAGACTGATTTTAAGTGGCACTAACCCCGGGAAAATTTCATTTTACAAACGCCTTATTTCGAAAACTTTTGTTGTAATAAAGAATTTATTTTAGATTTCAATTATTATTTGATTAAAAATTTTAAGTAGTTAATTATTTTGAAAAATAATTTATTCGAGAATGATTATTAGTTAATTAATTTGAATAATCAATTGATTTAATTATTAATTAATTTATTCTTATTAATTAAATATTAATTGTTTTGTTTATCCGTTTTAAACAAAATAAATATTTCTATGATCAGAAAAATAATCCGGAGGTTATAAAAATAGTGTTAAATTCTAAATTTCTTTACGAATCCGGATTAACTATTTTACAAGACTTTTAGTGATCCGACTCGATCCTAGAAATATTTTTAAAAAGTTTAATGTTATGTTTAATTGTTTAATTTGATAACGTCATTGATGGTAAACGTTATAAGTTTTAAAGTATGAATTAGAATTATTAGTTTTTATACTTTTTGTTCGAGGATTAATTATTATTTTATAATCGAGACTCGAGAATTAATTTTTTTATTTATATTCGAGTATCGAGGGTTAATTGGTTGTCTCAATGATTAACTATTGTAATTATATTCTTTATTGATGATTAAAATAAAGTTTTGTGGATTAATCAATAGTTAGTTTTACATTTTTATTTGTTGGGTTTGAGGTGAGTTTTCTTGTTAATAGGAATATGTGTGAGATAAGTATATAAATATAGTTAAGTTATATACGCTCGTGGAATATAGCGACGTACTTCAAGGATTAAAATAATGTCTTATGTTTGACTATAGAAGTAGACGGGCGTACTCGATCTTGATAGTTCAGACTCGTAGCAATCACATGAACATCAGATCAAAGAATTATTAAATGGCGATACCGTGAGACGAAAGAAGCAAGTAGTGGTGTTACTTCGATCGTAAATAATTGGCTAACTGTTCAACTTTGCTTGTATGCTAATCCATTCATTCGCCGACATCAACAAATTCGAACACACGTCTCCCTTTGAGTAAAACTCTGTTTGATTGCAGTTTTTTTTGTTGAAAACTGGTAGGAGTGAGAAAAAAGGTTGATGAAAAAAATATTTTCACATAAATTAGATGATTGTTTAATAATTTTTTAAAATTTATATATAATTTGAAATATAATATATAAAAATAATATTTTTGATAAGGTTTGATGATTAAATTTATAATTACTTTCTGTAAAAGTGAAAAAACAATTTTTTCACTTTTGGTATTACTGTTATAAACAGTTATAACAGTTTTTTTTGCTTAAAAGCAGTTATAAAAGTTTTGTTAAAATTCAAAAATTATTTTCTGAAAAACCGTTTTTGGTATAAAACCTGTTATTAGAGAAAACAACAATTTGTCACTCGACATTTGTATAGTTTTATTAATTTAAATTATAAGAAGAAAGATACCAACAATGCAAAAAAAAAAACATACTCCCTCCGTCACTATTTAGATGTCCATTTTGAAAAAATTATACATATTAAGAAAAAGTTGATTGAACAAAACTTTCCTATGCGTACTCCTAATAATTGTCTTGAAAAATGACAATATAACTAAGTTTTAAATGAATCAAATCTTGAAAAAAATAAATATAGAGATAGTTTTGAAAAATTATCACCTTGTTTGTTTTGAAAATAGAAATTGACATGTATTTAGTGACAAAATTCATTTAAAATTGACATGCAAACGATCCTTAAATGCTGCTCTTTGACCGTTCAAATATCCCATTGCATGTCTGATACTAATTTAGAATTACATAATTTATAATGGATACGAAGACAAATATTATGTTCCAAAGATCAATATTCTCACAATTTATAATAAATACGAAGATAAAAACTATGCCCTTGAAGGGAATGTAAAAATATAATATAAGACCCATTTGACACCTTGCTCTAGGACCTTTTTCTGACACTTTAAGATGAGCCGGTTACTCAACAAAATCACATTTCATTTCATGTTGCATACAGAAGCATTCAAATTATTAGAATACAGAACTTTATTTATGATATAATGAAATTGTTTGATTTATTCATAAACTATTTATCAACAGCGTGTAAACCTGCCTCCAGAACTTAGTTGTGAATTTATATTAATGCATTACTCATAAATTTAGTTCTACATTGTAATAGTGAATATGCAAAATTATTATAAAACAAAATAGCTAACTATATAACTATAATTTCATATATCTAATTAACAGAATTTTATATTATTTATATCTTCAGTATACTTCTAATATTAAATTAAATTTATATTATATTGTGGTTCTCCGGCCCTAGTCACGAACTCTAGCCAATTACATGTGAAATGTCAAGAATTCGAATTTGAATGGAGAAATATCTAATATTTTAGAATTTATATAAAAAAAGTACTCTTTTAACAGAGTAGTACAGTAACATATTTTGAATTGAAACTGGAGTTAAATGTAATAAAAACATGAAAGAGGTGAAGGAAGGTGCCCAACTGTCTCACTCCAAACAGCTGAAACAGACAATTATGAAGTTGGAGTGATGAGGGAGATTTGGGTGTGGAAGTGGGACCCGCATGTCTCTGTACCCAGCCATGCAGTCAGCACTAAACATTTGACCACACTCGTGTGGACTCGCTCTGTACTCAACTCCTTGTCAGATAACAACTCCCGGACAAATTCCAGTACCATTTTTCATCCTCTCTCTTACATTCACACCATTTTTCTATTTTCTATTTTTCAGTTTAATTATATAAAATTATAAATATTCGGTTCCCTTTTATAAAATATTATATTAATTTAGTAAGGGTTTGGAACAATAGGTTGTTCACAATTATTTATCTGTGTTTTTTTCCACAAATAACATTAATATTAAAATTTTGATGTGAATTCAGGAACGTCAACCTATTTTTCTAAGTTTTCTAAGTTTTTACGTTATACTATTTGTGTTTTTAGGAAGTTTTTCAGAGTTTTTTATCAGTTAAAAAAAGCGCAAATAGATGATTGGAACAATAATCATTTGTTAGGAACCGAGATATTATAATAAATAATTAAAAAAAATAATTATATTAAATACGGATAAATAACGTGAACTCTTACATTCACAAAAAATTTCAATATTAAATTTATTTGCGTTACATCTCAGAGACCCGAATGTTTAAAACCTCTAATTATAAAATTTTTATTTTTAAAATATTTATTTATCAAAATCGAAAAATATAAGAGTAATATAATCTGTGGAAGTTCAACTGCTTTCTAACCTTACATTTTTTTTTTGACAAACTTTCTAACCTTACTTGAACGAGTATATATTTACATGCACAAACAAACATATACATACACACAAGGATAATACACACAGAGCGCCTGAGAAAACAATCAAAACATGCCTGGAAACTTAGAGCCACTCGACGTTGGTTCAATTCAGGTCCCGTATCACTTCCGGTGTCCAATCTCTCTGGACTTAATGACCGATCCTGTCACCGTTAGTACCGGTCAAACCTACGATCGCTCCAGCATCGACTCATGGATCGCCACCGGGAACTCCACGTGTCCGGTCACCCGTGAAATCTTAACTGATTTCACATTCATTCCCAACCACACTCTTCGCCGCCTCATTCAGGAATGGTGCGTTGCCAATAAGGCGTATGGAGTTACCAGAATTCCCACGCCGAAGCAACCGGCTGATCCCGTTACTGTCAGGTCGTTGTTGAACCAGTCGGTGACTGAGTCCAACTCGGTCGATGTGAGGCTGTCCGCGTTGCGTCGACTCAGACGACTCGCTCGTGACTCGGAGAAGAACAAGGCGGTTATTTCTACTCTTAAAGCGAGGAACATACTCATTACGATTTTGTTTAATTGTGGAGATGAGTTTGCTGAGTTGACTCACGAGTCGGTGGCGATATTGTCGTTGCTTTCGTTAACCGAGTCGGAGTGTGTGTTTATAGCTTCTGATATAAAAAAAGTTTCGTATTTGGTTAAGCTTCTGTTTCATTCATCTATTCATATTCGTGTCAATTCAGCGGCGTTGATTGAAATTATAATTGCCGGAACAAGGTCGCCGGATATAAGATCGGATATCAGCAACGTCGCCGGAATATTCGACGGCGTCATCGGGATCCTCAACTATCAATTAGCTTATCCTCGCGCCTTAAAAGTCGGAATCAAAGCTTTATTCGCTTTATGCTTACTGAAGCACCACCGCCACACCGCCGTAACCGCCGGAGCAGTAACGGCATTAATCGACAGATTACCGGAATTCGAGAAATGCGACGCGGAGAGAGCGCTAGCAACAATGGAGCTTCTCTGCCAAATTCCGGCGGGATGCGCGGCGTTTGCGGCCCACGCGCTGACGGTGCCGTTGCTTGTAAAAATCATTATGAGAATATCCGATCGGGCAACTGAGTACGCCGCCGGAGCTCTGTTATCTCTATGTAATTCGTCTGAGAATTGTAGGCGTGACTCGGTGGCCGCGGGCGTGTTGACTCAGTTGCTTCTACTCGTGCAAAGTGATTGCACCGAGCGAGCCAAGAGGAAGGCGCAAATGTTGTTGAAACTACTCCGGGATTCGTGGCTTCAACATGCGGTTCCCAATTCGGATAATTTTGGCTGCAGCGACGTCGTTTCGTTTAGAATTTTAGTTTAATTATTTTTCATAAACTTATATTTTTTATAATTCGAGTAAAAAAAAAGGCTGAACAGAAAAAGAAAGTAGTTAGGATGGTCAACAAAAGTATATACAATCATTTTTCAATTTCTTTACACAAACTTTACTTTGGCGTGATAATATATCAAAACTCGATTTTCTATTTTCCATCCATAGTTGATACTTCTTTTTTATTCGATACCTGAAATTTCGAGTAAATGTATATAATTATACCAAATCAAATTTATATTTAATCGAATTTCAGATTTTGTTAAAAAATTTATGCATTTTTATCTATTTTCTTGTAAAATAATTTGATTAAACTTGGTTATCACTTAATTTTTAGGTTTGATTGATGATTTTTGGTAGAGAAAAAGCTTGCTTTTTAAGGTTGTAAAGTGGATAAACTTTATATGAAAATAGGCGTTGTTAGGTGTCTGCATCAACTTTAAAATGATGGTCGATAAAGTTAGAGGTGAGTTGCACGCTAAAGCACAAGTTTGATGTACCAATAAGACTATCAATATTTTGTAATGGCAGACAAAAAGAGATAGATGAGGTCAAACATGATAGCACACAGCTGACCGTAGACTGCAATTTTGGTTTATATCGAACTAGAAATATTTGCAAAATTTGGATATCTGTAAACCACAAGAAATGAGAAGCTTACAAACATCGGGCGGTAGGAAATTGGATTTGTCGGAGGAAATCTTTTAGAATATTTGAAATATTATAATCGAATTTGGTTTATTTTAGGACAAGTTCGGTTCGAACTCGTTTAACTATCCAATTTGAATTCGAATGAATAGGTACAAAGTTCGGTATATTGAAGCTAATATTTAGCGAAAGTTTGAAAGTTTATATACAGACATATAAATTAACAAACTTTTTGCATTTGAGTGACATTTTTATAAGAAAAATTAATACTATAAAATTTTATTTGAACTAAATTGACCGTAATGGATTCAACACTTTTTTCAATTTTCAATTTGATATGGCGGGAATAATTTTCTTAAAATAGTTCAATATTGAATAGAGATAAAACTGCATAAATCTCCGTTGCAATCGTTCAAGTTAATGAGATGTTTTGTAACTTGCAAATCACAAACATGGATCAACTCATGCAGTTTATCAGTACCACTGTACCAGAAAGTGGATTCTGGAAGAAGAAATTTGGTTACAATAGTCGGTAAAAAGTATCAACCAGAGCAACAAATTGCAAAGATTCATTCTCCAAGAAAAATATAAGCCGATGTATTTGGAGAATGAAATCATTCAAGTGCCTATCCCTGTCATTTTACAAATGGGGCAAATATTTTTTTGTCGTAACCACTGCTTAACACAATTAGAGTGGAAGTCATGTCCGCAATCCAATGTCCCGATAGTCTCGCCTATTATATATTCTTCCTGCAGAAGAATAAAGAACTTAATTAGATACAGATAAGCCTAAAATTAATTATGTGGAGAACATATTTACTTTTTTTAAAAAAAAGAGTGAAAAAGAAAGGGAAATGAATTATATCATAGTGTAATGTAAGAGCATTTCCAATAGGGTTACCAACGCCTATGTGGCATGACACCTTTGCTTGCCAACTTATTGGAGTTGGAAGGTTGCCAACTTTTGAAGTTGCCTAACTATTGGAGTAACTTTTTAATAAAGGTTGCCAAGAGTGATAAGGATAAGAGAGAAAATAAAAAAAAGGTAATATATTTTACGATTTGTCATTGGTTGGCAACCTCTGTTGGAGATGCTCTAAGGAAAAGAACACCTTTCTGGAAATATTCTCACCTGACATATGCAGCACGGCTCCACCGATGGAAGTCCTTTCATGAAAGCTGAAAACTGCCGTTCTTTTAGCCACTGCAAAATTACTTCCTCACTCAATCCAGTATTCACATCACCAATGCGTTCTTCTAGTGCCAACAACTCCTGATATTTTATTCACGCTATCAAGTGAGATTGTTTTCCGGTGGCATTACAACAGTAGGAAAATAGATAAACCACTATATTACCTCATATGACATGTTATCAACATCAAGCCTCATATCTCTGTGCCTGTCGTGCAACTCAGGTACCCCATTTATAAATGGATCGAAAAGTATATAATCCTGTAGTACAGAAAAAAGAATTCAGAAGTAGTTTATCGATAATTTTAGCGAGGACAAAAGTAATAAATTGAGCATATATATTATTCTGGGAGAGCTGTGTTCTACAGGGTAAAACCTATGTGTAAATATAGTTTTATTACCTGCTCAATTATTAAATACCAGGAGTTTATACTAAAGTAATAATATTCAGTCTTGACATATTCATGGTTGTTGGTCGAGGTGAGTCGTCGATGGGGTCAATCGGAGAGGATAATCACTCACCCACTACCACAAGTCAATATAAATTTAGATTTGTGATGCTACAGACTATTAATATAAGAGTAATCGCGTTTCCACCCCTTATCTCTGGGCGTTGTTGCCCTTTGGTCTCAAACTATTTATTTCGACATAATGCATCGAATGGCTTCCATTTTCGCTTCACTTTGCACCACTTTGACCGTTGCTTGTTAAGGACTAACCGTTAACGTTAAGTATCAAGATTGTTTCGGTAATTTAACTTTCATATTAGATACAATCACTGTAGCCATAAAAGCATGGTTGTCACATCGGTAAGTGGAGTCGATGTCGACTTGTCGAATAGTCGATAAATTAATGATAATAAATTAAATAATATTTACATAAATTTATCTTCTATCTATGTGGTTTCTTGCAATAAAAGTCCATTTTCGAAAATAGATGTATTAATCATGAACTCATGTACATATATATGTCTATGTGTGCGCCCACAGACTATACATATATAAACACATACTATACATACATAGGAATGAGCAAAACGGAAAAACCGAACCATAGAATTTCAGTTCGGTTTTACTATTTTGAAAATTCTGAAACCGAAATAAATTTCGGTTCGGTTTATAACCAATTTTTTTGGTTAAAAACCAAACTGACCGAATTATATATATTATTTATTTAAATTATATACATATGTTTATATTTTATTTATATCCATCATTTGATTAATTCAAATTAAGTTTAAATATTTAGATTGATAGTTTTTGTTTTGTTTTATTTTAAATGTTACCAATTTTAATAAATTTATTAATAAAAATTAATATTGAAACTAAAATAATAATAATATAATATATATATTTTTAAAATTTTGTTTTTTCAAAACCGAAACGAACCAACCGAAGTATTTCGGTTCGGCTTGGTTCAGTTTATGAAGAAACTTCGGTTCAGTTTGGTTTGTAAAAAATCAAAAGTTCGTTTTAAAATCGAACTGACCGAATGCTCAGTCCTACATACATTTATATGTATATATATCAATTATATCAATTCAAACACATAAATTAACACACACAATATCATATACAATTCAAAGGATAGAGGAAGAAAAATTATACATTGTTACGTTGGTTAGGATTTAAATTCCCCCCCCCCCCACAATATCAGTCTCAAACTATTTATTTCGACATAATGCATCGAATGGCTTCCATTTTCGCTTCACTTTGCACCACTTTGACCGTTGCTTGTTAAGGACTAACCGTTAACGTTAAGTATCAAGATTGTTTCGGTAATTTAACTTTCATATTAGATACAATCACTGTAGCCATAAAAGCATGGTTGTCACATCGGTAAGTGGAGTCGATGTCGACTTGTCGAATAGTCGATAAATTAATGATAATAAATTAAATAATATTTACATAAATTTATCTTCTATCTATGTGGTTTCTTGCAATAAAAGTCCATTTTCGAAAATAGATGTATTAATCATGAACTCATGTACATATATATGTCTATGTGTGCGCCCACAGACTATACATATATAAACACATACTATACATACATAGGAATGAGCAAAACGGAAAAACCGAACCATAGAATTTCAGTTCGGTTTTACTATTTTGAAAATTCTGAAACCGAAATAAATTTCGGTTCGGTTTATAACCAATTTTTTTGGTTAAAAACCAAACTGACCGAATTATATATATTATTTATTTAAATTATATACATATGTTTATATTTTATTTATATCCATCATTTGATTAATTCAAATTAAGTTTAAATATTTAGATTGATAGTTTTTGTTTTGTTTTATTTTAAATGTTACCAATTTTAATAAATTTATTAATAAAAATTAATATTGAAACTAAAATAATAATAATATAATATATATATTTTTAAAATTTTGTTTTTTCAAAACCGAAACGAACCAACCGAAGTATTTCGGTTCGGCTTGGTTCAGTTTATGAAGAAACTTCGGTTCAGTTTGGTTTGTAAAAAATCAAAAGTTCGTTTTAAAATCGAACTGACCGAATGCTCAGTCCTACATACATTTATATGTATATATATCAATTATATCAATTCAAACACATAAATTAACACACACAATATCATATACAATTCAAAGGATAGAGGAAGAAAAATTATACATTGTTACGTTGGTTAGGATTTAAATTCCCCCCCCCCCCCCCAAATTTATTCAATTAATTTAGACCGGGTTTTAAACCTATTTCACACCAGTCGACCTGACTAGTCGACAATTCGCAAGTCGACCACTCTAGTCGAACTTATGAATAGTCATCGCGATTAGTCGAATCTCGTGACAACAATGCATCAAATTCTTACCGCTAAAAATGAAGGAATGGGATTGGTTTAGGAATGATACAGTAGGAATGATACAGTGAGGATGGTGAGGATAAAGGTTCAAATGATAGAGGTGATTGATTATCCATCTCTTCTTCGTGATTTCTCAGTCTCACAAGGTTGAACAGAAGGAATTTATCTCTCATACATACATACAAATATATACATATAATTGATGTGTTTATAATTTATTGTGATATACATGATCTATTTGTTTTGATATAATATTTTTTTTTAAAGATATAATATGGTATTATCAATTATGTTTCTAATTTTTATTCCAATTTATTATTATTTTTATCCTAAAAATATTTTTTTTATTGTTTAAATACTAGTACTTATGCTAATGAATGATTAGTTGTATGGCTGAGGAGCTAAAAATATAATATCATATGAATATTTATTTATTTATTTTAATTAAAGTATCTCTTATTTTTTAAATACAGATGTGATATGTATATTACAGTTGTTCAAAACAATGTTTCCAATTTTACCCCCAAAATTTAACGTTAATTGTTAGTATTTAACTAAAAATGGTCAAAGGAATGCAGCGTGAAGTGAAAATGAAAGTCTTGGTAGTTGGGAAGCATTATGCCAACATAAATAGTTTGAGATTGAAACGTAAAAACGCCTAATATAAGGGATGCAAAGTACAATTTACTTTTAATATAACTGCAGAGCAACATATGCATAATGCATTTACTAGAGTATCTCCAAGAGGCTATTTATTTCAGCTCTTGACTTAAATTTGAGGAGAGAGTGTGAAAATGTTGCTCCAACGTACTCTTAGTGGCTTTTCAGAACATCATCTACTTCTTTATTTATAAAGAACTTCCTCTCACACTAAACTTATATTTTATAATAAATTAATCCCTCCACTTTAATTTGTACATTTGTAAATTCAAAGTACTTTAAATTAAAAATGATAGTTAAAGAGTGAGTTTAAAGATTATTGTTGAAGATGAACACGAACTAAGTCAGTAGGAGCTAATAGTCTCTCGGAGATGCTCCTGGTTACTAACTGTATCTAACCATTATATAAGCTACTCTTACATTTTTCATTAATTTTTTTGATATGGACTTAACTAGAACTTGACATGAACTTGTCCACATGGAACCGTGATGATAAAAAAATAAAAACTAAAAGGTTGAATTAAAGAAATTTGCAAAAATAAACGTCACATTAGATTAAAAAGGAAAATGGGGATGTAGAACCCTAAAAACCTAATGTAGAGCACACATATGACTTTGACATGCTTAGTCAAAGAAAAATTAGTCTACTCACCTTTCTATGTTTATCAAAATTTTAAAATTTAACGGAATGTAACTTTATTTAAAACGAGTGGTCTAAATGAGACCTAAAATTTTTCGGTGATCTACTTGATACATTATATATAATAAATACATATGTTTTGCATCTTTTTTTTTGTTGCAAAAGTTGTTTGAAGCCGAATCTCAATGAGACAATGACCGTACATAGAGTTACACAATTAGTTGATGACACACCTGGCACCAACTTGCCTTTGAAATACAAATTTCTTGGTTAGTCGTCTACTAGTTGACAAATTAACCCCCACAAAAATATTCCCTTACCAATAGCCTTCTCCTACGTAGTATGAAACATTATATAGCGATGATGAAAAACAACAATTTTACATAAAGTCCTTATAGACTATAGGGATCATCTAGGAAGCATAGAAACAGCTAGAAACATGGTCATCGACCCATCCCACCCAAAATGATTTTACCCTAATTTTAAAGCCACGTTCTCATGAATATATCTCAATTCTCATCTCATCAAAGTATCAAGCCCAATATGTTTCCATCATTATTTCTCACATATATACATGCACCCATATATATACACACAACACACTGCATCTCCTTCTACTTTATCATATATATACATCTATGTTTTCATATATATATATATGTGTGTGTGTGTGTGTGTATTTGAAGTTTTTCAAAGGAGTTAAATATCGAATTGGTCACTGAAGTGGAAGCATAATATCACTTTTGTCATCAATTTCAACAGGGTATCATTTACATCACTATAGAGAAAGGGGAAAAGAAGGATTAGAAACTTAGGTGGCAGTGTAATTTTCCTTAGCGGAGACTTTTATTACACTTTTATTACGAGTTGTTAAGTGTTTGAAATATACATATCCTATAAATGCATAAAAATGTATACATATTTCTTGCCGAGTCCCGTACCCATATCCACCCGTATCCAGGACTCTTTCATGATTGGCGAAACATCAAAGAAATATGTGTGTATTTTCTTCTCATAGAATTTAATAATATTTTAATGTGCATAAAAAGAAGAAATAAATTGAAAATTGAAAATTATTTTAGGTTACTCGAAAGTGTGTTCATGTTAATTGCTCTATAGTGACTCCAATTATAAAAAGATTATAAAGAATTAGTGTTGTCAAAAGCGTGTACCAATGAGCAAAACTGCTTGCATTCTAGGCGTGAAGCGCAAAAGTGAGACGCATGCTTAATTGAAGTGAGGTGTACAATTTACAAAAAAAATCTAAAATATACTCCCTCAGTCCCACCCATTTGTTTACGTTTCGGAGAGAAGGTCCGGCATGCATTTTAAGGTGCATATAAAGTATAATTCCATAACTTATTTTTAAAAAAAAATTTCTGAATAAAAATTAAAACATTAAATTTTTATTCAGAAAAAAAATTTAAAAATAAGTTATGAAACTATACTTTATATGCACCTTAAAATGCATGTCGGACCCTCTCTCCGAAACGTTAACAAATGGGTGGAACGGAGGTAGTATTACTTAGGTTTATATATATAATTACTTTGGTTTGCTTTGAAATATGTGATTTTTTTTTAATTAAAGTTGGATAAATATTAGGAAAACAAGAATATCCAAAAAAATATTACTAGCTTGTAGCCAAGGCTGTAAAAGAAAAATAAAAAATTATGCCTCCGGGCATGTAGCTGAGTTGGTGAGAGCACTGATTATTGACCAAAATAACGAAAGTCCACCAATGTGGTCTTACCCCTCAGTTAGTCCGATTTAGTCTGGCCGGATGTCCGAAAATTACACCTTTTGACGAAGGCTCTCAAAAAAATTTGAAAATATGATATCCATTTATAATATTTGTACTCGTATTCGACATAATGCGAATATTATTCGTGTCCGAAGAAATTCGAATATTATAGCCCGTGCAAAGCTATAGGTATTTATTAACTTGATATTAAATATAAATATTTATGAAGTAATGTTTCTTTGCGTTTTTGTGAAGTTGTTTAGATTGTAGCACTTTATCTTTTTTAATAGTTTTAGAACTAATAATATGAATTTTAAATTTTAACATGTTAATATGATTCAAACCCTAAACCTTTGTTAGTGTTCTTAAAACCAATAATATAAATATCAAATTCTAATATGTTGCTAATACGATTGGAAGCTTAAATCTTTGTTATTGTTATTAGAGTTAATAATATAAATATTAGATACTAATATGCTGTTGATAGGATTCCAACTTTGAACCTATGTTGGTATCTTTGGAGCTATAAATATTAGATTTAAATATTTTGCTAATGAGTATCGAAGCCTTGGTAGTACTTTTGATAAAATCCTTTTATGCTTATTATATATAGGATATAATTAGTGATCATATGTAGATAAAGATAATTAAGTAGTTAGATTCATGTGAAATCAAGAAAACATAAAAATAGTTTCAACTAAAATATGAAACATATTTTCTCAGTTTTCAATAGTTTTATGAGATATAGAAAATTCAGAAATGTTTGGAAAATTTTAAAATAAAAATCTGGAAAAATTTTCTTGAAGAAAACAGGGCCTTAAATTTCTAGCTTGCTCATCCAAACAGGGATTTCTTTGGAACAACTTAGGTATATGACCAGAAGACTTTAGATTATTCAAATATGAAGGTTTCATTAACTCAATACTATGATTTATATTGAAAAATTCATCAGGAGATACTTTTTGTTATATATCAGACAGTATGTCAGATACAAGTAAGCTAATAACAATTTATCACAGTCGAATCATACCTCGGCCCGCAGATTTTCACCCCTCCGCATCGCATTCAGGACTTGACGAATTTGCTATAGGAAATGAAATCAGGTGTCAGAAACTTACAGTTAAAAATAACCAACTTCCAAACAAGCACTGGAAGGAATTTACTTGAATATATTAAACCTTTGCTAATACAAAGAAAATTTTAATGTGGCTAGATCTCCTGAATGTTTGTCATTTTAAAAGTAAATTTGTTCGTCAAAGCATGGCCCATGGACATAGCCTATCAACCAATGTGGCTTTACAAATGTGGTATCTCGGACCTTAAGGTAATATATATTAAGAGAATACCGAATCATTTATAAATTATAACAGAATAAAAGATTAATTTCACATCACAAACCTCAGATACCAGTCTATGCCTTCCATCAATATTAGCTGCTAAAGAATGCCAACCATTAGCATTTTCACCGGGTGCATTCATCACATAAGCAGACCTTGTGTATGGTTGATTATGAACCTGGCTATTAGCTCTAGATGATATTGTCGATTCTTCTGGAGAAGAAGGCGGCCTTGAAACAAATGGGGTAAAATGGCCTCTCTGAATACTAGACTCTGATTCACTAGATGGAAAGAGACTCCAAGGAGCAAAATCTGATAACCTGCACTGATTTTGCGTAACTGAGCTGTAATGGGGTAGCCAGTCTGTAGGAAAAGGATGTGAACTAGAACTAAGACCCGCTTGAGAACTAGGTGCAACATGTCCCGGGATACTTGAATTCTCCATACTTGAACTCCAATCAGTTGGATCTTGAACCATACTTCGGGTCTCAGATACCGGAACAGGCATGGGGAGCTCTTCATTGTTTCTTATGCTGCTTCTAAAGCCTGCGTCCTCATGCAATCGAGTACCTCTCTCCCTGGTTAAAATAACAGAACTTGATGAACTGCCTGTTCTTGATGTAAGAGTATCATTCAAAACAAAGGGAGAACTTCTAGTAAGAAAAGAACCAGAACTGTGCGCTACATGAGACTGGTTCAAGGGATTGCTTAAATTGGTTGGTAATAAGGCTGTAGGTCCAAATTCTAATGAGTTGCTAAATGATGTCAGTCTAGAAGACTGGTTTGAAGAGTGAGCATTTGAGTGTCTTACGGTGCTCCCTGCTCTAGGAAAATAAAATGGAGCTGGTTCCTGATGTCCTAGATTTATTCTTGCTCCTTCATTTCTTGAGGAGTTCTCTCTAGTCCCCGGAACACTTAAAGGAGAAAAGACATTGGAGATGAATCCTCTCGTACCAACACCTGACCTTGGATTTAGCTGTTCCGGACGAGTAACACCTAGATAATTTACTGTGGATGAGGATATTCCCAAGCTGCTAGAAGCATTATGATGGGCAGGACTATTGTGGGGAACAATGTTCTCAGGTTGCAGGAAGAAGCTTGTATTCCCACTTGGATAAGGCTGAGAAGAAGTACCACCTTCAAAAGCTTTTCGCTTGCAAGATGAACCCCAATTTCCCATGGAAGAACCTGATCCGTCATCATTACATCTTGTATTATTAAAAGTCCCACCATTACCAGAAGAAATACTTGCTGATGAGTTAGGCTCAGTGACAAATCTGCCCGGCCTGAAGAAACTTGGAAATATACTTTCCTCATCTTCATCATCGCTTTCAGGAAAACTATTATTTATATTTGCAGGATAATGGTCAGATCCAGAACTATGGGCATTCAAATGTCCCCAAGTGATTTGGTTGCCCACAAGACCATTACTAACTCTATCATGACAAAGAATGTTGGGTGGTCCATATCGAAGTCCTTCTAAGCTTGCCTCAGTTGCAGCACCACCACTGTATGAAGAAGACACACCACAGTCAAGTTTTAAACCATCACTAGAGATCGGATATTGCAAATGTGCACTGGAGCTCGATTCCCCCAAGTCCCAGCCACTATAACTCCTAACATAGTGGGGCAACCGTCTCTCTGCTGGATTCAGAACATTATTCCAAGCAGTTAAATGATCCATATTGGTATCACTGTAGAGATCCTGGTTCAGATCCACTGTCTCAGTTAAGGAATTTATTGCTCTCCTTTGACCTTGCATCAGGACCAGTTCAAGAGCTATATCAAGACTATTAGCACAACATTATGGTCCTCTTTGTGCGAGATCTATGTACAGACGGTACAGTAACATCTGAAACATCAGAACAGGAGAACCATTTCTCCTATAGTTTAATAGCACCGTGAAAGAACTATACACCACAAACTTGTCGCACCTTAGTGATAGTGATCTTTATGTTGCATCCAGATCTTTAAATCTTTCAATAATGTCTGTAAGGGTCAAAATAGCAACAATTACATAATACAACATATTCATCTAGAGCATCAATGCACCAGCAAACTGAACTGCACACACACACACACACACACACAATTTAGAACTAAGGACGCTAAGACAACTAAACTCCTATGTCCTATCCCATAACTGTCATTTTAATTAAGTGGAAAAAGGGTTTAAACATTCTAGTTTACCAGCTGTATGAACAGGAATTACGAAAGAAAATTGCAAACAATTGAAGAAGAATCTTACGAACTAATTTTTTTTACCTAATTTTCAAGAATAAGTGCTGGTTAATATGTCTATGATTTCCACGGTTCCACCATCTCTTGTAAATTTTTTGAGATATATATAAGATACTAAAAATACTAGCCCGTGAGCTGAGTATGTGAAACTCCTGAAGTGAACAACAGTATCCATCACATACCTTATACACATATATGCTTACGTGCCAAAAAGTTCCAAAGCTTTTAACTAGTCCTTTAGGCTACTTGGTGTAATGAAGGACACGAAGGAATTCGGGATTGGGATATATCCCAATAGGTCCCACTTCTTAATTGTCACAACTCACAAGAATACACAACTACAGCGTTGAGACCCTCATGTATCCATTATTTATCTCGAGTTATATGCTGGTTTTTTACTACATCATGTTCATCAAACAACTACATCTTCGATCCGCCAACTTTCAAGTATTACAGATACAATTTAAAACCATCATGCCACAACTTATATTTTCTAATTAGGACTATAATACTATATTGAGAATTGGCATTCAGTAAATTAATTCAATAGAAACTTATATACAAGGAAATCCAGTTTAGTATCCAGCTATGAAAATACCCACACTACTAATATTTCAAATAACTTAGAAGTAGGCATAAATTACTTCCTAGATGTGCTACTTAGATCTACATATATTAAGCATAGTTTACCTTAATTAAGATTCCAGCCTCACCCTAGTTGGTGATTATTTAAAAGCAACAATAAATCCTAAAGTAAACAGCTTACACCATAAAATTTTAAGCCTTCAGTATTTCTAAAGAGCGTACATTATTTTTTGCACTTCTCTGCAATAAGAAAGAAAACAAGAACAAAGTCACGATCCAAAGTGTAAACAAAATATATATATAGAAAAAATTGCTTTTAAATTACAGCACCATTATTTTTAAAAATTAACAAATCACTCTACAACACTGAAACATAATACATGAAAATATAGCATTCGAAGAAATCAACTAGTACTCTAAATGTAAGTTTAAGATAAGACCTGCATTTCATTACATCGATGCGCAGTAAAATACGATGAAGTTCAAAGAGATAAAATATAGTAAATAGAAATGCCAAAACATGAAAGCACAATACAAAGAAAACAAAAAAGGTTAGAATTTTGTGCATATCAATAACCAAATCTGCTTCTTTTGACCTGTAGGGTGTGCACCAAACACATAAACACTGAAACTTTTTCCTTTAGATAATCTAAATATTGAATCATTCATTATTTACACTGCAAAAAAAAACAATAAATATATACAAACCCACATTACAAAATAAAAAAAAATACCAAATTACACTAGAAATCCCCAAAAGAACAAATTACATAGTGATTCCCAAATTCACAGATCCTAGTTCTAACTAATGAAAATACCCCAACAAGCAAACCTAAAAAAAATCCAATCTTCTTTCAATACAAACAAGAAAACACCATAAAAATAAGCATACATGCATACACACACTCACAAAACTTAAGAATCAACAAATTATCATATGGGTTGTCTTTAAAATTATACAATATACATACACATATATGATATAAAGAAAAAAAAGGAACATAGAGTACCTGAAAAGAGCAATCTGCAGATTATTTCTGTGAAGAAATTGAGAGAAAATATGGATGAAAATTAGAGACACTAAATGAACCTGTGAGAACAATTAAGAGGATTAACTGATTAAGCTATGCACTAATCTTTCTTTGCTTTATTCTATTTCCATTATTCTTGTTATTATTATATTCTATTTTTTACTAATTTAATTTATGAGTAGCCAATATCACTGTCACACGAATAAGATAATTGAATTTTTTACTCAAAAAAAAGGATAATTGAATTTTTAATTAAAAAGTAATTACATTATTTGTTTAATATCAGGTGCTTCATATAAAACGTTTCAAAAAGAAATCAATAGCTTATTTATATTTCTATTAATTAATAAACACCTTATTTATATTTTTATTAAAAACAAATCAACACTTTATTTATATTTTTATTAATAAATTATTTGTGATATTATTAAGATATTATAAATGTTTTTCTATTTCTAATGCATATTAAAAAATGTGCGAGACCGTATTTATTGATCAAACTTTTAAATAGTTTGAATTTGTAATAGTTATCCGAATCATTAATGTATACTACTCGTGCTTTTTTAGTTGTCTCTTTTGATTTTTTACATGTATTTTAATGTACATAAAAAATATAATTCGATAATATTTTTTTTTAAATTTTCTTTTTCTAGATAGAAATTAAATATTTACATTTTTATTCAAAAAATAATAATTTAAAAGTAAATAATCGAACTATTATTTTTATGCGCGTTAAAATATACATAAAAAAGGAACGAGGGAGACCGAGGAGTATTGAATAGATGCTATGAAAGTGGCGGGCTCTAATCGGGATTCAGCTAAATCGTCATTTTTTTCCTTCCAATAATATTTTTATATTGGAGCGCTTGTCTTTTCACTGAAAAAAAAAAGATATCCGTCTAATTAGAGGTGGTTAACGAGGAACAAGTTTATGGAGAGGGTAAAACAGTTGTTCGGTTACGCAGTCTTGAGCTTTACACCTAACTCAAAGAATCTCTTTGCTTACTTCATCAACACCGTATGCGAGGTATCACATGTCACCAAAACGTGACGAAATTCATTGGTGGACCTTCCTTGAACCAGTTGCTCCTATTAAGCCCAGCCTTAGTAGAAATGGATAGCGACACTCATCTTCAGCTGACTCTCGTTTAGAGTAAATTTGGATATCGGCTAAATAAGTTGGGTTTGCACTCCTCGCCCGCTTAGAAGTAGATTCGAACCACTCACACAGCATCGACGAAGATCTCTTGCTTACTCACGGCTGGGCCGGCATCCATTGGTGTGTGCTAGTTATATTCTTGCCTAAACTTCACAGACCAAGAACTACGAGATCACCCCAAACTCTTTTCTTGAGTAGGATTTTGCCCTTAGGGCCGAGTGATAGCCTCGACCCGAGCGGAAGTATGATGTGATGGGTTCCCGTTAGGGTAAAAGAAAATTAAGAATACTATTTTATATTAAATTTTTAGCCCCCTTTAAAATTAAAAAATAACCCCTAATAATTTTTGTACTCTGTATTAATTCATAATCCTTACCTAAAAATCAAAAATCAAAAATATATATAATAAAATTAAACATTGCGATTTACATAAAAAGAAGGGGTGAATTTCCATGTCAAAAAATGATTTTAATATGCTAGCTTTTATTTTAAAATTTTTACTTAAAATTAGCCCTAACAAATGAAAAATAAAATAAAATTGAGGCTTATAAGGAGGTACCACTACTAGAGATGCTAAAAATCGATGGATACTCGATCCATTTTGATTTGATTAATTTTTTTATTTTAAAATTTTAAATTTAAATTTGAATTTATTTTTTGAATTTGAAATAGTTTACATTTAGATTTTGAATTTGAAGTTTATAAAATCAATACCTGATTCGAAATTCAAAATCCAAAAAATTGGACATACACATATTATTATATTTATCTCTTGGTGAAAAGGGTTAGGCTTTGACGGTAAAAATTTAATGGATTACTTTTAAATAGAGGTTAAATGAAGTACTATTATGTTCTGAAGTTACCCATGCATTAGAGTAATTTACTCTAATCCGGGTTCGAATCCGGATTACTAGGATTCGTTTTCAGCCCTAAGAGTAAAAGAGTTGTTAGAGAAAGTTGCGAGCAGTGGGCAATGGTGTTTGTGGTACATATTATTATTTTATTGGTTGTCAATATCAATTCTTCCTTTTGGCTTTACTTCTATAATTATGAACACATTATTTGCTTATCAATTATACTGATTATATTTTTTTAATTATTTTTATATTAAATATTAAATATAATTTTATATCTATAATTGAAATAAATATTATCATATATTTTAATATTTTTAATAATATTTGTATGATTATATTATAACAATTATGTTTCAATGGATATATTACAACAACTATATTTCAATGGTTATATTACAACAGTCATATTTCAATGACTACATTTAAACGACTATATTTTAAATACACCTATAAATATCATTCTTAGTGTTTGTTTGGTATGCAATAAGAAGTCATTTCCTATGGAAGTTAAATTTCTTAGGAAAGTTAGAATTCATGGAAAGTGTAAAATTGTGTTTGGTAGTTATATAGGAAGTGAATTCACATGGGAAGTGCAAGTTACCAAGGGGGTTTGGGGTAAGCAACTTTCCATATTTTGTGGGCATTCAATATTCCAAGGTATTTTTACTTCCCTCATTAGTGTTAACCAAACAAATTTATAAAATTACACTTCTTGGGTATTTAGACTTCCTAGTTATTTGGGTGTTAACTAAAAAGTACTTAATTTTGTATTCTCATTTACATTATATTCTTTCTATAAATATTTTTTTCAATTTCGACAATGAGTTCTCCTAATTCGTACGATAACATGAGTATTGAAGATATTATCATTTTAGAATGTATTGATGAATCTGATAATTAGTATTACAATGATTTTTTTGGCGAAGGTGGCTCAACAAAATGAAGAAGAAAGAAAGCCTACATCGATAAGGGGTCGCGAAGAAGGACACATGTGTTTATTCAACGACTATTTTTCAGAATAATCATTGTATACAGACTATCAGTTTCGAAGAGGTTTAGAATGCATAAACATGTTTTTTATGCATAATGCAAGCTCTTGAGCACCATTCGATGTACTTCTAGACGAGGTTTGATGCATTTGATAAAAGAGAACTTTCATCATTGCAAAAATGCATTGCCGCTATGTGAATGCTGGCATATGGAGGGCCTGGCCTGCAGATTACGTTGACGAGTATATTCGAATTGGTGAAAGCACATCTGATTGTTTAGTCAATTTTGTTTGTGGAATTAATGAGATTTTCAACAACGAATATTTAAGACGGCCAAATGTTGAATACATTCATCAACTACTTTAAATGGGGGAAGGCCGTGGTTTTCTAAACATGTTAGGATATGTTGATTGTATGCATTGGGAATGGAAAAATTGTCCAGTAGCATGGAAAGGTCAATTTACAAGAGATGATCAGGGCACACCAACTATCATGCTCGAAGTAGTTGCATCGCAAGATCTCTAGATTTGGCATGCATTTTTTTGGTGTTCCAGGATCAAATAATGATCTAAATGTATTTACTCAATCTCTGTTACACGCTGACATCTTACAAGGACAAGCTCCCATAATTAGGTTCATAGTGAATGGTGCACAATATAACAAGGGATATTATTTAGCAGATGACATCTATCCGGAGTGGAATAAATTTGTTAAAACTATATCTTTACCTTAAGATGATGAAAGAAAATTATTTTCCCAATGTCAGGAAGTGGTGCACGAAGATGTTGAATGATCATTCAGATTACTTCAATCTCGTTTGCTATTATACTAGGACTGGGAAGATTTTGGCAACAAAAGATATTATGTATGCTTGTATCTTAGTACACAACATTATTATGGAGGATAAAAGATATATATATATATATATATATATATATATATATATTGGGAATATTATTATCTAAACATAATAATGGGCATTTATATGATGATAATTAACAAGAACAAGCAGATACCAATTACGAAACAAACACGAAGGCAAACAAAATATGAATCAGTAACTGTAAAGACGAGAGAATAGATAGAAAACTTAGCTCTAACAGAAGTTTTATGCATACACTGATAGAATCAAAATGAACAGCTGAGTAGCCAAGTCTTGCAAGAACTCTTAACTGTTCTTGAAGAGATAATCGCCCAACTATGCTTTGTTGGGTTGCATTAATATCACTTCCAGGATAAAACAACACAGAGTACTTCGTCCACAGATATGTAGCAATCAACAATGACTAGCACCTCAGTTCGCCCAAAAACCTATGCAACTTTATATGTATGCGACGTAGGAGAAAGTGACACGCCTCAATTTGCTCGACAACCTATGCAATTTTTATTGTATGTAAGGTACAAGCAAGAGGCACACCACAACTAAATATGCACACCTCAATATATAGGTTTCTTGAGTTCCTCTTCTCTTATTCTACTCGATGTGGGATATAGAGTTTTTCAAAGAAATAAAGTTTTACAAAGAAGTGAGTTTCATTTGTTACTTATATTATTCAGATTAAGTAATATTAGTATTGTAATATATATTTAGAGTCTAATTATTGAAATAATCCTTACTCAATATATTTAATATTAATATTAAATAATCAATATAAATAAATCAAATAAACTTACAATTAAAAGATATATAGTATTCAATAGCATCATATGACATAAACATTCCACTTATACTAGTAGTTGTAAACAATACTAACACAAGATACTATATAAACTCATTGTCTTTCCTTTACAAATTCAATGTGGGACAAACCCACATAACCCATTTCAAGCATGTAATTTCAACTCAATTTCTTTATGGATTTCACTAAGAAAATGTCTTAGATCCAAACATGAAAGTTTAAGTCCTTATAGCAAGGAACAACTTTCATTAGTTAGTTTCCGAAAATTACAACAAGAACATATATAAAATATGACTTAAACTTTCCATTTTCTAACATTCCTCCACAAATCCATACAGAAATGCATATAAGTTTTCATTATGATTTATTTTTCAGAGTCGGTACCCTTCTGGATTTGAACCCTCCTAAGTCCCCTACTTCAATGGCTACCGGATATAGATGGAATGTTTTACCTTGAATCTTTATCAGTTTGGTGTAACCATGTTCCATAGATGATGACAAATCAAAGGCTATGGTGCTGATCTACGACTTTGTGATGTTAATGGTCATGTCTCGATCATGTTCGTCGAATGCTTCGAGGAATAAACCTATCCTCTAATTGCGATCATACAATAGCATTCACTTAGATGGACATCTCCAAAGATGTACTGCCAACATCTCATCTCATGACTTGACCTCATTCAGAGTTCTTAAAACTCTTGCTAACTAGCAGTTAAAGTACAACTTGAGGTTTACAAGGGAAAGACTCGGACACATGAGTATCTAGATATTTATAGTAAAGGTATTACTGAATCACCCTCATAACTTGTTATTACCACATTGAATACACTTTGAGGGATCTCCTCTTAGGTGTATTGGGTTCCCGCTATTGATGACTCAAAATGGGTTGTCAGTCTCATCCCCAACCTCGACTTAAGGACAACAGCATGCACAAGTCCTTTAGTCAAAGGATCAACCAGATTATCTTGAGTTCCAACAAACTCAATAGCAACGATCCTGTCAGATACCAGACCCCTAATAGACTTTAGTCTAACTTGGATATGTCGCTTTGTTTTCACATTATACTTCTTACTGTTTATCTTATCGATAGTTGTATGACTGTCACGATGAATAACAAAAGCAGGAAGCGGTTGACTTACTATATGAATCACATACATAAGTCCTTGTAACCATTCAGCCTCCGTCCCCATGGCATCTAATGCACACAACTCAGCCTCAAAAGTAGACCGAGTTTCAATAGTTTGTCTAGTAGACTTCCAGGATATAGCTCCCCCCGCAAGGGTAAACACGTATTCAGTCACTCAATTAGAACCAGATTTATTAGCTATCCAACTTGCATCACTATATCCCTCTAGCACTTTAGGAAACCTCATGTAATGCAAACTAAGGTAGATGATGCCTTTCAGATATCTAAGCACTCTATCAAGAGCATCCCAATGAGTCTTGTTTAGACAGCTTGTATATCTAGCTAACTTAGACCAGAATATGAAATATCAGGTCTAGTACCATTAACAAGATATTGCAAACTCCAAATAATTTGAGAATATCTTAACTGAGACACATGAACTCCTGACTTATTCTTGACAATTGCAACTTTTAAATCATATGGTGTGTTTGCGATTCTACAATTTGAATAACCATACTTCTCAAGTATAGATTTCTCTATATAATGAGATTTTGGCAACCAAAGATATTATGTATGCTTGTATCTTAGTACACAACATTATTGTGGTGGATAAAAGATATATATATATATATATATATATATATATATATATATATATATATATATATAGGGAATATTATTATCTAAATACAACAATGGGCAGTTATATGATGATAATTAACAAGAACAAGTAGATACCAATTACGAAACAAACACGAATGCAAACAAAATATGAATCAGTAACTGTAAAGACGAGAGAAAAGATAGAAAATTTAGCTCTAACAGAAGCTTTATGCATACACTAATAGAACCAAAATGAACAGCTGAGAGCCTTGCAAGAAGTCTTGATTGTTCTTGAAGAGATAATTGTCCCACTACGTTGTGTTGGGTTGCAGCAATATCACTTCCAGGATAAAATGGCATATAGTACTTCGTCCAAAGATACGTAGCACTCAACAGCGACTAGTACCTCAGTCCGTCCAAAAACATATACAACTTTATATATATGCGATGTAGGAGAAAGAGGCACGCCTCAATTTGCCCAACAACCTATGTAATTTTTATTGTATGCAAGGTACAAGTTCTTGATCAAATTGTTTTGGTGCAAGAAAAGATTGTTAACATGGAACTCCACCTTGAAGATAGAAGGGGAGGACCTCATGAAATTCAAATGGCTGGTGATACTGTAATGAATATTGAGATCCCGAGACTGAATGCTAAAGTGGAGGGGCTACAGATTCATGATGTTAATGAGGATGGGTTGAAACGAAGATTAGTTCTTCAATTTTTTCTAAGATGATGCAAGGTTCTTGTTCTCGGTCTGCAATGGTTTTTGAAGGAATAACGATGGTGCGTTGTCTTTGAGGTTCTATTATTAATTAAATTACTGATTTTCAAAATAAATAAATAATAATAATCGATCTATAGAATATTTTGTAGTGTTTTATATAAAATTATGTAGTGTTCTGTATGAAATTCTACCGAAGTTCTTGATCAAATGTTTCTGGTGCAGGAAAAGATTCTTAATATGGAACTCCACCTTGAAGATGGAAGAGGAGGACCTCATGAAATTGGAATGACCGGTGGTATTGTAATGAATACTGAAATATTGAGACTAAATGTTGAAGTGGACGACTGCAAATTCATGATTTTATTAATAAGAATGGGCTGGACAACGAAAATGAGTTCTTCGATTTTTTTTCTAAGATGGTGTCAAGGTGCAAGGTTCTTGTTCTCGGTATGCAATGGTTTTCTAAGGAGTAACGATGTTGCTGTATCTTGTCTAGGTTTCAAGTTGAGTTAATGGTTTATGTTTTCTTTTTGTCTTTGTTCAAGTTTAGCGTTGTCTTAGTTATATTATGAGTGTTTTTCATGCGTTTCTCAGTCACAAATGTTATAAGCTTGAGTTCTATTATTAATTAAATTTTTGCTTTAAAAAAATTGATGCGTAGAATATTTGATAGTGTTCAATATGAAATTGTGTAGCGTTCTGTATGAAATTCTGTAGAAAAACTTGAACAATTTTTCAAAGATGAAACTAATACAAAGCAAACTAATTTGTTGTTATGGTTTAATATTCAGATTCCTAATTTCATCCCATTTTTATAAGGAATATTGTACTAGACTAATACATCTATGTGCACATATTTTACTAACATAATTATCAATTACCAAAGTTTAAGATACAATATTTGTGTATTAACCTAATTTTATTTTTACTTACTTTTTATATTAAATTAATTATAGATATTCATATAATTCTTAAACACCTTTAAGAATTCAATTTTTGTGATAAATATATAAATATCTTTAACTTTAATAAAAAAATATAAGATAAAAACATAAACATTTTTTGTGTACATCACTTTCAGAAATCTCGATACATTAAAAAAAAATATTTTGTATAACACTTTGAAGAACCTCATTCTATATTCAATACATTTAAAAATAATATGATGTTGTAACACCCCCTTCCCAAAATAAGATGATGGGTTACTTCCAAACCACAAACCTGTATATAGAGTACTAAAATTCACCTTATAATAAATAAATAGGTCCAACAATGTCTCCCAAAATAATATTAAAACCTCCAAAATAATTCAAAATGATAAATGTGAATAAATCCAAAATCTCTAATAATGAAAATGACTAAAATAATCTGAGAAGTTCAAATGTCCTAATAAATGAAGTAAGGGTAGCTCTCCATCACACAGTCCAAGATCCCCCTAAGTACCTGCCACAAGAAAGAATACGGCATGAGCCAAATGCCCAGTACATATTGGAATACAGTTTATAAAATAGAAATAAGATATATAGTTTGACAGTTATAAATAAACATTAATCTTTAAAACAAGGCTGAAGCAACGAGGGGTTAGGATATTTCATACCGATACAAAACAGATAACAGATACACACATCATAGGGTACCTAATGTGTGCAACAAACCGGACAACGTGTACGACATATACAACGTCACCGTCAAATAACAAATCACAAATCAAATCAGACTGGGTGCACCCACGTATCCTCAAACAAATATCAAAATGGCCAAAGCTCGCCTCCTGAGCTAATAGAAGGATACGCCGTGACCAATTACACTGCCACGGAAGTGTCATGTCACTGGTGCCGCAATGACATGGCTGTAGTACCCCTACAGCTGGTTAAATCGGTATACCCTATATCACTCTAAGGGTTCAAATAAAATAATTTTCACAATTTTAAAATCACTTGAACAGATATTTCAAATATTCTACGCATATATGTAACATATATAATTTTTGAAAATCGCAGAGACAGATATTTAAATATTTTGAAACAGACTTTAAATTAACTTTCGGAGAATCAAAACAGTTAAGACGAGTAATAACGGAATGAACAGATTTACGAAAGGAATGAATTAAATATAATTAATCCTAAAAAGAGTAGCGCTGAAGAGAAATGAGATGAAATCTGTACCTTAAATATAGCAACCTCAAATACTAATAAAATCCGTAAACGATCCGCTAAACACCAGGCTCTCGACCTATTTACAAAATATAATTTATTAACTGCCATTATCTTACCCGAGACTATTTATGCTATTAAATTTAAATACTATCACTTAATATATACATAACTGTGGCTATTCTATATCTCATGTAAAAATAATCTATTATACAACTCGTACCAAATAAAATTAGATATATTACCACTCTGACCTCATCATCTGTGTACAACTACAATTTCATGGCACCACTACTATATAATAATTATTACACCCATGTGCGGCCATATTTAAATCTAATCTTATCTATGCAAATTAACGTAAACACTTAACTCTATACATCCAAAATTCATTTTTTTATTAACCTAGTACCTATGTCTTCTGTATTAGCCTTATAACAAAAAAAAAATACACAAATTTACATGTCATTCAATGGCTATTAACGCACAATATACATCCTAGAAATTCACATACCTTGACCCATTATCACTTACATATACATAGATTATAAGTAAACCCAAAACATTATAAACTGATTATCCCATTATGTACTAAAGAAAACATGGTACCTTGTTGTATTATTGAAACGCCGCACTCGTATCTTCTAGCCTTAATACTCTGCTTCTCTTATGCGCTTCTCTTCGATATTAATTTAATCTTTAGGGTTATAATAAAATAACTCAATGTTATATCTATATATATAGACTCATTAATAATAACCTTTTTCTATTCTGATTATTAATCTAATAATAAATTCGATTTCTAATCAAATTCTTATAACTAAATATTATTCTAATCCCAATTATTATTCTAAATATTATCATATTTCTAATTCTAATTAATTAATACAATATTATTATTAAATAATCACAGATATTACATATATACCCCCTAAAAAAAGGATTCCGTCCCCGGAATCTAATGAAATTAAAACTTGTACCTGAATCAAATAAATGCGGATATTTCTCACGAATAGATTCTTCTAACTCCCAAGTAGCCTCTCTCTCAGAATGGTTCTTCCACAAAACTTTAACAAATAGAATAGTTTTATTCCTCATAATTCGTTCCTCTCGAGCTAAAATAGTTTCAGCTTCTTCCTCACAAGAAAGATCTTCCCTAATCTTATATAGAGGATATTGAACTACGTGCAATGGATGATACTTGTAGCCTCTTAGAATAGACACATGAAACACATTATGCACATGGGATAATTGTGGTGGCAATGCTACTCTATAAGCAACTTCCCTCACTCTCTCTATAACATCAGGGCCAACATATCTTGGACTAAGTTTTCCTTTCATACCAAAACGTTTAACACCCTTCCAAGGAGACACCTTCAAAAACACATGATCACCAGGCTCAAATCCACCAAATTTTCTCTTTTGATCTGCATAGCTCTTTTGACGCTATTGAGCTTCTTTTAAGTTTTCTTTAGCCTGTTCCACCTTCTCGTTAGTTATCCGAACCAACTCTGGCCCTTCAATGACACTCTCTCCAACCTCATTCCAACAAGTCGTTGCTCTACATTTTCTACCATACAACGCCTCAAATGGTGGCATGCCAATGCTCACTTGCCAACTATTATTGTACGCAAACTCCACAAGGTACAGATACTTGTCCCAATCACCAGACCACTCCAAAGCACAAGCTCTCAACATATCCTCCAACGTCTGAATAGTCCTCTCTGATTATCCATCAGTTTGTGGGTGAAAAGCTGTACTATAATTAAGCCTCGTACCCCAAGCCTGCTGAAATCCCTTCCAAAAATGCGAAGTAAACCTCGTATCCCTGTCTGAAACTATCGACACAGGCACACCATGAAGTCTAACAATATCCCGTTGAAATATCTCTGCCAATTCATGAATAGGAGTAGTCTCTCTAATAGGCAAGAAATGAGCTGATTTTGTAAGTCTATCACCTACCACCCAAATAACATCGTTCTTCCTGAAGGTCCTCGGTAAACCGGTGACAAAATCCATGGTAATGTTTTCCCACTTCCAAACTGGGATATACAACTGTTGTAACAGTCCACTAGATCACTGATGTTCAATCTTCACCTGTTGACATGTAAGACATTTCCCCACGAACTCTGCTATGTCCCGTTTCATCCCACTCCACCAAAAGTGCTTCTTCAAATCTCGATACATCTTAGTAGAACCCGGATGAATAGAGAATGAAGAACTATGAGCCTCAGTAAAAACTGCTTCACGAATCGCTACGTCTGAAGGTACACACAATCTACTATCCAACCATATCACACCATGATCATCAACATGAAACTCCGTTTGCTTACCATCTGCCACATTCGATCTAATAGCTTCTAGCCCTGTATCACTTTTCTGAGCTTCCTTAACCCTTGAGACTAGATTTGATTCCACCTTCAAACTTTCCATGCTTGCAGCTGATCCTCCAACATACAGCTCCACACCCAAGCGCTTCATATCTGAAATAAGGTGTTGCTGAGTAATAAGAGATGCAACACTTCCCAAATTATTCCTACTAAGAGCGTTTGCCACTACATTCGCCTTTCCTGAATGATACTGAATTTTAGCATCATAATCTTTAATAAGTTCAAGCCACCTCCTCTGCCTCATGTTTAACTCTTTTTGTGTAAAAATGTATTTGAGACTCTTATGATCAGTGAAGATGTCACAAGTCTCTCCATACAAATAATGCCTCCAAAATTTTAAGGCAAAGACCACTGCTGCTAACTCCAAGTCATGGGTAGAATAATTTACCTCATAGGGTTTAAGCTGCCTAGAAGCGTATGAAATCACCTTCCCATGCTGCATAAGAACACACCCCAAACCCCTCTTAGAAGCATCACTATAAACCTGACATCCTCCATTCCCTGATGGTAAAACAAGTATAGGGGCTGACACCAACCTCTTCTTTAACTCTTGAAAACTCTGCTCACGATCATCATTCCACTCGAACTTAACACCCTTCCGCATCAACTGAGTCAACGGCAAAGCTGTGGATGAGAAGCCCTCTACAAAACGCCTATAGTAACCTGCCAAACCCAAGAAACTCCTCACCTCTGTCACAGTACTAGGTCTCGACCAATTTGTGATAGCCTCGACTTTCGCAGGATCCAACTCAATTCCCTTACCAGACACAATATGCCCCAAAAATGCAACCTGCTCCAACCAGAATTCACACTTCGAAAATTTTGCAAATAATTTCTTCTCCCTCAAAATTTCAAGTACAATGCGTAAATGTTCCTCATGCTCTTCCTTACTCCTAGAGTATATTAAGATATCATCAATGAAAACCACAACGAACTTATCCAAGTAGTCATGAAAGACCCTATTCATCAAATCCATAAACACAGCTGGTGCATTCGTCAACCCAAAAGACATCACAAGAAATTCATAATGACCATATCGAGTGCGAAATGCTGTCTTCGGAATATCCTCATCCCTTACTCGTAACTGGTGGTAACCAGATCTCAAATCTATCTTCGAAAAGTACTTCGCCCCTTGTAACTGATCAAACAAGTCATCAATGCGTGGTAAAGGATACCTGTTTCTGACAGTCACCTTGTTCAACTCCCTGTAGTCAATACATAATCTCATAGACCAGTCATTCTTCTTCACAAACAACACTGGAACACCCCATGGAGATACACTCGGCCTGATAAACCCCTTATCCAACAAGTCTTGCAATTGCTCTTTTAATTCCTGCAACTCCAACGGTGCCATTCGGTACGGCGCCTTAGAAATAGGCTCTGCACCTGGAACAAGCTCAATAGTAAACTCCACTTCTTTTTGTGGCGGCAAATCAGTTAGATATTTTGGAAATACATCTGCACACTCATTCACAACCGGATAATCCTCAATGCGAGGCTCATCCTTAGACGTATCCCTCACAACAGCAAGATAACCATCACAACCCTTAGACAAAAGTTTATTTGCCTTTAAAGCTGAAATAATTTTAACCACTCTTTTCGGTTAAGACCCCTTAAACACAAATTCTGGTTTATTCACATCTCCAAAGATCACACACTTCCCTGGACAATCAATTTTTGCACGATGCTCACTCAACCAATCCATACCCAGAATAATGTCAAAGTCATGCATCAACATCGGAAGCAAGTTAACCTTACAATTCATTTTTCCCATAACTATCGGACACCCTCTGTACTCCTCAGAAATTATAATAGAATTCCCCATTGGGGTAGCAATACACATACGAGGATCAAGTAATGAAGGTAAAACTCCAAGATAACGAGCAAATGATAAGGACACAACAGAATGAGTCGAACCAGTATCAAATAACACATAAGCTTCACGTGTACCCACATGAAGTGTTCCAAACACGGTACCTGAGTTAGTTGCTGCCTGATTAGCGGTTAATGCAAACACTCTGCCTGAAGGATTCTTCTGGTTCCGCTGACCTCCACTACCAGTTCCTCCACTTCCATTTCCTCCACCACCAATATTACGTGACACTATACAATCCTTTGCCCTGTGCTCCATGCTACCACACAAGAAACATGCTCCAGTCTGTCTATAATAAGCCCTGCCCGAATGATGTCCACCACATGTAGCACAAGGAGCAACTGGGATCATATTGGGGTTCCCCCCATACACTGAATAACGGTCTTGCCCATGTTGACGGTTCTGCCACTATCTAGGCTGTTGCTGAAACTGTTGATTATTCTTCTGACCACCATACTGATTCTGACCATAAGTTGACTGAGACCTGTTATACTGATTCCTTCCACGCCACTGTCCCTGCTGATTACCCTGTCCTCCATTCCATTGCTTACCATGCACTGAACCTTGATCATCTCTTCCTCTTTTACGATCATTCTGAAACCTGTGAGCTCTAAAATCACTGCGTTCCTTCTCAATATCCTTAGCTGCATCAGCCACCTCTGCCACACTTGGAAATTTGAGAGAGATAATATGACCCCTCAAGTTAAGTTTCAACCCTCATTTAAACTTTTCTGCCTGTTGTGCAGCATTTCCTGCAATTGTCCCAGCAAATCCAGCCAACCTGATAAATCTCGCCATATAGTCAGTAATAGTCTCATCATGATTCTGACTGATAGAATGAAATTCCCTCAAATAAGCTTCCCTGTCAGCATTTGAAAAGTACTGCTCATAGAACAACTCTGTAAACACTGGCCATGTTAGTGCCTCTATAAATTCATCACCCTTAATAGTTTTCACTCCTCTCCACCACCTCTGAGCATCCCCCTCTAGCTTATACACAGCCAACTTCACCTTCTGAGAGTCATCACAATCCAAAGTATCAAATATTTTCTCAAGATGAACAATCCAATTTTCAGCTTCAATAGGAGTCGGTGCTGAATGAAAAGATTCTGGTTTCTACTTAATGAACCTCTCCAACCATGCAAAAGGCTTTAACTGATTTCTTTGACCTTCCTGATTCCCTTGATCTCCTTGATTTCCCGGGCCATTCTGGTTTCCTTGGTTTCCCTGACCATTATGGTTACCTTGGTTGCCCTGATTTGGAAAAGCTTGTTGTATGGCCTGAGTCACTGCTTGAGATATCATTTGAGATAACTGAGCTGGACTCACATTCACGTTAGTTTGATTACGGTTTTTAGGAGGCATCTACAATATAAGATAAGACACGAATGAAGATCACAAGAATAAATAAGCGGAAGCATTTATGAATCAATTTGAAGCGAATAAAGCTGAATGAAATTTAAATCAGAGTACCCATCCTAACGTCTACCCAAACTCACAGGTCAAACCAAAATAGGTTTTCTACAAGAAAGAACCTAAGCTCTGATGCCATCTATGTAACACCCCCTTCCCAAAATGAGATGATGAGTTACTTCCAAACCACAAACCTGTATATAGAGTACTAAAATTCACCTTATAATAAATAAATAGGTCCAACAATGTCTCCCAAAATAATATTAAAACCTCCAAAATAATTCTAAATGATAAATGCGAATAAATCCAAAATTTCTAATAATGAAAATGACTAAAATAATCTGAGAAGTTAAAATGTCCTAATAAATGAAGTAAGGGTAGCTCTTCATCACACAGTCCAAGATCCCCCTAAGTACCTGCCAGAAGAAAGAATACGGCATGAGCCAAATGCCCAGTACAGATTGGAATACAGTTTATAAAACAGAAACAAGATATATAGTTTGACAGTTATAAATAAACATTAATCTTTAAAACAAGGCTGAAGCAACGAGGGGTTAGGATATTTCATACCGATACAAAACAGATAACAGATACACACATCATAGGGTACCTAATGTGTGCAACAAACCGGACAACGTGTACGGCATATACAACGTCACCGTCAAATAACAAATCATAAATCAAATCAGACTGGGTGCACCCACGTATCCTCAAACAAATATCAAAATGGCCAAAGCTCGCCTCCTAAGCTAACAGAAGGATACGCCGTGACCAATCACACTGCCACGGAAGTGTCATGTCACTGGTGCCGCAATGACATGGCGGTAGTACCCCTACAGCTGGTTAAATCGGTATACCCTATATCACTCTAAGGGTTCAAATAAAATAATTTTCACAATTTTAAAATCACTTGAACAGATATTTCAAATATTCTACGCATATATGTAACATATATAATTTTTGAAAATCGCAGAGACATATATTTAAATATTTTGAAACAGATTTTAAATTAACTTTCGAAGAATCAAAACAGTTAAGACGAGTAATAACGGAATGAACAGATTTACAAAAGGAATGAATTAAATATAATTAATCCTAAAAAGAGTAGCGCTGAAGAGAAATGAGATGAAATCCGTACGTTAAATATAGCAACCTCAAATACTAATAAAATCCGTAATCGATCCGCTAAACACCCGGCTCTCGACCTATTTATAAAATATAATTTATTAACTGTCATTATCTTACCCGAGACTATTTATGCTATTAAATTTAAATACTATCACTTAATATATACATAACTGTGGCTATTCTATATCTCATATAAAAATAATCTATTAAACAACTCGTACCAAATAAAATTAGATATATTACCACTCTTATCTCATCATCTGTGTACAACTACAATTTCATGGCACCACTACTATATAATAATTATTACACCCATGTGCGGCCATATTTAAATCTAATCTTATCTATGCAAATTAACGTAAACACTTAACTCTTTACATCCAAAATTCATTTTTTTTATTAACCTAGTACCTATGTCTTCTGTATTAGCCTTATAACAAAAAAAAATATACACAAATTTACATGTCATTCAATGGCTATTAACGCACAACATACATCCTAGAAATTCACATATCTTGACCCATTATCACTTACATATACATAGATTATAAGTAAACCCAAAACATTATAAACTGATTATCCCATTATGTACTAAAGAAAACATGGTACCTTGTTGTATTACTGAAACGCCGCACTCGTATCTTCTAGCCTTAATACTCTGCTTCTCTTATGCGCTTCTCTTCGATATTAATTTAATCTTTAGGGTTATAATAAAATAACTCAATGTTATATCTATATATATAGACTCATTAATAATAACCTTTTTCTATTCTGATTATTAATCTAATAATAAATTCTATTTCTAATCAAATTCTTATAACTAAATATTATTCTAATCCCAATTATTATTCTAAATATTATCATATTTCTAATTCTAATTAATTAATACAATATTATTATTAAATAATCACGGATATTACAGATGTATATTATATTTTTCTTTATCCCGTTTAAGAATCTTAGAATTTTATTAAAAACTACAAAAATATTAGTATATAAATAATAATATTATTAAAAAGATTCTTTAGAAATTTAAAGGAGGAAATTAAAATGAGAATTATAATTATATTACTTATAGTTAATAAGATTAGCCGAACTATTTTTGCATTAGTAAATTTTAACCTTAAAATTAAATTAAATATTTAATAAATAAGATTTTGTTTTAATCAATTTAATGTTATATTTAATTATTATATATTTTTTAAATATTAATATTCTACTAAATGTTTTTATAATAATAAATAGGTCTTAATTTTTGCTATGCAAAAACATAAAATTCTACCATTGGCATAAAAACACGTGATATAATCTTAAAAATAATAATCATACAAGTGATTAATAAAATATTATATGATAATGATAACTCAAATTTATTGTCCTAATTAAAAACACAAATTCATAACAACAATAAAAATATTATTTAATTCCAATTACTATTAACTAGCATTTTAATTATTCAAATTTTTTTAAGTGTTATATTAAATTTTAAGTTTGACATTAATATTAATATTTAATAAAGTAAATTATAGTACATTTCATATTACGATTAACACATTAGAGAATATATTAAAATTTCGGTGACTATCCAATATAAATTTATAGTAGATTTAACTATATTTTCAATTACGAATTATATAACTATATATAATATAATAAGGTGAGATTGGAAATTCTTTTGTTACGAAAACACTATTTGCTTTTTCCCGAAGGAACCGGACACGATAATTTTTCATCATTCGGCTCGAGCAAGAATAAAAAGAAGTTTAATCGGAATGAATCACAATTTTTATTCTACGATTGATCAGTATAAACATCAACAACTCAATGACTTCGGGCATAGCAAGCTCCAGAGTGTGACGGGCGGTGCATGGTTAAGTAATCCGACTCACATTGGGCTGAGTGCCCAGGTGCTTTCTTTTCCTCACATTTACCTCATATCAAGGAGAGCATTCTTCAAGACATTTGAGAAGCATCAAGGATTCCTTGTTCTTTGAAAGGGAATCCACGTATCCTCCTACCGAAGACTGAAGAGTAAACCCTTTTTTTTCTTTTAATATCCCTGAACAGATGAAATTTATTTTGATAAATTGGATGGCTCGTCATTAATATGTTTGCTCACGGCAATTGTGGACTCGTGCACGATTTTGAATGAGAGAAAGAAGTGAGAAACAACTTTGTATAAGCCTACTTGGGTATTGAGTATTTACTTGTAAGAACTTTATTCTAAAATTATGAAATACTTATATAATAGAAAAGAACTGTGGTTTCTGTATACTTTCCCTGGTTCCGTTGCTACCGCGTGCTTTACACAATCGATCAGATTCTATAGATATCCCTTCAACACAACATAGGTCACCCATTTTTATAAATAAACTGAACCCATAAACGGAAGAAGGGTTGATCCGTATCATCCTGACTTGGTTTTGCTTCCTCTTGGTTCGAGAAATCAAAATAAGAGGATTGATGTTATATATATTTTGATGAATGTTACATAAGGGTTATAATACTAATTTATTTTCAAATATTCTATTAAAAGTTATTCTTTTTTCTATTTTTACGTAATTTTAAATTTAGAATATTATTATTATTATTAATATCTTAAAATGTTCAAAGATTCTTTAAAATGTTATCTATTTTCAAAGATTCTTTAAGATGTTTTTTATTATTGTTTAATACTTTTAATTAAAATATTTAATAAAATATATTTTTAGTATTGAGATTAATTTAGATGATTAATAATTTTTTATATTATAGAGAAATTTATTTATATAAACGTTTTGAATTGATATACAATCTAACAAAATCTCATGTCTATATATATATCATTAATATATGTATTTTACAACCCCAAGTTGCCCTTCCTTTCTAGATATGGAAAGAAGATAATTAAAAATATTTAATGACCGAAATATCATGACCCCTAGCCTCTTGGAATCCTTGGCATATCTGCAAAAGTAAACAACAACCTTTCAGTAAAAAAACAGGTATATAAGTACATAAGATTATAACATAAGCAATTTAGGGCGCACCCTAAATGGTTTTAAACATGCGAAGATATAAAAGCAGGTGATCGTTGTGAAAATGGGTAAACTAGCCTTGAGGTCACTATCTCCGGACGAGGTGCCTTGAGAATCCTCGTCACCTGAGGACGCGTCCTCTAAATCAGCGTAGAGGACGGGATCTATAGTTCCTACTTTCTCAGACAAAAAGCCGAGCTCTTTCAATTTGCCTATAGTAATTAATTTTTTTAAATCTTTTTTGTCTTGAGGAAGATTTAGGACAACTTCTGTCCTAGCAAGGGCGGCGCCACGTAGATGTGACTGTGTCCTGATAACTTGAAAAAAGAGTTTGTTAGTAGGAAGAAAGGAAGAGAAAGGAAATGCTAACACGGGTAGGGCGCGCCCAATACTTACTTGGGGTTTTATTGAAATGGACACAGACTCTCTCGGTGTCGTAGACGTAGAAATAAGGTTCTTTCCATTTCTTCACATTAGTAGTTTTTCCTTCAGAAAATCCCCATTTATTATGTTTCTTTCATACAACTAGGAAGAAATAACCAATACTACTCTTTTTCAAAGAGAAAAAATGACTAAATTCATGCATGGTGGGCGCACCATAATCAAAAGAATGATACATAATGTATAAGGCTATGGCAAATTTCCAGCTGTTGGGGGAAAGCTGAATAGGGGCTATATCATACCATTCGCAGATTGCCCGAATAGGGGTATATCATACTATTCCCAACTCGACTAGTTTCGGTGAAATCACCATTCTCGGAATCCTCATAGGTTGTATGTCGAACCTATGAGGGCGCATCCGTCTCGAGGGGATAGCCCACATACCATCTTGATCAAAGTAATTCATGGTCCAGTCGACCTCGATATCAGTAACAATTGTCCTTAGCCCAACGCATGCCAATTTCTCATGGCGCGCCCTAATCTGATCTTTCTCCTTCTCGGATAATTTTTGATCACTTCAATCGAGGTCAATTTCATGGTCAGCTATTTTCCAATGAACGAGGGGGATGAGCGAAGGAGGTGGAGATAAGGGTCTGTTGTCATCCTCGGGCGCACCTTTGGAACTTTCATGAGATGTCTCGGGCGGTTCCTCAGTTATTTCCTTGCTTTTTCTTTTTCTTTTTCTTTTGAGTTCTACCACTTCTCCCTCTTCTAAAGCAGTTTCGGGGTCTATATTAACGGAGATAGGGCGCGCTTCATGGCTAGACGCCACCTCTGTAAGGGTAATTTCAGGAAGAATGGTTGGAGAAGGTCCCTGTTGAAAAAAGCCAAGTTCGTGTCTTTTTCTACTTAAATGCTCCATGAATTCTCGAACCGCTCTTTTAGTTTTTGGGGAAAGTGGTGGGGGAATTTTTGTAGGTGTGATATTCCCGCCGTATCTCTTGAAGATAAATTCACGAAAAGGGTGAAAAGGGAGTTGAGACGCGCCTTCACGGACCATCTGAAATGAAAAAGGCGAGTCAACACTTAGTATGGCCCTTAGAAGGGGCGCGTCTAGGGATAATGTTAATACAAAGTTTATATTGAGGTGCGCCCAATATATTACATCATAGACATGTTGTATCTTAGACAACTAATATGAAGTTAAAAAAGATTAACTGGGCTACGAATGGGCGCGTCTAGGTCGTTATGACGTTATAAATTCTACAAACACATTTATTTAATTGTTACGTACCGAAATTGAGATCAAACAAGTATACTTATAATTATATATATGAAGAACAGTGAAGAACCTCAAGAAACTCAAACCAACTTACATCATTTAATGAAGAAATACTAGATGAAATCAAACAAAAAAGATAACATTACATACCTACTGAAAATGCGAGTTTTTTTAGCCCAAGATTGCGATTTTTGGACAGTGGAGACGACTAGAGAGGCTTTGAAGCGATTGATGTAACTGGGAAAAGGTTTTTATATAAAGGTTCTATTGAAAAGAGAAAATGAAAGAGGTCAATACTGATATATAGTAGAAGCATAAAGGAAACATG
Source organism: Oenanthe sinensis (assembly GCA_028671895.1). Classification (NCBI taxonomy): domain Eukaryota; kingdom Viridiplantae; phylum Streptophyta; class Magnoliopsida; order Apiales; family Apiaceae; genus Oenanthe; species Oenanthe sinensis. The sequence continues at coordinate 20,253,847 of CM053795.1, forward strand.
GCAGCTGAATATTGGTCCTCGATGCGAGGATCGAGAAAAACATCATCATTTGCCTTGTCTGTGTATATGTATGTATAAACTGATGAATGAACTTCTTTAGGCTGCGCCTTTTGCTTGGGACGCGCCCATATAAGCCAGAATAACGACTAACGGTTAATTCAAGTTGAAAGGATTGATGAATTCTTAAATAAGCAAACAAGTATCCAATTCGAAACTTTAAAGCAGGGCGCGCCTAAGTGCGAACATACCAGGAAGCAAGAACTCTTTCAAACATTTACAATGATTTCAAGACTTGGGGGTAGTTGTTGTGCACGAATTTAATAAAGGAAGGGCGCGCCTTGCTCCTCTGCCAAAGGAGGGCGTGCATAAGTTGAATCATCGGACGGGTTTGTGGATTCTGCCAATTCTCGTGTTCTGCTAAAAGACTTTTTTTACTTTTGCTGCCTGAAGGACATAACTCTACATTTATCGGGTTGCCCTCGTAGGGGAGTTATGAAGACATATTTGGCCTTGTCTTGGAAGATCATTTCCCTGTACTCAGGCGGGTTGCCCTCGTCTCGGGGCTTAGGACGTGACCTACAGCATGTGGTGGATCTAGTGCTGTCCTCCAGTCAAGTTATCCTTGGAAATAGCTGTAGGGGACCGGCCAGAGTCCACGGTTTCGGAGTCAATGTCGGATTTCTGAAGTCCTTGGACCTATCCAAATAAGCCCGAATGTAGAGTCATCTTCCAGGAAGGTTCCACTTGCCTTTTCTGCATTCAATTTGAAGAAGGAAAATTAGGTTTCCTAACGGGCCTCTGCTTTGCCATGAATTACGTGGGCTTGATCCTCTATTTTCCCTATAAATAGAGGTACGTAGGCACATTGTGGGGGGTCGGAATTATTAGAGTTCACAGCCACCAAAGAATACAAAACTCTAGTTATTCTGAAACCTAGCAATCTCAGCCCCCAACCTCATATAAACAACCACGCTCCGGCGATATTCAACCCCGCTAGATCTTTTTCCGGCAAATAACCTCGATTTTTGTTGATTACCAGATTTCTCCATTAACACATAAATAGCTACAATGTTAATAATTCTTAATGGTTTGCTATTAGAATCTGTCGATCTGTAAATCTATCCATATATCTTCTTTTAATTTTGATGATCACAAGTGACATCTTGTGGTTTTGATGATTGTAAGTGACATGTTATCATTCTTCTTGATTGGTGATTATTAACAACAGGAATGGTGAAGTTCCAAATTTAAATTATTAGTTTATCCAGTTGCTGCTTCTTATGTTCTCTTCGCAGATTTTCTTATAAAGATGCAAGGACCTTCGACTCCTATAAATCTGAAGTCTAGGCACTGAAATGCTTTTCATTTAGTTGGCTTATTGTGTTTAATTATAGTCGGAAAATGAATAATTCTACACAACTAGGATCTCAAAATTGGCATTCCTTTAAATTATCTAAAACAAATAGTTGATAGGCCTTAAAAAACCTTTAAAAAATGCACATACTCTTTGCTATCTACCGTTCCTGGCGAGAACGTATTTCAATGCTTACATGTAACGGAGGTTTTGAGTTATATATCTTACAGAATTTTTTCTAGTCTTTACGATGAAATAAATGGCAGTGATTTACTTGTAATGCAGAATCTATGACGTCTGTTTTTGCTTGTTTGCCTTCTGTGGAGCAATATATGAGTGTGATTTATGACAAGTATCCTAGACTAGGAAGAATTCTGAATTTTCGGTGTCTAGAATTGTATATGTTTTTACCACATAAAGATTCTTCCTTGAGGACCCATCACCCATGTGTAGCAACTAGCAAGTCAGCAAGCAAAAACACTTGGTGCATGATGGGCGTTATCTTTGCCTTTGTTGTTTATTTGTACAATTTAGTTTATGAACAGAACTGGCATTTCAAACTATCCGTAAAGAAAACAAATCTTCCCCATTTATCCAGAAAAAATTTAAGTTCCCACTGATATTATTGTTTGAAAAACTCAGCCTACAGTATTATCCGACTTGCATTTGTGTACAACTTAATTAAATTTAAAAGTTCATAACCTCAAAACGATATCAAGAACGATATGGACCATACGGTGACGTCTGCTACACTGCTAGAATAGTTGCAGAGTTGCGGTTCAAATTGTTTTCATTTTAGGTTGTCACTTAAAGCATATTTTCTATGGATTAATGTGTTTGTTTTAACATGTATTTAAACTAAACGATGAATTGAGCGCATCATAAATTTGCTCAGCACATTAAATGAAAAGATAATTAATTAGCTAACGATAGTGAAGAAACTTGATTGCAGCTCTTCCAACTTAGAGCAAGCTAGTCCAACAATGTCCTAACAGATGTTTTATAAATATAATAAAATATAATGTCCTAGTGATTTAGGACATTATACACATACATCAACTCCAACAACTTGCATTATTCTTATTCTCATACCCTATTATTAAAATAATAGTATATTTGAATTATGTTTATATTTGAAAAGATAAAATGAGGGAAAAAAATCTAAAAAAAAAGGAAAATGAATATTTTACTTATAAAAATGAAATGAGTCATGTGTAGTATTGCCCTAAAAATAAGGCATGTGATGGATGTCCTAGTATTTTAGGGCACTACTAGGATATTGTTGGAGCATCCATTTGCTCAAATTATCCTAAATTTTAGTTTATGACAACATTTTAGGACATTATTGGACTTGCTCTTATGTTTATGTTTATGTTTATTAATGTTTTGTTTCACTGTCAGAGCAACTCCAACCCAAAGACCCCTTGCCTATATTTATCTTAGGTCTACATATTTTAGGGGTTTAGTTTCAAAGTTCATGCTCCAAGGGTACTCCTTATTCCCTAAAATTTTTAGGAGAGAGAAAACTCAACCCCCTCTCCTCCGCCTCATCTATTTCTCTCTCTTTTTTCATCTCCCCCTCTCTTTTTCATCTCTCCCATACTATTTAAATATTATTTTTAAAATATAGGGACCAATATAGATAATACAGTTAGAGTAAAATTGCTTTTTGGTTACCTATATTTTAGGAAAACATTATTTTATTATAGTTTAGAGAATCACAATAGGAAACCCCATTAGAGTTGCTCTAAAGAACTTAGTTATAACTCATAATACTAGTTTTCTGTGCTTATGAAGTCTGCAATTACTCTGCTGTCAATTTAAGTCCAAGACGAATCCAAAATAGTGAAAAAATGCACTTATGAAGATGCTAATCTTTTCACTTATGAAACCTGATTTCATAAACTAGCAGCTTCTCCACGTTGATCACACCTGAGCAAGGTCAGTATCTCTGAAAATCATGCTATATATATATAGGAAAAACAGGGTTTTGATCGAGACATGATATTTTGTACACATGCAGCATTTCGAACACTTGACCTGTTGTTACATATAGCATTGATAATTGTTTATCCAATTTACAGGAAAATTTATCAAGATTGTGTTCAGAAACATGAATTTAATTTCAAATGATAGATTTCAAATTCTCATATTTGTACTAGTATTTGAATATTTGAATGTCTTGGAATTCAAATGAAATTCAAAACCAAATTCAAATTTTTTTATTATCCAAACATATTATTTGATCAAATCCATAATTTCAAATAAAATTCATATTTCCAAACCCGCCATAAAAAAAACAATATAGATAAATTCTAGTTCTTTTAAGCTTCAATTACTTATTTCGTTAAGCCATTACTTGAGATTCTATATGTCTGACCAAGTGGAGGAACAGGTGAACATTGGGTTGAAATTTTATAATGAAAAAGCCACATGTTTGTTTCTGAGTTAGTTCAACAAAGTTGACTATTACCAACCAATACTATTATAGTACCACCACTTTCATAGTACCTTCTTTATTGATGTTTAGTGGTGCCACTGTGATTGATTACTACATTTCTTTGAATCAATCTGTAATGACTACACTACCCTCCTCACTTAATATGTTTCGCCTCTCAAGTTGGTGTGGCTATGAGCTAATGAGGTACCTGAAACCAGGGTAAGCTGGTCATTTTGTCTGTACCATCTTTTTTCTCTACTCATGCTGACATAAAGTTTAATAAAGTTTATGTTAATAGCTTTAACTTTGGAAAAATGACAATGTTTAAACAACACATAATGTAACCAATGTTTTCCTGAGATTAGGTAGTAAGTGGAGTAATATAAAATACAAATGTACATAACTTGTACCAGATATATAGTTACATCTCAATTAACAAAATATTGTACAGTACTACTTATCCACATGAGTTCTTAAATTAATTTTTGTAAATCTTCACATTTCATATTTGTTAATTGTGCATACTGATTTGTTGGTCGACTTGTTGATAAATCCTTTATTTATTGTGTGGATTATATCGATATTTTTTAATATAACTTACTAAATATTCTATTATTAATATTTATCGCAAAATATATGTTGCACATACCATACTTCACTTAACTTATAATTTATAAGTGTGATATGATGAAATGATTAGATTTGATTTGTGTGAATCCTGAAGACTTCACCTATTATTCTATGTTTGAATTGTTTTTTTTTTTGAAAGAATCAAATAAAGTACACAATTACTAACTATAATATAATTGTTGGGCATAATTTTCAAACTAACAATAATTCCATGTGTTTTTTAAATATATATAGAACTTACAGTGATTCTGACCTTGAGGTTTTTTTTTTGAAAGAATAAAACTAAGTACACAACTACTAACAATAATGTAATTTCATGTGTTTTTTTTGTAGGGAAATCAATTCAATAATAAAAAAATCACACGGTATCTACAAATATAATTAAAATTGAGCAAACGCTTAAACAAAATATATCCATGTTGAATCATTCTTTCTTAAATAGGCAACCAAATGATTTTTTGAAATATGTTATGAATATATGTATTTAATGTGATCTAACTATTTTAAGCAATCGATCGTAGATGCGATCCTATAAAGATCTTTATCACATAATCAAAATCATAAAAATCCCGTAGATCTATAATCCCGGGCATAAAGAACACCAAAACAAACCAAACTCTAACAAGAAGAGACTAAACAAAATCAAAAAAATGGGAGCTTATTGAAGAAATACAAGAATTTAATCAAGAAAAATGGAAAAGAAAAAATGATTGAGATTTTTCATCGGTGAAAGCCAATGAAAGTCCCAGAAAAAATATCAACCGCTCAAGAGAGAGATAACTATTAATTCATGTGCTTTTTTAAAGTCAATATTTGTATCCCTATGCAAAGTTATGTCATAGCATGTCATATTGTCATGTATGTAATAAAAAAAGATGTTCACCAACTATATACCAACCCTGTGCCAAATTCAAGCCTCCACTTGAACAACTTTTATTCCAAACAATATGCATGAACAATAAGAATAATACCTTAATTCCCTGCATCAACGTCCACTGTATTACTACACAACCCAGTCCTTCTCCCACATCCATGTCAATCTCCACCGCTGATCTAAATGATCAAATATATCAAGTTAATTAATATCATCATATTTTAATAAACCTGCTGGAATGTCTCTATCTCACCAACCCCCGGTGAGTGGGAACGGGTCTATCCACCAATATAGAATGCACCTGTTTGAAATGGAGTATATATACTCTTGCAATATCTTCATTTAAGCTCAGGAGCTCCATCAACTAGAATATAAAGAAGCAGAAAAAAAGGGCAAGAAGATTTCAATGGCTACTAATGGTGAATCTAGACATTCTGAAGTTGGACACAAGAGTCTTTTGCAAAGTGATGCTCTTTATCAGGTACACATTTGTACAATTTATTCCTTTTTTTTTGAAACGGTGTCATATGACTCATATCGCGACAGTCACACGCCATGCGTATCTTTATTGAGACTTAAATTCTCGACCTCTTATTAAAACGGAAAACGGTAGAATACTCTGCTAGGACATTGAGAATTTTATCATTTTATTACTATGGCAACTTACGAACTTATATTTTTCGTTTTCAGTATATACTTGAAACTAGTGTGTACCCAAGAGAGCCAGAGGCAATGAAAGAGCTCAGAGATGTAACTGCCAAGCATCCATGGTTAGTTAACGATAAATTTTACCCAGTATGTATAATTTATTAAAATGTTATGTTGTTGAATTTGGTTAGACTAAAATTTCAGAATCTAAAATGACAGGAACCTAATGACAACATCAGCTGATGAAGGGCAGTTCTTAAACATGCTTTTGAAGCTAATCAATGCCAAGAACACCATGGAAATCGGCGTTTACACTGGTTATTCTCTCCTTGCCACTGCCCTTGCTCTTCCTGATGATGGAAAGGTAATATATATAAAGCATTATCATTTCTCTTCGACTTCTCCCATAAGGATTGTATTACAATTTTGTTTAGTATTGGTATTAGTCTATTAGAGCATAACTAAACATTGTTGCGTTTGTTCTTGTTTTCGCAGATCTTGGCATTGGATATTAACAGAGAAAACTACGAAATTGGACTCCCAATTATCGAAAAAGCTGGGGTTGGCCACAAAATTGATTTTAGAGAAGGCCCTGCTTTGCCTGTTCTTGATCAGATGATTGAAGATGTATGTTTTTATCACCAAACCTACACATGTTGCATACACAAAGAAATCATACCTTGACATGATAAATTTTATAAGCTAAAAACTGTTAAATTTTATAGTACAGGTGATAAAATAGTTATAGTGAAACATGAGCATTTGTACATAACTGCAATCTGACTAAACTATCCTAAAATTTCAGGGCAAGTACCATGGAACATTTGATTTCATATTTGTTGATGCTGACAAAGACAACTACATTAACTACCACAAGAGGTTAATTGATTTAGTAAAAGTTGGAGGCCTAATTGGCTACGACAACACCCTATGGAACGGTTCTGTGGCTCAGCCAGCTGATGCTCCTATGAGAAAGTATGTGAGGTACTACAGAGACTTTGTGATGGAGCTTAACAAAGCCTTGGCTGTTGATCCGAGGATCGAGATTTGTATGCTTCCTGTTGGTGATGGAGTTACCCTGTGTCGCCGTATCAGCTGATTGTTAAGCCTTATATCTGGAATATATTTTTTCCACTTGTTGCAAGAATTGGCAAGTTTTACATGTTCTAATGTTTTCTTGTTGGAATTTTCAATTATGTGATTTTATAATAATGAATATATCCTTAACTATATGTTGATTTAACAACCCTCAATGGGTTTATATGCCCTTCAACACAAATTCTTTATATTACTCCATTTATCAAGTATATTCAACGGGAAAAAGCTATAAAAAAAAGTTGCTGCCGTCTGCAAAGGTATCCTCTATCCGCATAGATAACTTCATCCTCGTCAGGGCGGCGCTACTCAGTGCGGGTGAGCGACCGCACATGACTCCTGAAAAAAAAAAATATATTTATATATATTTGTAACAAAAATTATGATTTATTGATAATATTATAATTAAAATCAAATTTGTTAGACTTTATTTTTTTATTTATAATATCTTTCGATATTTTATTTTATTTAAAAAATATAGTTTAATAATTTTAATATATATTGAAATATATAAATGACCTAATTTTAAGATTTTGCAAAGGGCCCAAAAATATTTGAATGAATGATTCTTTGAATTGTGCATGATGTAAACTAGAATGCATACAAACAATTAAATTTCAATTTAATATTTTATTAGAATGACCAAATGTGAGATTCAAAGTTTGAATCTCAGCTTCTTATAAGAAAAGAAACAAGGAGTGAATACAATGAATATTCAACCTCTATGAAGTCGTGTTCTTAACTATATAGACAACATGTCTTTTGTGCACATGCTTTCATATATTAGTTTCTATAACCAGAAATAGACAAGATTAACTTCAAATTGTACATAACTTATTTCTAGCTAAGTCCTTTGTTTTGACAGTTCATAGCTTTTGTTTTAAACCTTCTGTCCTTTTGTTTGTTCTTTTCTCCAAACTACCTTGTAGACTTGTCATTGTCTTCACAGGTTTGAGTGACCCTGATCATGACAATGCTTCCTTCATGTGACAACTCAGATATTTTTCAAAAATTATTTTTATTATTTAAATATTTTATTGGTTTTCTCAAAAAAAGAGGAATAAATTTTTATATTTTATTCCAGTTAGATGCATTTTCATATTTTTATTATTATTTTAGAAATTATTTTCGGTTCAATGGTACTGAGTTCTGTTTGAATTTTTTTAATATTATTTTATTGATCGGGTGTGTATCTCGAATCAGTATTTTGTTCGGGTGAAAATTCTGTTTGAATAAATTATTTGAATATTCATAATTTAGTATTTTTAATTCTTGAATATTCGAAATATTTAAATATTTTAGAAAGTTATTATTTTTAGTTCTTTTCAAAAATAATAAAATTTATATTTTTTCCCAAAATATTTTTATAGATTTTTGGGATTATTTAAAATTATTTAGAAATTAAATGTGATAGTAAAATGATTTTTTTAAAATATGTTTTATAATTTATAAAAGATTTTTTTTATAAATATTATATATATATATATATATATAATCCTAAACTACCCCGTGACCCACCCTTTTTTCTCTTAAACATTTCTCTCCTCCCGCTGTTAATTGAGCTGCAACACCCCCTTCCTGTTGACCACGCGGCACCTCTCTTCCTCTTTTCTTTATCCACTGCTTCTGCGTTGTTTGTCTTCTGTGTCGTATGTCTTTTTGCGATATGTATTTATATATATACATAAAGCTTTTAAAATTCATTATTTACAAACCATGCATCTAATATGTGACATTTATATATATAAATGATCAGCGTTTTAAGACATACACATGAGTATAAATTTTGATAAATTTTGAGAAAATTATTTTCTGAGCAAGTTTTCCTTTTTAATTTATTTAGGAGTATAGAAAGGGGATTTGATGATGGTGATCAAGTTAGGAGGCAATAAGACATGTGTTTGTGTACAAGGAATAATTTCGGATTTTTCTAAAAATATTTTCCGCCCATCAGAAAAGACTTGTGGGGTAGCCGAAATTGATCTTATGGTAAGACTTTTAAGATCCTGATTTCATAATTTTTAGAGATTATTTTTATATTCCGCAAAATTTCCTGTTGACCATATTTTTTGGTTTTAAGTGATCGTGTTCTCCGTTTCTCGCAATTTTTTGTGTATATATATAATTTGTTTTATGGGTTAAATTTGTTTACTTTATTTTAGTATAGTTGGATTGTAGTGTTTGAAACTGATTTTGAAGGGCTGTGACCCCAGGAAAAATTCATTTTACAAAGACCATATTTCAAAAAAAATTCTTGTAATAAAGTATTTATTTTAGATTTCAATTATTATTTGATTAAAAATATTATGTAGTTAATTATTTTGAAAAATAGTTTATTTGAGAATGATTAATAATTAATTAATTTGAATAATCAATTGATTAAATTATTAATTAATTTATTCTTATTAATTAAATATTAATTATTTTGTTTATCCGTTTTAAATGAAACAAATATTTCTATGATCAGAAAAATAATTTGGAGGTTATAAAAATATTTTTAAATTCTAAATTCCTTTATGAATCTGGATTAACTATTTTACGAGACTTTTAGTGATCCGACTCGATCCTAGAAATATTTTTAAAAGGTTTAATGTTATGTTTAATTGTTTAATTGGATAACGTCATTGATGGTAGACGTTATAAGTTTTAAAGTATGAATTAGAATTGTTAGTTTTTATTTACTTTTGTTCGAGGATTAATTGTTAGTCTTGAGGATTAATTGTTTATTTATATTTGAGTCTCGATAATTAATTGTTGTTTTATATTCTAGTCTCGAGAATTAATTGTTGTTTTATATTCGAGTCTTGAGGATTAATTGTTATTTATATTCCTGTCTCGAGGATTAATTGTTGTTTTATATTCAAGTCTCGAGGGTTAATTAGTTGTTTGATGATTAGTTGATAATTGAATTTATATTTTTATTTATTAGTTTGTTGGGTTTGAGGTGAGTTTTCTTGTTAATAGGAATATGGCTGAGTTAAGTATATAAATATAGTTAAGTTATACACATTCATGGAATATAGCGACGTACCTCAAGGATTAAAGTAATGTCTTATGTTTGACTATAGAAGTAGACGCGCAGACTCGATCTCGGTAGTTCAGACTCGTAGCAACCGCATGAGCATCATATCAAAGAATTATTAAATGGTGATACCGTGAGACGGAAGAAAAAATATTTATGTTACTTCGACCGTACATAATTGCTAAGCACCAAAGACAAGTATTTTCTCCTTAATCATCTTATACACTTTTATTTTTTTATTTCACTTATTCGTATCATGACAAATAGTTATTATTCAGAGCTATTTGTCAATCTTAAATGTTTTTATTGTGCATTAGAGTTATTTGTTATTGGTGCTCTTGATATTGGAAATTGATTATAGTAAACACATCATATCTGATGTTATCGTAGTAAATAATAGGGATATGATATGTATTCAAAACTAAACATACCTTTGATTTCGAATGCTCTATTGGATCGGAAAAAGATTGTGTATGAGGCCACCTAGTTGGTCCAACATTTATTGAGGAGGATATGGTAACCATTCCATCTTCCTATAGGCTAATATTTCTTGCCTATTTGGTACCCATTTTGAGAATACTTGTTATAACTACGGGTATAGAAATGTACCGGTATGGTATAAAGAGGTCCTATTGCTTTTAGACTAATCAGAGAGCAATATTGTTTATTATATATTGTATACAATCCATATTGCCCAGTGTGTCTATTATATAATGTGATTCCGCAGATGATTCATTTCTATGACATACTGCACTGTTTCAGTTTCGATATAATCTGTGATTTATTTACTGTTTGGTTTTCAGTATAAACTGATTTACATTTCTGTTCTTTATTCTGGTATTCCAATTTTTTTTCAAATGCTTTATATATATTATATATACTTGCTGAGCATTTATTTGGCTCACTCTTCCTTTTCATCATACACTTTTCCAGCAGAGAAAATATTAGCCTTTTAGAAAAAGTAGACCGACGAGATTTATCCCGCGTAGCTCGGAAGAAGAAAGTAAGATGTCCTTACGAAGACGTTTTCGATCTAGAAAGTCTGTATCTGGAGTAAGTTTTATTTATATATTGGTATATTATATATTATATATATTTCTTAGTATAGACCCGTCCTAGCCGTTGGTATAATTTTTGTCGAATTTATATTAGTAGTATAAAATTGGTGTAAAGAAATTGTTGAAATCAGTTGGGGTGTATTAGGGAGTTGTTCTAAGATTGTGAATATTTGTGGAACTTTATGGATGGAGTCGCAAGCGAGATTTGATTTGATTATTTGAGCTTTATAATAATTGATGTTTAGGTTTTGGATTCTTGTTTCTAGAACTATAACCTAAAATATCTTGGTAATTGAGGTCATAGCTGTAGATTTCAGATATTGAATGACTACAGACGGTTTAAAATATTATTAAACAAGTGATTTTATATCGAAGATTTTCAAGTGATTTCGAATGATTAGCAAACACTGAGCCATTTGAGACTTCTCGACCAGTTTCATAACTGACTTCTCGATTAGGATAACTTCTCGAATGATCATTTGTCTTGGAAGAATTTCCATACTAAATTCCTTATTTGATGACATCTTCTTTTTCCTGATGCATGATCCAATTATTTGAATCTTCTACCAGAGACTTATTATTGTGACCATCTATTTACATGTTAGAATTGCAGTAGAAGTAAACTTTTATCTGCAAATTTACATAGCAGCAACTAAGTCACATCCTATACAAGAAGTACTAATCATGTTGCAACAACAATTACAAATGAAAACTACACAAAGTAGGTAGGATTGTTCTGGATCTAACATCATGATGATGATGATGATGATGATGATGATAGTTGGTGGCGGGTGATAATGATGATTGGAGTAGGGACGGAGATGGTAGTCAAAAATGAAAACATAGATAAATTTATATGGTGATTTGGTTTTAATTGATATATAAAAATAAAGATTAAGATAATATGTTTAACCAACAACAATTAGAGTCAAATAAATTTTGATATTAACCAATAAATTAATGATAAAATTGCTCAAACCCCACAAGTTATATATATAAAACTTTTCAGTTTCATTATATCAGTATAATAAATACTTTATATTATGATTATAATAATCTACATTGCTGTTTCATTTCTTAAACCGGTCCATTTTTTTTAAATCCTGATCCCGTTCGACTCTCATTGTTGTTTAACGAATAATAGCAAGAGTCGTATAAATTCTGATATTAACCAATAAAATTCCAGAAGATATATATATATATATATATATATATATATATATATATATATATATATATATATATATATATATATATATATATATATATATATATATATATAGGGAGCTACTCTAATGAGAACCTCTTATAATGAGAACTAAGAACCCAACACAGAATCACTAAATTAAAATACAAATCACTAAAATTTAAACATACATAAATATATACATATTATAATTATATATTGTTGTATCACCTCCATCCCATCACTAACACATCACCATCACTACTTCCACCACATAACACCATCAACACCACCATATAACACCACCACCACACCATCTCTACCACGCCACACTACAATACCACCACCACCACCTAAATAATTATCAAATTCAAATTAAAACTTATAAAAATTTAAATCAGTACATCACCATCATGATTATCATTTACAGAATCACCAAATTCAAACTCAAATTATATAAAAATAAAGTCGAATCACCAAATTTTATTCGTGAATCACTAAATTTTCTGGAATTTTTTTCATAATATTTTTTTAGATCTATCACCGATTCTAATAAATATAATAGTAGATCAGCTTCATCGCTGCCTCCACCACATAACACCATCAACAACACCACACCATCAACATTAACACCATCTCTACCACACCACACTACACTACCACCACCACACTACATAAATAATTACCAAATTCAAATTCAAACTTATAAAAATTTAAATCAGTACATCGCCATCATGATAACCATTTACAGAATCACCAAATTCAAGCTCAAATTATATAAAAATAAAGCAGAATCACCACATTTCATTCACGAATCACTAAATTTTCTGGAATTTTTTTCTTAATATTTGTTTAGATCTATCACTGATTCTAATAAATCTAATAGTAGATCAGCTTCATAGCTTCAATACAAGCATGTCAAGCAAAAGAATTACAATTTACACGCAAATCACCAAATTTTGAACACAAATCACCAAATTCTGATTTCAAGTCTGAAACTAAAATTAATTGTTGACAATAGTTTTCTATGACGAAAGTGAAAGAAAAAATGAATAGAAAAAGGATGAATTACAATTTAAATTTACGTTGTCCTTCTGCCGGAGAAGATGCCGGAAAGGTTAGTGGGATGAGAGGTTAGTGGCAGGAGAGGGAATAAATAAGATAAAAAAATAATGATAGATAAGAGAAGATGGAATAAATCGATGACAAATTATAAGAGATAACAGAAAATGAAGTAAATCGATGATAAATTAGATGAGTATATTGGAGGTGGAACATCTGGATGAAGGAGTTTATACTGATATATCGGAAGAGTAGAGTGGTAAATGTTGGTGGCAAATCGGAAAAAATGGAATATCAATGACAGGTAGTATATGATAGCGGCAGGAGAAGAGAGAGTTGCGACTGGAGATGGTGGCAAAGTGTTGGGTTGACTGGTGATGATGGGTGGATGAAGAAGTAATGGGAGAAATTTTAGATCTATGGTAGTGGTGATATATACATATATCTATGTATATAATTTTTTGTATGGCCGAGATTAAAAGAAATAGAGGGCTGAGATTAGATCTAAGTTCTCATTTTAAATTGAGTTCTCATTTGAGCATCTGTCTATATATATATATATATATATATATATATATATATATATATATATATATATATATATATATATATAATATAGGGGAATGCTCAAAAGAAAACTAATATTTTGGAGAAAACTAAGGTACTTTTATCCACCGTTGATTTCTAATTGATCTGATGGTTCATATTAAATTAGACTATTAAATTAGAATATTAGTTTCCTTTTCAGTTGTTTGACATTTATTTACATATATTTGGAAACTATTACAATTTTGTTAATTATATAATGAACGGTGTAGATGATGGTTTCTAAGTTTCCTATCTAAAAAGTTTTCTTTAAATCCCTACTCTCTCTCTCTCTCTCTCTCTCTCTCTCTCTCTCTATCTATCTATCTATCTATATATATATATATATATATAAATTTTCATTTTCATTAGATCAGCATGATAAATATTTTATATTATTAATATAACAATGCACATTGCTAGTTTTTCTTTGGTATCCATATTGCAAAATGTAGCACACACATGTGGACAAATAATTTCATTTATCAATGAGTGCGATGTCTTATTACACAATTCATTCTATGGACATTTGGGTTGTCCCTCTTGGGTTTTAAGGCTGTTGTAGCATGGAGTCAATTCTTTGTTTCCGATAGTGCCTGGTGGAACTTCAAGACATTTCAAGCAACAATCCATGCATATTTTTTCACATCTGTTTTTATAGCTAGTTGCTGAGCATCGAGCTGCACATCTACTTGGGCATTCTACAATGAATCGAAAATCAACAATTTCGTAAGAATGTGGATAGTGTACACACAATTAAATATATGATATATATATGCATGCATGCTTACCTTGTGGCGTGCAAGAGTATGATCCACCCTATTAGAGAACAAAACAAGAATTAGATTAGTTGAAAAATGACAAGCATAAAAGTTAGAAGATGCAAACTAGGATTATTGAGTAAAGTATAATACCATTGAAACTTGAAGAATAGAGGCAATGAAAAGTACAAGAAAGATAAAGGTAGAGGTTGAGAAACTAGCCATTTCTAGATTTGAAAAAATTAGTAAAATTCTTGTGTCTGTAAATTTATTTTGTATGTCACGGGTCACTCATAATTTCATAGTGTCTCTTTATAGGCATAAAGTGTGTGGAAAATCGAGATTATGTGAGATTTTAGAAATCCAGAATATTTGATTTGGATTTTAAAATTTTATTAAAATATAGTGGTATTCGATAAGAATTTCAAAAAATCTACTAAAATCTTATGAAGGTGTATTCAATCCAGATTTAAAAATATTTTTAATAATCCATGTATTTTTATTGATTGTATTTGATTTCAGGTAGAGTCGGTAGATTTTATTGATAGTTCATAGAGTACACGCAAATTTAGTGTTAAATTCAGTATAATCTCTTATATTTATGTGATATATTAAAAGATAAAAAATACATAGGAAAATTGAACAGAATCCATGAATATTTAAAATCTATCGGTATTATTATATTTGCTCCTAGAATTTAATAGATTAATAATAATACATATTGAATATTTCTCAATTTTAAAGTATTGTTTAAAATCCTGATTGAATATCCCGGAATTTAAAGTATGATTTAAAATCCTGATTAAATACTCCCATATTTTAAAGTATTATTTAAAATTCTGATTGAATACATTCATATTTTTAAAATTCAAAAAAATACTGTACAATCACGATTGAATACATCAAAAAAATAATGTACAATGAGGATTGAATACATCAAGATTTTTAATAATACTGTATTGAATTTTAAAAGTCTATGGTATTCAATTTGGATTTTAAAATATCCATCAAAATATTACGATGTTCAAAACTTGATGGATTTTTTTTGGATTCTATAAAATGGTGGATTTTTTTTATTTAGTTAGGATTTTAAAATATCCATGAAAATATGATGATATTCAAAACTTGATGAATTATTTTTTATTCTATAAAATGGTGGATTTTGTGAGATTTTTGTGAAATCCATATAAAATCGAAAATATTTTGAAAAATTAAATCTGAATGTATTAGACTTTACATTTAATGGTTATCAACCATAACCTTAATATTTGTACTATCTTTACTCATCTATAATCCAAATCAGTCTTTATAAAAATTATATGTTTTATTTTGGGTTTAATAAAATGGCATTACAATTAGCATTATACATACAAATACATGTATTATCTATGCATCTTCTTTCCAAATTGACAACGTGTATATATATATAGGAAAAGGTTCAGGAGCCAAAGTTGAATAAATACTATAATACAACCAACCCATCTCGTACTGTTAAAAATCCAAATCAACGGCTGAGATTTAAAAAAGAAGAAGTAACATATGCTCTATAATAGAGCATACGTACGCTCTGTATGTTAATTTTTTTTTCTCATTTTACCCTTTTAATGATACGCTCTATTATATCTCTCCCTAGAATACACACTCATATCTCTCAGCAACACACTAGTTCTTTTATCATACCTAATTTTTGGAGATTTCTATGAGCTCTCTAAAACCCATTTCAATTTTGCCCATCTCATACCCATTTCATACTCATGCTTTCTAAAAAAATCTAGATTTTAGAATCATTTATTCTAGGGTTGTAATGGCGAATCGTATAATGAAACAAAGCTTAAAATCTGTGTTCCTCCGTTGCTGTTACAAATCTATTTCCTCCACTCGTTCCATCACGTCTCTCTGCTATGTATCTCGTATTTGCCCTATCGCACCGTCTTCCGTACGATATTACACTAGTGCTTACATTGTTCATCACTGGCCTGATCATATTCCAAAACCTGATATGATACCTCCACTAGAAGGAGTGGTTTTCAATCATTGGTTGGTCATAATGGAGCATCCCTATCCTATGATGATTTACTCTGTATCTACCGGGAAATACTATGCATTTGGAGTCCTCATGTCTGAAGAACTGGCTTACAAGATGAGCACACATCCGCTCTATAATAGAGCGTATGTATGTACAGAGAGATTGACTGTGAAACTGTTTTGACTTAGAATATTTTCCAGCCATATAGGTACGCTCTATAATAGAGCATATGTAGGAGACATCCGCTCTATAATAGAGTGCATGTACAGAGAGATTGACTGTGAAACTGTTTTAACTTAGAATATTTTCCAGTCATATAGGTACGCTCTAAGCATATGTGGTTTTTTTTTAAAAAATAATTTACACGTGGCAAATTAAGGGCATAAAAGAAAATAAAAAAGAAATTACATAGGTTCTATTATAGAGCGTAGCACGCTCTATAAGCGTATGTCATTTTTCTTTTTAATCACAGTCATCCTTTTGTTTTTTTAATGGTGAGAGATGAGTTGACTGGATTATGTTACATATCCAACTGTGATTGTAGAAGAGGACTCACATATATATATATATATATATATATATATATATATATATATATATATATATATATATATTTATAATGTCATCTATACTATATTATTAAAGTCGAAATATTAAAAATTTGGTATTGGACCGTCCTTTATCGGTATTTGGGCTGAATAGTTATTATTGAGTCTAATTTTTAAACACTAATCTCCCAAATAAAATACATCTCTAAATAAAACACACAAACATTATTTTATTAAAATACAAATAAAGTATATGAAAAATTATATAAAATATATACATATAACATTAAATAAAATTTAAATTATTACTATAAAAATATATTTAAATTTTATATAAAAAATTAAAATAATTTGATCTATGCATTGCATGAGATATAAGCTAGTATATATTATGTATAAATTTTCATATGTTTCACTGGTCGTGAAATTTTAAATATATATATATATATATATATATATATATATATATATATATATATATATATATATATATATATATATTACATATATTGATTATATCTTTAACGTCATCTATCTATAACCGTATTTAACGGGTTTAACCATTTTTTCCACAAGTTTCATAATTTTATTTCGCGATTTTGGTCATATAATATGACAAATCAATTCATTAGATATAAAAATTATTATTATTATTTTAAATAATATTGTTTATTAAATGCATAACATATATTTTTTTTCTATACAGTTTGTTTAAGTTGTAGAACATCATCGTGTTCCTATTTTCATAACACCTTATTCAGTTTATATATTTATCTTTTTAATTCTATCTAATTTTCAATGAATGATTGTTATTATCTTTGATGAACATCTATCATTTAGTAGAATGATGCATAACATAATGCGAAACAAAGATGCATAACATACTACAGTATACAGAACACAAATTCTGATTGCATTCATAAAATTGCAAAATGATGAACTTGATTTTCTAAATACATTATTCTAACAATTAAGAAATTTAAAAAAAATATTGTATTGCAAAATACAAATAATTTTGATTTGTCAAACTGTATATTTTGTTCGCTGCACAAGGTAAATTCAAAAAAATTTGACTTAATAATATTTTTGATTTGAATATGTTTTGAAATTTAATACTAAAAAGTTAATATTTTTTAGAATATTTGATATGAAAATCTATAATTACTTCCTACTTCTTGTAAATTTGATAAAAAAGTATTGAGTAGGGCTGTTAAACGGATAATTCGGATACAGATCTGTCTGTATCTGAATTCGAAAATCTGAAATAGGCGACGTTGCCACCGCTCAATCCACCCCTGGCTAATCGGGATAATTTGCTAGAGAGCTTTACTTTAAAATAGCTCGGGCGGGAACTCTTCTTCGGAGTGGATATACCAAAGATTATCCGTATCTGGATCCGATTTTTAATAAGTTTTTTAAATTTATATTAAAAATTCAAAAACAATTACAAAAAAATATTAAAAATTTAATTTAATTTTTTTTAATTGAGTTCAGAGTTAAAGGGATTTAAGCCTATTTTATTTTTTAAAAATTAATTTTTATTTATATTTTCAATCCAATTTTGTTATCTTAATAATATTAAACTCAAATGATATTTTTATATATGTTTATAATATTTTTACAATTATATAAAATTTGTATAAATATATTATTTAATGAATATATATACAAACACTACAAATCTAATAGAATAAATTTTAAATTGTATATATATATATATATATATATATATATATATATATATATATATATATATATATTATTTATGTGATACGATTCAAAATACATAAAATACTATAGAAATATAAATTGATATATATTGAATATAGATTTTAAAGTATAACCATGTATAATGTATATATTAATTTATTAAATTAAAATAGACATTAGAGTTGAGGTAATTAAAAAATATAATTGAATCAAATTAAATGAGTTTATAACTATAAGTGTATGTATAAAAATATATAAATGAGTTTATAACTATAAATGAGTTTTAAAATATATAATTATATATTATATATATTAAAAAATATTATATATGTATTTATATATATTATATATAATTAATTTCGGATACGGATATTTTCATATACGGATGTGCCTATATCCATATCCGTATCCAGAATCTTCGGATTCGGATACGGATAATATCCGATTTCTTCCGGATACGGATAATATCCATTTTTTCCGGATTATAATACAGATATTTCAGACGAATATCGGATTTTTAGGATTTTTTTGTCAGCCCTAGTATTGAGGATTAGATCTGAAAACCGGTTTTTATCATAAATATATTTCGAAAAAACTGTTTTTAAATTTGTTAAATAATTATTCATTTATTTTTCAGCAAAAAATTATCTAAACGAGGCCTTAATAACAAATATGTAAGATTAAGGTTATATTTGAGATTGTTATTTAAAACGGTTGTGATGTAGGAAAAATTGCTATCAGAAAAATCAGATCAATGTTTTTTTTAAAGTATGTTTTGAGATATAATATAAAAAATAATGTTTTTAGAATAATATAATATAATAAAGTAGTTATTTTATAGAAAAGTAGAAAAGCTATTTTTAAAATTTACTAAAAAATTTTGTACATACTTTTCAAAAAATAAGTTGTTAATTACTTCCGGCAACAATAATCTCAAATACACCCCAAATCCTTTACGTTAATTACGTATCTGATAACATTAATTTTTGTAGATGTACATTTCTATCAAAACTTTTGACTTTTTTAAATAGCAATGCCGCTGAGGGAACAAGTCAAACACGAATACAGAAAGATGCTAAAAACGACGCCCTCGACTCCTCGAGAGTCTTTTTCTCACAACCTTAAAGATGCTAAAAAGGTCCTTTTTAGCAATGAATTAAGGCTAGTTACTGCCCAAGAACTAATCGCAGCTGTTTTTAGAGCCGTCTTTCATGACCAGCGACTAATGAAATCTACATAAATATTAGATGTTGGATGGGGTTGACCCAACCGGAGCGAATGAGCGGTCAATCCAAATCATTTGTTTGGTTAATAAATTATTGATCTCATTGGCTGACACTTTGATGATGCCAAATCTACATACGGTGTTGATAATCACCACTAACTATAAAGATTAACTTGTATGAATTAGATCATATTTTCGTTTTTTTGGAATATTATTTTTTGATGTTAGATATTAAATCGTCTTTTAGATATTTGTTTTACGTGTTTATTCATTATATGATAATGATTAAATTTTAATTAATTTTTGTATCATGAATATATATATTTTTAACAATAAAAAATTTTAAATTTTTTCAAGTATGTATTATTGTAAAATTTTAGTCAAACTTGTTGAACTTAATTATAAAAATTTAAAATAAATAAAAATATTATTTAAAGAATTATGTTTAAATTTAATAAAAGAATATTATTTAAAAATTATATTAATAAATAAATAAAACATTCAAAAAGAAAGATGGGGAAGGAAGGATCATTTCCTAATTTTTCCTAGCAAAAGTTGTACATTTAGGGTGTGTTTGATATTATTTTTATTCATCATGATAACGGTCATTTAAAAAAAATTAATTAATTATTTGATAAAATTTAAATATAATTTTATTTATTTTTATCTTGAAGAAAATAAGTCGCTACATACTTTTACAAAAAAATTGTATTTCATCTTTTATGAAAAATAACTGTAAATTACAACAGCATTTTTTGTTCAGGTCAATTTTAGACAATAATTCAAACGAAGCACGAGTTATTATGTCAACGCAGGCATAAATATCATCTTTATTTTTGAACAAATTGACATCTAGTTAATAAAGCACCCCTTTTATGCACGTAACTTTATCTAACGTCACCACGAAACTATCGACATGGATGATGAATTATGATATAAAAAGACTAGCGCAAAATTCCTATAGACTTCCTTTCTTAATTTTTTTTGAAAAAAGGTGAAAACTATAAAAGTGTACGAGATATACGGGTTACAAACTGTATCGCAAGTCACTGTTGAATAGAAAATCTAATTATTTTAAATTCATATTCCGCAGAAATTGCGGTTATGACGTTCTTATTCATAATATTTTGAACTCTCCTAGAAAACTCAACGGATTCGGAAGTTAAAAACTCAAACCTCTAAAAAACAAACGACATAAATCTATGTTGGTCATTTCTACATCCCTGGTCATGTTTACGCACCTTTGCATCGCTATCTGAACAATTATAAAAATTTCATTACCAAATCTAATCAAAGGAGAAATCCGTGAGATCAATACAAGTATATTTTCCTGCATCCTAACCGTAAATCAATACATCACCTAGCTCACTTAAAAGTTAGTCTAACTTCACTTAAAGGGGTGAGAAAATTGACGGGTGCCTCATTCTTAGCTGATACATCTCTAACCAAGTCATATCTATATTTAAAATTTGGTTGTTTCTGACATTGAACCGCGTGCTCCCCAAATACATGCATACGACTTAAACATAAAGGACATTGTGCCCCATTAGAAAACAAAGGAATCATGAGCTTGTAACGCAACAATAAAAAATCTTGAGTATGGTTGGGTCCCAAGCACTGGAAGTAAGGCTGAGCAAAACTGAATCGGAACCGAAAAATCGAACTGTGTAAATTTGGTCCCGTCCGATTCTAATTTTCTAAAAATTCGGTGTATTCGGTCTGAAGCGAATAGATAGAAATAAAAACCGGTTCAATCCGATTTTTTTTAAAATATTCGGTTCGAACCGAATAGACTAAATTACTTATATTAAAATTTATATATTATATTTTTATATACACAGTCACCAGGCGTAGGCAATTACAATGTCAACATTCAAACTCAATTACTAAGATCCATTGCCTAAACACACACAGATATATCACAACAAACCAATTAACTTGAAAGAGCCATAGCAAATCCATAACCTCAGCCACAAACATCATTCCACTTAGTTCCTACGCCACTTGCCTGTGGCAAGGCAACTTCGACCAGCGACAACAACGACGACGACGAGCGTTGTGGCAAAGCTCGGGGAAAATATCCCCACATATAAACCAACAATATTTATGATATTTTATAATGAAAGATACAAAAATATTTATGATATTTGTGAAAAAAATCGATTTTTCAGGAAAAAAACTGAACCAAACCGAAAAAATTTTGGTTCCGGTTCGGTCCATATCAAAATTTCAGTCCAGTCTGGTTCATGAAAATTTAAAATTTCAATTTCCGGTTTATTCGATTCAGTCCGGTTTTGGATAGAACCGACCAAATGCTCAGTTAGAAGACTGCTTCTTGTCTCTTTGAGAAATCATAAACTTGCAAATACCACTAAAATTAATGTCCGCGAAGTAGTGCGTATGTTTAGGGGACAGACTCTTTAATGATTGATTTTGCCAAATCCATATCAGAGAGTACCAATTGTAGAGAATCTTGTACCGAAAGAAACCAATCCCCAATTGGAATCTCATCACAATCTCACAAAATACGAGAAGCTACATAGACAAATATCTTAGCACCTTCAGTGACATACACACCTAACCCACCTGTTTGGATAGATAGCGTTGCCAACCTCCATTGAGGGTCACCAAATCCATGCATTTCTGATTTTTAAATTAAATTAAAAATATATTATTATGTTTATGATTAGGTTTAACAATTTTACATATATGAAATACAAATTTAAATTTAAACTTTTATTTAAAATAAAAATAAAAAAGTTATATTAAATATAATTTATTTATTTTTTGTATCTCATTCTCAAACATATATAAACATATATGCGAAAATTGTAAGCAACAATTAACTAAAAATATAGAAACTATATATTAGTCAAACCGTCACATGATAATTAATTTATGTATAGATTGTGCACTCCTGTTAAAAGTCAACGATACATCCATTTCTTGGCTGTATGCGCTATAATATTGGTAAACGATCGAACAATATTTATCAAACAACGTGTAGGTAACAACATGGTATTCGCAAATGTCAAAAGGGCAAGTTATTTCTAAGATTTCTCAATTATTAGTCATTCTTTATTTAAGTTTATGAACTAAAAATATAAATTGATAGGTAATTAAATTTTTAAAATTTTTTTATCAAAGTCCTTTCATCAAATTTCATTAAACGTCCGTTAGCTTTTATTGATATAATATCCTAAATAAAGATAAATTAATTTTAAAATCCCTAAATTATTAAACATTTCTTATGTAAATCCCTGAACTATGAGACATTTTTTATGTAAGTACTTGAACTGAAAATTTAAATTTAAATCTCAGTTTTATATTAAAAATTATATTTATTACTCTTTTATTTTTTATTTACTTTCATTCTTTTTACTTTAGAATTTTACTTATTTTCTTTTTTAACTTTGCATATATTTGTGTTCTAAAAAACACAAATATATAAATCCAATTTTACTTTATACAAATACAATTATATTAAAATGAGTAATATTAACTAAACTATAAAAATACATGGACTTATATATTTAAAAACTTTAATATTTTATTTATTTTTTAAAAAATGCAAATTTATAATTTTATATATTCTAATTTATTGAAATTATATAAAAACAATTCATTCACCAAAGTGTGATATACATCTAAAATTTGCATGTCAGAAATAAATATAAAATAATTTTTTATCTTGTATACACCAATTTTATAAAATTTACTAAAAATATAAATATAGACAAAGTTAAAATGAAAACATTGTACATATATATTAATTTTCTAATATTTTTTAGAATACAAATATATGCAAATTTAAAAAAGAAAATAAATAAAATTATAAACTAAAAAGAATGAAAGTAAATAAAAAATAAAAGAGCAATAAATGTGATTTTTAATATAAAATTGAGATTTAAATTTAAATTTTCAAGTCAAGACTTATATAAGAAATTCCTAATAATTTAGGGACTTACATAAAAAAATGCTTAATAGTTTATGAACGTTAAAATTAATTTATCTAGGATGTCATGTAAACAAAAGTTAACAAACATTTAATGAAATTTGACGGAAGGACTTTGATGAAATTTTTTTAAAAGTTTAATTATATATAAATTTACATTTTTGGTTTAGACACTTAGATAAAAAATGACTAATAAGTCAGAGAACTTAGAATTAATTTGTCCCAAAAAAAACATGTACGCGTACTGATGATTCCAAAGAGTTAAACTACTTGAATCGAAGCGAAAGAAACACTCATTTATAAATTTCAAAACATTACAGAAAGGAAAAATAAACCATATCTTTCAAATATCACAAGTCTTCCTTTGTTTCTAGATCATGTTGACATTATCTAAAGGTTTATTTTTGGGTCAGATTACTCTTATCGATCTAAAGTTAAATGTATCAGATGTTCTATATATAAGACCGCATGTTCATTTCTCAAATCCATAATAAACCATCACAAGTCAACAATCAAATAACATGAAGATTTTATTTGCAACTATTTTTCTCTTCTTTAGTTTTTCATTGACACTTTCATCAACTTATGATACGCATGAAGATTTTCTTCAGTGTCTAACCCGTTTTTCTGCCAACTCAAATTCGATTGCCAAAGTTATTTACACCCCACAAAACTCATCTTACACATCTGTCTTGGATTTCTCCATAAACAACCTTCGATTCGCGACCTCGAGAACTCCGAAACCTCTTGTCATTGTTACACCAGTAGAGGATTCTCAGGTACAGACGGTTATTTATTGCTCGAAAAAACATGGCATTCAAATGAGGATCAGAGGAGGAGGCCATGATTATGAGGGGCTGTCATATGTGTCAAAAGCACCTTTTGTGTTGCTTGATATGATTAACTACCATTCGATCGATGTTGATCATGTGGCAGCCACTGCATGGGTTCAATCCGGTGCAACCTTAGGTGAACTTTACTATAGCATTTCCAAAAAAAGTAATACACTTGGATTTCCAGGTGGATTTTGGTACACTGTTGGTGTTAGTGGACTCATTAGTGGCGGAGGCTATGGCAATTTGCGACGAAAATATGGTCTTGCTGCTGACAATGTGATCGATGCTCGTATTGTTGATGTGCATGGAAGAATTTTGGATCGAAAATCAATGGGAGAAGATCTGTTTTGGGCTATTAGAGGAGGTGGTGCTTCTAGTTTCGGTGTCATTCTTTCTTGGAAGTTAAAGCTAGTTCCAATTCCGGAGATTGTGACAGCTTTTCGAGTTGATAAAACTATAGAGGAAAATGGCACTGAAATTCTTCATACGTGGCAAACTATTGCCCCTAAGCTTCCTAAAGATGTTGAAATCAGAGTTTTAGCAGCTACTATATGGAAATATAAACCTAATCCAGGAGCTAGAACAGTATTAAGCGATGATTCTCTTACTACAAACAAAGACGAAAAAACAATTAGATTAAGGTTTTCAGGTTTCTTTCTTGGGAGACAAGATGAACTACTTTCAATGATGAATACAGAGTTCAAAGAGCTAGGGCTGGCAAAAGAACATTGTGCTGAACTAAGTTACATTCAATCCGCATTACGCTTCTCTCTGTTTTCAACAGAAGAATCTCCAGAAGTTCTATTGAACAGAACATCTTTCAAGATCCCTTTTAAAGCCAAATCAAGTTATGCCGAAAGACCAATCTCAAGAAAAGGTTTAAATGGCATATGGACAAGGCTTCTTGAAAATGATCCTGGAACGACGAATTTTATCTTGACAGCCTACGGAGGTAAAATGGATGAAATTTCAGTATCTGCAATTCCATTCCCACATAGAGCTGGAACATTGTTCATGATCTACATGAGAGTGCAGACTGATGGAAATACAGAGAAGAAGATAAATTGGATCAAAGAATTGTATAGGTACTTGACACCATATGTAACACAAAATCCAAGAACTTCATATGTAAATTACAATGATCTTGATTTGGGAGTCAACAGACAAGAAGGTCCAACAAGCTACAAGCAAGCAAGCATATGGGGTAAAAAGTATTTCAAGAATAATTTCGATAGATTGGTTAGGGTTAAGTCCATTGTTGATCCTGACAACTTCTTCAGGCATGAACAGAGTATCCCTCCATTTTCATGATCTTTTAAGATATAAGGAAATGAGATGTTCTTCAATAGGTTTCGTGTTCGATTTTCTCTTTCTATAATCACTTATTACTTAATAGTTAAAAATGTAGACATCTAATCTGCAACAACTCTTTAACTAAATCGTAGACAGGAGCACTGCCCTCTGATATATGAACTTCGGCCAATGTTTTTTATTGTAGTTGTGGCCTTGTGGGATGCAGAATGTTTTTTTTATAAATGTGTGAGGTGGTGGTCTGTGTCACAGGTCGATCTCTCAACGCCACAAAACATCGTATAAAACGTTAGAACTCTTCTAATTACATATTAATTAAAGTTGAGTAATGCCAGATGTCTCGAATTGGATCCCAAAAGTATTTCCAAATTACCTATTACATTTTTTTTTGGCGGGACACATATTAATTCACGCAGCCTCCATCTATATGAAAATACAACAGTATCTAAAAAAGTATAGAAAAGATAATACAACAGTATCATGGCTGTTAATACTTTAGTAAATCAACTATATTTGTTATGTATTGTAGTGGTAATATTATAGCCTTTTGAGTTTGTTGTTTTAATTCATGGAAATTTCTTCCATTTTTTGGTGTGCAGGCTGTGCGGCAAATATTTTATCGTGTATTGATATTGGGTTTAATAAGTTAGTTCATTTTGAAAGTGAAAATTATAGTTGAGAGGTCATAAAATTATATGGACATTGTTTGATCACTTCTTGGAAATGCTGCCCCATGAATATTAAAGTTTATTCTCTTGAGCCGCTCATGGAAATATCTTATTATATTTAAAGCTTTATCCGTGAATTTTATGCAGATATACATCACTTCATGTATATGTCTTCTAACCATTAAATAATATAGGCACTTGGCAAAATAAATAAATAATATAGGCACACTGCTCCATCTTCATCGTTATTTTAGTTGGCTAAGATCAATTGCAAACCTGGTCTTTACAAAGTTTCCAAGTAGATGTTCAATTATGTTTTTAATGAAATATATCAGTATGCTTATCTACAATCAACTTTATATATGTAGGATAAATACAAAGTATACAATCTTTGTTCCGAGAGGCTGTATGATGCATCGCTTTTTGAAGGCAAGGTAAGTTAAATGCTTGCGATAAGTTGGATACTTATCTTAGTGTCAGTTACGTATTGTTATGCATATGAAAGAGAAAGCTTGAAAAGATTGTAAAGCGTGTTTCATTATCTTGTTAAACAACAATTAGGTGGTCAGTATATGAGCTGGATTTGGTCCATTATTCTGGTTCTTGGTGAGCACTGAATATAAAATTTTCATTGCTGTGAAGTCAAGATAAATGCTGTTTGACGGATGGTTCAAATGCATTTATTTTTTTCAACTGCCAATAGTACATCTGTGCTCTATACTTTTTTGTACACAACAGATGTAAAAAAGAGCTAACAATAGCTGATCTAAAGTTTAATCGCACATGCTTAATTGCAACTTACAATATATGTCTTATTTGGGTGATATTATCATCACCATCCATCTCACCAGGTAGTAAATATTTAGTTATATTTTGAGGTTGAGCATCAGTACTGTAGACTGTGCCATGTTTAGTGCACTGACGTTTGTTTGACCTGTTGAGGCATGTGTGGGATCAGTTTCTTATATCTGGTGTCCCACGCTTTGCAGGTTGCTAGCTTTCCGTTTGATGATCATAATTGCCCTCCCATGCAACTCATAATATCATTTTGTAGAAGTGCATATTCATGGTTGAAGCTTGATATTGAAAATGTTGTGGTAGTGCACTGTAAGGCTGGAATGGCTAGAACTGGTTTAATGATTTCAAGTCTGCTTCTGTATCTGAAGGTTGGAATTATATTAAAGTAAATGATCTGTTGTTAAAATTCAATCGCATAGTCACCTTATGTCGTTTGGGGTCAGTACTCAATATCTATTATAATTAGGGTTAATTATCATTCACTTCATTCATTGGGACCCATAATATCAAATAGTACAACATAGACCTGGCAATTCGGGTAAACGGTTCGGTTTCGGATCGGATCACTTTTCGGTTATAATATATTTTTATTCGGTTCGGATCGGATTTGATTCGGTTTGGATCCAGATTCGGTTTTGCATAAATTGAATCGGTTTCGGTTCGGATCGGTACGATTTCAGTTTGGGTCAAAATCGGATTAAAATTCGGATGAATTTCAGATAAAAATCGGATTAAATTCGGTTCGGATATTTTCGGATTTCTTATTTCAAATTAGATTTTGTTTGGATTTGAAAGTTAAGTTCGGATTATTGTTAAATTAATTTGAATTATCATTGAATTTAAATAAAGATCATTAAGTAAATTTGACAAATTATAGTTAAAATTTGATAAAATAATACCGAACAAAATAATTATCTCGATTAAGTAATATATTTCTTCATTTCAGACTTTGATCAATATGATAAAAGAAATTTTCACTAAATTTTATAATGTAACAATTTTTAAAAAAAAATCTTGATGTCCAAATAAAAATATAAATAAATTTTATATGTACATATATAATATACAGTATTTTTTTAAAAATATGAATTTATATTCACTTTTCTTTACTTTCTAGCAAATTCAAAATAAATGTTATTCTTATTTTTTTAATATTTTATTTTACGAACACATGTATTATACGTATGAATTATGTATAAGTGTATAATGTACATGTGAGTGTAACGAACCATAAGATTGTATGTATGAAATACACTTAAATTCTATAATTTAGTTTGAGCCATATTCAGTTTGTATACTTTTTAGTTAGGATTTAATCGATTTCGGGTTATTATCGGATGTGTTATTTCGAATTATTTTCGGTTAAAATTCCGGTTCCGGATCGTTTTCGGATCGGATCAAATCGGTTTTCAGATCATATTCGGATTTGATTATATTGAACCGATATCGGTTCGGATCGGATTGTTTCGGATTCGGTTACACTTTCGGATTATCAAATTCGGATACAAAATCGGATTCGGTTCCCTACATTTCGGGTCGGTTCTTCGGATCCAGACCCAATTTACCAGGTCTAGTACAACATACAAAATACAACACAAATATACATATATTTATTCTCACGTACAAGCACAGTAGTACATTAGTCGGTAAGGAGATTGAGAGCATTAGAAAACAGTTCTTGTGGGGAGAGCTTAATAGTATTGATAAAAGCAAGAAAATGCATCTCATAAGTTGGGAGAAAATCTACAGACCTAAAGACAAAGGAGGTCTAAGCATTAGCAGTATTCGAGGAAAAAATATGGCTTTCCTGGTAAAATGGTGGTGGAAAAATTGCCAATGAAAGGATTGTGAAGTGGAACCACCTTATTCATCAAAAGTACAACATCAGGCCTGCAATTAAAAATTGCTCTAGCACCAAGCATTCCTCTATCTTTAGAGATATTCTAAGTTTGAAGTACAATCCGGATTCTTATAAAATGTTAGACAGTTAAACTGGCATTGGAAACTAGAGAATGGAAGGTCCATCTTATTTTGGAATGATAGATGGATGGGAATATGTCCTCTTAGTGTCACCTTTTAGAGGTTATACAAGCTCTCAAAACATAAGTAAATTTCAGTAGCAGATATGGTGGTTGTAGTAAGGGAAGCTGAGCTTGATTACCAACAGTTATAGTCTAGGAATCTGAGAGGTTGGGAGGTGGATGCAGGAGAAAATTTGATTCAAATAATAAAGTCTACTCAGCTCCAAGCAAGTGAAGATCAAGTCATTTGGAAGCATACTAATGGGAATTATTTGGTCAAAAAAGGCTATGAGCTTATTCATGAATGCAGCTATAGTCATGGTCCATTGAGCAAAATCTGGAAAATCAAGGTGCCTTCTAAAATTAAAATTTTCATTTGGAAAATAACCCACAAAATACTTCCTATTAGAGAATTCTTAGCGAGAAGAATCTCTCATTTAAATAAAAAATGTGAACTTTGCCATGAGAATATTAAGGATATAAATCATTTGTTCTCTGAATGTTGTATTGCAAGAGAGGTTTGGGTTAAATTTAGTGCTTGGTGGAGCTTAAATTCCTCAACTGATCAGGTCAAGGCAATGACAATTGATGGTATCTTTAATATGATTCACGGAGCAAGAGTCAAACATGTTTGGGAAATATCAGTTTGTGCATGGTTATGGTCCATATGGCTGGCCAGAAATGAAGTTATATTTTGACATACAAGAGTGTCTGCAAAATTTATATTCCTGCAAATTCGGCTAAGATCCTTGGAATGGAGTAAAAAAGCAAAGCTCATCGCAGATAACTCTTTCAACTTATGGGCATGCGATCCCAGAGCTGTGATGGAAAATTTTGTCAAGAAAGAAATATCTCATTTCCTAAATAATCTATTAACAAAGTATAATGTCGTTGCCTTCTCTGATAGGGCCTTTATCAGTCAAAGTAGGCTGGGAGGAGGAATATGTGGATTCATCTTGGACAAAAACCTGCAGTTGACCCACATCTTTTCCGGCCCAGTTCAAAGTGTGAGCCCATTGGATTCGAAAATTAAGGCCTTTTTACATATCTATTAGATTTTGAATAAAGAATACTCAGGTGTTAGTTCCATTATATTCTCAGATTCAAAACAGATGGTGGAAGTTTTCTAAGGCAAAGTTGGGAATGCTAAACTTGCAAAGCTTGGAAATTGAATTTCAAAAAATGTAGTCGTTTAATCAAATGTTTTTGCATGCTTCATTAAGAGGTTATGGAATCAAGAAGCAGATAGACTAGCCAAAGAAGGGCTCTTCACACAAAAGCTGCTTTCAGGCGCAATCTCCAAGTAAAACTCCACCAACTGCATTTCTTCATTGGCCAAAACTTTACATCGTAACGTTATCATAACGTAGCCATATCTTGGAAGTTGTTTTATTCCTGATCAACCGTCTTACTCTCTCTCTCTCTCTCCTCGTCTCATTTGATTTCCAAGGCAACGAATTATGGCATTGCCTAGGTTCTATCCCCCAGATTGCATGCGTACCCTCTCATACTGGCCTAGCAGTGTATGTTCACCTTTTGCAGCAATCCCAGTTCAAGAAAAATCTAAAAACTCCAGGTGCTTTTCATTTCAAAATGGACATCCATTGGCTCCCTCCTCCACTTGGAATCATCAAGGTTAATGCTCACAAGGCCACTTTTCAAGCACCAATGCATAATGGAAATACAACAGGTATTGGTGTTATACTAAGGTCCAATGGCACTATGACATGTTGCATCGTAGGTACAATCAGAAACCTCTCTCCACTGGCCTCTCAGCTCTGGGCTATATATGTGGGAATACGTAGGGCTTATGTTGAAGTCACACGTCGAGTCATTGTTGAAACTGATAACATGGAGGCTTTTGGTGTCATTAAATACCAAAACCAAAACATCCCAGCTGATGCAGCAGAAATCTTGCAACAAATTTGTATTCCCAAGAGGACTCTAGCTAGAAGTGCATTATCAAATATGTGTACCCGTGCAAAAATAAGGTTGCTACTTATCTAGCCCTTCTAGGTGGTGAAATCTTCCGGCGACTACATTTTTTCTTTGAGCCTATAAGAAGATCAGACGAACTCATGGACTTGGACATATGTCTAGGTCCTCATGGACCTCAATTTATGAAAGTTCTGCTGAATGAGGATGCGATGGTTCAGTTTGAACAGGCCATGCAGAATGGTTGGGGAGGTCTCAATGAAGTAGGAATGGCAGTTTTGTTCATGAAGCAAGTGAGTTTCCAGCCGGGTGAACAAGGGAATGCAGCCCCTGCAGCAGTTGAGATTCATGATTTGGTGTATGAGGACGAGTTGGTGGATGATTAAGTGAATGGTTCAGTTTAGCTTTACTAGTACTATCAGTATGTCTAATGTAGTAACAGCAGTGGTCCTCTTGTTTTTTTAGTTTTAAGGTTGTCGTATCTAGTAAGTCTGGTTAGTATCTTTGTCTTTCTGTTGGCAGTGTCGAGTGCTACGTCTGTGTTCCGGTCTATGTTTGAGTCATGTTTGTCACATCACTCAAATACAACTGAGTGATGTAGTTTATCTAATATTATGCAGTTCGAAAAAAAAAATGATTGATCTGAGTGTCTTCCCTTACGTCGATCCTATTAACTTCACATCAATATTTCAATACTTGTTCAAATTTAGTTTTGTTTGGTAATTTCTTTTATGTATATTATATAAAATAGTAATTACTTGAATATTTTTTATAAAAAAAGACTGATTCACAGCAAGCATGTGTAGCGCATCAGTTTTGAAACATATAATTTTTTGATTACTAGATTAAATTTTGAATGGTCAATATTAGAAAAATAAATTATACGAATTTTGTTTATTAATCGATACGAATATTTCGACACGAGTCTCGATTAATTCAATTTTTTTTTAATTTTGATCATCAATAATTTAAAATTGATCCGCATAATGCTTAGTGTAATTCAATAACTCAAAAATTATAGAAAAATGCTAGGTACCGCAAAAATTGATCCAAAAATTATCTCAAATACTGAGTTGTCACTTATATAATTGATATTTTTTATATAATAATACGAGACCCCGCATATATATGTATTCACTCATAAATTAAAATAAATCATATGTAAAGTCACGTTATTTAGGAAAGAAATTTAAAATTATTTTTGAGCAGTCAGCATTCACAAAATTATATGCTTCAAAATACGGTATCTCGCAACATAATTGCGATCAAAACCCCTTTAAAAAATGTCAAAGAAACAGGTTATTACGGCAAAGAACGAGTACGCACACGGTAGTGGTGCCCACACCATTAATTTAAATACTTATAATTTAAATATCCATCCGTCCCATAATAATACTTCTTCTATCTCAAATTAGTAGTCATTTTTCAAAAAAAAATCTCATAATACATGTTCATTATCTTATTTACAATGTAATTTTATAAATAAAATTTTAAAATAATTCTTGATTAAAGTATTTTTACTTGTACTAATAATTAATGAAATGAAATTTTCATTCAAATATGCATTGAAACTATCTCAACTAATGCAATTGATATGGATACAAATGAAAAATAATTTTATGTTAAAGTTTTTTAATATGCGTAATTTTTTCAAGAGTAACATGTATAATTGAACGGAGGGAATAGTCTCTTTTGCAAAAATATTGTCCTATAATAATTGTCAATTTCTATTTTTAATATAAAAAAATTCAAATTTATCCTCTTTTTTATCATTTTTCAATATAAAACTTATTTTATTTAATATAAAATAATTATAATAAATACGATACGCACGAAAATTATTGTACAGTTGACGTTTCTTAATATGTGTTGCCCTCACGCGCTATAAATATTTAAATTAATAACGTTGCTGATGATGTCTGAGAACGAACTGTCTTTACACTTTCCTCCCTTTCGCGCTACCCTACCCTGGTCCTGCCCCCGCGTTTCGTAACTCCCACCCTCACCCCCACAAAGCTATAGGCTATAAATACACAACGCATGTATGCATTGCCCATTAAACAAGTTTTTACGTACCATTAATGTTTTCACACATTCACAAGTTTTTGTTGAAATCTCATTGAGCCTAATAATTAATTCAAGGGGTTTAAGCTTTACATATACTCCTATATAATCAAATAATTTGTTTATGGAGACCTCCTTTTCTGGGATTCATGGCCATCTTCTTGAAGTTACAGGTACCACCCTTTTCCTCTCATTCTTTGTATATATATGTGTAGTGTGTGTGTGTGTGTGGGTGTTTATAAATAGCTGATGTTTTTGTTTGTTAATTATGGTAGTGATTGGTTGTACAAAGTTGAAAGATACAGAATGGATTTCAAGGCAAGACCCTTATGTTTGTCTCGAATATGCTTCCTCTAAATTTCGTACCCGGACTTGTACAGGTTCAAATTTTAATCTCTATGCAATTTTGTGTTCTTGTTTTTTGTGGATATTTAATTTATTATTTTTAGTAATTTTCTGTTGAGTTTTGGACAAGTTTGAGTAATGCTGTGAGAATTGGTTTCTATGGTATTCGATTATATGGGCTGTGAGTCTAAATTGAGGTGTTTTGATTTTGTTAGATGGAGGGAAGAACCCAACTTTTCAAGAGAAATTTGTGTTTACTTTAATTGAAGGGTTGAGGGAGGTGAATGTTGTTGTTTGGAACAGTAATACGATTACGTATGATGATTTCATTGGTAGCGGAAAGTAAGTGCTATTATGAAATATTTAACTTTGTTTTCTTGTCTTATCTGATTTAACAGTGGCGGAACTATTAATTCTTGATTTTAATTTATGTGACTTGGGTTTGGTTTCGTCTTTTAGGATTCAGTTGCA
Organism: Oenanthe sinensis; assembly: GCA_028671895.1. Lineage (NCBI taxonomy): Eukaryota > Viridiplantae > Streptophyta > Magnoliopsida > Apiales > Apiaceae > Oenanthe > Oenanthe sinensis. Next base: position 20,288,475 of record CM053795.1, read on the forward strand.
GAAGGTTCTGTCTCAAGGATATGATGACAGCTCTTGGTCAATTTATACGAAAGCTAACAGGTACTACTTCCATAGTTACATGTGTGATGTCATCTGGTTCGGTTTCAATGTGCTGAAATTTTATGGTCTTCCCAAAATTTGTTCTGGTAGAACATCTAGTTTTCTGGTATAATTTGTGGAGCTAATTTTATGGCGCAAAATCGTGTCTATAACAATTTAAGCTTCTTTGGAAAATAGTATGGTGTTGTTTAGAATAAATTTCCTTGTTATTGTTTAAAATATTCTAGCTCACTTCTTTGATTTCACTTTGTCACTGTGTTACTTGGTCAGAATTTTCTAGTTCAGGTATTGTACTAAATTGTCTTAAAATATCTATTGTTTGTACACTATGGAATGCCGTCCTCTTAGTTCACCATGTAAAATGAGTTATCCTCCTAGGGGATGTCCGATGTCGGCGATGTGTATCATGGTTTCACCCTCGAGATACCAAAAATGTAGTTATGATATGTTAGTTACCCGAATAAATGATGTTCTTATAATTTTTTTCCTCTAGCTATTAAGATTACTACAGTTTTGGGTGCTGTGATGTTTTTTCATGTGATAATTCTGATATCTGCTGATGTCAGAATAGTTAATTTTATAATTTGAAGTTTTCTTTGAATGCATATTACATGTTTACCAGTCTGTAATGGTAACTGTACCTGGGAATAACAAAATTTGCTCTAACTCCCGATTTTGTATCTTCATAGTGTTTTAGAATGTATGTGGATTGTATATGTTATTAACTTGAATATGATTTGTATCAGTATTAAGGTACTTAAAATGTTAATTCATGTTTGTCATTTTTAGGTATGCAGGGGAGGTTCGACTCATAATGCACTATGCAAATGCAAACGTAAGTTGCACACTTGATTTTGTTGAAATTTTCTATATTTAAGATAAGTTACTGCATTTTATATGCAAGCCTTCCATTTGTACATGGATATATATGACTAAATCCATATAATTTTGATCTTTGTGCAGTCACATAAGCCACCAAAGACTTTTGCTCCATCAGCCCCACTATATGCCGCATCGCCTGTGTTGGGGACATCAACATACTCTTACCCTCCACCTTCGTCTACTTTCCCTTATCCTCCACAATCCTCAGCCCCCTCATACCCTCCACCATTCCCAGCATCTCTTTACCCATGCTCAGCATCGTTGTACTCTCCACCATCTTCGGCGGCTCCTTATCCACCGTCAGCCTTGTCTCCCTACAATCAATCTTATTATTCATATCAACATGACTCTGCTTCATATCCAGGCAGTACATATCCACCCGTTCATTCAAATGCCTATCCTCCTCAACCATATCCACCACCTTCTGTATATCCTCCAATGCCATATCCTCCACCTGCACAGTCCTCACACCATTATCCCCCAGGTAATTAACTATTTACGTTGGCGGGTCTCAGTTCTCACAATATTCTTTTTCTACCATATTGTCATAATAATCGTTAAACCTGTTCTTTTTTCATGTTCAAACAGGTCCTTCGTACCCAGGAACCTATCCTCCACCATATTAAGATTATAAACTCCTTCAGGAGTTGTAGGAAAGCAGTACCATTTACAAAGTTAATTTCTCCCTACTGGTACAAGCGAGAACAAGAAGCAACATCCACAAAAAGTTAATGTACATGCAGCTGCTGCAAGATTAGGTTATATTGTCCAACATCAATGAGTATATCACCTCTGTAGATAATTTGCGAATGTTGGGGTTTTACTATAATTTGTTAATGTTCTATTAAATTTATTTTTTGATTGTTTTCAATCGTTTTGACAAGATTTTGATTTTCTCTATGGATTCGCAAGCGTTTTATGAAATAGTTCATGCATCTTGCCTATAAAAAAAGTCATACTAGTTTTACGATTAAGGTTTACTTTTTATATTATTTTTGGTCTTTTATAAATGTTCTTCACAAATTTTATCTGATAAAATTTGCCTGTTTTTTTCATTTTTTATGCAAGTATTGTTAGCCTTAAATTTTATCTATAAACATTTTTGTTTTCAAAGCTTGGTAAAATAGCTTTGAATGTGCAGTACAAAGGACAATATCTTGTTCAACAAACGTAACAATCAGCTGTGATTTCTGAACCCCGTTTCATATTTATATGATTATCGAATCATACACATGCAATACTATAGAATAATAAAGAGTAATGTTAGTCTCAAATTTTATAGTTGTAATTTTCATAGCAAAAAATACAAAAAAAATGAGACAACATTACTCTCTTTTAACTAGTTACTTCTACTTGCTTCCTCTACTACCATCACATATACACAACTACAACTTGAATATAGAGAAAATACCTAAAAAATATCCATTGACAAACTTCTGAGTGATGGCATGTGCAAATCCTGTTTCTCAATCATTCTGTTTTTCACTGCTGACTCTGGTGAAGATGAAACTGACCATGCACTGGAAAAATTATTATCTGCAGAATTATCAGTGCTAAAAGATGCATCAGAAATCCCACTAAGGCTGCTTGGGATTTCAATTTTTTCTTCCTTTTCTTCTTCATACTTTCTCTTGTGAGAGTTATTTGCATTAATGTAACAACTGTTTGATATGTTTTCAAGCAGTTCACAGCATTCCTTTATTTTCTCCTGTTAGAATACATAAAAGACGAGATTAAATTTCTTAATACTCAAAGCAAATTTCGAAATCCCACTTGCCTTGAAAAAAAGGAAAGGTTTCCAGTGCAGATTAACTAACCTTGTTGGTTCTGAGAATAGCTAGAAGCTGATTTTTATATTCAATAGCACTGGAGGGCTCAACTTGATGTATAACATGAAGCATTGTTGCAGTGGCCAGTACAGATGGTAAATAACTTGTTAATCTCCAATCTATAATTGTGGTCATAAAGAATTGTAGTGATTATTATTTTTACTTCTTGAACAACCAAAAAAATGATAGTGCTGTGGTGAATAAAAAAGGGATTTACCTGCTACCAAAGATAAGAGGAGAGTTTCAGATTTTTTATAAAACTCCCAATGAAGATCATTCTTTAATCCAAGCCTCCTTGTAATGTGATCAAGAAATGAAAGTGGGGTCACTGGACTCATTTTCCATTGAAGAGTTGACATTACCAGAAGCTCCATATTCTGAATAGTTTTAGCCTCAAACACATGTTCTGAATCTCCAACCTAATGATTCAAGAAACATGAGAAAACAATCAGAGAAATTCAACTTTCTAGAATCCATAAATCACTGTGTGTGTGTAAAAGTATGGTACATACTTGAATGTCAAGAAGAAGTGGGACTTGGGTCTCTTCAACTTTTGCAGCCAGTGCAAGACAAGTCACAGCAGCCAGCTGAACCATCCATGGCTCATCTTCTTGAAACTTAACACTAGACACAAATCTATCAAAGTAATTAATTGCCAAAACTACTGTAAGAGCTGAAAATTCATAATGGCCTTTCACTTTTAGCATCCAACTCAAAGCATTTCCCCTATCCACCACATTCAAGGAAGAAGCTCCCATTGTTTCACCATCACAAGAAAAAGACAAATGTGCTTGTTTTTCTTTACAAAACAAAGAATCCAACTCTTCATCTTCCCAAAACAGATCATTTTTCAACAAAAAAAGAGATGGGCTTCTCTCATTTCTTGAATTTATGATGAAGTTGTAATCTTTATCATTAATCTCTTCTTCTAATAAGCTCTCAACTTCAACTTCTTCATCACAAAATAAAGATTCTATCAAGAAAGACAATGTTCCTTGTTGAAGTTGATGATCACTTTGTTCTAAAATTGCCATCTTCTTGAAAAAAGTAAAGCTCTTGGTTTGTGTTGATTCCACAAAATCTACTATTTATATGCAAAAATGACAGTGTGTGAAGATACTAATGCAATCTTAAGCTGCCATGTGAATAAAAAAATGTAAAAAATTAGGCAAAATTGTGGGAGATAATATTGCCTTTACTTGCAGGTAGTCATGCAATATTCACATTTAAATGGTCTAGATCTAAAGTTACAAAGTATTTTTGTTGTATAACACGTGAAAAAAGTTAGAAATAAAGATTCAAATAAATGTCAAAAAGAAGGTTAAGGCATGATTTTCTCAAGGCTCCACTAAAATTGATGTATTAACAAGGGACTTTATGGGCTTTGAATATAAATAAATAAATAAAAAGAGCATAATAGATGCGAGGATAAAGAAAAATATTAAAGTTAAATGCGAGGGTACTAAAAGTGATGAAGGATATTGAGGAAAATTCATATGTATTAAAATATAATATATGATTATGATAGATTAGTATCCTAACACTTTAAAATTTTAAGATAACTGATAATTTAATATGATATTAATCTTGAAGTTTCAGAGAATTGATAACTTAACAACAATATGCATGGTTGGTTTATCTTCATGGTAGAGGTGGCCAAACGAGCGGGCCGGGCGAGCCGTGCCGGTTCACCGGCGAGCCGGTTTGGCCAGCTTGTGATTCAGGCACGGCACGTCGGGGTTAGCGAGCCGTGCCGAGTCGGGGCGATTCAGAAAATCCTTGACTCGTGGACAGCTCGTACGGGTTGGCGGGTTGGGGAGTTATTTTTTTTTTATTAATGTTTATTCATTAATTGCGTTGCATGTTATGTAGTACGTACACGGTACAACTTGCTTTGCTTGTCCACCATTTCTTAGGTCAACAACTTTTATGAGATTTTAATAATATATAATTGTTATGACATTATCTTGTGTCCCCTGCACTGTGAGTCTATGACATTGAATGTGAATTGACCATGTTTGTTCAATACTTCTGTATAACGAGCCGTGCCGAGTATATTATTTTTTCCCATCAAATAAGGCTACTAAAAGAAAAATATAATTGAACCATAAATATTACATTGTTTATATATGTATCGTCGTTACGAGCCGACTATTTTTATTTCATTTTTTAAAACAAAAAATTATACGACTATTTTTGAAATAAAAGAGGGCGGTACCTCTATAAATTTTATTAATTAAAAAATATTTTACAAATAATTTGAGAGGACTCATCTCTAAAAAAACGGAACAAACCGCTTGTACATAAGAAACAAATTAAAAACAAATAAAATTTAAAATTACAAAATAAAAATATTTTATCCACTATTTAATTTATACAAAATCTTGTTGTTGTTCGCTAGTTGACGTGCCCGATTCTGATAAACTATCCATTATCATCCACGGATCTTCTTCTCCGTCCGAGTCATCTTCTTTTCTTCCTTGTTGTCTTTTTGAGGCTTGATCCCAGTCCTTTTTGCAAACACATATCTTCACCGCATCTGGCGAAAGACTTGATCTTTTCTCATCCAACACTCTTCTACCTGCACTAAAAGCAGACTCGGATGCAATTGTAGAGGCAGGAACTACTAATATGTCCCTTGCAATTTTAGCTAAAACCGGAAATTGGTTCTCATGATTCTTCCACCACGTTAGTATTGAAAAATTATCATCTAACTCATAATTATAAGAAAAAAACTCCCTAATCATACTAGAAGAAGAAGTAAGTACAGAAGACGTAGTAGAAATTCTACATTTTTGTTTTTTGGCTAGGATAGATGAAATAGTACTATTAAACCTACTAACAGTATTAGTCTTAGGTGGTATAACATTTTGAGTTTTGGGAGTATATATATCTACAAGACGATATAATAAATCTAAACAATTTTGTACATATAAAACATGATTATACGAAACTCCTAACACCTCATAATAATGTTCTAAAATATTTTTTAAACCTTCTTTTCTAACAGCAGGATCAAGAAGACATGCAACACCATAAATATAGGGAAAATCTGTAAAGTATTCTATCCACTTAATTTTCATGTCATTAATAATTGCACTAAAATAATCATTTTCTTCAAAATTACGTAAAGTAGTAACAATACTAACACACTCAATGATAACATGATGTACATTTGGTTCGTAAACATAAGAAAAAACATTAGTAGCATGATGATAACATTCAAGTATATCACGTACACTAGTTGCTAAATCCCACTGAATATCGGTAATTAGTCCACCGTCATATTGGTTTTTTGGGTCTGAATTATATAACTCACTGATAACTATCTTATATTTAATTGCATCATTTAATAATTTATAAGTCGAATTCCATCTCGTAGGACAATCGATAGCCCATTTTTTCGGCCTTAACCCATTATCTTTACACAATTTTTTATACCTAGACCGTAATGAGTGTGCTATACGTAAATATTTAACTATTTTTCTAATGGGTTCTAATAATATAGTTATTTGTGCAATTCCCTTTTGAGCCGATAAATTAATTATGTGAGCACAACATCTAACATGCAAAAAAGTATCATCTAATATAGTGGGAATATCAGGCCTAATATAGTCAATGGCTTTATTATTTGCAGATGCATTATCTAAAGATATTGTAAATACCTTATGCAATAAATTAAATTCCCTTATTGTGTCTAATATTCTTTGTTTTATATTAAAACCGGTGTGTGACTCGTCCATAACATCAAATGCAATAATTCGTTTTTGTAATAAGTAGTCAACATCAATCCAATGAGCTGTAACATAAATAAATGGTTCACCACAACTCGAAGTCCAACAATCACTAGTTAAAGAAACCATACCATCAAAATTACCGAAATAATTAATTAATTCCATTCGTTGACTATAATATTGTTTTTGTGTGTGACGCTTAAGTGTGTTCCTTGGAATTTTTCTAAATGCCGGGTTTATTGAATGTTTCATCATGTACTCTAAATTCGGACTCTCACCGTGGGAGAAATGTAACTCATCTAATGTAACATAAGTAGCAAAATCTTCGATCATTCTATCTCTATTATAGGAGAAAGGCATACCTCCACCAGGAGACATGAAACCACTTATTTGTGTTTGTTGTGATTCCACACGTGCCTCTCCGCTTTCATGACTTTACTTCGTTATTCCGTGATGACTTTTTAAGTGCCGATCAAGTGTACCCGTACCGGTCCCTTTAGCGTGCATAAAAGGGGCTTGTTGTCGACCACTTTGAATGCAAAGTAAACAAAAAGCTTTAAATTTATTTGGATCTTCCGTTGCTTGTCTCGAAAAATAGTTCCAAACATGTGATGAATGTCTAGTACTACTAGAAGAACTACCTGTAAAAAAAAATACGGATTAATTCGAATAATTCAAATATTTAAAAAAAAAATCGAATAATTCAAATTATTTTTTCAAATAATTTAAAAAACATAACTAACGAATATTTAGAAAAATAAAAAATTGATTTTTTCAAATAATTCGAATATTTCAAATAATTTAAAATACATAGCTAACGAATATTTAGAAAAATAAAAAATTGTTTTTTTTTCAAATAATTCGAATATTTTAAATAATTTAAAAAACATAACTAACGAATATTTAGAAAAACAAAAAAATAGATTTTTCAGAATAATACGAGTATTTAAAAAATGAAAAAAATCGAAGACTTACCGGGTTCGACGGATAGAGGTGGTGGCATTGAACCTTGTGAATTTCCTTGACTTGAACCTTGTGAATTGTTTGGATCCATTTTGTAATTAGACCAGTTAGACAGTAGATAGATAGAGACTGAGAGAGTAGAGAGTGAGGGAGAGACAATAGCAGTTTGGTTCAATTTATAGGGAGGGATGAAAGAGTCGTTGGGAGGAGAGAGTCGTTGGAACTGGAAATGCAGGGAGCCGTTGGTGGGAGTGGGGACTACTGACTAGTGACTAGGCATTGTCCACAAGTTCACAACCACATATGTGCACATCAGTACATCACTTTATGAAGACAAACATGTGGGCTCTAATTTCTTACATTAACAAACAATAAAGACTTGTTCAATTATATTAGTCTGCTACATGCTATTCTGCTACACTTTCTTTAAGTGTCAGATCTTCACATGCATCCATAGCTAATTTAAGTGTGCCGAGTTTCACGTGCCGTGCCGAGCCGAGTTCGCGTGCCATGCATAATTTTATTGAAAATAAATAAAATTTAAGTTTGGGTTTTATTTAATTTTAAAAAAAAATTATTTCATATGAATATTTTGGGAATAAAAGAGGACGATACTTCTATAAATTTTATTAATTAAAAAATATTCTAACATAATAAACAAATTAAAAAAATACAAAATAAAAATATTCTATCAACTATTTAAAAATACAAAATAAAAATATTCTATACACTCTAAAAAATGAATATTTTTAAAATATAAAATGAATATTTTTAAAAACCTAAAAATTTAATGTTTTTAAAAATTTGAATATTTTAAAAACATAAAAATTGAATGTGTTTGAAACCATGATAATCTATGTAATATTTTTCGTAAATAAAAAACTTAAATTTGTGAATACTAAATCTGTGTTTAGCTTTATTTTTGTAAATTCAATAATATAGCAAATCTCATTCTATATTATTTGTAATACGACTTTGGACATGATATATGGTGATATTTTACTTAAGTGGAGAAGTTGTGTGAACCATAAAAAGAGCAAGTTGAGTTACTTGTGTTACACATCAGGCAGCAGTAGCAGACTAGTAGACAAGACAGCAGCAAGCCAGCAAGTCAGCAACAGACAAGTAGCAGGCACATGGCAGGTGAACAGAGTAACGTTACGGGCCATGCCGTGCCGAGCCGTGCCGGCTCGTCACGGGTTGATGCGAGTTAGGCGAGCTGTGCCGTGCCGGTTACGGTTTTCAATATGCTGACTCGTGAACGGCACGGTTTATAGACGGTTTGTGCCGGTTTTTAAACCGGCCCGGTTCCCGGACGGCTTTCACGAGTTTAAGAGCGAGTCGGGGCGAGTCGGGCCGAGCCGACCCGCCCGTATGGCCACCTCTACTTCATGGACCATGGTGGGGGTTTACTAATCATAATTCATGCATATTTAAATAATGTGGAGCACAAAATAATGATTCAAATATGTTGAGCGCAAAATACGTAGTAATAGTGACGTAAAAGGTACAGAAGTTGTGAAGTATGCTACAATTTCGATTTTTTTATATATATTTAAACTATGTCGAAATTGTTCTTCTTGCTGAATGTGATTTCGAAAATATTTTAACTGATAATTTGTGTTGCACGCCTAATATCGACCTAATACTCTTCAATGCGGATTAGTAAGATATAGATCTGCACTCTTGCTAGCAGAGCAATTTTGAAGTGGATATAACTTATAAGTGTAGAGATCACGGGTCATTTGTGGTTTACACGAATAATAAAATGATATTCATTGTATTTTTAATAAGTATTTGAAACAGAAGTCAAATTTAAACTTATAAATTATTAATAGAGCACAGAGTAATGTACTTGCACGTAAAATGTGAAAGTTGAGTGATCCTATACAACATAACACGATTTTTTTTTTTTGGTTGCTAATTTGAGAATATGAAACAAAAGCCTAAACTAATTCTAGTGGGGATCCTGAAAAGTACACGTGATAACTATAATTCTGTGGGTGATTAAATTTCGAAGTTATATATTAGTACTGCTATGTAATTTGAATTTCACGTGTAATGCCACAAAAATATTTTTTTTAATAATGTATAAACATCTAAAATTTTGTATTTTACCAACTACCATTTAAGTTGTGTTTGGTTGAGATAAATGAATACGGAAGGAATGCCGGAATGAAATGAGATTTGAACTATATTATGTATGAAAATTCAAAAAATTTATTCATTTCTCATTCCATTCATAACAATCAAAACTAATAATAAAACCCACCAATTTGAGATGAAATGTTCAATTCTCCCTCATACCCATTTTCTTTTCAAATCTCATCATAGAAGTTTTACTTTCATTCATTTTTGTTTCATATTTTCCCTCCAAACTCCATTATTTTGTACATATTTTCACCCATTTTATTTCATTTTATTCTCCCCAATAAAACACAACATTAATTAAGACACCAGAAATTATTTACAACTGTTCGTTTTTATTCAAGTTTTAGAGACATTTTAATTTCTTATCAACCACTTGTATTGATCACATATTAGCGGGCAGATCCTGGCAATCATTTGACATGAGAGATTTACACAACAAAGTAAGCCATTTGTTATAATATTTAATAAAATAAAATAGTGATGTGAAATGATAAAAATTATAACATAATATAAATTATTTATATTTTAGTTTATAATTTTAAAAATATATACTATTTTAAGTCTACACATGAGTTTTAAGTTTACACATGAGCTCTAGGTTTACACGTATGATACATGAGTCGTTGTTATTAACAGCCCTCACACACGAGCCACTGTTACCCTATTAAAAAAAAGTCTAATCCTAAGTGTTGATTTATTCATCCAGCTTACCGAGGATTTGTTGTGTAAGTCTCTCCTGCCAAATGATTACCCCCTTTTCCAAAACCACCACCACCCTTTTGTGCTTTGCAGCAAATGAAGGCATGAAACAGCCACTTTCTTGTTTTCAATACAATTTTATGTTTTGCGGCTAAGCAAGAGAGGACAGACTCGATTAAATTTAGGTTAAGAGTCAATATGAATAGAATATTATGAAACTCGAGACAAATTCCAACTCGAGAAAAAAAGTTTAAATTTGAACTCAAAGTTGAACTTAAGTCTAATTGATTAATTTATACTATATTATTATAACAAAATAATAGAACTTTTTTTATATCTTACCCAGATGAACCATAAAAAAATCATAACCATCCAATTTTAGGTGAACTCTTAGAAATCATGTTGTATGATGATAACAAATTACCTAGAATTGTAATTTTGATTTTAATTTTGTAATTGATCAATGGATGTGTGATCTATAAATATCAATTGACTATGGAACCATTTATCAGTTGAAGTTGTTAATCAACTGATAAAATGGATTGTAACGATAATTTAGAATTCCTTTATGTTATCAATTGATTGTAATATGTCGGTGGATGTGATCATCTAATCAACTGATGTTTATTGGCTTCGATTGATAGCTCATGAACGGATGTGAAGAATGACTGACAAAGTGTAAATATTCTAAGTCAGAATTCTCTCAAATGAAGTAATCAACGGATAAAGGAGTCAATGAATATAAATGATCAATAGATGAATAAAAGGTCAACAAAAATCAAATCAATGAATCTCAATCAACGGATAAAAGACAATCAATGGATAAGGGAATCGATGGATGCTCAAATATCCATTGATACGTCAATTGATCAATGGATAACTTATTCATCGATAGATAAGCAAAGAAGGCTCAACTGATAAACTTCACAGCATTTATCAGTTGATCAAATTTTTTAAAATAGTTAAAGGCAAATGAAATGGATCTTTGCAGGAGTCTAAATCAATGGAAGACAATTTTGTCAGGATTGTGAAGACTTTTAAGGGAACACAGTTTTCAAGGAGAAGGTCAAGACAAAGACTTGTCCAGAATAAGACAAAGGCCTATGAAGACTGTGAAAATAGCTACATTCTATTTTAATGTAAACATTGTAAAATGTATTTTATGCATTTTATCAGTCGATATAAAAAAGAAGTAGAAATGAGTTGCTATATATAGTTTAACACTTCATTGTAGCAAATATAAGAAAGTGGAACAAGAATAACACATTAGAGGAATAAAGAATTATCTGTAGTGCTTTTCATCCGTACTTTGCATGAGTTATAAGCTAGTATATCTAAAGATCCAAGTTCCATTTTACCACAATACGAGTCTTTGTGAAAGAACTCCGAGAAGAAAAAAGAAGGCGTTCATTGATTCCTCCTAAATTGCATTGATTCAGGAATTTTTATTCAAATTTTAATTTTCATAGAATAAAAATAGAAGGGTCAAGTTCAAGTTCGGCTCAAAAATTCGAACAAATTGTACGAAATATTAAAAAAAACTTGAATGTGATAAATTCGATTCAAGTTCACCTCAATTTAATATATAAAATAAATTAAAATTTTCAGAAAAGTATAAAAGTATCTACATAATATATATAAGATTTTGTTCACTATATATTTTTTTAGTATACAAACCTCTGGAATTCAACATGAGTTGCATTAACGTGCAAGTAGAATTCACTAAATATTATAAAAATAAAAAAGTTAGAAACATTATTTGTGTTAATGAATTGTAAATTTATTTATTATATAAATATTGTAATTTTTTAATATTCTTTTTTTATGCTCAGATTCAGGCTCATCAAGATTCGGAGGCACGTACCATCGAGACTTAATTGAGCCCATAAATTCTTCCCCTTGCCATCAAGGACGGCACAAAACCAAATGTTTTCATCACTTGAGCACCTTAAATTGGAAGTAGAGTACTTGTAAGTGTTCCTTATACAAATCCAAACTTTAATTCCCTTATCAATTTGTCATATTATGTATACTGGATATATTACTTGAGCAGGCATTTTGCTTACTCTGAAATGGATCAACAAGGTCAAAAATATGCTTCTCTCTCTGTAGTTTGATATCTATGGCTAGCATGATCTATCATGATTACTTAAACAATTGTTCTATATACTTGCTTCCATTCTGACCACTTCTCTAATCATTTCAATGCCTTCTGTTTTCTTGTTTCATTAGAAATCAAACTTAAAAGATCAATCCTTCTTCTCCTCCACTGCTCAGTGAATACGAAATTAGAGTAAAATCGAAATCAAGAAAGCATTATAGGCATAGAACAGCAATGGAAATCACATACAACTTTATATAAAATGCACTTTAACTAAAATCATACTACACTAGAGTATAATTGAGACAATTATAAATTTGAGAAAGGGGGGAGAATGAAAATAAACAGCATGAATATATAAATTAGCACATTTAAAGGACAAGATTACACATCGAAGCGCAAGCAAAACTTTGGTAATATATTTACCAGCATTGCTGATCCATTGTGTATACGAACACACACATACACACATACATATATATATATATATATATATATATATATATATATATATATATATATATATATATATATATATTATAGCCATGTAGAAACTGGAAGCAAGGTTGTTTCAGTTGTAATGTAAGCTCTGACTGTCATACCGGCATTGTCTGCAACCTGATATGCTTGTATTTCTGCTGGTTATTAAAACATCTTGCAGCCTCCGTCAAACCTTTCGACACAAGTTCTTTCATCGCAACTACCCCTTCTTGCAGTGCAGCATCAATTCGTCCTTGAGCCGTAATATTAAAATTCTGAAGCATGAAGGCTTTAGGATCCATCTGACCAGGAGGCCGTCCAATACCAATTCTTAACCGTGCAAACTCTGTGTTCCCGCGAAAATGTTGAATCACACTTTTGAGCCCATTATGTCTTCCATGACCGCCCTTGGGATGAAGACGTAAAACTCCACAAGGCAAATCCATGTCATCATGAAACACGACGACACGATTAAGAGGGAGCTTATAGTAAGCAGCAAGAGGTCCAGTACATTCGCCGCTCAAATTCATATAAGTTTGAGGCTTTGCAAGCAAAACAGGAACACCCTCGACAAAACCTTTCCCAAACAAAGCTTTGAAATGTAATGTATCCATAGAAATCCCTTGGGACTCCGCAAATGCATCCATCATTTTAAACCCTACATTGTGTCTAGTTGTTTTATACTTATCACCAGGGTTCCCGAGACCGACAAACAACCATGGCTGAGGTTGAGTAACAGTGCAAAAACCGCGCCTCACAATTCTACTCGCCATCTCTACTTAACAAGTCAGAACTGAGAGATAATTAAGTTATGAATTTTCTCTCACGGTCATTTAATCAAACGGGTTATGGGTATTGGTAAAATGTAACTATGCTAGTTATTTGTCAAAAACTAATAATAGCCCAGGTCCCAACATTGAAGAACCTTGAATATTCTAGTTATTCACAGATCGAGTTTCTGCACAGATTGAGTTATTCTAGTTTGTAAATAGGATGTCAACTTGTGCCATTCTAGTTACTCGTGGGTGTATTTGTTCTTCGGAAAATAAACTATTATTTTATTGAAAAATGTCATTAATTTATGGAAAATGATTTTTCCTTTTTAAAAAAGGAATATATTGTACAAATTAAATATTTCTTTTTATAATTATTCATAACTTTTGTGATCATTTAATGAAGGAAATATATTTTTGAAAATCATTTTCTAACCGAATATTGTTTTTTCAAGAAATTCATTTTCCAATAAAATGTGTTTCAGTTAGATTTATTTATATTGAACTGGATGTATTTTATTTAAAATTGATGATATACAAATTCTTAATATGAGTAATTTTTAAAAAAATGAATGTGTAAATGGAGACGGATGGAGTATTATGATAATAATGAAAAATAAATATAAGATTTATTATATAAATTGGTATATAAAATAATATAAAATTATATTTAAAGAAAATTCAGACATTATTGGAGTTGTTCTATTGTGAACTTGTGATTACTGTTTACAGAAAAATTGATGTTGCATTTTATGACCTTACCATCTAGAATTCTAGATAATTATTTACAAAATGCACTTAACTAGTATTGTACAAAATTGAAGAATAACAAGTACATATAGACGCAAAGTGCATTTGGTGTCAAAGGTGCCCAGAAACTGTTGTGTTGTTTGAATGTGTTTTTGCAAAAGAAGTCTGGGAGACGGTAGGGTTACATACCAGGGTGCTAACTGAGGAGAATGACTCAGGGTGTGATGAAGCGAGCATTCAAATGGGTTTAGAAGAAACAAATGGGTTTGGGAGAAGATTAATACATCAGTGTTTGGAGTTAAGTCGATGGGTTTGAACATGCTTACAGACCGGAAGAAGACACGAGATGAAGTTTGTAAACCTAGAGCTGGTACACATGTGCATGGACGACAGTGGTGTAAACCACCGGAGGGATGGGTCAAAATTAATATAGATGCATCATGCAGGCAAGGCAATGAATATGTGGGAGTTGGCGTTGTGAGAGATGACAGGGGAGACTTCCTTCGAGCACGAACTAACTTGGTACGAGGTCGAACTTGTGCAAGAGAGGCTGAAGCATTGAACCTTAAGGAGGCATTGTCATGGGTGAAAACGTGGAGGACAAACAAATGCATATTTGAGTCGGATGCAAAGTTACTAGTGGATGCGATTTGAGCTAGTCAAGGAAAATCGATATTTGATACAATTGTGGAGGATTGTAGGGAGTTAATTAAACACTTTGAGGAAGTGTTAATTGTTTTTTACATCGATCTACGAATAATGTAGCCCACTCATTAGTACAGACTGCTTATTCTATGTCAGGTCCTCAGAAATGGTATTCTACTGCTCCTGATTTTATTATGTGTAACCTTGTCCTGGAGGGTGTTTGATTAATGCAAGTACGAATTTTTCAAAAAAAAGGGTGAGGTACTAATAAAAATAAACAGCATGATAATATATTAAAAGTTGAGTAACACTATCATCATGTAACATCTTAAACATAACTGGTTCATTCCAACCTTATTGCTGAATTAGAAGACATTAGTAAGTCACAAATTTTTAACAAATTCATGAAATTTATTTAATACTCTAGCAGCTGCATGGGCTGCATGAAATGATGTAAAACTGCAATCAAATTCATCTTTTGCAGATGACTCCTTTGCCATTCATATTGCTGCTGCATCTCAAGTTTGGCAATTCCAGACCCAACGACGAAGCTGCATTATCGACATTGCTGTGACTTCCCTTAAATCGAGCTACAGAACAGTCAGTGGCAAAGAGGCTTGAAGTCGCAAATTCTTTATTGCCTCCCAGTACTGGCATTGATGCCCCCATATTTACCCTGCTCACATAGTCATCTCTGTAAGTTTGTCCCAAAACTCCAGTCACTTGACTAGTCAATGCGTAAAACTTAAAGCCAAGATCAAGATGAGCAAAGCAATTATCTTGGGTAATGCCATAATTGTGTACCAATGATTCGTGTTTGGTGATTGGTACTACTTTGGTTGTGATCTTGAAAATACTATCTACTTCAATGATCACATTGTCAGTGTTAGTAATCCTAGTAATTGATGCCTTTGGTACAGTTTCTGATTCCCAAATCGCGCCTTCTGAATCTGGGAGATGAATGGATTCGCCATCAAATGAAAGGTCTAGATGGTTGATAGTGTCATCCCATGTTGCAGTTTCCTGAGCACCAATGAAAAACTTGTGAGTGTCGAAGAAGATAGCAATGGATTGGACCCAAGTGAAGTCCCTCTGCATGTTTTGGTTTCTTTTGCCAATAAAATGACCATTAATATGTAGGTTGGAGTCAGTAACAAGGCAAAAGTCTTGATCTTTCTTGCCGTGGAAGTAGAAGGTTATGCCATCGCCTCCAACGAATCGAGGATCTTGGCAAACGGCTCCTGGCTTGTCACAGTCTGCATTTTACCATAAAATCATTAGCATTGGAATGTGATTGACAAGATTAATCTTGTTGAATTATATGTGATGAATTCAAGAAACTTAAGGTTGAATTGACTTACTGCATACTGGTTTACAAGTGACACAATCAACTTCACATCCACCAGGACATGAGCTGGGGCATACATGCTGTACATTGTAACACGTTGAGTAATTTCGGTTCTTGCACCTGACATTTGCTGAAGATGCAGATGATTCTGATTCAGGCGTTGGGCTTGGCGGAGATGGTGTAGTTGGTGTGGGTGTTGGAGTGGTAGGGTAAGGGCTAGGAGGTGTTGGAGTAGATGAAGATGGTGGTGTAGGTGTTGATGGAGTGGTAGGAGCAGGCGTTGGAGGTGCTGGAGTAGGCGAAGATGGTTGTGGCGTGGGCGTTGGAGTGTTAGGAACAGGCATGGGAGGTGGTGGAGTAGGCGAAGATGCTGTAGGTGTTGATGGACTGGTAGGAGCAGGTGTCGGAGGTGCTGGAGTAGGCGATGATGCTGTAGGTGTTGATGGAGGTGCTGGAGTAGGCGATGATGCTGTAGGTGTTGATGGAGGTGCTGGAGTAGGCGTCGGAGGTGCTGGAGTAGGCGAAGATGCTGTAGGTGTTGATGGAGTGATAGGAGCAGGCGTTGGAGGTGCTGGAGTAGGCGAAGATGGTTGTGGCGTGGGCGTTGGAGTGTTAGGAACAGGCATGGGAGGTGGTGGAGTAGGCGAAGATGCTGTAGGTGTTGATGGACTGGTAGGAGCAGGTGTCGGAGGTGCTGGAGTAGGCGATGATGCTGTAGATGTTGATGGAGGTGCTGGAGTAGGCGAAGATGGTTGTGGCGTGGGCGTTGGAGTGTTAGGAACAGGCATGGGAGGTGGTGGAGTAGGCTAAGATGCTGTAGGTGTTGATGGACTGGTAGGAGCAGGTGTCGGAGGTGCTGGAGTAGGCGATGATGCTGTAGGTGTTGATGGAGGTTCTGGAGTAGGCGTCGGAGGTGCTGGAGTAGGCGAAGATGCTGTAGGTGTTGATGGAGTGGTAGGAGCAGGCGTCGGAGGTACTGGAGTAGGCGAAGATGGTATGTTTGGTTCGGGCGTTGATGGAGTGGCTGGAGAAGGGGTAGGAGATTCAAAATCGGGCGGTGGAATGGTTGGGCCACCGCATATAGGTTTGCACGAAGCACACTCTACTGTGCAAGAATCAGGGCAAAACTTTGGGCACACATGAACAAGATTGTAACAGTTTTTGTATTTTTTTATTTTACAAGTTGCATGGCTTGGATTCTTAGCAATTCCTGGTGGAGTTTGTGCCCCACCCATCGCTACCAACACAAAAAAGACCAAACACATAACATTTTGAGTGATGAACTTGGCCATATCTTCCTAAGCATACAAGTCGAAGTGTTGAATGGAATATGAGATTTCAGTAGAATATAAGTTTCCACTTGTTATGAACTGATATCAACTACAATCCTATTTATAGCAGTTCTCGCGTTAGCAACCTTACTGATTGTTCGTAACCTATATTCTCGGAGCATATAATTCTAACTAAATTAAGGATGTTCCTTGAAAATTCATCTTTAACATGGTACTTTATCCAGACAAAGCCACCTCACAAGTGTCTGTTAATTACAAGTCCTGGTTCAAGGCTTCATCTGTTTCATTTGCTTAAACCTTTTAAATGGCATCACTTGGGCATAAAGTCAACACAAGCTCTCCCAACAGATGTTGAAGTTCCAGTTGACCTTTAAATATATATTTAGGATTGCAATGCCTTGCCTTTCTAAAAGTTGACATAACCTCTTATCTAATGAAGTTGTTTTGAGACTTAAAGTTTACATTCTGCTTGCTATTATACGCTAGGCTTTATCCGGTTACTCACTGCCTTTGTAATTTCCTGATATTTTTGTTAATTATCGAACTCAAAATCATTTGATTTGAAAATTTAGAAAAATTGGAGGATGGTTAATATGTGTATTTAATGTACTTCTCAGAATGTCATATGCTCATATACATCCAAATTTCTCTTTCGTTTTCTTCTCATTCAATCCTGGAAACACATGCAAGTCTTAATAAGACCTTCTCTTTTAAGTATTAATAGGTCGGTTGTGTTTGATTACTTATAGTACGAATCAAACTTTACAACTAATAGTATTACTTGATAAGGTAAAGTTTTGTAATAAAACAGAAGATGTATGTTAATTTGATGCCGAGCATTATCACATGAATAGTGAAGCATAGTGACAGAGGATCCCATTTCTGATAATTTCCGAGCAATTGTCACAAATCGTATCTACAGGCTGACATTGAAGGACTTTATATTGGAATAGTACCACTTCACTGCATCGAATAAATATTGTGCTAAACACCCTACATTCAGGAGTGTCCTCGCTATAGGCGAACAAGACTCGCGCTTAGGCCCCTCACTGTTTGAGGGCCCCAAATTTTCCGAATCCTTTATATATAAATATATGAAATATACCGTATGTACGTGTTAGGGCCCCAAAAACAGATTTTACCTAGGGTCTCGTATACTTCAGACGATATTGCATCAAATATCTTGAATTCACATGTGCTTATGCAATCATCTAAAGAGTTAGCAAGTCGATATATATTTTTGATATTTAACAATTTATCAATCTGAACACTTCTACCAAGCAGAGCCATGACATAGAACTACTCTGAACCCTTGTGAGATGTCATGTTACCAGCTGTTGTCGGTAATACATATTAGCATCTAACATAAACAAACCAATGAATGGTGCATTATATATCAAATTGATGAATTCTTCGTATAGAAACACCTTTTTTTTCAATGCAAACATGGTTTTGAAGAGGAACCTTATGCCTACTCACACACATATTTCTCAGTCGAAACTTAACCCTTCACCATACCACTGGAGAGAGAGCATGAGATACTGCTCGAATACTTCCTCTTTGGTTATAGAATCACGAGATTTTATCTAAACAGTTGAAGGCGTGTTTCAATGTTTCTCTGCAGCATGATATATATTAACATGTACAATTATCTTTTTATAAAATTATACTTCCAAGGTGATTTCAATTGAAAAATGCATTTTGTTGGACATCCCTCGGCACCAAGTTAACAAGCACTGGAAAGTATATATCCCGGTTTTGATGTCATCTAACTTAAGACCTTCGACCAGGATAATTTCCACCAGAATTTCAAGAAAGTTTATACTTATTTAAGAAATGTTCATAAATATTTAAGAAATGTTCTAAAACAAAAAGCTATTAAAATGATGTTCATGGGAAATGATTTTAAAAAGAAAGTAGGGCACAAAAATCAAGATAATTACTACTTCTGAGGTATTGTGGCTGCGCTCGCTCTCTTCTTCAACAAATGAGGATTTATCGTGATGATCTGAGCATGAAACTTATTACTAGTTTTTCATGTTGTCTGAGAAAAATATCTGGTGCTAGCAAAGTTTTTCATATGTTTTAATTATGTAAATTGCATTTTATTTTATTCAGTTTTTTTGTATCTATTCAATTTAGATATTGAGTCTAATTCATTCTCTCTGGATTATAAATTTATACTAAATTAAAGTAATGGACTATTGGCAAATTTTGTATATGATAGAAATCGAACAATTGACCTTAATCAGAATATCCCTTAACAAGGACATACCATACAATATTATCTCTCATGCTAATTACATATTACTAGTGCTTTGCTGGAATAGAAGAACTATGAAGCCCCTTTTGCCTGTTTCTTTGTTCTCTGTCAAAGAACACCTTGTTCACTGCCAGACAGTTTCTTATCAGCTGTGTCACATTGTTGGAGATTATAAGTGGATAGATGTTGGTGGTCACGTTTACATCGAAGAAGCCATTGTTACATGTAAGGATGTTTGTCGATGCACCACTAAGCCATATTTGAATAGCAGCAGCTGTACTGTTTCTGGTTACATCAAGTACTTTGCTCAGTGAGTCAACTGTGAGATTATAAAAGAGTAAACAATCTGACCATGCAGATCTTTCAGCATGGTTAATAACTCTTCTCTCGAGTGATTTGATATATCGTAGTTCAGATATATCGTTGTACTGGGTTCCGGAATGTGGTTCTTGTGATATTTGCATGGTTTAGGATTTGGTGTTTGGTTGCACCACCAGTTTATGTCACCAGAACTGCTGGGGCTTGATTGAACATAAGGAAATACAATGAATATTGTCACTAAAAATGTCAAGAAAAGGGTCATTTGTATCTTCATTTGTGAATAAATATGTCTGTTCCTATCGAAAACAATTGAAGTGTGTTTCTACTTTCTATGCTTTATGGGAGAGGATCCTACACATATTTATACACCATTTTGGCTAACCCTGTTAGCAAGTGTTTTGCTTCAAGTAATATCAAAAGCTAAATCTAGTAATGATATCCAACAGATATTCTGAGATTAGTGTACTTTAATCATATTTGACTTTCAACAATTAATATAATGTTATGTATTAGTTGCGGATCTTTAATGACTTTGTAATTTTGTCCGATTTGATTGACTGCTGACCTAAACTAAAATTTTAGTGGGTCACTGTCATACCGTGATTTGAAGAGCAATGACGGGTTTTAATTTTTAATATTTTTATAACTGATAAAATTATTTTTTAATTATAAATATTATACTTAAATATTTAAATAATATATATCTATAATATAGAACTCCCTACTTTTAAAAAATATGATTATATTTTATTTAAATTTTAACTTTAAGGTATTTTACTAAATAATCTTTTGTTTAAATTAAATTTCAGTGGGGGCATTATACGTGGGGGCATCAATATAATAATGTGAACTAGACATAATAATCTCAAAATTTCACTCGAGGCCTCTCCCGCCACTGCTAATACACTCTGTCCGCCCCTCCTGTGATTATATAGATCTAAAAATTATTCTTAAAATATTTTCGGGTGCTGATACGTTTAAAATAGAAAGTTTTAACTTTTTTGTATGTACGTATGGTTAATGTGAATGTAAAGAAATTCATTTCACTTATTATTTTCACAATCAATTAAAATTTTCTATTCTGTGATCTGAACACATCATCTAAGGAAATATTCGGAGAACCCTTTTGAGACCATTACATTACTCAATTAAAATATCACTTCTCTGTAAATGAGAACAGGTCAATTTGACATTCTGCTATCTGTATCAATTAGTTGGTGAGAATTGAGTACTATTGATGATTATGAACTAAAAGCACCTCTAGGTTTGATTTTTTTTAGGTAGGAACCAGAATCGAAACAAAAGTTCTTGATGTGATTTTTTTTCTCATAAATGTGATTTTGATAAGAAAAATTTTAGAAGTGAAATAGTGATAAGTTTAAAATTTGTGATAATATGCTAAAGGCACTGATCAAAAAAAAATTCAAAAACATTACTTAACTTTGTAAAACATATTTCATACTCGACTTTGACTAAAAATTAAAAATAATAAAATTATCTAAAGATATACTAACTTAAAATTTTTATTTTTTATTTTTAACTATAATTGACTTTAAGTTTATAGATTATTTTTTAAAATTTATCCAAATGGACTCTAACACTATCTTATATTCAAGTTAATAGATCAAATAATAGATAACCCAAGTTAATCCAAATAGATGTATAAAAAATTTCTGGGTGAAATGGCATTTTGGTCACTCAACTTACCCGTAACTTGCAAGTGGATCGCTCCACTCAAAAAAATTGCAGTCAATTCACTGAACAATTAAAAATTTTCAGAACACTGATTGTAATTGACGTTAAATATTGGATGGAAAGTTGAATCAGCTAGCTGACATGGTTACTTTTTATTCGACATGGCATGTAGAACTTTTTACTCTTAATTCAACCTATCTCTTTCAAAAACTCATATATTTCTCAAAACAAAACATATATACCAAAATTAGATAAAATACCCAATTCTGAACTCAAATCCAAACAAAACTCAACTCATCAAACTCAAATTAAGCCAAAACCCAATTCAACAAACTCAAACTAACACAATTCACAAAATATCAATCCAAACCCTAAAAAGATAACAATTCACAAATCAAACATAAAGACAGAAACATACCCAATCACAGAGATGGGTACGTAATTCTTGAGACTCATTCTATCATAAATCTCATATCTCATTGTTGCACTTTACACAAACCTGCATTCTCGAAAAATTGTAAACTCTGATTTTTTGAGTTATAACTTGCAGTCATTCTTTTACAAGCTCAACACTCAATCTTCTTCGCAGAAATCTACACCCCATTCATACATATATACATCCTGAATATCATATTTTTTGTTGCTAAAATATCATATGCAAAATTTTACCAATTTAGTTCTCAAATATCATATTCGACGCCGTGTTTAATTCTGAAAACTTGGTTTGTGAAAATTTGGATTTGAAGACTGTGTTGGTATGTATAGTAGTGTTTGATAGCATAGATTAACTGTGTATAGAAACATAGTATGTGTCTATGATATGAAATTTAAAATGAGAGAGATGGTAACATAAGAAGTGGGCTGGATTTTTGATTCAATATAAGAAGTGGGTCGGGTTTTTTTGAATCAAATTAATATATTTGTTTTATGTAGATTAGGTAGAAATTAGGTAGAAATGGGTCATTTAGGTCTAAATGATATGGCAGCTAATTTGGATTGAATGTGACAGCTGATTTGTACAATTTTAACGGACGCATCTGATTTGTACAATTTTAACGGAAGTCCGCTAAAAGTCAACGCAAGTTAACGTACGTGAATTTTTTCATATTTAGTTACCTAATTGCAAGTTTTTAATTGATATGTAATTTGATTGAAAACTTTTTCAGTTAGATGACTCAATTGAAAATTAGTACTCAGTTGAGTGACCAAAACGCCATTTAACTCAAAAATTTCACATACACCTTGAACTATAGGCCCGAGAAGCTTAAAAACCAATCTTTTGCATAATAGATGCCCATTATAATCCTAGTGAGGTATCATGTTACATACTGTTGTCGATATGTATACGTTACCATCTGACCTAAGCGGAGAGGTAAAGAAATTACATATAAACACTGTACTTAATAAATAGTTCATCTTGAAGCAGGTTTCACTCTCATACTGCACTTTGAGATAACATCTAGATTATTTCTGCAAAACATTTACAACGATGATTTTACTTGATAAGGATGCATCTTATCGGAGATCCCTCGGCACCAAGCAATCTTAATGGCAAGCAATGGACATTATATATCCCGGCTTCAATGTCATCTAACTTAAGACCTTCGACGAGGATAATTTCCTACAGGGTTTCAACAAAGTTAAAACTGAAACAACATACTAAATGTTTAAAAACTACTAAAGTCAAATTCACACCCAATGAATCACTAAGAAGATAGAGTATATAAAATAATGCTAACTGGAAAAGTTTTTCATAGCGTTAAGTATTCTTTAACATGTATGGAAACGTCATGTATTCTTTAATTTATGAGGCGCGAAATATTGAACACATGAACACAGCATGATAACTGAATCCATTAAAGAGCTTTCACACTATCACCATTTTATGTGCGCCTATATTACCAAGATCACAAGTCGACGTTCTAAGGTTAAGCGAGAAATTAATTCTGAACATAGGTCAGTGCATCCTCAAAAATTAGGTTCCCAAGCATCATGTGCACTTTTGTAATGATCACAAAAATTCAGTAAAATTAAAATAAATAGATATTATTCCTCTTATATGCAGAAGTAAGAAAATGCATAACAGCTGATAGTTAATTTCTTACTCTGCCTTCAAGGAAAACAAGGTGAGAAGGAATCAGATCATCATAGGCAGCAGCAGACAAGTAATCAACTCCTGTATTAAGGAACATATAAACCACAACAATAAGTCCCTTTAAAATTGGAAAAACTGGTTGTACAGCACCTTTCCTGTGTTTCCTCCACACAGGGAAGGAAATATTAGAATAGTAGGTATGATAAGTTATAGACAAATAATATAGTGGCAATCAATTATACGTTAAATTGTCCTTAGTATGACACAAGAAAAAGATATTAAGTTCCGAAATAATATCAATACGATACAGTCTCATAGATAAGGCTAAATCCCTGATTTCGATATTAGATGCATCCAAAAGAGAAGAAAACAAACAAAATTTGGATATCTACAAAGAATTAAAAAAATTGCTTCGTCTCACCAACAAGTTTGATGTCAGTGTTATCCACCAGCCATTGCGCCCCATCTTTCATGAAGCCAACGTAGCTTGTGTCAAACTCCTTTTTCCACATTAAACGCCTGTAACAAATGGGGAAATTTGAACAGATGGGAAACGACAAGTGACAATTACTGTGACCTGTATACACTAGATCAACAAGTTCATCAGAAAAACTTTTTTCTGAGACAAAGAAGCCCGATTTAATATAAGAAAATGTGGTTACTTTTGCAGGTCTTTTTCTCCAAGAATCAAAGAAAAAAAAAGTTGTGAAATTATTTAAGCATTAAAGAAGCACTAGCTGAGCTTAAACCTACAATGAAGCAAGAAAAGAAAGAAACTTGCAGATGTAGCATTCACTGCCCAACCACAAAATTGTGGACATTGCAATAGTTAAGTACGCCATAAAAACAGTAAAATAAGCACATCTTTGTATGATTATCCTTCAAAACATTTTCCATAATATGATATTATAAAATTATATAGTATATCAAGATAATAGATGTCAACATACAATTATCCTCTAAACGATTTTCTATATTTAATATTATTAAATTATACAGTATCCCAACTTGCTAGATATCAAATATTTTATGTACTTTTTAATGGACATGTGATAATAGGAGTTTTAATCATGAACTCCATTCAGCTAGGCAGGCAGCCAACAAGGCAACCAACTAACATAATGCTAGTTGTAACTTGTAATAAAACGCAAAAATATATATACAACTAGCATAATTCACAATATGCAGAAACTGGATATCCAACAAACCCAAGAAATTTATACAACTCGCACAATATGCTACATGTAAAAAAATGCATACACATTGCAGTTTCTACAACTATAACATATAATACAATGTAGCCAAAAAAACTATTAAGTTAGAACGTGTGCAAGTTTGTGGGCCGTGGATAGACCGGAAACATATTTGTAACACATTACATATATTAAAATAAATGTACCTGTCAGTGTTTAACGTTCTAAAAAGTACACGCTTTACTCCTTTGGGGATATCCAGTGACTTCATAGCTTTAGCTGGGACAAGAAGGAATTTTTGCTCTCAGGCATATAGCAAGAAAGCACAGGGACTTCTTGAAAGTGGATACCTGTGATGTGATATAAGAGTGCATACACTAGAGGTGTACTGATCCACATTACAACGATACACCATAAAATGTATAACTACCACAACAGGCAGACATATTACTTGCATATACTGACATGAAGCAAGTATATGTCAAAACAGTGCCAAATCTTAGAGGGTAAGCTTAGAATAAGTCACTGCCTGTCATTCTGTCAACATAAGTATAAATTCTGTATGTGATTAATTTTACTAATCTCCCTAAGCAGATTATTTTTGTTGTTTAGTCTTTGGGTGGTCAAAGATGGAATCTTAATTAAAGAAATTTAAGATTACTTGAGGAAGTAAAAGAAGATGCATGGTCCTAGGAACAACTGCAGTCGTTGATAAAACTTATTTCCTATTACGAGTCATAAGCCCCATTTGGAATAGCTTATGATTTTGCAAAGTCTGCTTCTACTTCTGTATTTTACAATCTGATTCTGATTATGCAGATGATACATACGGGTGTTTTTCTTAACTATTTCTACCTCTCGAAATATATGACCTGCATTTGTTAGAAACCTAGCAATCCTTGCCCGCTGCTATGCATGCAGCTTAAAAAACTTCAAACCTTGAATTAATTTATATTAAATAAATACGAGGAACATCAGTTAAGATCAATTTCAGAGATTATACTAAAACTTTATTCACACTCCAAAAAAAAACCTTGTATTCCTCTAACAATCTGAGTCGATAGTTTATATTCAAATAAGGTTCAGAAAGGGGTGGTTGACATTTATATACAAATAACTAATATTTAACAAATTATAATAATAAAAAATAGCACATTAAAACAACAGAAGACAAACGTAAATAGTGCATTCATATTGTTTACATTACCCCAAAAAATTTAAGATTCATCTATTTTTAGCTAAAGTTTTATTAAATCTTGTAAATGCAAGAGAATAAAATGATTTAAATATGTAAATATGTAAATACATTTTGTATACTCGAATGTAGATTTTTTACTTAATTTTAATACTATTCCATATACTGTAAGTTGTTGAGATACTACTTCAACACCTGAAACACTGATCCGGTTGTCTGTATCAAAACCCCATGCAAAATTTCAAACCATATGAACATTAAGTCAAAGAAGTAAAAAATTGAAAATAGAATCTGTAGAGTACTAATGTTATCTATATTATATAAGTAATATATGACTGGGAGATCTCATATATGAATAACAGAATCAGATATTTGATACTTTGCCAGGAGGCCCGGGATTAGATATTAACTTCTCATACGAAGGTGATAACTGGGTACTATGAGCTAATCCTTTCTCAATTTGAGCATAGCCATGACGTAAGGAGCTTACCATGAAAACTCATATATACATACTCCTAGACAATGTTAGGGTAGCCATTAAATTGGGTGCATGTAGTGAGCTGTGTGCTTGAATCTTCTATTACAACATAACAATCAACTACCAAGTATTAGACTAAAAGCCAGTATATATATAAAGAGAAGAGAATTATATCCTAATGTGCTTGGAATTTCTTTTTCAGTTTTTTTTTTTGGCCAAGTGCTTGGAATTTCCTATATATCTATTCGTAATATAACAACAGTACACACGCAAAAGTCTGCTTCTACTTCTGATTATTCTTTAAATCTTATTCTGATTATCAAAAAGCTACATATGGGTGTTTGCTGCAACTGCTTCTATTTCTCAGAAAATACTGTTGACGTCAAATAAAAAATAAAAAATTATGAACAGAATAATATTAATTTGTTACATTTGAAATAAATTAATATAATAATATGTCATTGTCCTTTTAATGATCAATTTATTGCTATCATGTTTTATATATGAAATAATATTAATTATATCTATTAAACAAATAACATCTAGCAGTAATTACTAATTAAAATTAAGATTAACGATTATTGACTGCCTTACATTTACAATATAAAATAATAATTATATATAATAATAATTTTATATATAATAACATTATGTATTTAACTGAAAAAAGAGAAATATGGAGAGGAAAAACCATGAACTTGATATTATTCTACGACGATGTAAGAACTGAAAAACAGAAGCCTTTGAGCTCAAAAGCTTAAAGAAACACCTCCTTTGTAGCTTTTCAAAAAGAGAAGCTATAAGCTAGTCAAAATTGGGCCATAAAATGCATCAATAGTGTTTTTATTCTAATCAAATGAAATCCGAAAAGATATAAGGCAAAAGTAACAAAGAATAAAAAAGATAGATGCGCAGAACAGTATAACTAGGATCTTATTTCAGAAGGAAAAAAAAAATTCTTCTACCTGTTCATCAAGACTCCTAGTCTTAGCTTTAAATTATTCCCGATCAACCAGAACTTTTTAAGACAAATAAATCCGATAACAAAAAAATGTCTTGTGGTCAAATCTAGAAGGAATGCAGAATAGTGTGTGCGGATCTTCCCTGCCTATGATTCAATTAATAATTAATTTCATGTCAGTGAAATGATTACCTGTTATGTTCATGTCTCTAGGAACATCGACTAACAATGCAGGACCTGTACAAATTTAGACATAAGATCATCAATATTAGTAAAATTGACAGTTGATGAAATGCAAAACTAGTATAACTTGTATGTAACCAAGTAAATGTGCAATGGAAACATGAAATACCGATTGTTGATACATAAACTATAGAAACAAAACTTATCATTAAGAAAACAGATGCCATAAAATTTATGTAGATCAAATATTCATAGAGTAATGCTTCTTCTTTCAATAAGGAAGAAGTTTCTAGCAGTCAAAGACTCAAATCGATTAACCTAATTCTTGAGACTAAGTTGTGGAAGCCGTTAACATGCAAATATAAGAGTCACTATCTAGAATGTATATAAAAACCGATCTGAATTTTCAAATATACCCCAATAAAAACTTTTTGTTTGGTAATCAAAGGTTCAGAAAAATTATCATTAAAGTTAATTTCCAAGTTGACAATGGTAAAAACCAATAGCAAAGTTAATAGATGCAAAAATGAGTAAGCATACTCTAATGTATCAAAAATGTTATATGAGTTCATACGTTAAACATTTAAACCTTAAAGTTTAATATGTAACCAAACCAAACCTCAACCTAAACATCCCAGATTAAAGTGATGCCTTCTATTAAATTCTAGAGCTATGGACTACTGTCTATTGATATGTTCCAAGTTGTTAAACTCAAACTGCTTTAAAATGTTGTTGGAGAAAGTGGTGTTAGAATAAGATGATTGTTTGGTAAAAATTTTGTGATGTGCACGTTTTGAAATATAATATAAAATATATAATGATTTTGAGAAGGTTTGATAGTGAAACTCATAGTTACTTCCTGCAAAGATGAAAAGCATAATAGACCAAAAGCCCTGCTTTTAAATTTTACCAAACACCTTTTGACTTGTTTTTCAGCAAAAACTGTTGCAAGCAACGGGGCCTAAACTTTAAGGTGCATGGAAATTTTACAAATAGCTACAACTAAGGTTCCAAATGTGTGAAACATAAAGATATAATCACTAATGAAAAATAATTATTCTTTCTTCTTTTAAATTTTATAATAATAGTTTTTATACAAGAATCAAACACAGCATAAATATTCAAATTATCACCATACCCTCACTTTCAAACATGAAATGAAACATACGACGAAATAAACACAAATAAAGTAAAATGTACATTATATAAATACACACATAGTAGATATAGAAAGAAATAAAAAAAATACCATTGAGTACAGCAAGGTCGAGGGTATCAACATCAAACCCAGCATCAAAATAATGATCAAAAACATGACCTGGCGCATCGACATGCGTGCCCGTATGAGTGGGTAGTTTCATTTCAGAATTATTAGCAAGTGACCCGTTTTTCATACTATTGGGTAAAGAAATAACTTGCCCGATTCCATGTTCGGAGCCCCAAGAAGGCATGTCGGGTTGAATCCTATGACTTATATCAATGATTCTGCCTTCATCGTACACTTCTCTTCGTACGGCTACCAAGTCGTCGCAGGTATTGTGGTCTGAAGCGGCACATGTTCCGGCCGGTTCGGAGATGACCGGGAGAGTCAAGGAGAGTGTCAGACCGGTTATTAGCAAACCGGTTAGGATTTGGAGTTCCATCGGGGTGAGTTGGTTTGGTTTTTTATTTGGAGGGGTGTGAGGACTGAGCTTAATTGCTTCTTGTATATTCAAATCTAGTAAAGAACAGGATGAATGTAAACTCTAATTTCAATATATAATTGGAATCAGGGCAGTAATATGATGTAAATTCTTAAATATTAATAATTATTTAATTAATTGATTAAAATTTAATTTCTCAAAGTACAAAAATTAATTTAATAATATTTATAAATTTATTTGTTAATAAAATGATTAACCTAACCAATATCAATAATTAACTTAATATTATTTTAGAAGAAAATATATTAAAATTAAATAAATATAAATTTTTCAAAATTTAATTATAAAATTATTTTTAAAAAGAAAATTCATGCATTGCATGGGATATAAGCTAATAATAACAATAATAATAACTTCAGTTCTTTCCTATATCGAAATATATTGAACAAATATTAATAAGTATTTTAAAGAATTAGTTTAAAAAAACAGTTGCTTGACATAAAATTATAATGAGTTCAATTACGAGACATGTGTAACAGTTCATCTTTTTCGGACTATTAACTCTAAAAAATTTAAAATAGAAAATAATTATTAAGTACAAACTTTATACACAAATAATTATTACAAAAAACGCAGCTAATACTAACAATTCTTGAAATAATTTATTCCAAATCTAAGATTCTTAAACTCGAACACACTTTAACTTCCTTTTACACTAAAACTGAAATTAGCTGCAAAACCCAATAAACAACTACTGTCCAACGGCTAAAAATAATATTTTATTCTTTTAAAAAAAACTTAAACATGTAATACATAATATCTATAACATAGTTGCACACAATATACCCAATATATTATCATAAAAATTCCCACATAATCAATTAATTCATAACAAAGCATTTTAAAGTCACATGTTCAAAAAAATTGATCATTAAATAAATTTTAACAAAGTATTTGTATTCTTATTCCCACAATTCTAAGTTATCGTCACACTATGTATGAATATAACAAAGCTTCTCTTATAAACTTAGTGTGCTAGCACGTGTCAGTAACAAAAGAAGTATAAAGAAGTACACTTGGTTTGCCGGATGATGCAGGAAGATGACACATGTTGCTACGCACGTTCCAAGTATTAGCGGCAGCAAAAAGCTGATGGCATGAGTGGTAATATTTAACAACTACGGGGTAAAGAGTTAAATTGGGAGAAGAATTATTCAAAACACCCAGTGCAACTATAATATACATAGAAATTATATATACACTAAACTTGCGAATCTATTAAACTTCTTCATAGTTCATATATGTAGAATATATTTAAAATCTCTCTTAAACCGATAACCAAGCACTTGGATGGCAAGAAATTAAAAGTAGTGTGAGATATGACATTTGTATAAGTCATTCACCAATGCTTAAAACATCAAAGCCATATAAAACATAAAAGAATTAGCAGATTTAAATATGAAGAAGAAAAATCAAAAACTCTCATAGCGCTTTAATCAAACACTTTGACTGTAAGAATTTAAAATAGTGAAATACATAAAAATCAAAGAATAATTATCGATTCTCTCGAGTAGATATTGAAATGAAGAACACATCATAATAATTGGAACTGAAATTACAACCTGAATCAGATTCGAACGAAGAGAGGTGCAGAAGCTCTCCCTTTGACCCTCACCAACACTTTCATAGCTCCCATGTTTTCAGACTGCATAAAATTAAAACATTCAAATATGGATTAGATAACATAAAGTCGTGCAAGCGTATGAAACGAAAATATAAATCTCAGAAACAAAGAATAATGAGAAGAATAAGATTATTGAAATGTGAAAGTTATATATGAAGGGTTTCGGGCATGAAAACGCAGCGGAATTAACGTAAAAACAATAAAAAAAAATTGAAACCCAATTGCAGGATCCATGTATAACGTTGGATGATTATGGTGAAGAAATATGTACCTTAACAAAGCTTTCGTATGCTATTTAATGGAGGTCCAGAAAGATGAATCACAGCAGTTCTTTGTTGCAAACATTTGCTCTCTAAAGAAGTCCACACGAACGCCAGATCGTCCTACGATCACCGGAGTCGGTACTAGCCGAATTGTTTGCCCCTCTCTCTCTCTTTCTCTAGCCTCTCTTGATGTTGAGCAGCTAGGGTTTTTCTCTAAAACAAAATTTGATGATTAAACCCTAATACTATACATCATTATGTATATATAGGGGATAGAGAGATTTTGGGCCTAACCCTAATCCATGTGGTTTCCAAAACCCATTATGACTTTGGGTTATTATTATTATTAAATCTAAATTCTAATATAATTAATCAAGTCTCACTTAATTAATTCAATAATTAAATTCGAATAATAATACTTATTAAATCCGAATTCTAATATAATTAATCAAGTCCCACTTAATTAATTTAATAATTAAATTCGAATAAACAATAATATATTTAAATTCGTAATTTAAATAAACCTCCGTTTTGACGTTCTTTGTGTGTGACCATTTAGGTTATTATTACGTTGGCAATAATTTTATTATCTAATAATAAAATTATAAACAATGAGCGGCATCTAGTAATACATCATTGCTACCCAAGTAACAATAATAATTGGTGATTCAATTAAACCTTTCGTGAATAATGTGCAATGTAATATAATCTCTTTAACCTTATATTATAGATAAAACTCGAGGCATGTATAGTGTCATCCTCTTCAACGTTTAATCTTGATTTCCTTGATCAATGAGTAGACTATTTAAACAAATCAATATTTGAGCATGGCCATGCATTTCATAGTCTCACTCAATCAAGAGGCCAATAATATCACTCCTAGAATTGGAGGGTTAAATCATATATCTATCATTCATATTCCCCATACGATTCATAGCATACCCAATGTCCACCTTTATCATTACCCGGTTAAAGGTAACTTTGAGTGTAATCAAAGTATATTAATTCTCGTATAGAAATATAATGATTTCAAGTCAGGGGATCATTACATCATTATCACTGTGAGATTTTTTATGACACTTATTAACATGTAGAATCTCACGGCGGGTCTTTCCAGTGTCATGTATTGATACATACACTTATGTTCTTGACTTTAGTATCACCATACCTATGACCAATGAGATGTGGTCATCTGTCAACAAACATACTAGTCTTATTGCATTATTACTGTCCTTAAATAATAATACTTGACTAGGGAATTTTAGGAATAAAATATTATTCATATAATCTCATTTTTAAGTCACATACTTAAAGATATCTATTACGTATTAATATTCCAAGGACATTTATTATTCTTTCAATTTATGACGCAGTAAATAAAGACATGATAAATATTAATTAAATAATCACATAAAACATAATCCTTAATTGTTTTCAATAAAACATTAAAAGTATTGTCTCTAGGACACCAATACTAACAATCTCCCACTTGTACTAGAGCCAATCTCTTATGTATCTAATACCCATGGAACTAGTATGACCTTCGTGCTTCTGCTGCGACAAAGCCTTAGTCAGTGGGTCTGCATTATTCTTATTAGTATGCACTTTACATATATGTATATCTCCTTGATCATTAATCTCATTAATTAGGTGATATCTCCTAAGTACATCCCCAAACAATCTCCTTAGCTGCTTCATAAGCATCAATATACTCAGGCTCTATTGTAGAATCAACAACTGTCTCTGCTGTGAACCATTCCAGCATACAATATCTCCATTTAGACAAAACACAAATCCAGACTGAGGAATCGAATCATCCTTGTCTGTCTAGAAACTAGCGTCGGTGTAACCTTTTACAACCAGCTTATCTTCTCCTCCATATACCAATAATTAATCTTTAGTCATCTTCAAGTACTTAATAATATTCTTGACTGTTGTCCAGTGACCTTCACCTGGATTAGACTAGTATCTACTCTGACTTAGGCCGATCATTCTTCTTGATCTATCTCAATAGATCTTGATACCTAAAATATAGGTCGCTTCGCCTAAGTCTTTCATTGAGAAATTCTTACTCAACCAAGTCTTAACAGCCTGTAAAGAAGGAATGTCATTCCCTATTATTAATATATCATCAACATATAATTATAGGAATGCCACATTGCTCCCACTTACCTTCTTGTAAATACATGGTTCATCTTCATTTTGAATAAACCCAAACTCTTTGATAGTTTCATCAAAACGAATGTTCCATCTCCTTGAGGCTTGTTTCAATCCATAAATGGATCGACGCAGCTTACATACCTTTACATCATTCTTTGGATCAACAAAACCTTCAGGCTGTGTCATATACACATCCATATCTTCTTCAAGGCTCCCATTTAAGAAAGTGGTTTTGACATCCATCTGTCAGATTTCATAATCATAGTAAGCAGCTATAGCAAGCAAAATCCTGATGGACTTGACCATAGCCACTGGTGAAAAAGTCTCATCATAGTCAATACCATGAATTTGCTTGAAACCTTTTGCCACCAATCGTGCCTTATAGGTCTGTACATTACCATCCATGCCGGTCTTCTTCTTGAAAACCCACTTGCACCCTATAGGTTTTACCCCTTTAGGTGGATCAACCAAAGTCCATACTTGATTAGTATACATAGATTCCATCTCAGATTTCATGGTATCCAGCCATCTCTTGGAATCTGGAGTGTTCATAGCATCTTAGTAGGTGAGAGGCTCATCTTCGTCGATAAGCATCACATCACCATCTTGAGTTAAGAGGAATCCATAATATCTCTCAGGCTCATGGCGAATCCTACTAGACCTACGAATAACCTGTGTTTCTTGAGCGGTGTTATGGTCTTGTACATCCTGCTCAAGTTCCTCCATTGGTTCAATGTTATCTTATGGGCCTCGAACTTCATCGAGATCTATTATCCTCCCACTATTTTTCTTCGAAAGCATTTCTCTTTCAAGAAAAACTGTAGTTCGAGCAACAAACACTCTGTTCTCGGAAGGATTATAGAATGAATAACCCTTTGTTTCAATTGGGTATCCCACAAAATTATATTTGTCTGATTTAGGTCCTAGCTTGTCAGAAGTTAAACGTTTCACAAACGCTTCACATCCCCATATTTTCATAAATGACATGCTATGACGTTTCTTAGTCCATATCTCATATGGAGTCTTCTGAACCGTTTTAGTAGGAACTCGGTTAAGTGTATAAGCAGCCGTCTCCAGGGCGTAGCCCCAGAAACTAATTGAAAGATCTGCATGACTCATCATCGATCGTACCATGTCCAACAAAGTACGATTCCTCCTTTCAGAAACTCCATTCCATTGTGGTGTTCCGGGAGGAGTGAGTTGTGATACAATACCACACTCTTTTAATAAACTCTTAAATTCATGGCTTAAGTATTCACCTCCACGATCAGATCGTAGAGTCTTAATACTTCCGCCAGTTTGCTTTTCTACTTCAGCTTTGTATTCTTTGAACTTTTCAAAAGAATCAGATTTGTTCTTCATAAGAGCTACGTGTATAATAGGATGATTTGGTTATGTGTTTAACAGTTTTTCGATGTGTGTAAACATATATATGATATGCCATGACTATATATTGATATATATGTTTTATATGATTTTGAATATATGATATTCATGTGTTGTATAATCATGGGATGATTGTGTGTATTGTTGTATGTATATGATACATGTTTGTTCTTGTTATGGAAATCGTATTCGATACTACGCACGTTCCAAGTATTAGCGGCAGCAAAAAGCTGATGGCATGAGTGGTAATATTTAACAACTATGGGGTAAAGAGTTAAATTGGGAGAAGAACTATTCAAAACACCCAGTAGCAACTATAATATACATAGATATACATAGATACCCGCCTGCATAATTCAATAAAGATATCAATAGTTATTTAAAAAATTATAATTTGAGAATCAATATATCAATCAATATCAAGCAATATCTATCTATCTATATTATATTATTAAAGTTGCAAGTACAAATGTTTGATTTGTCATCGGTTCTGGTCATTTTGTCTCTCACTCAACTTCAAATACACATATTTGTCTCATACTTAATTTCAAACACACTCTTTTAAATAAAATATACAATTGTACTTATAATCTATTAATTAAAATCATAGTTTATCTATATAACATGTTTTAATTTCCTCATTACTCAACTTCTTTAATTTATTTAAAATTATAATTTATTAATTAAATTTTATGAATATTAAAATAATAATAATATTTTATTTATATTAATTAAATTTTATTACTATGTTATATCTATATTATCTATACTTTTGTCGTCGGTCTGATATAGTCTGTTTGTATCTCACTCAACTTCAAATACACTTTTTTAATTAAATTATAATTGAAATATAGAGTTGTACTCATAATCTACTCAATTTCATCATCTTTCAAACACTTTAATTTATTTTAAATTATAATTTTATAATTATTTTTTTTAATATTAAAATAATATCTATACTATATTTCTCTTACTCAGCTTCAAACACACTTTTTAAATTAAATTTTAATTAAAATATACTCTATCAAATAGATATATTATATATACAACTTTATTTAAAACATATATATTATACATACAATTTATCATCAGTAGAGTTATCTTTCTTAAAAATAAAATGAAATAAATTATCATATTAAATTAAATATTTAAACAATATAAAATAACTATTTTATACTATATATATTATACATACAACTCTATTAGTGCTTTTTTTATACAACCGCTCACACATAATATTATATTATATTAAAATTATAAAATATATTTTATTTATTAAGAATAATGTTACAATCCTCCGTCTTAATAGTAAAATAAATAAATTATCATACATCTCTATCACCGGTATAATGCTCTTTTTATACAACTGCTCACACATAATATTATATTATATTTAAATTATAGCATATATTTTTTTTATTAAAAATAATGTTAAAATCCTCCTTCTTAATAATAAAATAAATAAATTATTACATTAAATTAAATATTTAAATTATATAAAATAATTTATCTATATTATATATATTATACATACAATTCTATCAACGATATAATCCTCTTTTATATAACTGTTCACGGGTAATATTATTTTATATTTAAATTATAAAATATAATTTCTATTTTAGGAATAATATTATAATATATTTTTTATATAATATAGTTGTATTAACATTTAACTCAATTTTATCACCACTTTTTAATTTATTTAAAATTACAACATATTAATCATATATCATGAATATTGAAATAAAAAGAATTAATATATCATAATAATATATAAATAACATATAAAAAATTAAAAATAAAATAAAATACTATATTAAATTAAATAATCATATAAAATAATTTGTATATATATATTGATACTAGCTTATAACCCGTGCGAAATACGGGGTACATTAATAAATTAAATATATATATATATACATATATATATATATATAATTTTTTGATACTAGCTTATAACTCGTGTGAAACACGAGGTACATTAATAAATTATATATTAATTATTTTATATGATTATTTAATTTAATATAGTAATTTATTTTATTTTCAATTTTTTATATGTTATTTATATATTATTATGATATATTAATTCTTTTTATTTCAATATTCATGAGATATGATTAATATGTTGTAATTTTAAATAAATTAAAAATATATGAAGGAGAAGACGGGACGGCGAGGTGGCGTCACTCAAATTGTTTCAAATTATTTTTCTAATTTTCTTAGAGTTTTGCGATTTTAAATATTAATAATTAAAACTTCCTTTTTAATCATTTTTAGAGAAGGTATTATTGTACAAAAGGTAAGCGTTTTTATTATGTTATGATTTTTAGGGAAGGAAATAATTGTATAAGATAAATATATATATAAAATATCAAAGTAAATATTATACAAGATAATTATTAACTATTATTTAAACGGAATATATTCCTATGTAAAAGATATTTTACCACCATCTATAAATTGAAGGTCAAATATCAGAAAAATAAATTACAATAAATTTACTCACATCTAAAATTTAATAAATTATGAATCACTCGGTCAATATATTGGAAAACGATTATTTAATGAAAAGGTTAATAAATTTTTGTCGCCGATAAATGATGGAAGAAATTTTCGGACCATGCGGACCATGCAATTGGAACAAGTCCAACAATGACAAGTGGCTGCCATAAGTTATCTGGCACATGTAAACTGGCGTACTGCTTGACCTCCCTCCGTTTTCACTACAATGATGGCTGAAACTTGCAGTTTTGTGGAAGGTGAGAGCTGTGAATGCCTTTTCATTGTTGTCTTCAAGAAGATAATGATCAAGTGACTAATTTCCCAGAAATGTATATTCAATCTTTTTTTCCAAATTTTGTGGATTTATTAGGTGCAAGACAACACTTCTGAAATAAGATGTTATAAGTATATACCTGCTCTAATTTTCACAATATTTTATTGATGTTTATTTATATGTTATGGGATGATTGACCTGTATTGATGACATTGATGTTGTTAAATGGTAAAAAAAAAAAAATTAGAATCATAACAAATTAGTAAGTTGTGAATTATATTGCACATTTATATTTTAAAATTTATAATATATAAAAAGATTAATAGACACTAAAATTTATTTAGTAAACTGTTAATTTAAAATTTAAGAAAAGAGGGGCTTACCAGGAGGAATCGTATTTAACGAGAGGTTATATGAGAATGTTAATTTTTAAATTTCAATATTCATGTTATAATTTATATATTTTTTAAAAAATAAGTTACTATTTGAATTTTGAGAAAAAAATATATAATGGTGATAGATATAATAACTTTTAAAATAATATTGGAATAATGAAATTATTTTTTCTTACAATATTTCTAAATTATAAAATTAATTTCATATAAGTGTTTTTTATTTTGTCATATATGATAAATGAACTTTTATTCTTTTAAAAATCAATTTAATAAGTATTTTTTTGATAAATATATATTGTATTATGATTATTTATTTATTAAATATTTTTAAATTAAAAAATATATTATAATGCCGCCGCGAAGCGCGGCTTATGAGACTAGTATATATATAAAGGAGAAGACGATGTCGATTAGGTGGCGTGCCTCAAATCGTTTCGAACTATTTTTCTAATTTTTTTACAATTATGAAATTTTATATCTTAATAATTAAGATTTCCTTATATACCACAAGGAATAAAAGGTAAGTGCTTTTTTGACGTTCTGATTTTCAATTATATAAGGTAAGTATGTATAATATATGGATGGAAATATTATACAAAATAATTATAAATTATTACTTATACTGAATATATTTACATGTAAATATATTATCCAAAAAAGTGTGATAAATATTATAATTTAATATGTTTCCCAGAATAATCAATTTATTACAGAAGGGGGGTTGAATGTAATAGTGCTTGTAAATCGATTATGAACACAAGTATGTTGAATGGAATACTGTTTTGTATTAATAATGAACTTGAATACAAAACTCTCTCAAGATATAAAGTTCTTAAGAGCTGCTAGGTTACAAGATATTGCTTTTATATAAATTCTTAATTCGATATTGAATTATAACCTATCTCTGTGTTTATATAGACACAGCTACAAATACAATTACAAAACAGATTATGATAAGAATAGATTTAATAAGGTAATTAGACTTGCACTTGAATTCCTTCTTACTATCCAAATCAGACTCTGATTTGTCTGTTTCCTTTTCTGATAAACTCTGTCGGTTGATAATCTCTGATAGAGCATTCTCTGTTAGAGTAAACTCTGATCGAGTATTCTCTGATAGAGTAAACTCTGACCGACAGCTTCCTTAATTTTCCCTTTCCTTCCCATAGCATATCTGCAATAAATTTGTTTTGATCTTCGAAGACTTTCCTTTAAACTAGCTGTTTGAATCAACCGAATACTCATCTCCTTTAAACTTCGAGAAGTCAGGCTGTGAGCTAATCAATCGAGTACTTGTGAGACTTCTCGATTGGTAAATATCCGTTGATGACTTCTCGATCAATAAATATCCGTTGATGACTATATATCCGTTGATGAGTTCTCGATCAGGAAATATATGTTGTCGAGTTCTCGATTGATAAATATCAGTTGATGACTTGAGTTCTCGATTGATAAATATCAGTTGATGACTTGAGTTCTCGATCGATGACTTCTCGATTGGCTTTATCAGTCGATGGCTTATTATCAGTTGATGACTTATCGATCGATATTTATCAGTCGATTGCTTCTTGCAGATAGATATCCGTTGATTGATTCTTGCAGATAGACTGTGCTAAATCCTGTTCTAGTATTTTGTACATCATCAAATTATTATATTCCTAACAATCTCCCCCTATTTATGCTTTATAAATAATGAAGCATAAATCAAGATTTGATGATGTCAAAACTAAAAAATGAAATAATTAATCTAGAACAGTATAAAATAATCATTTCTTATTTGTTTCTCCTGGAGGAATCACCTTTCTTGAATCACTTTTCTTCTCCCCCTTTTTGACATCATCACCACCTGTGACAACCAAAAGAATCTGTGCTAAGACTGTGGAGAAAGTGAACTGTGCTGCAACTACTGAATCAACCTTTGTGGTTAAGTCATAGACTGTTGTTTGGAGAGAAGCTTGAGTGGTAGTAATATCAGCAATAGCATCCTTGAAAGCTACTTCTGTGAATAAGTGAAGGGAGTGAATTCTGTCAAACAACAAAAATGAATTTTCATCCATCCCCTGCTTCAACTCATTGGACCAACTCTGTGGAAAATCTTGATCCCAATAAGTAAAGCTAGGTTCAGGATACCCTAATCTCTCATCCTCACAGTGGGGATGGGCACCCACTCTCTCATTCTCACTCAGGCTTCTCTACAGCCGTATCTACCTCTCCTTTTGCCTGGTCCAGTGCCAGCCTCTCAGATATTTTTTCACTCAATGTGGAGGGTGCACTCAAAAATCCTACAGAAGAGGGGTTGAGAGAAGAATTATGTGCTACAATACCTGAACCTCCTTGATGGAGGGGAACCCCTTCAAATGTCTGAAGGCTAGGGGTTTCCACCAAGGGGTGAGCAGCAACAGAGTCTGAACCCTTACAATCATCTTCTTTCTTTTCAGAGTCTGTTGGCTCCAGTATTCCAGTCTCAGGGTCTACTCTAGACTTTGACTGCTTCAGTATGACTTCATTAGAAACCAGAGTCTGAGTGTCACCATCTTTGACTGTTGGTGCATGAGACTCCCCCTCAAGGTGGATAGACTCTGATAGAATAGATTTGGAAATTTCTTCATGAGCATCAATCAGAGTTTGTCCTCCCATATCATTGGGGTTCTCATCAGCTTTTTGGTGAGTTGTCAAGGAGGGCCTAACAGCATACTCTCCTGCCCCACTATCACCCAACCTCTGACTAGGTGGTTCTTGTGTGGGTGAGGCAGACTGAGCATCTTTATCACTAGTCACCACTGGTGCACTAGTCCCATCCTCCAACTACCTTGCACTACCTGCTACCTCCTGTGGTTCTTCCATAGTCAATGCATCCAAGTGTTTATTTAGAAAAGTCCTTGCATGGATGACATTAATGGCCTGGGAAAGAGTCATGTTAAAGGAGTCCTGCAGTTCCCTTGCAATCTTCTAATAATATGAGCCCTTGAGTTGATCCAATCTACCTTCATAGGTTGTATAGATGTATTCGTTGGCCACCTTTCCTACAATGTGGACTAGAAAGTCAACCACCTGTCTTGACAGAGGTTGAACATGAG
Source organism: Oenanthe sinensis (assembly GCA_028671895.1). Classification (NCBI taxonomy): domain Eukaryota; kingdom Viridiplantae; phylum Streptophyta; class Magnoliopsida; order Apiales; family Apiaceae; genus Oenanthe; species Oenanthe sinensis. The sequence continues at coordinate 20,329,959 of CM053795.1, forward strand.
AAATCCATTAAATGGATGTCCTGTAGGTAATTTCATTATCCCAAATTGCTTCATAGTCAAAAACTGGTTGCTCAATCTCAGTTTCCAACTCGGCAACATACTCTGATTCCCTCCTTATGTGGACCTTAAGCCTTTTAGGCTTCTTTGAAATTTGCTGTTCAGAGTCTGGCACACCTAGTGCTTTGAGAACTTCATTTGTCTTGCCTTCTATGAGCCCAGCTGCTTGTACTTGTAATGAAGAGTTGAATAGGTAGCTGTATAGATTTTTGACCACATCCTGTGCAGACATTTGTAGCTCCTGTTCCATTCTCTTCCTTAGGGCTTCATAGGTTGTAAGAAAATCCAAGACTTGAGATTTAGTCTGATATTGCCCTGGATCTTCAACTGATTCCACCAAAGGATATAGGAATAGCAGTACCTCATCACTTGGAATAATGATCTCATCAATTAGACTTGAGGCTGCATCCAATGGCATTCCTTCCCGAAATGTGTCATGATCAGAGTCTAAAGGCAGTCTAGACTCTAACTCAACATTAGACTCTGGTTCAGGTGTTTTCTTGATTTCAGAGTTTGGCTCTGCAGGAGCTTTGGGAGCATCTGTTTTCTGCAAAACAGGGTTAGTAATAATAACAGGCTTGTGTGTGTGTGCAGAATAAGCCTTCCTTAACCTTCTGTACTTCTTAGCAAAAGATTTCTCAGGAGACTCAATATGAGAATCCTGAGGTGCTTCCCTAGGTTTTTCAGAGTCTGTAGCCTTTTGAGAGTCTACAGACTTGGCTTGAAAGTTAGATTCAGGTGCATCATTACTTTCCTTTAACAAAGAAAGTCCTTCAATAACCTGTCTCTCTAGTGGGTTGAGCTTCTCATCACTTTGCTCATCTATAAGCCTAGTTTGTACCAATCTCCTTCTTTTTGCAACTGGTGCCTTTTGAGAGACACCAGAGGTTGGTTTTCTAGATAGTGATTTCTTAGATTGTTTAGTGGAAGGTGATTTGGCTACTTGGGTAGGTGCAGGGGGATTCTCCAAAACTTGTTCCTGCACCATTTCACCAAAAAAAATGAAGCATTGTAGATAGAAGGTTTGTAGGTGGAGAGTTTTACTTGAATTACCTGTTGATATGTCATGGCAGGTAGACTCTTCTTCTTGTCATCAATTCTCTTAATGTCAGAGAATATCCTTCTTTGCTGTTTGTATTCCCCATACTCTGACATATACTCTGAGTGTCTGAAACTTGCTAAGTTGAGCCACTTGTCACCATCCCTAATTCAGAAACCAGTCTGTTAAATGTTGCTTCAGGCAAAGGCTTGGTGAATATATCTGCTAATTGTTGATCTGTAGGAACAAAATGTAATTCAATTGTGCCTTCCTCCACATGTTCCCTTATGAAGTGATATCTGATACTGATGTGCTTTGTTAGAGAATGTTGAACTGGATTTCCTGTCATTGCAATAGCACTTTGGTTATCACAATAAATAGGAATATTTGAAAATTTCAAACCATAGTCTAGCAATTGATTTCTCATCCATAAGATCTGTGCACAGCAGCTTCCAGCAGCAATATATTCAGCCTCTGCTGTTGATGTTGAAATCGATTTCTGTTTCTTGCTTTGCCATGACACAAGTCTTCCACCTAAAAATTGACAACTGCCACTTGTGTTTTTCCTGTCAATCTTGCATCCTGCAAAGTCAGCATCTGAATAGCCTATTAATTTGAAATCAGATTCTCTAGGATACCATAAGCCAAGATTAGCAGTGCTCTTGAGATATCTGAAAATCCTTTTCACAGCAATCAAATGAGGTGCTCTTGGATTTGCTTGAAATCTAGCACATAGACATGTGGCAAACATGATGTCTGGTCTACTTGCAGTCAAATAAAGTAGAGAACCAATCATTCCTCTGTATGCAGTAATATTAACAGGTTCTCCAGTGTCTTGATCAAGTTTTGTTGCAGTAGCCATGGGAGTTGTAGCAGATGCAGAATCTTGCATTTGAAATTTAGTGAGTAGATTCTTTTTATATTTGGACTGATTAATGAAAATGCCTTCCTCAGTCTGTTTCACTTGTAAACCTAGAAAATAACTCAATTCTCCCATCATGCTCATTTGATACCTGGACTGCATTAACTTTGAAAATCTTTCACAGAGTTTCTCATTAGTGGAACCAAATATAATATCATCAACATATATTTGAACCAATAATAAATCCTTACCTTGAGTTCTGTAAAATAAGGTTTTATCAATTGTTCCTCTAGTGAAACCATTTTCAAGTAAGAATAGAGCCAGAGTTTCATACCAGGCCCTTGGTGCTTGCTTTAGTCCATATAGAGCTTTATCCAGTCTGTAGACATGACTTGGATATTTTGTATTGACAAAGCTAGGTGGTTGTTCAACATAGACTTCTTCTTCAAGTTCACCATTTAAAAATGCACTTTTAACATCCATCTGGTAGACCTTGAATTTCTTATGAGCAGCATAAGCAAGAAAAATTCTGATTGCCTCAAGTCTAGCTACAGGTGCATAGGTTTCATCATAATCAATCCCCTCCTGTTGAGAATAACCTTTGGCTACCAGTCTTGCCTTGTTTCTTGTAATTATTCCATCAGAGTCTGTCTTGTTACTGAATACCCATTTTGTGCCAACAATAGATCTGTTCTTTGGCCTTGGGACTAGGGTCCAAACTTCATTCCTTTCAAACTCATTCAATTCTTCCTGCATTGCAGTAATCCAATCTGCATCTTTCAAAGCATCTTCAACCTTCTTTGGTTCTGTTTGTGAAAGAAAACTATGAAATAGACATTCATTTTGAGTAGCTTTTCTTATTTTTATTCCACTTTCCAAATCACCTATAATTAAATCAGGTGTGTGATCTTTGGTCCATTTCCTTGGATGTGGAAAGTTCCTTGAACTAGATGCTCCCCCATGATCTGTGCCTTCATAGAATGATCCTTCTGTAAATGATGATCCTCCCCCTGAAGATGTGTTTCCATCAGTATTTGATGTCTCAGAGTTTATGTACTCAGAGTTTGAATTATCAGAGATTGAGGTATCAGTGTTTGTGGTCTCAGAGTTTGAATGATCAGAGTTTAGGGTTTCAGAGTTTGGTCAGACTCTGATATTTCAATAGTTGAATCTCCAATGTCAGTATTTGATTGATGTTGCTCCCCCTCAACATGTGCAGTTTCTTCAATTTCTATTTCAATCATTTCTGAATCAGAGTTTAAAGAATCAGAGTTTGCTTCTCCAGGATTTGGTTGATCAGTGTTTATCTCGTTAGAGTTTATTTTCTGCAGTTCATTCTCAAATCTCAGAGTTTCCTGTGCATCTTTATCATGTAACCCATCTATCTTCCCTTCATCAAAGGAGACATTAATTGATTCCATGACTGTCCTTGTCCTTAAGTTGAATACTTTGAATGCCCTTGAAGAGGTTTTAGAAGTTATTGCATATCCAATAAAAATTCCTTCATCTGCTTTAAGTTCAAACTTCTTCAATTGTTCAGGATGTGTTTTGAGAATAAAACACTTGCATCCAAAGATGTGAAAGTACTTGACATTTGGCTTTCTTCCTTTCAAAGATTCATATGGAGTCATTCCATGTTTGTTTATTAAAGAACAATTCTGAGTGATGCATGCAGTGTTCACAGCTTCTGCCCAAAAATAAGTAGGTAGTTTTGCTCCTTCTAGCATTGTTCTGGCAGCTTCTATTAAAGTTCTGTTCTTTCTTTCAACTGCACCATTTTGTTGAGGTGTGCCAGGTGCTGAGAATTGTTGAGTAATACCTTTTGTTGAGCAGAATTCCTCCATTGTTGAGTTCTTAAACTTTGTTCCATTGTCACTCCTTAAATTCTTTACTTTGTGAGTTGATCCATTTTCAATCATTGCAATATGATCAATGATTGTTTCTGCAGTTTCATCCTTCTTGTGCAAAAAGTACACCCAAGTAAATCTAGTGAAATCATCAACTATTACCAGAGTGTATTTCTTCTTTCCAATGGACATGATGTTAACTGGACCAAATAAGTCAAGATGCAATAGATGAAAAGGTTGATCAATAGAGTTTTCAGTTTTGCTCTTGAAAGATGTCTTCCTTTGTTTGGCCTTTTGACATGAATCACAGAGTCCATCAGGATGAAATTGAACTTTTGGAAGACCTCTAACTAGGTCCTTCTTCACTAACTCATTAATGTTTCCAAAGTTCAAGTGACACAACTTTTTGTGCCAATTCCAGCTTTCCATTGGTGATGCCTTTCCAAGTAGACAGGTTAAAAGACCATTAGAATTAACATCCAAGCTAGCTTCAAATAGGTTATTATGTCTGTGGCCAATAAGAACTACTTTTCCATTCTTCTTGCTTTTCACTTCACAATGAGTTCCATGAAATTCCACAGAGAAACCTCTGTCTGTCATTTGACTCACACTGAGCAGATTATGTTTGAGTCCTTCAACCAGAGCTACTTTTTCAATGATGACATTTCCAATCACAATGTTGCCATATCCCAGTGTTCGTCCTATGTTGCCATCTCCATAAGATACTGCTGGGCCAGCCTTCTCCTCAAACTCTGAAAGCAGGGATTTATTTCCAGTCATATGTGCAGAACATCCACTATCAATCACTAGAATGTTCTTTCTGTTTCCCTGCAATCAGTAAATGCAATTTAATTAGTAGTTATGGGGACCCAAACTAGTTTGGGTCCTTTCTTTGAAAACTTGTTAACTTTTGCAGCAGAAGTTCTTTTGTCAGAGTTTGTGTTAACAGAGTTTACATGATCAGAGTTTGCATTCACAGATTTTGTACTGTCAGAGTTTACACTCCTTTTATCAGACTTTATCACATATATTTGCTTGACAGTATGTTTTGGAGAATTACTTATTCGAGGCTGTGGTTTGTAAGAATTGTAATACAAATTATGATAATCTTTGCATGTATAAATGGTATGCCATAAACTACCACAATGAAAACAGGGATTGTTTCTTGTTTGTTTTCTAGCCTCAAACCTAGGTCTTTCAGGTTCTTTCTTTTTCTTGTGTTTGCAATCAATAGCAAGGTGATTAGAATTACCACAAGTAAAACAGGTTTTCCTAGGAGCATCAGGGATATTCATGTAATTATTCTCCTTAGTAATTCCTACTTTACCATTCCTATTTCTTTTCACCTTTTTAGATTTCTTAGTGACTGCCTTCAACTTTTCTTTAAATTGCTTCTGAGAAAGTAACCCTACATTCACCTTTTTAGAGTCTAGCACACTATTGTTTTTAGAGCATTCAGGGAGAGTTTTCTTATTATCACTAGCTCTAACAAACTTCACAGGTTCACTCAATGTTCCTTTTGTGTGTGAATTAGTGTGAATTTCTTTATCAGATTCATAACCTAGGGCAGATGTCCAATTCTTTTCAGAAAGCATTTGTTGGACCTTCTTACCAGAGTTTGTCCAAACTCTGAAGGTCTCTTTTTCCTTAGCTATCTCAGATTTCAAATATGTGACTTGTATTTCCAACTGAGTTTGCATGTGTATAGCATTCTCACAGTCTTTCTTAAAGCTAAGCATGTGTACAAGTTCAGTTTCAAGAAAGTCATTCCTAGCATTCAGAGTTTGTATTTCAGATTTTAATCTTTCATTCTCAAGAGACTGTGACTTAAAGCTAACATGCAAATTTCTAAGAAAAGACTTTAATTCATGAATATCTTCAGTATCAAAATTGAAAACAGAGTTTGGTACCTTGTCAGAGTTTAAGATGGGAGAATCAGAGTTTGCCATGAGAGCATAATTAGTTTCTTCTTCAGAGTCTGAGGAGTCCATCCAATCTTTCTTTGATGTGATGAGAGCTTTCCCAGATTCCTTGCTTCTGCACTCAGTAGCAAAATGTCCCATCTTGTTGCACTTGTAACACTTGACTTTTGATTTATCAAGAGTTTTTGATTTTCCATCTCTATCTTCTCTTCTTCTGAATCTGTCTTTCTTGTCTGACTCACTATGATTCTTCTGATAGTTTCCTTGCTTCCTAAATTTTCTGTATTTCTTGAAGCTTTTGACAAACATAGCAAACATCTCCATCATGTCAGAGTCTGAAGAATTATCAGAGTTTACATCAGAGTTTGCCTCAAACTCTGATTCACTGCTATCTTGGAGTACTACATCTTTCCCTTTCCTTGTTGAAGCCTTAAGCACCTTTTCCTTTGGTTCTTCAATTTTTGCTTCAACATTCAAAGCAATAGGTCTTGCCTTGTTACTCTTTCTGTTTCTTCTTTGCTGTAACTCCAGATCATGAGTTTTCAATTTGCCATAAACTTCATCTAAGGACATCTCATCCAAATCAGCCCTGTCTCTAATCAAGGATGTCTGCAGATCCCATTCTTCTGGAAGAGCCCTCAGAAATTTGGTGTTTGAATCTTCATTGTCATATACTTTATCCACCAAAGCCAAGTTGTTCAACAGAGTTAGAAATCTGTCATAGATATCTGTGAGGGACTCATTCTGCTTAGCCTCAAAGTATTCATACTCTTGGATTAGAACAGATCTTCTATTTTTCTTTATCTCCTTGGTTCCTTGACATTGAACCTCTAGTGCATCCCAGATTTCTTTGGCAGTTTTGCAAGCTATTACCCTGTTAGACATTACAGAGTCAAGACTGTTATGCAGAATATTTCTTACCTTTGCATCTTTCAAGACTTCCTGTTTTTCTTCATTAGTCCATTCTTTCTTGTCCTTCAGGGTGTAATACTCAGGGATTTGTCTTCCTTCCACAATTGTAGAAGGCACCAGTTTGGTTGGTAGGTACTGACCTGTATGGATTCTATCTAAGTAATCAGGATCAGTTGCTTCTAAGAACATCATCATCTTCACCCTCCATGTAGGGTATTCAGCCTTCTTCAATATTGGAATTCTGATGCTCTCATACTTGCTTCCAGACATGATTATTTGATCTTTTGAGTTGAAATTTACTGCCTGCTCTGATACCAATTGTTTCCCAGAATAATCAATCTATTACAGAAGGGGGGTTGAATGTAATAGTGCTTGTAAATCGATTATAAACACAAGTATGTTGAATGGAATACTGTTTTGTATTAATAATGAACTTGAATACAAAACTCTCTCAAGATATAAAGTTCTTAAGAGCTGCTAGGTTACAAGATATTGCTTTTATATAAATTCTTAATTCGATATTGAATTATAACCTATCTCTGTGTTTATATAGACACAGCTACAAATACAATTACAAAACAGATTATGATAAGAATAGATTTAATAAGGTAATTAGACTTGCACTTGAATTCCTTCTTACTATCCAAATCAGACTCTGATTTGTCTGTTTCCTTTTCTGATAAACTCTGTCGGTTGATAATCTCTGATAGAGCATTCTCTGTTAGAGTAAACTCTGATCGAGTATTCTCTGATAGAGTAAACTCTGACCGACAGCTTCCTTAATTTTCTCTTTCCTTCCCATAGCATATCTGCAATAAATTTGTTTTGATCTTCGAAGACTTTCCTTTAAACTAGCTGTTTGAATCAACCGAATACTCATCTCCTTTAAGCTTCGAGAAGTCAGGCTGTGAGCTAATCAATCGAGTACTTGTGAGACTTCTCGATTGGTAAATATCCGTTGATGACTTCTCGATCAATAAATATCCGTTGATGACTATATATCCGTTGATGAGTTCTCGATCAGGAAATATATGTTGTCGAGTTCTCGATTGATAAATATCAGTTGATGACTTGAGTTCTCGATTGATAAATATCAGTTGATGACTTGAGTTCTCGATTGATAAATATCAGTTGATGACTTGAGTTCTCGATCGATGACTTCTCGATTGGCTTTATCAGTCGATGGCTTATTATCAGTTGATGACTTATCGATCGATATTTATCAGTCGATTGCTTCTTGCAGATAGATATCCGTTGATTGATTCTTGCAGATAGACTGTGCTAAATCCTGTTCTAGTATTTTGTACATCATCAAATTATTATATTCCTAACATAATAAATCTATGTTAAGATTTTTTTTAAAAATGCTCACTTCAATTTTGAAGAAAATCAATAATGATTATATATATAATATCATTTACGATAATCAAATTCATTTTTATTTTTTTATTCGGGTAGACAATCAAATCAAAAACGAGAATAGAAAATATACGATAAATTTTTAAGTTAGAATATATATGATATTATTTATTTTATCGTACTGATATTAGAAAAATAATTATTAGCTCACTTTAGTTCGATAGTATTTAAATATTTCACATTTTTATATATAAAAAATGATCAATTATTTATTTAACAATTAATTTAAAAAATTGGTTCGACTAATTTATATATTATTATAATTGTTTGTTTGATAAAAACAATTTCCTAATTTATAAAATTAATGACATATAATTTTTAATAAATTTATAAAAATAATTTAAAACCGCTGTGAAGTGCAGCGTAAAGATATTTTACCATGTTTGCCCAGATGAATAACTATTACAGAAGGGGGGTTGAATGTAATAGTATCAGTAAATTGATTAAGAACACAAGTATGTAAAAGATGAATACTGTTCTGTATTAAAGATTATGAAAAGATTACAAAACTCTCTCAAGAAGTTGTTTGTTCTTAAGAGCTGCTAGGTTATGAAAAATAAGACTTGATAGATACATCAATATTAACATATGTCTGTGTTTATATAGACACAATTACAATTCCATTACAAATCATAATAGAAATAGAATAGCTTTATATAAGGAAATAGTCTTGCATTCAGATTCCTTCTTACTTTCCTATTCAGACTCTGATTTGAATTGCTTCCTGACAAACTCTGATAATAAACTCTGTCAGTTGTTATTCTCTGATAGAGCATTCTCTGTTAGAGTAAACTCTGATTGAGTATTCTCTGATAGAGTAAACTCTGTCCGACAACTTCGTAAACTCTGATGACGTCAGCAATGTAAACTCTGACTTGTATTCTCTGACAGCCATCAGTGTTTGCTTCCTAACAATCTCCCCCAATTTATGTTTTAAGAAATAAAACATAAATTTCACTTATGATGTCAGAAATGCAAGACAAATGCATCAGAGTTTGTTTACCATTTTTAACTCAGATTCTTCTGTAAGAGAAATCATCTTTCAGAAATTGATTCAGAAGTTTATCTTCAGCAGCTTTCAGCAAATCAACCAGCTTCTCTTTCAGTTCCGTCATTTGATTAGAAGAATCATCAATCTGATAAATAACAGCCCTTAACGCATAGATAGATGATCCGTTCATCCTTTCATCCAAAGCAATGCAACAAGCCTTCATTCCATCAGGATTTAAGATTAGTGTAGGAATCCCTAACACCATTTTGACTTTTGTATCTCCCTTTCTCATTGCTCTTCTTGATCCATCTTCAAGTAAGTATCCAGGCTCATACTCCTTAGGGTTTATCATCATTAATCTTTCACTTTTCTTCTTCTCAGCTATTGCTCGTTCAAGAATTTTTACCCATCTAGAAGTAACTTCATTTTCATCTTTTAGGAGAAACAAAATATGTTCAAGTTCTTTAGATGCTTTTTGAATTAAGTCTTCTTGAGCAATCTTCATAACTCTCCCATCCTCCAAGAAATAAATGAGCTTCTCATTAGCTTGAGCATCATCAAAGATATCCTTCACAATATTAACAGAGATTAATTTGTCTAAATATTCTTGAGATAGCTCTTCTTCAGGTTTGTCTTTCAATGAATAAGGATCTTTGAAGATGTTTGCTTTACCTTTGTAGACCTTAGCATGTGTATCACCAATATCACCTTTATCTTTTCCAAGTCTAGCATTGAGAGTCAGAGTTTGAGTCTTTGTCCACAGAAGATCAGACTTTTTCTTCCTTATAATAGATTGTTGTTGTTCTTCTTCCTCATCATCAAAACTTGAACCACTTAGAAGAAAAGTTGTTCCAAACATAGTGAGAGGATTATTTGGCTTAGCTGGAGCTTTTTGTTGATTTCTTGTAGATGATCTTGTTTGTATTTCTGAACCTGGTTTTGATTGAGCAACAGGCTTAGAAGTTTCAACATTCTTAACTTGAATGAGCTTTGATTCTGGCTTCTTTTGAACATGTATCTTCTTCTGAATTTGATCTTTTCTTAAATATCTTCTCTTTTTCTGGACTTAAGCAATGTCAGTACCAGACTTCTTCAATTCCGCTTCTACAGCAGTTGGATCCATTCTAGGATGTTCTTCTTCAAATAACCTCTTTGCCATTTCTACATCTTTCAGATTTTTCTCCTCAATTTTCTCAGGCTTCTCTTCCTCTTCAAGCCTCTTTGCAAGTTCTAAATCAGCTTCTATCATAGTTTGTTGCTTGTTCTATCTGTCAGAGATTGGTGCCATCAGAGTTTGAGTAGTTGACAGAGTTTGACTTTGATCAATCAGAGTTTATTGCTTTAGAATTTGTTTACCCTCCTTGTGACTCCCTTGATCTTCATCATCAGGTTTATCAGGTTGTTGTGTAGCATCCTCCTTGCATTTGTCTGTAACTGAACTCTCCCTCTTTCTGACATCCGACCGTTGCTTGACAGTAATAATATCAACTATGGTGTGTAGCATCCTCTGCATAGAATTGATAGATTGAGAAATAATATCCACCTTTGCCTCCAGAGCATCTTGTCTAGCTGAGACATTCTTGAATTTGATCTCCATAGAATTCTGTAAAGATTTAACAAAAGCAGAGTTGTTGGTGAGAAAATCCTTAAGTGAACCAACTTCAGTGTGAAGGCCTTTAGATAAGACAATAGTAGTCTTCAAAATAGACTTCAGTTCTGCAGAATTAATCTCCTTATCAGCCTTATTAACAAAATCATGAACATGTGGCCAAAAGATATCTTCATGTGAATATTTCCAAGAACTATCCCTAACTTTTTGTTATAGAGAATCTATCAACACATCTTGAGAAGTTCCTGGTTGAGAAGAGAAATCTCTTTGAACACCCTCAGCATCTAGAGCAGCTTCAATCTCTCCTTTAAGATCCTCTACCACCATGTAATCAGGATAGCTCATGCTCAGTCTTTCATGTGCATCATGTGAATTGACTGGCCACTTCTTTGTATTGTATCTTTGGGAATAAGGAATGGACAAGTCAGTGACTTCTTCATAAGCAAAAATGGGCTCATCAGAGTCTGTGTCCTCCCCATCAGAGTTTGTGACTTTCTCAGAGTTTAATAATGGATCAGAGTTTACAACTGATAAAATCTGAGCACCTGCAAAAGATATGGAACATCATAAGTCACTCTTATTTTTTAAAGTAATCTCATTACTTATCACATCACACATATCATAACTTTTAAGAGTTAGATTTTGCTCATTAGAAGTAACTAATTTCTTTCTCAATTCTACCTCACCTTTTGCTAGATCCAGTGCCTGCCTCTCATTAATTCTGTTTTCACACATTTTACCTCAGACTCACTAGAAAGGCTCAACACACAATGTCCTACAAAAATAAGAGGTGGCTGAGAAAGGTTGACTGTAGTTACATGAGTAGGGGTACCCTTTTCAGGACTATTCATGATCATTCTAGCAGTTAAATTAAGAAAGGTAAAATCTGAACTTAAACTATCAGAGAATGCATATTCTGAAGAAAAGTCAGAGTTTATACCTTGAGTTGTGGATGTGGATGTTGTCTCCATTGGCTGTGCAGAGATTAGTATCACCATAAGAGCATCAGTGATTGCCAGTGGAGCTTCATCGGAGTTTGTCTGTCCAATATTTGAATCTTGGTCTGCAATCATAAAAGGAATGATTGGTTCTTGTGGGACCTGAGTCATATCTTCAACTGCTTCACCACTTTGAGGTGAAGGTTCTTGTGGGCTTGACTCTGCCAAAGATAGGCCTTCATCATCAACAACAGCAAGGTCTTCTAGAATATGTAAATTGCCTGCATCCAAACTTTGATTGGATGGTTCTTGTGTGGCTGGGGCCTTAACAACTTATTCAACCCTTTGAGTTAAAGGTTCTTGTGGGCTGTACCCCTGATCCAAGCTGGCTTCATCTGCTGGAACTGTGGCTGCTGTTGAACTTTGATCAACAGGTTCTTGTGTGCATGGCCATGTAGAGATTGCTATCTCACTTTGAGAGATATGTTCTTGTGGATCCTGGCCAAAAGTGACAGACTTCCTCTTTCTTCTTGAAAAATGTTTTGAACTTGGAGAGGCAGATGATGTAGACTTCTTTTCTTCCATCTCTTTCTTTACTTGTTCTACCAACTCCCTAACTTTTTCATAAGAAATCTCCTTGATAATTTGCTTAGGTGAGTTTGTAGGAGAATCAGAGATTGCTACAGGAACAGTTTCCTCTGAAGTGACATATGGCTCATCTTTCAAATAATTGTTTTGTTGCTCCTGTTCAGCCTTGAGCCAGAGATCATTTAGATTCCCCAAATTTTTCCTGCAAACTGTCTTGTCAACAGTAGCCCCTCGTCTAATACGTTCACGGTTATAATGGGTAACATTTGTCCACCAATCCGCATTTGACTTGACATACCGAATAATCATGTTCTCAATTAGAACTGGTAATCCAGGTTCCTTCCAAGGAATATTTGCCTTCCAGCAACGCCATGCTTCAACAGAATTTGTCAAGACATCAGAGTTTGGCTCAGAGTTTAGATTGTCTTCAGAGTTTAACCCTTGAGATATTGGCTGATCAGAGATTAGAACATCAGATTTTATTGCTGCATCAGAGTTTAGTCCTTCAGTGTTTGCAACCTCAGAGTTTACAGTCTTGACTAATATTCTCATCTTCTTCTTCACCTCAGGCATTGGATTTACTGTGAATGGCTTTATAAAAGGTGCATGAGGTATCTCAAAAGCCTGTTCAACATTCTTTCTCTTGGCAAAAACCAACCCTTCATCAGAATCAGAATATTCATCAATTAATTTTCTCCTTTTAGGAGAAGATTCTTTCACTGCATTCCCCTTCCTTTTGCTGGTGCCCTGTTGAGAGGTTTATTTTACAACTACAGCCTTTTGGGAGACTGTAGAGGTTGGCAAAAGTGTTTGGGTGTCAGTGTTTGGAGGGTGGCCTGGGTTTGAATAAGAGGGTGCTAAACTCTGATCCATAGCCACAGAGAGAAAATCCCTTCCATACATGGTAGACATTCTCTGATTTAAAAGAAGTCTGGCCCATGTGGGATAAAATAGAGGAGATAGAGTACCTTTCTTAGCATCCTTCCTAGTTAGGTCCGTAAAAATTCTTTTATTCATACTAAAACTAGTTAAACTCTGATCATCCTCAAAATTTACATTAGGCAACAAATAATTAAAAATTAACTGAAGAAATCTAGCAAAATATACAGTGTGAACATCATCATCAATTTTGCTAGCTAGCTGCCTAATAATTAAACAAGAAAAATTAAAATTGAGATTATGAGTCAGAGAATACCCAATATGTTATGCCAGCTGAGGGATTGCATCAAAATTTGTGCACTTGCCTGTGAAGGCCCTTGTTATGCAATTGAAGAAGAAACTCCATTCTCTTCGAAGATTGGGTCTTGTCAGGCTCCCCAACTTTGATAGGCTTCCTCCATAGCCTATAAACCTGAAAAAGTCTTTGATTTGATCATCTCCCACAATATCATCATACTCAGCCACTTCCGGGAGATGAAGGACTTGTCGAACAATAGTAGGTGTTATCATGTGCTTGCCATTGCAGTTGAATATAATGATTGGTTCTTCATCATCACCTGCATTATTAAACTTGGTAGTCGACCATATCCTTATCAAGGATTGAGCAGAAAAGTTTAAAGGTTCCTGTAACGCATAGTCAATGTAACTTTTTCGTAAAAAATCTTGAATAACATGAAAATCTTCATGTGCATCAGATTTTTTTAACAGAGCAATATAGTTGGTGGCTGCAAAGGTGTAGGTTTGGAAGGTTTGTCCTTTTGATGCCATTGATATAATGAAAATGTGCAGTTTAGAACAGTTAGGGTTTTTGAGAAACTAGGGAAGAAGAGTAAATGAAGAATAATGGATACAGATCAATAACTCAAAAATGATAATTAAAATTAATCTGTGCCTTTTCATTTGCATGACACCTGTAGTGGGACACGTGGTGAAAATTGATTTGAAGAGCAATTATTAATACAAGTCCCAAAATACGACAAGTGTTTGTATATCTGAGTAAGTATATAAACGGTCATTCGTGAGATACACGCGCCTTGTTTCAAATCCAATCAGAGAATGATAATTATGATGTCACAAAAATGAAATATGATGTCATAAATATGATCTCAGAGTTTACCACTTAAACAGAGTTTATAAGAGTCAGAGTTTAGAATGAACTGTTAGAGTTTACCACAGACTCTTACAGAGTTTACCATAAAGACTGATCAGAGATTAGATGTCGCATTGATCAGAGTTTGCTTCATCAGAGTTTACTTCATCTTCTATCAGAGTTTATCTCATACTCTGACATATACTCTGATTATCTGAAACTTGCTAAGTAGAGTTGAGCCACTTGTTACCATCCCTAGTTCAGAAATCAGTCTGTTAAATGTTGCTTCGGGCAAAGGTTTAGTGAAAATATCAACTATTTGTTGATCTGTGGGAACAAAGTGTAATTCAATTGTGTCGTCCTTAACATGTTCCCTTATGAAATGATATCTGATACTGATGTGCTTTGTCAGAGAATGTTGAACTGAATTTCATGTCATTGCAATAGCACTTTTATTATCACAATAAATAGGAATTTTAGAAAAGTTCAAACCATAATCCAACAGTTGATTTTTCATCCATAAGATTTGTGCACAACAGCTTCTTGCATCTATATATTCAGCCTCTGATGTTGATGTTGAGATAGATTTCTGCTTCTTGATAAACCATGACACTAGTCTTCCACCCAGAAATTGACAACTACCACTTGTACTTTTTCTGTCAATTTTACATCCTGCAAAGTCAGTATCTGAATAGCCAATTAATTTAAAATCAGACTCTCTAGGATACCATAAGCCAAGATTAATAGTGCCCTTGAGATATCTGAAAATACTCTTTACAGTTATCAAATGAGGTGCCCTTGGATCTGCTTGAAATCTAGCACATAGACATGTTGCAAACATGATGTCTGGTCTACTTGCAGTCAAATAAAGTAAAGAACCAATCATTCCTCTGTATGTTGTAATGTCAACAGGTTCTCCAGTGTTTTGATCAAGCTTTATTGCAATAGCCATAGGTGTTGTAGCAGATGCAGAGTCTTGCATTTGAAATTTTGTGAGTAGATTCTTTATATATTTAGACTGATTGACGAATATGCCTTCATCAGTCTGTTTTACTTGTAAACCTAGAAAATAACTCAATTCTCCCATCATGCTCATTTGATACCTGGACTGCATTAACTTTGAAAATCTTTCACAGAGCTTATCATTAGTGGAACCAAATATTATATCATCAACATATATTTTTACCAATAATAGATCATTACCTTGAGTTCTATAAAACAAGGTTTTATCAATTGTACCTCTAGTGAAACCACTTTCAAGTAAGAATAAAGCTAAAGTTTCATACCAAGCCCTTGGTGCTTGCTTTAGTCCATATAAAGCTTTATCCAGTCTGTAGACATGATTTGGATATTTTGGATTGACAAAGCCAGGTGGTTGTTCAACATAGACTTCTTCTTCAGGTTCACCATTTAAAAATGCACTTTTAACATCCATCTGGTAGACCTTGAATTTCTTATGTGCAGCATAAGCAAGAAAAATTCTGATTGCTTCAAGTATGGCTACTGGTGCATATGTTTCATCATAGTCAATGTCTTCCTGTTGAGAATAGCCTTTAGGTACCAGTCTTGCCTTATTTCTTGTAATAATGCCATCAGAATCTGTCTTATTCCTGAATACCCATTTTGTGCCTAAAATAGATCTGTTCTTTGGTCTGGGTAATAGTGTCCAAACTTCATTTCTTTCAAACTCATTTAATTCTTCCTGCATCGCAGTAACCCAATCTACATCCTTTAAAGCATCTTCAACCTTCTTTAGTTCTGTTTGAGACAGAAAACTATGATATAGACATTCATTTTGAGTAGCTTTTCTTGTTTTTACTCCACTTTCCAAATCACCAATAATTAAATCTGGTGTGTGATCTTTTGTTCACTTTATTGGATGTGAAAATTTTCTAGAACTAGATGTTCCCCCATGATTTGTGCCTTCATAGAAAGATTCTTCTGTAAATGTTGATCCCCCCTGAATATGTGTTGTCATCAGTGTTTGATGTCTTAGAGTTTATATGTTCAGAGTTTGAATTATCAGAGATTGAGGTTTCAGAGATTGTAGTCTCAGAGTTTGATGGATCAGAGTTTAAGGGTTCAGAGTTTCGGTTGTTCAGAGTTTGGTCAGATTCTGATATTTCAATTACTGTGTTTTGATCTCTAATGTCAGTATTTGAATGATGTTGCTCCCCCTCAACATGTGCAGAATCTTCAATTTCAATTTCAATCATTTATGAATCAGAGTTTTCCTCACCAGAGTTTAGTTGAACAAAGTTTGTCTCATCAGAGTTTGAATCACCAGAGTTTATGCTTTGCAGTTCATTCTTAAATCTTAGAGTTTCATGTGCATCCTTATCATGTAATCCAACTATTTTTCCTTCATCAAAAGAGACATTAATTGATTCCATGACTTTCCTTGTCCTTAGATTGAATACTTTGAATGCCCTTGAAGAGGTTTTAGAAGTTGTTGCATATCCAATAAAAATTCCTTCATCTATTTTAAGTTCTAATTTCTTCAATTGCTCAGGGTGTGTTTAAGAATAAAACACTTGCTTCCAAAGATATGAAAGTACTTAACATTTGGCTTTCTTCCCTTCAAAGATTCATATGGAGTCATTCCATGTTTGTTTATTAAAGAACAATTCTGAGTAATGCATGCAGTGTTCACAGCTTCTGCCCAAAAGTAAGTAGGTAGATTTGCTCCTTCTAGCATTGTTCTGGCAGATTCTATTAGAGTTCTGTTCTTTCTCTCAACTACACCATTTTGTTGAGGAGTTCCAGGTGCTGAGAATTGTTGAATAATACCTTTTGTTGAGCAGAATTCCTCAATTGCAGAGTTTTTAAACTCTGTTCCACTGTCACACATTAGATTCTTCACCTTGTGAATTGATCCATTCTCAATCATTGCAATATGGTCAAAAATTATCTCTGCAGACTCATCCTTTCTATACAAAAAGTATACCCAAGTAAATCTTGTGAAATCATCAACTATCACAAGAGTGTATTTCTTCTGTCCAATGGACATTATGTTGACATGACCAAATAAATCAAGATGCAACATGTGAAAAGGTTGATCAATTGAATTTTCAGTTTTGCTCTTGAAAGATGTCTTCTTTTGTTTGGCCTTCTAACATGAATCACAAAGTCCATCAGGATGAAATTGAACTTTTGGAAGACCTCTAATTAGGTCCTTTTTCACTAATTCATTTATGTTTCTAAAATTCAAGTGACACAGTTTTTTGTGCCAATTCCAGCTTTCCAAGGATGATGCCTTTCCAAGTAAACAAGTTAAAGGACCATCAGAATTATCATCCAAGCTAGCTTCAAATAAATTGTTATGTCTGTGACCAATAAGAATTACTTTCCCATTTTTCTTGCTTTTTACTTCACAATGAGTACCATGAAATTCCACAGAATAACCTATGTCTGTCATTTGACACACACTTAGTAGATTATGTTTGAGTCCTTCAACCAAAGCTACATTTTCAATGATGACATTTCCAATCACAATATTGTCATATCCCAGTGTTCTTCCTATGTTGCCATCTCCATAAGATACTACTGGGCAAGCCTTCTCCTCAAACTCTAAAAGCAGGGATTTGTTTCCAGTCATATGTACAGAACATCCACTATCAATCACTAGGATGTTTTTCATGTTTCCCTGCAATCAGTAAATGCAACTTAATTAGTAGGTTTTAGTAGGTTTGGGGACCCAAACTAGTTTGGATCCTTTCTTTGAAAACTTATTAATTTTTGCAGCAGAAGTAGTTTTATCAGAGTTTGTGTTAACAGAGTTTACAGAAACAGAGTTTGCATTCACAGAGTTTGTACTGTCAGAGTTTACACTTCTTTTATCAGACTTTATCACATATATTTGCTTGATAGTTTGTTTTGGAGAATTATTTATTTGAGGTTGTGGTTTATAAAAATTATAATACAAATTTTGATACTCTTTGCATGTATAAATGGAATGCCTCATACTACCACAATGAAAACAGGGATTATGTCTAATTTATTTTCTATCCTCAATTCTAGGTTTTTCAGGCTTATTCTTTTTCTTCTATTTGTAGTCAACAGCAAGGTGATTTGAATTACCACAAGTAAAGCATGTTTTCCTAGGAGCATCAGAAATATTGATGTAGTTAGTCTCCTTAGTAATTCCTATTTTGCCATTTTTATTTCTTTTAACCTTTTTAGGTTTTCATTTATTGGTGACTGCCTTCAACTTTTCCTTAAGTTGCTTCTGAGAAAGTAATCATATATTTACTATTTTAGGTTCTGACACACTATTGTTCTTGGAGCATTCAGTAGGAGTTTCCTTAATACTTGCTCTAACAAATTTCATAGGTTTATTTAATATTCCTTTTATGTGTGATTTAGTGTGTGTTTCAGATTCATAGCCTAAAATAGAAGTCCAATTCTTATTAGTCAGCATTTGTTGGACTTTCTTTCCAGAGTTTGTCCAAACTCTGAAAGTTTTCTTTTCTTTTGCTATTTCAGATTTTAGATATTCAACTTGAATTTCTAACTGTGTTTGCATGTGAATAGCATTATCAAAATCTTTCTTAATTTTTAACATATCAGACTTTTCAGATTCAAGCATATTATTTCTAGTAGTCAGAGTTTGTATATCAGCTTTTAATCTATCATTCTCCAATGTCTGAGATTTAAAGCTAACATGTAAAGATCTAAGAAAAGACTTCAGTTCACAGATATTATCAGTTTGAAAGTTAAAGACAGAGTCAGGTACCTTATTATAGTTTAGAGCATCAGTGTTTGCCATGAGTGCATAATTTGTTTCTTGTTCAAAATCTGAGGAATCCATCCAATCCTTCTTTTATGTTATTAAAGCTTTCTCTGATTCCTTACTTCTGCATTCAGTAGCAAAGTGCCCCATCTTGTTACACTTGTAACACTTGATCTTTGATTTATCAATAGTTTTTGATTTCCCATCTCTATCTTCTCTTTTCTTAAGCCTTTCTTTCTTTTCTGACTCTCCATGCTTCTTCTGAAAATTTGTTTGCTTCTTGTATTTCTTGTATATCTAACATCTGATAAATCATAAATTACATTATGTTGAATGTTTCAAATTAGAGACAATGAGATAATAAGAATAAGATTATGCAGGATGCGAGAGTCGGTTAATACATAGACAAACGATCAATATATTTTTGATATTATTTTAATTAATGAAAATGTTAATAAATTTTAGTTACTTATTAGTTAATCATAATTATACCATTTAAAAATTTAAAAGTAGTTGCAAGTATTGACTGATATAAACCAAAATTATATAAGTTTAACGTGTTGTTTATATGTATAACTGTTCTTAAAAAGTTCGAATAAAGAATTCTCCCAATATACAAGTAATGAATCTACATGTAATTTGATGATAACATTAATCTTATAATCATAGAAATTTTGTTTCATGTAACTGATCAATTGATATGAAATTTATAAATATCAATTGATCAGGAAACCATTTATCAGTTGAAATGTTATATGAGTCAACTGATAATTTGGACTGTAGCATAGGTGTACTTAATCTATTTCAATCGATAAGGTGTAAATCAGTTGATATTATTCTTATCAATTGATGTAAGATTCGACTGATATAGATCATCAATTGATGTGTAAATTAAACTGTCAAATTGTAATTATTTGAAGACAGGAAATTGCACAAGTGAATGATGATCAATTGAAATTGAAGCCTCAACAGATGAGAGATCAATTGAAGAAGCCAAGTCAGGAATTGAAGACTATCAACTAATGTGAAGACCCATCGATTAATATATATCGATCGATATCATTTATCAGTCGATAAGTCATTCCTTATCAATCGATGGATGTAAAGATCAATCGAAGAAGAACATCAGTTGATGGATTAAAGGATGAATCAATTAATATGCTTAATAGCAAATTATTAATTGATTGTGACGACACAGAAAGTCTATCAGTTGTAGATCCAGATAACAAAAGTACACCTATGGAAGACAGTCTAGGGTGGCTGTGAAGACTCAATCAGTAGATGTCTTTCAAGTCTGTTTTCCTAAAAAGGAAAAAGGAAAAAGAGTGACAGATAGAAACAATCCTAGAATACGAATTGAAAAATACACTTGTAGTATATAAACAAGTGTAGTAGCATTGTTAGAAATAGAGAAAAGTTAGACAATATTTCGACAATCAACTGATCAAGCTCAAGAGCACATTGTAAGATCAGTTGATTCTTTCTAACTTTGTAAAAACGAAGCTAGGTTATATTTAACCTAGGAACATTGAGCAAAAATATATATCTGATGGAAAAACCAATCCATCAGTAATTTTTAAATCTCTCCTTGTTCATTTTAATTTTCAGTTGTTTATTTGTTCAAACATATTCTGTCAATCTATCAAACATCAAGAGCAAATATTAAAAGTCCTAAAAAGTTTTAATATTTGTATTCAAACCCCCATTCTCTAAATATTGACATTGTTCTTAGGAATAACAATTGCTATCAGAGCAGACTTTCGACATACAAAAAGTTTAAAGATTAAGAACAGTCAATATGGGCCAAAAAGATTCAGGTGTAAAGATCCCAGTGTTGGAAAAGGACGAATACTTTCCATGGAAGGTAAAAATACATCTGCATCTTCTTTCTCTCGACCTTTCCTATGTTCACTGCATAGAGAAAGGTCCTCATATTCCCATGAAGCTAGTCACAGGTGTGAACCCTGATGGAACTCTTGCACTTGACAAACATATTCCTAAACTCATCTCTGAGTACACAGAAGAGGATGAAAAAGAAGTTCTTAAAGATAAGAAGGCTATGAACATTCTGTTTAATGGCCTAGATAAAGATATGTTTGACAATGTGATAAACTATACTTCATCAAAAGAGGTATGGGACACTCTTCAAACTCTATGTGAAGGAACTAAACAAGTAAGGAAAAACAAGATACAACTCTTGATTCAAAAATATGAATCATTTCATTTCAAGAGTTGAGAATCCATCAATGATACTTATAGCAGATTTTAGAAGTTATTAAATGGACTGAAGCTATATGGTAGGGTTTATGCAACTGAGGATAAAAATTTAAAATTTCTTAGATCTATTCCAAAAGAATGAAAACCAATGACTGTTTCCATTAGACAATCTCATGACTTCAAGGATTATACTCTTGAGAAACTCTATGGTATTCTCAAGACATATGAGTTGGAAATACAACAAGATGAGGAGATTGAGAAGAATCAAAGAAAGGAGAAAATTGTGGCTTTGATGGTCAAAGGAAATGAAGAAAAGAAAGAAAGTGGCTGTAAAGAAGAGTCTGTCATGATGGCTGATGATGCTGTTGAAGAATCATTCAAAATAGGAAAAGGCAAGTGTGAAGAAAATGAAACATGCTCTCAGGATGATTTGGATGAAATTGATGAACACCTTGCATTTCTGTAAAGGAAGTTTTCAAAGCTAAAATTCAAGAGAAATCCAAATGCTCAAAGGCCTGGATCCCAGTTTAGAAATAACAATCAAAACAAAAATTTGGTTGATAGATCTAAATTCAAATGTTTTAACTGTAGATTGGCTGGTCATTTCTCAAATGAGTGCAGGAAGCCAAAACAAGAAAAGGCAAAGTCTTTTGATGGTATTTATTATAAAAAGAAATACTTTGACCTCTTGAAACAGAAAGAAAAGGCTTTTGTCACTGAAGAGAAGAACTGGGCTGCTGAGGACAGTGATTCAGAGGAATTCATCAATCTAGCACTAATGGCCAAACATGAAGATGAAGAAGCTAAATCATCATCAAATCAGGTACTAGCTACAAAATTTTCTGAGCTTACAACTGATGAATGCAATAGTACTATCAATGAAATGTCTAATGAGTTGTACAATTTGCATGTCACACTTAAATCTCTAAACAAGGAAAATCTCAAGTTAAAGAACACCATTGATGTCTTAACTGATAGGAATATTTTTCTTGAAAATGAACTCATTTGTTTAGATAGATTTAAGTAGGAAAGTAAGGATGCTAGGAATGAACTAGTAAACAGTTTGAAAAGAGAAGAATTGTTAAAAGAACAATTGGCTGAAGAAATTGAAACCATTAACAAATGGAATAGGTATGTTAAAACTGCCAAACAAATTATTGATGTTCAAGGTGTAGATACTCTATGAGAACACCCTAAATCAATAGGCAAGCCCTTGACTGATACTTCAATGGATAAAGATCAATCGACTGTTAATCCTTCATCAACTGATAAGGGTAATCAATCGATTGATGCTGAATCAACTGATAAGCATCCATCGACAAGTAAATCATCAATGGCTAACAAAAAGAACAAATTTAGCACTCCTATCAATTTTATTAAGGAAACCAAAATTCAAGTTAAGACTGAAGATGAGAGGATTAACATAGGTAGTTTATCCAAGAAACAATTAAAAGAGAAATTAGAAAAGATAGCACCTGTGGAAATTACTCAACCTAAGTCTGAGAAGAAGAAAAAGAATAGGAATGGTAAAGTAGGCATTAATAAGCATAACAATTACACTCCTGACATGTATGCTCCCAGAAAGGTATGTGTTAAATGTGGTAGTATAAATCATCTGTCTATGCAATGCAAGAATGAAAAGAAACCTATATCTTCAAATGATTTAAATGCAAATGATATGACTCCTAATGTCATGTTTACCAATCTTATGCTCATGAATGCCATGTCTTCTAATTTAGTTGCACCAAATGTTCATATGCCCTATGCACAAGTTCCATACATGTATAACCCCTTCTTTGCATATGCAAATATGAACATGCCTGGTATGCCATGAAACATGCCTAATGTAAATAATGAAATACATGGAAATTCTGCCATGAGTTCCAAGGTGTCTAAGCCCCAAAAGCCTACTCTCAAAGTTAAAGTGGATTTAAATTCACCAAAACCAAAGGAACCAAAATTGGCAACAAAGGCTCATGTTGCAACTAATGAAAGAGGACCCAAGGCAACTTCGGTACCAAAAACAACTTGATTGTTTTGTGTGTGTGCAGGGAAACAGAAAGAAAAATCTCTGGTATTTGGATAGTGGATGCTCAAGGCATATGACTGGAGACTTATCTCTGCTCACAAAGTTTGTGGAAAAGGCTGGCCTAGGAGTTACTTTTGGAGATAACAGCAAAGGTTTTACCCTGGGATATAGCTCAATTGCAAAAGAAAATGTTATCATTGAACCTGTAGCACTAGTTGATGGATTGAAGCACAACTTGCTCAGTATTAGTCAACTGTGTGATAATGGTAATGGTGTATGGTTTACAACTGGATCATACATCATAGCCAATAAAGAATCTGGTGAAATTCTCTTAACTGGAGAAAGAAAAGAAAATGTCTATGTGGCTGATTTTCACTCTGTAAAGGCAAACTCAATGACATGTCTGCTGAGCAAAGCAAATTCAGATGAAAGTTGGATTTGGCACAAGAAACTAGCTCATTTGAATTTCAAAGCCATGAATCTATTGGTCAGAAAGAATATGGTTAGAGGCATTCCACAGATGGAATTCACCAAGAATGGACTGTGTGATGCTTATCAAAAGGGAAAACAAAGAAAAGCATCATTTAAGTCAAAGTCTGAATCATCAATTGATAAACCTTTGGAGTTATTGCACATGGACTTATTTGGACCAGTCAACATCATGTCAATTGCCAAAAAGAAATATGCCTTAGTCATTGTGGATGACTTTACAAGATTCTCTTGGGTATACTTCTTACATCCTAAGGATGAGGCAAGTAAATTAATTATCAATCATGTGAAGAATGTTGAAAATGGAACTGAATGGAAGGTCAAGAAAATTAGAAGTGATAATGGTACCGAATTCAAGAATGCAACAATGAAGGAATTCTGTGAAGAAAAAGGTATCACTCATCATTTCTCTGCACCAAGAACTCCACAACAAAATGGAGTAGTTGAAAGGAAAAATAGGACCTTGATTGAAGCTGCTAGAACTATGTTAGAAGAAGCAAAACTACCTACATACTTCTGGGCAGAAGCAATTAATACTACTTGCTACATTCAGAATATCTCCATGGTCAATCAAATTCAAGGCAAAACTCCATATCAGTTGATGAACAAAGATAAGAAGCCAACAGTTAACTTTCTTCATGTATTTGGCTGCAAATGTTTTGTACTGAGAAATCAAGGTGAAAATCTAGGAAAATTTGAAGCCAAGGCTGATGAAGCTATATTTGTTGGATATGGAATAACAACCAAAGCATACAAAGTCTACAATCTTAGATTACACATTGTTATGGAATCTATGCATGTAGTCTTTGATGATAAGAAAATTCAAGGGTTGTTTGATGAAAGATTTCATGATCTGTTGCATTTTGAAAATGAATCAAAAAGCAATATTGAGGATATTGATGATGATGTGGAAATTTCAAGAAATCAAGTGTCAAGAATCCTCCCATCAATTGATGTCAATACATCAACAGATAACTTATCAGTTGACAATCTTCAATCGACTGATAATACATCAATTGATAATCATTCGATGGATAACAATTCTGTTCAATAATCTTCGAGAGGAGTATCCATCTCAGGGGGAGGGTTCTCAAATAGTCAATCACATCACAATGATCAAAACACTTCCAATGATCATGAAGCATCATCATCTTCAAGAACAAATTTACCATCTCAAAGAAAATGGACAAAAACTCATCCCTTTGAATTAATTATTGGAGATGCAAATGATGGAGTCAAAACCAGAAGTGCAACTCAAAATGAATGCTTGTATAGCAGCTTTCTATCTCAAGAAGAACCAAAAAGGATTGAAGAAGCCTTAAATGATCCTGATTGGATAATTGTTATGCAAGAAGAGTTGAATTAGTTTGAAAGGAACAAGGTATGGAAGCTGGTGCCCAAACCAAAGAACAAGTCTGTCATTGGCACAAAATGGGTATTCAGAAACAAAATGGATGAATCTGGTACAATGACAAGGAATAAAGCAAGATTAGTGGCAAAGGGCTATTCACAAGAAGAAGGCATAGATTTTGATGAAACATTTGCACCAATTACAAGGTTGGAAGCAATCAGAATCTTTTTAGCATATGCTGCTCATGCAAATTTCAAGGTGTATCAGATGGATGTAAAAAGTGCATTTCTCAATGGAGAACTAGAAGAAGAAGTATATGTAGAACAACCTCCTGGTTTTATTGATCCTGTTCATCCTGGATTTGTGTACTATCTTCTGAAGGCACTTTATGGATTAAAACAAGCACCTAGGGCCTGGTATGAAACTCTATCTAAATTCTTGATTGAGAATCACTTCACAAGAGGTACTGTTGACAAAACTATCTTTCATAGAAATGTTAGTGGCTCTATGATTCTTGTTCAAATCTATGTAGATGACATTATTTTTGGCTCAACTAATGAAAAACTTTGTCAAAAGTTTACTAAGTTGATGCAAAGTAAATATGAAATGAGCATGATGGGAGAACTTACCTACTTTCTAGGTTTACAAGTCAAACAAGTCAAAAATGGCATTTTCATAAATCAAACCAAATATATTTCTGATTTATTAAAGAGATTTGATTTAAGTGAATGTTCTTCTGCAAAAACTCTCATGGCCACTGCAACTAAACTTGAACTGAATACTAAAGAAGCTACGGTCGACATTTCAAGTTATAGAGGCATGGTTGGCTCATTACTTTATTTAACTGCAAGTAGGCCAGACATAATGTTTGCTACATGTTTGTGTGCTAGATTTCAGGCTGATCCTAGAGAATCTCATTTGATTGCAATAAAAAGAATATTCAGATATCTCAAGGGAACTCCAAATCTTGGAATTTGGTATCCCAGAGATTCTGGATTTGATCTAATTGGTTATTCAGATGCAGACTATGCAGGTTGCAAAATTGATAGAAAAAGTACAACAAGCTCCTGTCAATTTCTAGGAAACAAGCTTGTATCATGGTTCAGTAAAAAGCAGAATTCAGTATCTACATCTACTGCAGAGGCTGAATACATTGCAGCTAGAAGTTGCTGTGCACAAATATTATGGATGAGGAATCAACTACTTGATTATGGGTTCAACAAGAACAAGATTTCTATTTTCTGTGATAATACAAGTGTCATTGCTATAACAGAAAATCATGTGCAACATTCCAGAACCAAGCACATTGACATGAGGTATCACTTCATTAGGGATGATGTAATGAATGGTACAGTTGAATTACATTTTGTCCCTGGTGAAAGACAACTTGCAGACATTTTTACCAAACCACTAGATGAATCTTCCTTCAATAGATTGGTCTGTGATTTAGGTATGCTTAATTATGTTTAATGATTTAAAATGTCTGATAAGTTATATATATATATATATATGAATATATAAATTTTAACCATTGACTATGTTAATCTATTGATTCTTCATTAATCATTTGATAAACATTTTTCTTATCAATGGATAGTTGTAGCTATCGACAGATAAATATATCAATTGATGATATATTTACCTATCGATGGATAGTTGTAGCTATCGACAGATAAATATATCAATTGATGATATATTTATTTATCGATGGATAAGTGTACCTGTCGATAAACAAGTTTTACTAGTTGATGACCTGGAATATAAAGAGATCCGTGTCATCAATCGATCTGTACAAAAATCTAGCCGTTGATTACTAATTTTATCAATTGATTAATACATACATTCCTGTATGTATAACAAATCGATTGCCAAAATTGGTAACTTTTACTTTTCATTTTTTTTAACGGTCAATTAAGTTCTATTTTGAGTAAGAAATTGATTGAGAAATCAGTAAATATAAATAGTGAAATTAAAAAATTATTCATTCTTACTTGCAATTTTTACTAACGAATTCTCTTTCTCAATCTTTGAACTCTCTCTTTGTATCTATCTTCTGCTAATAACCCTAATTGCTACTTTCTAAATTGTTGTTTCTGTATAATTACTAACAATCCTGCCAGTAAATTCTCATCTCATCTTCAAACACACTAATGGCATCTTCAAAGAAAGTCTCACAATCTGGATTCTACTACGAACTCAACAACTTTGTTGCTTGCACTATGGTGGAGGAAGCCCCAACAGAATTCCATCCTCTAATAGAATTCCTAAGAAGTTCAAAGATATCAAAGGCCCACACAGAAGCACAAAAGATAGTGTGCAATGTAGTTGAAGAGTTCTGGACTTCTGCAGAGGTAGCAGATGATTTCTCTTCAATCTCCTTTGATTGCAAAGGACAGAGGTATATTCTAACCACTATAGTCTTGAGTGAGTGTTTAAATACAGAAAATTCACCCACTGACACAGAAATTAGAAACATGCTTAGAGAAATCAATTACACAGCTCCTGATGCTAGTCTAGGAAGTATAGTTAGAAAGAATCTAAGAAAAGAATGGTCATATTTCTTTGATGCAATAATTAAGTATTTTTCTGGTAAGGTTAGTAATTTTGATGCAATAACAACAAGCATGCAACAAGTAGGGTATAGCATTTTGTATGATAGATATCATAACTTAGGTAGCCTGTTAATCAATGAAATGTCTGCCAAATTGGGAAATAAAATAAATAGATCTAATCATATTTATTATGCTAGATTTATTATGATTATTATTAACCACTTTGTCAAGAATATTGAGATTGACAGGAGTACAGAAGTTTTGGATTGCTGGACTCAAAACAAAAGGGTCTTTAAAGACTTGGTAAGGATCAATCTTCACAGCAATGTGGAATTGATCTATCCTCCTTTTGTTCAGGTATTTATCTCTACCTTAACTTCTTCCAATCCCCAACCTTCTTTGCCTTCTGTGACTATGGAGGGTAGCAGTAATGACCCCAACCCTCCTACCCAAGCCACACAACTAATCTCAAAATCCAAATCTAAGAAACCAACCTCAGCAGGTTCTCAATAACCTGCTGTTGTAAAAACAAAGAAAAGGAAATCAACTATTTTGGAAGATAGACTAGAAGGAGATGTAGGTGGTGAGGGAACTTGGGAACATCAAATAACCCAGAAGAATAAGGAGAGTGGGGGTGTACAACCTCAGCCAAGCTACTCCACAGTCTCCCAAAAGACTGTGGATGTTAATATGGAAAATACCACATCCCTATTGCCATCCTCTCAAAAGGATGACAGTATTGAAAATAGCCCACAACCAGGGGCACAGAACCAAATTGGGGACACACAAGCCAAAACAATAACACCATATGAAAGGAGAAAGAAGAAAGTCACCTTTGCATATGGGGAATCACACACTGCAAAATCACAGGAAACTGTGGTGGAGCCTTCTCAAAGTCAGGTTGATGTGTCTCATATAAATGATGAGATACAGCCTCATTCTCTCTCAATTCCAATACCTTCCATTCTTAGATCTCCATCCTAACAAATTTCTTCAGAAAATGTTTTGATAGATTATCAAACATTTTCAGATTCTCCTTCTTTATTCTTCAAGGAGAAGCCAACACTCTCTCCTGAATCTTCTTCACAGGATATTCAGGATTCCATTTCTCACGTTATTCAAAATATCTCTTCTCAAATAATTTCCTCAACAGTTTCTACTCCATCAATTGATGTTTCTTCATCAATTGATATTCAACCATCGACTGATAAGCCATCGATCGATCCTTAAGATCAATCGATGGATATCCCAAACATCTCAACTGTTAATATCTTTACATCAATTGATGCTCAATCAATTGATGTTGCACAAACACTCTTAGGAATGAGTGAGTTGAGTGAGAGGCGGGATTGCAGCCTGGCAAAAGGAGAGGGAGTGAGTAAGGACATTCCTATTTCTTCCAGGAATGAGAGTGAAACACTTGAGGGCCCCACCTTAGAAAGTGCACAGACAATGAGTGAGGGAGATGTGAGATTCCAGGATGAGATCTTGATACAAAATAGAGAGATGAGTGAGAGAGATAAAACAATTATTTTATTTGCATAGGAATTAGAAAGTGAATTGATGGAAGAAGAAGTGGGAGTCAAGGAGTCAGGGGGAGTACCACATGCAGAAGCTAATGGGAGTGGAGTTGCTAAGGACATTGAAGAGGACATTGATGCTGGTGATTTGGATCCACAGAACTTCATCCATCATAATCCACAATATCAGGGGTTGGCTACTTCAAGTAACAGGGATGCAGAACAACTCTTGGGGATTGATCATACAGAACAGAGGACAAGGAATCTGAAGGAAAGTATTGCCAATACAACAGATGTATGTTATATGGCACCTGAAGAGCTAGGAGAAGATTCTGATGAGGAGCCATGGATGAGCACAATTGATGGTTCCTTAGAAGCTGTTGAGACTGAAATTCTCTCTCAATATAGAAGGGCAATGGGGGAAGGCGAAATTGAAGATCCTACTCAAAGGAGAATTGCTCACTGTATGAGAGAATCACTGAAGATTCAAAAGATGACAGTAACAGGAGTAAAGAGGGAACTGGAGATTATCAAGGACTCTATCTCCACCAATAAGGATGCTTTGGACAGGAGATTGGATGAAAAGCTACCATTCAACACCATGAATCACATAAAAGACAACCTCTTCAAGGAATCAAAGAACTTTGCAGCTTTGGAAACTAGAGTGGGCTCTCTAGAAAAGAAAATGGATGCTAGTATTGCAGGTCAAAGTCTTCATGCATCTATTCTTCAAAAGTTCCTTGACAGAATGCCACCACCCCCACCAATTGATGATAACAAAAAGGGGGATAATACAAAGAAGAAGAATGATGGTGATGGTGATGACAAAGGTAGTGGAAGTGGTGGTGTTGGTGGTTCTGGTATGGACAAGACAAGTTGCATGGGTGGCTCTGCAACAAAAAAATTCAAGTACAGAAGTAAAAGGGATAATCAGTCTTCAAAGAGATCTAACTCATCTAATTCTCCCAAAGATGACTTAGAACAGAAAAAGGAGGAATTCAGGAAATTTAAACTGATCTAGAAGCTAGAAGGATTTCTAGGGAAAGAGAAACTCAATCAATGATTGAGAAAGAAAGGAAAAGAATTGAAGATTTGAAGAGAAGTACAGAGTTGGTGACAGAGGCAGTAGAAAAAGGAGACTTGAATGAGTTCATTGCTCAAACAAGAAAAATAAATGAAGATGCACAAAAGGCTGCCAAAAAAAGCAACTCAAATACTGAAGCCTTTCTATCAATTAATCTTGAAGCCCTTGAAGAGAAGAAAAAGGGCAAAGCCATAATGATTGAAAAAGAGAAGAAAAGGAAAGAGCCAGTTGGCCAGAAGCTTCTTCAGGGAGCTATTTCTACAGGATTGTCAGATGCTGCAAGAAGAGAAAAGGAAAATGAGGAAATAGCAAGGCAAATGGAAATAGAATGGAATATGGAAGATCAATCAATGGAGCAACCACTGAGAAAAAAGAGAAAAATAACTATGGTCAGGAAAAGGTCAAGTACTACTCAAGAAATAGTGGTTCAGGAAAACCTTCAAGGACAACAAGAAGAAATAAGGGAGGAGATAACAATTGAAGGTTATGATATGAAGGGAATACCGATAATCAATTAAAAAGGACTAATTGGAGTAAGGACTCATCCTGCTACTTCTAATCAAGAGGAATCTATGCGATTAGAGTATGAAAATGGAGTGAAGATCACCTATTCCATGAAAGTGATAATGAAGCAGAGTTACAATGTCTTAAAGACTATTCTTCCTCTACTCAACAGAAAGTACAAACTCAACACAACAATTGCTCAGGAGATTCAACAGCAAATTTCAAGATTAAGAAGATCCAAGGCAGAAGCTGAACCTGATTCACCTCTAAAGCTATGGAAGTCACAGGTCAAAAAGGTGGTGTTGGAGCCAAAGTATGCTATGATTTTTACAGATGTGGAGGGCAACACAAAGTTCTTTGATATCTGCAAATATCTGGACAAAATCACAGATGAAGAAATACACTAACTAATGAGGCAACTTGGAGAAACTGACAGGGATGAAGCAATTTTGAGGAGTTCTTTCATGAGGCAGCTAAATGAGAATGCTGAGAAGAGAAGGAAGATGAGCTAATTAAATCATGAAGACATTGAAGCTATTTGCAGGAGTTATCTATCAATCTGGTATTTTCAAAATAAATGTGCTAATTAAATTTCTTGATTCTATCTGAATGTTTTTTTTTGGGTTTTGTTATCATCAAGTAGATTTATGCATGTTCATATCACAGACACAAACATGGGGAGATTATTAGGAATCTACATGTAATTTGATGATAACATTAATCTTAGAATCATAGAAATTTTGTTTTATGTAACTGATCAATTGATATGAAATTTATAAATATCAATTGATCAGGAAACCATTTATCAGTTGAAATGTTATATGAGTCAACTGATAATTTGGACTGTAGCATAGGTGTACTTAATCTATTTTAATCGATAAGGTGTAAATCAATTGATATTATTCTTATCAATTGATGTTAGAGTCGATTGATATAGATCATCAATTGATGTGTAAATTAAACTGTCAAATTATAATTATTTGAAGACAGGAAATTGCATAAGTGAAGGATGATCAATTGATATTGAAGCCTCAACAGATGAGAGATCAATTGAAGAAGTCAAGTCAGGAATTGAAGACCATAAACTAATGTGAAGACCCATCGATTGATATATATCGATCGATATCATTTATCAGTCGATAAGTCATTCCTTATCAATCGATGGATGTAAAGATCAATCGAAGAAGAACATCAGTTGATGGATTAAAGGATGAATCAATTAATATGCTTAACAGCAAATTACCAATTGATTGTGACAACACAGAAAGTCTATCAGTTGTAGATCCAGAGAACAAAAGCACACCTATGGAAGACAGCCTAGGGTGGATGTGAAGACTCAATCAGTAGCTGTCTTTCAAGTCTGTTTTTCTAAAAAGGAAAAAGGAAAAAGAGTGACAGATAGAAACAATCCTAGAATAGGAATTGAAAAATACACTTGTAGTATATAAACAAGTGTAGTAGCATTGTTAGAAATAGAGAAAAGTTAGACAATATATCGACAATCAACTGATCAAGCTCAAGAGCACATTGTAAGATCAGTTGATTCTTTCTAACTTTGTAAAAACGAAGCTAGGTTATCTTTAACCTAGGAACATTGAGCAAAAATATATATCTGATGGAAAAACCAATCCATCAGTAATTTTTAAATCTCTCCTTGTTCATTTTAATTTTCAGTTGTTTGTTTGTTCAAACATATTCTGTCAATCTATCAAACATCAAGAACAAATATTAAAAGTCCTAAAAAGTTTTAATATTTGTATTCAACCCCCCCCCCCTCCAAATATTGACATTGTTCTTAGGAATAACAATACATGATACGGGAGTCAGTCAATACGTAAATACACGATCAATTTTTTGACTTTTCGACATGAATTTAATTGATAAAAAAGTTAATAAATTATTGTTAATTATTAATTTATCACATTTAAAAATTTTAAAATAGTTGTAAGTACTGTCAGGTATAGATAACTATCGTATAAGTTTAATGTGTTATTTTTATGTATAATTGTTAGAAAAAGTTGGAAGAAAAAATTACATACACACTAATATACTCTTAAATATTTTGTTAAAACAAATATTATAAATTTACATATGTTAAAACTTAAAATATATGCTCCAATTTTCACATAATTTTATTAATAATTATTTAGATATTATGAAATACTTGACCTATATTGATATATAATAACAAATTATAAATAATGAATTTTAATACACATTTATATTTTTAAAATTATTATTTAATTTAGAATCATAAATAGTTTTTAACTATGAAATATAATATAGTATAATTATTTATTTGTTAAATATTTTTGATTTTAAAATATATTATAACGATGCTGGGAAACACGACTTATTAGACTAATTCAAACAAAGTCACGTGCCTCTTTAAAAACAAACAAATAAATTTAAAAAAATTATTCGGATTATAAAAGGAGATCGAGCAATGCATAATATATTATCCTAATACATACAAGTTTATAACACGTGCAAGATGAATAACTAATATTTAGTAAAATTTATTTTTTATATTATATTTTATTGATATTTACTATAAAATTTTATAACGTTGAGAATTTATGTTAATATAATATAATATTATCTATGAGGAGTTGTATAAAAGGAAGACTATCGGGGTTAGAGTTGTATGTTATTTTATAATGATATTTATATATTAATATTCATAAACTTTAATGATATATTAAATAAAAATTATATGATAAATATGATTCTTAAAATAGAAAATATAGAATATAATTTAAATTTAATATAATATTATCCATATTGAGTTGTATAAAAAGAGGACTATTAGGGGGTTAGAGTTGTATCTATGATATATATTCTTTTTAAAATTAGATTTTATTAAAATTGAATGGTTAAGATTGTTTTTATGGTTCATCTAAAATTGGACGGTCATGATCTTTTTTATGGTTCACCTTGTACCAAAACTTTTAATTTTTCAGCTATAATAATATAGTATAGATTTATTTTTTATATTATATTTTTTTGATATTTACTATAAAATTTTATAACGTTGAAAATTTATGTTAATATAATATAATATTATATGTGAGGAGTTGTATAAAAAGAGGACTATCGGGGGTTAGAGTTGTATGTTATTTTATAATAATATTTATATATTAATATTCATAAACTTTAATGATTTATTAAATAAAAATTATAGGAAAAGTAAGATTATTAAAATAGAAAATATAGAATATAATTTAAATATAATATAATATTATCCGTGATGAGTTGTATAAAAGTAGGACTACCGGGATTAGAGTTGTCTATATGATATATATTCTCTTTAAAATTAAAATTTATTAAAATTGAATGGTTAAGATCGTTTATATGGTTCATCTAAACTTAGACGGTCAGAATCTTTTTTATGATTCACCTTAGACTAAAACTTTTAACTATAATAATATTGTATAGAATTGTTAAATGTCAAAATATAAGAGTGGATGAATCCTCAACTTTTAAATATAAATATATAAAATTAATAAATAGTATTCACCTACTAATTTATATGGATGGATATAGAATTAAAATTAAAATATTAAAATTTTAATTTTAGTCGATTGATCAATCGATCGGTGCTCGAACATTGCTAAGTGCTCTCACCCTTCTTGTACCTAACTCAGACAACCTTTTCCTGCCATATGTGAACTCAAACTAGGTAGTCTATTTTATATATATTTTCGTCAATGGTTTCGTTTGGTATTGGTGTTGCTGACAGCTACAACATATTTTTGTTGAAAAGCGGTTAGGAAGGTGTTTAGTAAAATTTAAAAGTTGATATCAGGAAAATCGTTGTTAGAGAAAACATGTCGTCCTATACTTTTCAGTTTTTGCATGAAATAATTACAAGTTTTATTATCAAATCTCCCCAAAAGTATTATTTTAATATATTTCAAAATATGCACAAATTAAAAAAACTACTAAACAGACATTTTATTTTTCTAACTGTACTTTTTTCAACACCAATCCGGAGCCAAAATTAGTAAGAAATAATTAAAACTAATCGACAATGGTAGACTTTGACGGTAGACTAATCGACCTAGTATGATGCTCATGAAGAATATTATTTACAGGATAATGGATACAGAAGATAAGGGTGGTTACTATTCAAAATATAAAGGTCATACGCAAAGCATATCTGTTGTACCAAACTACCAATGGGAAAAAAAAAAGAGAGAAAAGAAACAGCTTGTATTGTGCTAGTGTTAAAGGAGAAGAGCTGACGCTCTGCTTTTGGAAAAAAAAGGCCATAGCTTATTGAGTAAAAAATTAAGTATTGTGTTTCTTTATTATTATCAATATTTATAAAGTTTGTTTGAGTTATACTAAGAGACTGATGAGAAGTTTGTTTGAGCTATATTAAGAGCATCTCAAAAGTGTTGGTTATATTCGTTGGCTATATTGATTCATTATAATGATTGGTTAAGAGATAGATAACTAAAAAAATTTTGAATTCTAAAAGTATTGACTATAACATTGTGTCTATATTTTTTGTTACTAAATTTTAGACATTGACTATATATTCATTCATAGGTTATTTAAATTTTTTATTAAGAGTTTTCGTTTACATAATATTATTGGAATGTATTAATTGCTAAAAATTGCGATATTACTTCTGAGGGGTCTCCCCCATTGGAAATGTTCTAAGAGACTGAGGAGTTTTCTGAAATAATGATTGACTTAAATATATTATATTAATTATTTAATTAATTGTTTTTTTAATTTATAAATAAAATAAAATTAATAATAAATAAATATTTAATAATAAATGATTAAATTATTTATTTATATGTATTACAATTTATAAATACAAAAAGACAGATTTTATGATAAGTTATCTAAAGTTGATTTTAAAAACATTTTTCTCATTTAGCAACTCATTTAATTAAATTATTACCCTTACTCCTATAATTGAATAGTGGTAGAATTGATTGCTACCAAGTACGAAGTGGAGAGAAGAACTTGAGCACTTTTGTTCCCACTTCTTTTTCCTTGCTTTGTCAAAATTTATAAATTAGGTATAATTCAACGTATAAGTTGAATAAATTTTATATTGCGTCTTTTATCAATTACTTTATCTAGTTTGCATTGCATCTTTTGAAAAAATATATTTTAAAGGACTGCTATAACAACCCAAGCCCATAACCGAATGCATACCAGGCCCAACAACCCACCACAGGTCAGCCCATAAAAAACTAGCAATTTTAGGTATACATTAGTTATTGACTTATCCTTATAAATAGTTCAAATACACTTTATCTATTCGATGTGGGATGTTACAAACACCCCACCTTATTGGGTCGACGTCCTCGTCGAACCTACAGACAAACTTACGAGACAAACTTACGGAACCCGGGTAGTGCCTTAGCACTTCCGGCCGGGCAAGGCTCTGATACCATTTATAACAACCCAAGCCCATAACCGAATGCATACCAGGTTCAACAACCCACCACAGGTCAGCCCATAAAAAGCTAGCAATTTTAGGTATACATTAGTTATTGACTTGTCCTTATAAAAAGTCCAAATACACTTTATCTATTCGATGTGGGATGTTACAAGCTTTCTTTTTATTTGATATATATAGCTTTAGATTGTTTAGTTCGTGGAAGAGTATAATGTTGCGATGAGTAATTGATGAGGTGGTATGGAGTTCAAATATCATTACTCATGCGGTTTGATTTGAGTATTGGAATGAATTTATTCTATTTAAAAATAAATGATTTTTAAATTATGAATTTTAAATTTTATTTTTTTAATCAAACACCATGTTGATTCCTAATATACATAATTTATACCCACCTCTTTCTTGAATATAAAAACCCACATTTTGTTGGTTTGAAATATGTGTTTTAAATTTTATTTTTTTTAACCATACAGCAAGTTGGAATGACATAAAACTTGATACCTAAGTACTATGAATCAAACGACCAAGACTTACGTTAATGGGTTGTTGTTTTGATTTAATTATGCAATATTTTTGTAATTACTTGTCTGACTGAGTCTATTTTCCTTGCACAACATTCACTTAACCACAGTCTATATATACTGTTTGTTATATGTTAGCAGATCAGATTCCCAAGAAACTACATATAGAAACAAGTAAGCAGCCAAACATATAAAGGCCCCGTTTGTTTGGATTTATAAACAGTTTATAAGCTGAAAAAGTTGGTATATATGTACTTTTTCTGAAAATAAGTAACTTATTTTCAAATTTAAAAAATAAGATTTGGTCTTAAATTTCTAAAATAAATATTAATTTTCAAAATAAAATATGAAAATACTTTTTTAAAAAAATAACTTATTACTTATAAGCTAAGTCAAACACCCCCAAAAAAATGGCTATTTTTCACAACCATCCTCTTCTTTTACTATTTTGTTTTCTTTTCATCTCTATGCTTCCACTCAATATAACATCATCACCAACAACTGAAGCACAGGCTCTTACTAAATGGAAGAACAGTTTGTTACCATTCAGTTTATTTACACCTTCTCCACTCAATGCACTTGCACCTACATTCGACGCTCTTGAAAGATGGAAAAACGGTTTATTAAAATCTCATAATCTTAGTTCTTGGTCCATACACAATCTCGAAAACCTTTGTCATTGGACTGGCGTTACATGCACTAGTGCAGGAACAGTTTCCTTCCTCGACGTATCACTTTTATTTCTCAACGGAACACTTGCTCACTTCAATTTCTCTTCATTTCCAAACCTCACTTCCTTGGATATGAGCTACAACTATCTTTCAGGTAGTATACCAGGGGAGATTGAAAATTTAACACAACTTCGGTACCTCAACTTTTCCAACAACAATTTTAATGGTACCATTCCTTGCCAAATTAGTAATCTTCAGAATTTACGATCTTTAAACTTGGGATACAACCACTTAACAGGATCCATTCCTGAATTAGTGTTTACCCGTTTGGTTAATCTTGAAACCCTCAATCTTTATTATAATTCATTTGAAGGGCCATTTCCAGGAAATGTTTCAAAACTTTCCAAGCTAAAGGAACTTAACCTGGGATCGAACAAGTTCTCAGGGTTTATTCCTGATAGCATAGGTCTTTTCCCAATCTTCAAATTCTTGGATTGTCATTCAATTCATTTGAAGGAAAAATTCCTTCTTCTATAGGTCAACTTACGGAGCTTCAACAACTTTATCTTCAAGAAAATCGTTTGAACTCTAGGATTCCTCCCGAGCTTGGATGGTGTACGAAGCTCAAAAGTTTGGATCTATCTGTTAATTATCTTAATGAGTCTCTGCCTCTGTCCTTTTCAAATCTTACACAGATGTCTCATCTATCCCTAAGTGATAATTATCTTTCTGGTGAGCTCTCGTCCAACTGGATTGGCTTAACATTTCTTGATATTGGAAACAATACCTTCGGTGGTAATATTCCTCCTGAAATTGGTATGTTGACAAATCTTACAAATCTCTATCTGTCTAG
Source organism: Oenanthe sinensis (assembly GCA_028671895.1). NCBI lineage: Eukaryota > Viridiplantae > Streptophyta > Magnoliopsida > Apiales > Apiaceae > Oenanthe > Oenanthe sinensis. The sequence goes on from CM053795.1 coordinate 20,368,123, forward strand.
TAATAATCTCACAGGACCAATTCCCAAAGAGATTGGGAACTTGACACAGCTTGGAAGATTATACCTATCAAGAAACCATCTAGCAGGTTCAATTCCATCAACCATCGGGAAGCTCACCAATTTGGAAAGTTTATATTTGCCCTCCAATAATCTGAGTGGAACTATACCACCTGAGATTGGGAACGTAAGACATCTACAAACTCTTATTCTCCGCAATAACCAATTGCACGGTGAATTGCCTGATTCCATTTCTGATTTAAGTAACTTGCGGGATATTGACCTTAATTCCAATAGGTTTTCTGGCAGCATACCCAAGGACTTTGGGAAGCATTCTCCCTTGTCTAGCGTTCTTCTATCAAAGAATAATTTTTCCGGTAAGCTGTACCAAAATATTCAATTATATTTTGCAGTTTGCACCCCTAACTTATTGTCATTTGTACTTCGATCTATGCACTATTTTTGAAAAACACACTTTGCATGCCGCCCTTAAAAAAAACCGATCAAAGTTCAACCTCCTGATTTTCCATTGATTTGTCAGTATTAGCAAGTTTATTTAGTAATGCTAAAATGATTATTTATGATAGTTTACGTACCCCATATATTTTCTACAAATTTATTATAGAACCGTGTTATATTTAACTTAAAACTCATGTGATAGATTATAGACTGATATAGTTTAACATTTTTACATATAGCATAATTGAAACTAGGTGTGAGATTAGATAATAGAAAAGAGGTTAAGTTCCATGCACATCGTCTATATTTATATTACAAGATAATCAGTAAGAAAAATAAATTTCTCCGCTGGCACTCCCTTAATTTTTATACCCGAATTGATTTTGACAAATTTATCCAATCTTAATGTCGTTTTGACAGGAGAAATTCCCATAACAATTTGCAAACGGCCTCATATTCTTAATTTGTCAAGTAACAATTTTAGCGGGACACTAACATACTGTTTAGGATATATCAACACCACTTCCATAATAAATCTTAGCAAGAATCAATTTCAAGGGACAATACCATCATCACTTTGCAAAGCGAAATCCCTTGATATACTTGATTTGTCAAGTAATAGCTTAAGCGGTGAACTCCCACATTGTTTGGGAAATATGAGCATTTCTGTACTAGATCTTCACGAGAATCAAATTCAAGGGAAAATACCGAAAACCTTCACAAAGAGTTGTCAACTAACGATTTTTAATATTAACAAGAATCATGTGGAAGGATCGATTCCCCCAGGCTTAGCTAATTGTGAGTTGTTACAGATTCTTGATCTTGGAAACAACAAAATAAGTGACATGTTTCCACCATGGCTAGTTAGTCTTCCACAGCTACAAATCCTTGTCTTGCGATCTAATAGACTTTATGGTAAGTTAAGTGATAGCAAGATTCAAAAGCGTTTCCCCAAGTTGTGAATCATGGATCTGTCTCACAATCAATTCAGTGGTAACGTGCCAAATGATTTTTTTGATAATTTCAAAGATATGGTTGATTCATACCAATACGTTGGTTTAAATACAAGTAAAGTATCTGGTTCATTTTACGAAACTTCTGTCTTGTTAACTGTTAAAGGAAATGATGACGTTGAAGTGAAAAAAATTCTTTATATTTACTCCAGTATAGATTTATCAAGTAACAGGTTCAATGGCACAGTTCCACATGTCATTGGAGAACTTAAATCACTCCGTCTGCTCAACCTGTCGCATAACAGCCTTACGGGCCATATACCATCCTTTTTAGGAAACATGAGTCTTCTTGAATCTTTAGACTTCTCTTCAAACCAATTGACAGGTACAATTCCATGGCAACTGATTAGTTTGTCATCTCTTTCGACATTGAGCCTTTCTGAAAACAATCTTTCTGGAGTAATTCCACAAGGAAGGCATTTCGATACTTTCAAAAATGATTCTTTTCTTGGTAACTTAGCCTTGTGTGGAGTTCCACTGACAAAGAAATGCAAAGACGATGAGTTGCCAACACAAGAAGTTGATGATGATGTTGACGTCAATTGGTTTAATTGGCAAATGATACTATTAGGGTATGGAAGTGGATTGGTATGCGGATTGTCCACGGGATATATTATGTTCACATTTTCAAAGCCTTTACGGTTTGTGATGTTCATTGAAAGAGCTCAACAAAAGTTGATACAGAGATACAGGAATACATAATCTTCCACCTGTATTAGCATGAAAAGTTATTCACTATTTTTTATTCCATATTTTTCTCATTCCACCTAGCATAAGACTTTTGTTCACCTGCTAATAATGTATCAGTCTGAAATCTTACCAAATTCATTATTGATGGAAAAAATGGAATTAGCACATTAAGTTATGTAACCGAGATGATTGGTAGATATGTTAAGTGACGGGATGATATATTCAACTCATGATATATATGTACTTTCATAGTTGGAAAATCGTAACTGGTAAGTTGTGTTGATGATCATACACTAGAATCGCCAAGATAACAAGATAGTATGCATTTTTCATTGAATTATATACTTCTTTAGGATGATGCATGTGACCTTAGATGCTATATTATTCCTAATACATGACATAGAAAAACTATCTGAAAATTTTCTCTCTTCATGGACTGTGTCAGCTTTTTCGAGATGCAATATGCAGTTGAATAAATAGTAAGTATAGGATTAACTCCCACTGCATTTGGCAATACACTTCCATCAATAACAAATAACCTCTTTGCTTTCCAACTTTCCCCATTCTCATCAACTGCACCATCTTCCTTATTAACACCCATTTTGCAACTCCCCATTTGATGTGCAGATGCGTATACAGCCCAATGGTGACTTTGGCTCTCAAACCACTGCCATGCCATCGAAGAACTCCTCCACATCTTCACTCTTAATCCTTCACATTTCATCCTTTGTTCGTCATTGCGAAAAGTGCTTACTTCAATAGCTTCCGCTTGAATCATGATTCTCAAGACTCGTTTCAGTCCGTGTTTAAAATCTTCTTCATCATGCTTATTGATATCATACAAAACTTTACCTTCTGATTTTGCTTTTCCTGAACTTTGATCCCTAACTAAATTGAACTTTGATCCAAGGAAATAGGGTCGCATATTTTGCAGGTCCCATTGTAGCAGCTTCTACCACAGATCCAACTCTGGAATTCTCAGACTCCATCTCATGCAGTGTAGTAAGAATCCTCCCTGTGTTACTCTTCCGTGTTCAATGCTTGAACTCTGTTCCGGAAAACAACCCCATGCAAATATGACAGGTTGCAGATGTAGATTTCTACCAATATTTCTGTTCTTTAGACCACTCAAAACCATCAGCGGGGTATCAAAAGAGCACCATAAGAAGAAACTATAACGCGAGTCTCAATTTGCAGCTTATTGGCCATAACTCTAAAACATCTCTTTTTAGAGCCACCATTTTTGTCTTCTCCTAGGATAAATTTTTCGATTTTTACACCGGTTAAAATAACTGCCTCATTTTGAACAGCATCAACAAGCCATGTAATAGTATGCTTAGTTTATCTTCCTCGACTTCATTTTTTTAGTATATTTCTATATCTGTACAAGGTTCGGAACCTAACAATCGATTGATGTATCCATCTATCCGCAAATTTTTATAGCGGAGGCCGGACTGGATTAAAGTTAGGATTTTGATATGGATGCAAGGTCACCTCAATCTATCCGCACGGGAGAAGGATTTTAGAATATATTTTTTCTCTTCACTATAAAAAAACGCGAATAGATGGTTGTCAATTGTCGTGCACCGCATGTCATATATATGTACATGCGATTGAACAATATCTGCAATAATTATGTATTTCGGCTCTCGGAATCACATCCAGCAGTGGTTTGTTCAGAAACCACACGTTTCTCTGGATCATCATAGCGTACTGGCTTGTGCGGTTAAGGTTGTTGTACACGACCTCGGTATAGCAGTATTCATTGTATGTACTGGTGTGTACGAACAAGTGTGCAAGAGAGTAAAAGAAGCCGAATGTAAAATGTGATAGCTTAAGTTACAGAATATTACATCTATATTGTATTACATCTCGTCATTACTATCCTTCTGTGCCTCATTACTATCCATTACCATGTCGTTATGTCGTTTGTTTAATTTCGTTTTATGTCGAAAACAGAGTATGATTATAATAAAATTTGTTATTGGCAATTTGGCTGTGAATTTTGGTACCAACCGATCATCTACAGTTATAATTTGCATGTCAAAGTAAGTTGTAGACCTCGCTACTATCTAACAAACATGGTGCTTTCTTCTCTGTGTAACTTGTCTGCATGTACAGTGGTTCGAAATCAGTAAAAAATATACATATTCTAACTCGAGGCTGATCTTGAAAAGAAATTGAGCCTAGTCTGATCTTATAAAACTAATAAAAAAAATCTATTATTTGAGATGAACTCTCCGATTTTCTAAACTTCTTCCTTACTGAGCATTAAGATTTTCACTTTTTAGGAGTAGGACCTATCCAGTTTTGTTCATATGTAAAAAATATTTTCACGGAGTTGAGATAATTTAGCAATTGTACAAGGCATCTGCATCCCAGTGAAACCGTAAGTAATATAAGCCAGGAAACATGATGATGAAAACTGGTTTTGTGAAAAAATGTCTTTGGTACAATTAGTACTAAAATTACAAAGACTACTTAATAAGCAATTGTCTGAGAGATACCAAGTTACTGCATAGACAATAGAGTAACAAGTTTGTTTTGCTGCATAGTTTCAAGTTTAAAACCTTAAAAAATTTCATAAAGAAATGGGAACAATAAATTACATTTCACTCAAGATCATTTGTTGTGCTAGCGCCAGGAATAAATGTAAAATAATCACTTATCAGTTGCAGACTGGAAGATAAAAATGGCTGCTAATACGCCAATAAGTGCTGTTACACCCAAAGCCACTGTTGGCAACGGCGAAGTGAGCCCAAAATTCTGCAATGACACAAGTAGAATTCAAGGACTCGGCAAAGAGCTTATGAAGAAATGAGTAGGTGCAACTATGCTAATATATTTAAATGATGGTGGTTTCACATACCTCTAGAAGTCCTTTGCCAGTTGATACTTCAACAGTGATAGCCACAGCAAACCCAACCATTGCAAACCGTCCAAGCCATATATCTAAGCCACCACCTTCCTTGGTTCCTTGCTCACATCTTATAGAAATAAGTCCTGATTTCCGTTCAACTGTCCTTTGACGAGAAGTTCCTTGAATCACTGAAAACGAAACAACATCATTACTATAAAGAAAAGAAGAAAAATCGAAAGGGCAAAGCTACAATTTTATAATGAATAGTCTGCGATTGCCATTATGACATATTTATTTAGAACCTTAAGTGCATCACCCTTTTGTGGAAGCTTAAAACTGCTAGAGCATACTCTGCGAACTTATAAATTAGTATTCTCACTTCATTGTTTCAATAACTAATAAATTCTACAACATAAAATTAGATAGAAATTCTTTTCCATATTTACATACACATTAATTTTTTACTACGTAACAGTGTGTCGCATATATCTTGGTTGATTTGCTACTGTTATGCAACTAGTACAGTTTCGAAAATTTAAGCCCTACACAGTATCCAACTACTAAAAACTTGTAAAAGTTCTGAACTCACAAGCTAAGAATTAAAACTCACACACTACTTCCGCCAACTTATCTGTCATTCTTTTTGTATTCAATTGTCCATCCTTTCAAAATCTCATTATTGTGCAGCCAAGACTAGCAATAAATACAATAGCGCAAATATTACCATTTTAACTCAGCTGTGCAATTTCTTTTGCTCTATGTCGAAAAAGATATACCTTTATGGACTTGTTTTTTGAAATGCATATATCATATGCTTTTAAGTTAACTAACAATACGACAGTAATTCTATTGTAAAATGGTTTGCAATAGAACATGACCTCTGTAAGATAACAATAACATACCAACCCATTATTGCAATATAAGTAAGCACATGATAAACAAGAACCATATACAACATATACATACAATTTGAGTAAAATTACTGTTAAGCTCTTTTCTTACAAAGGGGAGAACCACTGGCAAATGAGGTCCCAATTCGAGCTACATTCGAAATGGGTAACCTACAAACCGAATGAATTCTTGATGTACTCAAAACACAAACACCTGCACATTGTAATTTCACAATACAATTAGTTGATTTTGATTATGTGGTATATAAATATAAAATACTAAAATATTAAATTTAGCTCAACTTTAATAATTGACATGATAAATAAGAAGGCTTACGAGGAACTGAAGTATAGAGAGATGAAGATATTTGAGAAAAAGCTGCCATTTTTTTATTTTTTGTGAAACGGAGAAAAGATTGTAGTAAATTATGAAATGGAAAGGCTATAGAAGCTTTACTTGTGTATGTATAATGTATGTGTTGTATCTCTCACCTCTAAATGTCTATCCCCAACACCCAACCGCTTGTTTTTATTTTATGTTTTTGGGTTGTTTGATTTAAAATAAATATAATTTTCTACAAGAAAATTATGTATTTTTACAAAGTATATGGAGTATATAATATATAGAAGAATTATTGTGTTTAAAAAAATGACACATAAATATTAATTTTATAGTAAAAGACATCGTTCATAGTGGAATTACATAATATAAGATTTTTTTTATTTGTAAAATCTAACTAGATACTTTAGGGAAAAATTGGATACTTTAGTATTCATTCGAATCTCTAATTAAAGTGGAACTCCATTAAAATTTTGAAATTTTATTTTAGTTTTATTAAGGGTATGAGAAAAAATATAAAGAAAGGGATGAGTTGGATAATAGAAATGTATTATTGAAGTTTGTTAAATCATTTACGAATAATGTAATAATCTGTAAAAATGTAATTCACTATTTAACGAGGTGTAATTGTTTTAATACTCATCATGTTGAGTAAAAGCCCTTAATATCCTTTTTTCGGACAAATCATACCATAATATCATGTCTCAGAAAATCTGCCCAAAATAATCAATTAGTCACGCATCTCAGGAGTGTGGATATCATCTACTATAATTTTTATGAAGTAGACGTATAAACGGAAAGTGTATGCAGTTCATACGATACGACTATGTATAATGCGTATATCTTTAATATTCGCATACCAAATATGCGTGTAAAATGTGTACACACATTTCCTGACCACAAGGAGAGTTGGAACTTTAAACTTCCTTCTAATATCGAAGAGTTACAAATAATTTATTTCAAATCTCTATCTGAATCATGAAAGCAATCTATAAAAACGAAATAAAGTTACAAAAAATATGTATCGAAAAACCTAGAATTGAAAGTGATTTTGTCATGGAGGTTGAAGGCTAATAAAGTAACGGAGTCGAAGAGATAGTTGAGATTGTAAGTGAAAGAAAAGGGGACACTATTGTGTATGTGAAACTGGGTGCGTTTTTTTGTTTGCAAGATATACGCATGTGGTACATGCGAATATGTTTGGTTAATTTGGATACAATTCCCGACAAATGTTAATTTGGGCAAGTCAAACTAAATATCTCATTATTTAGATCAATTTCTCCATGTTTAGAGAATAAGTAATGTTCACTGGAATTCGGAGTTTATTGATATATTAATGAACGATTTGTAAATGAAAGAAATCTCTTCTTCTTTTTTTTCAATAATAAAAGTTTAAATATATTAAAAAATTTATATAATCAATAAAAACAGATCCCCGGATGAGTATTTAGATAAATTCTAAATTTTAAATTAATTCTTAAAGAAAAAAATTAATTAACAAAAAAATAATGTTAAATCTATAATGAAAATAACAGAAAAATAAAATATTATATTTTTGTGTGTTTTATATTTATACTTTTATGTTTCATATAGAGAAAACCATAATCCTTATTTTAATATTATAAAATTCAAAAAGACACCTATACATTAAAAAAGTGAAAAATACATTTACTCCTCTATATTTTAAATTTTAAGACCCACTTTTAATATATGAATTATTTCCTTATTAGTACTCTATCCATCTCATAATATATGTCTTGTTTGAAAAAATAAAAATCTCATTTTATGTGTATTATTCTTTTTCCCATGCAAATATAAGTGGAGTGTTTTTTTAAAATATCCTTTATTTTATATTCCCAATATTGATTACTTCCTCGGTCCCATTTTAGTTGTCTATTTTATTTTTAGTACGATAAAATTGACTCATCTTTGACTATAATTTAAATATAATATATAATTGAAAAATAAATAAAATTATATATTGTTAAAAAATACTCCCTCCGTCCTCTTTTAGTTGTCCACTTTATTTTTAATGCGGTCAAATTGGCCCATTTTTTACTATAATTTAAATATAATATATAATTGAAAATAAAATAAAATTTTATATTGTTAAATTTTATATATAATCTATTTTAAAATATATTTTTTAGTGTTTTAAAATTATAAATGAATATTTTTTAATTTTTAGTCAAAAATTAGTCCAAGAAAAAATTAAAATGATCAACTATTTAGGGACGGAGGGAGTATATATAATCTACTTTAAATGTATATTTTAGTTTTTTAAAATTATAAACGAATAATTTTTAATTTTTATTCAAAAATTAGTCAATTTAACCTGAAAAAAGTTAAAATGAATAATTATTTAGGGACGAAGGTAGTATTAAACATATTAAGAAACCAAGAAATTACGTAAAAATATAATTTACACTTGTAATTAATGAAAATTAGTTAAACAATAAATTATGAAAAAATAATTATAATTTTATCTCATTACATAGTAAATTTATGCTATTAAATATTTTTTAATATATGTGAAATTTGTAAAATGGACCGGCAGAATTATATTTTCATAATATTTTTAACTTTTGATATGTTACAAATAAACAAATTTTATAAACAAATTTACAAACTTTGAAGTAAACAAAAGAATCTCTCTCGCTACTGGGGGGAGCTCCCAAAGCCACCGCTGATTCTTCAACAACCCGCCGGCACAACCTCCGTCGCCGTCGCCGGAACCATCTCTAATTATAATCTTTCAAGATCTCAACTAGCTTACTACAAATGATGACTACTACTACTACCACTACTTTTCTACCAATAAGAAGGCGCCACTTGTCCCCTGCAACACACCCATTAATCAACAACCTTTCATTTCAGCAGCCCAGATTAACATTATTTCAAAGAAATGGACTTGTGGGCCTGGCAGATGATAAAGCCCGGTATGGGTCTTTCATACCTTTTGCTGCTAAAAAAGATTCACAGCCCAATCCCACCAACCAATTTCAGGTTCTTTATTTTTAGTTGTTATTATATTTTTAATTTTAGTTGTTGAAGTTGTGTAGTATTATTATTTGATAATGATTTTGATGTGATTTCAATGATTAAAAGTTGTTACCTTTATTTGTGCCTGTGTGTTTACATTATTACATACAAAATGATCATTAGTAGCTTGTAATGGTTTTGCACATTCGTAATTAACGTGTCGGAAATCAAGTGGTAGAGTTGTTTACTTTTTTTTGAGGAGAAGATAATTAAGGTTCGTAGAAATGAAAAATGTTTAGATAAGTTGAAAGTATCAGGGTAGCGGTTTTGATGCTGTTACGCGCGGTTATTGATTGATGATTGTAATTTGTAAGCTTGCGGATATGCATTTGAGTATAATGCTGTGTTAAATCTTGTGGATATCCCTGTACTTTGATGGAGGTTCCTTTGTTTGAAAATTGATATCTATGTAATTGACCATAACCAAGAAGAGAAAAAAGTATAATGCAATGTTCGACTGTTTGCGTAGTTTAGCTACTGGACATTTTAGTATTATGAGTAGGTGTTGCTCTGAGTATGCTTTCTACTCCTAGGAGCAGTGGCGGACCCATAAAGTTTAATTAGGGAGGGCCAAGATACGCTAATTTTGTTTTGACAGAATGTCTGAATCGCTGAAAGTTGCAGTGGCTGATACTATGCATTTTACTGTCTACTGCCCAGTGATCTGTATGTATTGCTATGTTTGTTGTTTGATACTCTGAATTTACTTTCCAGTTTCCACTACCCGCTGATCTCTATGTATCGCCTACAATTAGGAACATAAATTAGTAAATGGACTGGACCTTTAGTTGAGTATAACTTATAAAATAATAACAATGTAAGAGGCACAAAATTATCAGCATGGGCCAGAGCGTACTCTGGCCCAGTATTAAGTCCGCCACTGCCTAGGAGTAAAGGTAACGTCTGCATACATCTTAGAGACCCTGCTCTACGACCGTAATACACTGGACTGTACTTTTCAGTTGTCACGTGTAGTACAGATCTATGTAAAAATACTTTCTTGGACAGTCATCCAAATGTTTCTGAAATTGTTAGCTTGAATTTCTTAGTCACCTGTCTAACTTTGAAGTTGTAGTAATAAATCAAAAAGCTGGCGATGTCATAGAAAACGGTGCCATGTGTACTTCTATGTTTTAAGTTTTGTTGAATATAGACTGTATTGACCTGTAGTATGAACCAGGATCCACCATCATCTCAACAATGTGATCCTCTCTGTTCTGTTGATGAAACAAGTTCACAAGAGTTCGAAGCTACATACCAACCAAAAACTGATTTCCTGAAAGCTCTTGCAATTTTTGCAGCAGCAGCAACTGGAGCATTGGCAATCAACCATTCTTGGGTGGCTGCTAATCAGGTATTTATCTATTCCGTTGTTTTGTCCTATGTGAAACTTTCTTCAATGGCTTACATATCAACCTGGCAAGAACTTCAAGCATTTTGATATTGACTATGGTTCAGGATGTTGCCATGACCTTGCTATTTGGAATAGGATATGCAGGCATAATATTTGAAGAATCTCTTGCTTTTAACAAAAGTGGAGTGGGATTACTGATGGCCGTTGGTTTATGGGTTATACGAAGCATTGGAGTAAGACTATAATTTCTTCTACTTGATGTTGTCAAAGTATGTTCATGAATACTATGTTTAAGCATTTTGGTAGCTATTTTCCTAGTTCTCCAGCTTTTCCTTCTATAGAATGATCAGTTGCTGGTTATCCTGTATGCTAGTTATCCATGCATAGATATGTGTTTTCGTATTAATTCTCAGTCTGTAATTTTACATTACCACGGTTTTTTGTCTTTATCATGCAGGCACCTTCGACTGATATAGCTGTTACAGAGTTAAGCCATGCTTCTGGAGAAGTCAGTGAAATAGTATTCTTCTTGCTTGGTGCAATGACCATTGTGGAAATAGTAGATGCTCATCAAGGATTCAAACTGGTTACTGATAATATTACCACTCGCAAACCACAAACTCTACTGTGGGTGGTGAGTGGTTATATTGGCTTCGTTTTTATTATAGCTGTTATGCTGTCCTCATCTAACTAGATGACATTGACAACAAATCATCCAACTTTTGTCCTGTTTTCAAAATTGCGTATACCCATTACATTTCCATCTAAAAAAATTATTCTATGCCAACTTTTACCTTGGTTTCTTCTACTAATTTTTGTAGAATTATAATTTAAGCTTCTGTAGTACCCATAAATAGATGCTAATGCTACAGTAAGAGCCATTGTTATTGAATTTAACAATAACTGCTGGCATTTAATAACATCTTAATTATGTATATGTATGTGTTTATATATATATGGCTATATGGTATCAATGTATCATTGTTGCAGCCTCGTGACCTAGACTTAATAACTTTCTGTACTTTGTGGGTTTTTTTATTTATATCTGTTTTAAACATAATTGCAGGTTGGTTTTGTGACCTTTTTCTTAAGTTCGGTTCTTGACAATCTTACCTCCACAATTGTCATGGTATCATTATTGAGGAAACTGGTACCTCAATCAGATTTCAGAAAGTATGTTCAAAATTTGTATATCTATCATATTCTATAACTGAACATGATTATATGACGAAAGCTCTTCATTCTGAGTGAAATCGCATGCCCATTATATGAGCATGTTTCTTGAACTTGCCTTATCAATAGAAGCCACTGGATGATAGCTTTTCCTTCATAAGATATTTTCTTAGAGTCTTTAAGCTGTGGCAAAATTATGCTAGCTTGTCCTTTATAATTTGCATGTTAGGCTGCTGATCTAGTGAACATTGTTAATCTGCTTTTGTGAAATCTTTGCATCTCGAAGATTTTGTTTTTACTAAATCTTTCTTATTGCCTTAAGAATTTGATCTCCAGGCTGCTAGGTGGTGTTGTTGTGATAGCAGCAAATGCTGGTGGAGCATGGACTCCTATTGGTGATGTTACAACTACTATGCTCTGGATACACGGTCAAATATCCACGCTGCAGACTATGAAAGTAATCTCATCCTTTTTCTTATCTATGCAACAAAGATTGTTTTTCCACTACAAGTATATGATGCTGAATATCATAATTGTGTACGGGAAGTTAGAAAGTCCAATGGATAACAACGCATGACTTACATGTAATAAAACATATGTGTGCCTGGATTCTTCACTCCATTGTTAAGTTATAAATGGATGATTGACTAGCATAGGTGAACATTTTGTAGAACCACATTAGGTTAATAACCTGTGTGTATGAAATTAATTTTGAAAAAATCCTTGGACATCTGGTTGAACATATTCTGTAGTTTAAAATCAGGAAAACTATATGATATTATCATTCTGAAATATTACCAAGATTTCCTCGCTTTGATTAAATGTTAAATATTTTCTATCCATATGAATCTAACATCTGTACTCTGCAGTTCTTAAGTTTATTTTAAGGTCTTGGTTAAAATTAACTTTCCTCAGCTTATGAGATGGAGTTATTAAGATTGATTGTAATTATATTTGTATTCCTACAGGACTTGTTTATTCCTTCAGTTGTTTCTCTGGCTGTGCCCTTGACTCTATTGTCCTTCACTAGGTACTCTTCTTGCAGTTACAATTATATTCGGAATATTTGTGTTAATCTTTAGTGCTTGATTGATGAATCATATTTAAAATTGAAGCATCTATTATGACCTCTCAGTGACGTTAATGGGAATGGGAAGGATTCTTCAACTGTTTTGGCTTCTGAGCAGATGGCTCCTCGCGGACAACTTGTTTTTTCCGTTGGGCTTGGGGCTCTAGTATTTGTTCCTGTGTTCAAAGCTTTAACCGGTTTACCACCATATATGGGCATGCTGCTTGGACTTGGAGTCCTTTGGATCCTTACTGATGCTATTCATTATGGTGAATCTGAAAGACAACGCTTGAAAGTGCCACAGGCTTTGTCACGTATTGACACTCAAGGAGTTCTTTTTTTCCTTGGAATACTTCTATCAGTCAGCAGGTATGCTTATAGGATTGCAGGTCTTTTGCCAAATAATTACTCGGTTATATATATGTCATTACCTTGAGTAACTTGCAACCGATTACAAGTTTTTAGCTTAAGTAAAGACATTCAAATATATGATAGTTCATGGAACTGAGCTCATTAACAAGAAGCATATTTGTATTTATGGTGCAAGTAATTCTTAATAATTGAACTTTCCAAATCATTTTTTTTTTGACATTTTAGATTAATTATACATACATTCTCATTGAATTCAATATAGAGGATTGGTTAAAGGTTTCCAGTGATTTGTGTTGGTGTTTTTAAAAAATAGTGTGAGGTTCCTCTGGTCTACTTCAATAGAAATTCCTTTAGAATGTTGAATCCCTAACTTTCAAATTTGGTTTTGTAGCCTAGAGGCTGCTGGAATTCTTCGCGAATTGGCAAATTACCTTGATGCCCATATTCCTAATATTGAGCTGATTGCAAGTGCAATTGGAGTTGTGTCAGCAATTATAGACAATGTTCCTCTGGTTGCAGCAACCATGGGAATGTATGACCTAACTTCGTACACCCAAGATTCTGAGTTCTGGCAGTTGGTTGCATTTTGTGCTGGTACGGGTGGTTCCATGCTGGTTATTGGTTCAGCTGCAGGAGTTGCATTTATGGGACTGGAAAAAGTTGATTTCTTTTGGTACTTGCGAAAGGTAATACCAGTTGTTTTAGGCTTTTATCAAATCAGAATTTTGGTTTTTGTAAGAATTAAATCTTAACCCTATTACAGGTGAGTGGTTTTGCTTTTGCCGGCTATGCTGCTGGAATTGCTTCATATATAGCAATTCATAATCTTCATGTCTCCCTCCCTTCAACAGTGGCTCAGATCCCTTTCCTTTCGGGTTCATAGACAGCTTACTGCTCATTTGTTAAGCTTTATGGGTTTCGATTGAGAAAAATACTATTCAAACGGCTGCTTATTGCTTCTACGCAGAAGGTAGATATCAAGTTGCTATGAACAAGGAGAATGTACTTTGTACCATATTCTTTCAACCATATATAGGAAATCTCGACGAGATATAGAAAGATGCCCTTTCAATATTGAACTATATCTAGCCTGTAAGAGTTTGCAGGACAATTCTCAGCAACGCTGATATACAAACGTCTCTTTTTTCTGTGATGTGAAAACAGTTTGATGTAGAATTAATTATATGTTCCTTCAGGGGCTTTTTTGATTCAACAGTTTTGATATGGCTAAATGTAAGTAAATTTGTTCCACAGAAGATATCTGAGTGTACAGGAAAACATTCTTGTTAAATAGATGAGGAAATGGTCTGTACTGTAAGAACATCAGTATTGTGGTGGAACATTACAACCTCAGCTCTAATGTCTGTCAGTCATTTCATGAACAAAATATATTCAAAAGAGACTGATAGGCCAAAATGCCTACAAGGTCAACCATAAGATAATACTCGTTAGATCTTCATTAAATTAACAACCTATTTTCTCATGTTGTACGTGAAAATGATAAATACTGTATTTTTTGAAAACATCAATATTGAAATATATATTTAAGCCAAATGGGGAATCCACATATATGATTATACAAAAAAAAACAAATTGGAATATAAAAATCACGAAAAATCACCAATTTTACACAACAAAATTTTCCGCACTGAAATTTTATCCCACAAAAAATAATTAATTTTTAAATTGTTATGATTCGTAATTTTTTTTATTTCATAATAATCAACACGAATTATTTTTAATATTTTTTTTTATTATTAGTCCAATTCGAAAAAATATATATTTATTTTTCGGTTCCAATTTTTTAAACACACTCTAAAAAAATGTGAATTTACTTTAGCCAAGCACAAAGAGAATAATTTCAAGCTTCTTGATATTTTGTGTTGGTACTTCGCTTTATAGCTAACTAGCTACATTCTTGGGGCAAATCTTCTTGTTGTTCTTCTCTAGATATTTGAACCCACAAAAATATTTGAAAGCTATGCAATCTATTCTCTCGCCGCCGACTCGCTCCGGCGGTGTTTCAACTTTTCCGGCCAAAATCTCGGCGACCCACTTTAGTTTATTTTCTCCAAGAAAAAATGTTTCCTTTAATAACCCCCCAAAATTACCCATACCCTTTTGTTCTCCACTAAAAAAGATTCAATCTTTAACACCTATTATTCACCATACCAAGATTCTTGCTTCTGCCCCCATTTCTACCAGTTACAATTCATCTACTGATGACCCTGAAAAGATTAAACTTGCTCAGGTATAACCCAACTCTCTAATTACTGTGTGTGTGTGTAAATACACAGTGTGGATCTGATTTAGTTAGCTCATGGGTTTTACATTTTCTATAGGGGTTTAGGGTTTGGTGTTGTTTAATTGTAATATGTTAATGCTTTGATTTTAATTTGTTTTTCTAGATTTTGGTATATGTGTGATTGAATTTTATGTAATTTGAAAATGAAGTGAATTGAAGTCACTTGGTATATTCTACTTTGCATTGTAAGGAACAAAATCTGGAGTATGGGGTTTGCACAGGTTTAAGTTAAATGATATAAATTTAAGTGTAATGGCAATGTGGTACTTCAATGACAGTGCATTTGGAATATAGTTACAGTCGAAACAAGTTTTGATGTACTTCAAGTTTTTGTTTATGTTTTTTGGTTTAAAGCTTGTGGATGGGTTCAAATTGTCAGCTTCTTGCTGCAGGTTGCGAAAAGGTTGGAGAATACATCAAGGTATTTAAAGAGGTTAGGTAGTTTTGGATTTTGGGGACAGTTGGTGTGTACGATTGTAGCTGCTGTGATCCTTTCATTCTCCATAGTTGTTACTGGAAAGATCACTTCACCTGCTACATTTTATTCCACCATGGGTGGTATTGCTGCTGGATTCATATCAGTATTTTGGTCCTTTGGATATATACGTCTTTCTGATAAGCTCAAGAGAACTGCCAACAATCCTGTGAAGGTAATTATCTACTATGTACAAAGTTAGAAGATTCTAGTCTTTTTCTTTAATCGAGCAAATGATGTGTATATGAGTTCTTTGCTTATTTTAGCTGGCTGATGAACTGGTAAGTGCCAAAATAATGCTCTTTCCGCTAGCAAAGGTTGTGTAGTGATGATTCGTAAATTGAATAAACACCTTTTTTTTTTATCAGTACTCGTCCTATTATTAATGTTAGATATAATGTTCAGAAGAGGAAACATTCAGCACTCATTAACTGACTATATATCTTTAAGTTGACCATATAAAAGTTTAGAATATCTGAAGCTTTTGGATAATGTCAAATATCAAAGCTAAATATGGAACACTAGCTCTCACTTTGCCACTGCTTTCCTCGTTTCCTAAGTTATTGCAGATATTTTGAGCCCTCTGGCTGTATATTTTGCAAGATGGAACCTAAGTTAGAAAGCTTCCTAGTATAGAGCTCTGTGGTATTAGTCTTGTTTATAGAACATTATTCCTGTCATAAACCGGATTCATGTTGTCCTTCAACAATTCATTTTTCA
This sequence comes from Oenanthe sinensis, assembly GCA_028671895.1. NCBI lineage: Eukaryota > Viridiplantae > Streptophyta > Magnoliopsida > Apiales > Apiaceae > Oenanthe > Oenanthe sinensis. The sequence goes on from CM053795.1 coordinate 20,384,882, forward strand.
TGATATATACAATATGAAACCGAGATATTTATTAATTATAAGAATTGTTAGATTTGAGTTTGTATTGTCGGGTACAAACTCATCCATTTTTTAGTAGTGATGTAACTAGTTAAGTCAGTTTGTATTGTTTGTATCTAATGGAATATGTTCCCCTTAAACTCATATGGAATAGTCATTTTTTTCCTCCACTAAATGGAAAAACATAATATCTGTTTTGCCATGCTAAGTCTTAAAACTTTCAGGCTCCCCCTCGTGCTGATGTGGTGAATAGCTTGAAAAATGGAATTGTGCTGAACCTTCTGGGTATGGGTGCTGCCATTCTTGGTATGCAAGCCACGGTAGGTTTTTTGGTTGCCAAGGCCCTGACTACCTCAAGCAATCCATTTTACCAGGGTGTCTCCCCAGGGAGCAGTCCTGTTCTTGCATTGGATGTTTTCTTGGTTCAGGTATGCATCTAGTCACCTGATTAAAATATAGAAAATAAGCTCCTCTCCTTTAACCAAAACATCCAAAAGATGTAAAACCAGCCCATTATCAATTTCTAGGCACAACTAATTATCCAAAAGAATTTTTTTTATTGCACAAATTAGGGTTATAGGGTGCTCCATGCTTTAATGCCAAATGAACAGACTAGCACCTTTTATCTCCAAGGCAATGATGTTTCACCAAACTGCCCCGTGCATTGACATTCTTTGTGTAGGTTTGGCTTCTAAGGTCAAAATCCAACATGCTACAAATTTTCTTGTACCTCAATAATCTTAATATTTGGTAAATTGTTGCACCCTTACAGTTAGCTTCCTCTTCAGTAAACCAAGTTTTATTCATGAAGTTGAATTACATGTTTGACTGACTTACTGTAGTGCTAGGACCTTCATAAAATTGAATGTAGATCTGCCTGCACATTTTATCTTTGCACATTGGGTTAACTTATTATTTTTTGGCTTATGTCGGCAATAACTATACTGACGTGTGACAGGCATCAGCAAACACCATCCTTTCTCATTTTTTGGGTCTTGTTTGCTCCTTGGAGTTGTTACGTTCAGTTACTGTATCACCTAATGAAAGCATTCCAGCTCCCAAGATGGCATGAGACAACCAATGAGCCAAATTGTGTTTTTAGGTCCAGCGATGAAGTTTTGGTTGTGGTCATGTAGTTGTAATAATGACTTTATTATGCATCATTATCAAGTTCTTGCAATCGATAGTTCTCACTATAATTTGATAAATATCATTAGGGCTCTTTTAACATTCAATTGAATGCCTACTGTCATGTATGGTATTGGTTAATATGCAGTTTCGCGAATTAAGTTATTGTTATGTTCATTATCCCAGCAACTGTAGTCCATTTCCCATTTGAAAAAGCAACAAATTGACATGAATACTATAGGAGATTATACAGATTTATATTTAGTAGTTCTAAATACCCAAATAAAATTCCTTCAAAAAAAAATACCCAAATAAAATGAAAAAGTTTGTAACATTTGAAATGAATATTTAGCATTGTTTTAAACTTTAGATACCAAGCAAGTATGACTGTGTGAAGTTATAATTTTGCCCAACATTGTGAAGGACTTGAAGACTTTAATCTTCTTTTACATTGTCAAACCATTACCAACATCATAATGAACAAGGGAAATATACAAATTACAACTGAGCTAATGGCATTTTTAAATTTGTATTGAAGCTTACAACATAATCTATATAACAGTAATAAATTGCAATTGCACAGAGATTTGTCACCTTTCTCTAACCTTACTTATGTAATCGATTGAGCAAGTTGATGAAATTTAAGGGAAAAATACAAGAAACCAACTTTATCTAATTATCAAAAACCATCGCGGGCCGTGATTAAAAAAACCCATCGCGTGCCAAAGTAAAAATGAAACGAGTCACATGGGTTTCGGAGCTTCAATATTTATCTTTTTTTCTGCCACTTTCTTTTAATATTTTACTTTTGTTCAAGTGTGCGGTTTTCTTCTTACATCTCCGAAGGAGTGAAAACTCCTAGCAACTTTTACAAGTGCAAAATACAATTATTTCTATATTTCACCCTATAAAAAAGAATAATTCATTTGTATTGCATTTTTTTTTCGAACTTTACTAGAAAACCAACTTTCCATAGAAAGATCCCCCCCCCTCCCCCCCCAAAAAAAAATATCGTACCCTGGTGCATGTGACTCGCCATTGGTAACAACTAACAAAAGGTACAAAGGTTCATTCAATGTCCAATTATAAATAAATCGCTTTCAAGCTCATGTGACATATGTAATTGGCCATTGGCCATATTTGAAAGTTAGAGGTTTGAAATAAAATTAGAGGTTTGAGGTAAAATAGAGATTTGACCATATAAATCCTCTAATATGAGTGTTTGGTAGTAAGCGGATTGAAATAACGGATTGAACTCAATAAGCTAATTAGGTTTGTAATGTGTCACAAACAGCTAATTTAAACATCTAATTACCAAACAGTTTACTACAAAACAGTTAATTCAATCTGCTAGTCAAAATAGCTAATTCAATCCGCTAGTCAAAACATCTATTTTAATCCGCTATCGTTAACCGCTAATTGCCAAACATGGCCAATGTCATCCCATGTCCACTTGAGATTTCATTCAATGTCCATTTATACATCATATATCATTCTACAAATTTCTCATTTTTTTTGTTTATCACTTGCTAAATGGTGACAACTCTGCCATTACCCATCAATTTTACATCCACCAGTGTAAACCGTGAGAACAACCGAACTATCTAGATCGTTCCCTTGCACCTTCGTACTAGTTAGAAAATAAAGGTTATACAATACCCGTGTAACAAGAAACAAGATCCAAATGTAGGTGAGTCACTCAATCCAGATTTGCAGATGCTTGAACTAGATTGTTCTGATAATGATTTTTAAAGAAGATTTGGCATTCTTATATATTCCACTAATCAATATAGTACTTCATAGACAACTACTAATACTATTTAATGAACAATTACCCTAGTATTTGACATATTCTGAAATTCTAGGAGGTTTAAACATACAAGATATTTATTTCACATTTTATAAGAAGACATAGTTTTTCGGGATTCAAATTTATTAGGTTCAACATAGAATGACTGTTTATGCGTATATACATACACTTGCATGTGCACAAATATTTTTGTTACATACATGTTATCTAACTCGATCTGGTTCCACAAAATACTTGAAAAGCTAGATCCTTGCTTACTAGACCCTTATTTGATAAATTATAACATATACAATTTAGCTCTAGATGAGGATCTAGTGAGTGGTGAGACAAGCATGTAATAATTACACCAAATTCTGTATAGCTAAAATATATTTGCTACACAAATTCTAGGATTTCTTTTATAGTTTACCACTATATATTTATGCTGTTTTAAGTCAAAACTACAGATCTCTTATCCAGACCATCAGAAATGTAGCAAAAAAATCAATCTATCTACCTTACTATAATTTCATGATAAACACTTTCACAACCAATTTTTAATAGCTAAATGTCATTTCAGTAGTCAGAATAGTAATGCAGTAACATAAGCACAGTGATTACCATGATGCCTTTTTGGAATATGTATGTCACTCATGACTGGGAAGGAAAGAGTACATTACATTAGATCTATTGAGTCTTCTTTTCCTTGTTTTTAGGGAATGGAATCTTGCTCAAAATTATATCATCTACTTTCCTGTATTGTGCTTGGATAACCTTATGTGCTATAATCAGCTTCTCATCAATTTGATCTTGGCGCTTCTCGTACAATAATGGCAATGATAGACTAAGAAGAATTCCTGAACCATCATACAGGCAAACGAATTAAAGTCGAGAACTCTAAGGAATGGATTCTGTATTATTGTAGAAAGACAACAGAAGAAGGGCTCACCAACATAGACCAGAGTAAGGAAGTCAAAAAGTCCACCAATGACAGAAATTAGCCACAAGCTAGAGACAACCTGATGAACCAATCCACATCTTGTTAATAAATAATAAGTTACCAATGAATTAGCACAAATTGAGAAATAATTTATCTTAATCTTAATGTAGATAATAATGAGATTATACACCTGAAGAAGAACTTTCAAGTCTCCTCCAATAGCTATATCACGTGCAATTGACAAAGCACGGTTACCCCCCACACACATCACTTCCGCAACGGCTAAAAAGGTTTCTTCAGAAACATCCAGATCAGGAAGAGGAGGCAAAGGCCTAGATTCCATAATAAAAATGTTACCAATCAAGCTAAAATTCACACATAAAATCAAATACAATCCTTCCCCTTGATTGAAGCATTTTTTACTTGACAAATTAAAACACACAAACACATAAATTATCATTACAAAATTATACACATAAAACTTCATGATAGTTCATTAGAATACAGAAGAAAACAAAAAATGATAACCGACTCTGACATCAAAATAGGGAACTGAATAATACACACAAATAGTAACAGATATGCGGCACGTGACACATTAATTCTATGGAATCTACTCACCTGTTGAGAATGGATGCAGATTTAGCCCAGAAGAAAAGGATTGTAACAAGAAGCAACAGCACATTGGAGATAAATTGTAAGAGATTATATTCTGCTATCTTGAAAAGTAACCAAAAAACAGTGGAAGACACAAGCAGAGCAACCGATCCAATCCAATTCTTCCACAACAACACATCAGCAACTGCAACCGATCTTAATAATATCAGTCAAAACACCATCGAAATAACCAAAAAACTGTCAAATTCTCCAATCAAATTCTCAAAAGTAGACATAAAAACAAGTAACTCGATCTCCCAAAAAAAGTACATTACACAAAACAGAACCAGCATATCGATGAAAACCATAATGCAAGCTATTAATTAATGTCATTGTTTCATTTCAACGTATATGTACGAGGAAAATAAATAAATATGCATCCACATCAGCAACCGCAACGATCCAAATAATATCAGTCAAAATATCACCAAAATAACAAAAACACTAAAAAAGAAAATCTAAAGAAACCGATAACATGAAAAACATCGAGTAAGATCAAATTCGCAAATGTATACATCAAAAAAAAAAAAAAAAAAAAAACAACTCGATATCACGGAAGCACTACATTACATAAAAACAGAATTACTAAAATGCATTCGAGCACAATCAAGACACATCCATATACATACACATAACATACATACAAAAGAAAAACAAGTGATGGATGAGAAACACAGCGCTGATGATTGCATATACGCCATACATGTATTATGTATACAATGAGAAAATGATAATTACATACAATGAGAGAGAGAGAGAGGAACCTGCGTCACCGCCGAGAGCGAGATGGATAGAAGATCGAGGAGTGTCTCCCATGGCGGAACTCTAGGGTTTTATTTGTCTGTCTCGATTAAATTCAATTCAATAGAATAAAAAACACACACAGCGAGAGATTGAGAGAGAGATGCTGTTCCTTTTTTATGAAAAAGGGAATCAAATCAGGCTAGGGCTGGAAACGTGAAAAAGATAAACGCGCCTTGTTATTTTATGATATGGCTAAATATTTAATTTTTTGTTTTCTTTAAGAAGCACTTTTTTTTATAGCTATAACAATTTATTAATAATAATTATACCAGGTTTATAAAAATAATTAAAATTTAACGAACACATAATAATAATAAAGAATAGAGTACAATTTTTTATTAAAATTACGATCATCGAATAAATCTTGTATTATTTTATTGTGGAGCTTTCCTCCTTCGTATCGCTGAGATATATAATTTTTTTGAACCGACAATCTAACAATTTGGCTCATCTCATTAAAATGAATATAATATTTTATTTATCAATAATGAATATTAATTCATTTAGATAATATTTTTACTTTTTCTCTCAATTATTTATTTATATATTCATATATATTACATTCAAATGTCCCTATATATTACATAACTTTTATGTAAATTTTAATTAAATTTTTTTTTTAATTTAGTTTAGTTGTACTGTACATGCATTGTACATATTATTATGTATTAAACAAAATTAAGGATAAGATGAATTTTGGTGGTGGCAAGAATTAATCAATTTTAGAGGCATTTTCCAAAAAGATATGACTTATTAATATGTTTGAAAATTATTATTCGATAAAATGTATTCATATATTATATAAATAAAAATATATTATTTGAAATATAGTGATTATTCATTTATATTTACATAAGACCCGTAAAGACTACATTTTTATTTATTCATTTAGCAAGATTGTTCATTTATCGAGATTATTCATTTATCAAATTTTTATTCTTTTACCCGGTAATGGAGCAAAAATTATCTTTTGAAAGATGTTAAGTTATTGTTTATAAAATATTTATTGTATTGTTTATCAAATGATAATTTTTTTGCGTTCAAGTATGGTTTTTAAGCATCACACAAATCTGGTTGTATCATATAGAATGAGAAGTTACTCGAATGCTAATTGTGATCAATTGTCATGTATCCTGTATCCGCTTAAAGTCCTTGAATTTTCATCATTTGCTTAAATCGGAAACATTGCGACATGAGTCTACCAGATATAAGGTCGATATAACCCGAATTTTGAACTGATCTCAATCCTACTAAACCTATGGCCTGTATAGTTCATTTCGGAAATTTTAAAATAGCAATGACAGAAACCAGTAACACAAAGAAAAAATAAAATAGGATAAAAGGCCATGACACCAAGCACTCTGTAGATTTCTACACTAGCCTCAGAGTTCTATATCAAAATCATATACTTCATGTAATAAGATTGGATCAACCACTTCCAGCTCCTTGCCTGAAGAATGTTAAAAGGCATTTTCAACAGTTCCCAACATAGAGATGCAGACTAACATGCTTTTTAGCTTTAAATTTTACATGAAATCACTAAATTTTCACTGAAGATAAAGAATAGAGAGAAAATCATTTCCTAGAAACGGTAACAAGAAAATAAAAGTTAGAATACAGCATCATGAAATCAACTGCAAATGTTCCAACTTTTTGGAAGAGGTGTGCGTTTCTATATGACTGTATGGGCATGACTACACAGCTTCATTTTCAGAGCTTCCATCAACATCTGAAGTTTCTTGTTTCTCATGATGCTGTTCTCCATTGTTCTCCAACTTTATCTTCTTATTCTCTTGCTTTCTTTGTTTTTTCTTATGTCTTTTCAAGCGTTTCTTAGCTGTGCGCTCTTCTGCAGCTTTTAACCTTTCCTCCCTTCTTAACATAAACTCCGCCTCTTCCTTCTTTTTCTGATAGTCAACATCCATACGTGCTAGTCGATCTTGCTCTTTTCGCCTCATCTGCCGATACTATACGAAGAGGAGTGTGTCAGATAAAAGGACTAAAAGAATTGCTATGAACTTCTAAAATTTTAGCACATGGTGATGTTCCCCTCCCTGCCCTAGATCTAAATGCATAATGCAGTTTAGTTTTTTTTTTCTTTCTTTGTAATTCGAAATTCAACATAGTGAAGATGCTCAGTCGCCCAGATATTCTTCTACAAGCAGTGCTCTCTGATTCCTACAAAACCCAAGAAATTTCCGGAACACTTCATGTCCTTGCACAAATGTGATCATTGACATTTGCTCTACCAGTATGGTTTTCCTCACACCCCCATAAGTCCAACTACAGGAGGACCCAATAAGGGGCCCCGGGGGAGGGGTAGCTGTAGCCCCCACTCAACTTTCAAAATTAACTGGTAATGTATACATATACCTAAGGGCTAAGCACATTTATGTACTAGCTCAGTAGCCAAGAAAAACTTATTACACAAGTTTGATAAAGGTAAGATACTTACTAAGTTATATTTAGAGTCAGTTGCATTTCGGTGGCTATACTTACCACCGGTTTACAAAAACGTGGCTGAACATTCTAATTTACAATTTTACATATTGGTGGCTATACTTTAATTTTAAACAAGTTAGTGGCTGGACATTAAGTGTTTTAACGAACTTGGTAGAATCAAGAACATTTTTATTAATTAATGTAAACTAATAACTATAATCATCTGTTATGTATAATACAAAGTAAATAGGACACTATCTCTGACCATAGACATACATATCTTCTCTTTTCCTCATATACCAGTCCATGATTTTTGTCAATTAAGGAAAAAGAGAGTGAGAGATGTAAGAGGTTTGAGAAAAAATCCTAAACGATGAGATATGGCAATTGGAGGGAAATGAAATTGCCTAGGAACATAGAATGAGTAACAGGTGAAATACCATTTTAGGTCCGTTAAAACACTTAACGTCTAGCCACCAACTTGCTGTTTAAAACTAAAGTATAGCCACCAATATGTAAATTAGAAAGTACAGCCATGTTTTCGTAAAGCAGTGGTAAGTATGACCACCGAAATGCAACTGCCTATATTTACACCTGATGTTTTGATACGTAGTGGTAATAAATATATATTTATGTATCCAACATATCTATATATTATCTCCTAGCTCAGATGTTAGGAAAGAGTTATTACACTAATCTAATCCAGGTTATATTTTACATTTTAGTTCTTCAAATATATTTCCCACTAAGCCCCCGCTTGATTTTAATCAAAAGTCCTTGAGTATTACTCCGATAAAAATCCAAAATAGTACTTGCTAGTACTGTAAGATAAAGCAGCCATGACATGTTTTGCATAACCTTAATCATGCATATCTTTATCATGAGCAAGTCTATCGCAGCCTAAGTATTATGGCAAGCTTAGCTAGTTATGAACATACACGTAACAACTTTTGCAGGACATTCAGGTCTGTCAGTTATAAGTCTGTGATTCGGAAAATCATCTAGTCTTACAAAGAAACGACGACACTTATATCCTATCAATAGATAAGTAAAATGTGAGTCACTGATCCTTAATCTTCATTAATTTAGTTCCTCTAAGAATATTATAATGCATTACTCGAGGAGTAAAGAAATTTCAATTTTAGAATACGGAAACCATCGAGACAGTGCTCAATAACTACCTATACACCGTTCTTATTGCTTTACATAATATGTCGTCTTAACGATCAAACTCCTATTTAGCATATCTCAACGAACTCGTATCCAACACTTAAAATAACCAATTCAATCCAACCACTTAAACATTCCTACATCTTTCACCAATTCAAAAAAAGGAATTCTCGACTCGAATAAAAACGATAAAATATCATTATACAACAACTAATAAATTTCCACACGCATAATTATATATAATATAGGTTTATACCTGATGGAAGTCACCAGAGCCAGAACCAGCAGAACTACCAGAAGTATTACTAACACGAACAGGCACACACTCGAGAATTCTCCGGAGCTTGATTTCGATATCTTCTTCTTCTGGTTTAGGAGCCGGTGGAGTGTACTCAACTATTGCGCTCGATGAGATCGCCGGAGGACGCGGTGGAAGCGCCGCCAGTTTCCTCTCCGGCGCCGGAACAAGCTGCATTTCCATAGCCGTGGGGGGTTTAGATGACGACATTATAAAACCCTAGGAGTGGAACTTGATTGCTTTGTTTAATTGTTTTCAATTGAAGAAGGTATAGATGATTTGGGGAAACTTAACCTAATTGTTTTCAAGTCATGACTACTGGTTTGTGTTTATAAATTTTTTAAAAATCGAATTGTATATTTAATTTTTTAGATTGTTAAAATTTTGTTTTTAGTTCGATATCCAAAATTTTAATATCTGCTATAATCAAATTGGAAACTGAATTATGTGATCCTATTCAATAGTGTATAATTTATTTAAATATTTGCGAATAAAATTATTTCGTTATTCGTAATTTGATTTATTTTGTCAAGAGTTAGGAATTTTGTTTAAAATTAAAGGAGAAAATATAAAAAGTCAAATACTTGTTTGATAATAATTTTGATGTATACATATTTTGTGATATAATATTACCAAAAATATTGTGAGAATATTTAATAATAAAATATATAGTTATTTTTCACAAAAATTAAAAACAATTTTTTTCAAATTAATGAGATTACGTTAATATTTCTATTACGGTTCACTTTCTTAACAAGCAATTGATTCGTTTCATCAGTTCATTATAACTTTTCGCGTATAGTCTTAGATAGGGAAAATTTGTGTAAATTCAGAGATCATATTGTATTCATGTTTCTTATTGTTGTTTTGTTCTACACTTTGTTTTATCTGTCAAAAATTATAACACATAGATGATTATCAACAATCGCTTTTCAGTATCAGCTTCCTTCTTATATATACAAGAAAATCAATGTTTTACTAGAAAGCATACGCGATTGTGCGGAAAAAATAAAATTTGAAAAAATATTTTTGATCCAAAATTGCTTTTAGAGAACAAACCCGTACTTTCAAAAAATTATTCCCCTTTATACCAAAGTAGTCACATGTTTCACTATAAAAATTTCTTCAAAAAATAATTTTTCAATTTTTATTAAAAGTAACCACATGTTTAAAATTGTTTTTCGGAAAAATGTCAATAATTATGAGGTTTTTGATAATGAAAGTGTCGCTAGCTTTAATATGCAGGAAGAGCAAGAAAAACAACTCATGATGCTATGCAGGAGCTGAAGCTCAATGGAATTTTTATTATACATTGAAGTAAATAAAGAAAACACAAACCGTAGTTCACAACTCACAAGTGACAGTGACAAACTGATAACACAGGCCTTGTTCTGTTACATTTACATATATAACTGGGCTGGCTTTTATATATCTTAATCAAGTTTGCTTCCAGCAACATCTACAACGAATCGGTACCTGATATCGTTCTTCTCCAACCTCTTAAAAGCTGTGTTTATACAGCTTTTAAGTAACTTATAAATAGAAAAATGTATGTATTTTTCAACTTATAAATTAAGTCAAACGGTACCGCAACCATAACAGTAGTACACAAATCAAGTTTTACTTGTCAAAATACAAAATCATAAAGTGATCCCTTAGATAATAGTAATAATTCACTTCTTTTTCCGTACAACAAAGAACAATATTAAAAGAACCCAGTTATAAATATATATATCATTTTAATGTTTCTTTGGTCTGGAAAATATTTAAAAAGTCCAAACCTATCCATATTTCTTCCCTTCTTGAGATTACACTACTGACTACTCACAAGTCACAATTGATCTGTCTTTCTTTCTTTATATTTTTTCTATGGTGGCACAAGCTTTGCCGAGTATTATCCCGACTTTGCAACAAAATGGCCAGATTTTTCTATCGAGATGGCTATTTTATGAAAAGCACCAGAAGAGTATGATGATAACTGAATCAAGTTTATATATTGAATCGTCGAAATTAAGAGTTAAATGAAGCTTCTTATAGTTTTTGAATAGTATCGAACCATGTTCATCAAATATAGACACATAAAGCTTGTTAAAATCATCCTGACATTTTCAAATTTCAATAAATAAACCTGGCAAAACGAAGCTGATGGCACACCAGCATTCCACAACATCAAAATCTAGTGTTCAAGTTCTATCTTCTTTGTAAGATATATAAAGAAAATTAAATGAATACCTTCGAAAGGAACTTTGAACAATCAATTTAATATATCTCAAGAATTCAAGATATCCCAACTTCTTTGCATGTGATAAGGAAGAGGAGCATCCAATTTCAGGCTTTCGAGATTTGCAAGATTACGAGGTGAACATCTTTGGGCGCGATCTATAGCAAGAGACACATTTGGTAACGTCATCTCCTTGCAATGTAGATGTAGCTTCGGCCGCTTATCGGATACACTTCCGTGCTCCAAATCGAGACCAAATGGTAATTTCTTCCCCTTGAGAAGCTTTTCGTCCAGGTTTTCTTCTAGATCAGAGAAAGGGAAATATTTCCGATGAGCTTGCCAACCATACTTGTAGTCTCCAACAATTGGAGTCCCCAACACCTCAGCACAGTGAACACGGAGCTTATTACCAGCAGAGGAGGAGGAGAGTGAGTCATAAAATATGATAGATATTCCGGCTTTTATATTAAGAAGTCATGACAACATACAGAGAACATAATTGTAAATGCTACCTGATGCTTTCGACCGGTGCGAGGGCATAACTCCAACCATGTGTAACCTGCAGGTTTGCCAAAGTATCAAAAGCATAAATTTGCAATTATAAAGACAAATCCACGGCAAGATTTTCTAATTTTGGTTTTCCAGCTTTTAAAACATCCATTGACCAAAAAATGTTGAATGAGATAAAAGGGACCAGTAGCTACATCTAAAATTTCTTTCAGGATTTTACAATCGGCATCATTGTCATTTCATCCATCAAAGGTTGAAGGGATATCAGGGCAAGCAGGAATCTGTGAAAACGAACATATATATTGGAATATTTTGATTTGCAATTATGTTGGTACACAGGGTTTCAACAGCTAGATCACTTGCAACTCTGCCACTTATATCTGTTAGTTTGTTAGTTCCAGAATTAGAGCAAGTAGCATGGCTCAAAGCAAACCATGGCTAGAAGATCTAATGACCCGATACTCTGTTATAGCATGCTGAGACGGCATACTATCTGCATTATCAACGACTGTGATCCGCTCAGATTTACCATCATCCATAACCACCTAAATATAAGAGAATTTCAAGTCAATGTCCGAAAACAGATACTTTTAACATTGGAACACAATGAAACAAGTACATTATTCCTGGCACAATGCAATAACCTTTTTTTTATTTGATACAGTTTTCATAACTTCACATTCCTTTTTAGAAATCGGAGTGAAGCAATTGTTATTCAATATAAGTCTAAACGCTTCACAACTGTATGGACTATCATAAGATAAGCCAAGTGATATCAACATATCTGACATCTAAACTCTTAAGTAATTGTCCGCTCATAAGTAGACCTTCACAATCTTAGATGTCGTCATGTAGTTATTGTGTGCTCTCTGAGAGAAAATGATTAAAAAGTTTTTACTTTTTATAATGTATAACATGGTCTTAAGGATTTGATCGGAATAAAGATAATCTGACCTTCCCCAAGGGCAGTGATATATTTCCTTGTTGACGCCTTGGAGATCCAAAGACAAGTGCCCAATACTTCCTCTGCAGTATCTCCTTTTTCTCCTCCAAACCCTTGAGAAAATATATTTTTAAAAACACATACACCAACTCTACAGGAAAAAAACGCATCACACACACACACATTACTATAACAAAACAAACAAAAGGAAAAGTAGATTATACACCTCAGTTGAAGCTCCAAAAGTCTTCTCACGGAAGATTGAATGCAAAATGGTAGTACTCAATTGTGTCCTCCCCATCACCAAAATACCACTACTATCTCTATCAAGTCTATGCACCTAATAACCGCCAAGCTTGTCCATGTCAAGATAAGCAAACATGAAATTAGCACTAGACAGGAACATCTTCAACAAGTGAGGTGAAACTACAACCTTAAAGATGTACTGAGTTCTACATCTTTCATATCGGATGGATAACTGGTAACTACATGCTACAAAATTAAATGAAGAAAAATAAACTGGGAAGGACAGGTACTAAAACTTGAGGAAGTAACACCCTTTTCGACCTTAAATAAATGATACTTGTGATGTTATGCAAACCCTATGTTTTGTTAACATTTTATTTCTTTGTTTTTACCAGTTATAGTCTTCCTGTAATAGCACAATCCATAGAGCTATGACAAGTTTTATTCTTGCAACATCTGGTAAAATTTAGTTACATGGAAGTTAACATTTTCTTTTTCTGAGTATATGATGAATATTTTCAAAATTCTCAGTCAGAATTGTGAATAATTTATGTTACTTGACAATCCTGGTAGCTTTTTTTAATTAGGATTCAAGTTTCAGTGTACAACTGGGTCATCATTTATTATTTACAAAAACACCACATGCATATGCAGAATTTAAGAAGTTTCCAGTAGTTTTCCTTGATTTCATGTTTCTTCATTCATTTAATAGTTTTATGTTTGACAACCAAACAAGGGAGAGATAGTAACATCAACTTTCCTATCTGTCAAATTTGCCTCTTTTAATATATATCTTCCACTCCTGGAATTTTTTTTTTCTGAAGAGAATTGTGATCTAACACAAGATTAGAAGAAGGGTTTTGTCTAGAGTCTAGAGATGCAGTTCGGTAGGATAGATGATGGGTGCGAAAGGTTTCGGATAGATTCAGCGTCCCAAAGGTGAAGATCAGCGAAATCAGGGCTTATTAAAAACTTAATAAATGAGTATTAATAAAAACTTAAAATTGCCAAATGAATATTAATAGGTGAAGATCATATAATAACTTATTTAATGAACATGGAATTTAAAAACTAACATAAACCATTAAATTGCCAAATGAAACTCTAAAACTGACTTGATGAAGAAACAAGAAATATAATAACAGTTGGGTAATTTTATGAAGGTAGTTATTATATGAATTCTATTACAGCCCCTTCTTCATGTAACCCTAAAAAAACTAATTAAAAAAAGAGTGTTTCTACTCACCAGCCTCGGTGATTCTGAGCTATCATGCTTCAGATAAGTATTGGCCAGTTCATCCAGACTTCTCTTTATGCCAACACCACCCTGTAAAATGGAGATTTGATCCAGTTGAAAACTTTGATGGCAACAAAATAACAAAACACAAATAATGTCATGTCCAAATATGAGTACATCTTACTTGAACAGGCATTCCGTGGGGTTTATTGACAACAATGATGGCTGAATCCTGCAAAGTGTTTGAAAAAATGAGGTATGCACTGTCAAATATGAACAGAACAATGACGAAAAACTTTCTAAATTTCTGAAATACATCAAGACCTTGTAGAATTCAAGGCTCTGAACAAACTTCTGTTCTTCCGCATTGTAACGGCACTCAATCTTCTCAGTGTTCTCAGTTTTTTCAGAAGGTAACTCTTCGACAGTGTTAGGAAGAAATATCCTATCTCCATATTGCATAGCATCCTTGGCTCCCACCTTCCACATTATTAAAAATAGAACAAAAAACAGAATCAACACAACCAAAGGTAATTAATAAAAAAATTACATGCTACTCAGTCTGTTTTATTAGGTGATAATATTAAAAAAATACCCGTTTGATTCGACGTTCTTGAGCTACAAAACCCACACCTGAACTCGAGACATCGATAGATTCCCTCCGAACCTATTTCAAGTAAATAGGCCAAAACTTAGGCTCTACAAATCCACCATTACAATTAAAAAGATTGAACTTAAACAAACTATTCAACTTCAATTAAACTTGTAAAATAAAAAGTCCCTAACTACAAATACGTGACGGTTCCTAAATTATTTTCAGTTGCATTCAATCAAGTTCAACAAACCGTAAATAGAAGCTAAACATACAAATAGAAACACGAAATATGATAAAATCACAATTATAAAGACTTAACATTTATTTAAATTACGAAAACTAATCGACAACCTGCCTCAATCGAAACAGCTTCTGCACGAGAGACCTAGGCAGCTGAGGGCAGCACTTCATAATCCACTTAAGCGCCGTCGTTTCGGGTGAGTTCCTCCCATAAATCTCCTTTCCCAATGCAGCACCATCAATAGTATCAGTGTATGGCGGTAAAGTTAACCACTTTCCTTCAGTTTTCCGGTCCGTCACGGTTGCGACGGTCGTGTAATGAGTCCAGAGTTCGTGAATATGGGGAGATGGTGATGTGGCGCGGCGGGAGATGGTGGTTGATATCGACGGCCGGAGAAAGAGTCGCCGGAGAAACGATTGCCCGGCCATTTTAAACTAATTTTAGGGTTTAATAAAGATGGGACGGGGTTAAATTAGGGTTTAATCGCGTAACACGAAAATTGTGCAAATCACTAAATCATTAAACCATTAATTGTATCATTAATTATATGAACATGTGCTTTGTATAAATCATACTATTTGTGCGAAGCATGATTTTACAATCACTAAATTTTTAAAAATATATAATATATTTAGTTTTTATAGATTTTTATATAAAATGTAATATAGGCAAAAGAATAATATATTATAATACTTGTGAGATTTAATTAATGAGCTGCGATTTTAGTTTAACATTTTAAAGTGATGAAAATGAGAAGTATAAGTAAATTTTAATTATATTATATAAAAATGATATTGTAGATAGGATTTTAAATATATGTATATTAAATTTAATCTATAATTTAAATATAATATATTATAACTCAAGCACCCCAATTTAAAACGGAATGTTTCATTCTTTCTAACACTCATTTTCTATCCAATTCTTATCTGTGAAATTTTGAGCTCATTCATTTTTATTAAAAATTTTATTCGTGAAATTTTGAGCTCATTCATTTTTATTGAGATCTCATATATTACCTCCATTATTTTCCTTTTATTTTTATTCATTGCATTCCATACCATTCCTAATCAAATACAATATTAATAGATTATACAACAATGCAACCATATTTAACTAGTGACAACTTTTGTACATTAATTAATTAAGAAACAACACCATTAATAGATATACACATAGATATCCTAATTCATATATACACTATACAACGAGCAAGAAATAAATATATAGTTATTGTGTTATAATTGATCATATTTATAAATGTGTGAAAGACATTATTCTCTTTTGTGTCTTCAATGTTTAGGGCTTGGTCCCCATTGCTTACTTTTCACCGATAACATCTTCACCGTCTTCTGATTTGACTCGCTGGCCCACCTTACTTTCAACACGTGTTGATATCTTGGAGTCCTTGTGTCTTACATTTTTAGGGCTTGATCCATCTTTTGGAATAGATTTGCCCTTGTGTCCTTTATCTTTAGGACTTGGCCCTGCATACTTACTTTCATGAAAAGTTGGATTATTTATTTTACCATCTATCGTTGGAATATCGTTGCCCTTGTGTCCTTTATCTTTAGGACTTGCCCCGGATTCTTCATTGCTCACCATAAAGCGGGGAAAAATATTTTTCGCTTCAACAAATGAAGATTTGTGAATCAAGAGAAGAGAAACGAGAAAAAAACAAACGAATAATTTGCTCTTAGTTGATGCCATGTTTAACAAATTCGAGACTTGTAGTTAATTTACAAATGATGTTGTACGTGAGAATATATAAGATTTCTTGTATATACTGTTATAGATTAATTTGCAATTTTTTACGGACATGCTTGATTATGTAAACACTAGTTATATTTAGAAAGATAACCAAAGGCCTAAACTTCACTGTTGCTCATAGACATTAGTTAATTTAGGTATATACACACAACATATTTAGAAAGTTGATTGATTGGGTGAGAATTTTATAACGATATTAATACGCTAGTACATTATGGGAATTGGGAACCAAAGTTAAGTTAAAATGACTTGGCAAAAAAAAAAGTTAAGTTAAAATGTTGAAATACAGGACATAAGGAAACTATCTACTTGCAACTATATATCAAATCTACTGTATTACTTGAAATATAAATTAATACTCTTCCGTTTCTTTCCATTTTTTTCACATTTTTTATTTTGAAACATTCCAATTTTTTATATTTTAAAACTTTTTAAAATTAGTTAAGTGTTAAAAATTAAAAATCTATATGAATCAGACTCAATACTTCCTCGGGTAACACTCCGCTGCAAAGCGTGAGAAACGTGAAAACTTTTACTAAATTATGCAGAATCATAATAAAAAATAAAAAACAGTGCAAAATCATAATTTTATTTGCAAAATTATAATAAAAAATTCATCTAAACATTTTTTTTTGCATTTTTTATTACGATTCTACAAAATTTAATAAAAGTTTTCAAGATTTTCCTGGTAAAAAAATTTCTATCTGATTGTAAGCCATACTTCCTCACGTTTCCAATATATTATATTTATGGGTCTTTCTGGTGTATGTTCACGGGCACACATTAGTCACTTGCGCATTTTTACGAGGTGACTTCTTTTGATTAGTGGGATTTTTTGTGTATACAGGAGTCCATTATCAATTTCTTATAGGAGAATAGCTCCTTCCATCCTGAGTAAATTAAATCAGTGTAAATACCTTTTTTATCCTTACAAGTCTCACCCCATGCCTGCTTACAACCCTATCATTCAGTATAAATTAGTTTAGCTTCCTTTTTTGCCCTTGCAAGCCGCAGGCCATGCCTGCTTACAACCCGATTTTCCAGTGCGCGGTCCAGATAACCAGGCTTATTCCCCTGTTGACTATTGCCCTCTTCGTTCCCTACTGCCACTTCATCCGTCCAAGAAGATTATTTGAATGAATCAGTGAAAAAAAATAATTAAAAAAAAAAAAATTATATCCCTTTGATTGGCTTGGCTTAAAAAATCTTGTTGATGCACTAAACTGCTTATTAGATTACAATCTCATGTTACATATATAAAATATAATAAGATCAAGAACGGCATACATGCTGTAAATACTATGGTAATATCACAGGAATTCAAGAACACTATTTTGGGAGAAACAAAGAGTCCGAGTGGCATAGGTGATGAACAGTCTATAGTGTAACAAACTTGATATAAAAATATTTCCATTTTGGTTTTCTATCTTCTCTTATATTGGTAACATAATATAGTTTTGACTGCTTTTGATAATTGCGGAGATGACATTAAAAAAATCATATCATTTGGTAATTGATTTTGTAATTTTTACTTAAATGGAGACAATAGTCATTCTAAAGAATCTTTTTTTCCCAAATGGAGTTGCATTGTCCAAAAATAAAGATTTTCTCATTTTGTTGACCCTGTATTAAATACGACGGTCTGGTGTGACAGTTAAGTTAAGCGAGAATGGTGAAATAATACAAATATTTGATAACAAACTTGGTAAGTTGTGGAAAAACGATGGATCACCTTAAGTTCTTACTTATTCAGTTTACAATCCTTCTCTTCTCTATGTTTTCTATTTATTCACCTCCCGCCTAAAACATATACATATCATTTAACTAGCATTCAAATATGAGAATTCACTCGAGTCTCGTGCCTTGCACGGGCTCTAATGCTAATTTATCATTAATAAGTAGAAGCTAATTAAAATTTGACAACTCATCATTTTCCATTGTGCATACTTGGGCGCACCCTACAAAAACCGTATATTTATTTTGTAACATGTGAGCATCTGTTTTTGTACTTTCTGAATATTCACGTGTGTTTTGTTTTGTAACAATAATTCATACTGTATGCGTATCACGTTGCATATTTACTCATATCATCGCTAAAGGCCAAAAGCATTTATTTACCAGTCTGCACCACACCTTGTAGTCACGGTTTCTCTGGTTGTGATCGTTGCACCGGAGACAATGAATTTTTTCTCTGGATAACAATGCAAGATTACTATAAATTTTTATACGAGTCCGGATTTTTTACTAACGTATGTCGCATGATATGGTAGTATAATATAACAACTATTTTTTATGTGAATTCTACCCTCCCCGTGGCCAAAAGTCATGACCTCGAATTCTCATTTTAAATCTATCGCATACTTAATTACGAATCTAAAACATTGAAAAAGTGTAAGGTACTTCGAAAACTAATACTAACTATAAACAATGTAATCTTGTTTAAAACTGCAATGTTATTTCTATTCTTTAAAAGCAGGAATTTAGCACGTGTTTGTGAGATAATTATGCAATCTTGTTTTGACATGCGCATATGTTATAACTTATAGTACCATTTTATTCTTAACATTTTTTAAAAAAATGACAAACACAATATGAAAATGTTAATAATCAAATGGGACGAGGGAGTACCATTAACAGTAAACTATCGGTGCCCTAACCGAAGCCGATGAATTATATTAGTAGGATTCAGGACCATCCCTCTGATAAAAGTTTTAAAATTTTTATTACCTTGTGCATTATCATTAGCCACTCATTTTCTTGTTCAGCACCAACCACTTCCCTTATATATGCACAATGCCACCATTTGCATTTGGTAGATTCTTCATTCTTTATATCTTAGTTCCAGTTATCTAACAAGTGTACATTGAGCATGGGGTTCCTATTTGAGCCCCGAAGTTCAAGGACTAGTGTTGTAGCTATCATGTTTTCGTTTTCTTGGTTGTTGATTTTTCTAGTTCAGTCATCAGTTGCACGCGTGATTGAGCTGAAATGGGAAGTGGAATACAAGCATTGGTCTCCAGATTGCATTGAGAGTGTAGTTATGACGATTAATGGAACGTTTCCTGGTCCAACCATTGAGGCTACTGCTGGTGATACCGTAAATATTGCACTAACAAACCATCTTCACACCGAAGGTGTAGTCATCCACTGGCACGGTATCACCCAGGTCTGTTTCATTAATTTCTTACTTAGGCAATACTGTTTTGGTTTTCGGTGTTTATGTGTTCAGCTAGGTTATGTTCAATGCCAGTACTTTGCGCATTTTGGTAATCTATTTAAAGTAGATGCAAGACGTAAAAGCATTTATTTATATCCTTGCTAATTTTTGCAAAATATTGGGGAGGCAATTATTTTTAATTAGTTATGTAATGTACGCAATATTGTAGGCAATTTTCTGAGTTGAGCATGTTAGATATCGTATATGATTTAATTAAGACCTCCTTTCTCGCAAGTTAACAATGACGAGGTTAATGAATTTCTTTTTTTGGTATATAGAAAGGAACGCCATGGGCTGATGGAACTGCGTCCATTTCTCAGTGTGCTATAAACGCTGGGGAAACCTTTGTGTACAGTTTTACTGTTGAAAAGGTAACAGGTCATTTGTTTATTCCCTTCCTCTCACAGTCTCACTTGAAATTGATGAAAGGAAATGTAAAACATCACATACACATGTAAGTTATCTTTCCAGTTGGGAATCATTTCAAGATATACTGTTGCTTGTTTGTAGGCCGGAACATTCTTTTATCACGGGCACTATGGAATGCAAAGATCAGCCGGTTTGTATGGATCTCTTATAGTGCACGAAGCTGAACCACTTCGACAACCATTTAAATACGATGATGAGTTTAATCTTTTGTTGAGTGACTGGTGGCATCAGAATGTTCATACACAAGAGGTTGATCTTTCAGGAGTACCACTTGTCTTTATAGGCGAAGCTCAGGTAATTGTTTCCGGAGTTATGAATAATTGATACAGCAAATAAAACAGTGAATGTAACAAGATTAATTATTTACAGTTTTAATACTTATCTTAAGCTGCAAAAGTACTGTTAACAATTTGAGATGCACTTGTGCAGTTTAAGAAATTGTTATAGTTTCACTCGTGTAATACATGTTACAATGCTTTGTAGGCTATACTCATTAATGGAAAAGGTCAGTACAATTGTTCAATAGCTGCACATTTTGATAAGTCTTCCAACATCTGCAATTTCACGGAGAAAGAGCAATGTAAGCCAGAGGTTCTCCAGGTGAAACCAAACAAGAAATATCGGATAAGGATAGCTAGTACTACTGCATTGGCTTCGCTCAATTTCATGATTCAGGTAATTCAAAGCATCTGGGCCATTTAACTTCTTTTATTTGAAACAACTTACTTTTCTATATATTAACATAAAAAAACGACAATGTTTTGTTCCTCTGCAAATATTTTTCACCTGATGTTATAATTAAACCAACCTCACTTGTCTGCTGCTTATTCCCAACTTAAGTGTCTAGGCAAAGTATAAACTGGGCCACTTAACTGAGTGCAGATGTAAACTATTGCCCAACCTGAATCTGTCTGATTAATTTTTTTTTTTGCTTGTTTACGCGGCTGTAGGGTCACAAGCTGGAAGTGGTGGAGGCAGATGGAAACTATGTGAAGCCATTTCTAGTGGATGATCTTGACATTTACTCCGGAGAAAGCTATTCAGTTTTGCTGAATACTAATCAAGGCCCCCCCTCCGGAAACTATTGGATATCAATAGGTGTGAGAGGCAGAAAACCTGCCAATCCTCCAACCCCTCCAGCTTTAGCAATTCTAAATTACTACCCAATGACCCCATTGTCAAAGCACCCAAGTTCAGCTCCTCCAGTTCATCCTGTTTGGGATAATTACACCCACAGCAAGTTATTTTCAAATCAAATTAAAGCAATAGCTGGCCCAAAATCGAAAGATCTTAACTATAAACCCCCTCCACTTAAACAAGACCGGAGAATTGTGCTTCTCAACACACAAAACAAAATAAACAAGAACATAAAGTGGACGATCAACAACATTTCCTTAACGTTGCCAAGCACACCCTACTTGGGGGCAATCAAATATGGTTTAGACAATGCGTTCACTCAAGAGAGTCCTCCGGATCATTACAATAGTCCTCATTACAACATCGATGAGCCACCACCGCTGGATACAAGGGCAATGTACAGCAATGCAGTCTATAAGCTTCCATCCAATAAGGTGATCGACGTGATTCTTCAAAACGCCAACATGTTGACTAAAGACCACAGCGAGATACACCCTTGGCATTTGCATGGCCATGATTTTTGGGTGTTGGGATACGGAGAAGGGAAGTTTAGTGATGCAAATGAGACTCTGTTTAACACAGTTGATCCACCGTTAAGGAACACTGTGGTAGTTTATCCTTATGGTTGGACTGCATTACGATTCGAAACTGATAATCCAGGTGTGTGGGCTTTTCATTGTCATATTGAACCACATTTGCATATGGGTATGGGTGTTACACAGCCTTGTTGAGGGCTTAATTTTATGGTATGGTAAACAACTTGCCTTGTACCACTCTATTTTAGTGTTATAATGCCAAACTCCCGGGTTCATTTCCAGCAAATGTTTCTTTTCGTATTTTAACCATTATACATTGTTTTCTTTGCAGGGGAGGTTTAAAACCGTCATTTGCTTCTCCTTATAAGTTTCTATTTTTATTTATTTTTGAATAATTAGACTTATAATCTTACAAATTAGTATCTAAATTCTCGGTATGATATGAGTCAGAATCGAACAACTCCAAAAGGATAGACCATTATCGACCCTGATTAATCAATGATATTTTAATAAACTGAAATCCAAGACCTCTGTCACAATTATTATTATTATTTTTATAAAACATCTCAAATATTATTTGTGAAAAATATAAATAAGATAAAAGAAATATGTATTGTATTAATAAAGTAAGATTAACTTTGCTCACATTGACCAATGACTACCTAACTTTTACTGTTTGATTTAAGCTAGATTCGGTTTAGTACTTGCGTCTCCCACTGCGACAAGTAATTTAACTCTCCATTCTCCCTTTCGATCAAAAATTTATTTGACAAATATATATTCTCGTTTTCTTCTATTACTAGCTTGCTTGCTTATTAACCATTCGGCCACGTTTCTTTATATGCTACTGTTTTGAATAATTTCAAAATTGTTTAACCACATTCCACGTATCGTAGTCTATAAAGCTAGTCATCACATGAAGATAACATTGATAACAAGTATGCTTATATATATATTGTGTGTATGAATAAACCACCTTGTTTTGACAAGTCAAGCATGCATGCGTGCTATAGCTGATGAACTTCGTAAATATATCTTTCAAGTTTGCGACAACACCGAATGAATAAATATTGTGTGCATCAATTAAAAACCAAGTTCAACATTTCCATAATGCTATCAACACAAATATACGTGATACGAAACATGTACACACTCCTTACATTCCTCCTAGTTCATAAAACTAAACTATACATTATCAATGGTGATATTAATTTGCTTTTCACGTACTAATGTCCGATACCCGGGCTTGGACCCGATTGATCGATATTTCTAACTGTTGGTAGAACTTTGTATTTTTTGTGTCCTACACCTCTAGG
Organism: Oenanthe sinensis; assembly: GCA_028671895.1. Lineage (NCBI taxonomy): Eukaryota > Viridiplantae > Streptophyta > Magnoliopsida > Apiales > Apiaceae > Oenanthe > Oenanthe sinensis. The sequence continues at coordinate 20,408,526 of CM053795.1, forward strand.
ACTTGGACCCGATTGAGCAACTGTTGGTAGAACTTTGTATTTTTTGTGTCCTACACCTCTAGGACTTGGACTCGATTGAGCAATCGCACCAATGGTCAAGCTCGTCGAAGGGGAAAACGCCTTCGACAACATCGAATCATCCAAAGGTCGACTTAAATATTTTGGTAAGAAAAAAACCGAAAATATAAGAAAATAGTTGATGAAAAATATGGCCCTGATTGATGCCATGTCGAACAAATGACAAAGTTGTAGTAAGCTAGCTAGTTAGGGAACACTTTGATTCGTGGTAAAGTGATAATAGGAGGCTTGTACTATAGTTTAGGATATTTGAAATGTTTTAATTATACCTATTAGCATACCTATTTATATACACACAATCTATCAAGAAAGTTGACCAATGACCTAAACTTTACTATTTAAATCAATTGAGTGTGAGAATTTTATTCCAATGTTAATAGATTCGCAGCCACACTTTAGTTTCGAAGGATAATTTTTATACGTGTCATAAAAAAATTTGGTCTCGAAATAATGTTAGTATAAAATATTTTTGATGTGAATAGAGGGAACATTTGAATAAATTCAATATTCTTCAATTTAAATTGTAATTAAATCCCTATTTAGGGTACTTTTCTCTTTTATAAAAGTGACATAAAAATCAAAGATAATGATGTCTAACAGTGATGCCTGTGAGAAAATATGCATGCATATGTTCGGCAAGGTCGACGTGAGAATGAACCAGAGATGTAGACAAATTTGTTGGTTGCAATTTCATCAGCCTGAACGATCAAACACAATATGCGAAGTGGCCAAACCCACTTAATCTGGGTTTAATCACAACCTCTAATAAAAATGAATATATATACACCGAATCTTGTTGTATTTTTTCGTGAAAGCCTTGTTTTTTTCGACTCTGCTCTTCATTCTTCATTTTCTTTTAACTATGTGTAACTATAGAAACGCATATTAAACAAAATATATCGACGATAGTTCAACACCATGTGCTAGTCTAATTTGTTCATTTCATTCTTCTTGAAGTACAATGGATGAGTCTATCATACAGGAACACAACATATGTACTATTGAATATATGGACATTTATATATAAACTGTGGCATAAAGGTGATAATCATGAACTTGCACTCCCATGATTTCCATATGACCTGAAAAATGCGATCATGTTATCATAAACATTTCTCTTTGCATATGTACTTAAGAGAAAGTCTATGTGACCATAATTTTCCAAGTAAAGCGTATCTGGTGTCGATTGCAATTCTTTGATAGTGCGCTGTACATCCTTCACGTCTGCTAAAGCATCATTTCCTCCGTAGCCCATCCAAATTGGAAGTGAAGAAGGAATATGACTTAGATCGAAATTTGGGGGTTTAAGTTGACCGTAAAGCTTCAAGTTCTTAATCAGTCCGTAGTCATATTTCGCGAAAGTACCTTTACGTATCACTGTCAAGAAAAAAGAAAAAACCAACTAGATATAAGTAGCAGAAAAAGGGTGAAGAACCAGCATTTTCAATTGTTATCCTCTCTTTTACTTCAAAAGTTTGAGGCGGCTGAGAGTTCTTCCCATTGCCAGGAAAATCTACTTGTCGAAAGAAATGTAAGGGGCTAAAACAGAGATTTAACCATACAAGAGTAGACCAAATTTATTATTTTAAAAAGAACTTCTAGACGACCAGGCCATGTATCATAAATCATATGTAACAAAGATGATAAATACATTACCAAAGAAACATCTGCAGTGAAAAATTCAATTATCACTGAAACAACTTCAATATCAATTTGCATGGAAAGAATGATCACAGAATATCACTTCCAACATGACTACACTTAATTTGTCCAAACTGAACTCCTGACTCCTGTATATCGGAACTAATTCATACAAATGAAACCAAACATGCCCATATGTCCCCCTCAAAAGTAGGGTTAGCGGAGGGACATATGTAAACAAACTACCATCTAGGTAGTAAGATGTTAAATAAGATTACCGACACTTTTTTATGTTTTGAAGATTTGAAATTTTTTGAGAAGCTACAGAAAGACATCGAAAGACCAAAGACGGTGTGAATGGTAAGATGAAAATAAGGGAAAGCATATGACATGGCATAGCACGAAACAACATAAAAGCACCAAAGCAGCTAAGAAAGAAAGTACAATGTGAATGTTTGAAAATACTAGCTAACGACCACATAACACACTCATACAGCCCCCAACCCATGCTGAACCCTCCCAATCCCTCAACCCCCAACTCATCAGGATGACTATCAAACCCTACTAACCTAATCCATTGACACCCAGAAGTAAGCCAAATGTTTTCACTAAAAGCATAAACAAAGATGACCAAAAAAATTGCTATTTTCTGGTAACCAGAAAACACTGTTGTATAGTCATATTTAATTCCTTTGGCCATTTATAGTCAACAACCAGTATACGGATATATATTCAGAAAAGCATAAAAGGGTGGCAACCGTTGTGTAGCTTTATGAAGGATAATTTCAATGATGGCAGGAAAAGAAAATAATTTCTGAATCTAATTCAGTAGTTTGCCAGCTTGGGGAGTGCTTTTAAGAGTAACACATATGCTAGAAAGTCTTAGGAGTTGGAAGCATACTTTGGAAAAGATGCTGCATATTCTTTGCTGATGACGGGTGAGGTTCATTTTCAAGATAGAAGTCCACCCGAGAGTCGTTAAAGCAGCAGTTCTTCCCTGGAAAACAATTGAGTTGGTAAAGTAAATTTAAGAATTTGTGACCAAAACAAATTAGCTAAACACAAAACATTCATGCAAGATATTTGATCACGAGTAGCAACTAGCAAGTTATTTAAAAATATATATATTAGCAAAAAGACCTGAGTGTTTTTTTTTTGCTAAGCAAATAATTTTATAAACTCAACAAGAAAAACATCAATAACCCGGAAAATCCAGAGAAAAAGCGAAACATGCTTCTACTCTTTAGGCAGTAAACAACCAAACTTCTAGAATTACATACTAAAGCAATACAAAGAAAGCACTAACAGAATATAAAAGATACTAATCTAGCAAATCCACAACAAAAGAGATGGAAACTTGATGCTGTTAGGTTACCAATTTAATTTATATCAAAATAAAGCGGACACCAGATGTATACCTAAAAGGGCCTCCCATTTGCAACCATAATTTTTATATAAAGATATAATTTCGACTTAGCGATAAAATATAAATTAGCAAGGCTAAGGAAGATAATAATAAATAGTGAATAGAATAAATACAAAGAGTCAAGTGTATTATCTACAACTGAAAAAACTAGACCTCGGTTGTAAAATCATATCAGCGACATGTTAAGTACAAATTGCTTTCAAATCTGACCTCTTTAATAATAAGCCTGATTATGTATATTATGCGTAAACAGACATGGTTGATAAGAGATGAATCCTCTTTTATTCATGGAGATTATAATTATGGCAACCAATCTCCACTATTCGATAGATACATTGAACAACAGGACTTTGCCTTTAAAAGACTGCAGATTTTCTGCTATGTAAGCTGAGTGAGTACACAATAACACATCAGGACATGTCTGCCTACATCGGGTAAAGTTGCTTATAGTGATCTCCATAACTTCAGAAAAAAGAATGAAAACTGAACTGTACTGCATGTATAATAACATAATCTGGCCTTCAGAAACCTGCTATCTATTATAATTGTAAGTTAGTGATAGTCAGTTTTGAGAGAAAATTTACTCTACTAAAATAAAATTCGGTTAAAGTATGCCTGAAGGATTTTTACTCAATAACAGACTTTATTGCTTTATTCAATGCTATTGAGATTAAGAGTAACAAAAAGAACTAACCTGTGATGGAAGCTAGCAAGTCACCGCAGTCGACATTTGACTCGCACATCATATCCATGACTCTAGTGCCAAAATCACTGTATAGATTAATAAACAACAAGTTTACTTAAGTACCAACTAAGTTAGCCTGACAACTATATTCAAGCATATGTGAATATCTGACCTTTTAAAATTAAGTTGATGAATTCCTAGATCAACCATTATCTGAAAAGAGAGAATAATTGCATCAGCATTTCCAAGAAGGCAGAAACAATTTAACAGATACAAGAAATCTGCCTACCCCATCAAGATGCATAAGGACCAAATCACGAACAAAAGGAGAAGTGATATGATCCAAATATGATATAGGACATAGAAGGGCAGCAGCTGCCACCATTTTTACTATCTCTGGCTGAGTAAAGGCAGCTAAAGACATAATTGTTCCCTGTAAGTGTAAAACAAGCAAGTGTTAAAGTAGAACATAAAAATAAATGAAATATAAAGTGATCTGAGAAGATATTAAGACCTGTGAATGCCCAACCACAAATACTTTGGAATTTGTGATAGAATTCACATAATGGATCATCTCTGCAAGATCGAAAAGAGCCAATTCCTGCCAACTCCAGTCCCAGAAATCCTAATATCCAAACAGAGCAGAAGAATAAAACTACTAAACCAAACTTCCTTTTAACTCATGAAAACATCCATGAAGACATAATAACATGCAGATGTTCATAAAATGACAGATTAAATACATCCTACGTGCATCAAACAGCAGACACTAGAAGCCTGTGATTTCTCTTACTCCACTAATTCAATAGTGTCAGTCTAGTACAACTACATGCTTCAGAAATTTAAAAATTTGACAGAATGAAATGGTTGGTACACATTACTGTTAAAGAGAGAAATGACAAATGCTCAAGAGCTCTTGGATTATTCAAGAAGTAGAGCAAAATAATTGCATGTATTTGTACAATGCCAGTTGTTCAAAGTGTAAGAAAAGTTTTTTCTATTCTTCCATAATGTACTAACTGAGCTATATATCCCCCCCCCCGAGCCAAGTGGAAAAATATTCTCTTCAACGAAGGTATTATGACTGGATTCCATTCATTGAAGCCTTCAGCTCATTCGGGGAAAACCATACAAAATCTTACTATAAAAATAGATTTTCTGCAATGGGCGAAATCCTGACGAAGCAATGTCATAATGTAACATATATTGAGTTTTTTAATATGTGTATGTATATGCAAATATAATTTGTTCACCTATTAAGAAACAAAAACATATTAGAAATAAGTATAAGCTATTTCTATAATTGTACCTTATCTCCCACTGATAAAGTTACATGACCATGACTCCAGTGTGTCCCTCGAACATTTCCAACCCAAACATCAAAACCTTGATCAGCAAGAATGAAGCCTAATGATTCATCCGGGGAATTCAGGAACCAAGAATCACCACCCTACTTCAGTTCAAAACATTAAAATAATTCATGCGAGTAATTTAAGTCGAAATATGCAACTCCATATAATAAAAATGTGCACGCATGCTTACACATACACATCTCAGGTAGAATTTTAGCTTCCACTTGCTTCATTTCAGATGAATTTAGTCCATCACATACACGATTAACATTCTTCAAATTACAAATGGCATCAAAAAGAGGCCTTATATGGCTAAAGGATCATGCCAGTTGAAGTACAGCTAATTTTAATTCTTTTACTTAAATAAGTTGGCATAAAGAGAAACAACAGTCGAAGCTTTGCAGGTATTCTTGATGATGAGTTGTAGGGAAAAGATTAAACTTCTCTGAAGCAGTAATGTAGACTCCAAATTTCGACATGAGATTAGGTTTTCTGATCCAAGCCAGCAGTTCTATACTTTTTCCCCGACAGATGACGTCAGATGTTACGGAGACAAAAACTGATTTTTCTATTTCTAATTAATCGTTATGAGAATTAATTTTAACCATTATAACACGTGACTTCAAACTGCACATTTCCTTATTTTGAGGTTATTTACCGGCTACTGTGATCCAATCAGGAAATACAATAAACTAAAATGAATATTACGATATTTTGATTAGCGTGACTACGGAGCTCATAAAATATTCATATAAATATGACATCCAAAACAAATTCTACATTTTCATCAGTACAAAAACAGTAGCAAGGAAACATTACCATAAAGAGGCCGTGTAGAAGCAGAACGGGCGGACCTTTACGCCCTCTTAATTTTCTAATACTCGATGACACTCTCTGAAGCCCCAACAAATATCCATCTTCTGTTTTAGTCTGCAAAAGCATTCACAAATTTTGTTTCACCTAGTTGTTAATTAACACATTAACCAACAAACTCGAAAAATTCGATGCAACTTAAAATAAAATACATCATAAAGGTCCTTGTACTTTCTTTAAACTAGTACTATTCAACAATAACAATAATTTCCTCAATATTTTCTATGCTACTTATTTTTATTTGCAAACTTACGCGAAAACTGGTGAGAATAATTGTTAAATAAATAGAGTTAATAAAAATAAATATATTTAGAGAGAGAAATTACGGAATGTTCCGAGCAAGGGTAACCAGAAGGTTCGATGAGATGAGAACATAAACTAGTGGTCACCGTCGATCGGCTCCGGCAAGTTTTTGAAATTCCCGCCAAATCGCCGCCGTGTGTGAGTTTCGGACAGAGGGTAAAGATACAAAGCACCGCCGCCAGAAACGCCGGCGTAGTCATTTCTGCCGGAAAAGAAGGCCGGCGAACGGTTGGTGTGTCCGTTGGTCTTATCTGTTTTTTGCGAAGTTTGGGTAACTAGTAAAGTCAACAAATTCTATTTATATCATCTTTTATCCACGTCAGCTGCTACGAGAATCATACAAAATTATTGGAGTGCACGTACAAAATTATTGGAGTGCTCGTTTTAAGTCCGTTTTATATTAATAGTTCATTTTTAAAAAAATTAAAATAATTGTTCACTTTAATTTTTAATGTAAAACTTAATCTAGTTTATATTTTTAAAATGAACTATATTTCACATATTTCTAATTTATATTTTCAAAATTAACTTTATACCATATATTATATTCATTCAATACAATAAATATGAGTACAACTCATCAATAACAAGTTTTCTTAAAATTCATTATTTTTTAAAATTGGACTACTAATATGAAACGGAGGGAGTATTTTATTTTCACTTGTACTTATATGAATACAAGATACCTATCTATATCAGTATCATATATTGGTTCATAGCCTGATAATCGCTTGTCATGACTATTTATCCACACTTTTTTTTTCACGTATAACATAAATACGGAAAACTTTTGTGAATCCAAGGAATTAACTAGGGTTTTTTACTATCCGTGAAGAAAAGCGCGGACAGATGGTCAATTCTCACTTGTTATGGACCAAAAACCATCTATATTATATTACTAAAGTAGAGTGGGAAAAATTTGATTAATTAAATAATTATGTTAAGTTATATTATAACAATTAAATTTTTAATTAGAAATTGTGTTTGAAATTAAGTAGGAGACAAATATTATAATATAACAGTGAATTAGAAATTGTGTTTAGAGTTTGAGTAGGAGACAAATATTATGACCACACGACCGACTTTAATAATATAATATAGATATGAATCCCAGTTGTTAATAATCCATCGTTAGAAATCATTTAACTATTTCAACTATTTTATCATTCGACGATGAAGATTATAACAATATTTTAAACATTTCTCATATATTTTTCACGGAGTTTAAAACCTCTTCGAAATTTTTTAACGAAACAGCAAATATTAATAAAATATCATTAAAGTGGATAAACAGTGTTGAGTGTAGCATCTTACTAAAAAAAAAAGGGTTGAGTGTAGCATGCCCATATTAATTTATTAAAAACTTCAATAATATTGAAACAAATACCTAAAGACTGTATTTGGTTTATAATTAATGAGTCTGGTTATCAAAAATCGAAAAATTAAATATGTCAGTTTTAATGTTATTGTATAAAATTGAAACCTTTTATATGCTTAAATGAAACCATCTCATTTCCATTCAACACATTCCCATTTCCTCCGTTTTCATTCCTTATTCTCATTCACTTTCTCAATCCAAACACCCTCAACGAATCAAAGAATAATCAACGGTGAAAGATGAATTAGTTGAATTTTAAAAATATCGAATTGGTTGGGGACGATTGGCCGACAAGTTTTTAATCATGCATGCATGCAGCCGTCTTTCGCTTTCCAGGGGTATTAGAACCACGTTGTTCATGCCACTTCATTTCTTAATCTGACTGATTCAACCATGCTCACCTATATCTAAAACCCACCACATACTTCTAGCATCGATTCATCAGTGTCGATCAACGCTACTTATGGAGTCATCATCGAACGAGTTCAGACCATTAGATGAAAAGTACATAGTAGAATATATAAAAGCCACGCCAGCTCTGTGTTCACAGCTGGGGAATAAGCTTGATGACTTGAAAATCAAAGAAGTTGGTGATGGCAATCTTAATTTCGTGTTTATTGTTGTTAGCCCTTCCGCCTCCCTCGTCATCAAACAGGTAATAATTTGTTGCTCCTTGTACACAAACCTTATTATATCAAAATTATTAGTGTTAACGGAGGAAATTGGTGATAACAAATTTCGTAGAGTTGCCGGTGATGATTGATGATGATTTTAGGGCTGAAATTACTTAGGTTGAAGAGAGAATAACACACAAGGTTTTTTAGAGTTCTTGAATGTGAGTCGATAACCCTTACAATGTACCTACGCTCCTGCTCCTTTATATAGGAATCAAACCCAACGTAGTTCTCCTTGGAGAGCACGAAACCTAATAGGGTTAGATTTCATTCTCCAAAGTTGATTTGGTCCACCGCCTAGAATACACCGAAGCGAATACACCTGGTTTCGGGTTATCGAAACTCAGTTACATACATACGTACAAGAGATGTGGAGGTTAAGTGATCGGCCCGACATCGTCGCAAACCGACTTAGGCCTGATCCATCACCCCTATCGTAACCTTAATGGACTAACCCTCCAGAAATGTTATCCAAGACGAAGGAACTAGATACCCTAATTGGGCCTAAACCCAATTAGCCTGGATGGAACCTAGCTTTCATAAAAGTTATAATCAGCAAGTCTTTCAGAAAGTAATATACTTTAATCCCACATTGGGCGAGGTTGAATTCATATGAGCGAAGCCCAATCTATGAGTCCTTTGATAAATAAATTCCCAGGAAGAATGTCGGATGAGGTTGATCAACGATAATGCCTGAGCCCATATATATCAACCTAGCCAAACAACTCCAAATATGCTACCCAATGTCAGAGTCCATGTAACCAGGCGTGACCCTTAAATTTGGGCGATGCCCATATAACAGGTCTTCCATAATATAAATTTTCCGCAAAACAGACGAGGTCGAAGAACGATAACATTTAAACCCAAACACATTGGGCCCAGACCTAATAGCCCAAATCATGTCGTTCAGAATAAATGGCCGTGTATTGGGCGAGACCCCTTTACTGTGAGCGAGGTTGCCCAAAATAGGAGAAGACATATTTTGCCTTTATTAGCATGCTTAGTGATTATGATCATGGCATAGTTAGAGTAATTTCTTATGGTATAGCACTTAGTTAAACTTGTATAATTAAGTTAGTCTCAGGGTCGATGAGTTTTGAAATGTCATATGCCATCTCAAAAAAATTTAAATTTGATGTGTCCATTAGAGGATTCATAATAAAATCAAGAACTCCGCTCTCATTACTAGATACTAAGCTCTCATGATTTAGAATTTATTTTTCTCACAGTTTTACTAGGAAAGTCATTAATCAAACCTTTAAAATTAGAATTTGTTAGTATTTTCTTCTTGATAACATAATCAAAGCCGTCAAACCATTATTGTGACATGCCCTTTTTCTAATTGATAATTAAAATATGTCTCCTTTGATTTTTTAATTTCTAATAACCGGCTTAATTTTTCATTCCTAAGTTATTCCCTAGATTTTTTTAAAAAAAATTGCTTGTGAATGATGGATACCCCATGCGATGGCTTGTATTGCTTGCATTCAGAGGCTTGTATTAGTTAAGAGCCGGCCCGGCCCTGTCTGTGAGTATTAGTTAAGAGTAGTTTTTTTATGTATATTTGAAAACAAGAATACCTGGTGCTTTCTTGTTTGAAGGACCTGGGACCATGGCGCCCGCATGGCATAGTAAAACTCTTCCTCTAGTACTGGGTACAAGATTGTCGATAAACCATGTGTTCCAATTTTTTCTTTAATTATATATGTAAAAACTGTCAAACATTTTTGGTGCGAAATAGGGTCTGCTTCCTTCTAAATATGGTTTTTACTCCTCATGTTTGCAAATTAATTTTTTAGATACTGATGTGACAATTAAACTTGTGTTTGGTTTCTCATTTCTAGGCTCTTCCTTACGTACGTAGTATTGGGGAATCATGGCCAATGTCGAAGGAACGTTCTTATTTTGAGGCAGAGGCCCTAAGAGAGCAGGGTCGTTTATGTCCTGCTCATGTTCCTAAAGTTTATCACCATGACAGAAATATGAGTTTGATTGGTATGCGCTACTTGGAGCCTCCCCATATAGTTTTGAGGAAAGGATTAATTTCTGGAATTGAGTATCCCCTGCTTGCGGAACACATGTCAGAATTTATGGCCAGGACTCTTTTCTTCACGTCTCTTCTTTCTCTGACCACCATGCAGCACAAAAGTTCAGGTAAACTACTTATATGTTCATCTGAATGTGTTTGTTTACGACTATACACCCCAAAAGATTAAAAAAAGTCAATAAATTTAGAAAAAATCAGCTCGAGAAACTGGTTCCTAGATGTATCTTTAGAGAATTGTCTGTTTTGTTAGTGTATGTCATTGCCTCTATAAATATTGAAACAAATATGTCTCTGGCAAACTTGTTTTCTTTAATTCACATTTAGCCATGGTGTGTAGTGTGTGAAGGCATTTAGAAGTGTTATTGCTCAAGTAAGCTACATTTGTCATAATCTCTATTGTTCATTCTGCAGCGGCGAAGTTTTGTGGAAACGTGGAAATGTGCAGGCTCACTGAGCAAGTTATCTTCTCTGATCCTTACAAAGTGTCTCAATATAACCACTGGACTTCCCCTCACCTTGATAGAGATGCTGAGGCAATTCGGGAAGATAATATTTTGAAGCTTGAAGTTGCTGAGCTAAAATCTAGGTACTATGCCATTGTAGTAATTTCTTTAGTTAGTACAAGAATTTTAGGGAGATATATGAATCATGTTGTCCAGCTTAGCTTGAAGATTATATAGTAGTCTATGTTAACAAAATACAGGATCTGATACATAGTCTTATGCGTAGTTGTTATCTATATGGTCTCTAGAGTACCCTTACTTGATATTTGCTAAATGATTAGTACCTTCTGATTATTACCCACCCTCAATTTGGAGGTGAGAATATATTTCCAACTCCAAACTTGGGTAACAAAAACATGAAGCAGAGATAGTCTCGCTTAACAAATCAGCTGGCTGCAAAGCAGGTCTCAGATACACAGTGTGTTTGACCGGTTCTTAAAACTTCCCTCTGAACGCCAATCAGTCTCCATAAGTTTTGCCTTCCTGTTTAAATTTAAAAAATATTAGATGTGAAGTTAATTATTTGCTGCTAGTACTTTACTTGATCTATCTCCAGGTTCTGTGAAAGAGCACAAGCTTTAATACATGGTGATCTCCATACTAGTTCCATCATGGTTACACGTGATTCAACTCAAGTCATAGATCCTGAATTTTCTTTTTATGGGCCAATGGGGTTCGATCTCGGAGCCTTCACTGGAAACTTGTTTCTGGCATACTTTGCGCAGGATGGACATGCAAACCATGGCAATGATCGCAAAGTATGTTGTTTTAGTTTGGAATATATCTTCTTTTTTGCTCTTGCTATTTCCTAAGACTTATTGTTATTCAATAGTTCTGTATTGCCTTAATAGTATAGCATTTGTGTTGTGCAGCTATACAAAGAGTGGATATTGAGGACAATCGTTGAGACTTGGACTCTTTTTGATAAAAAGTTTACCGCTCTATGGGATGACAGTAATAGTAGCTCTGGCGAAGCTTACCTTCCCGAAATCTATAACAATGCAGAGCTTCAGCTGCTTGTGAAACGAAAATACATGAAAGATTTACTCCATGACACTCTCGGATTTGCTGCAGCAAAAATGATAAGGTCAGATGTTAATTCTTTCTTACATTGAACCTCGTTTGATCTTTCTTACTACTGAGTTCTGATTCTGTTTTTCTGGACTAATGGACTTATGGTTCCAAAGAAACTTTCACTGCAATTTAGAATATATATTTTATTAATGTAAAATGCATTGATGGTTGCATTATAACCAAATTATCTTAAACACACAGGAGAATTGTAGGGGTAGCTCATGTAGAGGATTTTGAGTGTATAAGTGATGCTGCTATACGAGCAAAATGTGAACGGCAAGCTCTTGATGTTGCCAAGATGATTATGAAGGAAAGGCGAAAATTTGAGGCAATTACTGGAGTTGTTTCTGCTATTCAGGGATTCGATAAATGACACGTTTTGGATGTAATATGGAGATTTCTATTTTTATCGATTTATGGTAACAATATACAGTGTTCCTAACCATGTTTCATGTGGACACTTTTCACAGTATTTTAAATAAATAAATACATAATAATGCCTGTCCTTTTTTTTTTTTAACTATATATTCTTTATTGAGGGTTTTACAAACTTTTTTAGGTATTCAGTAAACATGAACAGAGCATACCTGCTTCTCCCATGTAAAATCTGTATTTATAACAGTTTCCGTTGCTGTTATGTAGAGTAGCTGTTATATATTTATAACATGATCTTGATTTTCATCTACAAAAATGACCTAAAAGCTCACCTGTTCTATCAGCTCGGCTCGTTAAGTCTGGGATAAACGAGCAGAGTCAAACTATCTTCTCGGACAGTTTATGTCTGTTAATTACAGCCCTTGCCTAGTAGATGGGAATGATGCTGCCTGACATTGGGTTGAGCATATATATCTCAGACTGTTTCCAGTTACAACCCTAACATTTAGATGTGTAAATCCACTGATTTACCAGTAATCATTACAAGAGCATGCCCTCTCTCGAAAGTGGTGGAAACGGTTGGAATCCCTTACAACAATCTCCATTTGGATTAACCCAGATGCAAACTTCATAAAATTATGACAATCGACACAAATTCTAATGTTCATGATAATTCTGATAACACCGTCATTGCACTGAGAACCACCATTATTCATCCAGGCAAAAACCAAAGCCAGTTTTTCACTGTGATGATACAGTTGCTCTTCCTTGTGCTCCTCTTCAACATCATGCAGTGCTAATCCTGTCTCAGGGACATAACCCACACCTATTAACTGCTTCACTAGATCTTTAAGATTCTTGCGGATAGCTTCTCCCTGGGGATGTCTTAAACCTCCAGAGGCGAATTCATGAACTCGATTACCAGTTTCAGTCCAGCTTAAACCAGGTTCCTTCTTCACTCCTTTCCCTTTCATCTCCTTCCGTACAAGGCCTGCTTCACCAAAGCTACCGCTTGAGCAATATATGTTTGCCATCATAACATATCCTAGCGATCTTTCTGGATCCAATTTCATTAGTTTTGAGGCAGCCATGTTAGCCAGCTCGGTTTTACCATGTTTTCGGCATGCTGCAAGTAAAGTGCTCCACACAACAGAATCAGCTTCCATAGGCATTTCTTTTATAACCTTCTCAGCTTCAGGAATACGACCAGCCCGTCCTAGTATATCAACCATACATGCAAAGTGATCCAGTTTAGGAACTATGCCATAATTAGTAACCATGGTATCAAAAAAATTTGAACCTTCATCTACCAATCCAGCATGACTACAAGCGGAGAGGAGGGCTACAAAAGTGGTTGCATCAGGTTGGGCATTCATTTGATCAAAGGTGGACAATGCTAACCTAGCCTGTCCATGCAAGCCATAAGCCTTTAACATCGAATTCCAAGAAACTGTATCTCGAAAATCCATCTGATCAAATACTTTTTTGGACTTCACAATCGATCCAGTTCTTGCATAAGCATGGATTAAGGAATTCGCTAGTACAGTGTCATTATCAAACCCTGCTTTGATTACCTTTGAATGGATAGCTGATGCATATCGCTCAGTTACTAGGCCGGCACAAGCCTTTAACACAATGGAGTATGTATAACGGTCTGGAGAAAAGCCCTCTTGACAAAATTGTCGAAAAAGAACGAGAGCTTCTTCTGGATTCCTTTCAGAAAATGTGGTTATCATTCCAGTCCAAGAAACAACATCTCGGTTAGCACTGCTATCAAGAAAAGGATTGTAACACTCAGCAACCTCTCCTCCAAGATTGGAGTAAGCTTTTGTTAACGCAGTCGTTACTCCAATTTCAGAAATAAATCCAGCTTTTATCGTTAGACAGTGTACCTGAAAACAGCATTGCAACCTCAAACTAACATCATAACAATTTCCGCCCCACACGGATGTTATGACACCAAGAAGCGTTGCACGATCAAACCCAACACCATCACGTCTCATCCAGGAAAAAAATCTCAAGGCTTCAACCCAACGTCCACTCTTCTGAAAACCTGCAATCATTGAATTCCAAGTAATCAGATTCTTACACCGTATGCCATTAAAAACAATCCAAGCCTCAACCTTTTCTTCACAATCATCACCACCACCACCATTAACATAATTATTCCAGTACATTGTAATAAGAGCATTGGCAACATAAACATAATCATGATAAGAGGTTTTCAAGGCCAATGCATGTACCTGCCTACCACGATCACCATCACACACAGTAAGTACACTTGCATAAGCAAACTCCGTAGGACGACAATCATGCACCATACCCGAAAAAACTCATCAGCTCTCCCTTGTTGAGCATACCCAGAAACCATAGCAGTCCAAGAAACAACATTTCTCTTAGGCATTTCATCAAACATCTTGTGTGCATATTCCAAGTTCCCACATTTCGCATACATATTAACCACATGATTGGTTACATAAATGTCATTTGCGCAAATGGGGTTATGTATAAGCATGTGGCGGTGCAATTCTTCACTTTGCTGAAGGCTTCTTGAGTTTGCGCAGGCATGAAACAAGGTGGCATAGGCTTGTGTTAATTCAGGTGTTTTAAAGTTGGGGGAAAATGTCAAGGCTTCTTTGAGATGGCGGCGCGTGCAAGGATCACGCAACTTGTCGAGAAGATGGGTGGAATCAGAGGAGATATTGGCAATGCTAGTAGTGTGGAGGGTCCGAAAGTGGCCGGCGGCGCGTGTGGCTGAACGCACCAACATACCAAAAGTAACACAATATACAAAAGTACAGTTTACAATAGAGAGACGTTAATTCTACATTCTACTACCGGCGGAGGCACTGGACGAGTAATTTTTTTTTTAATTTAATAATAATTTAAATTTTTATTATTCGACTCGATTTAATATTATTTATTATTAATATGAATAATATAATTGACTTTTGAGATCCAAATCTTTAGATTTTGCAGCCTAAAATGCTGTTTTATTTCATTTTTCGAAAAATTTAATTTTTAAGGTGGATACAAAATTTTGTTATATAAATCGAAATCCAACTTGGACTCATTATTTATGTATTAATATATCAAATTGGATTGTTAATTTTAAAGATGTCGAATATATATTTACAGAATTTGGGGTGGGGGGGGGGGGGGGGGTGGGAATCAAAGAATGTAAAACAAAGAAACATGGAAGGCCGAACTGTTAAGAATGCAGATTGTCTAGTACTCCTACCAACTAGTTTGTCTGATTGCATTTCTCCGTCAATTCAGTTATACAGATACGCAGCAATACTTGGTGGTTGTTTGGTTAAATGCAAGAAGTAAATTATCGTAGGAAGTTGTACTTCCTTTTCATTAAAAAACATAGAAAATGTAATAGATTTATTTTGTTAATTTTGTACTTGAATAGTTATTTTTCTTATATTATTTGATTGATTTTATTTAATATTTATGGGCTAGATTCTATGTGATGCATGAATTAATTACCAAGGTGTGGGTGGGTAAGTGACTTTCTCCATTATATAAGTATTTGTACTTGTTAGATAAATTTATTATCCATAATTTTAGGTAACCAAACAATTTTATCATATTTTAATATTTCAAATATTTACACATACTTATATGAATTAGTGTCAACCAAACGACCTCTTGATTTCTCATCAATTTTGAAAGATTTAAGTTGTATTGACTGTCGACGCATTATCTTACCAAAAAATACATAAAACAAAGAAACCAAATAGATAATTTGATTTATCTAATAAATAAATAAAATTATTCCAACAATATGTATTTTCAATTTATAAGAAAAAACAAACGGGTTATATATATTCATCTTATACAAAATCTACAACAAACAAAAAATTTCGATCCTATGAATTGAGCTGTTTCTCTACCATTCTGATGCTGCAAAGCTCTTCGTATTAGTTGGTTTTTCAAGATTTTTTCAACTACGCATGTTTCTATGGTACACACACGAATCGGCTAGCTCGTAGTTAATGCCCGCGGCCACGATGGCTTGGCCCCGAGTAAGCCCTCTCTATTAGCAATCCCAAAAAACATGAAGATGAAGATGAAGACGACGACGAATCATTAGCGATTGGTCTCGAACTTTCGACACTAGACACCAAAAGGAAAAACATTACGACGGAAATGGCATTGAAAGCCAACACTAGTACTAGAGAATTAGAAGAGGATGCCATTGTTTCTTTGAAATGTGAGTAATCTTTTCTTTTTTGTTTGAAAAATAAATATGTGATGAATAATGATACATAAGGGAGCGTTTGAATATTTATACATGCAGAGATCGACTTAGAAAGGAGTCCAAGGAGGCAGGTACGTGCTTAGCTGGAGAAGTTAAGAGAGTATGTTTCTTTGACATTTCTGGATTTTGAGGTGGGCTAGCACGAGGAAGGAGTTCTCATTTGTAGTAAATTTATTTATTACAAATTTGAATAGTTTTGTGTTCGAAACGTGTAGCTCAAGAACTGATCCAACATGAGAAATTTCCAACATTATTCAAAGTCAACATTTTTTTTTAGGAAAATCAACCTATGGGTTTATAGAATTTTCAATGAGATACTGAAATACTAAATTAATGTCACTTTAACACTATTTCAGTATAAAATTAACTCCAATAAGACACTAAAATAGTGTCAAGATGACACTAAATAATTGGAAAAACACCAAATTTAGTGTCAAACATATATTTGGTGTCATTTTGACACCAAATTTAACGCTTTTTAAAATTTCAACTATACCTTCATATTTGTTGACAAAAACAAATTTATCTCTTTTAAATCCCAAAACTCAATTTTTTATTATTTTAATAACTAAAAAATTGCTTATAAAGTAAAATACAGTGTAAAAGATTCCTTATAATGTAGGATATAATGTAACTCGTATTGGAATTGATTTTGTAAATTATGTAATTTTGACACTAACACTAAAATAATGTCAAAATAATATTATTTTAGTGTCATTCATCGTAGATGATTTTAGTTTAGTTAATTAAGACAGATTAAAAACAGACTCGTTTTTGTATTTTTGTACATGTAATCACTGCACTAATCGTCTTTTATATATCGGTTAATTAGAAACAACAGACCAGCGCCTCCCCTTGCTAGCACACCTGTGTGTGCGTTTGTGTGTATATATTGACTTCCGTCCTATACTATTTGACGTTATGGGAGTTGTATTTTTCAATATTATTCAAATTTTCCATATTCAAATTCTCATGCCCTTCTATTTTTCCAAACTTTTACCTAACTACATTTTACTCCATCTTTCCATTAGAGCTGGGCAATCATGTAATTTCATTTCGTATACTTTCATATTTTTGTATACTCACAGCCAGGGATGTTCAAAAAATCCGAAACCGGAAATCCGAACCGGTCCGATCCGGAAAAAAGCCCGAAAAATTCGGTCCGAAAAAAAGCCCGGTCCGATCCAGTTTGGCCCATGGGCCCTAAACATGCCTCTTTTTTTTCTAAAAAATCGGCCCGATCCGAAGCTTGAAAAATCCGATTTTAAGACTGGATTTTTAAAAATCCGGATAAAAGCCCGGATTACGTAAAGCCCGGATTGGGCCCGGATAAAGCCCGAGTTGGGCCTGGATAAAACCCGATTTTTATATAGTCCGAGTTGCATGACTTGATATTTTCTCTCATAAAATGATTTTTAACTCTTAATTAGCAAAAAGCAAAAGGTGTTAGCAACTTAGCAGGGTCCATTAAAATTTGCATCTTATTCCACAACTGTAAGAAGTGTTGGTTCTAGTTTCTTGATTGCTTGGTTCTAGTTTCTTGATCCTCTAAACCATTTGTCAATATAACATTTGTCTTAACATAATTAAGAAGTGACAATCCGGATTTTAGTCCTATCACAAAACAATGAGAGACTCTTTGCAACGAATCATCCCAAGGGCTTATAAAAGTCCAGATTTGGCTTAGCAATGCGTGTGCATGTTGAGTGTCTCTATAGCCTACTGTCTCTGCACCCACCAACAACAAATGCACTAGGTGAAGCCCCTGAAGCCCCTGATCCACAGTTTTTTTTCCAAATCCAGGCCTGGATAAAGCCCGGCCCGGCCCGCGGGCCGCAAACAGGCCTCATATTTTCATGACAGGCCTGACCCGATTTTCAAAAAAGCCTGACCCGATTTTCCTAAAAAAAAGCCCGGGCTTTTTATAGCCCGGATAAAGCCCGACTCATCATGCTTTTTGTGCATCACTACTCACAGCTAAAATCGAAAATGACTCAAAATTATCTCGTGTACTTGTTTAACCGATCCGAATACGAAATGAAATATTTCGTGTCTACACGAAGCGAAACGAAAATTACACGAATTTTTTGTATACTTTTTATTTACACGAAACGATTCGAAATGATTATATCCGAATACACGAAATATACACAAAATATACACGAAATACTAATGAATACATAAAATGAGTAAATTGTTATATATTACGTGTATATATATAAAAATATGTTTAAAAAATATATATTACGTATATAATATATATTATGATATATAAAAAATAAAAATTATATATTAATATTTCATGTACTTTCGTGTACCCAAAATGAAACTCATATCCGACACTAAATTTATTGTGTAATTTCGTATTTCGTGTATCGAAAATCAAAACTCATATCCATTTTTTTGGTGTCGTGTTCACATGTCATGCGGAGACCTACTTTCCATGGACTTTTTACGATATGGAGGTGCATTATTTTTATAAATTATTATTATTTTAATTTTAAGGACGGGTGAATACTTTTGATCCTAGTTTTACTCAAAAATCAAGATCCTGTGAGCCAATTTCAATGAAACATATTTGTCAAGAGTTAATTAATAACTACCAACTCCATTTCTTATACGAGTCACCCACCTTTTTACGTATATATTTTAATTGTATTAAAAAAATAAGATATTTTTTGTGCCTGTACAAAACTGGATCCATATAAAAATATCTCTAATGACAGTCAAAATAAAATGTGAATCATAAAAATTAAATAAATTACTAAAATTATTTGAATAAATTATCAAAATTTTGAGAAAAGTATATAAAACTAATTTGATGATTTATGTATAGTGATTTCGTGAGTTCTCAGAAATCTCATTTTAAATTTGATTTTTATTTAACTACTACCTACTCCAATAATAACCATATATATTCTGTAAATTGGACCTATATATTTTATAAATAATATTTTTGCAAGATTCTGGCAAGCTCGATCTCAAATTACTATTACTTTAATATTTTAGACATCTCAACCCTATATATAATGGTTTTATACTGAATAAACAAAAATTTGTATATTATAATTGAATGTTATAAAAATATATTATGATTTATTAATATATCAAATTACAGTAAAAGTTAAGAATACAATTAACTTAGAGAACGCAAAAATCCTAATAGAATCCTTGCACCTCCTCTCCTTTATTCTTCTAAAATTAATTATTGAGAAGTAAGTCAAATGTTCGAATATATTTTTATATATCGTTTATATTTATTCTTCATATGCATTACAATAAATCATTAAATTATTTCAATAAAAACGCGAGATATGTTAGCAATATAAACTGGGGATAGTGTAAGATCTACTGAACTATCTTAATCTTAAAAAAAGAAAATACTTGATATGATTTATTATATTATGTGTTCATTTTATTTCGAATATTTTTATATATATGGTATGATTTTTTTATTAATAAATTGATTTATTCAAAAAAAGTTAGAATACATTTTTTTCCCAACTGCTTAAATGTCTTTTCGATCAAATAAGAATTAATTCAGTTGACCAATATTTGAAATATATTTTTATTATATATATTAATGTACATATTAAGTATTTAAATTATATAAATGTAAAATTGTATTTTGTACACTACCAATAATGATAGGTTTTTGAAATATCAATATATGACTTATAAGCAACTGTAAAATACCATAAAAAAATTATTTATTTTATATTGAATTATTACCCAAAAGGTTACTTAAATAGGAATAAATAAGTATAGTTATTCAACCAATATATATTTGGTAGAATGATGATATATAAACGATAATTTGTACCTTTTTTCTCAAACAACATGGCTATGTTGACCTACAATATTACCAGTTATAGGACTTTCAAGCAATAAATTAGTAACAGTAGTAAATAATTGATTTCTCAAACAACATGACTATGTTTTTTTAAAAAAGTACACATTTTAAAAAAAATTAATTAAATAATTTATTTCTTTTATTATTCCTCAAAATTACATTCGAATTAAATTTTTTATATATTTAAATTAAACAAATATTGAAAATAATAATATAAAAATATTTTTTAGAATTTTTTTTATAAAATTGTTTTGGGAAGAAAACAAATAAAAATAAGTAATTAAGAATAATTTTTTTGAAAAAAGAATAATTAAAAAGGAACTGAAAGAGTAAATACATTGTTACCAAAATAGACAGCAAGTATGTAATGTACTGTATTATTTTTCATTCGGATTGTATAAATTGAAAAAATGTCAAACAATTAGAATGCGGTTTTGCAATAAAAGTTTGAAAAGGCCCTTTCTGTTGGACGACATTTTCAAACACCTTAGATCCTCAAAGTCGTACAGTATTAATACATGTATTTTATATTGTGATGCATGAGAGAACAACAGTTCACATCCGATTCCAGGTCAACCTAAGGGTGCGAATTTAATTTCTTTCGAGTCTTATTATTTGCCAAATTTTAACTTTCTGTAGAAATGATCAAAAAAGGCATACATGGCACCACCTTGATTTTCCCTTCCCAGTTCACATACGTACATATACATAGCTACACGCTGCATACAGTTCTTGACATCTTACTATTTGGTCAAGAGTAAACACAAATACTAAACAATTGTTAATTCAAGTCATATACTTACTAACTCCCTTTTAAAATATGTATGACTTTAAATTTTGACATATATTTTGATCGCATTATATGTATTTTTAAAAATTATTTTTATGAATTAAAATATATAATTAAAATTTTAATTTATAAAAAAATAATTTTATTTATTATATATTTAAAAATATATGTGTCAAAATTAAAACCGTCATACAGAGTGTAACATGCCGAAGAGGCGAGCCGCCAAGGCTGTGTCACTATCCAGATATCCTTTATGGGACCGGAGGCTCATAATTTGAATGTTTGAACCTGTTGAGTTTGTATCTGAATGAAAAATTTGAGCATTTTCTTGGATACTTGCATGATCCATGGGCTTGTATCAATAGAGCCTGCAACAAGGGATTATATTCTCTATCAAACCATATTTACGACTAGAAAATAATATATATATATATATGTGTGTGTGTGTGTGTTGAATACAATAAAAATATAACAAAAATAATCTACATACCCATGAACATGTATATACAAACTCATACTACAAAAAAACAAAGTTTGAAAACAGAGGTACGAATTCTAGGTTCCCTGCCGTTTAAACATAAACATATATACTGTATTTTAAACTTACAAAGGTACTAATAAAAATAAAAATACCATAAAATAAAGGTTCTATCAACATTGTCATAAAACAATAGTCCTATTTTTGTTTTATATTTATTTAGCAGATGATAAAAATTATATGGAGATACTAACTACAGAATATAACCTCCGATAAGTTTTCACAGAACAAAACCCTTTAACGGACTGCATTCAGGGACGGAAGCAGCCCATGGCTGAGGTGGGCTGCGGCCCGGGTAACTTCAAAAATAACAAATATATATATATATATATATATATATATATATATATATATATATATATATATATATATATATATAACTTCAGTCCAAAACTAGTGGCAGTCTGAGTAGAAAAAATTATATAACCCATACATTTAATATATAGCCCATACAACCTGCAACCCAATTGTTTACAAAGTAAAAGAAACCAGTGCCAATATACTTACATAAACAAAAACTAATGTAAAAAGAGTACTAAAAAAATAAGAAGAAAGAAACACAAAAGATTTCAGTCCACAACCTCTGCTCTTCTGCTCTGCTCGCGGCTCTTCTGCTCCATTATCAATTTCAACCAAATTACACCTAAATATGTAAGTACTATTCTTAACCCTAAATCCCTAATTTAAATTATTTTAATTGTTCTTGTTTCTTGATTATGATTTGAAAGATTTGTTTTTTATAATTTATAATATTAAATCTTAAATATGATTTGAGTATGGTTGTGTGAGAATGACCGGTGAACTTGTTGAAACCATTGGATATTTGGATCTAAGTCATTTTTATTTTGTAGTTAATGTGTGTGAAAACAAGTAATAGTATACATGTAAACATGTCTAAAATATACATTACTTTTAATTTAATATTAGAAATTGCATTCCAAAAAACAAATATTTTTAAGCAGACCCAATGTCATCCACCTGCCACTGGAATATTATGTATTATGACTTATGCAATTGTATTATTTGTGTAGGCGTCAAGATCGGAAGAGAACAAAGACATTGCTTTCCTTTTTTAAATAAAAAAATGATCAACCAACGAGTAACGTTGCTCCGGATACACCTACCTCATCAACAAATGAGCATGCAACAAGCAATATTGGTAGTAATAATCAACCAGCTAATGTTCCTAATCCAAATTCTCAACGAATTGAGACTGATATTACATCTCTTGAACGACTAGAATTGTCTATCAAATCATATTTACAACTAGAAAATAATATATATATGTGTGTTGAATACAATAAAAATATAACAAAAATAATCTACATACCCATGAACATGTATATACAAACTCATACTACAAAAAAACAAAGTTTGAAAACAGAGGTACGAATTCTAGGTTCCCTGCCGTTTAAACATAAACATATATACTGTATTTTAAACTTACAAAGGTACTAATAAAAATAAAAATACCATAAAACAAAGGTTCTATCAACATTGTCATAAAACAATAGTCCTATTTTGTTTTATATTTATTTAGCCGATGATAAAAATTATAAGGTGAATCTTAACGTACTAATTACAGAATATAATGGAGGACATATATTCTCCGATAGGTTTTCATAAAAGAAATCCCTTTAACGGACTACATTAATCTTATCACCCACATACTTATTATATACATATCGTAATATATATTGTTATTTAACATGTAGACATGTAGATGCAACTCGTATCTTAATTCTGCATCACACAAGTCCTCATCTCTACTAGAAACAAACAACATTCCACGTCCCAAATTTTCATTCATCAATTACTGTCGTCCATGCAAAATAACAATAAACTTAAATCTCATCACAATCCCATCATACTCACACGAGAACGTACAAAACTTGATGTTCAAGAAACAAAAATCTTCTTCATGCAATTAATGCAAACCAAATTCGTACCTCAAATCCACAACTCTTACTTACAACCACCGGTTCCGAACCTTCATACACGGCCAAAACCTATCCTAACATGGCTCAAGCTCCACCGTTCACAATATTTATAAACCTATTTATTAAACAACTATGTATGAAAGCTTCAACAACTTAGAATTGTGAAAATGGAGTTATGGTCGTGGATATGTGAGCTTCTCGAGTCGGAAGAGTGGAATACTGAGTCCAACTCACCACTCTTCCTACCACTGGTTGATAGTTCTACCTATAAACAACCGATTCAAGTGTTTAAGAAGAGTAGTAGCGATGATATTCAACCGATTCAACTCAAAGCTCAACGATCTATCGACACTAACTCGGGTGCAGTGGTGACACTTTCTATATGCTACGGGGAGAACACTCTCTGGGTTTCCGACACGTGTCCCTTAGATTCGAAACAGCCTTTCCTTCCTCTTGTACTTCAGCTTCTCCAAGAAATTATTTCTTGCGCACCAACTGCGCAGGACAGCTGCTGCCCTCGTTCACAGCTTCAGAAGCTCAAACCCGACCCGGTTAAGTGGATCCTTGAGTCCCACTCAACCGAGTCGATTTCGGGTTTTTTCAATGTTGTTTTTCTCATGCGCCTGTTCTGGCTGTGCGTCTGCGACGCACCGCCAGAAGTGGGCTCTATGTACTTTCACAGCCTTTTGGCACCAAACTTAAAAGGATTCTCGTGTAGCCACGCGCCTGTGCTGCGAACATTCTTTGTTTCAGTTGGGGTCGACGTGGAGTTGTGTTTCATGCGTACCTTTGGGTACATGTTAGCAAAACTTTCTATTTTAAACGAGTTGGGCGTGGGGTTACAGTCGGTAGCGCCTTTGCCGCTTCGTAATCTTGGATTTTCTTATGCAATGGAGTCTCATGGATTATGGATTATGAAGTCTTACGCGCCTGTTTCGGCAATGAGGCTCACGCGCTGTAGCAGTCCAAAAAGCCAATTTTTGGCCTTGCATCCTCAGGAGGCTGTGCTGAAATATGCCTTGGCACACCAGCAACTTGAGGCCGTTATGCAGATGGAATATTCAGTTAAGTTCAATGATGGTTTTATTCAAGTCAGTGCACGTGTCGATAATCTACGCTTCCACATTGCAAAATTAGGGTTTAATAAGATCGAAGACGATGATTATATCAACGAGATGTATTTTCCTTCAAGAATAAAGGTTTGGATCGGACCCGAGATGGGAGCAAATTATGTGACGAGTGTGAGTTTAGGGCGGTCTACTGATAATTTGGAAAAAGAAGTGGAAATGCACAGAATTTTGAAAGGTAATTTCGGAAAGATAAAAACACCGGAAGTAAAGGCTACATCAAGAACTATGACGAGATCGAAGATGAAAAATTGGAGGTGGGATCAGAATGCTGATGGAAATGTGGCTAATTTTGAATCGGCATTGTTTGATAACGCGACGGGTGTTGAACTAGCGACGTGGAAGCCATCGAGTGGTGGTGGAGATAAATTGGGAAATAATTTTCGAGATCGCTACACAGGGGCAAACAGGGCTTTTACTAGAAATGGTGACTTGGTGTTTAGTGGAAGTGAGTGTGGTGAAAGGGTGGAATGGAGATTGAACAAAGAAATGGAAGGGAGTGTGTTGAAGTGGAGGATAGGAGGGCAGGTTTGGTTAAGTTACTTGCCTAATGAAGTCAATACTTCATATTCTGAAACAAGATGTGTGGAGTGGTGTGATGAGGTTGATTTACATTTGATCATCAGCAATTAGTAAGCATATTATCTGAGGGATGATAATATTTCTGTATTACAATTAATATAAATGCATGTGTGTAGATGTATTGATCGATCTAATATTTTGCGATGAATGTTCAAGTGTTAAGTAAAAGGTTAATTAAAGCGACATATAAAAAAATGGAGGGATTAGTTTATAAATTGTAATTTATATTGGCTAATAATATACAAAGGCATAAAATACATGCTTTGTGGAAAAAGAGGTGGGAAGGTGTTCGGTGTTCCCGTATAATTTGTTTGTTTTGTGTATATCGATCGATCAAATATTTTAAGTCGGAAAATTACTTTGATATAACTGACAAACTATATGCATAATCATGTCACGTAATAATCGAACTAATTTTACACATGAGTTAATAGTTTGTAACTCTGCTCCTCGATCGGGATTCTTATTGGCCATTGCTATAGTCATTTAGGAGTGCGAGTTTTATTTTAGCATCGAATTTCACTTTTCTGTATAACATTTAACTTAGCGATGCAACTTGTTTCTTCATTGCCTTTCTTGGATCTGTAATTTTTCTAAAACAATTATCCGATAAAAGAAACATTTGATATTCGAACATATCTTTTGGTTCCTCTCCAACTTATAAGTAAGCTATAAGAAACGGCAAACAGATCCGAGTCGCAAAATATGAAACCAGAAGCAGGTGGTCTAGCATATATGATTCTGAAGTTTTAGTAAGGTGCATCACTAAATTTTCTGTTATAATTATTGGATTACAGTCAGAACGATATGAAAATATCTATGATTAGCTCGAGCCTTCGGTTTTGATGTATATACTAAACATGCTTGTCTGTGCTGCTGCATATGAAACGCTTATACATGAATGTTTGTGTATGGAGAGCATCCACTACAGCAGTCGAGTATGAATTACATATTGATTTAGTACCAAGAACCTAACTTGTTGGTTGGGGGCGTTCTCTATTTTTCCTCTAGTAGCCCTCATTCATGAGGAAAATCGGCATCAACATCTATGGAATCGTATAGTCCACGAAGCCTCGCGAGGCATTTGAAAGCATTGATTAGAGACCACAGCTTACCAACTCAACTCATACATTAAACAAGACTGTTAAAAGAAGGATAAAATAGAAACCATCATGCAAGAGCTAGGCACCAGCCAAAATCTCGAGACCTAGTCGTCCCATCATCATTCCATAATACGTATTTCTCAAATAGATGAGATTGTACTGCAGAATATAAAGCTTTAACAAATAATGTAATCAAAGAAGAAGGTATCATCAACATCAAAGAGCTTAGCTTAGCTGTAGACTCCACCTACCTATCTAGCAGTAGATAAAATGGAGTCCCTGATCACTGCTTGCAGGAAGGATGCTATTCAACTTTTTCCGGAAGAGCAAAGTACAAGGAATGACGATAACACACTGATTTGTGCCGTCTTAATAAAAAAGGGGGAAAAGAGAAAAGCAACTTACCAAAGGATTTGTACAAGGCTAAAATGAGCCTGAAAATTAAGCAAAATTACAAAATATAGTAAAAGCATCAAGAACACTAAGATAGGTCGGAAAATTTTGGGTTGCAGGAGATGTCAACACTGAGTTGAGAGCCTGCCCCCATCAATGTCCTGACCTAAGTTCTCCAATTTTAATTTGTGAGAAATAAATGAAACTCGAAAACTGATGATGCTTCAAAAATATCAAAAGAAACAAGCACCAGATCTGTTCAAGGAAGATTTATATTCCGGTGAACGATTAAAATTATATGGCACAACCCTTGACATAATCTAGAAAAAAAAGTAAAAATACAAGGACAAAACAGCTTACAGAATATAAGATCAAAGCATCATCTTGATCTGCTCGTATCACTACTACGTCTAAAAATCATGGTTCCACATTTTAACTTGGTGCGATTTAAAACCCAACACAAAAGAATCAACTTGGTGCAAACGAATCTACTCGATGAGTCTTATATCGTAGTGGATAATTGGAAGTATCCATAACTTAAGAAAGGCTTGGGAAATGCTACCAGGTTAATTATAAAATATATAGTATCAA
Source organism: Oenanthe sinensis (assembly GCA_028671895.1). NCBI lineage: Eukaryota > Viridiplantae > Streptophyta > Magnoliopsida > Apiales > Apiaceae > Oenanthe > Oenanthe sinensis. Next base: position 20,436,122 of record CM053795.1, read on the forward strand.
TGCCAGATTGAATAGTGGCAGCTTAATGTATAATTACCTCAAAGTTTTTTGGTCTGCTTAAACAAAAAAGAAGAAGAAAAGAACCACCTCAGTCACCTGAGATATTTATTTAAGCTTGATATCAACAAGCAACTGGCAATACAAAGAATAAAAAAGCAACAACTTCATATAAAACCACACAGTAAATGAACAATGGCTTAAACAGCCAGTGTTCATTCTGCTTAAAATCGAGCCTGCAATTGATAGACTGTGTTTTTGTTTAGTTGGAAAGCCTTGGCAAGAATGTCAGCAGATATATCAGGATTGGCTCCAAATACAGCATTTGCAATGGTTATAACCCCAGGGTTTTGGCTGTTAAGACCAGCAATTGCTACTGCATTACCATGTCCAATATTTTGTTGATAGTGTATAAGACCTTGTGGGAACACAAACACATCACCTTCGTTTAGGACTTTGGTGATGTGACGATTTTCTGGATTTGAAGTCACAAATCCAACCCTTAGTGTACCCTTAATGACTGTCAAAATTTCAGTAGCACGAGGATGGGTGTGTGGAGCATTGATTCCCCATGGTGCAAAGTCGATACGAACAAGAGTAATGCCAAGAGTGTTGAGTCCAGGAATCCTAGCAGCATTAACTGTAGTTACATTTGATCCAACTAGATTTGATGAAGTGTCACCTGCTACGTTCAATCCGCTAGTAAAAAAGTCATTTTCATTTACGACCTCGGGGTCCTTGCAAACTAGTCCATTAACCAGCACTGGAAGAAGAAGCAACTTTATCAATTAGTTTCAAGTAAATTGTAGAAAAGAAAGGATAAGAAAAACACAAGGTAGTTAGTAGGTAAATTATATATGGGTTTTGGTCCACAACAAGCGATTGTTCACAACCATTATTCCATACTTTTTTCCCGCAGATAGGAAAAACCCTATGGTTAATCCTATCCGCAGAAAAAAAACTGTGATGCATGTCAGCACCAGGACCCATTATATATATATATGAACATGCATGTGCAACATATATATACCTGGGCTATTTGCATCAGCAACACAGAAATCCTGAAGAGGATTATTATCAGTTGCCAAGGCAACAAAGCAAGTCATAGTACTTATAATGAAACATATGAATAGAATTTTGGAGCCGCTTGAAGAAACCATTTTTAAACTTTTGATTATAATTATAATTTGTATGCAAGTGCTGGAAAAAGGCCAAGAGAACAAATGTTGAGCTTCAGGAGACTTGTGAAGATATAGATCTCTTGTGTGCGGCTTATATAGAACACTTTTAGGAGCTGGGAACGCGTGACAAAGAGGATAAGATGTCTGCATATGGCGTTTACCTAGTACTTAATAATGTTAGAATGAGTCTAAAATTTTAATTTACACAATCGAGATACATTAGCAAGGGGTAAGAATGTTGATTCCATCTTCGTTTCTACACATACGATCCAGATATTGAAGTGGTAAACCAATTCATTTTTAAATTAGTAATTAGTAACTAACTAATATATATATTTATCCTTGCAGCCCCGGCCTGGTGACAATTCAACACATAAATATAATATAATAATATAGATGATAGATTAATAGGTCTATCCTATTATACTATATACCAAATGTATAGTCTAAGTTAAATATTAGAATATATTATTAGTAAAATTACAAGGACAAAACAGCTTACAGAATATAAGATCAAAGCATCATCTTGACCTGCTCGTATCACTATTACGTCTAAAAATCATGGTTTCACATTTAATACAAAATAATTAACTTGGTGCAAACGAATCTACTCGATGAGTCTTATATCGTAGTGGATAATTGAAAGTAACATCCATAACTTAAGAAACGCTTGGGAAATGATTGTAAAAATATGCCTATGTGTAGCAGTGTTGCACAATGTCCAAATAACTCTCCACCAATTGTGAGCAATAACGGCAGAAAATTCCGATACATTGACGATACTTTAAAATCATGATAAGATATATTTAAATTTTTTGCACCAGATACATCTTCGAAATACATATTACATGCCAATATTTTTGACAGCAGATATTACACCGGATATATTTAAAAGTTTACTTAATTTTTTGACTTGGAAACATAAGTTTAATTAATTATTTTATAAAATAGTTTGACTAGTCGATACTCTCTTCGTCCCAATTTATCTGTTTATTTGACTTTTTTAGTCAAATTAATCAAATTTTGACTGAAAATTACATCTATTATATGATTGAAAAAATTATAATAACTATATCATTAGAAAATATATATAATTTATTTTAAAATATAATTTTTAATTTTTTAAAATTATAAAAGAATAATCTATAAATTAAAGTCAAACAAGACAATTAATTTGGGATGGAGAGAGTAGCTCTTACTAAAATTATTTAGCCAATAATTTTGTACTTTTTAAAAAAAAAATTAGCCAATAATTTAATATACGAAGACGAATAACTTCAACTTTACTCAAATTATAAACAAGCCTAAATCGGTATTTTTTTTTATCACATATCAAAAGGAAACACAATTGTTGCATGTAAATTATATCTCTTAAATTAATGTAAATATCATCAATAATTATTGGACATTAACGATTACTCCCATATTATTTGATGAGGTAAATTTAATTTCTACACAAAGCCGATCAAGAATTGTTTTTGAACTTTTACACTAAAAATAATTTTTTAATTTGAGAAAATAATATATTTGTTATATATTATAGTATAAACTAGAGAGAGTTTGAGAGAGAAAAGAAGTAAGCAATTTCATATATCTTGGTGTGTCAATACAATCATACAACATGCCTTTATATAGGCTTCAAAGTATAAGTTACAAGAATATAGAAAGTCAATGGTCTAGATGATGAAGATGCAAAAGTCTACATATGAATAGACAAATGTCAATACACATGAAAGGCCAAGACCAAAAGTCTTGTAAATGAAAGGGAAAAGGACATCTACAATAATTATTCACAACACTCCCCCTTGGATGTCCGTTATATGAAATAATATCACGTTAAAACCTTACCGGAAAAACCCTATGGGATAAAAACCAAGTGAAGGAATAAGAACATTATTTCATAGTGCGCACGTGATGCTGCCTCATTAAAAAAACCTTACTAAGAAAACCCAATGGGAAAAAATCATGGTTAAGGGAAAAAGAGTGCATCGCACATATACTCCCCTCATGATAATATCACATAAAATTTTAAAGTTGATAAGATCCAGCGTTGTCAAAATTTTCAAATGTAACAATTGGGATCGCCTCAGCAAAAGAATTTTTAATATATTCATCTTCGACTTGTGTAGCTATCATTGTATAAAGTTTATAGAGCTTTCATCCTGATAAATAGACCGCAATCATGTTGTGCCATTTTCACTTATCAATTTAATCATATACATATATGACCATTTTCGGAGTTGCCAAAATCACAATATAAGAAGTGCCTGCAATAGTCAATTTCATGGTATACCAAAATAATAACATTTTCCATATATATGAATATATCTTTAGTTAACGATCCCAGATCCGAGAATCAAAGTAAAAACATTCCTCCTGCAAAATCAATTTAAATCCTCTTTCAAATAGGTTAATGGAGATCAAATAAAAACGTCTTTATGTACCTTCACTATTTTCATGCCTTCATAATGCACCTATTTCAAAACATGTAAAATAAATCTAAGGATTTATTTATGCAGGGATCCATATAATTATCAAAACAAATCAATATTTTATTGAGTTAAAATATGGTACTTCAGGACCAATAAATTTCTTTTCTTTCAATTGTTCACAAAGATCAGTATATTATATCCCTTCGGGGAAAAGATTCTTTTCAATCTGTACTAGATAATTATATATTAATTAGAAAGGATGCCACAAATGTATCTATCGTATATTTATAATCCTTTTAGGATTTTCATATTCATCTATAACGATATATCATCCACTTAAAAATATATTATTCTTTCACGGTATACACCAACAGATACTATATAACAAAAACAACATAAATAAATTCATATATTTTGATTATGGGGTGCAACTCATTTCAATGTTAATTAAAAACACATTCTAATTTTCATCTACTCTGGCGAGAGATTTTATGAGTTGTCACCTATAATTCAATATACAAAAATAATAGACAGTTTATTCTGGAATAATATTGTATCGAACTACTGGTCCAAATCCCTTTTCAATTTGAGGAGGACAATGTTCTCGAGAATTTGATATACTGCTTCAGGCAGTTAAGATCCTTATAGGACACGTTGTCAAGTGGGTAACTTAAACTAAATCCTTCTTATATTGCTAGACTATTTAGCAGTCAAATAATTGTATCCACCACAAAATATTATTTTTCTTCATAACCAATACAATCTCATCATACAACTATATGAGCTTTAAATTCATAATTTCTAGATTTTCATTTTATTTTTACATAAATAGTCATTCGTATCCCACTGACTTGACACATTTAGGTGTATGAACTACAGTATCAAATATTTCTCTATTTTAAGAAATAATGATTGCTAAAGCACACTACTTTCACAACTTCGGGTGTGCGGACTACAAGTCCAAATATTTCTCTTTGTACTTGTCTCAATTATGTTTCTTATTTTCTTTGGCCAATTTTGTCTACATTATATAGTAGAGTTTGATTCATGATCCTCATTCTCAATTATAACATCAATTATTATGTTAAACATATATCATCGACGTCGATTTGATTAATGTTTCCATTTTATTCTAAACATGACAAAACATTTTAGGTACCTTTAGTTTTTCTTTATTTTGCCATGTCTATAACTCTTCTAGAAATCCTTCATAATTGACTTATCAATCTACCAATTATCAATCATTGCTGCTCCCATTTACTTTCGATTTTTTTTCCAGTATGGAACCTTCTTGTCTATCACGCTTCGAGCGTTCTTTAAACATATTAATATCTTGAGGTTGTCCTTCTGGGATATTTAGATCTCATTGGAGCATTTGTAGCCGGTGTATGTGATATGATTGTTATTTTTAGTCAGCATAAAATATTCAAATGAATCATCTTATGAACTTCAGGTTCACATTCTTTAATATGAGGATCAAGATGAGACAATGATAATTCATTTCTAAAAATATATTTACCAACTATTTTTCTCCCCCTGATTTTGAGTAAATAGACTCGTTAAATGAAGTTATAAATATATATACATAGACGCTTCCAAATGCACTCATTATTATTGTGATATATATCCAATTCAAAAAATCGATCTTATTATTGTGGTGGAATAATTTGAGCTGACCAATAATTTATTTATGATGGGAAGAAATTATTTTAACTTATTTATCTGATGCGAATCAATTAATATGTGATACAAAATACTTAACAATTTTTCATGGACGAAATAATATCCATTGAGAGATTTACCAACATTATATAAGTGCATAACTTAAATAATTAACCTCGCTTACTTCAGGCAGCGAGTTAATAATAACTAGGCATATAAATAAATTGTTCATAAAATATCTCAATGATCTACATTAGGAGATTTTTATCTCATGTCATATCTTTATTACTCCCTCCGTCCCATAATTCTTGTCTCATTTTGACTTTTCAAAGTCAATTTTTTTTAAACTTTGACTAACAATTTAAAAATGTTTATTTATAATTTTACGACTTTAAAAATTGATTTATAAAATAGAATAGTTAAATTTTATAATAATATTTTTTTATAAAATATATATTATTATATAATATGTTTAATTTGTTGGTCAAAATTAATTAATTTGACTTTGAAAAGTCAAAATGAGACAAGAAATATGAGACAGAGGGAGTAATATATTCTCAAAGATGATAGATCACTACTATATTTTTGTCGGTGATCAGTTTTGCCTTACAAACAAATAACATATATATCACTAAGAAGAATCTTCTGGTTCTTCAACGAAAGTCCATATAAAATTTTAATCACCATTCACATCGTTATGAAACTGGGATGACTTAACTAGTTATATTCAACTATGATGTCAACAGTAAACTTCTGGTTTACTTCAAAATCCATTTCAATCATTTTTACGTTTAGTATAAACTAATGGAAGATACTGAATTTTTTTCCAAATTACTTTTAGTGCCTTTGGTAATTATACTCAAAATTTAAAGGCACTTAGTGTCTCCATGCGGTCGTTTATATCAAATAAGATTCTCCGATCTTTTGGAAAAATATAATTACATCAATAATATACATGTTCTTCTACAATAAAAATGTAGTCGAGAGAGTAAAATATTGGCTATGATAAAATATATATGCTCTTCAGGAGTCTTATATTAAGAAACATATGATGAGACATCCAATATATAATGCTCCCTCTCTAGATGACTCATATTCAATATATAGCGCATTGACACTAGCCAACTTTATTATAATCAAGAGAAACGTTTCTTATACACATGATAAGAATATGACCAATTGTTAATATTTTTTAAGATCATTATTACATGCATAGTCTATATCTTTCAATTTCTAATACTATCTCATTCACTTCAGGGAATGGAATAATATCATTTATTTGCAATTCGTAACATTTTCATCAACGATTTGAATTTAATCAACCACATGGAGTCACAATACCAACTCATAATTTTAGTAACTCAACTGTATCTGCGGGATACATATCATCATTATAATATTTATTCATTATATTAAGATCTATTATGTTTATACTTTATAAATTATATTATTCCTTATATAGATTCATCCTTCAAGGACATCATAACTTTTAAAAGAACTCCAATTCGAACTATTATATTCATATATATTATTCTTCTCGAATATTTTGATAAAAATGGTAATCAAGTGCTTAAACGCATAACATTTACTCTGTTGTTCATATCTATAAAAAAATATTAATCTATATCTTTCAGGGATTTCACAAAATCTAAACATATCAAAAATCGTCATAAAAATTTGTTTGCATAGAGACAACTTCTAGTTGTTATTTCGTGTAACTTCTGATTGCAATTATTTATTATCATTCCATCAAAAATAATGTCAAATAGTTTTTATTGATAATATCAAGATCATTTCATTTGAGTGGTAAAAGTTCTCATTTACAAATGCTAATAATGTTATATTAGTTAACTATAATTTATAAGAGGCACATTGTGATATTGAATATTATCATCTATAAAAAATATCACATAAAACTTCACAATATTACATTCTCACTTATTTGGACCATGTATAATATTTAATATATTCTAATATGTGAATAAGGCAATTTGATAGAGGTGACATAGTGGCCGTGATGTTCCTTAAACTTAAAATAAGTTACTTATTTCATTTTTTTATATACATATTTTCATATTTTTTTAAGGATAAATATTTATTTTAGAATTTTAGAATTAAATATTATCTTCAAAATAAAAAATAAGTTACTTATTTTAAGAAAAAAATATATACATACCTATTTTTTCCCGAAAATAAGGGTTTATTTCCGGAAAATAAATGCGGCCAAACAGGGCCATAGTGTGTGTGGGCACAAGTCATCTTGTCTATTTATAATATGTCTAGTTTTTCATTAATTCATTTTTTTTCCTCTTCATCAATCCTTGTTTTAGAACAACTTTTTTTTAATAATCATTTGCTCATATTACATAGATCTAACATACCATCACTTATGTATATGCACTTAAATCATATCGCAACAATTATAAAAGTGGTATGAATTTCAAATAGGGATAGTAAAATACACATAAAAAATGAGTTCTAATGTGAACAATATAATATTCACGACACAAATATAAAATGAAACTTGCATATATTGATTAAATCAAAACTTAGAAAATAAACTTATTCCACAAATTACATAACTATATGTAAAAATTCAGAATTGACCTTTCTAGAAAATAGACAATTTACATTATGTAAAAGACTTTATTTCAAAATATGTAAATATGAAACTTATAGGTAATCAAACAAGTTTTCCAGAATGTTAAATCTCTTAAAAAGTGAATTAGTAACGAATTCAGAATAAATTAAAATGTGGGCTGCTATAATTGAAAAACAATAAGTTCATAGACAGATTCTAATTTATACCTTTTAAAATTAATAAACGTCATAAAAGGCAGTAAAGTATGATTATAACTTAAAGGTCTCGAAAAGATCTTTCTGAATTGATATTACACATAATTTTCAGATGTAAATTCAATTTTATATGATTTTTCAAAGTTGTAGTTCTTATTTCTGAAGCCACACCAACAATGTATGATGGTAGAATTTCATAAAGGTACATGTAGAATCTCAAAAATCTTAAACTACGAAAGTTGTAGACAATTAAGAGATATTTCCGAAAAGTCTAAAAACATTCAATTCTGAGGTAAAACGAATTTAATATAATTTTTACGAGAAATGTTAACTAACATAATTCAAATATATAAATTTAGACTAATATTATGAAAATGAATAGAGTGATAAAATGGATGCATACCTCAAAATCTTAATGTATGATTACCAATTATCTAAAATTTCAAATTCACACGTTAAGAATCCTTCAAGTTGAACTTGAGTGTTGAAAATAACCTTGAAAAATGACAACTCGTGCTTTCTAACTTATCTTCTTGAATACAAGATGCACCATTATACTATCAGAATGGAAGAGCAAGTCATACTGATAACGTGTTATATATTATAGTATAGACTAGAGAGAGTTTAAGAGAGAAAAGAAGTAAGCAATTTCATATATCTTCGTGTGTCCATACAATCATAAAACATGCCTTTATATAGGCTTCAAATTATAAGTTATAAGAATATAGAAAGTCAATGGTCTAGATGATGAAGATGCAAAAGTCTACATATGAATAGACAAATGTCAATACACATGAAAGGCCAAAGACCAAAAGTCTTGTAAATGAAAGGGAGAAGGACATCCACAATAATTATTCACAACAATATCCCATATTTTTCAGCAAAAAACTGTTATTAATACCAAACATGCCCAAATCTTTAATCAACACAGAATTTAGTATAAAAACACCTCCTTTCCAACTAAAAATAAAAATGAAAGATCATGCAATTTTTGAAATGTACAAAAACACCACCTTTTCAAAACCCAAAAAATAAAAGTGAAGATAAAATATCGAAAAGGAACGGAGAAAAATGCAGAAAGGCAACGAAAAAGGCATGGCCCCGTTATGCTGAAAAAAACAGACGCAAGATAAATGCAGTGGGCCCCATACTTTGTAATCACTCTCACTTCACGTGATTCATACATCATTAACAGACCCTTGTCTCTAAATCTAAATATTTAGATTTCACAGATAGATATAGCAGAGTTTATGTACTTGAATGCCACAAAACACTTGAAACTATATTGCACATAAAGTACCTTGATACATACACACAAACATATAAATGGAGGAGGATGGTGAATGGGTTATGGTGGGGAAGCCAACAGACAGAGATGTATGGAGTCCAAGCAAAATGGTGAGTGTTGAAACAGAGGAAGCTTCTGAGCCTTTGAAAGTAAGGTCTTTTGAAGCAGCAAAACACTGGACTGATGCTCTTCCTATTGGTAATGGCCGTTTAGGTGCTATGATATGGGGTGGTGTTGCTTCTGACACTATTAATCTTAATGGTATTACTTTCCAAATATCTCACCTTTGATTTGCTATTACATTTTGAGTTAAAGTTACGAGTTCTCCTGGAATCTAAAATCTCACCGTGCAGTGTACTATTTTGTCAAATTGTACTAAAAAAATAATTGTGTGAGATTATATTTTAAGGATGCATATTTTTTTTGTCTTTTTGGTCTTTCAGTTAAAGTTTTCATGGACATTTGTGATTTATCCTTAATAATTACCTGCGTGGGTGATTAAATGTTCATCTGTGTGGTTTAGTGAATTACTATAGTATTGTACAGTAGAACCTCGAATATTCGATAAACAAATATTTTAACCATCACAAATAATGAGAGTGTATTCATTTATCGACTGTATATGAATTAACGAGAGTGTAACCTGTTGAAATATTTTAACTTCTTGCCTCTTTTGAGTAGGTGGGGCAGGTTTTTATTCTAATTAGTGACCTATATATCCATCACAAATAATTTTAGTAAAGGCTGAGAAATACATAACAGAAAGTTACAATAATCCTATGCAGTTACAACTGAATAACATTTAAGAATTAGCAACACACTTGTTGCTAGCTTGCCTTTTGTAAATCTCTGATTTTCTAAAAATTAGTCTATTAAAAAAACATTTGGTGTTGTTGATATAACACTTCAGTCCATTAAATTGTGGATCTTTTTCATTCTTTTGTCCCGCATATTATGTGTATATGTACATTTCTCTCTGCTTAGGCCTGTATTCTTGCGATTCGTATTATGATTTGTAATGTATAGAGGGCTAAGATACATATTGCTAAATTTTCGGTGTTCCGTTTTCTGTGTAAATCTATGCAGAAGACACACTTTGGACTGGGAATCCTGCTGACTACACTAACCCAGATGCTCCAAAGGTATTATCGGAGGTCAGAAAACTTGTTGATGATGGCAAGTACGCTGAGGCTACTAAGGCAGCAGTTAATTTGTCTGGGAAACCTTCTGATGTATGCTACCTTGTTTTCTTGAATGCTACTCTAGTGTTTTTCTTTATTGTTAAGTTACTAGTAAAATCTGAAACTTGCAATATAAGTGACATAACTTTTTCATAATTTGGAAACATGCTAGTGTACATTTCCTGATACATACTTGTGATCAGGTGGTCCGGCATATATGATTTTGTTTTTGTGAGGTGCATCACTAAATTTTCTGAATTTTTTTTTGGATTACAGTCAGAACGATTATAAAAATATCTATGATTAGCTCAAGCCTTTAGTTTTGATGTATATTCTATACATGTTTGTCTGTGCTTCAGTGCTGCTGCATATGAAACGTTTATACATGAATGTTTTCGTACGAAGAGCATCATTTGCTGCTGCATATGAAACGTTTATACATGAATTTTTCGTATGAAGAGCATATACCACAGCAGTCGAGTATAAAAAACTAAACTTGTTGGTTAGGGCATTTAGACAGTAGTGTCTATTTTTCCTCAAGTATTGTATTCTTACTTTGCTTTTGAGTCTCAAAGGTTCATCAAGTGACTCATGTTATACCATAACATACTCCCTTCATTTCAAATTACATGTTCCCTTCTGAGTTCTGACTTTGAAGAATATAAATATAACACATTTCCGTACTCAAAATGGATGTAATTTTTGTTATCTTGAAAATTGCATAGTTAGGTTAATAGTACTTTGTAGGGTTTTTATAACTTCAATAATTGATTTATCTGAAATTAGGTGAAAATTAATCAATTTTGAATTTGTAAACGTGTCAATGTGACACCTAATGTAGATATATTATATATATCAAGTATTTTGGTAAGGCTGTTACTGTGGAATTGTACCCTGATTTGTTGTGTAATTGAAGGTTTACCAGCTTCTGGGAGATATTAAGTTGGAGTTTGATGAGTCTCATGCTGCGTATGATGAGAAAACCTATGAGAGAGAGCTGGACTTGGATACCGCCATGGTAAAAGTGAAGTATACTGCAGGTGGAATAGAATTTAGTAGGGAACATTTTTCCTCAGGTCCAGATCAAGTAATAGCGACTAATATATCTGGAAGCAAACCTGGGTCTTTATCGTTCACGGTATATTTTGACAGCAAGTTACATCATGGATCACGCGTAAATGGACAAAATCAGATTATCATGGAAGGAAGCTGTCGAGGCAGAAGAATAGCACCAAAATCATTTGAGAACGACGACCCCATGGGTATTCAGTTTTCTGCAGTTCTTGATCTGAAAATTAGTGCTGGAACTGGTAAGATACATGTTGTAGATGACAAGAAGCTTAAAGTTGAGGGTGCTGACTGGGCTGTTATCCTCCTGGCTGCATCTTCCTCATTTGATGGGCCACTCACAATGGCCTCTGAATCCAAAAAGAACCCTACATCAGAGTCTCTAAAAGTTTTGGATTTAATAAAGAAATTCTCATATGCTGAGCTTTCTGCACGCCACTTGGATGACTATCAGAAATTATTTCACCGTGTCTCCCTGCAGCTTTCGAAAAGCTCAAAAACTGTTGCAAACGACGTATGCTGTAAAATTCATAAGCATATAAAAGCTATCGAAGATGAGAGAGTGTCAACTGCTCAGAGGGTGAAATCCTTTAAAACCGATGAAGATCCCTCCTTTGTAGAGCTTTTGTTCCAATATGGTCGATATCTACTAATATCTTGTTCGAGACCTGGAACACAGGCATCAAACCTGCAGGGGATCTGGAACAAAGATGTTGAGCCAGCATGGGAGTATGTTTGTCGGTCTTTCTTTTTCTCTATGCAGTAGTTGGTTTTTTTATGCATCACTCTATCACCGAAGTACACAACTTTTTAATTCAAATTGAATCATACTTCCAGATAAATGATTCTAGAGAAATATTATATTTTGACATGAAAATAAAAGTCTAACATTCAATTACATATGAAAAGCCTCTTGGTAACATATAGACATAGTTTAGCAAGTAAGGAGACGAAATCAAAAGTTTATCTTCTTTTGCGATGTATGGAGGCCATAATTTGCAAGTTGTTGAAGATGCGTTTTCCTATCTCACTTAGATTGCATCCATAAGATGTACAGCGTTTGATCATACCTGATCAGATAAATCCGACCACTGTTTTGTATCATAATATGCTAGTGTGATTTGTATCAATAATCCTTGCACAATGTTTTAAATGTTGCTTGTTCCAATCCTGTCTTTCTTCTTCTGTGGACTGTGGTGCACCCATTTACTTCACATGTCTTCCTTCGACAGTGGTGCTCCACACACAAATATCAATCTTCAAATGAACTACTGGCCTTCACTCCCCTGCAACCTTAAGGAGTGCCAAGAGCCTTTGTTTGATTACATTTCCTCCTTGGCAGCCAATGGCAGTAAAACTGCAAAAGTAAGACATTCTTTTACTCTCTGTTACACATTCCTGATTTAATGCGCACACATCTAGAGAGATGAGAGACTTGTAAAATATGAAGCACTATGTTATCATTGTATGCTCCACTACTTCTTTGTAGAACTTGTGTATTTAGTTACTAAATGTTACAGGTCAACTATGAAGCAAGCGGTTGGGTTGTCCACCAGGTATCTGATATTTGGGCAAAAACATCTCCTGATCGAGGTGAAGCTGTATGGGCTTTATGGCCAATGGGTGGGGCTTGGCTTTGTACCCATCTATGGGAGCATTATACCTACACAATGGACAAAGTAAGTTTCGTAGCTAATTAAGTTTATCCTTTGCTTCATTATTAATGTTAATAATGAATGCTGTTGATGGTTATGTACTTCTACCTAATAAGCTGTATAATCTTTCGAGAAATTATATTATTTTTATTAAACAAGTACACATTGGGTTTGAGTTTGGCATATTGGTCATGTTTCCAATGTAACACTGGGTACTTGTGGATTATTATATAATATAGCTTTCCCTTTAATCTCAATATATATGTAGTCTATTATTCTACTGTTTCTTTTATTCTTGATTGTAGATGTGTATATGAAGATTCTCATTCAGCGCCTGAAGGAATCAAGTTAGATAACTTACAATTAAATATTCATTTTAGATTTCTATGCTTGGAATTCCGATAACTTGTCGTGTTTAGCCTCGAATAGAAAAGTGAAACAATCAAAAAACATGTTCACGTAAATATCGTTGTATATACAACAGTCAGTTAAATACTAACGTGAATCCACAGAAAGCACATACTAATGTGAATCCAAAAATATAGGATTTTCTAAAAAATAAAGCATACCCCCTATTGGAAGGATGTGCTACATTTCTTTTGGACTGGTTAATTGAAGGCCGTGGAGGATATCTAGAAACAAATCCATCAACTTCTCCAGAACATATGTTTGTTGCTCCTGATGGTCAGCCTGCTAGCGTGAGCTACTCATCAACCATGGATATGTCAATAATTAAAGAAGTGTTTTTTGCTGTTGTTTCTGCCTCTGAGGTAATACTATAGCTATAGAGCTCTGAGTTGTTATTTCTTTCTCCTCTCTTAATTTTTTTTGTAAAAAATGAGATTTCTTGAGCAGGTGTTGGGAAAAAGTCAAGATGATCTTGTAAAAAATGTTCTTAAAGCTCAATCGCGTCTTTATCCTACTAAAATTGCTAGGGATGGGTCAATCATGGAATGGGTATCTTAAAAATCTCTGTTTATATCCTTCGATTGTGCTTCTTCAGTAGGAAAATTCATTGACCCCCAATTTGCACTAAGAAATGGATCTTTTTCAATTTTTTTCTACTACAACAGGCACAAGATTTTGAGGATCCAGAGGTGCATCATAGACATGTGTCACACCTATTTGGTCTTTTCCCGGGGCATACAATAACGGTTGAGAAAAATCCTGATCTTTGTAAAGCTGTGGATTATACTCTCTATAAACGAGGTGTGTATGTGAGAAATAATGAGAAGCTTTTTCATTCATTTTGCTATTGTAAATTGGTTTACTCTTTTTTTACAGCAACATCGTCTTTGTGCTTGACTAACTGTTTCCATAGAAACTTATAGTACTAGCTCTAGCCTAAGGCGTTTCTTAAATTATTCGATTAATATTTATTGATAATTCTCCATTTCTTTTGAATTCCTCGTAAGTCTTAAATGGAGTAGTTTGTGATAATTTTCAGTTATATATTATGCTCTTTAGGATAGAAAGAATAGATTGTTTATCAGTATGTATGAGTGTATACGATCCATAATATTCACTGCTCTATTATATTGGATCTTCAACAGGGGAGGATGGTCCAGGATGGTCAACTACATGGAAAGCTGCTCTCTGGGCGCGTCTTCACAACAGTGAGCATGCATATAGAATGGTTAAGCATTTGGTTGACTTGGTAGATCCTGATCACGAAGCTGATTATGAGGGAGGACTTTACAGTAACCTGTTCACTGCACACCCTCCTTTTCAGATTGATGCCAATTTTGGGTAAAAAAACAACTTTTTGCATCATTTATTTATATCACCCATTTATTTGTGAAGCTGTCCGTGTTTGATTATCTAGCTCCATATTCCATTGTCGATTCCAAAAAAAAAATTCTTTTTTAAAAAAGTATACTGACAAAAAATTTCCACTTCATCAATTTAACAGTAAAAACGTCTTCCTCCTCTAGTTCAAATATTGTGATTGTATAATTGTGCCACTAATACCGAACGCCTTGATAAGTTTAAACGAAAAGTATCATAACTACTTATCCTTAAATCTATCATAAGTTTTTCAAATGGGCCTATGTTTTGTTTTTTCAAACTGAAAGAGACACTTATAATAGGAGGTGCAAGTACCGAGTATGAGTATAACTAAATGAATATGAAAAAAGATAAAATTAATATGTCGAATCATTGTTTGTCTTGGATCCCAGACTTGCTAAACATACATTCTTAGCAAAAAGATAGTTAATATAAACGTACTGACTTCGCAACTCTGCCAGTTTTTGTGCAGCGATAGCTGAAATGCTTGTCCAGAGCACTATGAAAGACTTGTACTTACTTCCTGCCCTCCCCCGAGACAAGTGGAAAAATGGTTGTGTTAAAGGCCTGAAGGCACGAGGTGGTGTAACAGTCAGTATTTGCTGGACTGAAGGAGATCTTCATGAAGTTGGTTTGTGGTCTAATAATTCTTATTCAACTTCCACCATAAGATTACACTACAGAGGAAATATAATCACCACAAAATTGACACCTGGAAGAGTATACACATTCAACAAGAAGCTGGAGTGCATAAATACATATTTTCTATAGGATTTTGAGACTTGTAAGAGGCCATTGTGATTTTTTTAGGAAAATTATCTTAACCAGGACTTTAAGCTAATTTTTCGACAAATTTTGAAGTGTATGATTATATGATATTATATTTTAAACAAATTTTGACATATTTTTTTCTCAAATGCGTGAACCCCGCGCTTAAATTAAGTTTGGTGCAAAACCTGCATCTTATACATGCCGGACTCGATGACAACGGATCTGGTTCGGGCAGGTTTTGTGAAATCCAAATATTTTTGGGTTTTAAAATTAAATTTAAATTCAAATTCAAAAATCAATATCTAAATCTAAATTCATCGAGTTTTGGATCGGATCGGGTTTTTTCGGATATCCAAAAATTGAAAAATAATTTAACTATCAATAGTTCACATAAAAAATTTGTTCAATATTCATTATATTTATACAATAATTTATATGCATCTTTCACCAATTAATACCTTGATATAAAATATAATAAAAATTTAACCAAAAATGTGTTTATCACTTTATTAATTTTTTTTTAAAAATCGAATCACAATCGTTACATATTTTGAATATTTAAATAATATATATATATATATATATATATATATATATTAACAAATAGATAGATATTAAAATAATTTTATCTTGAATAAATCTTAAAAGAAATATTGAAGAAAATATAATAAGATTCTTTCTAAAAAAATAGTAAGTTAATTATATATGTGATCAATATATATTAATCGGATTTCGGATCGGTATACCTCAAATCCAAATCCAAATCAAAAAAATTTCGAGTTTAGAAATTAAATTAAATCCAAATCTAACAAATCGGATTCAGTAAATCCAAATTTTCGAATTTCGGACCGGATTTTTTCCCCTCTCTACTGGACTCGGCAGCGTTTCTTTTATGGTACAGTGGTTCTTTTACGAAGGTTTTTTTTCATGGCACAGTGATTCTGTTTTTGTATTCAAAATGATACAATTTTTATATAAATCTTTAAATGTTGTCATTTGTTACATGTTAATACTTATATATTGTTTATATTTATAAGAAAATTTGCATAATATATGTTAATTTTTTAGTAGTTATAATGTGTTAGTATAACTAAAATAATTTTTGTTACTGCTAGCATATTATGAGTTTCAGGCAATATATTAAAGATTATACTTTTTCTTTATCTTTATATTAATTAAATAGATCTTACATGTAATTTAAGTTTAATAAACGTACACAGGAGAATATTACAGGGTATAAAGAAAAGTTTATCATGTGCCATTGTCGGATCAACAATAATCAAACACATACATACAATTGAAAGATGGATTTTAAAAACATACCATTAGATATTGGATCTTTACCGCCACTTCTATTCATATTCAAGATTTTCAATACAATCTTTGATCTTATCAATTTTTAAATTCTATTTTTTTTTAATGTAAGTCACTTTTTAACTAATTACATAAACACATTTTTACAACATATAGTTAAAACTCACTTTTAAGTGAACTATTTTTGACAATTGGATGATCGAAACTGGAAAAAAAACTTACGATTTGAGAGTGATGTACAGTATTATGATGCGAACTACGAAGATGGGGAGAAATTGTATGTTCTTAAACAATATAAGATCAATAAATTTCAGTGTGGAAATAATCCAAAAGAAACCAAAAAATGAATTAAAAGATTATGGCCACATAATACATGCGTGTGTGTATTGATAACCAATAATCATACGTGAACTGAAATTAGAGAGTCCAGTAGTAGAACTAAATAATGCAAGATTATACGTGATTTTACTATTCGGCTAGAATCACTAAAAGTATTTAACATTTGATTAGCAATGTTTTGCATATGAATAATTCTTTTAACTTCATCTTCACATTGATCAGTACGTGGGTCAATAGAATTTAATCCTGATGCATGACATGATATTTCAGAATTTAATTTATGCAAAACTTTATTTCCCCCTAATGAAGGGAACACATGCTCATCAAAATGACAATCAGCATAACGAGCAATAAAAACATCACCAGTCAATAGTTTAAGATAACTAATGATAGATGGAGAATCAAAACCAACATAGATATCAATTCTTCTTTGAGGTCTCATTTTCGTTCTTTGTGGTAGAGCAATAGGGACATATATTGCACTACAAAAAATCTTAAAGTGGGAAATATTGGGTACTTGACCAATAACTAATTAATGGGAGTTTTTTATGATATGCAGATGGTCTAACCCTAATTATGTTACCAGTGTGTAGTATAACATGACCCCAAATAGATGTAGGTAATTTGGCCCTTAATAATAAAGGACGAATAATAAGTTGAAGTCTTTTAATTAAAGACTCCGCTAAACCATTATGTGTATGCACGTGAGCCACATGATGTTTGATTGAGATTCCTACCGACATACAGTAATCATTGAACTCCCTTTACTTGTAGTTTACTTGTAGGAGTACATCTTGGATCTATCAATTATGTTATGGTCGGAGTCGTACTCACGGTGACCTGGTCGAATTGGGAGAAGCTGTGAGTATTATTGCAGGTCAATCGATTTTTTAGGGGCACATTTTTTTATATACATATAAAGGAACAAAAAAAATTAAAAAAAGATTTAGGCACAAAAAAAAATTTAGGGACACATATTGATTTTACAATGGCACCAAAATAAATAATTTAAGATGCAAGTAACACAAAAAATAAAAACAATTAGGAGCAGATTTTTTTTGTATTATAAAAGAGACATATAAATATAAATAAAGATAAATAGATAAATATTAAAAGTTAATTAAGAAACCCTAAAAAGTAATATGAATATTTGTGTGTAATTTAGTAAACTGATACCGTTTCACTGATATTGTTGTAATAGTTATGTCTTCTCCTTTATAAATTCAATTTTTAATTCATTGAGAAAAATATGCTTCCAAATCTTGATTATGAGAGGTTTATGAATGATTTTGCTAGGAAAACAGCTATAAGAATAATTTAAAAAAATAATGAACCATGTCTATTTGATTTCTTGTACAGTTATTGGGCATAAATATTTTTTCCACTTGGGGTTTCAAATATCTCGAGGCCGATCCTGGTTGCATTTCCTTTTGTAGTGAAAAAACTGAGCTGCTTAGTGTTGGTGATTCCTACATCAAGAAGAATGTAAGCTCCGTTGCCATGAGTAATACCCATTCTGATATTGTTTCCAATATTATCTTCTCGTAATCTATACACGAATCTATCCTCAACAAAACTGTACTGGCCAATAAGGGTTTATGGGAGAAGTTGGGTTTTCATTTTGTTTTGTTCCCTCCTCCTAACCTCATTCTTACTCTCCCTAACACCGTTCAGTTATCGACTAAAAACTTACTTATCACACCTTTTAGTGCATATAATGGACTGTAAAGTATTGTGACTTTTACTTGTCCAGTTAGCATCATTCAAATTAAAAAGAAGACATTTTTTTGCTAACTAAAAAGAAGACATTTAAATTTATATACATAATACTCTACTCATATATATAAATGTATTTGTAAATTATAAATTATAAAATCTTTAATAAATTGTTTAAATTATACAATTAATTCAAAAAAATTGTGATTATATTTTTCTTGAAAAATAAATAAATTTGTGGTATGATTTGGGCAAAAAAATTAAAATTATTATATATAGTAAAATAATGTTAATATATTATTTAATTAGAATTTGATATAACACTTGGTATATATGATAAAAAAATAACATTCATTATAAAAAATAGTAAATATCATATCAGATCATAAATTAAAAAAAAGTGTCATATCAATTTCATAGAAAATATTAGTACTTAATATTACAACCAAACACAAACACCTTAAAAGAAAAAACATGATCATAGTTTTAACAAGTACAAGTTGCCAATAAATCAATTCATGCAATAAAATTGTACCTAAATAACTTTCAGGAAAAATATCTAACCAACACATTTAAAACTATAGAAAATAAATATTTTTCAGCTCATGGTGGGCTTTCTTTATATCTGCTTTCATTACAACAAAATGATCAACCACTGAAAGTCAGATATTAACCCCAACATCACTACTTGTTTCATCTGTATTTTTCCTTCCTCTTTTCACCTTTCACAATAAAATAAAACTTATATTGATTATAGAAAAATAATCTTAAATTTAAAATTGAAAGAGAAAAATTAAAATAGACATACCGATAATTTTTTTGCCTTCGGCCTACTACCTGCATCATCTTGTTGTGCTTCCCTGTTAGCATGAAACCTTTTGTTGTGCCCCTTCCTTCTTGCAAACAGTGCAAGTTATTTTCACGAGTCTTGTTCTAGGCAGTTTGTTTGAATTTCACGAGTTTTGTTTTTTTCAAGTTCTTTCGCCTCCTTTCTCCTAACTTTATTTGTCTTCATGATCATAGTATTTTCAACAATTTGTGACAATAATTCATGATTTCCAGAATCCGACCACTACTCATAACCATTCAGAGGTTATAGACACGAAGAAACGTTTCTTTATTGTAACAATCATTGACATATAATTCAGTGTCTTCATGACCATCATGAATAACAGAAATTGCATGAATACAAGGAATCCAATACAATTCCCACTTTCGACATGCACATGTCCTAAGATCCATGTTTACTATATACGTACCCTTAGGACTCCATAATTGAAAAGACTGATCACCATTCCACTCTGTCGTGCACATGAAAGAAACATAATTTCTTTTATCTAGCTCTTTCTGAATTTTAGAACATATAGAACTTGGTTCCCGAAACATTTTATTAAAAATGCACACTTAGAGGGGGTTGAATAGGTGTTATGACTAACAATGACTAATTTTAAATATTACCAGCTTTTTATCATGTCAGCTAGCTAATTTTAATTTTAACATATTGTCAGCTAGCTAAGATATGCAATGCAATACATAATGTAAAAGCAGTAAGTAAAAAATACTAGAACTTTTAGTCAGGTTCGACCCCTATCACTATTGGTCTACTTCCTAGTCGCCTACCACCTGGTAAGAGATAATATTATTAATCACAATGAACCATGATTACAAGATTACAATAATATTCATCCCTTTAACCCTTGCAACTGATATTAGTTTGCTCAAACCCCTGTTCCTTGAACTCTCCTACTCTCTAAGCTCTATACTACCCTAGTATAGACTTCTCTAGCTTCTAGTCCCTTGAACCCTGTTTCATAAGCTCAACTATCCAGTTATAAAACAATTATAAGTCAACGAATACAAGTGAATAGATTGAATAAAACTCAAATTAGAACTCTCTCACGTATATATAAATATATATAATACTAGAGCTCGAAAAGATATTATTTAAGAAAGTTTTGAGTTAAAAATATGTGTGTATGAATTTAGCAAATCAGTATGTTCTAATAATAAAGTTATACACATGAATATATATATATATATATATATATATATATATATATATATATATATATATATATATATATATATATATATATATATATATAAGTGAACAACTTAAATTCGAATTAACAAAAAAACATTAACGTTTAAAGAACCAACGTTCATGTTAGTTAAGTTAATCCAAACATTACTCGTTCAAAACTACGAATATTGAGGTATAGAACAGAATAAAATGTTTAAATGTACAACCCTCAATATAAGTTTGAAACATAGAGATAAGAGTTGGTTAATGATAAAACTTTTGAATAAAATCCGACTCACATTAATTAGGAAAACTAATTTAAATAATAAAATATGTTTGGATAAATATAGATTGAGCTCAAATATAATATAATATATATATATATATATATATATATATATATATATATGAAACTGTTCACCAACTACAGTTGGATAAAAGTTAAATTCTAGCCAACATCATTTTTTACCATTGATTTATCAAATGGACGGCTATGATAATTGTTTTTTAAGTTTATGCTATATAATACAGCGTATACGCTGTATTATACAGCGTATACGCTGTATTATATAGCGTAAACTTAAAAAAATCTCAAAACTGCCCCTCTAAAGCTTACATTATATTATATCTTGTAGGTTGACTGCACCTCACTTATACTACATTTTCAGTTGAGTAGTAAGCTATGCTATTTTGTGTGATATTTCACCACTTCTCTATCACCTCCTACTTCTTTATAATCTTGTAGTTTGAGCTTGAGAGAAGAAGATTTCATTTGGTTCAAGATTTAAAAGTTTGAGCTCTTGTAGTTTGAGCTTGGGAGAAGAAGATTTCATTTGATTCAAGATTTAAAAATTTGAGCTTGGGAGAAGAAGATTCATATAGTTCAAGATTTAAAAGTTTGAGCTTGGGAGAAGAAGATTTAAAAGTTTGAACTTGTTAAGGTTATCTCTTTATTTTATGGCTTCTTTCATTTTTTCAAAATTAAAGTCTCATAATAAGTTTAAACTTGAGATTGATGATGATGTTAATGAAGAAGATAAAAAATCTAGTCCTATTATAGAGATTATTGATGACGATAATGATGTTGATGATGATAACGATGATATTGATGATGATGATATTGATGATGATGATGATTTTTATGATGTTGATGATAATGATGATATACCACACACACAAAATTGCATAAAGTCGGAAAATTCACCCACAAACACCTAAAATGCGGAAGATAGTGATGATGTTCCTTTGGATGGTTTGAATGATATTTGCCCTTGTATTGGTCAATTGTTTGATAGTTTAGATGAAACAAAGATGTTTTATAGGGATTATGATAGACGTATTGGTTTTGAGGTAATAATTAGAACTACGCATAGACGCTTGAAAAATAAAAAAATTTATTCGTGTTTGTACATATGTCGGAAGGGCGGTAGATTAGGCTTGAAGTATTTGGATGAAGGTGATGTCCGAAAAAGAAAGAGAAATAGAGATACTCTTGGTAGAACGAGTTGTAAGACGCGAATGTATGTTGTTCATAGAGAGAAATTAATTAAAGAAGTGAGAAGTGACATTGGTTAATTTGAAGCACAATCATTCAATGGTTTCCCTTAGTAAAATACAATTCATACAAAAACCAAGAAATATAACACCCATCATTCGACAATTGATTGTTACTTTGAATAAGTCGGGTATTGGGCCTTCAAAAACTTTGAATGTATTAGGTGAGTTAACGGAAGACTTAGAGAATATTGGATTTACTAGTCAAGACATTAGAAATGTTTTGCGTGATATTAGACATTATGTGTTTGATTCAAGTGATGCCCTAGAAGGTTTGGCATTACTTAGAGAATTGAAATGTAACAGTTTAGGAGAATTTTTCTATCAAGTTAATGTTGATGAGGAAAATCGAGTACGTGCTATGTTGTGGGTAGACCCGAGATCATTAAATGCATATAAATTTTTTGGGGATGTGGTAGTATTTGACTCCACATACCGTACGAATAAGTATTCTATGCCATTTGTACCAATTACGGGGGTAAACCACCACTACCAATCCATATTATTCGGATTTGCATTAATAAGGGATGAGAAATAATGTTCGTATATATGGGTTTTTAAGATTTGGTTGGAAGCTATGGGGAACAAGCCTCTAATCTCAATTATCACCGATCAAGACATTTCTATTGGAAATGCAATTGCCGAAGTTTTAACATACACGAACCATTTTTATTGTACTTGGCATATAAGTACTAAATTTAGGGAAAAATTGCCAAATTTATATGAAAATGAACCACACTTTGAAGAAGATTTTAACTTGTGTATTTACAAATCACTAACGGTTGAAAAATTTGAAGATAGGTGGAATGATTTGATTGAAGAATATAACTTGGTTGATCATTGTTGGTTGCGAGATATGTATTCCGTTATACATAAGTGGCTTCATGTGTACACTAAACTTCATTATACTGGCGGGATGACCACTACCTCAAGAAGTGAGTCAATGAATGCTTTTTTCGATGAATATGTAAATGCGAGCACCGGTTTAAAAGAGTTTATAGAGAATTCACAAAAAATGTTGGAAAAACAATATATACGTGAGAAAGAAGTGGACTTTGAGACAAAGTACAAGGAAAGGTCAAGAATAACATCATCTTCATTGGAGAATCATGCGGCATCTATTTACACAAAGGAATTATTTAGACATTTTTAACACGAGTTTAAACAAAGCGGAGTCTATGTTGTGATTGAGAAAATGGCCGAGAGAACTATACTCTATAAGGTGTACGAAGCATATAAAATCACAGTGGAGGTCAGATGTAGAAAAGTTTATATTAAGGTTGTGATCGAGGATGGCACGATAACTTGTGTTTGTCGGAAATTTAAAAATTCCGGAATGATTTGCCGTCACATTATTCGATATTTGAATAGAATGCAATGGATGAAAATTCCTTCAAATTTAATCAACCTAAGATGGACAATTGAATGAAATAAAGTCGTGGGGTCTATATCGTATAAAAATCCTACAATTGGCAATTATATTCAATCACAACCTGCCCGGTATAACACTTTATGTAAAGCCTTTCAAGGTTTAGCGGCTCGTGAGAGTTGTTCAATTGCAAGATTCAACTATGTCATGGGTTTGATTGAAAAAGAAACGGATTATGTTGAAAATTTTCCAAATGAGGTTAATTCAAAGAATCAAGCACAAGGGGATGATGATGAAGAACCCTACGATGTCTCAAACCAAAGGTCATCCCAAGGAAAGAGCAAAAAGTGGTATAAAAATGTCTAAATCCAAAATACCAAGAAAATGTAGTTATTGTGGTACAAGAAATTGTCTAACTAAATTAGAAATGGGTAGTTGGTCTTGTTTTTTTATTTAATTTTATAATTTTGTTTGATCATCACATTTTGTAGTTTGATCTTATTTTTTAATGAATTTTTTATTTTGATTTTGGTAACCCTGTGATTTTGATATAGTTTGATCAAATTTTGTTTGATCATTATATTTGAAAAAAGTTGTAAAAAAATGTACACTTTGATTGTACTTTGATTTTGATTTTGGTACACTTTGATTATAGCATTTGAATAAAAAAGTTCTTTGCCTTGGGTTTTTTTTGGTTGGTTATTTACGCTGTATTATACAACGTAAGTCTCCCTTAATTTTTTTTGGTTGGTTACTTACGTTGTATTATATAGCGTAGGACCAGAGATTTTCTTTCCTTTGTCTTAGGTTTTTTTTCTTCAAGTTACTTACGTTGTATAATACAGCGTAACAGCAGAGGTTTTTTTTTTTTATAAATCTTTTTCATTCTTTTAACAACCAAACTCCTGTTTTTTGCCAAATCAAAATCACATCAAACATAATAATTAGAATAAAACCAAATCGGGTCAATAATAACCAAACCAATAAATAACAACCAAATTCATAACATTAAACATAAAAATATGATCAAATCCTCAAGAACATCCAAAGAAAACCAAACAAATCCAAAAACATAAAAAAACATCTAAAATCCATTACAATTCGGTCATTCTAGCCTCATAAGCACCATCAATCATATGACGAGCAACTTCTTTCTTGATCTCCCAGCCAATACGAAACCGGAATTGATTGATCATCTCATCATCCCATTCCATGCCACCCCAACCGTCGGTTAGACATTGAAAAATGCAATCAATGTACTTGCACACAAAAACATCGCAATCATGACCATTATTTTGTCGAGTCCGATCCTTCACTAATTTAACTTCTGGATATGCGACCTCGGGAAACTTTTCCTCATCCAAAGTATGAAGCATAATTGGAACCAAATTTTCTTATAAAAAAAATATAAAAGTAGAGTGTAAAGATAATGATCATAAAGAAGCATAATTGGAATGGAACAAATTTAAATTATAATTTACCACAATGTAGAAATCTTTCTTGTACATATCCTGAAGCGTAATGAATGGAGTATCATCTAGTAGCGAATCAAAACATGTTACTCGCCAAGTTTTTACCGACCATATAAATAGAATCCAATGTCGGTTCGTCACCACCGACATTATAATGTAACCGCATCGGTAGCCTTTAGCCTATTGTCCTTTTTGGTCCCGCAAGCTTCGAAATCGGTTTTTATGTTTTTCCAATCCTTGGTACTCCTTTTCATGGGATTCTTTTTCTTTATATCTGCATCTTTGCAATATCTTTCTTGCATTATTTGGAAAAACCAAAGATTTATATAGTAGTTCTTGACAGCGCCACAATCCTTATTGCCAAATAGAGATTGCTCTCATTCTTCTAACAACAAGCA
Source organism: Oenanthe sinensis (assembly GCA_028671895.1). Classification (NCBI taxonomy): domain Eukaryota; kingdom Viridiplantae; phylum Streptophyta; class Magnoliopsida; order Apiales; family Apiaceae; genus Oenanthe; species Oenanthe sinensis. Next base: position 20,462,126 of record CM053795.1, read on the forward strand.
ATACGCATCAACAATTGTATCCTCCAACCATTCCCCCGACTTCAATGTCAAGATTGCTTGTTTATTTACACCCTTACACCGGATGTGAAGAATGGCTGACAAAGTGTAAATATTCTAAGTCAGAATTCTCTTAAATGAAGTGATCAACGGATAAAGAAGTCAATGGATATGGATGATTAATCGATGGATAAAAGGTCAACAAAAGTCAAATCAATGGATCTCCATCAACGGATAAAAGTATCAAGGAAATCAATGGATGAGGGAATCGATGGATGCTCAAATATCCATTGATACATCAATTGATCAATGGATAACTTATCAATCAATGGATAAGCAAAGAAGGCTCAACTATTAAGTTTCATAGCAATTATCAGTTGATCAAAGTTTCTCAAAATAGTTAAAGGCAAATGAAAGGAATCTTTGTAGGAGTTTAAATCAATAAAAGACAGTCATGTCATGACTGTGAAGACTTTTAAGGGAACATTGTTTTCAAGGAGAAGAACAAGGCAAAAACTTGTCTAGAATAAGGCAAAATGCCTATGAAGACTGTGAAAGTAGCTATATTCTATTTTAATGTAAATATTGTAAAATATATTTTATACATTTTATCAGTCGATAGAAAATAGAAGTACAAATGAGATGCTATATATAGTTTAGCAGTTCATTGTAGCAAAAAAAAAAGGAAGTTGAACAAGAATAGCACAATAGAGAGATAGATAATTATTGTAGTGCTTTTCTTAGTTCTATTCATATGTTGTAAACAGCTTCGTTCTAAGACCAAGATTTATTGAAAACAAAAATATTCACTGGTGGAAAAACCAATACACTAGTAATTTTAAAATATTTGTTTTTAAGTTTCTTTTTAATTTTTCTAGTTCTTCTTTTGTTTAATCTGTCCAAACACTCAAACATTATTATTGAACAAACTTAAATCCACAAGAATTTGAAATAATTCTTAAATTTGTATTCAAACTCCCTTCTACAAACTTCAAATAACAGTTTCGGTTCTGGTTATATAAATTCAAAGTGAACCGAAAAAAATCAAACAGATTAATAAAATAAGTCAATATAAATATATAAAATTTATGTGTATATTTTAAAATTAATAAATTTTGTAATAAATTATTGTATAGCATCGATGGTTTTGTATAGGTGATTTTAATACCTGTTTGTTAAATTTGTATTTAAGAATCGTCTCTGTTGCATCGGACATTTTATTGTTTCCTTGTATAAACTGAACCGATCCTTCTAAATTGAAATCGACGATTGCGGTTATGATATTTAATTTTTGAAATTAAAGATTCATGCTTTCGATTTCAGTTTTATATAAAAATCGAATCGAACCGAACCGTACTGACTGAGCAACCCCAAACACTTAATTATACTTTAGCAGAGTGTATTAATTATCTAATCTAAACCCCCAAAACAAAACCCTCATCTCTGGCACCTCCATTTCCGTACAATGGCATGGCGTGGCTCTATCTCCCGAACCCTAATCTCCACCGTCCGATCTTCCCCTTTCCGTTGTCCATCTCCGACGCTTCCTCGTCTCCGTCCTCCTTCTCCTCGCCTCCGTTCTCCCCGTCACTCCTTGACTAACCCTAGGTACTTTGTTTTTACATTTCTCTTTAATTCACCTTCAATATATATTATATGTATCTGTCTTTTCATTTTGATGTGTTTGATTAGGAATTTGGGTGAAATTGGATGCACTCAGTTGCTGTTGCCCATGCTTGCTGGAACTCCAAACACTTCTCACCTTAATGCTAATCTTCGGGCTTTTTGCGAGTTCACTCACGGTACCTTCTGCCGTTCTTGTCAAGATCGCTAATAGTTTCGTTGTGAGTCTTGCCATGATTATTATCAGTATTATTATTTTACGTATTATGTGCTTGTAAAATTGGGTATTGGGTATTAATTAATTACTAATTTAGTGTGTTATATGGCATTTTGTGAGGTAATGAGTGATTCGTAGAATGTACTCATTAATATGTGAGAAATGTCGGTGAAGATATGTTAATTGTTTTTTTGGTCATGATTTAGAATTTAAGTATATTATTTGGTTAATTGAAACTGGCTGAGTGTGTTAAATGGTGTTTAGTGAGTGGCGTGAAGTTTAGAAAGTATTTGTTAGTTTGTGAAATTGTGGTTGATGAGAATGAAATGGGATTGGGATTGATAGGGATGAATGGAGAAGATGGGTGATGTGCATCAATTCCGGGAATCAAAGGGCAGTTCCAAGATGCTGGAACGGAGGTTTATTTTCTATCTAAGCATTTGTTTGTGTTGGTTTTTTTCTAAGACTGAAAACAATTGAGGGAGTCTGATATAATCAGAAACTTGATGTTTGTTGTGTACGTGACATATCAAGAGGGTTGTGTATAATTTTACTCAAGTTTCCGTTTCTATACTTAAATAGAGTCATGCAACAATGTTGGAGCAGGATTGGTCCTATTACACTGTAGGACCATATAAACTGCTTCCATATTTCCATCTTCAAATATTTTAGTGAAAAAATGATTAGTTAATTACGTATTGAGTTTTGGCTTATGGCTTCGATTTCCGATTATGTGTATTATGTCTATAAATAGGTTTATCTGTTCAAATTTGCTACAATTAAAGAGTTTATTTACTCTACATGTATTGCTCCACAGAGTGACATTCCTCGGGCTATTTACTGAACGAATCTTTGTCATATATGTTTTTGATATCTATTTATTTTTAAATTATATTTCCATATAGGTGTGAAGCTTTAATTACTCTGTTGTTGATTCAGTTCTCTGTTTCATTCTATAGTACATGATCTCCTGGCAAATGAGTCGCATCTTGAGCTTATAAATAAATGATAAGTTTGAGTATGACAGTCTTAAGATGAAACTTTTGTCACTGATGATGTTAAGTAATTAAATTATAAACTGGCCCTTTTTAGTTGATATGATTACAAATATGAGGATTTCCCAAACTAGTTACGAGGGTGCCTTTCCAACTACTAGAATTTTAATGCTATTTGATATTACAGCTTAGCAGCATATGTGAATAATTAACACAAAGAAGCCTGGATACAGATAACAATATGGATATGGACACGGATTATATGCGGGTGATACGGCATGTATTAAAATATATATTTGAGCTTATGTATGACAAATTACAATGAGAAAACTAAGAACTATGCAAATTGAACCAGAAACATTAACTTTGAAAAGAGGGGTGGTCATCGGCTGCGTGGGCGCTGAAGTTGTTTGTTTTGCCTAGTTTCTTGAGTTCTATAGGAACACCATAAAAGAGGACTTGTAAGTGTAAAATGGTAACTTTTTGAAAATTGCATTCTTCCAAGTTTATTTTCCAGGTCTTTAATGTTATGATAGTTTGCATGCGGATTTAAAAATCATGTCTGAATGGGTCATCTTTGTTCATTGTTTACACTCTAGTTTCACTTTTCTTTCTTTATCGTGCTGCAGTAAAAAGGAACTTTTGATACTCCGAATATTGCTTAAATTTAGCCGTCCTAATTATTATTTGAACATTATGTTGTTTGCAATACATGCCAAATCTGCAAACCACCCCTACCCTTACTTTGGGGACACACCATGTTGTGAACTTCGTACACACCTTCTTAGGCGCATGGACTCCGACGTTGTTTGTTTTTCCAAGTTTCTTGAGTTCTGTAGGAACACCAATAAAAGAGGACTTGATAAAAATTGCATTCTTTCAAGTATATTTTCCAGATCTTTGATGTAACTTTTTTACTTTGTATGTGGACTTTGAAATGATGTCTGAATAGTTCAATTTAGTTCATTGCTCACACTACAGTTTCTGTTTTATTTATTTTTTATTATCGTGTTCAGTTAAAAGAAACTTTTGATACACCAAATATTGCTTAACTTTAGCCGTCAGTTGTAATTTGAACAGTATGTTGTTTTCATATATGCCAAATCTGCAACACAGCACCCCTACTCTAAATACAGGGACGGACCATGTAGTGAACCTCGTACAAACCTTCAAGACGATTCAGCACCCCCCCCCCCAAGTGTGCAGTGCAAAGGGTTGGGGTGTGCAAGTAATTTTTAGTTACTAAAAGTCTTATCAAGGATGAAATTCTATGAAAACAGCTTGGTTTATTGGTTTAGAATTGACTTTAAGAAAAATAAGAAATAATGATATTAGAGTGTTACACATATACTCTGATTTTATATTTCTACCTTAGCACTCGTCTGAGTTCACTGATTTTCACTACACAGTTTTTGGCACCTACTATACCTCAGTTCGTATTATGTTGATGGTGATCCTGATTTTTGTTGAGATGGTGATAATATGCCATCTCCTGAAATTGTCTTGATATATCTTCAACTATTCTGTCTGCATTCTTTTTGTTTCCACTTTCATCAGAATTGGGAATGCTATTGACTCGGGCTTGGTATAGACTCTGAAATATGTAGATTGAATTGATTAAATATTACTCATAAGTCATAATCAATTGAGCCTGCCTTCGTTTTTAATAAATATCACTTTACCTTAATTAAACTTGGACTTGTTAAGTTTTATGCCTGCCATGGTAAGCTGACATGTTGTAATTAATTATGCAGGCACCTGACACTGCCATTTTATAACAGCAGCTGGATTGTTGATCTTTGGTATAATTCATAGCAAGTAGGCGTTTCATGTGGGGTTTGTTTTTTTCATATCTAAACAATGCATACGACTATACTGTTATTTTACTCATCAAACATTGCACCTATCCAAAATATTTGAGATGCCTGTACCCGTTTAAACCAGGATGGTGGTTTATCATATACTTTTGTTGAAGTTTGATGTTTTTAAATAATCTTCTAGTTAATCCTTCCGGACCATTTCATAAATGCAGGAGAAAGTTTTAACTGTATTGAGGAACCATTGCGTTGTCTTGCAATTCTCATATATTATTTAAATTTCTTTCAAGATTAGGGTTTTTATATATTGTCTAAGTACCTGCATCAGAAACTTTCAGAATTCAGAGTTTACTAGATTGTGAGGGTGGTGCAATTTCTGTTTGAGTTCTTCTCTAAATCTTAAGTTCATGCAGAGTACTCTTTAAAGTTAAACCCAAGTTCCTCTTGAAGTAAGATGTATTTTCTTTTCCTGGACAAAATCATTGATTATTGCAATAATTGATGGTTGGATGCCTTTAAGTAGAGGGACCAGGACACTTTTCTCCCTGGGCCTAATGGTGCACTGGTTCGGTTTTGTAGGCCGTAACAATAACAACAAACAATCCAATTAATCTTATGCTGAAATGCATGTCAATTCTTTTAGGTGTCATATGTAATGTATTTGCATGATTGGAACTGGCTGTCATATGGCCCAAATTGTGAAGTTGAATCATAAGCTATCCAACAGATCAAATGTTGGCTCCAATGCCAGGTTAATAATGCTGGATGAAGTTACTAAAGTGGGGCTCTACTGGGACCCCGAGCGACAATAAAAGGTTGTGTGTTGGGGACCTCGTGCAAATGGAGACGATCCTTGTGTGCATAAGATCATCCAAACATGGTCCCAACCGCAAAAAGTTGGTTGAACGCAAGTAGTTGGAACCTTTTTCTAATAAACTTATGTGCTGGATGCAATCCACCAGGGCCATTCATAGTCTCAGTGATGTATTACGATTCTCTTTGACCCTGAACCCCTTCAAAGTGTTTGGAACTGATGATAATCAATCCACGCACTTGCAGAATTGATCAAATTGACTAGAGATACCTCTATCAGAAATGGATGAGTGCATCAGAAGTGGCCAAGCAGCTCTTGTTGATGGCTTCTTTAGGATTATTCTTGCAGATGCTGTATTATATCTCCACTCGAATATTTTGCATCATCAATCTAATCATTTGGAACAGCATTATCTTCCTGTTACCTTCGGTACTTTTTTGTTTTTAAACTATAATATATGTATTTATTTTAAATCTTTTTATAGTACAATGATTAATGGAACTATGACTAATCAACCCTTCATCCTTCGAAAATCATTTATCTTTAATAAAGAAGTCATCGCCTTATGCACCGATATCCAGATTTGAATCACGAATGGAGCAGGGCGAAACCTGTATGTATCACACCACTGTATAATAATATGTTTGTAAAATAAAACTTTTACAGAGATTTAAAAACAAATTCCTGAAAGTTTATGAGATTCATAATTTTTTTTACAAATAGAATTGTTAGTAATTGTAATTTTAGAATCGTATCATGAATATAAGAATATTTATAAAACTTTTAAATTTTAAAATGGTTTCGGTTCTTTTTAAAGGAGGTTTTTTTTGTTAAACCTTGGTGTATATATATTTATATTATATTATTAAATCAAATGTTTGGTCGATTGGTAGTTTGATTATAAAATTAATAATTAATAATTCTTACTGTGAAGACTTTAAATGCATATATCATTTTATATTTTATTCTTGTTTGTTAAATGTCGTCCAATTTCATCTATGCCGAATGTTTATGTAATTTATAGGATTTTTTAATATTAAATTTAAATAAATAAATATAATATAACTGGACATCTGTGCGGGAGTTTAAGATTAAAAATGGGAAAAAAATGATAATTTTTTTTTTGAATCGTGTAAATCTGCTATGCCTGTTCGATACTTGTTCACAGTGGCTGTCATATCCGTAATTTATTTATTTAGATATTAATAATTAGAATTAGAATTAAATTAAAATTTATAAGATTATTTTCTTTAACCATAATATTTATTATATCAAATTTGATGAGAAATAGAATTTGTAATAAAATAGTAATTAGATTAAAAGCAGAATAATTATTAAGAGCATATATATATACCTATAAACATATGAGTTATTTATATTAAACCTTAAAAACAGAGACGAAGGCATAGCAGACCTTAAAATAAAAGAAGTCGAGAGAGGAGAACTAGAAAAGATGCAGCAAGAAAGAAAAGAAAATCGGAAGATGCTAAAGCTTATTTACGATCCATCTGTGGATTGTGGAACATCTCGTGTAGTGTGAATGGCTATGCTGATGTGATGCACGTTTGACCGTGCACTTGGTAAGGTTGTCATCTTGTTTTAAAAAATTTAGATACAAGTATTATTATATATAGTATAGCATACATATGAGGTACATCAAATATGACCTGCTTTAGTAAATCGTGATATGAAATCATGAGTTATGTTTGAACTCATTAATGTCGCTGGTAATTATTTATAGTTTTATAACTAGATCGGAGCCAAGTGCTTAGGAAGTTATTTGCGGGTATTGTTAATATTTGTGATCATTATTTTTGAGGTACGAATTTCATCTCTTTTCTCTTCAGCGTTATTCTTTTTAGGACTAGTTATATTTAATTCGTTCTATTCATAAATCTGTTCCTTTCGTTATTATTAGTTTTAACTGTTTTGATTCTCCAAAAGTTATTTTAAAGTTTGTTTCAAAATATTTAAATATTTGTCTCTGCGATTTTCGAAAATTATGTATGTTACATATCTGCGTAGGATATTTGAAATATCTGTTCAGATGATTTTAAAATTGTGAAAATTATTTTATTTGAACCCTTAGAGTGATATAGGGTATACCGAGTTAATCAGCTGTAGGAGTACTACAACCATGTCATTGCGGCACCAGTGACATGACACTTCTTAGTCACGGCGTATCTTTCTGATAGTTCAGGTTGTGAGCTTTGCGCATTTGATATTTGTTTGAGAATACGTGGGTGCACCCAGAATTTGATTTGATTTGTGATTTGATATTTGACGGTGACGTTATATATGCTGTACACGTTATCAGGTTTGTTGCACGCATTAGGTACCCTATGATGTGTGTATTTGTTATCTGTTTTGTATCGGTATGAAATATCATAACCCCTCTTTACTTCAGCCTTGTTTTTAAAAATTAGTATTTATTTATTAATGTCAAATTATATATCTTGCTTCTTGTTTTATAAACTGTATTCCAATCCGTACTGGGCATTTGGATCATGCCGTATTCTTCTTCTGACAAGTACTTAGGGGGATCTCGGACTGTCTGATGGAGAGCTACTCTTAGTACAGTTGATTAGGAAGTTGCACTTCTAGTTATTATTTAGACATTATTTATTATTAGAGATTTTGGATTTATTCATATTTATCATTTTAAATTATTTTGGAGGTTTTAATATTATTTTAGAAATTCGTTGGACTTATTTAATTATTATAAGGTGGATTTTAGTACTCTGTATACAAGTTTGAGGTTTGTTAAGTAACCCCTCGTCTCATTTTTAGAAGGGGGGTGTTTTAGAGATGTCATCAGAGCTTAGGTTTTTTCTTGTTGAAAACCTATTTATGTTAACCTGTGAGTTTGGGTAGTCGTTAGGATGAGTATTCATTTTTGAGATTTCATTTAGTTGTGTTCATTTCAATATTATTTCACTCTTGTAAAATTTTATAAACTATTTCAGCTTGCCTCTTTCTACGAACTTCATTCATATCTGTATTTGATATTGTGAATCCTTTTTAGACGTGGAGCTTTTGCATTATTTGAATATGTTTTGACTCATTTTGTTGTTTCTTTCTCATCTATTCAGAATCCTTCACTTTAGTCTTCGTAAATGAATCCTTTTATGTGCCTTCGTGATAATTATTAAGAGTGTTTAGAATATGTAGGATATAGTCATCTAGGCAAACTTATTTCCGATAGGGATGCGTGACCTTGATTAAATATTTAAGGATTTATTCATTAAACATTTTGGAGCGATTGATTAAAAAGGAAAGTGAACGATCTATGAAGATGCAAGTATGTTAATAACTGTAGATCAAGATTTTTAAATGAAATGTGTATTTCGAATTATTTTAACTTTATGAGTAAGATAACTTTTGGCTAAGGATTGCATGGCTTTTAGACTTCAACTAGGGATATGAGCTACATATTAAAGATTATTGATTATCAATGAGTTAAATGCAAAGAGATACTAGGTTCGCTACCATGGTAGGATGTGAAATCGGATATATAAAATTTGAAATGTGGTGCGGGAATGTGAATGCGACTAGATGAAAAAATTTCAAGATGGCAATGGATTGAAAATGATTTAATAGTGTGTGTAGGAGACAATATTTCTCAGTTGTGCATAAGGAAGCTTACCTTATAATGTTATATTTAATTAGGTGGAATGATGATGAGAATATTTTAAATTACATTAAAAAAAAGTTTGTTAGGTTGGATTGCTTGAAGGGTTCGTGAGATATTTTTAAATGAGAGATTTAAATATGAATTGAGATCTAACCTAAGTGGTTCCATATAACTAGAGATGTTGGAGTATAAAAAGATAGTAGTGGATGAATTTTATAATTATAGGTTTGAGAATACTCGAGAGACATGAAAAGATGTGTTATTTCACAAAAGCATGTATAGGTTATTCTTTAATTTATCATCAGGGCTGAAGTTATTTAAAATGATTGTATATGATGACACCATCAGAGTTATAGGAATTAAAAGAGAAGCTACGAGACTTGTTGGATAAAGGATTTATCAGACTGAGTATATCTCCATGGGGTGCTTTACTATTTTTTTTGTGAAAAAGAAAGACGGGTCTATGAGATTGTGTATTGACTACAGGGAGTTGAATAATATGACTGTTAGAAACATGTATCATTTGTCACACATTGATGGTTTGTTCGATTATTTACAAGGGAAAAAAATATTTCTTTCGACGATAGATTTGAGATTGGGTTATCATCAGTTACAAGTAAGAAATGAAGATATTCTGAAGACAACATTTCGTACTTGATATAGTCATTATGAATTTCTTGTGATGTTTTTAAGTTGACGAATGCTCCAACAGTATTTATGGATTTGATGAATCGCATCCTTCACGATTAGTTTGATAAGTTCGTTGTGGTTTTCATTGATGATATCTTGATATGCACTAGGAGTAAAGAATAACATGAGGAACATTTGCGCATTATACTTGAAATCTTGAGGAAAAAGAAATTGTTTGCAAAGTTTTATAAGTTTAAATTCTGGTTGGAGCAGGTTACATTTTTGGGGCATATTGTGTCTGGTAAGGGGATTGAATTGGATCCTACGAAAGTCGAGGCTATCAAAAATTGGCCGAGACCTAGCACTGTGATAGAGGTGAAGAGTTTCTTGGCGTATCCTTCTGATAGTTCATGTGGCGAGCTTTGCGCATTTGATATTTGTTTGAGGGTACGTGGGTGCACCTAGAATTTGATTTGATTTGTGATTTGATATTTGACGGTGACGTTATATATGCCGTACACCTTGTCCGGTTTGTTGCACACAATAGGTACCCTATGATGTGTGTATCTGTTATCTGTTTTGTATCGGTATGAAATATCATAACCTCTCTTTGCTTCAGCCGTGTTTTTAAAAATTAATATTTATTTATTAATGTCAAATTATATATCTTGCTTCTTATTTTATAAACTGTATTCCAATCCGTACTGGGAATTTGGATCATGCCGTATTCTTCTTCTGGCAAGTACTTAGGGGGATCTCGGGCTGTGTGATGGAGAGCTACCCTTAATACAGTTGATTAGGAAGTTGAACTTCTAGTTATTATTTAGACATATTTATTATTAGAGATTTTGGATTTATTCATATTTATCATTTTAAATTGTTTTGGAGGTTTTAATATTATTTTAGAGATTCGTTGGACTTATTTAATTATTATAAGGTGGATTTTAATACTCTGTATACAGGTTTGAGATTTATTAAGTAACCACTTGTCTCATTTTTGAAAGGGGGTATTACAGTGACGGACCTAGACTAAAATTTTAGTAGGGACACACACCGTGATTTGAAGAAAAATGACGGGTTTCAATTTTTAATATTTTTATAATTGATAAAATTATTTTTTAATTATAAATATTATATTTAAATATTTAAATAATATATATCTATAATATAGAACTCTCTACTTTTAAAAAATATGATTATATTTTATTTAAATTTTACCTTTAACGTATTTTACTAAATAAGCTTTTGTTTCATCAATATAATAATGTGAACTAAACTTAATCATCTCAAAATTTCACTGGGGCTTCTCCCCCTACTGCTAATACACTTGGTCCCGCCGCTGTTGGATACCTTGATGTATCTCGTAATATGAAATTCAGGTTTCTAATACTTCTGATGCCCTGTGCCTCTTGGGTGTACATATGAGGCATTACATTACCAATACATTTTGACGTTATGCTGCAAATGACAAATAATGTGGGGTTAACCTGCAACTAGCACGTCTAATATCCTGGCATAGGTGATAGATATGTTTGTTCCCAATCCCAAAAGTATTTGAACCTTTCGGTAATTTTGTATTTTACGTAAACAGAGTAAAAGGAAGAAAGTTGCTGATTCATATGCATACTATCTTTATCTATACTAGACTACTAGTACTTAAATTACTCAAATTTAGATTAAAATGATGCGGTACAATTTAGTAGAAATTGTACAGATTCTCCATGACTGCTTGATATTCTTCTGTCCGTTTTTACTATTTCGTTTTCAAAATTTTACATTAAAGATTAAATTTGATAAAAAAATTCCGTTCTTTCTCATATTTATTATATCATTTAATATGCATGTGAATAGTAGTCAACACCGAAACTAATAAACCAAAAGATTGGTAATATTGATTTGGCTGACTACTAGAAAGAGATGGGGAGAGTATTTTGAAATTCTCGAACATTCATATTTCTACGTATTTCTATTTTTCATTTTAAAAAACTCGGGAATGGAGCGTTAAATCCATGATTTATGAACCTAACACATGGATTTAGAAAGGACTGAGCTACAGTTGCATGGTATTTTCCTCTGTTTTATTGGTCATCATCAGTGTTGTAAAAAGCGAAAATCGAAATTAATCGATGCGGAATAAAGATTAATTGGATGAATCGGGCATTAATCGGGATGATTAATTGAATAATTGAAAATTTAATTAGTTCAGTGAATTACCAAACATGGATTAATCACCATTAATCAATGATTTTTAGAACAATGGTCATGATCAAAGAAAGATAAAAGTTTCTTAATGCACTTCTACTATACATACACCCTAGTCCTAGCATGAAGAGACCCACAGAGATACGCTTGTTCATAAGAAACACCACATAAAATTGGTAAGATCTCCCACACCCTTCTGCTTTTTCTAACTTCTATCACAAATATTTCCTATTCTTTGTACCCTACCATTTCGTTGCTAATGTCACATTATATTTCTGCTACCACTCACTTCAACATCTAGCTTCTGCATTGAAGCTTACCTATCACTAACTCAACTAAACGAAACACATGTCGAATAGTGGGTTCCATCCGTGGGAGGACCCAACAAGGGCCTGAGGTCTTATCTGATACAGATTCGATACTTGCCAAAACTATATTTTCCCCATGTTTCAATACTTTCGAAAGCTACATTTAACAATTATTGGTTTTTCTTTTGTTCAATGTTTTCACACCCAGGCCAACTGGATTATCTTCGATAAAGTTCTAAGAAATCTCGGGGTGAGCGAGAATCAAAATAAGCCCTTACCACTCGAGCTATCTCATCGCACTCTGTATTTTCCGAAGTTAATCATACAAAATAAGGCTGTTAAGGACAGAGATAGAGTATAAAATATATTGAGTAACACTAAGTGTTCGAACAAGAGTCATAATTCTATAAGTTAACAAGTTAACTACACTTTTCGACAAGTGGGATTCCCATAGAACATGCAGCATCCATGATTCTGTTATACAAATTGTGTTCCAGCAAATTCAACAATCACGAATAACATCAGATATTAACTAGCATAGTTCTAAGGCATGATACACTACAACTGAGACTAGCTAGATGATTGTTAGTAAGATTAGTGGGCACTGCATATATGGCAGGCAATGAACATATGTAACAAGATTTGATTTGGCTATAAATGGATATTAAAGATGTCAATCCTTCATTTTTCGTTTGAGTCAAAAATAGTAAACTATGTAAAGCTGGTGTGACTGGAGGTGAGAAAGTAAAAAGATGAGAACTCGAAGTGGAGAATCTTAAACTTGAAATGAATAACAGTAGAGGATCATGAAAGTTGTCCCCTTAGAATACCAAGCATCAGTTGGTGGGGTCAGGAAAGAAATGAGATAAAATTAAAAATGACTAATCCATTTCTTCCTATCGTCAGATGTCTTCTTGTCACTTGCTATCATCCTGCTTGACCAAAAAAGCATTTAAGAAACAATCTAGACACTTGATATTACCTCTACATTCATACCATCTTCCTTCAACTCCTTGTTCAGTTCTCAAAACACTTGCACAATAACCAACAAACAGAAAGTAATATGGAAAACGGCAAAGAGGGTCATGATGAAGATACACCAAGAGAGTGGCTGAAGCTGAGCCTAGGTGGGGATTTAGGCTCATCGGCTGAAGATTCTGACTCGTCAAGACGTACTTCTCCCAAAATTTACTCATGTAACTTTTGCATGAGGAAATTTTACAGTTCACAAGCGCTAGGAGGCCATCAGAATGCACACAAGAGGGAGAGGGGTGCAGCTAGAAGAAATAAGGCCTGGAATATGGCAACGCTGATAGGTTTGCCCATGAATACAGGGATAATAAGATCACTTGGTGTGCAGGCCCACACACTTGTACAAAAACCTAGCAGGGAGGGGATACCAGTCTCGGCTAGATCTAGTGAACCCAGTGCAGACTGTGGTATGGCATGGCTACCTTTTAACATGGAAGGGACTGATATGTGGCCAGGAAGTTTTTACTTGGATAAGAAACAACCAGAGGAGCTCGACTTGAACCTCAAGTTGTAATAGAAAAACTAGACTCTCCAACTAAGGAGATCTTGCCTGCAGTATTCTGTTATGAGTTCTTAGTGATCTATTAGTCAGTTACTCACCAACTTAGAGGTGTACACACAACTCTAAGAAGTCAAAAATTGGAGTCTAGACCTTGTAGCGCCCTGATTAATGTCGAAGCAGCATGACGATATCGCTTTCTATGCTTACTGTCTTACAACTATAGTTAATTCCTTTGCGTTTTCATTGCCTTGGTGCCAGAAATAATACGAAGTCACCAAGCACGTAAATATTTTGTTGTTTAGATAGTTCCAAATCTTTATTAATGTACTTGCAATACTTATATTACTTTCCAGGAGCCCATTGATGACTGTTTGTACTTTTTTTTTTTTTTTGACAAGTACTAATTGTATCAACTCAACTAAAAAAACATCATAGTAGGACATACCGTAGAGCACTATGAGAGGAACCTTCTCCAATTCAAAAACTGCTAAGCTATAAGCTCAAAGTAATACAGGCTCTTTGTACATTCTCATACTCCCTCTGTCTCATCCATTTTTTTACACTTTCCTTTTTGAGATGTTCCTCTCAATTCTTTACATTTCAAAACTTACCAAAAATAATAAAATTTTATAATATAAAAGTAACTACATTCACTACTTTCCTCCATTATACTCACTTTATACATTAAATATTGATTGGTCCCATCACTTCACCCACTATCCTCACTTTTCACCATTATCATATATATTTTCTTAACCTCCATGCTCAACCCAATTGTAAACAATTGGGTGGGACGGAGGGAGTAATAAGTAAAATTCTATGAACGTTGAACTTGTGAACCAGTCCCCCACTTCATCCCATCTACACACAAATTGTTTATTGAACTGGCTTAGTTATGTAACTGCAGCCGAACATGCTAGAACAAAATGTGTACTTAAGAGCATTACTCCCTCCGTCCCGGCCAAATGTTTACATTTGGTTCGGGCACGGAGACCAAGGATAGTGGGTGTAATAGTGATTTTATTGTTAAAATAAATGAAGTAGTGGGTGTAATAGTGTAAAGTGTTGAAAAAGTGGAGTGAAGTAGTGGATGTAATAATATATTTATTATTAAAAGTTACTATTTTTAGTAATGTAAAGAATTGAGTGGGACGTCCCAAAAAGGAAAGTGTAAAGAATTGGTTGGAACGGAGGGAGTATTATTTATCTTTCACAAATTACACGTAGAGCTCTACGGAAGGTTATCTTTTCCTGCTTTATGACAGAATATAAAGCAGCATAATTATGGTGTTTTCTCTTTTAAATCAGGCTCCCTATTTCTAAATGGGGAGATGACGCAGCACAGCAGTGCAAGGATACATGATCAGTACTTAAAGGGCATCTTAACAAGTTGCTGACTATTAACTGGCCACTGCTCATCCAATATGCAGTATGACAACCACCTAAAGAGAATTTCTCATTGACTTCGAGCCTTTGAGGGACATCACACAACAGCTGAAAAAAGCAATTTCCACTTCGCCCACCTTATAAAACAGTTCTATGGTTTCAGATTCCAACCTTAAAGTATTACTCGTCAAAAAAGATCAGTTTAATCTCCATCTTTTGTTTACCAAGCAGATCCAGATACTTCTAACTTTGAACTTAAATATGAGAATGTACTTGATTATAAAGGTAGTTATATGCTACACTGTTTCTTTTCTTATATTACCCCCATATGCGTACAGACCTCTGGATATTCATAGATTTTTTAGAACCTCCAGCTCTGCGGTTTGGCTTAGTTTATCTAATTCCTGCTAGTCACAGTGTTCAGACGGTAACCTCGTGCACCCTGAATTTCCAAGAGTTTAACAACTCGTGCTTCTACCTTTATAATTTTGTGCTTTGGATTTTGGATTATGGGAGACAACAATATAAACATGTAAGTTTGAGTGGGAACAATGACTGCATAGAAGTACTTGATAGACATCTGTGTGAAAAAAGAAGTTATAAATGCATAGTATTTTAAGACAAACAGAACATTGTTGTTCTATCACAAGTCTAATGTTACCCGATCAACATTGGGAGCTTCTGGTGTATACTATCTACTATAGACTAGCTTCACTTACCATATACCACTAGGAAAGTTCGAGAGAAGAACCCTGTAAAAAAATTAGGTAGAACAACCAGAGTGTCACTAGACATGCACTAAGCAACAAATCTCTTTTACTTAAAATACTCGGATGTACTTTAGAAGGGTGACAAAAGAGTGTGTTAAACACTAATCTTCATTAAGGTAATTACATAATTTTTTTTAAGGAAACAGTTATTGTTAGAATATAATATATGATCATGGTAAGTTGGTATCCTAACACCTTGAGGTTTTAAGAGAACTGGTAACTTAACATGACATTAGAACTCCAGTTGGCAAGAGTCTAAGGTTTAACTCCCTGCCACCTCAATATTCTCATAATTTATTATGGACACGAAAGACTTGTTATTGACACAAATATTGGCGCCCGTGATCTACTCTCGACCCATAAATAAACTTTCGGGCTTTCGAGTGAGGGGAATGTTAAGATTTTAGGAGAACCACTAACTTAACAGTTATCCTATTAAAATTAGAAAATCATTTGCACAGTGAACTTACAGAAGTGAGAAGACAGAGCTTAAATGCAATGCAATGCAAGCAAGACTTCTTTAATCGAGTAAGAAGCCAATAAACTCTAAACAGTATTAAGAAAGCAGTAGTCACCAAATATAGAACCCGAGTACCAAAACCATACATATTAATATTTCATATTGCATCGAGTGTCCTATCGTCAATCATATTATTAATCAGTGATGAATGGAAGCCAGGAGGCTGAGCCCAATAGTCCAGCCTGTGACATTGATATAAAAACACAGATCAATAGATAAATAAATGGGTCATGCATTCTCTAGTCTCTACTAGAGTATTACGTGAACGTATAGAAACTTAATAAAGAGGGTCTGGCTGAACTGTAACATTTAAGTTGTAACTGTGAAGGTGATTAAGTTGCTATCACGACGATCCTTTTCTGGATACTGACAGCTATCTCCGGTTTATATGGTCTGCAGAGGACTGACAGGTGAATGTGTATTTTTGTTGAGTCATGATTCTCTTGTACTCCTCTTCCATAGCTTAGTTTCTGGGGCTACTAGTTGTGCTTGATTTTTTTTTTTTTTTAAATACCATCTTTCATACTCAAATTTGTTTCTGAGGTAATGCCTCATTACACATTAGCGATCAACACCGATTACTAAGTTAGGTGATTTTCATTCGATTCCCACGAACATTGATTACACTACATTTTTATTCAGCCAAAACAATATTTTTATCTATAAACAAACTAACCGTAGAAATGAGTCAACAAAATTTTAATACATATAATTTATATTTTGGTGTTTGGGCCGGGCTCATAAGCAAGCTGGTAGGGTTTGTTAATAGATAAAAAGCCCATTATGAAAGCTATAAATGAATACGAAACCTATATATTTCTGCTCCTAATTAAAACCCTAAATTAGTTTTGCCTCTGACATGGATAAAAATAGCTCAGGAAAATAAGTCATAGGATCAACTGAATTTGTAATCCAAGGGTCAATTGAGTTTGTAAATCCAATCCACAAGCTTTGTTGAAGCCATGAGCTCATTGAGCCTTTGTTATTAATTAATTTCGTAATTAATTAATAAAGACTCAGTAAATGCACAAGAAGCCTGTTGAAGACCTCATCTAGAAGGATCTAGAAATTCTAGGGTGAGAAGAGTCCAATGAGCACCCTTATTCCTAAAAAGTTTCAACAACTTTGCTACTATGAGACTTGGCTGTCAAATCACATAATTCTAATCTGATTCCAAGACCCTCGTGCGCCTATATAAAGAGCATAACCCCTCAATTTCAGAAATACGTTATTGACTTGATTCTCACACATTGATAGAGCTGTAAATGAGTCGAGTCGAGTCGAGTTTTTCCTTAACGAATTCGATCTCGAGTTTTTCTAACCGAGTCGAGCTCGAACTCGATTATTAAACGAGCTTTTTTTTTGCGCCAAACTCGGGTTCGTTTACGACTGAGTCGAGTCGAGTCGGTAACGAGCCTACCGAGTCGATCCCGAGTCGAGTCGGGTTTTTCGATTTTTTTTTTTGGACTTATTTTTTTAAATAAAAACTAAAATTAAAACACTAAAAACTAAAAATTAAAACACTAAAAACTAAAATTAAAACACTAAAAAATAAAAACTAAAAACTAAAACAATAAAAAAATATTTTTTTATATATTTTTTATCGAGTACCGAGTTTTTATCGAGTCGAGTCGAGTACCGAGTCGAGTCGAGTCGAACAACCAAAAAACTCGACTCGTTAAGCTTAACGAGCTTTTTTTTCTTGCCGAACTCGAGCTCGTTAACGAACCGAGTCGAGTCGAGTCGGGTTTTTACCGAGTCGAGTCGGGTCGAGTTCGAGCAGACCCGATTCGTTAAACAGCTCTACACATTGAGATAGATAGGCCGTTAACAAGGACCATAGTTAGTCACGAAACGTTAGTACAACCCTCGAAACTCTTAATTACACGTTAAATACACCTAGTTTTTAAACCGTAACAACCTCTTTGCATTTTTACGTGTGTACATGTATGTCTTCGTTTTCTCCGGCTTGAGTTAATTATCTATACGTGTGTTGAATTTGGCAAAGATGATTGATGCTATATTTCTGACACCTCTTGTATGAGAAAAGCTTTGCTTTTTCATTGAGCACAATAAGCAACTCTCAGAGCCATGTTTTTATTTTGCTTTTTATACCATTACTATTAAGTATTATAGTATAAAATTTATTGTTTCACTGAAAATGAAATGTATTGTACATTTTTTTAAAACTATAACAATATCACACTATCATTATAAAAAAATTGCTATAACTTATTAAATTTAATACAAACAATGAAGCATAATATTTGAATATTAAAATTTAATAATATAAAATTTTAACTAAGAAAACCATAACATACTAGTAAAATATCAAAAAAGTAGCATCGAAAAAAATTAAAGTAAATCAAAGGTTAATATTAATATAACATATTTGTATAAATTTATGAATTGTAAAATGTTAATTAAAATTTAATGTATAAATGTGTGTAGTTAATAATAACTCTAATTTAATTATTTTTGAAAATTAAAAATCTAAACATATTTAATTTTTTATTTCACTTCAATCTTAATTATAATCTAATGTAGATTATTTTATAATAAATATTGTATTTAAACTGAATCCCTAATTATACTTTAAATAAAAAAGTTATACACACTAAAACAAATAGAAAAGGGAGACTATAAAGTATTAAAAAAAAAGAACTAAAATGATTATGTTATAAATGGATATGTATACTTACTTGTAAAAGTTTTCTCTTGATTTTGAATATTAAAAATTTTAAAAATTTTAATATTTATTTAAACCCTAATATAATGTATAAGTAGTATAGTCAAATTTTAATCCTAGTTATACTCTAAATAAAAAATTATATATATCAAAATAAATAAATAAAGAAGACTATATAAAAAGTATAAAAAAAATTAAAATGATTATCTTTGTACAAATCTATTAATTTATATAAATATCTATATTTGTTTATAAAAATTCTGTAATTCAATTATTTTAAATTTTGAAAATGAAAAATAATTAATTTTTCTTATTTTAAACTCTAGTCATAATATATTTAAACTTTAACAATTATGCACACACAAAAAAATATTTGCAGAAAATATAAAAAAGGAGTGAACATATTTATGTCTGCATAAACATATTCATATATATATATATATATATATGTGTGTATGTATGTATATATATATATATGTATATATGTATGTATATATACTTGTTTGTCATGATTTTTTCTAGTTTAATTATTTTAAATATTAAAAATCTAAAAATATTTAATAATTTCTGATACTCCTTAGGTTTTGATGATAACACTAGTAGCAAGCTGATAGCTTGTATTTATACTTGTTAGCAAGCTAATATACATATTCTGTATGTTACTGACATGTACTTGCATTAATTATTAATATATACATTGTCAGCAAGCTAACAATTACAGGTTATGACTAATAGCAAGCTAGTAGGTACAGAATGGTACTAACAGCAAGTTTACAGTCTCCGCCCAGATTTACTTGAAGACCAAGTCAAGTGCGGATTTCAAGGAGAATTCTTAGGGATAAACTTGTGAGAACTCTAATACGTTTATATAACTATTATATATTATTAGAGCTCATAAAATATCTTTTCTAAATTAAAAGGAAGTGGTTTTAATATTTTAAACTTCTTATCCTTCCTATCTAATTGGTTTTTACGTATATAATCTGATGTAGACTATTTCAAACGATTTCAAATATCTTATCATCAATTTATATTTCATATCTATGGGCTAATAACAGTCATATAACCCTAACAACTAAACGTGAGAATTGGATTCAAGACCGTTGTAGTTTGTTTGAGTTATTGAACGTTATATGCTTATAAATATGGATTGATTATAATCGTATTAAAAGCTGGAGAACTCAAGTATTATTTCAAGAAGCTATCTCACGATTATACATCAATAAGTTTTCTAAACTCAACTGATATTCATTGTTATATCTTTTATAATCGAGCTCTATTGATATATATGTGATTATATATGCGTGTGAGTTCATAGTTGAGTTGTAATATTTCATTCGAATTGTATTGCTCAATCTGTAATGTTTATTGCTGTGTAGTCAAGCTTGGATAACAGGGTTCAGGGAAATAGTTTGCTAGAGAAGAGTGTACTTGGTGTAGTACAGGTCTTAGAGGGCATTTGTTTCAGGGAGCAGGAGTTATCAGCAAGCTGCTAGCAATAATAGGGAAAGGGGAAGATATATTGTTAATCTGTAATCGTGGTACATTTCAGTGATTAATAATATATTCTCTTACCAGTTTTGGTAGGGGACCAGGACGTAGACCAATAGGGTTAGGGGTCGAACCTGGCTAAAATTCTTGTGTGTGCTTTACATGCTGTTAATTGTTTTCTGCTTTATATACTCACTGTCAGCATAGTGATAACAATTAATTAACCTTAATAGCACGCTGCCAGACATTCTGATAAATATTTGATAATACATAAAAATTGGGTATAGTTAGCCATAACACCTATTCACCCCCCCTCTAGGTGTGGAATTTCATTTGGTATCAGAGCTCTGGTATACTAACATTTCTGTAACAGGAAAAGTATAAGATCTAATGGCTGACTCATGTTATGGAAAAGCGTATGTATCAACACCTATTCTCACGGGAACTGACAATTACAACTGGTGGAAAGGCCAAATGGAGACTTATTTATCCAGAGATCAACTTGTTCTTAGAGTTGTACAGAAAGGTCCTTATGTGTTTCTAGATAAGGATGACAAACCAAAAGATGTTGATGATCTTACAACCGATGAGCTGTCAAAGTATAGTTACAATGGAAAAGCTAGAATCATACTTATTAGTGGCTTGGATCAAACTGAATATGACAAAGTATCTTCACTCAAATCTGCAAAGGAAATTTGGGAGGCTTTGGAAACTTATCATGAAGGTTCCAAAACTCTACGAAAGGTGAAACTTAGCAAGCTAATGAATGAGTTTGGCAATTTCAAGCTCAAGGAAGGTGAAACTGTTCGAGAAAGTCAAGCAAGGTTTCAAGTCATTGTAAACAGCTTACAAAGGTTGGGCAAAAAGATTCCACAAGATGAAATCAACATGAAGGTTCTAAGTGCAGTCCCATTTGTGTATGAAGCTAAAGTTACGGCATTGGAATCTGCTACAACTATTGATACTATGGATCATCTAGCTATTTTTGTTGAGCTAGAACAGTTTGAAACTAAACTTCAAGATGACAGACTAACTGATGTCAAGGCTGCTACTGAGAAGGTGAAGAATATGGCTTTGCATTCCACTAACAGCAAGCTGGAATCGGATGCTGATATAGAATCTGATGAAGAACTAGCACTTCTTTCAAGGAAAATCAAAAAGATGATTGAAAAGAAGAACAGAATGAAAAGAGACAAAGGTAAAGCTCTTGGTGCAAAAAGAGAGTCAAAATCCAAAGATGACACTTGCTTCGAATGTGGCAAGAAAGGGCATTTCAAGAGAGATTGCTATAAGCTGAAAAATAAGACTAAACAGTCTAAACAGCAAGCTGACTACAGAGACAAGAAGAAATCTAAGGCACTTCTAACCTGGAGTGATGAAGATGACTCAGCTTCTGATGATAAATCAAGTGATGAGATGGTAAGCCTAGCTCTTGTTGGCATTGAAGGCTCAAGTGAGACTGATTATTTTGGATCAGACACCAACAGTGAGGTAAACTCTTTAAATTCTGAAATACCTAGTGATACTCCTCTGTTAGACATACTAACCATGCAGGAAAAAGTCAATATCAATATGATAGAACTACTGGAATTAAAGAATGAAAATTATGAGTTAGAAAATGAGAATGTTCATCTCAAGAAAGTCATTTATGAATTTCTAACCGAGAAGAATTCCAAAGCAAGTAGTGGAATCATTTCTGAGCTCAAGGAACAGATATCTCAACTTGAAGGAAACAATCTTCAAATTCAGAGAAGGAATGAAACACTTATGAAGGAACTCAGCTCGCTGAGAGCAGAATTCAAAGTTCAAGCAGCAAGCTTGGAAGCTTTCGAGTTAAGCAAATCAAACAGATTAATTGAAATATCCAATCAGGCTGAGAAAATCAAGGAGTTAGAAGATGAAATCAAGAAACTCCAGAAAGGTATGGGAAAGTTTGTTCAAGGAGAAGAAAGTCTCAAATCTATGATGAATCAAACTAAAGTTACATTCGATAGAGAAGGTCTTGGATCAACTTCCACAACAAAAGATAAATCTATGAAATATGAAGGCAAGAATGGCATTCCATATGATTATGCTATGCCCTGGTCAATCTGTCACAAGTGTGAAAAGAAGGGTCATCTAGCTAAAAACTGCAATGTTCGAAATGGAGTATCAGCAAGCTGGAAAAGACAAAAAGCTCCCAGACAACAAGCTGATAAAACAGGCAGAACAAGACAGCAAGCTGATAAGACAGGCAGAACAAAACAGCAAGCTGATAAGACTAACAGAACAGGGAAACAAGTTCCTAAAGTGGTCCAAATGTGGATCAAGAAGTCTGATTTGAATGTTCTATATGTTTTATCAACTAACCATACTGGACCCAAACCAATATGGGTACCAAAACGTTGAGTTGTTCATGTTTGTTTTGTAGGTTTGTCTCGTAGCCAAGGTCAAATCAAATCAATGGATTTTGGACAGTGGTTGCACTAGGCATATGAGTGGAGACAAATCTCAGTTTCTTGATCTAAAGATGAAGAAGGGTGGCAAGGTCACAATTGGTGATAGCAAAACTCTTCCAATTCTTGGAAAAGGAACAATTGGTAATAGTATCATTTTTATCAACAAAGTACAATATGTTAAAGGTCTTACTTATAATTTACTTAGTATAAGTCAATTATTTGATGATGGACATGAAGTTAAATTTGGTTTACATGATTGTACTATTCTTG
Source organism: Oenanthe sinensis (assembly GCA_028671895.1). Lineage (NCBI taxonomy): Eukaryota > Viridiplantae > Streptophyta > Magnoliopsida > Apiales > Apiaceae > Oenanthe > Oenanthe sinensis. Next base: position 20,485,461 of record CM053795.1, read on the forward strand.
TTGGTACTAACAAAGTTCCCCTAGTTGCTAGAAGGGAAGGAAATATATATTTATTGGACTTTGAAGAACAGGAACAATCCTATTGCTTAGCAGCAGTTGATACTAATCCAGAAATATGGCATAGAAGACTTGGACATGCTCACATGGACTTACTCAGCAAGCTGTCAACAAAACAGTTGGTTAGAGGATTGCCTAAATTGAAGTATGTCAAGTGAATTTGAGAAGCTAATAAAGTTGCTTGAGAACAAGCTTGATACAAGACTTGTAGGCATAAGAAGTGATCATGGTGGAGAATTCCAAAAAGACTTTATTTCTTACTGTGAAGAAAGAGGCATTACACATGAATTCTCAGCACCACGTACACCTCAGCAAAATGGAGTTGTAGAGTGTAAGAACAGATCTTTGCAAGAAACAGCAAGGACTTTGCTGCAGGAAAGCAAGCTGCCAAGAAGCTTTTGGGCAGAAGCTGTTAACACAGCAAGCTATGTTCTTAACAGAGTGCTGATAAGGCCTATACTTAACAAAACTCCCTATGAATTGCTAAAGAAGAAGAAACCAAACATTGGCTACTTCAAGGTATTTGGATCAAAATGCTATGTGCTCAAAACCATGGATAAAGATGGTAAATTCGATGCTAAATCCTATGAAGCTATATTCTTGGGGTATTCTTTAACAAGTCGTGCTTATAGAGTTTATAATACTTCTAAACATATTGTTGAAGAGTCTGTTAATGTTTCATTTCAAGAAATTACTCATGATCTTTCAAGTGTTGAGGAAGATGTTGCAGGAACAGGTACTGACAACATGCTGACAAAGAAAGATACTGGATATCAGCAAGCTGACAAGCCAACAGATGCAACTCCAGAAGCTAATAAGCAAGCTGAAACCTCTTCTACAGTTGATGAAACATTGGAGAAAATGGCTAGACTTACTTTGGATGGTCCTAGAGGTCATAGATCACCAGAGAAGATGAATATCTTTCAAGGAGATGATGTATCACCTCCATCCAAGAGAATTCGGCTAGATGAAGAAGTTATAGCTCAACATTCTTTACCAAAGTCAACTAGAACAGTCAAGAATCATCCTCCTAATTTGATTATTGGTGACAAATCAGAAGGAATCAAGACAAGGAAAGGTCAAGCAAACATATGTGCATTTGCAGCTTTTCTAGCTCAACAGGAACCAAAGAATGTTAAGGAAGCATTAGAAGATGAAAACTGGATCATGGCAATGCAAGAGGAACTCAATCAATTCGAAAGATGTGATGTTTGGGAACTTGTAGAGCCACCTAAAGATGCTTCAATCATTGGTACTAAATGGGTGTTCAAGAACAAAGTTGATGAATATGGTACTATCACAAGAAATAAGGCAAGACTAGTTGCTCAAGGATACAATCAACAAGAAGGAATTGATTTTGATCAAACCTATGCTCCTGTTGCAAGATTGGAATCTATAAGAATGCTACTTTCATTTGCATGCTGCAAGAAAATCAAATTACATCAAATGGAGTTAAAAGTGCCTTCTTAAATGGGTTCATTAAAGAAGAAGTTTATGTCAAGCAACCTCCTGGATTTGAGAATGAGAAATACCCTAACCATGTGTTCAAATTGAAGAAAGCTTTATATGGATTAAGGCAAGCTCCTCGTTCATGGTATGAAAGGTTAAGTAAGTTTCTCATCAAAAATGGATTCATTAGAGGTAAAATTGATCCCACATTATTTACTATGTTTAAAGGTAATGATATTTTAGTTATTCAAATATATGTGGATGATATAATTTTTGGTGCTACTAATGATTCTATGTGTAAGTGGTTTTCTAAGTGCATGAGTAGTGAGTTTGACATGAGCATGATGGGAGAGCTCAATTACTTCTTGGGTCTCCAAATTAAGCAAACTCCTGAAGGAATTTATGTGCATCAATCCAAGTATATCAGGAATCTACTCAAAAGATTTGGATATGAGAATCTCAAGTCGAAATCAACACCTATGAGTGTTGTCAGCAAGCTGACAGCAGATGAAAAAAGTAAAGATGTTGATGTTCGAGCTTATAGAAGTATGATTGGTAGTTTACTATATCTTACAGCCTCTAGACCAGATATAATGTATAGTGTCTGTGTTTGTGCAAGATTTCAAGCTCAATAAAAAGAGTCCCATTTGAATGCTATTAAGAGAATATTTAAATATTTAAGTGGAACTATGAATCTTGGTTTATTTTATCCTATCACAAATGCTTTTGATCTTGTTGGATATAGTGATGCAGACTATGCAGGTTGTCAAACTGATAGAAAAAGTACAAGTGGTGTTTGTGCATTTCTTGGACAAAGTTTGGTATCTTGGTTAAGTAAGAAGCAAACTTCTGTTGCATTATCTACAGTTGAAGGAGAGTACTTGGCAGCTGGTAGCTGTTGCTCTCAAGTGCTATAGATGAGACAAACACTCAGGGACTTTGGAATCAAGTGTGGTCAAACAAAGATTTATTGTGACAATACTAGCACTATTAATCTGTCAGAAAATCCAGTGAATCACTCAAGAACTAAACATATTGATGTTCGACACCATTTCTTGAGAGATAATGTTGCAAAAGGTAAAGTCAAGCTGATTTTTGTGTCTACAGAAGAACAGCTAGCTGACATCTTTACAAAGCCCTTAGCAGAAGAAAGGTTTAATGTGCTAAGAAGAGAATTAGGCATGTGTGATGTTCAGTCAGCAAGCTGACAGGCTACAAACGGGTACTATCAGCTTACTGTTAAAAATTAGTATAATTTTAAATCTTTTACATGCTTGGTTTGTTACGTGTTTAAATGATTAATTTGTTAATATTTTATATGTCCGTTACATGATATTTATGAATTAACTCTAGAACTATGTGCTTTAATTGTTTAAGATTTCTAGAATATTAAGTAGATTTATTTTGAAATTCAAATTCTTATCTGTTGCATATAAATAGGAATCTAAGAGATAGATTGGTTTTTCTAAAATTGTGTTTAGATATTTATTTAAAATGAGTCTTATTCGGGGGTTGGGATTATTTAATTTTATTTATCCTAAAAATACTCCTCTCTTAGTTATTAAACGGACTATAAAAGAAGTGTGTCTTTTGAGTCCCATTTCACTTCTACTTCCAAGAAAACCAATCGGCGCTAGGGTTTTCAATTTCATTTTCAACAAATACACAGTACTTGTGGTTATCTCTATCTTACTGCGATTCAAGATGAGGACGAAGACAAGGGCATCATGCAAAGCCGCAGGGGCTCGTACCACTGATGTTTCTACTTCCACAACTAAGACGAAGCGAAAGCTTCTACTTCGCGCTGAAGAAGAGTATGATAATGAGGGAAGTCCTGTGTTAATTGAAAGTGATGGTAGCCAATCAGATGATCGTCGGTCTGATATGGGAATTGATTCCGGGGCTAAAAAGTTGAAGATGTCTGTGAGGGTTCGTGATGAGTTTTTGGATCGATATACTGACAAACAAATTGGATCTCGCAAAATAATCTATGGGAAACCCTTATCTGGTAAGATCTTTGCCAAGTGTGGTATCGTTAAGCTATTTTCTGATGTTGGATTTAAGAATTTTCTGTGTGAGTTACCTAGGGTTGTTTATCCTGATCTTGTGCGCGAGTTTTATGCGAATCTTCATTATGATAAGTTTAATAATCTTGTGTCTTTTGTTAATGATACTAAAATCAATCTACCCGTCCCTGTTTTAAGTGTGATTCTGCAACTTGAGTCTTCTTCTATTGTTTCAATCCATAAGTTAAGAGGTCCTAAAAATCTTGATGATTTTGAGTCTCTAGATCAATTGAAGTTGTTACTAGTTGATTCGTCTGTGTCTGAGTTTTTCACACCTGCCACTGCATTGGTACATCCTATGGCACATGCATTGTTTCGTGTGTGCATTTCTAATATCTGTCCTCGGTTGGGTTCAAAATCAAATTTTTCGTCTCAAGATGTGGTTGTTGTTGCTATGCTCTTAGTTGGTCGCTCATTTGATCTCTGTGATTTAATTCTTAAAAATATGTTTCACACTGTTGAGTCCAATCCCTCTACTGCACTCCCTTATGGTTGTCTCTTGACACGTGTGTTTGAGTGGTATGGAGTTAATTTAGAAGGGGCAGAGTCTCTTATTGTGAAAGAATTTTTGGATGGTAAGTGTTTAACTCAATCTGGTCTGAAAGTGGACAAAGATGGTGTTCTTAGCCATGTTGAACCAGCGGTTCCATCTTCTACTCCTCCTGCTACTACTGAACTTGATGCTTCTACTGAGGTTGATTTGGGTGATTTCATGAAAGATGTGAAGGATAGTCAAGCTAAGATTATTCATCTGCTTACTGAAATTGTTGAGTATCACAAAGTCCTCCAACATGTCACTGCTACAGTGGGGATTACTCCAGATACTTCAACTCAAGGAACTCAGAGGTCTGCTGATTTAGATGATGTCATTGAAGCTGCTATAGATTTGATGAACATATTTTCGGGTCATAAGTCTACTTCTCCCAAGGTCCAGCCAAAGACTGATGTTGCTGATAAGAATGAGATGGCTGATTCTCCCAAGAACTTTTAGTTTATAATCTTTTTAATGATTAAGGGGGAGGAATTTTAGGATTCGGGGATTTTATTTGTGTTTTAAAGACTTATTTGTTTCTAAGACTTGGTTGATATTAGGGTTTTATTTTGTTTGATATTAAGGTTTTATTTTCTTGAACTTGGTGATTTAGTTCACCATTGCTGGTTTATGTTGATTTGGATGATATTTGGTTAATTTTTGGTTTATCCGAAAATTAATTTGGTTTATCTAATGTGTGCCTTATCTGGTTTAAATTGTGTTTATCTGTTTATTCTGTGAATCTGATATATATTGTATATCTTGAGTTTACAGGATTGTAGGATTTAGGGGGAGTTTATCTCTTTCCTAAAATGTAGGTGTAATCATCAAAAAGGGGGAGATTGATACTCCTTAGGTTTTGATGATAACACTAGTAGCAAGCTGATAACTTGTATTTATACTTGTTAGCAAGCTAATATACATATTCTGTATGTTACTGACATGTACTTGCAGGAATTATTAATATATACATTGTCAGCAAGCTAACAATTACAGGTTATGACTAATAGCAAGCTAGTAGGTACAGAATGGTACTAACAGCAAGCTTACAGTCTCCGCCCAGATTTACTTGAAGACCAAGTCAAGTGCGGATTTCAAGGAGAATTCTTAGGGATAAACTTGTGAGAACTCTAATACGTTTATATAACTATTATATATTATTAGAGCTCATAAAATATCTTTTCTAAATTAAAAGGAAGTGGTTTTAATATTTTAAACTTCTTATCCTTCCTATCTAATTGGTTTTTACGTATATAATCTGATGTAGACTATTTCAAACGATTTCAAATATCTTATCATCAGTTTATATTTCATATCTATGGGCTAATAACAGTCATATAACCCTAACAACTAAACGTGAGAATTGGATTCAAGACCGTTGTAGTTTGTTTGAGTTATTGAACGTTATATGCTTATAAATATGGATTGATTATAATCGTATTAAAAGCTGGAGAACTCAAGTATTATTTCAAGAAGCTATCTCACGATTATACATCAATAAGTTTTCTAAACTCAACTGATATTCATTGCTATATCTTTTATAATCGAGCTCTATTGATATATATGTGATTATATATGCGTGTGAGTTCATAGTTGAGTTGTAATATTTCATTCGAATTGTATTGCTCAATCTGTAATGTTTATTGCTGTGTAGTCAAGCTTGGATAACAGGGTTCAGGGAAATAGTTTGCTAGAGAAGAGTGTACTTGGTGTAGTACAGGTCTTAGAGGGCATTTGTTTCAGGGAACAGGAGTTATCAGCAAGCTGCTAGCAGTAATAGGGAAAGGGGAAGATATATTGTTAATCTGTAATCGTGGTACATTTCAGTGATTAATAATATATTCTCTTACTAGTTTTGGTAGGGGACCAGGACGTAGACCAATAGGGTTAGGGGTCGAACCTGACTAAAATTCTTGTGTGTGCTTTACATGCTGTTAATTGTTTTCTGCTTTATATACTCACTGTCAGCATACTGATAACAATTAATTAACCTTAACAGCACGCTGCCAGGCATTCTGATAAATATTTGATAATACATAAAAATTGGGTATAGTTGGCCATAACACCTATTCACCCCCCTCTAGGTGTGGAATTTCAATTTCTTCTACTTTAACCCTAGTTATATAATCTACCATGTAGACTTGTGATAAATATTGTATTTAAATTCTAATTCTAATTATACTCTAAAAAATACTATACACATAAAAGCAAATTAAAAAAGGGACAATAAAAATTTATAAAAAAGAACTTAAATTATTATATTTGCATAAACATATTCATATAAATGAATATATATATATATATATATGTAAAAAAATTCCCGAGTTCAATTATTTTGAATATTAAAATTTAAAAAATATTAATTTTTTTCTTTTACTTTAATCCTAATTATAATTTACTCATATGTAGATGTTCTGTAAGAAATATCATATTTAAACTTTAACCTTAATTATATTATATTATAAGAAAAAAAATTATATAGGGCAAAAAAAATAAAAAAGGACTATAAAAAAATATATTCATATAGAATAGAAAGCATTTTATAAGATGGTTTGAATTTGAATTTTTTTGCTTTTCACGTACTATAATTTTCTAGGTAAGAGTATTAATCATTTAGATTACATAAACAAAAAAATTAGTGAAAGTCTTAATTCCCGTGCAAAACACGTTTTATATAATGGACCAGATGGAGTATCATCTTACTAATGTGAAGATAACACCCTGAAGGAAGGGGAACATGTGAGGATATATCGTCTTGGTAGTGCCTCTGCTTAAAACTCGCGCTACAATCCTTGTCCGGTTTGTTTGTCCAGAAAGAACAATGTCCCTGGATAACAAGAATTCATTAATCTCAGTTATATTAATTGAAGTTCAAAGTTCAATCCTATCAACGCTTATGTTATTCTAAATTTAAAATCATCAGCATGGGTATATATCTAACCAAAGGAGTATAAAACCAACAAGAAATATATGTTTGTGACAATTTGGCTGTCTTCAACTAAACTACTAGTAAACTGCTTCTGTTCTATTAGAGAATCTAGTTCTAGTTTTATTTGCAAATTATTTTCATATGAGATCACCCATCTGAAAATATTGTATTATGACAAATATTTTTCATCATGACAAAATAATATAGTAAATAATTATTCTCCTTCATTTATTTATTTTTTATTTTGTACACGCTCACCTACCTATATTATTCCTACATATATTATTGTTAGGTTTTTTAATCTTATATAAATCATTGTACGTTGATAATGGGTATCGAATCCTTGATCTAACAGGGTTTATACTGAACTATTCGTTTAAAATATATAACAATATCTTTTTCTCAGTGAGAATCTTGATTTCATATTTTCATATTATCTTATATTATATATTATAGACAATCTAGTATCAAAGAGGATAGCAGAAGATTAGATTGTCATTTTTCTTATATAATATAATATAATAAATAAATGTTTACAGTCTAAGTGGTGTTGGACAAACCACTAGAACAACTATTTGGAAAGAGTCTATCTTGACTACAAAATAATACTAGTATACTTTGTGTATATTGAACGAGATCAAAATTAGAATTGTTCTCTTGTACTGATGATGTCCTTTTGAAAGCTCAAAAAGATACTATAATTGTGCTTAAGTCATACAGACAGATTTATTCGTAAATAATCATAAGGTTGAGTGGATGATCAAAGATAATAAGATGATTAATTGAATTAATTGTTAGTAATTAATTTAATTAATGGACATGTGATATCTTAAACATGAGGAATTTAATAAGCAAATAATATGAAGCTGAATTAATTAAATTACGCTATTAGGAAATGTAATGCAAATATTAATTCTTTAGTGGGATGAATTAATATTTAATGACATTGGGTTTGGCCCAAAATGTTATTATAAGGTCCGACCTAATCATACAGGATCCCTACATAGATGATGTTAAGAAAATTAGGGTTTTTAGAGCAGCCGTACGAATTTTTAAGAATTTCAAAACTAGAGAAGATGTAAACCTTGGGGATCAAAGGTCGCACTTCGCTCGAGGAAAATAGAAGAATATAACAGAAGACGTGGATTGAATCGTTTGCATTGTAGAGATTAAAATATAGTTTCTGTTCGTTCTCTTTCTCTTAATATCAGAAAACGCCAGTACCCGATCCGATTGTTCCAACAGATATTTCATAGTATTCAAATAAGACCATTCGCTTATTTTATTTTATTTTATTTTATTTTATTTTGACTGAGACCATTCGCTTATTATATATAAGATATAATAGGCAAAAGTTATATGAAATAATTTAAATAGAATATTAATTGGAGACCATATATGTCCTACAATATATTTTGCTTACAATATATTATAAAGCTGTTATAGAATATCAGGATATATAAGTCCCCAATTAATACTCCATATAAGGCTACTCCACCGAATAAAACCCATAATATAAAGCAATATTAAACAATGCGATTTTCTCACTAAAAATTTAATAAAAATGCTTTCCTTATTTGTAAAATAAAAATTTGCAAAATATATTATGAGAATAAAATTTCTGAGATTATCTCAGGAAAATTATCTATGGTACTAATATTTTTTATTGTAGGTATTTTTATAATTGAATATGATTATCAGCAATTATAATAACACCCTCGTGTTATTTATATGATTTTTTTTTAATCTCACTAAAGTTACGTAACGCAATCACACTAACATTAATCTCATATATTATATACTATTGTTTACATTTCTCTGGTGCAGTTACTCATCGACTCATTTACTCTCACTCAGGATGGAATAATAAATAAAATAAAACTTTTTATTAAAAAAAACTAAATACCAAAAATCCTAATGCTCTTTGAAAAACTTTATGCTTTCCCTCCGTTTTGCTCTCTCATCAACTGTTTATTATGGTTAGTATAGAACTCCCTGGCAAGTGGCCCCCTCCAAATCAAAAGATTCTTTGCTTTCATCTTAAAATGTATCATGCATCTGAAAGAGTAAGGAATCTCTTTTTCTTATATCTCCCTGCTTTTCGACAAACAACCTCTTTGCTTCTGGACTCAGTTTGAGATATCTTTCGAACGAGACAATTCCAGGTAGCTTCTAACAGCAGGGGAACAAAAGATAAGGAAAAAAACAGGGTGAAGCTGTTGGTTGAAGTTATAGATGCTCACAATCTTATTCTTATGCTTAAAAATAATGAATTATTTAACAGTGCATTCGTACACAATGAAATTTAGAACCATCTTAGCAAATACTATTACTGTCCATAAGAATCAAGGTCCCGTCTAGAATCAGACACTACACCAGCACCATACACCAGAAAGTCCCCTTCAAAACCTTTCCCTTCAGCACAATACACCAGCACTACGTTCGAGTTTTCCTCTGACCAATCCTTCTTTCAAGTTGCAACCCTGTTCACTAATACATATGATGCTCCTGAACTCTTGAGAATAGAAATCTTGTCAGCCATTCGCAACTCACTTATAAAAATCCGCAAAACAGATCAGTCAAGCCAGGGAGCCTAAAAAACTGAACTACTACTATAAAATTGAGGAGGCTTACCAATACCCCTGCTGAAAAGTTGTTTTCCCTCATCTGTCAAAGGTGAAATTACACCCCGAAGTTAATATTATACCCACAGGTCTGATCCAAAATCTTCCCCACCATCACTACTTTAAGTTCTTTACCAATTACCACCCTTTCATTTATCATCTGGTGTAAAGAAATACTTTTCATGGAAATAGAAGCCAGAAAGAGAGCTTGAAAATAAATAAATTACTAGGCAAAGCTTTTAACTTTGATTTGCAGGAGTTTTTTAAAGATGCAGCACCAAGTTAATCATCAGCCTCATCGTGGCAACCAAGAAAACTTTGATTTGGCAGAGACAACGCCACAAATTGGTGACCAGTGGATTAGTCATGGAAGAGGATGGATGGATGCTGAAAGATTCACAAGCACGTATGACCTAGTTGAGCAAACATATTATCTCTATGTACGAGTTGTGAAGGCCAAAGATCTTCCACCGAGTGCACTCACTGCTAGCTGTGATCCCTATGTGGAAGTGAAGCTGGGGAATTACAAAGGAAGAACAAAACATTTTGAGAGGAAAGTGAACCCTGAGTGGAATCAGGTATTTGCATTTTCTAAGGAGCGGATTCAATCTTCAATCCTAGAAATTTTTGTGAAGGATAAAGAGATGGTGGGAAGGGATGACTATCTCGGAAAGGTTGTTTTTGACATGAATGAGGTTCCAACAAGAGTCCCGCCTGACAGTCCTTTGGCCCCGCAATGGTACAGACTGGAGGATCGTAGAGGAGGTGGAAAGGTGAGAGGTGATATCATGGTGGCAGTTTGGATGGGAACTCAAGCTGATGAAGCCTTCTCAGAGGCATGGCATTCGGATGCTGCTTTTGTTTATGGAGAGGGTGTTTTGAACATCCGCTCCAAAGTTTACGTCTCTCCAAAGCTTTGGTATCTTCGGATTAATGTCATTGAAGCTCAGGATGTAATCCCAAATGACAAATCCCGTTTACCTGAAGTTTGTGTAAAAGTTCAGGTTGGAAGTCAAGTGCTTAAAACCAAGATAAGTCCAGCTCGGACGCTAAATCCACTCTGGAATGAAGATTTGGTTTTTGTTGCTGCTGAACCTTTTGAGGAGCAGTTAGTTCTGACAGTTGAAGACCGAGTTCACCCTACTAGAGATGATGTTCTGGGAATGATTAGCCTACCACTGACAATTTTCGAGAAGAGGCTTGACCACAAGCCAGTTCACTCTCGCTGGTTTAACCTCGAGAAATTTGGTTTTGGTGCCCTAGAAGTTGACAGAAGAAAAGAGCTCAAGTTTTCAAGTAGGATTCACCTCAGAGTTTGTCTCGAAGGTGGATATCATGTCCTGGATGAATCGACTCTGTACATAAGTGATCAAAGGCCTACTGCAAAACAGCTCTGGAAACAACCTATTGGAATACTAGAAGTGGGAATATTGAGTGCGCAAGGGCTTTTACCAATGAAAATGAAGGATGGCCATGGAAGTACAGATGCTTACTGTGTTGCTAAATATGGACAAAAATGGGTTCGGACCAGAACAATTCTTGACACCTTTAGTCCTAAATGGAATGAGCAGTACACCTGGGAAGTTTATGATCCGTGCACAGTGATAACATTGGGAGTTTTCGACAATTGCCGCTTGGGAAACGAGAAACAAGGTATCAATTCAGCAAGGGATTCGAAAATTGGAAAGGTACGAATTCGATTATCAACTCTCCAAGCTCATAGAATTTACAAACATTCATATCCTCTTCTTGTTCTTCATCCCTCTGGGCTTAAAAATATGGGTGATCTCCAGCTTGCCATCCGGTTTACTAACTTGTCTGTAGCGAACATGATATACTTGTATGGGCATCCCTTACTCCCCAAAATGCATTATTTGAATCCTTTCACAGTGAACCAAGTGGACAACTTAAGGTACCAAGCAATGAATATTGTTGCGGTGAGGCTTGGACGAGCAGAGCCACCACTAAGAAAGGAGGTAGTGGAGTACATGTTAGATGTAGATTCACACATGTGGAGCATGAGGAGAAGCAAAGCTAATTTCTTTAGGATCATGTCACTTATGTCGGGGTTGTTTACTGTGAACAGATGGTTTTGGGATGTTTGTCACTGGAAAAATCCTACCACATCAGTTTTAGTACACATATTGTTTTTGATACTGATTTGGTACCCAGAGCTGATACTACCAACTTTTTTTCTATACATGTTTCTCATCGGATTGTGGAACTATAGGTTCAGACCTAGACACCCGCCTCATATGGATACTAAACTATCATGGGCAGAAGCAGTACACCCTGATGAGCTTGATGAAGAGTTTGACACATTCCCTACATCTAGGCCCCAAGATATAGTCCGAATGAGGTATGATAGGCTTCGAAGTGTAGCAGGGAGGATTCAAACTGTGGTCGGAGATATTGCAACACAAGGGGAGAGATTTCAGTCACTACTAAGCTGGAGAGATCCCAGAGCGACTAGTTTCTTTATAATGTTTTGTCTTTGTGCAGCTGTGGTGCTTTATGTGACTCCATTTCGAGTGGTGGCTTTAGTTGCAGGATTATACCTATTACGACATCCTAGGTTTCGAAGCAAATTGCCTGCTGCTCCTAGCAATTTCTTTAAGAGATTGCCAGCTCAAAGTGATAGTTTGCTGTGATATAACAAGGCCACAACCTGTTTCTTTCTAATCATTTGCTTACTCTAATAAATGTTTGACTTCATTATCCTTTTATGTTTGAATTCATCAGAAGGGTAACACCAGAGAGATTCATTTATAATGTTCAACAGTTCAAGGCAGCTAAAATTCTGTACACGTGAATATATATGATTGAGGCTTGTCTTTGTAATTACTGTCAGGTAGTCTCTAGTTTTTACTGTATCTATTTTTTCATGCATGTATTGTTCTTTAGCTCTTTCAATAAGTTTTTATAAGAGTATATAACATAACATATATGTACAAAATTCCTGAAAGCATCCACACAGATATGACTTGGCTGAAAACCGAATTAAAGCATCGAAACTAGTGATGCAATTCCTATAAAATTATAGGTGACAATGCTACAGATATCGAGCATACAACAGTGGGAGTCCTGCTAGAAGAATTATTTTTGTTAGAAATTGAAAAGTTTGACAACTATTTTCTTTAAAAAATAAAGACAAAATTGTGGGTTTAAAACAGGTGTGTGAGTTTATCTCACTTAATTTGGTAATAAAAAGGTAATATATTTTTTTTACATGATTGCTAGATGCAGGTTACAATTATCTTGTGTAGTTCACTGAAATTACAAATAATATCATTTTTATATATGTCATGTACATGCGCTAAATTTCCCTTTCACATAGGGGCGGATGTACATGCCAGTGAGTAGGGGAGAGGACCCCAGACAATTTTGAGTTTATTAATTAAATTATAAGACTAAATTACCTAGGGCTGTTCACAAACAGATCCGAGCAGAGTTTTGTCCTAAACGAGTTGAGCTTAATTTTTTTCTGACGAGCCGGGCCGAGCCGAGCTTTCTTATCGCACAAAAAATGTGTTCGAGCTTAAGTTCGTTAACAAATCGAGCCGAATTCGAGCTTTTATCAAACAAAAACGAGCCGAGCCGAGCCGAGCCCAGCTCGAGCCCTTAAAGAACAGCTCGCGAACAGTTAAGTTTTACATGAAAAAATAAGGTTCAAACCCACTTGACCCAACTAATTATCGATTTTTAACTCAACTCAATATCAAATTTTAATTTATTATCCCAAATGTTTCACATATTAAATATTTAAATTATAATTTTAAACTTAAAATGCTAGAAATATTATAAAAATATTCAAAATATATTTTATTTTTTCGAGTTTTAACGAGCCGAGCTCGAGCCGAACGAGCTCGAGCTGAGCTCGAGCCGAACGAGCTCGAGTCGAGCTCGAACCGAATTCGAGCCGAGTCGAGCCGAACATACTAAAAGCTCCGCTGAGCTCGTTTTCTTAACGAACACATTTTTGTGTTCAAGCTCGAGCTCGAGTTTTAAACAAGCCGAGCCGAACGAGCCCTTAACGAGTTGTGCTCGAGCTTGTTCGTGAACAACCCTAGAATTACCCTCTAAACATATATCAAATTGCTAACTAAAGGACCGGAAATGAATAACAGAAAGATAAGATGGTAAGTGATACGTCTTTTCAGGCTGATCCCCTCATCTCCATTTCGGGCTGGATTGATGCTCAGATCTGTGAATATTAGGAGTAACACAGGATTTTAACAATGAGTGAATGACTGGAATAGGGACATTTGCATATATAAAGTTCCACGCTAAATATATTTCTGGGCTCAACCTTTTGGGGAGGTCCTTCGTGATAAAAACTAGGAACTGGTTTTGCTTTGTATGCCATGCTCTTACGGAGCTGCTTAATCGCTGCTGCTTGCTCTTCCTAATTTTACCAAGTTGAATGGAGAAACAAGTTAAGATGGGTTGCTAACCCTTAGAATGATTACATTAAAACATACAATAGAGGTCGATGCACATTTGAAAAAAAATCATTCTAATAGGAGAAATTTACCTTCGTCCGCGCTTCATATTCCCTCTTTTCTGCTTCCAAAGCTTTGTGTTTTTCCTCCAACATCTTGTAGAACTAAAGAACTAAAAAAAATAGCAAAGTGGAAAAATGATCTAAAAAGTATGAGACAACGTACATAATAACATTAAATAAAAGAAAAAGTTGTAGTTACCTCTTTGCGTTTAGCAATACTCCATTACTCCCTGCAGATGAAAATAACGGGATACAGGAACTGTGACAGATCTGACTGTTCGAACGGAAGCTAAGGGCTATGCATTGCTAAGGAATAGGTGTGCTTCCAAAATTAAAAATAACAAAAGATACACTAAATAAGAAAGGAATATAATATAGATGTATGCCAATCATAAAGGATACGAGGAAGCCATCGACCAATTATCCTCGTCATCGTAAAATTTTCTATGATCAGGTTGTTTAGCTTCTCTGCCGTTGTGCGAAAAGGCACCTAACGAAGCATTAATAACCTCATTGTCAGCAACCTATCCATATAACGACAATATGTACTTACTGCCAGAATTTAGTTGCAAACCTCAGTTATCTGTAAAAATTGTTCATATTACCACACTTATTTTGGTAAATTTGTACTGCAAGGATATCTAATTCCTAGTTTAAATTACTATTCCGTAGATTACTGGCTGTAGATTCAGTAGATTACTAATTTGGTAAATGTTGCAAGAAAGAACCAACAAAATTGGTCAATTTGCACTTTAAAGAGCATTTAATAACAAACAGAGTTAATCTTGCAATGTCATATAGTAGCCACACCAGTAAAGTCTGTCACTTTGAATACCACTGATTTATTTTTGCTTCTTCAGCTCATGCGATAGGCCGCCCACTAAGTCACTTCGAGTCTGTCTGCTTGTCAGAGTTTTTTCTCCGGACTTTCTTCAAGTCAGGAAATATAGCTGAAAGATACTTCCTGAAGATTAATTTCGACCTGGAAATTAGGTGAAAAAAGTGTAACAAGACAGCCACTTATTTCAACTTTGGAGCTTGGGATCCTGGCACATAATGAAAGCACTTGCAGGTGACCTGCTTGCAAGAAGCAATATGGTACATATGCATACCATCTTAAATTGTTGCATCTATGTACATCGTGGACCTACTATAAAGTTCACAAGGATAGAATATATCCGATACTATCAAGGCATATGTGAAGAAAACTTTGTATAATACGTTCAAAGCAAAAAAACAAGTGTCTAAACAATTTTACAAAGCAAACTCAATCACCAAAACACATGACAATGATATATAAAGAGAGAGAGAGGCAGCTTTGGATGTTATTGACTTTCTTAACTATCTGAAGCAAATTGATTTTTTATTGATTAAACATCAGGATTTGAACCTAAAGGATTACATTAATGAAACAATTTGTGAAGTATTAGCAAGGGAGAGACACTAGAGAGGGAGTGTTAAAAAGTAATTTTAAACATGGGCTTATTTGAGCCTCCTTTAAGGTCAATTGAGCTATGTACAGAAAACAGTCCAGACACATAGATACGTGGGCTCTATTTTTGAATAATACACTCGTTACGTTTTTAAGACACACTTAACAACAAATTATAGTACGAGCAAGTCCCAATTTGTGCATATCAACATCTGAAACTAACGGTATGCACATCTTGTCCACTTACATAATTGAAGACTTATAAAGTTGGACAGTGTTTATCCGTGTTAACAATCCATCTTTATTACCAATCCAAGACAGCTTTTGCATTTTTACACAGCAAAGTTCAACTTTATGTACAATCCTGCACTTAAAGTTACAAATAAGCAAACAATTAAGCAAAAGATTGTAGGTCACTCAATCTTCAATTATTGATTGTTTAAAACGTATCATGCTTTAGCCTGAAATATTTGTGTCTACTAATGTCCAGAAGTAATAAAAAAGAATATAACATACATATTGATTTTTGAAAAAGTTAATAGTGTTGAAAAATCATTTAATGCAATTAAAAAACTAATTATCCATCTTGAAAATTTTGGTGAAGATGATTGTCATCGTGAAGATCAACCATGGAGTCAATGTATAGTGAGGGTGAAGATAATAGAGACTAGGATGAATTTCTTTATTATTTTAGCATGAAATTATTTTATTTTATTTTATTTGTATCAAAAATTAATTTATTTTATTCATGTGTTGGTAAGAAATGTTATATATGTCATTTAAAAATAATAAAATATTGAAGTTAACCATGATTACTTTAAAATTTAAACATTTTAAATATAAGATATATTTATAAATACAATTATAAATAGGATATATTAATAAATCAGTTTTTAAAATGGGACATATTAAAAAAAAACTTTTATTTTCTGTTCATTATTCATACACTTGTCTTTATTTCCATTTGTAACAACTCAAATACAAACTCCTTAAAATTGATAAATTTAAAAGAGTTTATATTCAACCCCCTTATACAAATTTACAAATTTATCAAAGAGTATTGTTCACGAAGTTACCTCGCAATATTGCATTACTTTTCTGAGAATTAAAAAAAAATCCATATAAATACACAATTGTGTTATTGTAATTACATATTAGATATCCACAATACACAAAGGGTCCTCGGAACTACCTATCTGCCTTTTTTTCCACGGTAAAATTTTTGTGAATCCGGAGGCCAAAACCCTACACCAAAGGCCACGACTCGAGCAAACACAATTACTAACTGCTTTCAAGATAAATTAATAATGATAATCTACAGTTACTTACGAATCATCAAGCTAGCCTACCGGACTTTATTCCAATTGAATGATACATCATGCAGAGAGATTGGAAATATAAGAGTTGCTAGAAAGCACATCACTAGACACAATGATAAGTTGATTTAACAGATTTACCCAGTCAACCCAAGGACCTAGTCAAGTTAATCATTCTTCACAAGCTTACACGCACAAAAACAACTTTAGATAATTTTGCACAACACAATTCACTGAAAATGCAAGTTAAAGACATTTCTAACCAATACAGTGTTTTCTCCAACAGAATAGGAGAAGTTAACCTATAGAAATTTGTGACATGCCGAAATAATGTATTTGACAGGTTGTGTATACAAACTTGTATTGGGGAGTTTATAAAAGCTGCCAACTGCACAACTTAACCGCCTGAAAATGGTGCTCCTCAAGTTGTAAGAAACATGGCAGCCGACCAAGCCTTCACTGTAAATACAATTCTTGATTATATCATCAAACAAATAGTGTGATGACAAATCTTTGATTTTCTTCACAAGGTATAACTATTCATTTGAATGAGGATATTGATTGAATATTATTACCAATTCTTCTAAACTCCGTCCAATAGTTTATAATCTCTTCCTGATAATCCATGCGGGTTAAATGAGACAAACCTGAATGGGAAATCTTCAACAATCTATTACGCAAGTCAGAAAGTTTGCTTTTACACCAAATTTGTTCTCTCTTTGCAGAATGCAAGTTGCTGTAGTGACTCCATACATAGGAATGCATTCTTCCAGCGCCCTAGGAATTTTGCTTTGTACTCTTTCTTGCTCCGATAGTTAAGTTCTACAGTAAAATCAAGAGATAGATCTCATAGTTTTTAACTGGATTCCGCTACTTTTTCACACTTCCTGGGTTTGGTTACATCTTCCATATTCAGTTTAGGCATCTCCGAACTTATAGTGGGCTCTGTGGCTTCAGTACCAACTTTGGTTATTCCTTTCCTAGTATCTGTAATACAAGGAATGTGCACATTGCCTTCATCTGCAACCATGTTTAGGGTCACGTCTCTTTTGCGACCATCTGTCACACTAGGGCTTCCCTCATCTAGTCCCTTCTTTTCAACCTTACTGCAAATAGCATTGTTCGGGACCAATTTCGAGCTGGATCCAGACTTGATGCTTTTCTGATGGGGAGCAACTTCGTTTAAGGCAAATTCAGCTGCACCCGATGCAAGATGTGATGAGTGGCGAAAGCTCCAACGAGTACTATCAAACCATTTGCTAACCTGTTTAACAAAGCACTTCTTGCAGAGAATGAGGAGAAAATAAAAACACTGATAATGACCAACAACTCGAAATTTATTTACCTGTCGGACTGAAAGTGCTAAGTCTGCAGCCAAACTCTCTTTCACAGCTTGCTGAGGGTATTGATTTTCCTTGAATGATTGGAGAAGTATCTGCACATTAATCATCAAGGTGTTATACTGTTATTGCATTGTTAAAGTGTATATAAAGGAAATAATATTTGATAAGACGGCATTTCTTATTTAGCGTTGGTAAGTACAAACTGTAGTGATGGTTGCACACCCCAGTATGCATAACATGCTTCTAATTAAATAAACATAATAAAGCATTGTAATATATCATAATGCATGTTTGACATAAAACAGGCTTTGCATGTATAACCGCCATAATATTATTGTCATTGCAGTTCGTATTCTGGTTGTGAAAATTTTATGCCCTTGCAAATAAAAGAGTATTGTTGAGGTAGAGGATTTAGCCTAAAAAGTAAAGGCAAGCCTCAGTCATGATTCAATTCCTCAATCCCGATCCCCTTGTACGAATATATATCCATATACATATATATATATATATATATATGTATGTGTGTGTATATATATACAGAGAGAGAGAGAGAGAGAGAGAGAGAGAGAGATTAAAAAGTTCCTGAAATTGACCTCACCCATCTGAGGTGCAAGTGTTTTTTTATATAAAATAGTAATGACATTTTTGTAAATGTATATAATCTTCTGTAATTACAATAACACCCATGTGTATTTATATGGATTTTTTTTAACCTCGGGAAAGTAATGCAAGATTGCGAGGTAACCTCATGAACATTACTCTCATATATAAAGCGTATTATCCAAAAACATAAGATATGACTTGACTCCACTGAACCACAAGATTTCAATGCAAAAGTTAAATTGAAGGCTATAATACCTGAGTTGCATGTTTCCCGTACGATGTTTTTGAAATACTTTCACCACTAGTAACAGGTGCTGCAGAGCCTTCACACAATCTAGTAGCTTCTTTATCGGAATTATAATTTATTTTATCTGGTGACGAAGTAACCGTATAATCTTCATCACTTGAATCAGAAGATGTGTTCTCATACTCCTCCTTTAAAAGTAAATCTTCTTTAATCATATAACCAATTTAGGCAGGAATAAGTAAAATATTACATCTCCCCTATTAGAAAACAACAAAACTCACAATGCACTATCAAATCCAAATGTTCCTAGAGTTACCTGGTTTGTAGCAGAACATGCATTAAATTTAGTTGTGTTTAAATGAATATCACAGAAGTCAATACATTTCTTGGAACTCAATCTACAAAATGTGGAAACGTTATTGTTATTTCGTTCCAAGTATTCCGATTTATAGAACGCCTTATAAACGAACACATGGTTAAATGCAACTCAGATATTAAGTGCAAGATATAAAAGATATCTTGCGTCCTTCTCCTTCTACATACTACCATAGTTCAAACGAAGTTTAAGATACTTATCAAAAATTAAGAAAATATATTGGCACTGGGAAATTAGTTACTAACCATCCCCCCTGCATGGGTGAGCTTCCGGGAAGAATGTTCTTTGAGAAGTGCATCAATCTTAGAGCCTAGAGGGGGACTTTAGGGCATAGGAGAAATCATCTAAGGATAACTACAATGATGTAAAAGTTTGACGGTTCCGCCATATTATTTTCTCTCATAACACAACATAGATCAATCTACAGTTCCTACTACGTCTCAAAAGTCAAAAAAACTTGCACAGACATGAAATCATTAAACATATAAAAAAAGCTAGCACTATTTACAAAATGTTATTAGAGTAGCTTACATCATGTAGCTTTTTGTAGTCCAGACTCTCTACTTGTCTTCTCGGATACAGAGGGGCAGCATCACCTTGCCCAGGATGTCCACATCCTTCCTCATTGTTCCCAACGTGATCTGGGGTTGAGGTCTGTGGCCCTTGAACTTGACCAGAATGCTTACAATCATCAAATACAGCAGTTAAATCCTCGGAGTCAGATGTAAAATCAGAACATGAGCTGTCCTTAAACATCTGATCAATAACCAAGTGATTTGGATCGTAATCATCATCCTCAGAATCATCTGGAGGAAGCCCCAAGCACGGTTCTTTTTGAGGTAAAACCTGCATATCTTCTGATGCCGGATGACAATCCGATTCATCCGAACTTGATTCATCTTCCTGCGCCTTCTCATTCAAATCAGGACCACCAGGATTATAATCATCGTCCTCCGAATCATCTGACGGCAGTCCAGATTTATCATCTACATTTCTCCCAGAAGCTGCTGCTGCCTCCTCAGCAAAAACTTTCTGCAGATGCAACGAGTATGGTATTTCAAAACAAAATGCATACATTTACACTTGAAAAAGGCCAAGTAAAGTTGTTGTAGTAGACCTCCCAGCTGTCACCGAGTAAAATATTTGTTTCTTGTGAATCATTAAGTAACTTGATGCAGTCAAGTTTGCACTCACATCCCGGGCAAAGCCAACCCTCGTCATCAGGAGGAACTAAAGCATTTTACAATAGCAAGGGAAAAAATGAGGAATAAAAGGACATATAAGCACAAGAGACATAAGCTCTAAGCATAATTGCTGAATTAATAATTTAGATATTACTATATTCTTTCAGCAATGGTGGGTCCAAACAAAATTGGTGAAATCCGCGTTCACATGCACCATCACAAAGGATGATGTCATTACTGAGTGTCACATCTTTCGATCCACATTTCGCACAGAATATCTACCACAACATATAACTTATTAAAGCATTTTAAATGCAACTTCAAAGAGTCAACAAAATTAATTTAAAGTTAAGGAGGAATATGGAGCATAGGCAAACGCCACAACTTACATCCTCACTGTCGATTTCTCCTCGAGAATCAAATAGAATTTCTGGAAGCCTTCCCTCAGAACGTGATAAATCCAAGCGCTGAAATAGATCTCTAATTTTCAATTTGCGTCCCAATATTTCAGCTTTTGCTCGTTGAAGCTCCTTCTCTGGTTTTATTTTGTCTAGGCTGAATAATTCCGCATTAAGTGAATTCCAAGTAGGATTAAGTTGGAATCAGGAAACTCAATATAACTATGCAGAAACAGCAATATATTTTCATTCACTATGTCCTCAATGAAATTAGACAATGGAGAAGATAGGAAACAATTATAAGCCAAAAGAGTGACATCAAGCCCAGGCCCCAGGCACAGCTAGATCATATAAGTCTCTGCTAATTATAGGTTGTCCTATTTTCTGTCCAAAAAAACAAATTGGGATACCGAGATGCCAAATGTATATCTCATTAAAAAAATTAGGATATAACCGGATGCCAAATGTGTATCCCAATTAAAAACTGAATTGACTGGATACCTAGATGGCAATGCATATCACTGGATACACAGCTGCTAAATGCATATCCATCGTTAAAATGGCGAAATATTTGAACATGGGTGTTCTTGTTACCTTTCAAAATCCGGATATTTTGTCAATTTTCTGTGTACTTGGAGGAGTTTGGTACCAAAATGTCTGACTCTAATTTGCAATGTTAAATAATTGTTCTTTTGCTTGTTTGTGTGTGTTTACATTGTATACACGCGCGCACAGACACACAAGTTACATAAGTACATCTAATTCTCTTGACATAAAAATTTCATGTATCATATGACTCACAAGCTTTATCTTGATACCGATCATGGCATATCATACTGGATTTTTTATTTTTTTGTTTTACATGTGTCCCAGCTTGATGAATACATTCTACACTAAAAGATATTTATCACGATTAACAGTTTGCAAAAAGTACCAAACTGACATACTAACAGCACGTAATTTGAACCCTATAGAGGTCAGATATGCTTTTTTCAGAATTATTATGTTGAAGAGATGGACTACCTAATCAACTGAAAATAAGCATAAAATACTACTTTTAAATTGAAATAATTATCACTCCCTCTCCCACAAAATTGGCTACTCTTTATTTCAATGGGGTCAAATCACCAAATTAATATTAAGATCTTTCTTTTCTCTTTTACACTTTGACAGTTCAGAAAATTTAAAATTTGTAATAGATCATAGTAGCTTCTTAAATTGATAATATATATAGCTGTGTTCGTCTAAGTTCAATTTAATCTAACCATTCCCAAAAATGGTCACGTGAATAAAAAGCCCATCAGAAATAGTTTTGTTCATCAACCCATGCAAAGGATACAATGAATAAGCCTTGCTACAAGTCAAAGCTCAGTAAATAAGATTTTAGCATGCAATTTAAAATTAACAACCATGCAGCCACATGAATATGAAACTGAACAAAGATTAATGATTCACTGAAGTACAAACCTTTGTCCCTTCCATCCCTCCCCAGAGTAAGCATCAATGAAGTTCTTCTCATATTTTATTCTGTGTAGCAAGTATCTTAGGTGTGTCCTTATTCTAGAGAATTCATCAACTTTATTTTCCTCCATTCGTTTTTTCCTCTTCTTCCTTGTCTTTTCTCCGTCAGCACCTTCTTCTGCCACAATATTACTCAAGTCGGGTTCAACAGATTTCTCTTGTGACCTTAAGCGCAATGATCTGCTGCTGATTACTGACAATTCCTGAGTATCTTTTCTTTTCTCAGGTAATACTTTGACACTACCCCCTAAAGAAGTTGGAGAACTCTGTACTTTTCTGGGCCGACCACGAGATCTTTTCCCTGTGTCTACCAACTGGCTAGAACTCTTGGCAACAGTTTTCTGACCTGGCACCAATTGCTCAATACCAGTTTGTACTTTTCTGGGCCGACCGCGAGATCTTTTGCAAGCGTCTCCCAACTGGATAGAACTCTTGGCAGCAGTTATCTGTCCTGATACCAATTGCTCAAGACCAGTTTGTACTTTTCTGGGCCGACCGCGCCGTCTTTTCCCTGTGTCTACCAACTGGTTAGGACTCTTGGCAACAGTTTTCTGACCTATCACCAATTCCTCAAGACCAGAAATCTTTGTAGCATCATCACTTTGGATTACTAACTGGATGGGCCTGCAATTTTTTGCTGCATTCTCTGCTGGCACTCCTGATTGATCGCTGTTAAAATATCTTGATTGATTGTTTATCGAGGAAGTCAAGGACTCTACGCAAGAAATTTGGATCACTTCTTCCGGTATGATGTTTTTCAGTTCCGTATTTATATGGGCAAACTCAGACTTTTGGTCTTCTACAGGTATATGGTAAATATTTTCTGCGGAAATCACATGGTTTGCTTGCATTACTTCATTATTGACCATTTCAGAGCCAAATTCATGGGTATGGGCCAGTGTAATTTGTTTAGAAATCGATGATATTCCCATGGAACTTTCAGCTTGTAATTCCATAGGATCAGGATCACAAAATTTCATAGCTTCTGGAAAATCTTTACAAGACAGATGTTTAGTTAAATCTTCTGTAGATCGTACTATCTTAGCACCGACAGACACGTATCCCTCAACTTTTGCTTCAGCTAGTGTTCTTGGTACATCATCAGCCACCACATTCCCAGGTTTCATTGGTGCAGTACATTTACCATTTGGGACAATATCAAGTACTTGCCCTAATGCATTTGATTTAGGGTCTGAGCTTTCTTCCATCTTACTGCATTGGTGACCATAAAGATACATCCATATCAACAGCTCAATCTTGAGAGAACTTCCTGAGAATTTGGGGTCAACGATAATAAAAACGCAAGTCCTTTACTTGCATTTATAGAGAGCCACATTCATCAAATTGATTTCTCTGCAAATTGCAAATAATAATTTAGACTAGCAAATGTTGCTATAGTAATTGCAATTCATAAAAGGTAGTAGTATCACAAGGGAACTAAAAACATGTAGTGTGAGATAGCAAGTGGAACTGGAAAGGGGTATATAACCAGAAAAATATTGAAAATATTAAAAACATAAAGTGAATCTATGTTTACATGATTTAAGATGAATCTTTTCAAAGGTCATTTCATTTATATATTTTATACTATGTTTGTAATTTGGTCTATTATGTTTTCTCAAGTATAATTGCACTTGAAAGTTTTTTTTCTCAATGAGCAGTTGGAGAAGGGACTCTGTTTCATTCTATACGTCGACAAGTCTGTACGTATTATAGAAGGCAAAAAAGAAGACACTAATACGTTATAATATTAAAAGGACACTAACTGTTGTAAAGTGTTAATTATAGTTATAGGATATTCGTTCAGAAAATCGTAGAGAAAATCAGTAAATTAACCAAGTGTACTCCTCATTTACTCTGCCATTTTCATCCCATGTATTCGACCAGAAATTTTTATAAATGATAAGTTGTATTCTGATGCAGTCTGTAATTTAATAACAGAAATTTTCCTTCAGATTCGAGTATTCAACATCATTTCACTAATGCAGCTCAAGTTGTGTGGAATATTTACTTTTCTCTCAAGTACCCAATTCAGACACATGTCACCTAGACACATCAGATATTATGAATAGATGGTGATAATGAGGATTATATCGAGTCTACAAATGCACAAGTCTAGACACTTCATCTATGCCTGCTGCCTAGACAACTTTCTAATGTTTCTTTCTCACCACCATTATAAGCATGTAAAAACGTTTTATTATCAACAACTTCCTCCCTTCCCATTATTAAACTGTTATCAAGCACCTTTTTTGCCTACAAAGCAATTATAATTTTCATAGGAATATTAGGAATCAGCAAGAATGGTCTTATATGCACGTAGATGAATGACACTACAATGATATGGTAATATTTTCTTTTAAAAAAAATGGATTCACAGGTATCTATACTAACCAATAAATCATGTACACCCTCTATCGAAAATTAACTATCATGTTTGATTTATTAGTAGTCAAATCGACTAAACTTTGACTGAAAATTACATATATTATATAATTAGAAGATATATAAAAATTAAATCATTAGAAAGTATATCTAATTTACCTTAAGATGTAACTTTCAGTTTTCTAAGATTATAATAAAATAATTTTTAAATTTCATCAAATTTTGGTTAATTTAACCACAAAAAGTCAAATAGTACCGTTAATTTGGAACAGAGGGAGTAATAGACATAATTCACCACAACCCTCAAGTATATATACTCTAACCAATATATTCACCACACCGCACAAACCTCAAGTATCTATACGTTGGACTAAAAGCATCTAATTAATAACTCCACTCAGACAAAAACTTAAAACAAAAACTAGGAAAACATCCGATTTATAACCGCAAGGCAACTCATATAAAACACAATTGAACCACACTCAATCTCTACACAACAACCCTAACACACATATGAATATACTTACTAGTACAAAAACAAAGCTCAATAGTAGTACATTAATAATGAAACCCTAGAGTCTACTTATAGTATCTTATTACAATTCTCAAGATTCAACACAATAAAACAAAATAAAACACACACATACACACACAAGAGGAGTACCTTATAGTGATGAAATGAGATGAAAGATGCTTGAGCTGAAAGAGAGATAAATATACAAAATTATTAGCTAATTAATTTAATAATAGCTAAAACAATTTAATAATTATTATTATAATTATAAATTATAATTATTATAATAAAGATAGGAAGAGGTGGGTGTAAAATTGTGTGTACCCGACCCGAGAAGTTCAGGCGCCGCCGATGTCGATGAAGGGGAGAATTGAAGGGGGGGGGGGGGGGGGAAGAGAGGAAAGTACAGTGGAGTGGCTGAAGGGGGGTGGTTTCTATTTTGGGAGTGGACTATCCAATTCGTACACAAAGTACCCGATTCCGATCCGACGCCCAATTATATGAGCTAATTTCTAATTATTTTACTGAAAAATTATTAAAAATATTAAAAAAATTTATAATTTTAATATATTCAAAAAATATTTACAAAAATACAGTTTACAATAAAAAAAACAATCACATACAAATTTTTCTTTTTTTGTTTTTTTGAAAATAATTAAAATTATCTTTGACTGCATTTGAGGTTATATTTGATTTACCCTTGCAACTTGTTAAACAACATATTATACGATAAAATATGATTATAATTACTAAATTTTAAAGTTATATTTGTAATTAATTTTGGTTGATTTCAAATTGCAAATATGATTGCAAAAGTTACGAACCGTATTTTTATTAAAAAAATTCAAAATAATAATATTTTTGCAAAAAAAATTTAAAATTGTACTTTTACAAAATACTTTAAAAAAGTTCGTATTTTTACCAAAAAAAATTCACCCTTACATATTTAAAAAAAAGCGCCGGAAATATTTTTTTAGTTTTTTTTTGAATATTTTTTTAGTATTGATATTGGGTTTTCAATTTAAAAGAATATAAATTAAACATGCGTTTTCTTTAAAAAAATATTTATATTTTTTTCTATAAAAGCTTAACATAAAGTTGCACTTTTAAGTGATAAAAAATGTCATTTTTATAAATTGTGATATTTGTTTTAGTATTGATATTAGGTTTTCAATTTTAAAGAATATAAATTAAACATGCGTTTTCTTTTCTTTAAAAAAATATTTATATTTTTTCTATAAAAGCTTAACATAAAGTTGCACTTTTAAGTGATAAAAAATATCATTTTTATGAATTGTGATATTTTAGGTCATTTTCCTTCGAATCAAATCGTAATAAAAAGAACCAACATGTAACACTCCAGTCTCACATCGAGTAAATTGAGAAAATTTGTTCAGTATATAATATACTCCCTCTGTCCCATTCAATTTTTTACATTTTCTTTTTTTGGATGTCTCACCCAATTCTTTACATTTCAAAACTTTCCAAAAATAGTAAATTTTTATATTATAAAATTTATTCGCAACCACTATTTTCCTCCACCTTTTCAAATCTATTAATTAAATATCAATTGACCCCACCACTTTACCAATTTTTCATTCTCTTTCATCCACTTTTCCTTATCTTTCATACTCCCTCCGACCTACCCAATTGTTAACGTTTCGGAGAAAAGGTCTGACACGTATTTTAAGGTGCATATAAAATATAGTTCCATAACTTATTTTTTTTAAAAAAAAAAATAAGTTATGGAACTATACTTTATATGCACCTTAAAATGCGTGCTAGACCTTCTCTCAGAATCGTTAACAATTGGGTGGGACGGAGGTAGTACTATTTTATACAATTTTCTTAATCTTCGTGCTCAACTCAAATGTAAATAATTGGGCAGGACGGAGAGAGTATAAGTAAAAGTACTACTACTAAGTACGCCAACAAATCATGATCTTTTGAGGATTTGTGACAATCATGATCTTTTGGGGACTGTGGTGAACTTATGAATTATCCAAATTATTACATTTGAGACAATTTACTTTAATTTATTTTCGAATTCGGAAATTGAGACTTGACCGATTTTCAAAAAAAACTCAGGATTTGACCCGGTTGTCCCACAACACCCCTTTCAAGTGTATTCATATATCAATATCAATGTTTCAACATTCTAATGAGGATAAAAATGTAAAGTAAACTTTTAACAAATCCAAATTCAATTCTTTTTATGTGAAAATAATCACTAATCCTTTTTTTAAGGGAAAAAAGAGGAACTATATTACAAATAATTTGTATTAGAAAAAATTTATAATTTACCAAATCGAGTTTAAAAAAAAACAAATAAACCGAGAGGAAGTCGTATATTCTCAAGCATATATATGTGCACGCCAGCAAAGATCAGTAGCAAGTTGTAAACGAGTACATGGGTCATTTTACACTCCCAAAACTTCATAAAGATGCATCACTCGTTCACTAATTCTCCCCACATCAGTGAACCTATGCTACATATTTTTCATCCAGAAGCAGAGCACCATTTTTGAATACAGGAACAACCTGCAATTCACACGTAAATGATGAAGATGCTATAACTGGTAAATAAGCAATCGAAAAAAGAGAGTACTTGGTCCTCCTATGATGGTTCCCAAAATTGAATAATCTTAACAATAAGTAGGGTATTTGATTAGTCAAAGAATTGATATAATGAATTTCTTTTATTTGAACATTGTGCCTCGTTAAGCAGCGGAACTTCCTCTAATTTGGCCTTGGAAAATGCAGCATAAAACACATGAGTATACTGATCAAGCCACAAACAACTAAAATATATACAAAAAACCCGAGTAGACTAGTTTCCAAGTATAGAATTGGACCAAATGTTCCCTGACCCTCACAACATAGGAACAGATGCATAGAATATGCTCCTATGGTGTTAGAGTTATTAGTAGTTCCACTTCCAAGAACCCATCTCTAAGTGTGATAAAATAAAAAAACTCAAGTGAAAGAGGCACACCAGTACTGCAGTACACTATGATCCAGATCGGACCATTAAGGTGTTAACATAAATAAAGCTATTCGCCTGTTCCTCAATTAATTGTCAGATATCTTAGATCTATATTTATATCCTTGAACAAACGGGTATAAAATGGGTGTAAAGGTAGTTTAAAACCCCACTACTTAAAACCCCATGGAGATATGGCTACTCCCACACCCTCTGGCCTCTTCTATACCCTCATTGACCTCGGCCTCCGGAGTCTGCCACATATGAAAATTTGACTCAGGGAGTCAATATATTAAAGGTGTTAGTAAGGGAGCCACTATATATACACATGTGTAAGTATATAATTTTATTGTTAGATATAAATTAAATTAAATGCTCAGATTAGATCTCGGTCCTCTCATTTCAATACCAGCCGATAACCTATTTAACCTTGGTCGTGATCATTCTATAACCTATTAATTTAACAAAACTAGCAAGACTAAAGCTTATGTTTGTTGAGACATGAATAGAATGAAATCATTCCGATGTCTATTTATAAATATAAAAATACAGTTTTTCTGATGTGTACCCATGAGAATATGCTAACAACTACTTTTTTATAGTTTCAATGTAATTTAAAGACAATCAATCAACTCATCCAAAATGGAATCAAATACTAATTCACATAAGTATGTATCTCTTGTCAAAAAAAAAAAACAATCAATCAACTAACTTGTATACAATTATTTATTTTTACAGCTCATGCATACATGTGATAGTTGACTTGAGATAATGTTTATTAACACATGCCTTATATACAAGTTAGTTAATTATATATTATTAAATAACATTGAAATTGTGCGCCAATTGACACACACTAGAAAAACCGATAAAAATAAATATACAATAACATAAAATAGTAATAATATAAAAAAATGATTGCGATATAATTATTATACATGTCTTTGTAACTCATGCTCAGTCTAGGCTTTAAAAATATATAGAATGGAAATATTATATTTTAAACTTGTATATATAATAATGATATTTTTAAGGTACGTACTTATTTTAAAATTTCTCAAATCGCAGTTCCAAAAATACTTGGGAACTTATAAATACATTATACCCGATACTTGTCTTTCAGATATTCTAATTGGTCTGAATAGCACAGTAGGACTAGCCCTGTCAATATAAAGTCATATAATCCATATTAGTTGAGCCTAATATGGGCAAATGTTCACTCTTAAATCCATATTTAATTAAATCTTGTATTCAATGGCCCTTCCAGAAAGGGTATTTCATACATTAAATTAGGTAACCTATATCCTAGTTGACCATCTAGGATATCTTATAAATAGAACTAAAGGTACAACGAAGACCATTACTTATATACCACATTAACAAAAAGGGCCAGTACTCGCATACCAATTTTATATATCCAATATTTTTGTCTACAACTTACCCCAACTTTATACATAGTTCTAGTTCTCACATTCGGCAAATAAAAAAATATGGAGTCCAAGTGCGGGGAATTCGGCAAATATTAAATTATTTTAAATATATATTATATATATTTCAAGAGTAACATTTAAATTAAATTAAATAATCATATAAATAAATCCATAATAATAAGTTCTTAAAAACACAGCAGAGAGAAAAATGAATTAACAAACAAGAATTAAATAATTAAAAACACAGTTTAAGTGATAAAATAAATAATTACTTGATTAACTGATCAACAAGAATCGGGTGCGCAGTGCGGTGGGTGAGAAAAGAATCGGGTGCGCAGTGCAGTGCGGTGGGTGAGATAAGATAGAAAATACTAAATTTTATAACAGAACGAACTGTACTTCCCTTCATAAACATAAATTTACCACTTAATAATGAAGTTCTAGAGTGTAACCAAACTGGTCGTCATGTACGTACCTGGGTCAAGTAAAAGTTCACCACAGAAGTCATGTCATTCTTCTCGACGAGATACCACCAAGTACCTTTTATATTCAGAAAAGGATATGATGAATGCTGCACACATATTTAAAGACAATAGAACATGATACTTGTATGTGTGTGTGTGTAAGGGACCTTAAGCATATGCTGGATAAGCCATTTCCAGCATATGGCTTCCTAGCCATTGGATCAGGTCGTGGACGGCTTAGATTTATAAAAATAAATAAAATAGGACCGGGCCGCCGTTAATTACCTCAGCTCGTGTATGGGCCGCTGTTAATTAAAGCGGCTCGTCCCTTTACCCACCACAAACATACAGCGGCTCGTCCCTTTACCCATCACAAATACACAGAACAGAGAAATCCAAGGTAAAAATTCCAAGCTTAGAAAGGTTTGTGAGAGGGGGAGAGACCAAAGGAGGAAGATTAATAGTGAATGGCTGCCGAAACAATATTGATGAAATAGATGATATTGGGGAGAGTAGTACTGAGGAGGATGATAAGATATTTTGTTTAGGTTTAGGATTAGGATTAGGGTTAGGGTTAGGGTTAGGGTTGAGGTCAAGGTTAAGGTTAAGGTTAAAGATAAAGAACTGACCATTTTTCGGAGGGGACTGTCTCAGCAGACTTGCTCTATTTCTTCTATGAATTTATGTGACCTCCAAGGGCTTGAGCAGATCTGAATTCTCTTTTACAAAAGCTACAACTGTAAGATCTAGGAGGCCATGAAAACAGTTCGTCTCCTGGAACACTTCTCTCCCCCATGCTACTTCTGTTTCTCCAATGCTGCTGCTGTCTTTCATGGTAGGTACACGAGCCGTGGTAATTAACATCGGCCCGGTCTTGTTTTTTTTTTAATCCTAACTGTCCACGACCTGATCCAATGGCAAGGAAGTCATATGCTGGAAATGGCTTATCCAACATATGTTTGCTATGGAGCAGGACCCATATATATATACCCACATACATATTGAAAAAATAATCAGTAGTTAAATATTCATATACCATATTAACAGTCATGTTTCCTGGTTGTGGCCCATAAGCTATCTTGCCAAATTCAAATCATCTTATACAGAAAGTCTATGGGGTTTGCTTATACGTTACAACTACCCCATATATATACTGTATGATTATAATAGCATACATTATATTATCATCATCATTAAGCAAATAAAGATTTAGTAACTAGCATACTATGGCCGATTGCAGAACTATGATCTGCTTTGAGTTTTTTAATCCACTCTTGTAGCATACTAACATCACACAAACATGCGACGAGAAGTATCTTCACCACAGTTTTATTGTTTGAAGAAAATGTCCATGCCAAAACAATAATAAAAAAGTGGGACACCGTGAATATAATCGTACCAAAGCATATTTAAATCATTTACATGTCCATTCAGATGGGAACAGAATTACAGAACATGTTCAAGTTGTGAACCAAGCCAAATATACTAAAAGTGCAAACTGCACTTAATTTAGGATGTACAAATGACAAGCATAACATAACAGTTTGTCTTCCATGAGTAACTACTCCAATTGTAATCAAATGTACCTGTTGTTTTGGAATCACCTCCTTAAGCTCAGACGAAGATCCTGCAGAAAAAAATAACATTATGAGGAGTAACTGTCAGAATACTGATCTCCTCTATTTAGAAAGATTAAAAGCTTAGCAACAATTTGTGAAGTAAGCCTGACCTGGATATTGCAACAGCTTATATTTAATTCAAAAAAAAAAGATTACATAATGGACTTATCAGCAACAAACTCGCCTCAATTATCATATCATATATTATTCAATATTCATAGATATTACAAAATTTTATTCGAACAATACATAGAATACAACAAAACTTTGAAATTGGTATAAAATTAGATATAGGAACTACAGAGTTTTTTAGCTTTTAGCTGGATGTAGTCTGCGTGTGATTTGTTACAAAAAGTGAGGCGTACTTGTTTTCCTTTCATTTTCCAAGTTGTCTTCCCATTATGTTTGTAATTCTCTATACTGAATGATCAACAGAACGAAGTATGAGTATCTTCTCTTCATATATGTTATGCGTTAGCAATTTAGTTCTCATGAACCTGAAATCTGCATTGTAAAATTTTACGATACACAAGTAGAAATGAAAACACATTAGAAATATATAAATTTGAAGATAAGAATTTAAGAAATAAATATGGAAAAAGTGTAACAAAAGAATTATATATGAGTAATAATTCAATAGCATAGATATCTTAGAACTAGACTAATGAAAGTATGCAAATCTTAGATTAGAACTCACGGGACCTAAGAAAATTAGCCCCCAATATGTATCATTGGTCTATTTGGTGTCTTCGCAAGGTCAAACATTCCAGCATGAGAAGCTTTCTTTCTCTTGACCTGAAACAAAAAAGGAGGGGGCAATAAAACATCTTGAAACAAAGAAGAAAGTATTATATGAAACTTGGTCTAGAAGACAAAACCAATCACCTATATTTTACTCAATGCATCAATCCTTAATGAAACTGGATGCGTGCTTATTTCTCTCTGATGACTATAATAAAACCAATCCCCACATACAAAAATTGGTGGTGTACTAGTGTGCCTAAATCTTATGTACATACAGACCATGGATACAGTCAGAGGCATATAGATATATACATATCCTAGTAACCTAGTTTTTTAAGTTTATATACACTTAGACTCGCTCTTTTCGTCTTTAAACTTTGAAGTTTTATAGATAAATATGATATATCTAGGATTTTGACATTCTGCTGATGAATTTTATACTTAGATACAATCCTTAAGAATTACATTATATTGCATCAATAAATTACATACCGCTGCTCCAATAATCTCCCTCAACTTATCATCGTTAACACCAGTCCGAAGAGGATCCCTCAAACTAACCTGCACATGTTTATTCTAGTTAGGGCTTAAGAAAGATTTAGATAGGTATAATAATAGGAAACTTCGGCAAAAAATAAGGTGAACAGTTATCTCAGAAACACAATTAATATATATGAAATTAAGCGCAAAGCCCAAAAAAGTGTCGAGAAATTTTTTTTGAATGGATCTGAACGGAAACGTGAGCCATGTATTTTAGTTTGTTGGAATTTTTCTTTTAAACAATATAAACAGACTTTGAATTCTTTTCATATGCCTAGATATTTGATGATGACATTAGAGCAAGCACTAATGCTTGTTACATATAAAAATTTTAAAGCAAGCTTTAATGCTTGTTACATATATAAATAGCATGCTTCTTTGTATTGTGTTTATATTGTTTTGTTGAAATTATTTAGCATAGCATGTATTGTGTAAATATTATTTTGTTGGAATTATTTAATATACTAATATGCTGAAATGAACTTACAAGGAGACAAATCAAACTCATTTTAGCAAGTCCGAACTAGAACTAGACGAAAGCATATCTCAGTAAGCCAAGATGATTCCGCCCGAAATCAGTAGTTGATAATGTCTCGGAGATCGTTCAGCAAGTCAGGTAGTAAACATAAGTAAGAAAACTTTATATATATTAAAGCTCAAATCTTTACTAAATTTCTATTCAAAAACATTACCCTATGTAAGAGTTACTTATCCTAAACTAACTTTATAATACATATACTTGTACTATACTGAAGGAACTTCTAATATAAACATTTACAAATTATCCTTCCTTCGGTAAATAAACATTTTACTTCTACATTTAAAATTTTAACCAGTTCACTGAAAATGCTTCTAAAAACATGGAGATACATTATTGTGTGTGTAATTATAACTGGATTAATTTAGATCAATAATATATTCTCTTACCAAGTTGGTAAGAGACCAGGAGGTAGACCAAGTTAGACTAGAGGTGTGTTTTCTGCAATTTAATTTTTGCATCACATGATTATTTCATCTTACCATTATAAACTGTTAATTGAACTCAGTAAATCGTTTTAAGTTGGCAACCGGACTGTACTCGAAGTCAGTCACATGTCACTACTTCGTAAAAGTTTTATAGCACATGTCATATGGCATAATATAATGTGAAGGAACATTATAGATTGGAAACATAAGTAAAAAATGTGAGATGTAATATACCAATATCATATATATCATAACTATGCATGCAAAATTAAAAAAGCAATACCAGCCAAGGTTGTGGAATATTGACCATAAATAACTTATGTGTCTAATCTTCGAGTTTGCAGTATTAGGATACAAAGGATTTCTTACTTCTTACGAAAATGGGGACTGCAATATACACATCTGCCACTAGCACTACGACTCAACAAAAAAAAATACTAAAACCCATGCATGGCATAATTTAAGAGGTAAAAAGAAATATCTAGTTCATGCAAAAAAAAAGACTGATAATACAGAAAATTTGAATTGCATCAATGAAGAGACAATTTACCTCTGAGGGACCGAAAAGACATACTTTGAAATTACCATCCGCTAATAGTCTTAACCTATTGCAACCTGCACAGAAATGCTCAGTCATCGATGTAATGAAAGAAACTGTGCCCTGATGCCCATCTATCCTGAAATTCTTGGCTGTCTCTGTGCGATGATCTTGAATTCTTTCAATCTTAAACTGTTTACCCTGTTCTTGAATGAGAGAATATATTTAGGTTATGCATAATAGCATTTTAAGTAAAAGAAGAGCGAATCTTTTTTGGGATTATTGGTCAACCTTACCACTCTGTCCAACATCTCTGAATATGGTACGAGTTTCTTGACATTCCAAACGTTTCCATCAAAAGGCATAAACTCAATAAACCGTACATTTATTGGCTTATCTTGTGTCAGCTTTACAAAATCACATATCTCGTCTTCATTGAATCCACGCATCACCACACAATTCACCTGAAATGTAGTATATATGAAATCTTATAATTTCAACTATTTATAATCAAAAAGAGATCAACTAGGAATAACTAACAAATAATTCATATGTGCTTGTCTGTGTGTAGAAGAAATATAAGTTCGAAAGGACAATTAGCAAAAAAAACTTCAAAACACTACAAAATAGGAAATAACACAGGGATAATAAGACATACCTTAACAGGACTATAGCCAAGGTCAACTGCAGTGTTTATTGACTGGATAACCCTATCATGCCCTCTACGCCTGGTCATAAATTCGAATTTTGCAGGGACCAATGTGTCCAAGCTAATATTCACCAAATTAAGTCCATATTCTTTCAGCTTTGGAAGTTTCTTTGCTAAAGTAATACCATTTGTTGTCATTGCCAAGGTCTTCAGCCCTTCTAAGTTTGAAAGCCTTTGACATATTTCTTCAATATCTTTTCTTATAGTTGGCTCGCCGCCAGTCAAACGAATTTTATCTACTCCCGAGCTTACAAATATATTAGCCAACCTAACTATTTCATTCTGTGAGAGTACATGAGTGCTAGGAGTAAGTTCAACACCTTCAGCTGGCATACAGTACTGGCAACGTAAATTGCAGCGTTCTGTCAAGGAGATCCTCAAGTAAGTGTGTAGTCTTCCAAATGAATCAACTAACATATCAGAAATAGGATTTTCTTTTGGTCCATCTTCAGAGTACTTTTCACAAGTAGTTGCATACATCTTTGAAATGGGTCTAGTAAGATGATTAGGAAGCATATCTTGATCACAGTGCTCAACAGAATGGAAATATGATTTGTATCTGAGTTTGCTCTGATAACAAAAATGAACATTGATTATCAAATATGAACTTAAAATGCAGACAGCCAACAACTAGTCAGCATAAATGAAAACATAACTAACTTTAAGTGTGTCAAGAAAAGAATACAAAGACAGGAAGGAGGGGAGGGATGGAATTTGGAGCTGGCTTCCTCATGAATGACAATTGATAACATCTCCGACATAATGAACAATGATTACTCAACTTTTATCACAGGATACACTCTAAAATTTGCTCTTGTGGAGTGTGGACAACAGATATTTCATTAGAGAAGTATGTAGGGAAAAATTCATTGATCTAAGTAACTCTAAATTATAATGAAATGGATTACATCCATATAGAGTAAGCTTTAAGGCCACAAAACAGACCCTTAGGATCCTTTCTTAATTATTGGCCGACTCATTAAAATTATGTCCAAACAAACAGAAAATCAATACCCAAGTCACTTCATACATAATTATGTAAATATTTTTTATATCAATTAAAAACACATCTATTATGATATTTATGTAAAAAAACACAATCTTCATTCTATAAAAATAATAATCTAATACTTATTTTGTTGGAATAAAAATGTCAAAAAAGTTTATAGAAATACCAGTATGTGTTAAATATCGAAAATAACAAATTATTCTATTACTATCTTGGAGTCCACAAATGAAGAATACTATAACAAATCGAGAAAAACAAAGAAAACTTCCACTCATTAACCTTTACCGAACTACATAATTATTTTATTTTTCCCTACAACGAATTGCTCCAAGTTTTTCAAATCCACTCAAATTAGTATCACGAAACTAGTACACACATATCCATGTCACACCAACTAGCATATAAACAAAAAAAGAAGAAGCAAAAGTGAAAATAATTACGAGATCAAAAGAGGATTGGACTTGAAACCACCGCACAGAGTTGCTGAAATTAGATTGTCCAACCTACCAAACAAATTCAAAAAAAAAGTCATCATAAACAAATAATTCACTAATACACAAGCATTCATATTCGATGCATATATAACTTACAGAACTCGAACGTAGCTTCGTAAGCCGGGAAACACTTCTAAAGAACACCATTTCTCAAGGCAAAACAACTGCAGCTTGATCATATACTCATATCAATATACAATTACAGATTTAAAAATATAAAATAAACAACGCTTATAGTACATATGAATTATACACACAAACAAAATCGAATTATTGATCGAGATATTTCATAGAATCAAAACTTTATCTAAATATAGCAGAGTTTGACTATATTAATACACCTAAACTAAAGTCAAACACAATCAAGTGGAATAGTAAGAAATCGAACCTCGGGTTGAAGAAGATGAAGATATATGTATGTATATATGTATGTATGTATGTATGTATGTATGTATAGATATAGAGAATCTGGCTAGTCGCTGCTGTTCTGTGGATGAACTTCAGAAGGCTCTCTTTTTTTCTCCATGGAAGTGTACTAATTTAGTTGATATTGAATAGATATTTTATAAAAAAATTATAAATTAAATAATAAAGAGATTATTGAATTTTTAGTAATTTATATTAGGTCTTTTTCAAAATTTATATTACTATTAAATATGGGACGAAGGTTATGATATTTAAAGTGGCATTTATCAACTCTACAGCCATTTACATTTTCCATCCGAATAAAACCACTAACAACCTTCAGCTGCCGTTTGGAGGGAACATCTTGCGGTTAATCACAATCTAACTACTATGCTGGAGATGAAAAACAACATAGACTTGCGTTCACAGATACACGCAATATTAACTCGCGTTTAGTTTATTAAATCACGGAATAAACGTGTTTTAGACCGGCGTTACTAGAAAACGTTATAACGTTACTTTGTGATAGTGGGGGCCATTCTATTGAGATGGGATATTTTTGACTATTTAACTCTAAATTGTGATAATGAGGGTCAACCCTTCCTTTTGATTGGTTGTGATGAGTCGACGTTGAGGTGTCAAACCACTCCCAAACTCTTGGGAGTCGTGTTATCCCGGCATATCTTGATCTGTTGAAGAAGAGAAATTCACTTGACCCTCCAAATATAGGAATAGTTTCGGATACACCTTGCAAGTTAGATTCTTTTTTTATTGCTCTCAATCTTACACCTCGCTAGGTTTTATCTTCTTAATCGACCGAGCTGAGAGAGGCAGTATGGATAAAGTATCATTTTCTCCCTTCAATTCTAATTTAATCGAGTTTAAACAGTGTATTCGGAGTTATGTATAATGAACCATTTATTTTAGATTATTCATAAATTAGGAAAGTAAATAATTAAATTATTAATATAATACATACAAATGAATAGTATCTTAGGAAATTTTCCTAAATTCTATCTTAAGATCCTTATTCTCTTTAATTAATGTAAACCTATTGAAATCATCTCGAAGAATAAATATTTTATAAAAATATTATAAATTAAATAATAAAGAAATTATTGAATCCCTAGTAATTTTATATTATATTTTTTTATAATTTATGTTAGGGATTGTGGTACTATCAATGTAATCAACTAATATTTACTTAGATTAATTAATAATTAACTAAGTAAAACATACTGTCATATATAGTTTGACAGTATGTTTTAAAATGTCACTTATAATAAGATGCTCAAATAGACAAGTATGTGACAGTAAGTATCAATAGTTACTGTCATGTGTAAATGAAATAAATGATCCATGAGGTAGAAGTTCACAAAGTGTTCATGCACAACATAGATCGAATTTCTGACAGTAACACTCTACATTCTGGAGCCTATGACAACATGTTCAAGTGACAACAACTTTTGAAAACAGACGACAGCAACTGTTCCTTGACAGTAAACTTGGCGGAGAATGAAGATTCTATGACATCAAGTTTTATTGACAACAACTATCCCTTGACAGTAAATTTGGAGGAGATTGAAGATTCAAGACAGCAAGTTTCCTGACAGTAGGTTTGGCGGGGAGAGTTGACAAAATATTTGGCAGGATGATCGACAACATGTTTGGTGAAATAGTTGACAGTACCTTTGGACGACGACATGTTTTAGAAGACTGGTGATCCTAACAATAAAGTATGCGGTAACAAAGATGTTGTCACCAAAGTGAAGTTGAAGGTTGACAGTAACTTTCATAGAAGTTGACAGTCTGTTTCAAGTAGTAGACTATGTAAAGTCATTCACATATTGATCTTGACATTTTTACTTAGTCTGTTAAGTCTACAATTGCAATTTGAGAAAAAGTAAGCAAAAAGGTGAAGCGTGCTCATGGTGTCAAAAATGTCAAATCCTCACAAAGTACCTTTATCTACATTTGGAATGAAGACAAGACTCGTGAAGAAAAAGTGAGATTACTATTTCGAGTATTGTCCAGGAAATAAGGGAAAATGCACTTATAAGTGAGATATGTGTTGTAGTTTAAATACACACATCTCACAAACACTTTCTCTAACACACACAACTGAGTTTAACTTTTCTCAAGCATAGAAACTCTAGCAATATCTTGTTATTGTATCTATAGAAGCTGGAAACCCTTTCCAGTCAGTTATAGCAATAAAAATTAATAAAATTAATTTTTGAAGTAAAACACTGTGTGTCCCTTGCTTACTACTCCCTCCGTCCCAACCAATTCTTTACACTTTCCTTTTTGGGACGTCCCACCCAATTCTTTACATTACTAAAAATAGTAACTTTTAACAATAAATATATTATTACATCCACTACTTCACTCCACTTTTTCAACATTTTACACTATTACACCCACTATTTCATTTATTTTAACAATAAAATCACTATTACACCCACTATCCTTGGTCTCCGTGCCCGGACCAAATGTAAACATTTGGCCGGGACGGAGGGAGTAGTTGTTTGCTTTGTAACTTAATACTTTTGCTTTTGTTTGTTGTTAGCAAAAAGTTGTTAAATTTATTAAGTTGCATTCAACCCCCCTTCTGCAACACTCATTCTATTTAACAACTGGTATCAGAACAGCAGGTTAGACACTCATTCAAAATTTTATTTCTTAAAAAATAATTAATTTTAATCAACTTTTAATCATTTTAACCGATTAATACCTATTTTATTCAACATTTAACCGATTTAAAAAAAACCACTTTTTAAACCAATTTTAATTTTATCAAATCAAAACCCCTCTTTCTTAATAACCCATTTTTTTTAAATTTTAGAACTACTAGTAAAATAGTCAAAATTGAGTCATATTTTGACAATAATTAAACGAAGGAAGTTAGTTCAAAAATCTGATTCCAATTTCAAATAAATTTTAAGTAACGGTAGTAACATATACAATATACATTTTTAACTTAATTTGTATACTTCTTCGATCCCATATTAGTAACCATATTTATTATGGGTATTTTATATTTGAATAAATTAAATTTTATATTTAAAGTAGTAAAAAGAGGATAATTTAATTTTTTTTACATTAAAAATATAAATAAATAATTATTACGAGACAAATTTTTTGGTGGCAGGGTGCGAGGATGTCATATGAGATGAGCGAAACGGCGCACGGGTTGTAACCGTCTACACAACAAGACATGATTCCTCATACACTCCCGAAACCTTATATAAACATGTTTTACTTGTTCACTAATTCTCCACCCATCCTTAAACCCAAACTTCATATATTTCATCTAAATTTTTTTAGTCATCTTTCTTTAAAATCATCACCATCTCTTAACTTGAAAACCCTCTCAAATGTCTTAAAAGGTCGAATTTCACAGCCCCACCTTGTCAAAATCCATGCCCAAGTCTTTGTTTTAGGTGCCCACCAAGATAATCTTATAGCTACTCGTTTAATTGGTCATTACCCATCTCATTTAGCTCTTTCTGTGTTTAATTACTTACATTCACCTAATATATTCCCTTGTAATGCCATTATAAGATCATTAGCTGAAAAGGGTCAGTTTTTTTCTGCTTTCTTGATTTTTAAAAGATTGATTTTTTGGTCTCTTTTGCCTAATGATTTAACATTTTCTTTTATTTGTAAGGCGTGTTTTCGAGCTAGTGATGTTGTTTATGTCAAACAGGTTCATACCCATGTTTTGAAATTGGGGTATGGTGATGATTGTTTTGTTTGTAATGGGTTGTTAGCTGTTTATGCTAGGGGTTTTTGTGATTTAGTGTCTGCGCGTAAGTTGTTTGATTGTATGCCTGACAAGGGTATGATTTGTTGCTGGAATTCGTTGATTGCGGGGTATGCTAAGTTAGGCCAGTCTGAGGAAGCTTTGCAACTGTTTTTGTTTATGGTACAGGATAGCTTGAGGCCGGATGATGAGACCATGGTTAGTGTATTATCTGCTTGTTCAAATCTAAATGTTGTGGAGAATGACAAGTGGCGGAGGATTTATTGTGAATTTGAAGGAAATTGTGGATTAGAAAGACTTGGTGTTGACTCGGTTATGACTGTTCTTGTTTATTTATATGGAAAATCGGGAAAGACGGAAGATAGTAGGCAACTATTTAATGAAATATCTGCACATGGGAAAACAAGTGTGATTCCTTGGAATGTTATGCTAGGTGCATATGTTCAAAATGCAGATGCGTTAGAAGCGTTAAGTTTGTTTAGGCAGATGGAGGATTTTAAGAGTTGTCCTAACCATGTTACAATGGTTTCTGTACTTTCAG
Source organism: Oenanthe sinensis (assembly GCA_028671895.1). NCBI lineage: Eukaryota > Viridiplantae > Streptophyta > Magnoliopsida > Apiales > Apiaceae > Oenanthe > Oenanthe sinensis. The sequence continues at coordinate 20,527,149 of CM053795.1, forward strand.
CTTGTGCACAAATAGGCGATCTAGAACTTGGAATGCGTATTCATGATTACATAAAATCTAAAGGATGGAAAGGTCATTTTGCCTTGAACCGAAACTTAAATACCACATTGATTGATATGTACTGCAAATGTGGAAGTTTGAAAAGGGCTACAGAAGTTTTCGACAGGATGTTCAATAAGGACGTTGTCTCTTTCAATGTGATGATCATGGGTCTTGCAATAAATGGTGAAGGACAGGAGGCTTTGTCCATGTTCTCCAAAATGCAAGAGGCTGGCTTGCATCCTGATGCTAACACTTTCCTTGGAGTTCTATGTGCTTGTAGTCACTCAGGATTCTTAGAAAAAGGACGTCATGTGTTTGCAGACATGAGCCAGCGATTCTTCATCTACCCAAAGTTGGAACACTACGCTTGCTATGTTGATCTTCTTTCACGATCAGGATGCATTGATGAAGCGCTTGAAGTTGTTATATCGATGCCATACGAACCTAATGGTTTTGTATGGGGGTCTTTACTTGGGGGTTGTGTTCTTTACAAAAAATTAGAATACGCCGAATATATTTCCAAAATGCTCATTAGAGTGGATCCTGAAAATTCTGCCGGTTATGTGTTGTTGTCCAATGTATATGCTAATGATCGTCGATGGGGTGATGTCTCAGAATTGAGGTATTTCATGAAAGAAAAGGGTGTGAAAAAACAATCAGCAAATAGTTGGATCAGCATAGAAGGAACTGTACATGAATTTGTTGCAGGGTCCCCATCACATCCACAAATTGGACAACTTCTTGATATTTTGGATGAATTGTCAATGAAAATGAAGTAAGGAATTACATAGGGAAATCATGATATTTCAAAGATGCATAGCATGCTGATTGTTGAAAGGGATAGGCAATAGTGTTGCAATTTCTGAAGTTCTGCAGATCACAAGCTGGTGACAATGGAGCGTAATAGGCATCGTTAGTGGGTAATTCCTTTGCTTCATGTCTTCAACAATATGCAGTTAAGCATCTTTAGCATGAATTAAGTTTTCTCTTCTAGAGAGCGTGACTATGTTTACACAAAGATTCTTAAAAGGTAGTATAAATATATATATGCTTGTATAGGTATACACTTTAACCTCGATAAATAATTTCAGGAACATTTGAACCATTTCGTTTCTGAGCAGAAGAGCCATAAATATCCAATTTTTAATGCCTAAATCTCCATAGATAGTTTGGATTCCTTTGTACAGAAAAATTAGCGAGTCAATCCGCAAATATTTCATCGTCCGTGCAAAATACTTATACAAATAACAAAAACAATAATTAATAATGATTAAATAATAACCTCAATAAATCAATGTTTTTTCGGTCCTAACATAATAGATACAACGCATTTTTGACCTTGATATATTATAATCTCGATAAATTAATAAAATTCCTTGGTTCCAAGGCTATAAATAAATAAATATATATATATATATCAATGTAGGTCACTTGCAGATGAATATGTAGAGCAATTCAATGCAATTGTGTCAGACTATGATGGTCTTTTCAGGAACTGAAATGTAGGGTAACTATATCTTAACATAGAGGGCAGTGATTCATCTTTAATAGCAGGCATTTGTACCAGCCTCTCATTTTTAATATTAACTGATGAGCTTCCACTATGTTTTCCCTTGTGTGGACGTTTTATGCCCTAACCACAGTTTTCTCTTCTTTGTCAATACAATTTTTCTGTCGGTCTACATGGAAAGATGTGTTTCAGGGAGGTCCATTCAGTAAGACCATCCCCAACCCACAACACCAAAATAATGTAAAAATTACACCATTTTGTTATAGTTTCCCATTGGAGATGGGGTACATGACTGAGATATGATATATATGTAATGTTGGGAGGCCTGTTGATGTTTGATAATTTATACAATATTGAAATGAGGATAGTTACCACTTTTTTATGGCTCTTCTGAACTTTTTTTCTTTGATGATGGTATTACTCTTTTGATGTTAGCCATGTTACCCTCTTCTCGCGCCAGTGTTTGCATCTTTTGCAAAAGACTGACGTTAGTCAGCATTAGTCAACTTTAGATGTTAGGCTAAGTGATGGAGTTAAGATTTCATGATTACGATAATCTACATCAAAATTATATTAACATAATATCCGTAGAGCTCTAACCGCATCAACATTGATAGTTACTCTTGTTTGACTGCCCTAGGTGTTGTCTCACTTTTCATGAACTAATAAGCTATTGAAAGGTTTCAAGAAACCAAGAATGTTTTATCCTTCCATGCCATTATATCTAATTTCTTTAAGATGCAGGACACATGAATTATTGTTAAGCCTTCATTAAGTGAAGTAGTGATCCTAGCTCATGAGTGAAGGTGCTTTAGCAATTTGCAGCAAATATTACTGTCTGCAGTGGTGGAACCAGGATTGTAAGTTAGCCGGGGCTCAAAATTTTAATTAAAAAAAATTCAAAAAACACGAAAACTCACAATTATCTCAAAAATGAGGGCGATGTTATTAAACAGGGAATCATAACTAAATATATATTAAAGATTTTGTGAAACTTAACCACTATCTCGTCCCATTATTATCTCATATTGAAAAAATAAGCGATAGGTTTTGTTTTTAATTTTTAAATGTCTGAAATTTTCTTATACCTTGGTTGTAAAATCAGTCGAATGAACACTTCTAATATATTTCTAATTTTTAATTATTATGAGAATATAGATAATGTGTCATCTCCGACTTAAAAAGACGATACTATAAACATTATGCCTCCCCTGTACATAGTACAGTCCAAACAAACGAATTCACTTAAAGTCTTTACTGAACTATGACCGCGCATCATATTAACAAATAAACGTGTTCATGAGCTTAATGCACGGAGAAAATGAGAAACGGCAATCCATTTCTTTGAATTCCCACGAGGATAATGTAATAGTATGTGTAATCTAACCAATCATACTGTGTAAATCAATTTAATTGAAAATTTATTTTTGTTTTATTGTATAATACTTATTTAGAAAATTATAATCAAACGGTTGTAAAATAAGGAGTAAAATCAAGAAATTTGGATAAACATATAGAATCTTTTCTGGGAGAATTGTAATTTAAGTATCCAAGAGGATGGTGTGCTAGTGTGAGAAATAACAACTAACAAGTACTAGAATTGTAAGGAGAGGCATTGAAATTGCAAAAAATAGAAGTTACTATTTAACGGGGACTTTAAAATGATGAAAATTAAAAAAAATTATATTAATTATTTTGACTCTAGCCGGGGCTTCAGCCCCCTTAGCCCCTCCCTGGTTCCGCCCCAGACTGTCTGGCGTGTAAAATGGTGCTTTAGAAATTTGCAGCAACCACACCCTTGCTAACTTTACACGAAATTTGTTGGTTTGGCTATATTTTTAGCATAAAGGTAGTTCATAAAGTAAAGAAAACTTAAAAGTTCTTATTATATCATGATATATAATGATATATAATAATCTGTTCTAAGCAGTAAGCATATTCCAATAATATATGGGGTATAATTACAAGTAATTACACCAGAAAATATGCCAATAATTTATATTGAATTGTAATATTATTATGCCAATAATTATGCTCAATATAATATTACTAATTTCTCTAATAATAATACAAAAATTAATATCCAAGTAATTACACAAGAAAATATTTGAAATAAATTGTGCACTTAACTATTATATTTATCATTATTATATATTATAGAAGAACATGATGTTTGGAGTGAGCAAATTTGTTCAAGATTGAATTACCATTTTGACCTCCTGTCATATGCCCAGAGACTAAAGTAGAAGACAATATCTAACATTCATGAGAGATTAATGATGATGAATATGTTCTGTGGCAATCCAGTAAAGACTCTATCTATTATTATATCTATTATAAGAGGACCTGTACTTTCAAACATGAGCAAATTTATTCAAATCAAAAATTTAAATTACCCCTATATATCTATATGTATTAATAAGCCTATTGTACATGACAGTAATATTACATATACCATTTTCACCCAGTCTCTTGAAATTAGCTCGTCACAATTCTCATTATAGTATATATGTTTGTGTTCAGAGAGCTTCTGTAATTTTTTGTTGAATATATGATATTTTTATTCAGATCACAATTCTCATTATAGTATATATGTTTGTGTTCAGAGTGCTTGTGTAATTTTTTGTTGGATATATGATATTTTTATTCAGATTAGCCTAATTGTTGATAAGAAGAATTGAATGTCTGATGCACTGTTACTTGATAATTCTTATTGATATGCAGTTTGCAATATTATAATATAAGTCCAGTCATAGGTGAACAACAATTATAATATCAGACAATTGATCATCATTGTAGATTTTGAGGGTAAACATTAAAGTGGAAGTATAGCAATTATAATTGTTTTCGTTATTGAGTATAGTTTCTAGTATTTGCTTGATATAGATTCGGTATATAAACAGATTTGTGCCTACTTATCATTTCTTGACCTTAAAATATGACATCTATGTCTTGCATTTTCTCTTTTAGTGAGTCCTGGGTGTATTTTTCTCCAAAGAATTCTATTTGTCTTTGTAGAGATAGTAGTGCTTATTACCAATTAGCTAAAGTTGACATGGTGATTGTGATGCAGGACAATTCGATTGGAACTTTTGAAACATATAAACTAATTTGGTTTATTGTCGATAGATATATGTTTCCTACCTGTGATTACTTATATCATTTTTTACAGTGGTTCTCGGACTATAATAGGCATGGTGAAATGTGGGGGGTTTTTTAGGGACACTCTTTCCGATGCTTTACTTAGTCCTGTTTCGAACATATATATCCGCTAATTTTCTGTAAAAAAAACATATAGATAAATTTCAATGCCAAGGTGATGATTGTTCAGAACCTTCTACTCCTCTGTGAAACAATTTATAATTTTCTACATTCTCATCCTATCTTTTGTGTTATGAAGCAGTGATGGACAAATCAAACTGGGAGCAGCTGAGGGCACTACTAATGATGCAAACATCTAACATTTTGTAGTTAGCACTTGCAACACTTTCTTTTTTTGAAGTAAGTCGATGTATATATCTGGTTTTGTCAAATTTCAATTTTTGATTACCCCAAGCTTATACAAACCCGTCAATGGTAAGTTAAATTTGCGTCACTGCCTTTTTTTTGCTCATTTGGCTGACAAGTTAAGACTTTGCAATCTCCTTGTACATACTACAAACTAATCTCCTGTACGCGTAAGGTGATTATAACAACTCAAGCCCACAACTGAATGCATACTGGACCCAACAACCCACCATATATCAGCCTATAAAAACTAGCAATTTTTTGTATACATTAGTTATTGACTTATCCCTATAAAGGGCCCAAACACACTTTATTTATTTGATATGTGATGTTACAAACATCCCACCTTATTGGGTCGACGTCCTCGTTGAGCCCATGGACAAACTTACGGAATACAGGCAGTGTCTTAGCACTTCAGGCCAGATATGGCTCTGATACCATTTATAACAATTCAAGCCCACAACTGAATGTATACCGGACCCAACAACCACCACAGCTCAGCCCATAAAAGTTATCAATTTTGGTATCTATTAGTTATTGACTTGTTCTTATAAAGGGCTCAAACACACTTTATCTATTCGATGTGGGATGTTACATGGATTATATAGCTGCTTGTGCACCACATATTACTGTGACTACTGCTAAGACCATTCCTATGGTTTCTTACTCCAAGCTCAGTTAACAAGATAGTGTCTGAAAATCTTAACTCTTAATTAGTTGACAATCCCAATTCCCATAATTATTTTAGTTAGCAACTTAAAGTTAGTCATCGTGGGAATTAATTTTATATACTACTTGTTGAGATACATGCACTTGCATATAGGTTGCAAAACCGCTAACAATGATTCTTGCTTGATTTATCATGATTCTGCTGATTCATCATGATATGCTGCGATCTCTTGATTTCAGTGCAAATATCTCCTTTTAATTGACAAATCTTTAATATCTCCACAATCAAATTAAACACAAACCAACTAAGGCAACAAGCTAACTCCCTCATATCAAAATTTACATTGTCCTCAATGTAAAAGAGTAGAATCAGAAGTTTACCAATCTTCCATGACGATGAAGAAGGAGAAACTTGATGGTCATTATAAATCCTGTTAAAAAAAGGTGAAGAAAGACGAAACAAAAATACAATTATACATGTCTCCCCCATATCAGGACTTAGCACATGATTAAGCCGAGGAGACTCAAGTTCTAGTTGGCTTTACTCAATATCACATAGATCACCAAGATCCACCCAATCCACATCCTCTACTGATAGATACTCCAAATAGGGTTTTAACCTATGACCGTTAAATTTTAACACATGGTCATCTCTAGGATCTCGAATATCTATCACTTTATGAGGATATATTTTGTGAACAACGTAAGGACCATCCCACATAGATCATAATTTTTCAGGAAAAATGTGTACACGTGAGTTGTAAAGGAGGACTTTTTCTCATACAGTGAAAGTTTTGGACCTCAATTTCTTGTCATGAATTTTTTTGGTAAGATCTTTATAGATACGCGAACTTTCGTATGCATCATTTATAAGTTCCTCTAACTGACTGAAATGGAGCATTCTTTAGGTCTTGGCTTTATCAAAATCAAGATTCATTTCCTTAATGGCCCAAAGTGAATTATGCTCTAACTCAATTGACAAATGTCATCCCTTCCCACACACCATTCGATAAGGTGACATACCTAAATTATTTTTAAAGGTAGTGTGGTATGTCCACAAGGCGTCAGGTAATCGTTTAGACCAATCCTTCCTATTTGGACTCACAATTTTCTCAAGCATAATCTTAATTTGAGGATTATACACTTCGACTTGGCCACTAGTTTGTGGATGATAAGCAATGGCCAGACGATGCTTAACTCCATATTTAAGGAGAGATGCAAATTGTATATTATCGAAGTGAGTACCCCTATCACTAATGATAGCCCAAGGAGTACCAAAACGACTAAAGATATTTTCTTTGAGAAAATTGATCGACCACGACTTTGTGGTCATTTGTGCGTGAAGGGGCTGCCTCAATCCACTTTGAAACATAATAGACTGCTAGGAGGATATATAAGTTATCAAACGACGATGAAAAAAGACCCATAAAATCTATACCCCAAATATCAAAAATGTTCATAACAAGAATACTATTGAGTGGCAATTCATCTCTCTTAGAGATCTTGCCAACTTGTGGACATCTCCCACATGTCTTACAAAAGGTATTGGCATCTTTGTGAAGGGTAGGCCAATAAAAACCACTTTCTAAGATTTTGGATGCAGTCTTTTGAGAGCTAAAATGGCCACCACAAGCCATGTCATGACAAAAGGAGATAATGCTCTTATGTTCTTATTCGGGGACACAACGATGAATAATTTGGTTCGAACAATACTTAAAGAGACAAGGATCATCCCAAAAGTAGTAGTGGACACGAGAAAAGAACACATCTTTCTCTATCTTGGTTCAATGAGCAGGGATCTTTTGGGTAACAAGGTAGTTCATTATGTCGGCAAACCAATGCTCTTGAAAAGAAATGGCTAGGAGTTGTTCATTAGGAAATAACTCATTTATTGGGTTGCCATCGAATGGAGCATTAGATATTCGTGATAAATAATCAGCTACAACATTCTCAGACCCTTTCTTATCCTTAATCTCTTCATCAAACTCTTGAAGTAAGAGAATCCAACGAATCAGACGCGCTTTCGTGTCTTTCTTTGACATTAAATAGTGCAAGGCAGCATGGTCGATATAAATAGTCACTTGAGAACCAACCAAGTATGAGTGAAACTTTTCTAGGGCATAGACTACAGCCAAGAATTCTTTTTCAGTGACTTTATAATTTAGCTGAGCATCATTAAGGGTGCGACTAGCATAGTAAATTACTATTGGTAAGTTGTCTATTCGTTGTCCTAAAACAACTCATATGGCCGTGTTAGATGCATCATACATGAGTTCAAAAGGGTGTGACCAATTAGGAGGGTGCATGATGGGAACAGAAGGGAGACTCTTCAACTTTTCAAAGGCAATGATGCATTGAGAGTTAAAATCAAAGGATGCATCCTTTTCAAAAAGTTTTGTGAGAGGTCTAGGGAGAGCACTAAAGTTTTGGATGAGTCGCTGATAAAAATCAGTGTGTCTTAAGAAAGACCACACCTCCTCTCCTTTTGTTGCTCGCATGAAATTACTCACATAGACATGATATTGAAGATAACTAATAAAATAAATACATCACAATTAAACACACACCAAAAAAATTCATGTTTGTTCAGCCCGACTACTATTTAGCCTAGCATCATTGAGACAATTATGATAAAAGTAAAGAAACTCATACCAGTAATTGAAGATGAAACTTGAATTTCATTGAATAAGACTTGAGTATATGGGAGAAAGAACAACTATGCTAGAGAAGAAATAAAAAAATACAATGAAAAAGATTGATGTATACAAGAGGCCTAGCCTATCTATTTATACTAAAAAAATTATAAGGGAAAATAAATTATAAAGATATTTTTATTTATTTACAATAATCCTTATGATTATTTTCTTGCTCAGTTTTCCCTGAATAGATAATTCTTACTTGATTTATCACGATTCTGCTGACTCATCATGATATGTTGTGATCTCTTGATTTCATTGTAAATATCTCCTTTTAATTGATAAATTTTTAATATCTGTACAATCAAAATAAACACAAAACAAGTATAAAATGAGAAAATAAACTTAATAAATATATACAATTATACAACAATATTACACTAATAAAATGTGTTATCAGTGGAAGATTTAATACTTGCGGCTTTGGGTGTGATCATTCTTATAATGATCATTTTGTCGTTATCTCATGGTATGGATATTCACCTATGTTGGATCAAATCAAGTCTACTACTTTGTATTTACTTGTCTTATTGTAACACATTTAGAACTTCTATATTATGTTGGTGATTTAGTTATTTTAATGTACTATTGCATATAGAAGTATGATCAAATTGTAATTCTAAATTGTAATTAAAGTCAAAGAATAAAATCTGATAGAAGATTCAAGTTGGATCATGCATCTAGACAAAGAAGACTTCATCAAGAATAAGGATTGCAGTGTGAAAATTCTTCTAAGGCAAATGACCATTCGAGAAGTCACTCTAGTAGAGAGAAGTCAGAAATGTGTAACTTGTAGAGAAGTCTCAAAACACTCATTGGCTCAGGATTAGATCGAGAAGTGTCCATTCAAGAAATCAAAGAATTGAAGCCAATCAAGTAGTGTGAAAATGATATGCATTCGAGAAGTCCAGTGAAGCAAATTGAGAAGTAAGTTATTGAAGCAATCGAGAAATATGAGGAATGGAACCAATTGAGAAGTCTATGGTAATGGACCATTCGAGAAATCTAGCTCAATCGAGAAATAGTCAAGTCATGATTAATCAAGAAGTCTATTTGTTCGAGAAGTAACAAGTCAAAAAGCTGATCGAGAAGTCTCAGAAGTAGTCGATCGAGAAGTCTATTTCATGACTTCTCGAAGCAATAACAGTTGAGTGTTCGATTGATTCAAGAGGCTAAATTCAAGGAGATTTATAATTGAATAAGACAAGAGTTTTGAAGCTGTGTCATGATCAGGATCAGTCAAACCTGTGAAGATAGAGACAAGTCTACAAGAAGCTTGAAAGAAGAACAAGACAAAGACAGAAGAGTGGAATGCAGATGTGATGTACTGTCAAAATAAAGTGTTAGCTAGAAATAGACAGTGAACAAATATAAAGCATTTTTTGTCTATTTCTAGTTTGAGCTAACTGACTTGTGAGAGCATGTGCCAATGAGATATGTTATCTATATAGCTTATGCACGGCCTCATAAGTCAGTAATAAGTTGAATATTTTCATTGTATTCACTCCTTGTTTTCTTCAATAACAAGAAGCTGAGATTCATACATAGAATCTCAGATTTGTAGAAATTCATTCTAATACAATATTAATTTGAAAGTTAATCTTGAGTGTTTATTTCATTTCCGCATTTCTCATATACACACTACATGATTAACTAAGTTACAAACATAATTGCAAACCATAGCTAATTCAGTTCAGAAAAAGAAAGTTCAAAAAGAGTCAAACTATACATTCACTCCCGACTAGTTTCTGTTCAACTCATTCCTAACAACCTCACAGTGATTTCTTGGTTCCTATTTATTGGATTAAATAAGGAAACCGGAAATAAGTTGAAAAATCACCCTATGATCGTTACATTAGTTTACCAATAATTTTTTTTATATTCTTCAGGATTTGGGAGAGGATTTATAGTAGTAGAGATTACCTTAACATGGGTATTCATGGGAAGTTTCACTGGTTTGCAATGTAAGTGATTATATGCCTACAATAGATCAGTAGTGTATTTCATATGAGACAAAAAAAAAATCCCTTTACCACTTCTGTCAACTTCTATGCCCAGAAAATATCTCAATTTTCCAAGATCTTTCATCTTAAATTAAATATTCATGAATTATTTTGTCTCTTCAATGGCTTGCATAATGTTCCCAGTTAGTATCAAATCATCAACGTAAGCAAGTATAACTGTGAATACACCATCACCTTGCTTGCTTAGTGAAGAGAAAGGATATGGATACACAGAATAATAAGATTTGATATCTCTTCATACAAATGTACCGCCAATAAATAATTATGAAATATGTACCCTTTCTTCTTTGCTGAGTATCCAATAAAAGTACAAGGAGCTCCTTTAGCTTGAAACTTGTGTTTCTCCGCACTTGAATTATATATAAAAGCAAGACATCAAAAAGAACTTGTATGCCCATATTTTCTATTAAGAATAGCAGTAGGAAATCTGTTAGTAATGTAAGTGGCAGCTAGAACACAATTTCAGATCTCCAAAAGTGAAGGGATAATGGGGCTGTTTGGCAACAGAAATAAGTCCTTATTTCCGGAAAAAAGTAGTGATGTATGTACTTTTTCTGAAAACTTATTTTTTATTTTGAAAATAATATTTTACTTTAAAATTTTAAAATAAATATTTATCTTTAAAAAAAATGAAAATACGTAAAAAATAAAAATAAAATAATTTACTTATTTTAAGTTTAAGGAACCTTAAACGGCCACAATATTGATTGAAATATGTTAATAATGTAAGTGTTTTTGTGAGAATATTAGAAGTAATTTTTATCAACTCATTTCTCTTATATATAATGGACCTAGGTTAGGCTTTTAATAAAGTGACCCAATTTTAAAAAATAAGCACATCTTATTAACTCAACTGATTTTAAAAAATGGAGCCCGATGTTTATAAAACCCATAATTTTTCTTCTAAATCTAAAACAAGTCAGTTGCTCAAATTTGGTAACAATAATATTTCTAAAATAAATTCTAATACTCCCTCACTTCCGAAAATGATAGAAATTTTTATTTTCGGATTTTTAATAAATTTTAATGCCACCTTTGAATATTATATAAAAAAATCCACCACTAAATAATTTCTAAATATTCCAAAATAATATATCTCATATAAAATTCTCAATTTCAATCTCCATACATATCTATCCAAGTTCTCAAATTAAAACTTTATTTCTCAAAATACATAAGAATTTCACTTTAAAAATTCACGGGTGTTATAATATCGGATAAAAGTATACTCATTTAAAATAAAAAAAAATTGAATTTTTTCTAGATTTTTTGAAAAATCAGGATAAAATCGTTTAATTCGGGCCGGGTCGGATTTTTATTCAGATCGGATCTAAATTTGAATTTTTTCGGGTCATATTTAAATCCAGACTTTTTCAAATTGAGCCGGGCCCATATTTTAAGAAATATAGAGCCCGTTCAAGCTTCCAGGGAGGATTGAGCTCGAACCAAAATTCTTTAAACTGGATTTTTTTTCCCAAATTAGATCAAACGGGTTTTTCATATTCAAATTTTTTGTAACCGGTAAATGGTAATTATGGCATATGATGATATGGTTTGGATGATATGTAATATGTTTTTTCAAATTAAAAATTTATTGTTATTATTAAAATTAATTATAAAAAGAGTAAATTAAATATTAAAAATTAATTATTAAAATATAAAGTATGTAAATTGAATTTGAATCGAATATTAAATCTTGAATTGAATTTCAATACGAAATGTCTAATATTTAAATATAAATCCAAATTAATTCGGATAGAGTAGGTGCTTTAGATTTTTCTAAGATTTAAGATTTGTCCATTTGTCCTTTCATACTGTGGAATATTTGGAATAACTAAAGCTAGAAAGCTTGATGGTTGGGAAGTTTCTTAAAAGTACATAATGATTCGAGTCCCCACACGCGTTCCACTGACTCGTTTGAAAATACCCCGAGTCAACAGTTTCCACCTCTTTATATTTCAACAATTTTGTTATTGAAAAACATGATGATTACATCCATTGACTGATAAAAACATCTTGGTCGAATTCTAATATATGCAATATAATCATGAAATTAACCTTGCAATAACTTGTAGATTATTTTAAACATTATTTTAGTGTGTGTTTCATACTTTAAATCTTATTTCTCACGTTCCCACTTCGCAGTTTTTTGTTAAACTGAATATTTTTGTTAACATTTCAAAAAATCTAGGATGGTTTTTTAATAAAGTCAATTTAACAAAATAAAACATAACAGCGACTAAATTACCGTCGGTACCACCGTGTTTAGTACTCAGTAAACTAGGCATGAGCATGGTGCGGTTTGGTGCGGTTTGAGCCCCAAACCGCACCGTAACCACTTATGTGCGGTTTTAAAAAATAGAAACCAAAACCGAACCAAAAAAAATCGGTTCGGTTCGGTTTTAAAAAGTGCGGTTCGGTTTTCAATTGGTTCGGTTTCGGTTTTAAAACCATTACTATTTTATTATACTCGTCGTTTTACATAAATTGAAATTTGAAAAAATAATTAGATTAGCAGCTTATCAATTATATTATGTATTGATGTGCTGTAATATTATGTTTAGTATTTACATTGTATAATTACAGTAGAACCTCGATAAATGAATGTTCGATAAATGAATAACTTCGACAATTGAATAAATTCCTTCGGTCCCAATTTGGGCAAATGAGCTTAATGAATAAACTCACTAAATACATAAACGAATAAATAAAAATGTAGTCTTTATAGGCCCTATGTAAATATAAATAAATAATCACTCTATTTCAAATAATATATTTTTATTTATATAATATATGAGTAAATTTTATCCAATAATAATTTCTAAACATATTAATAAGTCATATCTTTTCGAAAAATGTCTCTAAAATGTACATAAAAGTTATAACTGCGGTGAATTCTAGGTACATTTAAACATAATATATATTAAATAATATAATTAAGAAAAAAGTCTAAAAATATTATTTAAATGAATTAATATTTATTTATTGATAAATAAATATTATATTAATTTATCTATAAATAAATAATCTCATTAAATGAATATATATTTATGGTCCCAAATGTATTCATTTATCGAGGTTCTACTATAGTTAAAAATATTTAAATTCAAATATAATGATATTATATTATTATTATTATATATATATATATATAATAATATGTATTATAAATATTAGTGCGGTTCGGTTTCTATTCGGTTCGTAAAAATTTAAAAACCGAACCAAAACCAAAATATCGGTTCGGTTTTTATTCGGTTCGATTTTTAATCGGTTTCATTTTTTTCGGTTCGGTTTTATGCGGTTTCATGCGGTTTTCGGTTCGTTTTCGGTTTTCGGTTCGGTTTTGCTCATCCCTACAGTAAACAATGCACCAACTACACAGACAAAAATAGTACCATGAGCCATGAGGTAGGAAAATCAAAAAATAGGTTACAATTTGAAATCTTACAAGAAACTGATATTAAAAAAGATATAAAAAAAGTTAACCTTAAAAACACCTTTAAAGGTGTTTTATACTCCCTCTGTCTCATCCAATTGTTATCCTTTCGGAGAGAAGGTTCGACACGTATTTTAAGGTGCATATAAAGTATATTTTCATTCAAAAAAAAATTAAAAATAAGTTATGAAACTATACTTTATATGCACCTTAAAATGCGTGCCGGACCTTCTTTTCGAAAGGATAACAATTGGGTGGGACGGAGGGAGTATATAATTAAAATTGTTACTTTTTAAAAAAAATTATTAATAAAAATACTTATTAAATATTTTTGTTCAAAAATATTAAATAATAATAATTTAAATTATTGAATCAAATGTCTTAAATATTCATGTCTGGTTTATATTTTAAAACGGACTTCTCTAAAATATTCAATAGAGGACGAATCTAATAATTTTGGGGCAGCCCTAGTGGACTCCAACTCACCAAATTGACCCTTGTGGTCTGCACACGTTGAACCATTTTTAACACTTTCATATCACTATAAATAAATCATCTTCCTTTGCCATAACACCAACAATCAACTTACAACACATCACAAGCTAGCTCAAAAATGGATTCTTTTCTTAACAAGTTAACTCTTCTAGTGCTTCTTTTAGTTGCCACACCCTTGGCATTGGCACAAACTAAGGTTGGGTTTTATTCAACATCTTGTCCCAAAGCTGAATCTATTGTTCAAGCCACCGTAAAAAAACATGTTAAATCCAATTCGGCTGTTGCTCCCGGATTGCTTAGAATGGTCTTCCATGATTGTTTCGTTCATGGTTGCGATGCCTCGATTCTTATCGATGGCAGCAATGCTGAGAAAACAGCTAGACCAAATCTTCTGCTGAGAGGATATGAAGTCATTGATGATGCTAAAACACAAATAGAGGCAGCATGCCCTGGGGTGGTGTCTTGTGCTGATATTCTTGCTCTTGCTGCTCGTGATGCTACAGTTGAAGTAAGATAATGTTCCATGCATGTCCATATGATTTCAACATACTAATTCAAACATGTATAATACAGATTGTGCATATCAAAATACCATGATTATCAAAATACAGTTATTTTATTCACTATCCGAGATAATGTTACAATTTTGAAATAAAATTTATCTTAGCTAAACGTATATATGTTTCTGCAGCATCGTGGTTATGTCTAATCTATAGTTTTCTAATGCGTTATGTGCAGGTCGGTGCATTAACTTATCGGGTTCCAACAGGAAGGAGAGATGGACGAGTGTCATTAGCGTCTGACACCTCCAATTTGCCAAGTTTTACGGATTCGGTCGCTGTCCAAAAGAAAAAATTTGCAGACGTAGGTCTCAGCGCTCAAGATCTTGTCACTCTTGTCGGTAAGCAAGATTACAAATATACTCCCGTCCTTAGTTGTTCTTTTGAATTTTTGCACGAAAATTTTTATTTAGAAAAAAAAATTAAAAATAATTTGTCGAACTATGTGCGTTAAAGTACATGCAAAAAATCAAAATGACAACTAATTAGAGACGAAGGAGTATATCATAGATGCAAAAAAATTTGTTACTTTGTTTACATAAATTCAGTATTCTAATTATAAAGACATGTACCTATTGTAGGAGGACACACTATTGGAACCGTTGCATGTCAATTCGTAAGCTATAGACTATACAACTTCACGAACTCTGGGGGTGCTGATCCTACTATTGATCCCACATTTCTTCCTACTCTCAAATCTCTGTGTCCTCAAAATGGTGATGGAAATAAACGTATCGCTTTGGACTATGGAAGCGGTAACAATTTTGATCGTTCATTTTTTAAAAATGTGCGAGATAATCGTGGAATTCTTGAATCAGATCAAAGCCTGTGGCAAGACAGTACAACAAGGAATTATGCACAGAGATTTATGGGTATTAGAGGCTTGGCTGGATTGACTTTAAACGTGGAGTTTGGAAAAGCCATGATTAAAATGACTAATATTGGGGTGAAAACTGGTACGGCCGGTGAGATTCGCAAAGTTTGTTCACGAGTTAATTAAAGGAAAACTTTATAATTGCAGTTATAGGGCTATTTGAAAAACTTGAGTAGGCAGATGCAAAATAAGCCTTTAGTAGTATTCTTTATCAAACAGAAAAGAAAGTTTGAAGTTTATATTTACAATTGCTAACTACTGGAATTGAAGCAATTGTACTAGTTGTATGATCGGTGTAATGATTCCAAAAGTATCAATTATATTGAATGAAAACAAATTCTCTTGACACTACATTTCTATTTTGATACAAGTTTTAAATCGCATTTTGACCAAAAAAAACGGAGGATGAACGGAGGAGCCATGCCAAATCTTTGTTCTCTAGGAATTGATCATTGCAGGAAGTTTGAGTTGCTCCCTCGAGAGTTGAGATACCTCACTGCCTTAAAATCTCTATATATTTCTGCTATGCCTGCTACATTCGAAAAATATGATTATGGTGATAAACGGGGTAGAAGATGAATATTTGTATTAAGTTGGTCACGTTCCTAACGTAATCATAGATTAAGTTGATGTGTTCAAAGAGAAGGAATACCATGATATATCATTACTTT
This sequence comes from Oenanthe sinensis, assembly GCA_028671895.1. Taxonomy (NCBI): domain Eukaryota; kingdom Viridiplantae; phylum Streptophyta; class Magnoliopsida; order Apiales; family Apiaceae; genus Oenanthe; species Oenanthe sinensis. The sequence continues at coordinate 20,543,633 of CM053795.1, forward strand.
TTTGAAGCTATTCTAATAATTTTGTTTCATCACTTACTTTGAAGCTATTCTAATAATTTTGTTTCATCACTTACTTCGAAGCTATTCTGCTATGTCCTGGTTTTGTGTTATGTAGCGCACATCCAGTTAAAACATTTCCCCTTTTGTTATCTTGAATCCATCTTTGTTTCATATTTTGACTGATACAGGAGGATGGGAGGGTTAAAAGCGTGTCAGGTACGATGCCATCTGTGAATCCGTGATATTTACTGATAAAGTTTAGAGCTGGCTATGTAGGTATTTGTTGTTACTGCCTCTGTTGGTTTGGTCCTGAGTAAAATTTGTTGCTACTGAATTGTATCTTGCCCCTGTTTCAATATATGTGCTTTTAGCCAAACTTTCAAACTAATTTCCGCTTTAGACAAAACAATCGTAACTCAAACAACTACATGATGAACATACTCTCAATAAATGTAAAATTAAGTAACTTTTCAACCAAGTATGTAAAGTATAATATTGAATTTGCAAAGTAGATGTTTTTATATTCATTTTCCTCCATTTTCTCACTTACATGTTTATGTGATAATTATAACTACATTTATATTTGATTCTAAATATAGAATTAAGTATAACATTTTTCTATTTTAACACTGTTAGAGCTTCTCCAAGGGTAATATCTAAAATTGTTAACTAAAATGGTTATCTATAATAATTATATAAAATTTTAGCTAATAGGAAGTATATGCTCTCCAATGGGGTTATAATTTTAATTAGGTAAAATTATACATGAGAGGTTTTTGGATTCAACAAATCTAGAAAACCAAATATAATTATCTAAATTTTTTAGTAAGGGAAAAAATTTTGTTAAAGAAAAAGGAGTTTTGGAGTGGCTCATTTTTTACATATCCTCTGAACGGTGTCACCTAGATAATTTAGCTAAGAGGTCTCATCCCTTGGAGATGCTCTTAGGGAGAAAAGTCTGAGATAATCAAGGAACGCAAAGCACACAAAACAAAATTATATGACGCGAAAAATCATGTCCCAGCCTGTATTATTAATCAAAATAGTTATCAATAATACAATCAATCAATCACGAATACTTAAACCTAACAATATCTAAGTCTTGTCTATCAAACATAATATGACTATGTATATATAGTCATCACAAACTTAGATACGAAGTCTTACCATACTTGTCATACAAATCTAATCATACTTGGTATCTAATTACCTACCCAAGTCTAATCATACTTGGTATCTAATTACTTACCTTTGTGACCAAGACATACCATCTATAATAATTGCCCAATTATAATTATTATCATCCATAATAATTATCTAAATATAATTATTATACTACCCATGTTTATCTTGAATCACCAAAACCCGTACTACCATATTGGGTTTAAGCCAACAATCATCCCCTTAAACCCAATACGGTTTCACAACCGATTTAACGATCACCATCAATACATCGACGTCCATTCACCAATGTCTCCCCCCGAACAAGAACCTCTCCTTTTAACAGAAAAAGATTTCTCATGTCCTTTTAACCTTTGAGTATCACTAAATTCTTTTTGGTGTCTAACATACCGTTCTTCATCTTAACAGTATATCCCAAATCAACTAATTTACCCAATGAAATTAGATTTCGATTTAACTCCGGTACGCACCTTACTTGAGTTAACCTCTAAAGACGACCATTGTGAAGTTTCATTATTAACTCACCAATACCAGCAACATTTGGTTCTCGTAGGACGAGAACCACTCTCTTCTAGCACATATGTGATGAGAACATCCTAATTCAAGTACTCATTCTTCTTTTGATCCCTTGTGTTCTTGAATCAAAAGAATATCATCATCACCAGCTACAAGCGAAACACTATCCCCTCCTCGAGTTTTCTTCAACTCTTTTAAATCTTCTCTTGCTCTTGGACACATGTATTATACATGACCCAATTCTCCGCAATAAAAACACTTAATATTAGGGTTACGTTTCTTACCATACATCTTATTCTTGTCACGTGCATCTACCACAAATGCACTTCAATCAGATATGTCATTTGATCCTTATTTCATCAATCTTTTCGTCTCTAGAAGAACGACAATGGTCTCATCCAAATCTAACTTCGTTTTCCCAACCAATAAAAAAGTAATCACAATATTGTACTTCTTTGGTAGAGACACAAGTAGAAGAACAACTTTGTCCTCATCCTTTATTTTTTCATCCAAATTATTCAGCTGGTTAATCAATCCATTAAAATGATTCTGATGATCTCTTAAATCTCCATCTCCTTCCATCTTGAGTCCGAACAAATCTTTCTTGAGGAACAACTTTTTGCCTAAAGACTTTGAGTGATATGTCTTCGTCAACTTCTCTAACAAATTTTTAGGATTATTCTCTTCAAGAACATCATATATTTAAGGCGCAAGGGCCAACCAGATTGTTGATGTCGCGCGTAAGTTCATGTCTTGCCACTTTGCAGTTTCCACATCAGTAGGTTTCTTATCTTAAAGAGTCACATATAACCCTCGTTGAATTAATAGATCTTTCATTGTGCTCTGGCATAACGTAAAATTGTTTCTTCCATTAAACAATTCAATCTCGAATTTTCCTCCACCCATATTCATCACGAACCTTGACTCTTGATACCACTTGTTAGGGAGCGCAACCCAAGATAACCAAACAACACAAAACACACAAAATAAAATTACATGACACAAAAAACCACGTCCCAACTTGTATTATTAATCAAAACAATTATCAATAATACAACCAATCAATCACGAATATTTAAGTCTAACAATACCTAAGTCTTGTCTATCAAATATAACATTACTATGTATATATAGCCATCACAAACTTAGATACCAAATCTTACCATATTTGTCATACAAGTCTAATTATACTTGGTATCTAATTACCTATCCAAATTTAATCATACTTATTATCTAATTACTTACATTTATGACCAAGACATACCATCTATAATAATTGCCCAATTATAGTTATTATCAACCATAATAATTATCCAAATACAATTATTATACTACCCATATTTGTCTTGATCACCAAAACTCGTACTACCATATTGGGTTTAACCCAAGAAACATCTCTTATAGTATTGTATTGGAGTGCTATATTCAATAATTAATGTTATACTATAAAAATAGCACATCCAACAGCATTGTATTGGACTTGCTCTAATGTGAGGTGTAGATTGCGAATTTTAAGTAATTTGTTTTTATGTACCGATTTTGGTTCTTAGTCTTATTTTGGTTTTAAGTTGATATACAAATTTTATTGTTTTTAAAAAGAAATAAGATGATCAACACCGAGGAAAAGTATAATCATTACATGATTCCATACAATATTAATTTGACATCTCCATAATGGTAAAAAAAAAAAGGTTAAATGAACAAATTGAATTGAAAGATTATTGTGCTGGATACGGTCTTTAAACATTAAGAGAAATGCTAATTTCTTAATTGAAAGATTTAAATGTTGACTCATACACTCAGAACTTCTTGGACTCCTAGACATTTGCTTGCGTAATCTAACAAAATGCAGTATAGTTTGGAGAAGCATGATACCATACAGCGGAGTCACAAGTCTACAATTTCATCAAATGTATGTCGTGTTGATAACCGTCAGAAATAGTACCCGTCATTCCTGGAAGAAAGACACCCGGGGTATAACATTTACACATTGAACAAGAGGCAAAAACACCACTCAAAAAGACAAAAGAACGGTAACTGACATGACTTGGTGGTATAAAAACAAATATATTGGATTTCCACTTTACTCTTGTAAGAACGATATGGTGAAGTGAGATGTAAAGGACGAAGGACAGTATTACGGCCGCTCAAAGTATAAAAGTAACATGGGATGAATAGTGAAAGAATGGGGCACGCGGCGTCAGACCGGGTAATACACTTACCTAACAGAACCGTGCCCTCTTTTCATATATATATATATATATATATATATATATATAAAAGTCTGTCATAAAAAAAGGTAAAACATTCAATACTTTTATATATATATATATATATATATATATGTGTGTGTGTGTGTGTGTGTGTGTGTGTTTGTCATAAAGAAAAAAGGTAAAACATTCGATACTCAGACACTCACTTACATTTTCAAGGAATATACAGACATTAAACATCATGAATTAAACTCAAATATATGTTTCAGCTATTTTCTTCCAATAAATCATACTGATTACATTTTCAAGGAATATACAGACATTAAACATCAGGAATTAAACTCAGATATATGTTTCGGCTATCTCCTCGCAATAAATCATACTGATTCTGGTTGGAGGTGCTTGATGGCCCCACACCGTCAGTCAGATATTATTTTTTGCGGGACCCACATCACCTCACTCAACCGATCAAGCCACCATGACAGGAGACTTTCACGGCCACCAAAGGACCAAGTATATTATCAGTTAGTAACCAATACTTGCTTTGATTCAGAGTAGTGATGGGTGCCTTGTCAAAAAACTTAGTATGGTTTTAGCATTAGCCTTAGGTGGGTTTAAAGATAATTCGCCATCTAAAATATTAACTAGAGCTTTAGGATGGATTAATCTCCCCTAGTTTCATCACTGACTGAGATGAGTTTAGCATATCTCGGAAATGTTATAGTTCCTAAATTATTTTTCAAAAAGGTTTTTAAATAATACTTGTATAATTTTAATTGTCAAAATAATAAATAAGATGGACTCCTAATATATTTACATTCACACATTAATTTAAAAAATTAATTATGTGAATCTGACATTGTCATTTTTTCTCCATTTCATCAGCTCTGTATCATAATCTGGTTTCTCCCGTGGCCTACCAGAGAGTTATTGTATATTTTTTGTGGTTAAATATTTGAACAAATTGTAACTAAAATATGCTTATATTATATAGTGTAAAAAATATATTTAAATATATATATATATATATATATATAATTTAATTTAAAATATGTTTTAATTTTAAAATTGTAATAAATAATACATAAATTTTAATCAAAATTCAATGCATTTGATTATAAAAAAAAAAAATAAAGGCAAAATTTTGGTGAAGGTCATCAGCAACCAACATGAGTGAATCAATTTGTGATACTGTTTTCTCTTTTTGGAACCATCAATTTGTTATTCTTTAACTTGAATATGTTATTATTTTGTCCAAATATATTTTGTGAGGAAAGAATAGACATTTATAATAGATAATTTATTTTATTTAAATTTAGAATAATAAATTATCATTTGAAAATACACTATATTGTCAGATACTATTAAATAAAAACAATCCAAAGATTCAATTCAAGGGATTGTAATATCAACACACAAGATACTATCTTAACTAGCTACCGTTTGATTCCGTAATTAAGCCGATTGAGTTAGATCTAGTCCTTTCTAATTTAAATGTTTAAATAAAATGAGTTAGTTGTTAAAGAAATTATTTTACATATTTAATTATTAGTTTCCTCTAATATTATAATACATTCGCTCATAAATTCACCTTGTTTTCAATAATTTTTTCGCGATTTAATTTATAAAAGTTACTCTGTTGTTCTATACTAATTCTATCAATGTATAAGCAATGGTCATTTAAATGATATGCAATATAGTCAAACATGTGCATAAAATACCAAATACATTACACAATTTTCATGAGATTTGCGAGTAAAGATCATACACATTTTAAGGGCTTACCAAAGGAATAACCACAAATATTCTTAATTATTCTTAATTATCCGGACATACCATTAATAATAGAAAATATTCTTAATTACCCAAAGATAAATTTACTTCCATGTATTTGTGTGGGCATAAAAACAATAGAAAAAGAAACTTGGAACCATTCATTACAATCCCATGAACTTGTCCAGGACCTTCACACATGCATATTTACTTTCAGAAGTATATATAAAAGAACAGTTTTCATGAAATAAAAAAATATACATCTCATAATTCAGTTGGAAGAATTAAAGCAACAGCTAAAAACATTCTCACCCCTTAAGCATGGGGAGTCAGGAACTAGTAGTAAAACAACAAATAATTACAACTCAAAACATAATGATTTTTCCCAATGAATAAAAACATTTTCCCCTAAATTAGAGAAAAGAAGATCAATGAAATTATCTAAAAAAGAATATAAGATGATCGATGCAGAAGGTAAAGTACAGTCTTTAGATAATTAAAAGGTAAAGTACAATCATTACATAATTTCATACGATACTCATTTGACACCTCCAAAATGGTCACTACAAGTGAAATGCTGCGAAAGAACTGAAATACTAGTGAACTAGATACAGTAACAACTACAGTAAACATTTAGCAAACCAGCTGAAATGAAAGATTTAAAAACTGGCTTAATGATAACTGTAGCACTTGAGATTCCTAAAACATTGTTTAGCATGATGTAACAAAATGAGTGAAGTTCGGGGAAGTCTGACGCCATATAGTAGTGATCACATGTATGGGGGATCAGTAGGAACTTAAACTCACTCTGAATCAGAGGAGTCCTGGTTGGTGCCTTGTCGAACATTTCTGGTTTTAGCACTAGATTTGGATGGCTTTAAAGATGATTCACCATCAAGAATGATAACTTGAGCTTTTGCCAGCCTTTCTTCAAGTTCCTCTGTGGTAAAGTCATCTGTCCCACCAAGTTCATCAAAACCTACCTGCAATTTGGAAGTAGTGGAAGTAGTACGAGTTTAGCATATTAAAGGATTCAGGGAGATATTCCAACCAGAAAGAATTATAGATGCTTTTTCTCTATAAAAAAACAAAAAGAATTTCTTCAGGACATACCACATAGTCATCCACTTTTGCTTTCTTGATAAGTGCAACAGTTGGAAGTACAACAATTTTTAGCTTCTCAGCAAGGAATGGGCTTTTTTCTGCATTTATTTTCACGAATCGCGTCTCCATGTGCTGATTGGCCAATATACTTAAATGTTTGTCCATCACCTACAATTCAATATGAATCATTTCATTCTACAACACCCTCTTAAAAACTGTAGTAATTCTTTTCAGGTTTATGTAAGATAGTTTATAGACATTTTCTGGAGATGATGGAAATAACGGTGATGTTGCTAATGAGAGTAAAACTACTTAGCTTACAAGGTTACAATTACGAAATCTTAAAAATATTAAAAACTTATATCATAATTCAGAAGTTCCTCACACATTAAATTTGACAATAATATATTTGTACATTCGGTTTTTCTAGTGTGTGCCCAAGGACACACACTAACAACTACTTTTTGATACGTTGTCAAATTTTTTGGGTTCCCTTCTCACTAATAATAATGTCGCCCATGTATGTACAAAAATCCTCACCAATAAAAAATTGTCAACTCATCAATAAGTAGTTGTTACTGTGTGTCGGGTACACACTAGAAAGACCCTTGTACATTTATGAAGAACTCACCTAAAGTTATTCTTAAATTTATTAATTTATCTACTTGACAGTCCTAACCCTATCAAGTCCAACCATTCCTCAACATATAACTTTCTCGAAATTATGCTTTAATTGATTCTTCGAATGAATATATGTCAAAAAATTTAACTTATCCAAATACACATCATCAACGAAATGCAAACAACACTATCTGCGACAGAAATCCTGTAACAGCAAGCCAAATGCTAGATGTAAAATGACTATAGTCATTGTTATAATGTGGCACCAAAAAGTTTTTTTCTTTTTGGTGCTAAAATAGCACTTACACTCCAATACTACTTGCATTTTACAACCAGATAATTCCAATTTTAACTAACATTTTATCCGACTCATCTACTTTCATTTAAAGTGGACCTCTTTGCACCTCCTTGGTTCTAAATATAGGACCAAATATGCATTTATCCAACTAAGAAACACTATGCATTGAAGTTGAATTTTGTGATTCTGATTCTATATTATAGCTACGGGACTAAATATAGCTATGGCATTTGACTTGCTCTAACATATAGCGAATTATCAATATCTTACCTTGCTTCCATTATACATCTTCCACACAACAACATTTTAAACCTCCAATTTCTCTCACAATTAACAAAATATAACACAATCACAATTAACAATACACACAACACATTGTATAATTTAAAAACCACACATTTATCGATTAATAACAAGAATGAAGTAATTTTACACATACCTTACAAGGCCAATTCTCGCGATAAAAATGACAAACAACGCGATCGCTAGCTTTAACAACAGAGAAGAAATCCTTTTCAGCCTGAATTTCAGTGTACTCACCATGACCTAACGCAACCCACTGTCTACGCTTCTCAGCCATCTTCTTCATATGCTGTAACCTTCTTTCTCTCAAAACTTCAATATCTTCCAAATCGAGACGATCTAAGGCGGCGATCTCATCGTCTATCTGCTCTTCCACCGCCTTCACTACTGTCAGTACTTGCTTCTCTAAGATCTGCAGATTACATTACATTTCATGTGTTTTATATGATGACAATTATGTATGTATTGTATGTAAGTATATGGAATGATGAAGAAGATTGATTGAGTACCTCTTGAACTTTCGGATTCTCCATGAATGCAATTATTGAGATTTCGTGTAATTTAATTTTTCTAAGTTGTAATGTAAATGTAGAGGCAGGAGGGGGAGCCGATTTTTGTTTAGATACTTAAAAAAAAAGTTATATTAAAATAAAAAAAAGTTACTCTTTTGTTATAAGGATAATGATTATATGTTATTTAAAATTTCAATAAAATTTAAATAAATAACTTTTCATAATTTTTATTTTATATAAAAATATATTATAAAGGAAGTGACAATTATAAAACAAGTGCATTTAGATCAAAATCAAAATATTTAGATAAATTGAAACATAGCCCTTAATTTAAAAAGCATGCCAATTGTATTAGAATTATAAGCACTTCAGTTTTCAATTTTCAAATAAAATGAGTTACCTTAAAATTGTTAAAGAAATCATTTTATATATTTAATTATTAGTTTTCTCTAATATTTTATTGCATTTACTCATAAATTATCGTTATTTCTAATTCATGCTTTATCTTATAAAAATTATTATTCTATGTATAAACAATGGTCATTTAAATTATATCTAATCTACTCGACATGTGGGAAAAAAAAGGTAACGAGCCTATGTATCACTATTACAACACTAAATGCTCAAAACGGCACAACCCGATTGAATGACCCAAAATGTCACTCCAAAATGTTATATGGAGTCAAGTTTTATTAAAACCGCAAGATCGTGTCGCGTTCGAAATTTTTTTGGTCAAAACGTGACTTAAAGTGGTGTTTTGCCGGCTAAAACGCTACTTTAAGTTGAGTTTTAGGGCAAAACGCTACTTTTAGTTGAGTTTTGCGCATATTTTTTTAAATATTTCTAAAACCCAAATTGGGGCCCGCAAGGGTTGGCTCAGTTGGTTAAAGAGAGGAATATCATCCTCTTGATCATAGGTTCGAATCCACGGGAGGAGAATTTGTGATTATGTCATCTGGGCCAGAGCCTGTCGCATTTGTACGGTTTACCTGATTCACGTGGTTTGCAGGCTATTACATGAGCCGTGGGTTTACCCAGTGCGCACCCAAAGGGTAGCGACTGCGGGTTCCCACAGTAAAGAAAAAAAACCCAAATTAGGAATTATTGAATCCTAAAATAATAAAAATTGATGAATTAAGGTTCACGCTTAATTTAGGGTTTAGGCTCTATGGTTTAGAAACCTTAATCGCTATGTCTTTTATTTATATTTTTAATATTTTCTAAAACCCATTTTGGGTTTTATTGAATCCTAAAATATTAAAAATCGTTGAATTATGATACATGTTTAATTTTAAAGCATATTAATTAAAAAAATATGCATTTGAAACCTCAAAATTTGAACTCAAAATAAATAAAGAGCAAAACTCTACATTATCTTGGGTCTTGAAGTGATATATAGGGTCATATTACCCATAAATAACATTTTGAACATTATTTTATAAAAGTGTATTATTTTGAGTCATTTCTCAAAAAAAAAACAAATACATTCTACACCTTTCATGTGATTTACGTAAAGATCATAAACATATTAACTTTGATGTTTGTGGGCATAGAAACGATAGAAAATAAGTGGTGTTTTAAAAATATGAAAAATAGGTGATTTTTGATATCATGTTTTTTTTAATTCTCAAAAATGTTTTTTTTTAAATAAAAAAATATTCCTCCTATCTTAAACAGCATTTTTTGAGTAACTCTTATAATTCTCTTTTTCTATTTTCCTTAACAGATCAAACCCAAATAAATTTAATATATGAAAATCTAAATTTACCCCCTCATAACGTTTATGTCGCTAGTGCAAAATTGACTAGCCAATATTTAAATAGCAGAAACAAACTCGAAACGTACCGAATGCCATAAAATAGGGTAAAGTAAAAGTTATGTTAGTTAAAAGAAATTAATTATTATAAATTTTTTACGTTAAAAAAGAATAATACAATTTAGTTTAAATATAATCAAATCTTAGAAATAATAAATATAACAAATAAGAATAGTTTTGAAAAATCACACTTGAATATGCGACAGAAAAAAATATGAACATATTTAAAAGACAAATTTTAATTCCAAAAAAGTCAGGTAAAATAGAGCGAAGAAAATATTGCTTTTGACTAGCTCAATTTGCTGGTAAAGATTAGATTTTTAGCTTTGCTCGATTTTCAGAGAGATTAGATTAATTAGTCAAAATATAAAGATTGCTCAAAGGAAGTAATTCTACTCGTATCTTCGACACAAATATAATTAATCATGTGTGAATTCTGCGAGCTGTTATGTAATAGAACTGATATTATTCATCACCCAAGAAGATTTAATTTATTTAGTTTATATGTCTACAAGATACTTCTTCCAGAAACCATTAAGCTCAAGAGTGCAGAGTCCAGGCACTTCAGGGACACTTGGGCTTGCCTTTGGAGCTGACCATGTCCCTGTAACAAGGGCACTGATGCTTGTTACCATAAGTCCCAGAAGGCACACACTTGCACCTTTGACAGCATATTCCACAGTACTTCATGCACCTGTCCGACACTCCTGCCTTTGAGCACCTTCCTTTGCATTTCCCCCTGCAATTCACTGTCAACAACATCTTAAACAAACAAATACACAAAACCACGAAAAAGACGAAAGATGCATGCAATGTAGATTATTAGTAAAGGTAGGTCTTACACGAGTCCTCAGCCATGGTTGGTTCAATCAAACAAGTAGCAAGGAGAAGAGCAAAAACCAGAAGAGTACACAAAATGATCTTCATCTTTTTAGCTAATATGCCTTTTTACTTGGGAAAGTTTTTATGGCTTCTTGATGATTGTGGACTGTAAAATAAAAGCTTTATAGATAAGAGAGGGTACTAATTTATACTAGTGAGTAGTGAACAATCTAGAGTGAATGAGCTAGGTGGAAAAATAATAGCGGGAGTGATTGTAGTTGGTGAATGTCAGGGGATGGGGAGGCTAAGCAATAACAAATACTCCCTCCGTCCCGGCCAAATGTTTACATTTGGTCCGGGCACGGAGACCAAGGATAGTGGGTGTAATAGTGATTTTATTGTTAAAATAAATGAAATAGTGGGTGTAATAGTGTAAAGTGTTGAAAAAGTGGAGTGAAGTAGTGGATGTAATAATATATTTATTGTTAAAAGTTACTATTTTTAGTAATGTAAAGAATTGGGTGGGACGTCCCAAAAAGGAAAGTGTAAAGAATTGGTTGGGACGGAGGGAGTACATAGTACACATGTTAATGCTTGTAGAGACAGCTGTGTGTGAGCTTGGATGTCACATGGCTTCTGCAGTTCTTATAATCTGTGGGGGAGTGGGGACTAGTACATTGGAAAGTGGATTGTTCTAGACCAAGTAAATTCCAATCCCACATATTTATATAATTTTATATTGTTGCCTACTTGGGTGGTAAAAGAAGAGATTAAAACTATAAATCTATAATATACTAGGTCTTTTTTCTAACTAGACTTGGCTAGTTGGCTGTGCTTCAAATCTTCAATATCCTACTATATTTTCCAAAAACAAAAATGAAGCTCAAGTCCGAATCACAAACAAAGATAGAAATCAGATAAATTTTGTACTACTAAAAGAATACAATAATTTGTTTATCTTTACAATATTGCGATAATTTTGCAAATCTTGATCCTACTGACATTACCATCTTACTCACTAGTCATTAGCAAAAACAACAATCAATGCTTGTAATCAACAAGCGCATGGCACTAACCTTTGTGGAAAGATCCAAGAGGAAGACATGGCATATATTCCTTTCAGCTGAATTCTGATGCAGATCTATCATACAAAGTAATGGGAGATTTACCATTGCTCTTCTTGGCCTTTACTCAGCTAAGACCTTCTTCAACATCAACAATGGTAGTGACATCTTCAAACATTATTCTTGCTATCAAGTTAGTCGTACAATTCCTTTCTTGAAGACAAAATTATGAACCTTTTACGATCACTGATGATAGTAAGTGCATTGGTATTAATCTTAGGATAAGATATTCTATTGGTCATGCACGATTGTGCGGGGCTTATGACAATACTGCTAACATCGTTAATTCCAAATAATGAAAGAAAAAGCAGAAAATGGAAGGCGTGAACAGAAATAAACATTCACGGGACCAAATCGTAAAGAAGAGCTTCCCCTTCAACAGTATATGATAACACTATCGTAAATTACAATTTTGGGCATAATCAGCCATCCATAATTTTAGTCATTATACAGTAGCAGGTTAACAACAGATTGTACCTTGGTACTCCTATTTAAACCTACGAGAACTTGATCCAGGGTGCAGAAGCCCAGATGTAATATACAGTAGTGTATTCGTGTATGGGTAGATACTGACCATACAGACTACAAAGCCAAACATGACCTTTCATTACACTATACTTCTAATATAAAACCTTTTTGTACAAAAATAATGTGCATGGATTAACCCCCCATACTGCAAAACTGGCTATGGTTCTCTTTACACAAGTACTCTTTATCATAATCGCTGGATGCTAGCAGGTTTACCTGCAATGATTTTGAATTCATTGAAATATAAAAAATGAAATCCACAGGCAGACATATATATAATGCACCTACACGTATGGAATGTGACATTTAATATTAATACCTTGAGAATTTCAGAGTTAGATCCGGGACGCGAATATGCTGCCAAGATACTCATGTTGAAATCCTAAAAGAAACCCGCCACAAAGCAAAGAGAGATAAGACAACTTTTGTGATATTGCACAAAAATGTGCAAATGAGAAAGAGGGAGGGAGGAGGGAGATAATATGGATGATGAATAAAGGGCGAATGTGAACACACGTATTGGCCTACATTAAGGTGTGAAACATGACAATCACACTGTTTCATATCTCCATTATAAACAGCGAGAACATGAAAAGGGAGTGCACCAGGGGGGATATCGAATAACAGACAATGAGAAACAAGAAAAATGATAAAACTCACTCTGTAAGGATCGCTCCTCAAAGATTGCACAAACATTGAGGTCCTCGAACCTTTTCCCTGCAACATAAAAACATATTCAACCTTCACACGTAGCAGACAGAATCTACCAGCAGTAGCTGGTCCTGCCATTTCCTTCCATGCAGTGTAAAAAACTATAGTTTTCCTAAACCTACAATTCTTGTTATCCTCAGACTATCTGGCAGTCAAGTAAGAGCTATGAAGCAACTATATCCAAGATTTTGAGCAAGCATACAAATCGTGTCTGATGCTGTCTCGTATTCCGTTATACTCAATTTGAATGTGAAGAAAATGAAAAGAGATATACTTACGTTGAAAGTTATATCCCTGAGTCTTCTCCCCGTTTGAGCACAACAAATGCGGACTACATTTTCATCGCAACTTCCACTAATAACATAGTCTCTACCATTCATGTAATAAGAACGAGTGTAATTTTGAGTGCTTCCAGTTGAAGCTATTCCAAAGTCCAGATGAAGCCTTCCATCAACAGCCAGAAATTGTTTTACCTGCCAACATACACCCATTAGCCCCAGAAAACACCAGTTTAGGCATGCTGTAAATAATATTATTCAAGCTAAATACCAGTCACACGATAGGCTTAACAGATGTCATCATTTGCATGTTTACATTTTGATCCCTTCACAAATATAATAGAACACATTCAGTTTGTATTAATTATAGACCAAATTTTGGAATAATAGACCACATTCCGAAGGAGGTCCTCTGCAAAAAAGTTAGGGGGAACACCTATCGGATCAAATATTTGATGTTATGAATGATAAAATCCATCAACAAAACTAATAGCTTTATGCGAATTGAATCAAATACAAGATATAAGAATTTAAAACACAAGGACTTAATTCAAATAGTTTATTTTTGTACAAATTGTAAAAAGGAAAAAAATATTGTATTTGAGATTTTGTGGAGACCGGAGAGCCAGTAATCCGAATATCCAATACGGGGATAAATGAAACATTTAAATGAAGGATTCTTTCTTATATGAACAAGAGATATGAGCAACTTTTAAATTTAAATCTATACGTGGCAGACGTGTACCTTAAACAGGAAATGAGAAAACCTTATAAAAAAGACTAAATTTTTTATTAAATATATTACTCTAGGATTATTAACTAACTTAGCACTGTATCAAGTTACTCGCCTTCCTTTTCCACATTTATAAAACTGGAATATAGTTTTCAGTTTTCACTCCACGAGATCATGTAGTATGTTTCTAGCAATCCAATATTGTTGTCTAAAAATGCATTTAAATTATGTTCTAATAGTAGTACAAATATAATGATGTCCTCTAATTTAGCAATTAGCATGCTTTTTGCATGATTATTTTGCATGGTGGACAGCTGAAGCTTCACTACCCAGAGGTACTATTTCTCAGGGCAAAAATCATGTTTGGTACATATATATACTAGAGTTACCTCGTTATCAATAGCAGATGCAAGGAGATAGTGATCGTCTGGAGAAAAGCAAACCATAACATTTCCACGACAGCTTGAAGTTGTATAGCAAGGCTGCACCGGCTTCTGTCTTAGATCCCACAATTTTATATCTTGATCAAATGACGACGTGGCAAATACGGAAGGGGAGTGGTTTGCGAACTTAACAACATTGATATGCTGGCGGTGCATATCAGTGAACACCTGGATGCGTTTTCCGCTGCTGATGTCATACAAGGCAACATCTTTAGAGTAGCCACTTGCAAGAAATAATTCGTCTGTCGAATTAACGTGTACAGATGTTAACTGGTCAAACTCCACATAGCTAACAGAACTAACATTGTGATAGATGCCTGTGGTCGTCGAAGGGGTATGCTGGATATCGTACAACTTAAGAGATCCATTATCAGAACCAGCAATTAGCTGAAAGGCAGAGGAGAGGTGGAAAAATAGATAGAAAACAAGTCAGTGAATTGGTTCAGTAATATCATAGACAAAACATACTGCAGAAGATTGGTAGATACTGCCTATTTCTTTAAAATACACATTTATATATTTCTGCTTAAAAATACAAATAAGGAAACTGGTGAATACTACTATCTTGTTGTTTTTACAAGTTCCAATAAAGCTATATAGTCTAACATCAGTGATTACACAGGCAAGATGATTTTCTCAACCCCGAAAACCTGCTTCTCAACCCATTGTTATCTGATAATTATAATATAAGAAGTGACAACCTTTTCTCGTAAAGCGGTGATTTCAAACATTATACTATAACACTTTTCATCTAAGATCAATCAATATTGCAATATGTTACATATATTCCTCCCATTTTCTGTTACCCAGACTTTCCAATTTTTCATCATACCCAGGTCGACAAGGAAGGACATAGGTGTGGGTATGGGATCTGAGTCCATCTTTCACGCTGAAACTGGATACTTCCCCTTGCATCAACCTAATTTAATGAAATTTAACGCCTCCTAACAACTTGTTTATAGAGATCAGGGCCCATGATGACTTGTTTCTATGTTATTCTCCGGGTATTATGCCATAAATTTGACATATATAATTAAGTGTGTAGGATTTATTAATTATAGACACTATCCTTAAAATATACAATAGATAAAGATCATAATATTTTCATATGTGTTAAGCTTACATGCAGGTTCCCAGTACTCATGTCAAGTTCCAGACCCATATCCTTAAAATTCTGGCACTTGGATCCACACTTGTGTCCGAAGCCTATATCAGAGTCTGTATAACATAGTCTCTGTTATCCAGAGTCTGGACTTGCCAATTATGTGTTCTTATTCGTGTCACAAGACATGACATGTGTGTCAATAAGGGATCTAGGTAGGATCTTTTAAATTGAACCTAGATACTTCCCCTTTCATCAGTCAAATTCAAAGAAACATAGGGCCTCTTTACAACTTGTTTGTTTATAGAAAGCAAAGCCCATGGACGACTTGCTTCTATCTTATCCTTTTGATTTTATTCTATGAATTTGACATACATGATTGTGTATTTGTGTGTATGATTTTATGGGTGGTACAAAATCTTTAAAAATATACAATAAAATAAGAGTACATAAATTTCACATGTGTTAAGTTTCATGGAGACTCCCCGCACCCATTTCCAGTTTCAAATCCATATTTACAAATTCTAATAACCAAATTTCTGAAACTTGGATCCACACGTGTCAAACACCCATATCGCACCCATACTAAGTATGGGTAACATAGATTACATCTATATATATAAGATTCACAATCTTATGATGAATTCAATGTTATTTATGTTTCTCATTTTTGCATGAATGAAATGCTAAAGCAGGAATAAAGCTTGTATATTCAATTTGATAGTGATGTACCTTGGAAGGATACTTCTTGAGCCAAGACAGTCCAAGGACACTATTCATTGCTCCGAGGGATGGAATGTAGCTAACAATCTTCTCACTTTCATGGTTGATAGCAATTACTTCACCATCCAAGGTCCCAAAAACCATAAGGCTAGAGTTAGATGGGTGGTACTCAAACTGTCGTGGACGGAATATCCTTCTATCATCTACAGATACACTGCCTGATATAGAAAGAGGGCGCAAGAAAGGCCAAGCAGATGAACCTAATTTGGCAGCACAAAGGGACCTGGAATATAGATATTGAGACTTTCCTGAAGCATAAAACGGCCTTCTTACACATCTGCGGTTAAAATTACCGCTTGATGCCATTTCCCGACTTTGTAAGATACTAACTAGACTCTCTTCATTCTTCCTTTTATATGGTAGATACTCAAAATTTTCTGAAAATATAATATTTGCTGTGTCCCTGTCTATCTTTCTGACTGGCAAATTATCGAGAATTCTTAAATTAGGTAATGAAGCTATCATGTACTCTCTATAGTGTTTCTCGAAGCAAATTGGTGAAGGATGACTATAAATATACTTTGTGGGAGCAGTATACGATATGTTCCTCGGACTGGACGAAACTGTGGAATAATCTTCTTCGGTTTGCATTTCCCGTGAGCCAAAAGATGTACTCTGTAACAGAAAAAGATAATTCTTCGATTCAAGAAAATAATAGAGAATCATTTAATTAAATCAATAGAAGAGAAACAGAAAAATAACTAAAACAATTATAGGAAAGAGGACTCTGGCAGGGACAAGGTTTCATAAAATAAGGTGATGAACAAGAAAAAAACTTTTAGCTTGTGATCACAATTTCTCATACCCTACATATGTCAACGATGACCTACAAGGATACAAAAATATCCATTTTGAAGACTGGACTCTGGAACTGAACAGAAACATAATAAGTCTAAAACGGATATTAGCCATTTTGTCATGGCTAATAAGTATTACTAAACATAATAACACTTCAAATCATGTATAGATTAAGTTAGGATTATTCAGGACGTCATAAAAATATATATAGTCATCTGCTTACCTGATTTTCTGGATCAATCGTTTCGTTCAACCAAGGAAGGGGATCTGTAAAAAGATTAAATAAACTGAAAGGCTCATCCCAACCTGAAAATTCCTCTTCGCTTTCGTCAGATGGAATTTCTGGTGTACTAGGCAGTTCCTGTTGAAAATCAGACATATCCATTGGAAATAAGTCCATATCCCCATCTGCACTAAAATTATGATCCATGGTTTGTCCATTATGTGTTGGTAGGACATTGCCCATATGGCCTGAGCCAATAGAGTATTCTGCATCCCTGCCAGATGATACCTGACAAGACCCTGTTACGTCATCAACACATAAGCTATTTTGAAAACGGAGTTCAATTAGAGAAGTGAGTTTATTTAGAGCTGCACTGGTTGTCCAAAGATTAGAAATCCTTGTTTCACACAATGAGAGGACTCTTAGTTTCGGCATGCAAGTAAAACAACTCTCTTGAAAGCTAGAAAGTGAAGTACTGAAATCAAGGTTAAGTGTATGCATCAGCATAAAATTCCCAGTCATGTTGAGCTTCCGGAAATGGGAAGACCTCAAATTTAAAACTTGGCATGTCAACCCTCTGTGTGAGATATCCCTGGAATTAAAATTGAAGTGCTAAGGGTTCACATTGTCAAAAAATAATGTTAGCCATGAAAGTAATACTTAAATACTGAATAGACGGTTCAAATACAAAATAGAATTGTGTTAATTACATACAACAAGAATTTCCTCCCCAAGGAAATGTCAAGAAGATCAATAACTCGAAGTTTTTTCCTGATTAAATGCAGCAAGAACAGAACATTGTCTACACTCATGAAGCATGATGATCTCTGAAGTATGTCGACTCCGTTGATCTCAGACTCATCAATTTCCATGAGTAACCTAACAAGTGGATTAAAATCAACATCCTTCACATCATCCATGTATATTACAAGGTTACAGACCTCATGGTGGGCTTTCTTGACCTTAGCCTGAACAGTTGACAGGATAAATGATCAGGAAATCTGATTCGATCAAAAGTAACTAATGCAACGATTAACTTAAGATAGTGCAAACTCTGAGGAGGAATTTCCAATTGAAGGTATCACTAGATATGCAATCCCGAGATTCTTCACACACTATCTAAATATATATATCAAAAATGAAAACAATTGTGTGTGAAACACATAATTCTTACACTAGATGATACAAATATAATAAATGGTATTATTTTCATGTTTCGCTTTTCTGATTATGGGTAGAACACCTTACCCAGAGCTGTCAAGACTGGACAACTAGTGAACCCGACATGAACTTGACTTGAATTTTACAGGTTACGGTTGTTACTAAATGGGTTGAACTCGAAATTGACCCGCATAAGAAAGACGGGTTACTGGTCAACTCATTTAACCTGAACATGACCATCATAACCCATTGAAGTGTCATTTTAAAAATAATAATGTTTACTTATATATAACATATACTAACATAATAGATCTTTTTATCATAAATAATATAATGGTTCAAGCTTATTTCAATTGTATATTTATATTTTGCATGGATTTACATATTTATTTCAAATTAGACAAGTAAATAGTGTTGAATTTTGCTACATGAATTAAGTATGTTAGAATTTAAATACGTTTTTTGTGCATCATACTACATAAACTAATAAAAGTATAATAATTTGATAAATATATAATATATAATTAAGTATACCAATTAAATAATTATGTTGTTAGCAAATAAAATAAATTAATTAATTCGTTCAATTAGTGTCTAATTATTTATCCAGTCTAACTAGTGTCTAATTATTTATTCGGTCTAATTAGTGTCTAGTTAGTGTCGACGGTCGACCCTCCATTTAACATTTAAATATTGACACAACACGAATACAACCCATAACCCGAAATTGACAGCTCTAACCTTACCTTAAAGGCTCTTCTT
This sequence comes from Oenanthe sinensis, assembly GCA_028671895.1. Lineage (NCBI taxonomy): Eukaryota > Viridiplantae > Streptophyta > Magnoliopsida > Apiales > Apiaceae > Oenanthe > Oenanthe sinensis. The sequence goes on from CM053795.1 coordinate 20,563,439, forward strand.
ACTAATCCTAAAAATATATTTCCTACAATTTTTAGCTCTTCTAAAGTTCTCCCTATAATAGTAATTTTGTCCAGTTTAGAAAAATATTTTATCTCTCTGTCATATTATAAGTTCAAAGTCAACTGTTTCTTTTCAAAAAAGAGCAAGTTACTGAATAAGGGAAGAGTTCTGAAACAAGGACCACCTGAGACCTATAGTAGATAAAAGAGGAGGATAGAATGATATTAAACACCGATGCAATTTCTTACATATGCCTATTGATAGAGTATATATTTATATATATTTTAGATGATTTTTATTCTCATAATAGTTCTATTTTATATTTAATTGGGTATTTATTTAATAAATTTTAATATTTTATTGCAGGAAGCAAGGAATTCTAAAATGGAAAGGATTTGAGATTAATTAGAAGAAAATTCGGATTTAGTGGGCTGCATGCTCAAGATATTTTGTTTGGGCCATATCTCAAGTTCTAGAAGTCGGAATTGGGTGATTCAACAGCCCACGCGAAGATAATGAGATTTTCTATCATTCTAGAGTGGTTCAGAACTCAAAGTCCAACTGCAACAGCCCAGAAACAGAGCAGAGAAGTCAACTACGAATTTTGATTTTAGAAATCTATTCAGTTTTGGAAACTCACCTTTGTATTCCTAGAATATTTAAATAACTTTTATTATTAGGTTTTACATATCATCATCATCTATCATATTGCATCCATAGCCACCAAGGAGAGAAGAGAAGAAGTTCTTTGTGTGAAGATTTTAACGTCGGTAACATATGGATTTTTCTTCAATTGTGTTTATCAGGATTATGGTTGGCTAAACCTATATTGTTGGAGGGCTGATTTGAAGCCCTGAATCTTATGATAATTATGCAATTTTAATATTCTGATATATGTTTTGATTATACTTATATGTGCATCAATGCTTATAGATATTCTTGAATTAACTATGGTATGTGGTCATCCAAATATGTTATGTGATTGATATATCTATAAAGTCAATTAATCTTTCTATGTGGTCATGGGATTAATTGTATTAGTGTGTAATTCATATAATCTTTCTATGTGGTCATGGGATTGTATGGATAACAGAACTTGTTTCTATGTGGTCATGGCAAGGTCTCTATAAGTATATTCAAAGCATATTAAAGGAATCTAGAATTGTTTCATAGGTTTGGTGGTGGATTTTCATGCTTTCCAACATGTTTCTTTAATTGCTTACATCCAAAATTTAATTGTTTATTACTTAGTTAGTTAAAACAAAAAAAATTACAACAAAAACTCATTCTTTTAGTCTTAACAAAATAGAAGAAAAGTGAGCCCTTGATCCTTGGCGTAGAACGATACCCTATTTACTCTACATTACAATTGACACAAAAAGGGTTTAAATTGGATCACACCAATTTTTGGCGCCGCGCCGCCGGGGATTGAATTTGCTTTACTTTTATTTTGTATTAATTTTAGTTAGTTAGTGTGATATTAACGTTTTGTGTTCTCAGGTGCATGGTCAACACCCGGACTTCTGAAGAACCTCTGGAAACGTTTGTAGATAATCCTGAGAAGTTTTTTCGCAAGAGGAGTTGTGATCAATCAGACGAGGAAAATAAAGGAGTAATTGTTACAGTCAACATGGCACTAGTACCAACACTTCGTGATGATGTTGCTGTCTCGGTTGCTAATATTGGCCATTCCTGTATGGTGTACCCTGATCCTATTCCTGGAAAGAGTAATAGCTTTGAAATCAAGCAGAATGTACTCACAAGACTTCCAGTATTCCATGATCTTGCAACAGAGGAACCTAATCAACATCTCTCTAGGTTCGTGACTATTGTTGAGAGCATGGGACCAGATACCGCAGATCCTCAGATTCTAAAGATGAAGGCTTTTCCATTTTCTCTTGATGGAGCGGCCTTAGACTGGTTAGAAGAATTGCCTGTGGGGTATATTACCTCTTGGGAGAAGTTAGCCCAGGAGTTCTTGCAAAAATTTTATCCAGCAACTCGAGTCATGAATATGAGAAGCCAAATAGCTGGAATTCATCAGACTGCAACTGAAACTTATGCCGAGTATTATGCAAGATTCCAAAAGTTACAAAAGAGGTGTCCTCAACATGGTTTTACAAAGGGGAGTCTCTTACATTTTTTCTACCAAGGGTTGCTCGAAGGTGAAAAGAGGCTGTTAGATTCAGCTGCTGGTGGTGCTTATATGGATTTATCTCATGATGCTGCAGAGAAGCTAATTGCTAAAGGAGCTGCAAATGAACTTCAGTATGGGAATCGAGCAAGGTTTGGAACAACAACATCAACTCAAGGAGATGCATCTGATCAAAGGTTGTCAAATATCGAGCAGAGTATTGAAAAGTTGAATGCATTAATTTTGAGTGGTAATACACCAAAAGCTCAGGTTTGTGGCATCTGCACAGCTTCAGGACATTTTACTGACTCGTGTCCTGTTTTGGTTAATCCTGCTCTTGAAGATCTTAATGCGCTTGGATTTAGTAATCAAGGAGCAAACCAGTCCTCAAATGCATACAATCCAGGATGGAGGAATCATCCCAACTTAAGATACGGCAATATCAACAATGCTTTGAATGGGTTTCAGCTTACGAACAATGCTGCACCCCCTGGTTTTCTACAAAGAGGACAAGTCCCTCAAGGTGTGAATAATGATAACAATATTGAAAAATTGTTATCCAAGTTGGTTGATGGGCAGATGGAGATGCAAAAGCAGTGCACTACAAATTCTCAAGATATCAAGGAGATGCAGAAACAATTGGGGGATGTAATTAAGAAGATTAATCAAGAGCATGAGCCTGGAAAGTTGCCTGGAACTACTCAGCCAAATCTGAAATTTGAGCATGCAAATATCATCACTACTAAGAGTGGTCGACATATCATCCCATCTAGGAAGATAGTGGAGAATGAAATTGACAAGCACGGAGTAGAGAAAGACCCAGCTACAGAGACAACTTCACATACCAAAAAGGCGGAAGAACGTACAAAAGCTCACGCTAATGAAGTTAGTGATGACAATCAGAAGTTGCACAAAAATCTCGAGGAACATACTTCACCAATTTCTGATAATAAGTCTCTTAACCCTTCAAATTCAGTTATTACTAACAGTCGTTTCAATCATGTTCCTTTTCCAGCTAGGTTGGTTCAGTTCAAGAAGAATGCATTGGAGACGAATATTTTGGAGACTTTTCGCAAAGTACATATCAATTTGCCTCTACTTGAATGCATTCATAATCTTCCAGCATATGCTAAGGTATTGAAAGACTTGTGCACGAAAAGAAGGAGGCTGAAGGGAAGTGAAGTAGTGGAGATGAAGGAGAATGTCTCTGCAGTTTTACAAGGAAGGTTGCCAGTAAAGTGTAAGGATCCAGGGAGTTTTACTATTCCTTGCACCATTGGTAATTCCAAATTTGAAAATGCTTTACTTGACCTGGGTGCGTCAATTAATGTTATGCCCTCTAGCCTTTATGAGAAATTATGTACTAAAACTGAACTCAAATCAGATGGTGTTACGATTTTACTGGCTGACAGATCTCACGTTTACCCGAAAGGTGTTTTGGAGGATGTTCTTGTGCAGGTTGGTAGGTTTCAGTATCCAGCTGACTTCTATATCTTGGACGTGGGAGACGCGACTAATGCACAATTAATTCTGGGTAGACCATTCATGTGTACTGCTCAAACAAGAATTGATGTGGCAAGAGGAGAACTCAGCATGGAGTTTGACAATGAAACAATAAAGTTTAACATGTTTGAGATGATGAGGTACCCTATCGATACGGAGACATGTTATACATTGAGCACAACAGACAACGTTGCACAGAAATACTTTGAGTTGATGAAGGATGATGAACTAGAAACGGTGATTTCTTATGGCATTGGTGTAAAGAAAGATGGAAATCTTGAAGCGCTTGAAGATGTTTCAGCTATTTATACTGATGGTATTTTGGAGACTTACAAAGCCTTGCAAGCAGTTGAGGATGTCGAAGGTGAACAAAATTTTACGCTTCCTATAAACTCTATGAATAAACAGTTGCCTTCAGTTGTTCAAGCACCTCAATTAGAACTCAAACCATTGCCTGCTCATCTCAAGTATGTTTTTCTGGGTAAAGAAGAGACATTGTCAATCATAATTGCATCAAACCTCACATCTGAACAAGAAGAGAAAGTGATGAAATTAGTGCGCAAGCACATCAAAGCTATTGGCTGGAGTTTGACAGATATTAGGGGAATCAGCCCCACATTATGTGTTCATAGAATCCATTTGGAAGAAGGTGCCAAGCCCATGCGAGTTCCTCAACGGCGACTCAACCCTCCTATGATGGAAGTTGTGAAGCAAGAAGTCATCAAACTATTGGATAATGGAATCATATATCCTATTTCTGACTCTCAATGGGTTTCTGCAGTGCATGTTGTTCCGAAGAAATCGGGAGTTACAGTGGTAGCGAACGAGGAGAATGAGTTGGTACCTCAACGTACAGTTACTGGTCATCGAGTCTGTATTGATTACAGGCCTCTCAACAATGCTACTAGGAAGGATCATTTTCCCTTGCCATTCATTGATCAAATGTTGGAGAGGTTGGCTGGTCATGAGTACTATTGTTTCTTAGATGGATATTCGGAATACAATCAGATTGCTATAGCTCCTGAAGATCAAGAGAAGACAACATTCACATGCCCTTTTGGTACATTTGCTTTTAGGCGCTTGTCTTTCGGTCAATGCAATGCACCAGGAACTTTTCAAAGATGCATGATGAGTATATTCTCAGATTACGTTGGGAAAATCATTGAAGTTTTCATGGACGATTTCAGTGTCTTTGGTGATAGTTTTGATGGTTGTTTGGAAAATTTGGGTCTCATACTGCAAAGATGTGAAGAAACAAATCTAGTGCTGAATTGGGAAAAATGCCACTTCATGGTAACCCAAGGTATTGTTCTTGGACATGTGATTTCTTCAAAAGGCATCGAGGTGGATAAAGCTAAAATTGACTTGATACGGTATTTACCCACACCTTCCAATGTAAAGGAGGTTAGGTCTTTTCTTGGTCATGCTGGTTTTTATAGAAGATTCATTCAAGACTTTTCTACAACAGCAAGGCCCTTAACTAATCTTCTTCAGAAAGATACACCATTCGAGTTCAATGACGAGTGCAAGGTTGCATTCGAGGCCTTGAAGAAGAAGCTTACATCATCACCCATCATACAATCACCTGATTGGAACTTGCCATTTGAAATAATGTGTGATGCATCTGATTATGCTGTGGGCGCTGTACTTGGGCAACGGAAAGACAAGAAGGTGCATGCCATTTACTATGCCTCAAGAACCTTGAATGATGCCCAACTTAATTATGCAACCACTGAAAAGGAGCTCTTAGCTGTGGTTTTTGCTTTGGAGAAGTTTCGGTCGTACTTGCTTGGTTCGAAGGTGATTGTATACTCTGATCATGCAGCTTTAAAGTATTTACTTGCTAAGAAGGAGGCAAAACCAAGACTCATCCGTTGGATCTTGTTGCTACAAGAGTTTGACATTGAAATCAAAGACAAAAAGGGATCCGAGAATGTTGTAGCTGATCATCTTAGTCGTTTGGTTAAGGAAGAGGAAGATGTTCCGTTAAATGAGACGTTCCCGGATGAACAACTTCTCCGGGTTGAGGTAAGTGCTCTAACTGATTTGACTCCATGGTATGCAGACATAGTTAACTATTTGCATACTAAAATGTTGCCTATACTTTGACTCATGCACAAAAAGATAAAATTAAACATGATTCAAAATTTTATGTGTGGGATGATCCTTATCTTTGGAAACATTGTCCAGATCTAATAATAAGGAGATGTGTGCCTGATAATGAATTTGAATCAATTCTAAAATTTTGTCATAATTATGCATGTGGGGGACATTTTGGAGCGAAAAGAACAGCACATAAGGTCTTAGAGTGTGGTTTTTATTGGCCTTGCATATTTAAGGATGCTAAATTTTTTTGTAAAACTTGTGATAGATGCCAGCGACTAGGGGACATTAATGCTAAAAATGAAATGCCCATGAATCCTATTTTGAATGTTGAGATATTTGATGTTTGGGGTATTGACTTTATGGGTCCTTTCCCAAATTCTAATGGTTTTCTATACATACTTTTGGCTGTTGATTATGTGTCGAAGTGGGTGGAAGCTAAAGCCACCCGCACTAATGATTCTAAAGTGGTTGCAGATTTCTTGAGGACAAATATTTTTGCTAGGTTTGGGATGCCACGAGTTGTTATTAGCGATGGAGGATTGCACTTTTGCAACAGGACCATTGAAACATTATTTCGCAGATATAACATCACCCATAAGGTTTCAACACCTTATCATCCACAAACCAATGGACAAGCAGAGGTATCTAACCGAGAGATCAAGCAAATTCTAGAAAAGACAGTGGGATTTACACGTAAAGATTGGAGTCAACAGTTAGATGACGCACTTTGGGCTTATAGGACTGCATACAAGACACCCATTGGCATGTCACCGTATCGCATTGTCTATGGAAAACCTTGTCATTTGCCAGTGGAACTTGAGCATAAGGCATATTGGGCTATCAAGAAGTTTAACATGTCCCTTGATGAGGCTGGTCTGCGTCGCAAGTTACAATTGTCTGAATTGGAGGAACTTCGAAACGAAGCATATGAAAGTGCTAGAATTTACAAAGACAAGACGAAGGTTTTCCATGATAAGATGATCCAGAGGAAGCATTTTGAGGTTGGTCAGAAAGTTCTCTTGTATCACTCTCGATTGCGTCTTTTTCCTGGAAAGTTGCGATCAAGGTGGATTGGTCCATTTGAAGTTGTTGAGGTGTTTCCACATGGAGCTGTGATTATTAAAAAAGATGATGGGAATACATTTAAGGTGAATGGACATCGTCTCAAACCTTACTTGGGGAATCCTTCCAATTGCATCGAGGAGAGTGCAACTCTAAATGATGTGATAATCTCTGGTGCTTGACATCTGCTACGAAATGTCTAGCCAAAGACACTAAAGAAAAGCGCTTCTTGGGAGGCAACCCAAGTTTATTGTACGGTTAGTTGTATAATATTATTATTAATTGTATTATATGTATTATTATATAATATTATTATTATTAGAAATAGTTTTTTTTTTCTCCCATAAGATGCCTTGATAATTTTTGTGTGAAGTGTTTCAGGAAGAATGATATATTTTTTTGGGTAAAATAGCTGCCTAGCGAACAGCTTGATTGATAAAAGACAGAGAATTCTCTCCCCGCGGTGCCAATTCTCTCCCCGCGTGCCTGAGGCCCAAGTCCAATTCCCATGTCACCAGCCCAGTCCACTCAGCATTCAGCAGACATCAGCCCAATGGAAGCACAGTAACAGTGGCCCAGTCCGCGAAACAGTCAGACAGTCCAGTTGTTGTTTGACCCGGTCCAGCTGCAGTTCAAGTGCAGCAGCAGCCCGGTGCAGCCGTGGTCCAGCGGTCCAGTCCAGTTTGTAGCAACCCGGTCCACACTGGCACAGCCCAGTCCGGCTGCTGTGTTGTACAAAAAATCAAATGTTTATGCTGCCAGGAGTCGAACTCCTGACCTCAGGATCAGCCAGAACTTCATGTGTGTTTCTCTGAACCACTCCATCACTGGTGCTGCTGTGTTATATATTGCACCAGTTAAATATAAAGTGCACTGGAGTCCAGATTTTACATTCACTCCACTCTTATTCAAATTGCACTTCACGCGTATGCATAGGGAGGGGAGTATTTCTGAACTTTTCTTTATAATATATATATTTGTCTTTTTTTATATATGTTGTATATTTGTTTTTTTTTTTTATTCCTTGAGGACAATGAATCATTCAAGTGTGGGGAGGTGTTCTCAATGTATTAAAAAAATTGAAAATCTTGTATATAATTATCTCGTTTTAAGGTATGTTAATAGGGACAGGTACACATTATGTGGATTAATTTTGCATGATTAATTCTGAGTGTTAACGAAAATACCCATTTAATTCATGATAATTCCTTGTGTGTACTTGCGAAAATTTTAAAACTTGAAATACTTCTTAGTCAATTTTAGTGAGTAACGCATGCTTTCACCCTGTGAGATCTTGAGCCTAATTTATGATTGATACATTTTATATCAATCAATTTTTTTATTTATGTGTGTTGTTCATCTTTTAGCATGTGCTCTAGAACTTGTTTTAAACCTTGTCCAGACTACATGATATGTGTATGCATGAAAATGATAAAGGCACTAGGATTAACCTCATTATCCCAAGCAGTATCCATAAATTATATCCTTAGTGAATCCCTTTGAGCTTATATCCGTTTTGTTCATCACCAATATAAATGTTGAGCCTACTTATTTTTTTTCTTGTCTTGATTTACTAGTAGAGCATGATGTTGTAACTTGGGAGTTGGTGAATTTCAAGTGTGGGGATTTCTTTATTAAAGGGTGATAGTTGGTGGGAATCATTTGGTTACTTGATCTTCGGAAAAAAAAAAGTATTAAGTACTCCTTTGAGATCAATGGGTGGCAAGTGCAATGTCATATGAAAGGGACGATCCATGTACATGTACTGGTATTAAGTGCAATGGTGCTAGAAATTAAGCAAAAAAAAAAATACTCTTTATTTTTCGTGGTGACTTTTCACTGCCCTTGGTTACTGGAGAATTACTTGACTTTAAAAAAAAAAAAGAAGAAGAAGAAGAAGAAAAGATCAAGTAAAAAAAAAAAAATTGTGTTCATTGGTTTGTACAATGTGAAAGTGGGGAAGTACATAGTATGTGCTTTGGGGATTAATGCTTGTGAAAGTCTGATCATCTTTTACATGATCTAAATTTCATATTGAGTGCTTTAGTTGAAATTGAACATTATGCGCTATTGGTTTATCAAGTTTAGTCACTTGTTAGCCTATTCTTTGATATCCTACCCTTTACCTCAGCCATGTTATAACCCATAATAAAGACCTTTTGATTTGTGCATACTTATATACAATGTAGTGGAGATTTTGTGGACAACCAAGCCTATGGTAGTGCGTGACTTTTTGATTGAACTTGAGAGAAACATTATACCTAAACACTTTTGTGAATTGAGAGTAATGTGAGATTCTACCCATAGCGTGCTTACTTATTAAATGAGGCTTTGATTTTATTTCTTGATATTTTTGTCTTTAAGACGATGTGTGCATACTTGGATTATTTTGATTTCAATGTATTATTTTCAGATATTCTCAGGTTGTTATGTAGTTGGAGTTTACATATGTGGAGTACTTTGACTTGTTGCATGCTTGAGACTTGATGATTGAAAATATTTGATTTTGTGGGTATATCTTCTATAAACCCTCACGAGACAACACTCGTCCTACTGGGGCTGCCTAGGGGTTTAAAGGCTTGTTGCATATGCTCAATGCAATCGTGCCATCTACGAAAGTGGTGTAGTTAGGATTTTATAATTTTCTTTCATTGCTCGAGGACGTGCAAATGACTAAGTGTAGGGATATTTGATAGAGTATATATTTATATATATTTTAGATGATTTTTATTCTCATAATAGTTCTATTTTATATTTAATTGGGTATTTATTTAATAAATTTTAATATTTTATTGCAGGAAGCAAGGAATTCTAAAATGGAAAGGATTTGAGATTAATTAGAAGAAAATTCGGATTTAGTGGGCTGCATGCTCAAGATATTTTGTTTGGGCCATATCTCAAGTTCTAGAAGTCGGAATTGGGTGATTCAACAGCCCACGCGAAGATAATGAGATTTTCTATCATTCTAGAGTGGTTCAGAACTCAAAGTCCAACTGCAACAGCCCAGAAACAGAGCAGAGAAGTCAACTACGAATTTTGATTTTAGAAATCTATTCAGTTTTGGAAACTCACCTTTGTATTCCTAGAATATTTAAATAACTTTTATTATTAGGTTTTACATATCATCATCATCTATCATATTGCATCCATAGCCACCAAGGAGAGAAGAGAAGAAGTTCTTTGTGTGAAGATTTTAACGTCGGTAACATATGGATTTTTCTTCAATTGTGTTTATCAGGATTATGGTTGGCTAAACCTATATTGTTGGAGGGCTGATTTGAAGCCCTGAATCTTATGATAATTATGCAATTTTAATATTCTGATATATGTTTTGATTATACTTATATGTGCATCAATGCTTATAGATATTCTTAAATTAACTATGGTATGTGGTCATCCAAATATGTTATGTGATTGATATATCTATAAAGTCAATTAATCTTTCTATGTGGTCATGGGATTAATTGTATTAGTGTGTAATTCATATAATCTTTCTATGTGGTCATGGGATTGTATGGATAACAGAACTTGTTTCTATGTGGTCATGGCAAGGTCTCTATAAGTATATTCAAAGCATATTAAAGGAATCTAGAATTGTTTCATAGGTTTGGTGGTGGATTTTCATGCTTTCCAACATGTTTCTTTAATTGCTTACATCCAAAATTTAATTGTTTATTACTTAGTTAGTTAAAACAAAAAAAATTACAACAAAAACTCATTCTTTTAGTCTTAACAAAATAGAAGAAAAGTGAGCCCTTGATCCTTGGCGTAGAACGATACCTTATTTACTCTACATTACAATTGACACAAAAAGGGTTTAAATTGGATCACACCACCTATATTGACAATGCAGGTCAGTGAATGTTTGCACTTCTCTTTTGTCATCCAAATGCTTGAAGAAACTATTAAACATGATTCCTACGTTCTGACAATCAATAAACATTTTGCACTACAAAAGTCCTGAATCTGGCAAGGAATACATCTTGAATAAGTTCGGATATACATGAATATATAATATACCACTAGTTCAACATACACTCAGAATTGGATTTAGCGTCATGCAATACAGACCATGATGCAGAGCACAAAATTAAGTATTTATTTGTTAATTATTATATGTCTGTTAGTAAAAATGAACTAGTTGTAATTAATTTAGTAGTATAAGTATATTAGACTTATATGATTGATCCCTTTACCATATACAGTAGTAGATATATTATATTAAGTAATAGTAATTGGATGAGTTTCCTATTATTTAGGATCGTATTTGTTTTCCAAGTATTAGAATATCTACATATAGAATTGTACTCATCATTATTAATTAAAGTTGAATTACATGAATTTTGAGTATTTTATAGCAAGTCTGCGATTTGTCATGTTTCTTGTCGATTCTATGTGCAGATAATTGTTTTCAACTTCACTAACCCTTTCCTATCCCTGAAATGCATCAAATTGGTATCACAGCCATTGTGCCTGCCATCTAATCACCTGAATCATCCTATTTCACCACCAGTAAAACCACCTGCCTGGTTTCACCACCACTTAAGCCATCAGCCGCCCAGCAGCCACCACAAGCCAGCCACCAATAGATACCAGCAGCCACTTGCCCATACATACATACAAAGACGCGCACACATATATATATATTTAATGTTTTTATTAAAAATATATGTGGAATAAAAATATTTAATATAAACCATAGTGGAATTATTAGTTAATAATAATATAAAACAAATTAAATTAATAGTTTTACGCGAGATTATTATAATATATGTTAGTTATTACCTTGATTAATGGGAAAAACAATTAAATTAAGAGGTGAAAGTGTGAAACAATAAAAAAGTTCGTGACACTTAGATAGAAAATTAATTGTTTAAACAATACGAAAAAGTGCTAGAAAACAATTAGGACAGTCATGGCATCGAAACCCGAGCATTCGATCGCTTACCTGGCAGTCCCTGTGATATTCTAGCTAATTTTCCTGCCTCCCCCAACTTTTGTATTTTTACAAATTAGCACATTCAGTGCTATAAAAATTCACTAGTAATCCAATTTAACTAAAATTAATTTATTATTATGTACTTTTTTTATATAAAAATTATTTATGTCTTTTTTGTAATTGAATTTTATAAAAGGGGTATCAGCTATATAAAATATAGTTAAAATATATTTAATGGCGGTTTCTACAATCCTCTAGCTAATTTTCCTTAGATGCTTCCTCATGAACCCAACTCCTAAATAAGTGCCGCCTAACAGCTTTTCAGAAAAAATATCTTGACACTCCACATATGTCCTTATTTACACATTGTGTTTTGTTGTAATTTTAATTGATTTTTTTCTTACCTTCTTCTGCATATTGATTATGTTGAGAATTATATTCATATACATATATATAACTGGGGAATTAACACTCTTATATATACATAATAAATATAAAATTAATTATTAAATCTCATTTAAATTCTTAATTTAATTATACGTAGGCTTTTTTATGCATAAAAACGAATTAACAAAAACTTAGGATTAAAAATAATATGATGACGTGTGTGTATATAAAAGTTGGGCACTAGATAAGTGATGTGGCAAGCCTACAAAATTTTTAACTAATTTTCCTACTTTCAAATAAATTCACATCCGAATTTAGTGCTGCCTAGATTCTTCAAACTAGACTAGGCCTTCTGTTTCAAACTTGTGCTTTTTTTCTAATTAACTTATGCTGTATTTTTTAATGTCTCAGGAATTTGCATCAGAACTTATTCTAATTTATTTACTTTTCAACAAATTTATGTTTCGAGTTCGTCAAAATACATTAAGGTATCTCAAAAATCTATAGTGTTTATACAAGCAGCCCCATTCTAGTATCCTTAAAAGGTAAATTGTTAGTCACAAAAAACCCCTGAAGATATTTTGTGCTGAAATGGATTTTGAAGCCATGTTGACTTTACTTTCATTATTGCATCCATCTAATTATAAGATATAAGATATTATATGAGAAGTGGCATGACTGTGATGATTTAATTGCACATCTGGAGTATGAGCATATAAGATAATATGGAAATTATTAGACATATAAAATGACAGTGCTAAACTATAGAAAATGCGGCAACCATCTGAATCACTTGCTTTAAAAAGCACAACTTTGGAGATAAATTCATAACCTATTAAAGTCATAAGGTGTGTGAAAAGTGAATTACAGATGGAGCATGATAAGGTTTTTGTGAAAAAGAAATTCAAGATAAATTGGAGGTGGTGGACCGTGGATCATATTGATTTTGTTGTTTTGAATCAGATTTTTGAGTCTTCAAATGTTTCGAAGTTGTTCCCAATGGCATTGGTAATTCTTATTATAAACTATATGTTCTCTAAGCATGATGCATGAATCATACAGTTGCAGTTGTGATTGAGCTATGGCTCTTTGCACGTGGTTCTTGATCCTCAACTTATATAAAATTCCTGGACGAGTTCTTTTTTCTGTGGCGAGGAGTATAATGCAGAGCACAATATCAAGAATTTAATTGTTAATTACTATATATATGTTAGTAAAGATTAGTTTAGTACTATATGTATAATAGAATTATATAATTGTTCCCTTAATCATATATAATAGTAGATAAATTATTATTATTAGGTAATCAATACCAATTAGAATTAATTTCCTTTTAGTTAGGATCTTACGTGTTTTCCAAGTATTTTATAATAAGTTTGTGGATTCGTTATGTTTCTTGCCAATTCTATGTGGAGATACGTATTTTTAACCTTCATAAAACCCTTTCCCATCCATGTCTTGCATCAGACCATCTAATAAAATATCAATCGAAATAAAAATATAAAAAACAGAATCATCACAACTAACCTTGAACAAGGCCAATAAAATTGCTTTATTGGGTTGAGTTCCTTGCTGTTGGCACGACTCAACATACCTAAAATCCAAGAACAGGTATTATGGTACTAATTTAAACACAAAGAAACACAATAACAAGGACCCATAAGATAACTAACTCAATTAATGGTTCGAAACAATGACTTGAGATTCAAATCTTTAATCAACCAAGACTAGTTAGAGTCGTTAGACCCCTTTTGGTATTGTTGTTACACAGCAACACACAGCAATAAAAGGTTGTTTGGTAAAATTAAACTGGAAATGTGCTTTTAGATAAAATGGATCCCAATTATTTTGGAAAACCTGTTTCTCATCTTTTACAACTCTAGGTTTCACTATCAAACCTTCCGAAAAAATATTATTTTTTTATATTATATCTCAAAACAAGTGCATATCAAAAGTATTACCAAACAATAATCTTATTTAACTTACAAAACAGCTTTGAACAGAAATCTCAAACCCAAACGAACCCTTAATCTTTTTCCAAAAAAAACAAAACTCAGGAAAATTTCTAAACTTAAAAGAATATAAAATACAACAGTGATGAAAGTATAAACAACAGCAACAGTACATATATTATGCTCAAGGGTCTTCTAACAATTCAAACATTACATATATGTAATTCACTTGCAAAATCCAATAAAAATTTGAACTTGAAGCATCCCAAAAACTAAAAACACAAATAAAAAAAATGGGATATCTTATAATGCAAATTGAATTACAATAAAGCCAATTAACTACACAAAATTCAAACAAAGATTATCAACTGACAATAAATTTTGAACATAGAAAATTTAATATAATGAAATATACACGCACATTTTATATAAAGGGTACCTTCTTTCTAGGGTTTGGATATCAATAGCCATGTCTGCCTTATATTTTTCCGATTGACTTCCACAAATCGTCACCGATCATCTGCTTTCATACACACACACACACACACACACACACACACATATATATATATATAATGGCCTATATATATCGACAACGATAGTCCGCACATACAATATTTTATTTTAATTCATTTTATTATTTTCTAAATCTTTTATTTCCATATATATTTAATGGTAAAAAATGGAAATTTAGTGAGCATAATTATTATTATGAGTTATTTACTGAAAAATCAATTTTTATTGTTTTAAAATTTTTATTAACATATAAAATCATTAAATTATTAAAATATATTAAAAAATTGGATGTTACGAATATAATGCCACATCATATACAAAATATGCAAATAATTAAAAATTATGATGATATATTTCTTCTATTAATTACAATTTTATGTGTATATGTTAATAATGGCACACCATATATTTTTTTCTCAGTATCATATGTTGTTAATTGCTAATAATAATTATTATAATTAATTACATAAATATATTGACTACTTAAAATTATTGAGACTCTTATTACACTTGGTAACTCGAAAACAGTTTAAACACTTTAAAATTTGAGAAAATGACCAAAATACCTAATTTTAATATCAATTGGCCCAAAAAATTGATTTCTAACAAAATGGTCCAAAATACCAATTTACCACGTCTTTGACAGTGGTGTGTCTATAATCGCTCGAATAGTACCATACATGTGACGTATCAACATGTCACTTCATTAAAAATAGAGTATCACTGATGATATAACATTCACAACTGCGTATCACTGATTATAGTTTACTCATTGTTCATCATTGGTTATACTTTACTAAGAGAAACACATCTTCCACTTAGAATGAGATGTTTCTCTAATATTTGGGCGGATTGAAATGACGCCACCAGCTCTTATATAAGAACTCCAAATCAATTTTTCTAGTCTTACCGATGTGAGAAGAGTGATTCTTTTCCAAAGACTGATTAAAAATGATTGAATTCATGTAACAGTTAGAGTCCCTCTTTTGAAATATACTTGATGCAGGATTGCTGTTTTTAAAGGCTTTTTTCAATGCATATAATTTAGCCCACATTGAAATGTAATGGAAATATTTTGATATTTATATATTATACTCTATTTTTTAAGACTCTGTTTTAAACTCTGTTATTAGTTGGCTTCTTTGATCAAAGTAGTATTGCTTGGATATTATGTCATAAGTCATGCAATAATTCGTGCATACACAATCAAATGCTTCTGAATTTTTATTAGAAGATTTTGCTATAATCCAATGTATGGGCCACCAATACTCAGTGGTACATTAAAAAGAAATGAGAGTCGACTCTCATTTTTTCTCACTTCTCTCTCATCCCCACACCTTTCTCTCTCTTACTTTACCTTTCATATTTCGATCTCCGCCGCTTCTTATTCCTGGATCATTACTCTTGCTTGTGCAATGGGGCATATGGGTTTCTGTTTAAGCTCTTTGCCCTCGTGTAAAGACCTTTCCCTTGCGCTCTTAACACTAGCTGCTCGCTAAAGACCACTTGATTTCTTTTCTCTTGACAACCACTAAATCTCCTCTGTGTAATCATGCTCAGATCTAAGCTACCCATGTTAATCTCTCACAAAAAGTCTCTCTTCACTCTGTCTATGGGACCTAGCACTGGATCCCCATCCTGGATATGAAACAACCAACCAACCACGATTCGCCTATCAAATATGTTAAGGAATCAACCGCTTATGATAAGATATCCTCCAATCTATTTAGTTCACATGAGTTAAACACTTTCAACAGGAACCCTAGTGTGTTAGCTAGAGCAAATGGATTTGTCTGTGTTTCACCACTAGTTGATTTTCTTACACATGCATCTTTGTCTTAGAAAAATTGTTGTTATGGTTTTGCTAGAAGTGATGATTATGAGTTTGATTTCGATGTGGTTAAGAACACTTCTTTCCGTGTCCATGAATTTATTGGTCTTAAGAATGTTTATAAACACCATGCAGGTTATTTGGTTTTCAAGTTTAAGAATGGAGTCTTCTATGCTTAGAGCTGTTAAGTTAACTCCCTTGGAAGCTTCTGGTTGTTTGTTTGATTTAAAAGTTTGGTCTAAAGATCTTCATATCTCTTCTTCCAATAAAATGACTACTACATGGGTTACTCTACACAATGTTCCTTTTCTATACTGGTCAACACAAGGTTTGTGCTACATAGGTCGTGCTTTAGGATCTCCGATAACCATATCTGCTGACACATTCAAGGCTGCTAGTCACCAAGAACCCCAATCTCAGGCCATGCTTCTCATTGATATAACTATTGATAGCCCTAAGCCTTCTTACATTTAGGTTCAGCTGATGGAAACTGTTGTATGGGTGAAGGTCCAATACCAAGACACTCAGCTCTGTTAAAGATGTCTTTCTCCTATTCATGATACTCAAGATTGTTTCTACATTTGCCCAACTTGGTCAAATCTCATAGTCACCAAAGATGATTCTTCTGATTCAAGCAATTATAGAGATGAACCATCCATGTCTACTTCAACGGAATCTAATCAAATGGTGACTGATCATGGAGAGGAGTGTCAAAGTGTCTACTTCCTCTGCCCTACATTTAATGACCCTTGTTGTGGCTTGAATCTTAAAACAGGTGAGTCTTGGAAGCTCACTCAAGGAGATTGTGTATCTCCAATCCAGGACAAGGTAATGGCTCATGATCCTAAAGGCAAAAGGATTATACATGAGGAGAAAGTTCAGACTCAAGGACATAGCGTTGCAGGGAACCCAACAAATGTTGCTATAGAGGTTAATATGCAGGTTTGGCCAAGTTGGAGGACCTCACAAGATGGACTCGGGAAGGGGACGGATGATGCACTCCATGGTTTTGCCAAAGAGTGCTGATGGCACGAATGCCAAGTTCCCCCTTTCATGTTTTTCATTTCATGACTTATTTTCATGCAATTCCTTAAGTTATAATCTTAACGTGGATTTTTTTTGTGATTGTTCAACAGATGGTGCTGGGAGTTTACTCTCATGTAACTTTTAACTCCTTAAAGGAGTAGGGTGGTCTCTCTAGAGGCCACTCTTGCTTGGTTTATAAAATATTAAAATTAGCTAAAAAATGTATGACCACCCACATTGAAGTAAACAGAAAAAAATAAGTACTCATCCAATATATAGCACAATCACGATAGTTAGTTTAGAAACTTAAGTCGCAAGCCATAGGCAATGTAAGTTCAAATAATATTTATGAATGGACTTAGTAAAGACCAAAATTCAAGTTTTGTTGTTGGACATTTAAGAGTTAGTATCCCACATTGAATGAAACTGAGAGAAATGGATTTATATTTCCTATATATATTTGCTGATTACGTTAACAATCATAGGGCTCGAGGCAACATGCTTGTTTTTTTAGAATAATATTTTGTTCAAAATGTCCCACATTGTGTAAAATGCAAGGCAAAGGGCATTCACTGCCTATATAGTTCAACTTTTTAATTTATTAGAAGAGTACAGAAGTTGGAACAACGTATTACAACAATTAAGGCTTTTTGTAACGTATTTATCTAAATACAATTCATCAGCTAGGGTACCTGCTTGATACATTAGATACGTTTATGTGTGCTACAGATGTGTCTTTACTAGTTGCGCATTACGTCAGTATTTAGGACCAAAATCATGCCCGTGAGTATATCGGGCCATAGCTGATGCGACATGACTCCAGAGTGTTACCAACTTCAGACTGATGATGATGTTCCTCTGTAATGCATTAACCATGTTAAAAGAATCACTTTTCACAACAGCTTGATGAACTGTAAAACCTCAAACCAACTCAGTGCTTCATGCATCCCTAGTGCTTCCTGCATCCCTAGTGCTTTAGCTTCCAACACCCTAACAAACCTAGCTATGCACTTATTCATACCAACAACTGAGGCATCCACGTTCAACTTGTGCCACCCCGTATCTGGAGGTTCTCATTTTGCGTGCCTTTAAGGTTCTGTGTTTACAAACTCGTGGTTATGCGTTTGCTTCTTGCTTTGTGCTTTTTGCCATTCTGAAATTTGCTTCGAGCTTAACTCCATTACAGTTCCTAGATCTAATTATTTCTCCTCTCATACTCTCATATTCCTAACAAACCAGATTCCCCAAAGTGTTTTAGCAATATTAATCAATCTCTCCTCAGTCTCATTGCACAACTTCTCTACCAACCAAGTTGGAGCTGATTCTACTTCCCCCCATGTCGTACACTACTCCAGTTTTGAGCTAGCACTGCTTTGCAAATTCACAATCGAAAAATACATGTAGTAGGTGTTCCACAGCTGAAGTGCACATTGGACAGACTATTGTAGTTGAAACACTCATTCCTCTCAACAAATTTCGAATAGGAATATTATTCCTGCATAGTCGCCAAAGAAAAAATTTTGTTTTGTGTGGGATGAGTAACTTCCACAGTCTATTCCAAACCTTAGAGTTGATCTCGTCGTTCAGATTGTAGTTTCTATGATACCTGGAATTAATAGTACAACGTCCATCAGCTACTGTCATCCATGCCACTCGATCGTGCACCTAATTTTAAGGTATTCGAACTTGTAATATACATCGAACACCATCTTCATAAAAGGTCTGTTGTACCTTGTGCATATCATATTCTTTGATGTTTGGACGGAAGTACACACAAACCTTATCAGTTCTGGTGTTGTTCAAATGGTAGTCTTCAACACAAAAGCCTCTATTTCCCCGTAGCCATGGATCAGAGAAAATGTTAATCTCATGCTCATATCCCAAGACCCATTTGAAGCCTTTACATAGTTCCTCCTTAACCTCCCATATTCCCATCCAAATAAAGATTGCACCATTCCCCTTTGGAGCTTTCAGAACATGACACTCCGAAAAATATCGAGCTTTGAATATTCTAACAACCAAATAGTTTGATTACTCATGAAAATCCAACCATGTCTTCCCAACAGAGCTAAGTTAAAACCATGCATATTCCTAAACCTCAATCCCTCTCTATCTTTTGTCATGCATGTTTTATCCCAAACTAACTAATGAATCCCTTTACTGATGTTGTTACCAGATTTCCACCAATATCCATTTAACATTCTTTCGATCTCTTGACAGAGAGTTTTTGGAACTAAAAAACAGGACATACAGTAAGACGAGATTGACTAAGCTACATTTTTTATCATTACCGATTTTCCAGCTCTCAACAACATTTTATTGCTCTACCCTTGGACCTTCTTCCAAACTCTCTCCTTAATAAAACTAAAAACTGCTTTCTTTGACCGAGTGCTTATGGTGATATTGATTGGGCCGGAGATTCCGATAATTGCAAGTCAATTACAAGATTTTGTATGTCTTATTTCATGGAAGAGTAAGAAATATGATGTTATTTCCCGATTGTCTTCAAAAGCTAAGTATCGTGTTATGGCATTCTCTACTTATGAGATTGTTTGATTACGTTCGTTACTTGCAGATTCAGATGTTAGTATTTCTCATCATATCCCTTTTTTTTTTACAAACAATTGAATTTTATTAACTAGCATCAACCAAAATTACAGACTTAACTCCAATGGGAATGAACTCCCATCGAAAATCCGATGTGAAAGAGACATGCAAAAACACAAATCACAGTCAGGACAAACCCCTGAGCTAACCCTACAACCTGAATGGAAACAACTAAATGAACTAAACAAATAGCCGTTTGTGTTTTCAGACTGTTTAACATCATGAATTTCGAAATTCTTTGAATAAAAAAAGATTAAAATGGCTTTCCGATCAATCAAACCTGCACGAATCCTGGAACCAGTAATATCACAAATGACCTTCACATACGCACCGCCTGTAGCCCAATGTTCAGAAACACCTCAGCTATCTACATGCCGAAAACCAGCTATAGACATGCCGAAGGTGAAAGATCGCAGATGAACAAATTTTAGTTGTGAAAAGTAAGCTCTTGCAATATCAGACACCCGCCCAAATCCAATGCACGAATCACAGATCTCCCACAAAACCACATAAATCATTTTCAAAGTAACCAGGAACAAAATGCATACCAACATCAAAAAAACATATCTTAACATCCCAATAAAAGGGTAAACAGTCAGACACACGCCAAAAGGCGAGACTAAAACCAAAAATTCAATGACCTCGGAATGACACCAAATTTTGGTATGATGTTAAAGAGGAGGATTTGAATTTAAATGTATTTTTTATTTGCGGAGACGGACTCAAAACCAAGATAGATCTGAGAAAAAATTCTAGATGTTTGGTTTTGGTTCGATTTTTATTGAAAAAGACTGAAACGGGTTTAGATGATTGAGAGGGGGACTGGAGGATGATTTGATGGGGAAAATGAAGTTGTAGATGGAGAAAAGGGGCGGCGGCTATGGTTGTGCGTCATTCGATAGCGCACTAAACATATTAAAATTGACTTTCATATTACTCGACACATTTGCAGCACGACATCATCACATTAATTACCTTATGTATTTTCATCACTTCACATTTGTTGATATTTTTACTGAATCTCATTCAATTTCACGCTTTCGTTTATTGTATGATAAACTCTTTATACTTATTGTTGCAACGTAGTGAATTTGAAACCTTGATGGCCCTAAGGATGAATTTAACTAATTACCTAAGGTTATGACAAAATATAATATAAGATTAGAGTTATTTTTATAAATATAGGGGGGGTGCATTATTATCATCAAATTATCACTCAGTTTTTTATTCAAATAACTTATATCCTTATGTAATTACCTAATGTCATCCTTATGACTCTTTTTCTCTTTATATTAAGAGTATTTTGATAATTTGACTTATTATATAAGAGTATTGATATGTGTATTCTAGACATTAAGTTTATTATAATAAAATCCTATTTTTTTCTTCTCTTTATATTTATCAAATGATAAATTTAGATTGTGTTGGGAACATAAATTTCACTTCAAATTCTCGGATCTGTACTAACATTTAAATATTTTGAAATTCAAATAAAATTCAAATCCAAAATTTTTGATTATCCAGATATGTTATTTGACTAGATCGAGAATTCCAAAAAAAAAGTTCATGTTCTCAAACTGACCATAATATTCATTTCAAATGATAAATTTTAAATTACATAATTTAAGTTAGTATTTCGAATTTTCAAATTTAAATATATTTGATTGTTTCACAATTTAAGTGAAATATAGTTTCAAAAGTTTATAATCTTCCAAATAAGTTATTTGATCAAATTTCAAATATCAAATGAATTTCAGATATTCAAATAAAAGATTATATTATTTTATTATTTAAATTCACACAATACAATAAAATTTTAAAATTAAAATATAGTTAATTTAAATGAATTTTGAAGAGGATATTTAAACAAATACGGAGGAAATATAATTTATTACCCTTATAAAGTGGAGAAATGGCCCTTTTAGTCACAATTTAGTATTAAAATGCCCAAATTATCATAATATAAAAATCTGGCCTTTCATATCACTAATAAACGTTTACGTTTATGAAAAGCTGCTACATCATGCATGTTATTAGGCCTGTGTAAATGTGCATGTGTTGAACATGTGTTATTTTAAGTGATGGGCCGTACAAGTTTGTTAGGTAGATCCATGTAGTCGTGTTATTAACACACTACTGAGATGCGTTTTTATTTTTTGTTTTTCATTAACACAAGTTTTTAAATTTTTTTGATAAAATAATTTATGAAAACGTAACATAAAATTACGTTTTTAATAAAACATAATTTAAAGTTACGTTTTTGAGTGATAGAAAATGTCATTTTTTTTAATTGTGATATTTTAAACCATTTTTTTTTTTAATTATGATAAGAAAGGTCATAAAGTGAATCTACATCATACCCCCAACTAAAGTAATATGAATAAAAAATACATATAATAATAAACGAAGAAAGATTAAAAAGAATTATTGAGTATCCTTTGTTGTTAAGCAAGACCAGGCTTTTTTGTCCACTCTTGGTCCTCAACACTTGCTTTTTTAATCAATACGATCAATATGGCCTTGGCTAAAAAGCTAAAACATACAACCATGACTGTTTATTCAAATGGTCCTCATTCTTTAAAATAATCAGATCGATGATATAATAAAAATCATGAATATGCTTTGCATATGTATATAATTACTTAATTAGCTGTACAGATATACTATATGAATAAATTTAAGCAAGGCTTTCGAATAACCAATGATGCATATGATTTTATCGAGAAAAAAAGCATACTTATCGTTTACAGGATGAGGGTACCTACCGGACAACATCCTACATCACAAAAAACAATATTCTCAGTGTATTGTGTGTATCAAAAACGATTTAACTCGACATTAGGTTGGCTGATATGCTTTCTTTTATAATATTGTTGAATTATACTCTCTAGTGATTTAACTTGATGTTTTCTGTATATTTCATTCTAAAAATAAAAAAATCGAAATAGTTGAGATTTTCTTTGAAAAATTGAATGCAAGTACTAATTCATGATTTGACATGTCTATTTGAAGTTTAATTTTTCAGATTAAAAAGTGGATCCGTTGTTTAATTTATTTTATAAATAATTTATAAATTATAAATTGTATATAATTCTAACAGCACTAGTCTTTTGTTTAAATTAATTTACTAGCTTATATCATGTCCTTTATTTTTTTTTGAACATATACCGTGTTCTTTTTCAATTAATTATTTTAGAATTAAATTTATTAACTTTTTATAAATTTATATTTATTCTATTCTAATATTAAAATTTAATTATATTTTCTTTAAAAATGCCAAATTAGTTATTATTATTTGTTAACAATCACATCAACATCAAAATCACTTTCGTTCATAACGGATCGAGTTCGATCGGTTTTTAGTGAATCCAAATCCAATATTTTCGAGTTATTTAAATTCATCGGGTTTCGGATTGGATTTTTTAAGGTATCCAAAATTTTAAGTTGGATAAAATCCAATCAAATCGAAATGAATCATATATTCATCGGATCGGATTGTTTTTTCTATCTTCATCCATGGGTGCATATACTATAGGATTCTTCTTTTGTTCTTAATAACTAATTTCGAGTTCTGCATATTCTCCCCTTAATTGTAGTTAGATTATTTGCTGCACCTTAACTTTTCCTGTTTCTCTCTTTTGTCATCAATAAACATGTTTACATAGTACGAGGTACTAGGGAAACAGGAATATATGTTGCCCCTTTTTTAACAATTTTATTAGTATTAAACAATGTTATAAAAGGTGGGAATTGGAATTGGTCCGTGAAAATATCAAACTGAGATTAATCGAATAATCGAGAATTAATTGGAATAATTAATCGGGATTAATTTAATAATATTTATATATTTATTTATTTATTATACAGAATATAAATTTAAATAACTATGTAATAAAATTTTAAAACAAGAGAGAATAAATTTAAAAGTTAAATAATTGAATTTATTATAAAATTATATATATATATATATATATTAAATTTTGACCAATTAGTTCCGATTTTTGATCAATTTATCCAACTTGTGATCGATTTTTATAAAAAACATTTTTTAACCTGATTAATGTAAAATTAGTTCGGAAAATTAACGAAAAATGATTAATCGGTGATATTAATCACCGTCTTTTACATCGTAAGTATTAAGTACGTCAAGAAGACTGCGATCCGATAATTTAACGAGTAAACATTATACTAATAAACATAATTAGTTTCTTCATGAATATATAATTTAATTAAATTATTTTTTAGAGATACTATGATTGTGAATTGTCCAATAATATCTTCATTCCATAATATTTAATTTCCACTATTGATAAATATTATGTAAAATATTTGACTTATAATAATGTCTTTTAAAAAATATATTATATATTCTGTAGTAAATATTTTTAACAAAATTTAAATTTTAATAAATTAAAAAATGTGAGATTTATTAATTTCGTACCACATTTTGAGCATCAAATCAAACTAGATTTTTCTATAATATAAATACATATAAAAAAATAATCCTAACTAAATTAAATTTCAATTCAAAAATATTAAATTAATAAAATAATATAAAATTGATAAATATTACATTTATTTTTTGGATTTTTTTCATAATAATATTAATTTTATTATACCCATAGATATTGAGGAGTGCGGAGAATATCAACAAGGGAGCTGATATTTGCCCATCCAATATTAATAAGTGCACATTTTATTATTAGTTTTGGGACTAAATTATAATTATTTATCGAATGCTGTTAACTTTTTTTTTTTTTACTAATGCGGCTTATAGCCTTACAAATGTGTATCTGTTCTAAAGAAATTTTCGAGCCAGGGTCGAACCCAGGATCTGGGACGACAGAGGATAAGCCCTCAACCACTTGGCTTATCCAACCATGCTCCTGTTAACTTTATTTAATTTGTATAAAAAGATAATTTGATTTCAATATTAATAAAAAAATGTACTTAGAAATATAAAATGTTCAAACATCAGCTCCTTATAACGATGATAGTCGAGTGATGAGTCAGTGATCTCCGGTAAGACTTTTTCTGTTCCAATCCCATAGCCAAAAAATCCTCAAAATCTGTCCTGATTGAGAATCGAATCGAGTGAAATCAGAATAACGTCCAAATGACCATTTTTACATATGACGTTGTTGTTGGTTGTGTTTTTTAACAATTTTAAAAATATAATTTTATCGTTTTCATACTATATTATTAAAGGTAAAATTTGGCAATCGGTATTTGGGTGAGATAGTTATTATTTGATCTAACTTTTTTAATATTAATCTCCAAACTAAAACACATTTCACATTAATCTTCGGACTAAGATACACTCCTAAACAAAACACACAAATATTATCCTATTAAAATACAAATACTCTTAACTAAAATACATCTCACATTAATCACCTAATTAAAACATATTTTTAAACAAAACACATAAATATTATCATATTAAAATATACATACAAATAAAGTATATGAAAAATTATATAAAATACATATGTATAACATTAAATAAAATTTAAATTATTATTAAAAAAATATTAAAATAGTAAAAGAATTTGATCCGT
The DNA here is from genome assembly GCA_028671895.1 of Oenanthe sinensis. Classification (NCBI taxonomy): domain Eukaryota; kingdom Viridiplantae; phylum Streptophyta; class Magnoliopsida; order Apiales; family Apiaceae; genus Oenanthe; species Oenanthe sinensis. The sequence continues at coordinate 20,589,063 of CM053795.1, forward strand.
GCATCGCACGGCGCGGGATATAAGTTAGTATCATATATCAGCCATCAAGTGTTAACTTTTATATGAAAATAATATTTTTTTTTAGCAAAAATAATAACAATAATAAATAATTTACTTGTATTGTAATAATAGAAGAAAATGTAAAATTTTATATATAGAAAATACTTTTAAATCTTTCCTTTATTGTTTCTCTAAAATTACAAACCAATTTTCTCTCTCCAAAGATTCTCTATAAATTTTGCTCATACAAACCTCTCTGCCTCTCTCACACCCCCCCACTCTCTACTCATCTCTCTCTCTCTCAACATACACAATCTCTCTCTCTCTCTCTCAACATACACAATCTCTCTCTCTCTCTCTCAAAAACAACTTTCTCTGTTTAGTAGCCTTCAGTGATTTTCTGTTAACACTTCCCTTTCTTTCCTCATTCTCTTAACAACTCTCCTATACCCCCCGCTATTTCAGCAGCACAACCCACTATCCTCAACTGCAACGCCTTTTTTCCCCACATATACACACACATTTACACACGCCACAATATATAACATTCTTGTTGGGGTTTTATTAAAGAAATGGAGAAAAAGCAAGGCTTCTTCGCATCATTAAGACAAGAAGTGGTACGAGGATTGTCCCCGGGTCGGGTCGGGTCACCAATGTCGGGTCTACTAAGACGTAGCAAGACAAGTCCCGGTGTTTGTGAAAATGTGGTATCAAGATCCGGGAGTTTAAGGACATTAACGCCGTTGATGGAGGGTCCGGATCCGGATGGGGGAGAGATTGGTGGGTCTAAACGGGTCGGGTTGGGAGAATGGATGATGGGTCAGCTTACAAGAAGCCCTTCATCAATGGGTAGTTCAGTAAACAAGAAGTGTGATTTGAGATTGTTACTTGGTGTAATGGGTGCTCCATTAGCTCCTGTTTATGTTAATGCAACTGACCCTTTGCCACATCTCAGCATCAAAGACACCCCCATTGTATATTCCTCTACCCCTACATTATATCTCTATGTGCATGCATGTCCATGAATATCAAGTATATGTGTGTATCAGTGTATGTATATGCTTGTCTGACATGGGAGTTTAATGTTTTTACAGTTCTTGGTACTTGGTTAGTGTAGATTTGTTTTGACTAGGTAGTGTAGAAATTATATAAATTTAACATTGAATTGTTTTTTTTTGTTGGGTTTGTGTTTGTACTTTAGTTTTTGTTTGTTGTTGGATTGTATTTTCATGACTTTATTTTCTTGGACTTTTTACTGTGGCTAGACTAATAGTTGGCGTGATTTAGACAGTGGGTTTGGGTTTAAATGGCTGTTTTTATATTTTTCGATTTTTTTTCCTTTTATGGTGTTAGTAGAAGAGGAAGGTGAATAGCGGGGTGAGAGTTGTTTTTAATTTATGTTACTGCTTATGCTTGATCATATAATGTTTGGAGTGATTTGAGATGTAATTTGGGGTCATGGGGTTTGCAGGAAACGTCGTCTGCTCAGTATATATTGCAGCAATATACTGCTGCATCAGGAGGACAGGAGGTCCAGAATTCCATCAGGAATGCGTATGCCATGGGGAAAGTGAAGATGTTAGCTTCGGAGTTTGAAACTGCCACACGAGTTATCAGGAACAAGAATGCTATAAGAGATGCTGAATCGGGTGGTTTTGTTTTGTGGCAGATGAATCCAGAAATGTGGTATGTGGAGCTTGCGGTTGGAGGCAGTAAGGTTCATGCAGGATGTAATGGGAAGCTTGTGTGGAGGCACACCCCATGGCTTGGTGCTCACACTGCGAAAGGTCCTGCTAGACCCTTGCGTCGTGCTCTTCAGGTGAAGATGTGTGTAAATATTTGTCATATTATTAAAATACTTGTCTTGAGACTTGGATTTTGAGATATGTTATATGCACTTGCAGGGTCTGGATCCGAGAACTATAGCTAGTTTGTTTGCAGATTCAAAGTGTATTGGAGAGAAGAAGATTAACGGGGAGGAATGCTTCATCCTAAAGCTTTGTGCTGATCCCAAGACATTGAAGGCTAGAAGCGAAGGTCCAGCAGAGATAATAAGGCATGTTCTGTTTGGCTATTTCAGTCAGAAAACAGGACTGATTGTTCACATGGAAGATTCTCACCTTACCCGCATCCAATCTAGTGGCGGTGATGCAGTTTATTGGGAAACTACTATTAATTCTTTCATGGATGATTACCGGCCTGTGGAAGGAATCATGATTGCTCACTCAGGCCGTTCTGTGGTGACACTATTCAGGTTTGGGGAGATGGCGATGAGCCATACTAAAACTAGGATGGAAGAAGCTTGGACCATTGAAGAGGTTGCTTTCAACGTGCCAGGCCTATCTTTAGACTGCTTCATCCCCCCAGCTGACTTGCAATCTGGATCCATCAGCAGAGCTCGTGAACTCCCTCAGGATGGAAGGGAAAGGAGTACTACAGCTCTTGCAGCTCATCGGGCGAAGGTGGCAGGACTGGAGAACACAAATGACAATGACATGATTTGGAAGATTGAAGTCTAACCCTAGGGTAGTAGAATTATATTATTAGTTTGTTTATATGGATAGGTAGTTTCTGATTCTTACACAAATTACAGATAGAAGTTAGGTTGATCGACTTAGTTGGCCTACTCCTCTATTGATCAGTAAATAGGGCATCAACCTACTCCTCTATTGATCAGTAAATAGGGCATAATTATTCACGGGTTCTTCCTAAACCTGGATGAATCTTTATACTCTCGCTGCAGGATCCAATTACGGAGTTGGAGCTCAGTTTTTTCCAGTAATGGATGGAGAAAATGGAGGCTATAAGTTTTTTGTTTGCCTTCCATGAATGCAGAGGAACACGATGAAACTTCAAATAGAACCACCGTTGGTCTTTTATGGTTTTCTGGTTTCTTTATTCTTATGTATGCTTCATTAGCAGAACCTCACGTTTGACACTAGTGTTCTTCTTCTACTGGTCCATGTTCACTGTGTTAAATCTGGTGGGATGTTTTATTAATCTATCTGGTAGTTTCTTGATGTTTTAACTTGTAACCTTACATGTTCTTTACTATTGCACCTATCCTAACAGTATGATTTTGTATTTGTAGATGTGTAATCTATGATATCGAATCCATTTTATTTCTGCGGACCAAACAAAACGTGTTCCCGCGTGCCTCATTTCATTACTCCCAACCAAACTGAACGTTCGTTCATGTTTTGTGACTTTATTGCCTGCAGTATAAGGCCGGCTTTGGGAATAAACAACCGTTTATGATCTTTTACCTAATTTTGCCAAGGAGCATCAATGTAGTTCTAGGAAATTTCATAAGTTGGAGATTCTTTAAGCATCTTTAGTTGTACAGCTCTTTTCTCCTCTGTTATTTGTCAACTCTTGGAAAATTATTCTATTTTTTAAAGCCTTTAGTTCTATTGGAGTTGGATTCATCCAACCATTGTTTAGCCTGACCCCATATGATTTGAATTGTGCACAGCAATGTGGTTGCACCAATTTCATGTTTTTTCCTTAACTCATCTTTTCATTCTTCACAAGTGTTAATTAAGAATGTAATGCTTGAATGTTAAGGAATTTCATGCCAAACTATCGTAAACTCGCTTTCCCTGTACTAGTATTACAGTTTCAAGTATTTTAACATGGGGGTGTAGAACTGACTATATAAATATGCCCAACAAGCAGGAGAACTATAAATACAGCGTGTGAAAGTGGTTAATAGAATTGACTAACCAATGCAGTTAATAATACTGCAGACAGAGAAGAACAAGCGTTCACACGAGGCCAAAATCCAAACAACAAAAATCAACTCATTTACCAAAGAAATTTTTTAACAACCGGCCACTCTGGAGTACAAACCAAAAACAATTTTTTAACGCTGTACTTTCGAGTTTAGAAAACTGAGGGAAGAGGAAAAGAAAAAGAAAAAGAAAATTTCTCAAATCTTACTCCCAAATTTTTTCTGAAAATTTCTTCCCAAAATTTTCTTTCAAAAAATGAGATGATTGAGAAAAAAATTCTCACACTTCTTTTTGAATAATACCAGACTTTTCCTTTTTTTTCAAAATTTTCTTTCCCATCACATCATCAACTCCGAAGAACAACAAATAATTTTTTTCTCTTTTTTTCCTCTAATCTTCTCTTTTTTTTCTTCAATCAAAAACTCAGGAGCACACAGTATAAAAATCCAACCATTGTATCTCTCGATATTCTTTTAGTTGTCTTTTGACTTTTTACGCGTATTTTAACGCGTATAAAAAATATAAATTGATAAATTATTTTTGAAATTTTATTTTTCTAAATAAAAATTTAATACTTAAAATCGAAAAATAATTTACCTAACATGGAGTTGTTCTATACCTTCTCACTAACTGAGATTTCAAAGAAATTATTCTTGAAAAATTCTGTAATATCTGAAGTCATAAGAAAATGCAAGATTGTGCAGAATGACATCTAGAAAAGAGTTGACTTTGGAGGATGTTTTGTATGTGCCAAAGAATTTGGTTTCTGGTTCGCTATTGAATGAACAAGCATGGATTTCGCATGGTGTTTGAATCTGATAATCTTATTTTGTCTAACAGTGAAAATGTTTGTAGAAAAAAGTTAAGTAATTGAAGATTTGAAGGACTTTTCAAACTCAACATAATGACTGTGAAGAGTATTTATAAAAATGATAATTCTTCTGTTTAATTTTTTGAGTCATTTAATTACATGGTAGACTTGGTCATGTTAATTATGAAACTATGCATAAGTTAATTAACTTGAACCATATACTAACATTCCAAATAAGTTCAAAACATAAATGTAAAATTTATGTCAAGGCAAAATTAACAAGATTATCGTTTCAAACAATTGAAAGACATACAAAACCCTTGGAGTTGATTCACAATGATGTGTGTGATTTAAAATCATATCAAATAAGGTCAGTAACAAGTAGTTTATCACATTTGTCGAAGATAGTACAAGATTTTGTTGTGTCTATTTGCTTAAAAATAATGATGAAACTATAGAAAAGTTTGAACTCTATAAAAAAGAAGTTGGAACACACACTACAAGAATTTGTCACATAGACATCAGGGTTTTAACATCGGTCGGAAAAGCCACTGATGTTAAATTTATCTTTTACATCATTTTTTTAAAACCGATGTCTTTCTATTATCTTAACATCGGGTTTTCAGACAATTGATGTGTTAGACATATCATTAAAAAAAACAATTCCACTTTTCTTACTTTCCCCCTTATACAACTGCTGAAATTTCCCCCATTTCCCAAAAATATTGCTCAACTTTCCCACCTTAACTAAAATTTCCCCCTTAACTAAAAAACTAAAAACTAAAAAAATAATGGAATAAGAAGTGATCAAGGTGATGAATATGTACCACTGTTTGGTGACATCTGTGTAAAAGATGAAATTATTCGCGAGATCACTGCACCATATTCGCCTCAGTCAAATGGAATGTATGAGTTTAAAAACATAACCTTGAAAGAAATGAGTAATGCAATGTTGTTAAGTTCCGAATTGCCTGAAAATATGTGAAGAAATGTTGTGTTGCCAACACATTATCTTTTGAATATGATGCCTCGTAAAAATCGAGAACAAACACTTTATGAATTATGAAAACAAAAGAATCATTCATATAAATTTTTATGAGTGTGGGGATGCCTTGCAAAAGTTCTAATACCAAAAATCAAAAAGGATGAAAATACGTCCAAAGACAATGAATCGTATTTTTATAAGTCATGCACACAATAACACTATATATAGGTTTTTTTTGTGTAAAACAATTCCCGATATACACAAGAATATAATAATGAAATCAAAAAATATTTCATCTTTTGAACATGTATTTTCACGTAAGTCCAAAAAAAGTTAAAGTTCATCGAAAATGATACGTAAAACTATATTTGATAATAGTGTTGACGAGGAACAAGAAAACATGGATGAACTTGAAATAGAGGATGCGCATGGTCGAATTAAAAGAGCTACAGTTGAAAAACCTTTCGGGCCCAGATTTTTAAACTTATTTTCTAGAGAATGAACCACATATTTATGTATAAGTTGTCCCCACCTTCAGATAAGGTTGTCAATTTTGAGTTACAAGTCGTGTTTATATCGAGTCATATTATAAATATTAAAAAAGAGCGTCGACCTGAACCCGACTCATTAAAACATGAAACTAGCCCAACCCGCTCATTAAATGAGTGATGCGACCTGACCGGCTAACCCTTTATTAAATTAGTCATATAGCTTATTTTATTTGTTAAGTACATAAATTTTCAAATTAATTAGTATATTTAATTACAATGAAGTTATATATTTATTGATTAATATAATAATTATATATTTATTATTTAGTGTGATGTTGAAAAAAATAAATCGACTTTGATATATTTAATCCGAGTAACGAAATACCAATATTATTTATCATCTAATTTGAAGTAAATACATAAATTTATATAAAATATAATTGAATAATTAAAAAGTAGGTTAAACAATTATATCATTCATGATAAAATATTTATTATCTTAGCATTATTATACATATTGGTAAATACTAAATTAAAAAATAACACTTACACAAGTTATGTGGGTCGTATTCAAGTTATACGGGTTAACTTGTAGCCCGTCTGTTTTTTTTACAAGTCAATTTCGAGTTCAACCCCTGACCCAACTCAACACCAATGCTAACCCATAAAATTTGTGTTGATTTCATGCCGGGTTCGCAGATCGTGTCCACTTTTGACAGATTTACTTTCAGACTTTTATCATTGTCGAATACTACCACCAGCCCACCTCTTTGGCAACTTGATGTATCAAGTTTTTGATAGTCGGTTCTGAATACCATGTGTGACAACTTAGATCATCCCAAGCCTTTTTTCGAAATCTATTCAAGTCCTGAATCCGTATCACAAATAAGTCTAGAATACACGGGCATAAATGCAACAACTTAAGTAATCCACAAACCCACCACAGACCCCTCACTCGACGTGAGTTTGGGGTATTGAGACTTTAGTTCAGTATATAAGGTAGGGTACTACTACCAAGTGCAACAATAAATTATGATCTTTTAGTGGTTGCTTTTTGGATTATCCAAATTGTTATATTTGGGTCAATTGTACTTAATATACAAAAAAAATATAATAAACATAAAAATATTATATAAATAATAATTAACCTGTCTATATCGGTCCGATTCAGATCCCAAAACCAAATATAACCGGTCCTGTTTTCAATCCACACATTTTTTTTTTTTTAAAGTTTCAGTACATGTCGATCCAATCCGGTCAAGTCCAGTTTTGACTATGTGCAACCCTATTCTCATATAAAAAGCCATCTGCATCAATGTTTTCGACAGAAAAGGATTACACAGAAAAAAATCTCTCAAGCTTTCTTATAGTATTTTTACACATTTATCTTAGAATTCTAATACGATTTCTGTGAGATATAAAACCGTTATATTTTTATATCTCACTATATGTATTAAAAAGTCAAATACGTGAACACGATTGGATTAGTCTAAGGTAGTGTTCACTTGGATACTTGGATAGAATGTAATGATAAAAGAATGGAATCAAATTTATACTCTTATTTGGGTGAGATTAGAGAAAATATTTATAATTTTCATTCATTCTTTCGTTTCATTCCTAATTATTTGTACTAAAATTTTAGCCCACATGTTTGGAAAAAATGTTCATTCCATTTTTTCAACATTTTTCCATCAATTCTCATCATAAGAAATATAAACTCCGTCATTTTTATTCACAGTTTCACTCATACATTCTTTTTTCTACATAAAATTTGTTTATAATTTTTGATTTCATTCATTTCTCATTCCATCACACCATAAGGGTCTATCCTATGACATTCCTGTATGTTCTGGATTCGACTTTGACTCAACTCGAAAATTTATTCAAATACGTGCTTCAAATGTAACCGAGGAGGATGCCGAGTATATTATATCCAGAAAAGATAAGAGTGCTTCAAATGTAACCGAGGAGGAGGCCGAGTATATTATATCCAGAAAAGATAAGAGTAAGCCGCTGGCATTTATACCTCGACCTTCTTTCTTAATATGCATGCCCACTCTTAGCATCAGAATAAATGGAAATCTAAGGCCACATTTATATCACCATGCAAATACTACAATAATATGCAATGGTCCTAGGGAATAATCATGATGGTCCTCAATTATTTAATTGCTTTTAATCTCCTGTTCTGGAGAATTAGATGGGAAGCATTTACAACTAACTCAATTTTTTTTCTCTCTCATAAACAATATGGTCTATTTACGGACAATCACCACTGATTAAAATTGATTAATCCATACTTATAATAGTAGTAAGTTAACTTTTTGTACTAAAAAATTGATTAATTAACCTCCACCACATAACTCCATGCATCTTCCAGCTAAAGTTCCAACAGAATATTTCAGAATCCTTACGGAGTATACTATTATGGCTCGCAGATCGAAAACAAGGGATATAGTTTAATTAAATCACATAGATGCATCCAAAATTTACTGATAAAAATTCTAGTGCTAACTATATATTTTATAATCCTGCATTCGTCATGATGTATAAATACATTCCATTAAAAAAAATTGAGGTTGAGACTTGAGCATGAGGCATAAGATGGAAATAGGATGAACAATGATGAACAAAATTTACGGATAAATAGAAAAAGTAAGAAAAAATAATGAATAAACATGAAAGCGTAAAAGTTTTTTATAATGATGATTAGAATGAAAATGAAAAAAAGAAGGAAATGGAACATTCTTTTTAAAAATGATAGATAAGAATTATATGGGCTTTTTTGAAAAATACCAAATTATTATTTATTTTTCTTGCAAAAATACCTTTTTTTATTTTATATTTTGTAAAACTACGATCTTTATTTTATTTTATTTTTTTATAAAATTACGGTTTTGCAACCAATGCAACCTAATAGAACTAAAATCAAATTCAAATGCAACCACGAGTAATTTCAATTTTTTCAAAAAAAATGCATTCAATTGCACGTATTTTAACAAAAAAAATAAAAGATGATAAAATCACAAAAAGACTTTAAAAAATAATATTTTTAATAAATATCAAAATTATAAATAATCTTCTTAAATATAAATATAAATCTCATTTTAATCTTTTATTTGATTCTGTCCAACTAAACACAACTTTAGATCCGAATATGTGACCTGCTCACCGAAAACAAGACAGGGTCGATATAAGTTTTGTCTCTAGCTTCGAAATTAGGTTTACATTAAACACACTATACATACACACATGCATACAAACATCCGAACATTATATCTTATATATAATTGGAATAAGGGAAGGAGATAGTATGGTATGATCGTCAGGGTAGAGATGTAAATTTTTAAATATTATTAATTAATTATTTATTTATTTGATTTAGGTTCAATTTCCTGCGAGTATAAAAGTTAACTTAATAATATTTTTAGATTTATTTGTTAATAAAATGATAAAAGTTTGATTATCAATCAATATCAATGATTAATTTAATATTATTTTAGAAAAAAATATATTAAAATTGAATAAATATAAATTTTCAAAAATTTAAAATTTTAATTATAAAATCATTATTAAAAAAATCCATGCAGCCCACGGGATATAAACTTGTATATAGCTGTAGCATATGATATCTGTATTCTGTATTTTAAAATCTAGTCTAGAAAAGAAAATAGAAAGATGCTTCAAAATTCAGCATGTGTTTTATGTTTGTAAAATATTGTTATTAAAGAGTTAACAACCAGTCAACTACCCACACGTGTGACATGGGCTACCATGCTCACTCCCTTATTAGTCCCCTGATATGAAATAAACAGGATGCTAAATTAATCGGACTATCAAGTATCTCAATTTATATACGACTCGAATCGAAAATATGATACATGTCACATATTTGTTTTATAAATGATCCAAATCTGGTGAAAAAATTAAACGCGGATAAAATATAATCTCGGATATGAGTTCTCATGCATATACCCGCTCAGATTAGGTATCATATTATTTTTTATAAAATAATTCTACCTGAATATCCGAATATGATCCATGATTTATATTCGATTCGAACTCATATATAAATTATATTTTTAGTCCATTACATTTGTAACTAAATAGTGATTTTATAATTTCTTAATATCTTATATAAGTTTAAATTTTCAAAAAATATGATTTATTCACCGTGATAAATTATATATACATAAGTTTTAATTCATAACTATTATGTTTTTATAGTATTATATTTATTTGACTAAATGATAATCATTAGAATAGTTAAAATAAAAACGATACTTAATATTATTGGATCATATTTGACTCATATTCGGAGGATCATAAACTACCCGATTAGGAAATAAAAAATATGGTATTAGCTCATATTTGATTTGGATCCGGACCTCACATACTCGGGATCAGTTTGTATCTAAATAAAATGATCTTTGACCCAAATCTGGAGACACTAAAAATAAAACGATCATTTACTTGAACACATGGGTGTTCGGTTCCCGGATCATTTTACCGCCCTACAATTAACAAACACATTTAGTCTTAATACTAAATTACTAATACAGTAGGACGAGGATTAAATAATTCAGTCCAAGAATTATAACTTCAAAAAAATTTCAATCTATGTATCATCTTTCGAAACGAATATAAGATGGTAATATAAAGGATTATAATCCAATTTTAATTTAAATCTTTCAAAATAAATAAAAAAAATCAATTTTTAAAAATAATAGTGAAAAAATCATAATTCATGAATTTTATTTCCGGGATTATAATTCCTTCAAATAAACATGGCCTAGATATCCAACAATTTTACATGTATCATGTATGTATTATAATATCGTTTATTTAACAGATGGAGATTTGAGAAATAGATTTTAATTAAATTTTTTGGTTGAAAAAAATAAGGAAAATATAATTTATTTGAAATTTTAAACATTCATAATATGTGATAAGTTGCTTAATCGCTATATTTTTTATAATTTAAAATTTCTGTGAATTTAAATTCTTATATCGACAACTAAATAATTTTTCTCACTTATTAATTTTAAATATCAAATAACTAATACTTCTTATCAAAAATTAATTCTTAGATGAACCAAATAAGCACTATATAGCACACTACCTAAGGTATTTAGGTATACATTACAAAATATTCCATAGTCGGTAACAATTAAGGGATATTCTCATTGGTACCACTGTACAATTGGTTTTTCTCAATGGTACCATCATATTTTTTGCTTCTATCCGTGGTAACCCTGTAGTTTTGGTTTCTACATATAATACCCTTCTATTAAGTAAAAATTAATAAAAAATAATAGAATCGATTTCAGGTTGCAAAACAAATTATATATTTGAAATTTTTGTGAAAAAATACATGAAATAGACTTTTAAGTCATGTAAAACAGAGGCAAAATGAGTGATATATTAATGATAAAAGTTTGATTATGAAATTTTAATATATATTACTATTTTAACCTTGTTTTACATGATTCGAATTTCTATTTCATATATTTTTTCGCATAGATTTCAAATATACAATTTGTTTTCCAGTCTGAAATCAATTTTATTATTTTTTACTTAATAGAAGAGTACCATACATAGAAAACCAAAAATACAGGGTTATCACGAATAGAAACCAAAACTACAAGGTTATCACGGATAGAAGCAAAAAATGTGATGCTACCATTGAAAAAAGTCAATTGTACAGTGGTACCAACGAGAATATCCCAACAATTAATTAAGATGAAGAACGATACGAAATACTATAATCAAGTTGAATTCGCATACCAATGCAGGGAAACATGCGTATAGAACGGTTATATTTCTTTTGGCTTCCGTGTTGACCTTTTGTGTTTATATTTTATTATTTAATTTTAAAATTATACGTAGATTCATGTGTGGTTTGATTTTTTGATACATGTATTTTAACTATATAATTTTAGTAATATTTTTAATACACTTATCTTTTTCTGTAAATTATGATAATTAATTATATTATTAATATTCTTGGTAGTACATATTAATTAAAAAGATAAATAATATAATAATACTCTTTTCGTCCATCTACTTTTTTAACACTTTTCTTTTCTGTAATGTATTATTCATTTCTTAATATTTTTTAAAATATTTAATAAATCTCATTGTTTTACATTTTTTTTTCTTCCTCTTAATTTTCATGTCTAATTTAAATGTTAAGATGAGATAGAAGAAATGCTATTTTAGTTTATTTAGCCAGGGAGTATTTGTGGATTTAGCATTTATAGGTGGGACAGTATAATCAGTTTCACGGCCCCAACTCCAGGTAAGCCGGCAAGACACTTGTACACAATGTGCAAGTGGGGTTTGTTTTGGTACATCCGTAATATTACAACATTATGTCGTACGAATTTATTATTCCGATCCATCTGTTGCATTCTACACATTTTAAAAAAAAATTGATTTAAAATCCTCCTCATTCTCTTATTCTAAAATAATTTTTTATGTATGTCGAACAAGTTTTCTATTTATGGTTAGTGCTTTCTTTCTTCATTTTTTCAAAAATTAAGTTTATAACCTTACAAAATGAGTCCACAATGGGGATAATTTTTACCGGTCTATCCAATCGTGCTCTGCTTTCTTTTCTTTTTTTTTGATTTTTGAACACAAGTAATTACATAGAATGTTTCTTACATCAACTTCAATTCACTCTCAAGTCTCAATGATAACTATCCATTTTAACACTATTAATTTCACTCTCAAGTCTCAATGATAACTATCCATTTTAACACTATTAATTTCACTCACAATTAATACATATTTGTAACTTATGTATTTATTAATCTTGTAACGCTTTATTTTTATTTTATAAAATAAATCAAATACAATATCTCTCACTTGGTCATTTTTGTCAAATAAATTTCATAACTCCCACTTTTCACATAATATTCAATTAGTATATTAACTTTCACTATTTGTGAGAATAATATTTACTACATTATAAATTTAATGTTTCAAGATCCGGTTAAACTAACATATTTGACATTTATTTGTATGAAAATATCGTTTATTAAAAAAATTTGTAATATTATTATTAGCGAAAATGTATATCACGTTGTCGCTTTCATTTCTTGAAACACATTCATGTTTCTTAATTTTTCAACTTCAGCGTTACTAAAATTTAATAACTATCCAGAAATTAAATTCTTATATTTATATCGCTTTCAAAACAAAACATCATAACAACCGAAAATTCAAACAAGTCTGTCTAATATACCAATTAATTCACAGTGTAATGTATATTTCACGTAATTCATCATCCTATTCACATCTTCTCAGTAACCTTAATTAATAATTCTAAACTATTTACTTGACTAATTAAATATGTCAAAAAAATCAATCGATTTCCCAATATAAAATACATCAAATTTTCGTCTATTTACACATATAATACACTTAATGATTCCTTTTCCATATTAATTATTTTTCTCATTATCTATGAATTTGGTATGGACTATAATTTTATATTTTAGAAAGTTAACAGTTATAATATAATTGAATATATTTTATTTTAAACTAATAATCAATTTTTGTGAAATAGCTTTTAATAGTACAATATAGATAATATAGTTTTAGGGTTGAATTTACTCAATTAAGGGTAAGTATTGTATCACAGCCAATTCTGAAAGAGTAATGCTATATATTCCAAAAATAATCTCAATTTTTTTTCCAAATGACGTGATATGATTAAACTTCTCAATGGGACGGTTTCGGGGTTCTTAATTCCCATCCCCACCTCGTATATATTTTATTTTTCCATCCCCGTCAAGTTTCTCTGCAGGAAATTATTTTAGTCTTCATCCTCATCCCACGTGTATATTTTGTCGTCTCGTCCCATATCATCCCACCCCATTTTATAATATATGGTTTTAGTACTTTTGGGAATATGTACATTTGATGGGTCCATAATTAATACATATTTAATACCTATTTTGTGTTTGTTTTCGTAATTTTATTAATTAATTAAATATTTTTATTTTGTTTTGTAGGAAATTAATTAAAATCAGAATTGTAGCAGAAAAAGGAAATACAAGAAAGGAGGTAGAATTACTTGGAGGCAAAACAATTAGAGAAAAAATCGAATGCTTGTTGGAGAAGAAAAAAAGAATAGAAGGAAATATTTAGAATTAAATTTGTAATCGATATAGAAAACCTACATTATTTCCCATATATATGTGTGTGTGTCTCCTCTCTTGTATAAAAAAGGACCAGGAACATTAGTTTTAGTTTTCAATAATTAGGAGGAGGAGTAAATTACTTTTATTTTTCTTTCCTTTTCAATACACTTTGTCCATTATTCACATGACTTATATTAGTTGTTTTGTTTTGTTCTTCAATCATGTCTAACTAATTCTCTTGCCCTAGGATGAAGATGAAATTAGTTACTTATTGTTAGTATTTACTTGTTTCTATTGATTGATTCTCATAATTTTCTTGGTGCTTAATTGTTTAATTAACAAAGTGATTTTGATATATTATTATTACCAAATTTATTTTTCATAGCCGATGCTTGCTACATGAAGTTTTGATGGGTTATTGTTAGATAATAAATTTCATAATATATGCTTATCTCGTTAATTGATATTTGATTTTTGGAAGAAAGAGAGTTGATTTTTAGGGCAATTTGAATATTAATTGTAATTGATTGATGGATTCGGATTTCTAGATTTTTCATATTTATTTGATCATATTTGCTTATTATGTTAAAACTCTCCTCTCACAACTATTTGTCTAGTTTGCCTGATTTATTTATTAGGGTTTGGAAATTTCATAGTTTTTGAAGATCGATTTGTGATTGCTACAATTAACCACTGTGCGTTTGTAGTATTCTAACACATCAAGTGTTCATTTCACTGAATAACAAGTATTATGTAAAATATGCATGCAAAATACACTTTTGTTCAATCATTATGCATTTAAAAAACTTTATAAATAACATTAATTAATTATATATTGAACCCGATAGAGAATTATTTTAATTCCTATCCCCGCCTCACAGAGATATTTTATTTCCCCGTCCCATGACATCCTGCCCCGTTTTATAATATACGTTCTCAGTACTTTTGAGAATATGTACATTTTAGTGAATAACAGGTATTATGCAAAATATGTATGCAAAATACACTTTTGTTAAATCATTATGCATACAAAAAATTTATGAGCGCGATGAGATAGCTGTAGTGGTAAAGATTTTCTCGCTCATCCCGAGATTTGTCAGAATAAATACTCATTTAATTGGTAACGGGGTGGGGTAGACCCATTCGGCACAGATTAGAGGCGGTTTATCCATTTAATATATACAAAAAGATAAACATTTGGGAGATGCGGGTTATCCATTTAATATAGATAAACAAAGAGAAAGAAATACTTTTTCAATTCTTATTTCTTGTATAATGTAACATAAGGCATATAAGCCTAATTAGTAACAGGGTAGGACAGCCTCATTCGGGACAGATTAGAGGCGGGTTATCCATTTACCCTGTTTAAAGAAAGAGAAACATTCGGGACAGATTAGAGGGGGTTTTCCATTTAATATAGATAAAGAAAGAGAAAGAAATATTTTTTCAATTCTTATTTCTTGTGTAATGTAACATAAGGCGTATAAGCCTAATTAGTAACGGGGCGGGGTTAAAAAGCCTAGGCATGATATGTGAATTGTTTTAGTTCGTAGATGTATATGTATATATTAAGAAAATTATTAATTATATATATGATAACTCACATTTGAAATAATTTTTGATACAATTTTAGGATTATCTAATATGATTCGGAAATCACTTCGAGGATTAACTCTTATCCTACATATTTTATTGTTCGACATCCCAAAAAAATATATGCATTTGCAATTGCCAATATTACTTTGAGTACTATTTTAAGATACGCTGTAGCTTTGAATTTACACAAAATCTCTAAATGGGTGTAGTACTTGAAACAACCGACAAAAATAAGGGCTATTTACTAAATTATTATTCTTATATGCCCTTGAGTCTTGACAGTTGTTTTACACTCAAAAGTGAAACAAATTCTCCGTCTTATATTTCATTTTGTTTGATTTTTTGTGATTAAAATTAATTAAAATTTAATTAGAAATATATATATATATATATATATATATATATATAGTTAAAAATTATATCAATAAAAGATATAATAAATCTATTTTAATATATAACTTTCAGATTTTTAATATTATAAAAAACAATATATTTTTAACTCAATTTTAGTCAACTTAATCATAAAGAATTAAATAACATAAAATTTATAGAGTATATATAAGATTGTACGACCCGGTCTTCAATTTGCTCACTTGAATGATAATGTTGTAGCAAGACTAGTTTACTACAATCGATAGGCCCAAGGCCCAATTAACAATAGATAATTAGATACCTTGGAATCTTTTTTTTAGAATAAAATCCTCTGATTAGTACTGGAAAATTATATCAGATGTAACTTGCAAGTGCTTTTTGTAAATATATATAATTTTTTATAATTTATAATAATATTTTCATGTATTTATATGGAAATTAATTAATCATATAAAAGTAATGTAAGATAATGTGGAATATTAGTCTCATATTTTATCCTGAAAAAGAAATAATTTTTGCTGTTTTTATAAATCAAACAATTATTAACAGAAGTCAAATCTGTCGAGAGATTTCTCAAGACGTAGTATTTATAATGGTTCTTTGGTAAGTGAAATTGTCCAAGTGTTCGTTTAGTATTGCTGCACTCTGCAACAGTTTTTTTGCTTTAGGCAGAAAAATGTTTTATAAAATCTGTTGTCTAGAAAAATGTTTTTGGTCTAAAAGTTTCTCTTAGAGAAACTTTTATCTCATATTTAAAAAAAAAATTATTTTCAGCTTTTACAGATAATAATTACAAGTTTCAATATCAAAACTGCCAAAAACATTAATTTTTACATTATATCTTAAAATATGTATGAATCAAAAAAATTATAAAACAATTATTAAAATTTTCTTACAACAGTTTTTTTATTAGCACTTTTTCTCACAGTACAACAGTTTTAAACAGCAATCCCAAACAGAGTCTGTGACAAATTCAGAAAATTTTCGATATAATTAGTTAAAATCATTTAAATAGTTACTTTTATATGTCTCTAAAATTCGATTTTTAATATTTTATTACCTTTATTTATTTATATTTTCTGATTATGATATATTATAGAAATTTATATATTCACGCATTAAAATTATTATCATTAAAAATAGAATATATCTATTATCAATAAAATTATAGTAGAACTTATACTTTGAAAATAACCTATAAATGTTTGGGCCGGGCTTGTCAGTAATCCATTATGAATACGGAACCAAGGGGAATCTATCTTACATATATTTAATCAGGCCAAGCTCAAAACTGATGTCCTATCAAGGATTTGGGCCTCCAACTATAATGATTGTGTTAAAATAGATGACACTAAAAAATGATTTTTTGTGCTAAAATAGCATCATATCTCCAATGTATTAATATAAAATTGATAAAAATGATATTTAATATATTAGGTAGAAAATTGATATCCCACCTTTATTCATTTCCCTTCCATTTTTCACTTTTTGATGAGGTGTCAATTATAGCTCAATTTATTTTTTGTTCTATATATAAAACAAATTATAGCATTGTGCTATTTTAGCACACCATTGGAGACTTAGAGCGAATTTTTTTAGTTTTTATTCTATAATATAGACATAGAACAAAATATAACACACAATTGAACTTGCCCTAATGGAGTAAAGATGTAAAATGAGGTAAAAGATCGGAGCGGACCATAAATTATTTTTCATTTCAACTGTTTGCATATATTTGAAGTTGTATGAAAAAAATAGTTTAATAATTTTTCTTTTAATATTAAATTATCAGTTTTCTTAAATTTTTTAAAGTATTTAGAGGAATACTTATCAGCAGGATATCATATTATATTTTAATATCTAAAATATTTATAAAATAGAAATTTAATAAATAATAAATAATTTGAAATAGAGAAAATAACATGAATACACTTATATTTTAAAAGGTTTCGACCCTGTTGCAATATATAAAAAAATTAACCAACAAATCCCGATCATTGGTGACAAGAAATGGTAGGGTAACTGTGTAAGGAAGATAAGACATCAGGGATGTTATCAAACAACGTGTAAAAATATACACATTGCTTAATTTAAAATTATTTATTAGATAAATTAAGTAGAAATTAAAAGATATATTCAAATATTTGTTATTTCTATTAATTGATGCAGATACGGGATAAAAAATAAACAGGAGACAAAATTCTCATCATGCGAAATAAATCTGCTGAACACGAAAAAGCCTTCCCCTCAAAATTCTCCAAAAGAATACATATAAAATAATCCGAATACAAATATTGAATAATAATCTGGTGCAACATATTAGTAAGTGAAATAATGAAGCAATATATATAGTATAGGCACTATAATTAAATCTAAAGCAGAAAAGAAATAAGAGCGAATCCCAAGCCTAAGCCCCTAGCCATGCTCTGCATAGCCCACATTTTCTCTGCTCCACTCTGCATCACAATATAAAGTGTGTTAGAAATAGTCGAAATGCTTATGTATGTATGTATGTATTATGAATGAAGTAGAAAATGGGGACATGCATACCGAATCAGTGGCTGATGGTACCAAGGCACCACCTAAACTTGGCGTTGGAGCTCCGGTAGGTGATGCAGGAGGGCTTGTTAGAGTTGGAAGAGGTGAGGGAGAGGAGGGATTGCTCGGAGCTGGTGCTGGAACTCCTGCTGGTGGGGCTGCTGGGGGAGGAACGGCAGGAGGAGGTGGAGTAGGTGATGGAGGCGGTGGGGTTGGTGGTGGAGTGGCAGCAACTGGTGGTGGAGTACTTACTGGAGGAGGACTTGCTGGTGGCGTGGAGACCGGGGTAGGTACGTTGGCTGGAGGTGGCGTAGTGGTGACTGGAGGTGGAGTGGAGACTGGAGGAGCAGTTATTACTGGAGGCGGGGTTGATACCGGTGGAGTGGGAGTTGGTGGAGTAGGGGTGGGTGGCGCTGTGGAGACTGGTGGAGATGTGGGGGTTGGTGGGGCTTGGGGGGTGGGTGGGGCTTGGGTGGTTGGTGGTGCTTGGGGGGTTGGTGGTGCTTGGATTGTTGGTGGTGCTTGGGGGGTGCTTGGTGGTGATTGCGGGGTGGGTGGTGTTTGGGGGGTGCTTTGTGGTGTTTGGGTGGTGGGTGGGGTTTGGGTGCTTGGAGGGGCGGTGGTGGTTGGTGGAGTAGGAGGAGATTGGGCGGAAGCAAGAGTAATGGCAATGCAGATGAAACCTAACAAAATGAGAGGGTTATGAGAAATCATGTTTATATTTTTTGTGTTGTAGTTTTGTACTCTCTTCAACATGCAGAGTACAAGTTAATGCATGAGAGTAGGCTTAGAGATATATATAGGACCTCTATTCATGCACTTCCTTAATTTTTTTACACTTTTGTTCTTGCGAATTTAATTAAATTTACTTGACTTTAAATTTAGTATTGAAAGGGTATGTCGATCTGTGCATGCATATGATGGTGGAGACGACCAAACTTGAAGTGATGGAATCCGTTGGATCACTTTTCTCTAACGTGAGACACAAGGACCCCTGCATGCATCATGAGATTTACCCACCACCTGTTGATGTGCTGTCACTCTTCGGTGTGCGTAAATGACCTTGATATTTTAAATCCTCATATATCCAATTTTCACTATGTCCAAACTTTTCTTCAAACTGTCTAAACACTCCCATTTACATAAGTTGGCTCATTCCCCCGTTAACTTGATTTTCTTCGATCAAAATAACTTCCCTCCATTTGGATTGCAGTTCAAAACTCCAGTGTTTTGAGAAAAAATGTAATTAGAAAAATTTAATATTTGTTTGATAATTTTTAATTTTTTTACATATTTTGAGATATAATATAAAAATAATAGTGTTTTTGAGGAGGTTTGATAATGAAAATTACAGTTATTTTCTACAAAAATTGAAAATCAGATTTTCCAAAAACATGGGAGACATGTTTTCTCATCTTTTAGACCAAAATCACTTTTCCAGAAGTAGCTTTTGAATTTTATCAAACACATTTCTACTCATTTTTTAGCAAAAAACTGTTGTTGCTGTCTGCAACAACAATACCAAACAGACTCTTAATATTTTATATTCCTAGAACCGGGGTGTGCCTAAACTCTAGCTCCGGTTGATTTTTAAACATCAATAAAGAATTTATTTTTCAATTCATGACTTTTAGTTAAAAATTAATATTAATTTGATTTTGAATCCCGATTAAACTCCAAAAATTATTAATTTATTAACTTATTCCCGAATATTTGAAAATTCTTTACGCCATTGTTTATATTAATTTGCTTCTCTTAAAAATTCGTCAAATAATTTGTATACCAAGGCACTTTCAAATTTTATAAGACTCTCATAAATCTTAGGTAACGATTTGTCCAATTGAACTACCAAAATTCTAGAAAATTAGAGAGATAAAAGTCTTTTTTCGAATTGAAAGAGAAATTTTCGCAGTTAAATTTGCAAATTGATGCATGTTCGAAACAGTAGTATTGGTACAGTGGGGACTAGTCTGATGATTTAGTTTGGTTGGTTTCGATCAAAAGGAGGTGGACCAAATGCCATTTTGCCTCGTTCAATTATTTAACTTTCAGTCTACACCAAGTTAGTATGATTTCATTTTTTTATCCCGAGTAAACTACACAAAAAATGAATCTCACGTTGTTTCGATAAGTAAATATTTAATAAATTACTCTCTCCCTCCCCAATTACATGTCTCCATTATTTTATATGTAGTCAAACTAATTAATTTTTTATTACAATTTCAAAATAATATATAATTAAAAAAATTTTAAATTTTATATTATTAGAATCTATATATAATATACTTTAAAATGTATTTTTAAAATTATAAAAAAATAATTTCTAATTTATAGTAAAAAATTAGTCAATTTGACCACAAAAAGTCAAAAAACAATATAAAAGGGGACAGAGGGAGTAATAATTTTGCTAAATTAATAATTTTTTCTAATGTCAACATTACGTAAATAATGTATATTAATCATGTTAAGTGAATATTTTTATAAAAAAATAAAAAAATTCATCATATTTATTTATTGAGGTTTAAGTGTAGTTTTAATTATTTTGCCGTCTTTTAAGAATGAGAAAAAGTTAGCTTGTATGTTGTGATTACCATACATTTTTATAATTTGATTTGGAATAGGAATTTTGTTAATATAAATTAGTAATATTTTTATTAGTTGCAAACTCATACAAAAATGTCCTCCTCAAATAGTTAATTAAATATATAAAATGACTTCAAAACTATTAATTTATAGATTTTCAGCAGAATGTATATCAATTATAATTCAACTATAGTAGACAAATAAAATAAGAACAATTTATAGATGCTCAAACATTTTTAAGCATCCGTATCATCATTTTCCAATCTCTGCTGGTTGAACTAATTACAAACGTAAAGTGAAAGTAAAGAAGAGAGCACTATGTATTATGTATACACGGTGATGCATATTCATTCACTCGATCTAATGCCAACTTATCCATAAATATCCAAAATTATTTATTAAACAAATTCAACCCCCTATTATTTTTAAGATCAAATAGTAATTTTATTATTTAAGTGACTACCAACTTCTAAATTTGTCATCTAACTAAGAAAACATTCAAGTTAAATTATTATATTAATAAAATTTTAATTAGATCTTGATAAATCTCGAATTCTTAACCCTTTGTTAGTGAATAACTACCAAACAATGTCGAACGGGGATTTTGGTACCACGGTACCTCACGAGTAATAGTTACTTTTGGAAGACATAAAAAAGTATAACACATAAATGAGAAATATCTATTATTCTGTTCTTGCTTGTTTAGTGACTCTTGAGTTTTAACATGTTCGATGCCTAGGATTGGAGCATTTTGAATCGTCTTTGCTTCAACATCATAGTCACAAGAGTGTCTTGTATCACCATCAATGGATAGATCTTCTAAATTGAAACAGGAATTAGAGAAAACATTCTAATTAAAAAGTTAAGATCTTTAAAAAGAACAAGGAAATGATTCGCAAGAAGAGAGAAGAAAAATCAGAATTATAGGTTGAAGAAGGAAAAAATTTAGGGTTAGAGAAAGGGTTTGGGGAGATAAAGAGAGAGCGACTCTCATTGAAAAAAAGAGAGGGACATAGTTGGAGCTGGCCACACGGGCGTGCCGGGCGAGCCGATTTGGCCAGCTCCTGGCTCGTAGACGGCACGCGAAAATTTTCGGGCCGTGCCGAGTCGTGCCGGTTCGCGGAAAGGCTGACTCGTGTACGGCTCGCGGGTTAGATGGGTTGGCGGGTTTATTATTTTATTATTTTTTTAATTTAAATTTTATTTTTTAAATATTTATTTCATACGAATATTTTTTATTTCATTAAAAAAAATACTTATTTCATCTGAATATTTTTGAAATAAAAGAGAATGGTACATTTATAAATTTTATTAATTAAAAAATATTTTACAAATAATTTGAGAGGACTCCTCTATAAAAAAAACGGAACAAACCGCTTGTACATAATAAACATATTAAAAATATACGAAGCAAATCAAATTTAAAAATACAAAATAAAAATATTTTATCCACTATTTAATTTTAACTTAAATTTATTTTTTTTTCTTTATACTAATATTAGTTATGATTATTAAATGATTTATATAA
Source organism: Oenanthe sinensis (assembly GCA_028671895.1). Lineage (NCBI taxonomy): Eukaryota > Viridiplantae > Streptophyta > Magnoliopsida > Apiales > Apiaceae > Oenanthe > Oenanthe sinensis. Next base: position 20,611,854 of record CM053795.1, read on the forward strand.
TTATTTTTAATACATAACTTGACTAATATTTATGAGTATTCGGTGGTAGGTGGAAAAATATCTTAAAAATATTTTTAAAAGTAAGACCAGGAGAGAAAATGTAAGACCAGGAGAGAAAATGTGTCATGCGATTCATACGAGCTGCCGAGCTACGCGTGCCGTGTGGGCCGGTGCCGTGGCGAGCATTGCCGGGCCGCGTGCTTGTCACGGCTCGACGGTTAGGCAGGTTTATTTATTTATTATTATTTTTTTAAAAAAAATTATTTCCATTTAATATTTTAAAAGGATTAAAAAATTATACGAATATTTTTGGAATAAAAGAGAATGGTTCCTTTATAAATTTTATTAATTAAAAAATATATTACAAATAATTTGAGAGGACTCATCTCTAAAAAAACGGAACAAACCGCTTGTACATAATAACATATTAAAAATATACGAAGCAAATCAAATTTAAAAATACAAAATAAAAATATAATATTGATATTGATAGTTTTCAGGATCTAAAAAAAATTAAATATTTAAATCTTATTAATAATATAATAAAATATAATATTTATATAATTAAAATTAAAAATATCAATAAAAGTTAACGAGTTGCACGTGCCGGGCCGTGCCGGTTTGCTCATCGCGGTTCGCGCGGGTTAGACGTGCCGTGCCGTGCCGGTTCCGGTTCACTAAAAATCAACTCGTGCCCGGCTCGTTTTTTTAATGGTCCGTGCCGATTTTTGAACCGGCCCGGTTTGGACGAGCCGGTCACGGGTTCAAAGGCGAGCCGGGGCGAGCTGACCCGCCCGTTTGGCCGGCTCTAGGTATAGTCTTTGTTAATAATTTTATAACATGTGTTATAAACCCATCATTCTAACCCATAAAATTAAACTCAGTCCAATTAACACAACCAAATAATAATGTTTTTTAACAATATCAAAAATATATAACTAGATGCATACAATATATATATATATATATATATATATATATATATATATATATATATATATATATATATATATATATATAAAGTGTTGGGTTATATGGAAACCGCCTTTTTGTTGGAGACATCAAAATCATATATGTACTGTTTACAAAATATTGTAAAATATATTCTACTACAAAATATATTTTTCTTACAGTACGTATATGGTCTCCGATATCTCCAATAAAAATACGGTCTCCATAACTTAAATTGGAGACCCTAAGACCACTCTTAGATTATATTAAAAATTAAATGAGTGAATTAAATGACACAAATTAATACTTCAATCATTTAATGTTATTTCTAAAAATGTTATGTAAGATAAGTGTTGCAGAAGGGGGGTTGAATGTAACTTGATTAATTATATCTAATTTTTGCTAACAACAAACAAGAATAACAATTAACAAGTTTTATGATGCAAACAATAAAAACAGATAAGCAAGACAATGTTTTTAAACTTCAAAAATAATTTTATTATTTTTATTTTGCCACAATTGACTGAAAATGAGTTCCAACTTCGATAGATACAATAACAATGAATTTGCTAATGTTTCTATACTTGAGAGAAAATTTAGCTCAGTTGCATAAGAGAAATTACTTGTGAAATGTGTGTATTTATACTGAAACGCATATCTCATTTACAAGTGTACTTTTTCTTGGTCTTAGAACAAAACTTGAAATAGAAACTGTGTTTTTCTCGTTCAACTTTATCTTCATTCCATTTGTAGATAAAGCAAGTCTGAGATATGCAGAAATCTTTAAACCACACTAATTATAGGGCTCGGGTTATAATTTTTTTAAAACCACAAAACTGAAACCACACCGAATATATGTTATACAATTGATAAATATTTTTTTTAATTTTAAATTAACATTAATATTATTTATATAATTAATATTACACTTAAATTATTAAGTTAGTAATATATTGTATTATTATTAACACTAATTGGGCTTTACAATGTTGTGGGCTAAAAAATGAATACTTCTTGATAATGAATAATTATTTATATAATTATCCTTTAAACGTTTATACAACTATACATGTGATCTGTAAAGAAGAGGATTTATGGTTTTCACTCTGTATCTGCCTATATAGTTATCTCCAGTCTCCTGGTCTCTTGCTCTGAACTACGAAAACTCAACAATCAAGGAATTGAAATGTCTACATTTTCTCCTCATCATTCAATTGAAAAATCACCAATACAAGTTGAAGTATTCATTGATCCTTACCAAGACTAATCTGATATATTTTTCACGTTCATAGGAGTGTATCTATGTTTCTGCTTTACGATTATATGAAAAGGAGCAAAAACCCATTTTTTTGAAAAAATCGAAGGAACCGAATGAAACCAAAGTTTCATGTTCGGTTTTGAATTAGAGACGTTTAAAATGCTGAATCGACGTCGACTATAACCCCTAGTATGTTTTTTTGTTATTATATATTTTGAATTATTTATCTTCATATGTTTGTAGGATAAAATCAAAATTTATCGCGAGATCCCTAATTAGACAATGAAATTATGTCTGCTATATATTATTTTTTATAATAAAATTATAAAGTGCTTCTGAATTGATCTTATCTTTTAAAAATTTAAAAATATTTGTTGAATAATAACTTAACCTTTAGTACTTTTGAAGTATTTATTGAAATATCTCTTCCAGTGCTTGGTTTCCACAAAGCATTGCCCTTCGTAACTGCATTAAGAGACATTTTATAGACTCCGGTGATACATTAAGAGGGGCTAGGTAGTACACAATGAGGATTCCACGTCTGACATCTAGGAAAACTCCTTTTTGTTGTGCTTGTCACTACTGCCTAATAGGATATTCCCTTACTTGTTGCATCAAAAACCAAATCACAATCTTTTGATAAAAAAGGAGCGGTTCTTGTAAAATTTATAATATGAATACCTTTACGCTTTGCAGAAATATAAGGGGCCATTTTAGGATTCCATTTCCTAATACCATGTCCAAAATGAACTCCGACCTTAATCATCTTTTCTAAATTGATGTTCCAATATCTTTTTGTCATTTCTCCCTACCTTCACCACCCCCATGTGGATAGTCTACAGGGTTCATAACTATTCTTCTTATTACAGGACGCTTCCCTAGCCAACGCTTAGATTCGGCTCTACCCAAGCTTTTCTAGTTCACCCCAACATTCCTCACCCGTCTGACCGTTGCTGAGCAATTTTTGGATATCAAACAGACCTCCCTAGAAGGTAATTTTAGTGTGATCGATTTCCCCTCTTTTGCAATAAGTTTCACTACAGCACCGCTGCTCTAGCTAATTGTCCACCCCTTGCACGTGTGATATCTATGTTATGTATGGCCGTGCCTAAAGACATATCGGTTGAAGTAGATTTTTCTTTTTGATCAATCAAAATCCCTTCCCAAACTGTACAAGCTTCTTCCAAAGCATACAACTTTCTAGATGTAGATGATATCTATACGGATGGATCTTATATATCCTACAATGAAGTACCACATGGGTGGATATCCAAATCTGCCGAATAACTCATGTTATGATCTTCTACATCCTAGGTCTTCCTATTCCGTCATCTAACTTATGATCTTCATGTAGCATTCAGATCGAATGAATCTATGAAATTACGTTGATACTTCCACATATTATGGGTAATGTAGGAGACATCTCTATTTTCCAAACTATTTATACTAGTTTTGCAAGGGATAAAAAATTCCGTTTAAACTATTATTGGTTTTAAAACTGAAGCACATCATTTAAAACTGAAACCGCACTTATTATAAATCGAACCGCACCTATATTATTTGGAACGATTTTGGTTTTGAATTATAAAAACCGCATCTTTATGATTACATTTTTGGTTTTCATGTGAAAACTGCACCCAACCACATCATGTTCATCCCTATTATAAACCATGTATCTGGTTATTGCTAATTCTTGTTTAAAAATGCATTACTATAGGAATGTAAATTAAATTGTATTAGGAATCTAATTTTTTATCTAAGTATATTATTCTTTTCGTTTTAAAATATATGTCGTATTATTTTTTGACACGTATTTTAAAATATTCTGATCGTATAATTAAAATTATTGTTCTTAATTTATTTTTGAAAACAATTTTTTAAATTTTTAATTACAAAATCGAGACACTTTAAAATGTGTGTTAAAAAAAATAAAATTATAAATATTTTAAAACTGAAGGTGCACTGATTAAAAAAAGAAAAAGGAGTGGTACAAAGTCCAGGATAGGCTCAAATTTACAAGTAAAGTTTTGAAGCCCAAATTATCACAAAATAAACAAACCCCAACTCAAACATATGATCCCATAAATAGTAGCCCTAACCTTCTTATCACAAAAGCCCAACCCCAAATGTAAGAATATAATTAAAGAATTTTACATTTATATCTATCAACTCAAAATATATGTATTGATGTTATTGTAATTGCCTCTCTTATCTACTCACAGTCTCACACTAGACTCAATTTCTAGATAGAGAAACACAACAATAAATGGCAATGTCTTTAGGGGTTTTCACCACTTTACTCGCCGGAACAGCGCCGGCCGCCGTTAAGTCATCTTATTTTCCGGTACCCAAGAAAGCAGTCTTTGCTATAAACCCATCTGGTGCTAATTTGCGCAGGCTAACTTGCGCTGCTTCTGCTACTCCTAACCCAACAACAGAGACGAAGAAGGTTAGAGAGCCCAGAGGTATTACAAAACCCCGGCCAGTTTCGCCGGAAATGCAAGCTATTGTCGGCGTGCCGGAGATTCCCAGGACTCAGGCACTTAAGTTGATTTGGGCTTACATTAAAGAACATAACCTGCAGGTATATATATATATATTAATATACATGTTGATATGTGTTTGTTAATGTTGTTTTGTTTGTAGTGTTGTGTGTTTGTCTTGTTTTAAGTTGGACTTGTGGCTTGAAATGTGGGTTTTGTTTATTCCGTTGGCTTATTGTAAAGTGTGTAATAAGATATATCTGTGGGTTTGAATTTCGGGTTGTGTTCCGTGTTGGTGTTTGTAAGCATGTTAATTTTGTGTTGTCGTAACACTTGGTGAATTTTTATTAAAATGAATATGCAGGCATAAAGGAATGAAATTGTAACAATCAAATTATTTAGGGACATTTTCAGGTCATTATCGAGTTTTGTTTTTGTAAATTGTGTTGATAATCGAGTTGTGTTAGAAGTTGCCACCCCTATCTACCGATACCACATTAAACTGGTTTCTTTATATGTATGTGTAGTCTTATGAATTTACTGGAGTGTATATATCTCTGTCATGTCTTTATGTTAATTGGTTTGAATCTTACTTGTGTAACACTCACATTTTCTTTGATTAATTTAGGTGTGACATATTGGAGATGTTTCTGTTTTTTTTTAAAAAAATTTAAAGTTTAAAATGGTTTTTAGATGTTACCTTTTTATGGCTATATTTATGCTTTTGGTTGGTAAAATATGTGATTTAATGTATGTGATGTGTTTAGTCAAATGTTATAATAGGTATAGCAAAGTGTGACTGGTCTAAATTTCAGTACTTGTTATACTTAACATGTCTGTTTCATCTAGTGCTACATGTAATGAATTTGATAAAGTTATCTTGTATTTGGTCATGAGGTATTAATAGTCATGATAGGGAGATAGAAGATCACAGAAATGAACTGAGCTTCGATCCTGATCCCGCATCTTGGTAGTAAGAAAAGAATGTTAGCAAGATAAATAGAAGCTCAAATAGAGTTATTTCTTTTAGATTATTTTCAAAATAGATATTTCACGAGGGAAGTTTGAAATCGACTTTGTAAATTGAGCGGCCTTGATTACTATTTTGTGTTGGGTAGCTAACTTTGCAACAATAGTAATAAGTATAGTTGTACTCCTACTTAACATGCCATTAACTGATGCTGAACACTTTTTCTTAGTTTGATACTATGTATGTGCATTGCACGCATTGTTGTTCCATGTAATTGTTGGTAATTTATGAATTGACTTTATATTGTACATTTGTACCTAAAGTAAGGATAAATATACCTACATCCACGATGTAGGATCATCTGGCTCATGGGAGACAACCAGGTATTTGTCCTGTTGGAGAAACAAGGTCTCTATGTATGTGGCTTGCTGGCTTCATAAATTTTCGTTTTGGTGTTTGCTTTTTAGTTTTCAAGATAAGACTGTAGATTATAGTTTGTCAAACAAATGACATCCATGTTTCTTGATGCTGATGGTTCAAATGTGTGACGACCATATGTAGGGGATGGTTTTTTTCCCCATTTGTATTGGAACTAGCCCATTTCCAGCACTATTACCTGGAGCACGTGCTCGAAGGATAATCTAACAGAATATAATCTCTTGCAATAGAGAACATGATAACGTGCTTTTGTAGTTGGTTGTACCTGGAACCAATGCCATGAAATGTTTACATGTCATTTCTGGTTGATTTTTTTTTTGGGAAACAATAATAAAACCCTTGTTCTTACGTCTTAACAGGACCCTGAAGACAAGAAGGTAATCATCTGTGATGAGAAGCTGAAGAAAATCTTCAAAGGGAATGATCGGGTTGGATTCCTCCAGGTTGCAGGGTTAATCAGTCCTCATTTTCTTTAGGTGGCAGTGGCAAGGTCTAAGAAGCTTTTTCTTACCTAGTATATGACCAGATGGCGGTCTAGCACTGTTAAAAATATATATTCAGAAACAATGGTGCTGCTTTCAGTAACTTTTGTAGTCGTTAGTAACACACCCATGGAGCTGTCCAGGCAGGATTCAGCTCAATTTTGATTTACCATAGAGTAGTGTTTATCTTATGGATGTTATCGAAGTAATATGTTGGTTGTGTTCTGTAGTCACTTGAAATGTTAAACTTCTTCACCTGTTTATCTTATCATTATCATTTCCAAAAATATCTTGGTATGATTTATTTGTATTTGAATTATTGCGTAGATGTACTGGATGGGAAGACGAGAAGTTACATATTCTCGTTGAATTACAAAACCTATCCTCGAAAAGTTTCACTAGAAAACCTTTGATAATTGCAGTTCTCCTCATAACCTTCTAAAAAACATCGTTTTTTTACCTTCCGAAGCTAAACAAATTGAAGAAAATGTTTCCTTAAAACAAAAGTTGACAGTTTAATACTGGTTTTGGGGTTTGGTTTTCACAAAGTTTGGCACAAACTCACACACAAGTACACAACCTCTAATCTCTAATCTAACTTCATTTGCACAGACACCAAACATTTGTCTGAAGTTTCAATAGCTTATAAATCAGAAAAATACATATCTTCCCACCCATTTGGATAACATGATATTTCCTATTATAAATTTTCCACTAAAGACCCTGTTTGACATAACAATATAACATTAACCATACACAAAACTAAAAGAAACCCAAGCTCAAAAAAATCTTGAAAATGGCAGATAAACTCTCAGTACCTCTTGTTATCCCAAACCCACCTCCAACAAAGCCTTTCTTTCAAGAACACCACCACAATCACCACCATCTGACCACCACTCCTCCTTCACTAACCCCTCTTTTTCAAGATTATCTTCATAACCAAAACCCCACAAATACTACCTTTACACAAACCCTTAAACCCAAAACCCCAAATATTAATCCATCTTCAATTTCAAGAACCAAAAGGCGCCTTGGGAAACACAATGACCCACATAAGGGCAAGCCATGGACTAATCACCATCTGTCTCCTTTAGGTGAGCAAACCCTTCAAGCTCTAATACACCCTGATTTTGATTCTGCTCATTTTGATGAAATTTTGTGTAATTTATTTAGTTTAGTTGAGGAACAACCATGTTTATCTGTAAAGTCTCTGTCTTTTGATGTTTTGGGTGTAATTAAGGGTTTAGGGTATCATAAGAAATGTAATTTGGCTTTAAGGGTGTTTGAATGGGTTCGAAATCGTGATGATTTGGAGATTTTGTTGAATGGGTCTGTTGTTGCTGTGATTATAAGTATGCTTGGTAGGAATGGCCAGGTTTCGACTGCGTCTACTTTGTTTCATAAGCTTTATAAAGATGGTTTTGTTGGTATTGATGTATATGTGTATACTTCTTTGATAACTGCTTGTGCTAGTAATAGGAGGCATCGAGAAGCTATATTGGTTTTCAAGAAAATGGAGGAAGAGGGTTGTAAACCTACCTTGATTACTTATAATGTAATATTGAATGTGTATGGAAAAATGGGTATGCCTTGGAGTAAGATTACCTCGGTGTTTGATGGTATGAAGTGTTCCGGAGTTGCTCCAGATGCTTATACTTATAATACTCTCATAAGTTCTTGTAAACGTGGGTCTTTGCATGAGGAAGCTAAACGGATATTTGAGGAGATGAAAGCAGCAGGGTTTACTCTGGATAAGGTTACTTTTAATACGCTACTGGATGTGTATGGGAAGTCTGGGAGACCTAAGGAAGCTATGGAGGTTCTGAAGGAGATGGAGTTGCATGGGTTATCGCCTAGTGTTGTTACTTACAATTCGTTGATTTCAGCTTATGCTAGGGATGGTATGTTGGATGAAGCAATGGAGTTCAAAAATCAAATGGTGTACAAGGGGATGAAGCCTGACGTGTTCACTTATACTACTCTATTGTCGGGCTTTGAAAAGGCCGGCAAGGACGAGGCTGCCATGAGGGTTTACGAAGAGATGAATAGTGTAAGCTGTAATCCAAATATCTGTACTTATAATTCCCTGATTAAGATGCACGGTAACAGGGGGAATTTTAATGAAATGATGAAGGTTTTTGAAGAGATCCAGGTTTCTGGTTGTTCTCCGGATATTGTCACTTGGAATACACTTCTGGCAGTGTTCGGGCAGAGTGGTATGGATACAGAAGTGTCTGGTGTATTTAGAGAAATGAAGAGATCAGGTTTTGTTGCTGAGAGGGATACTTTCAACACCTTAATTAGCGCATATAGCAGGTGTGGAGCTTTTGACCAATCCATGATGGTTTATAAGAGGATGTTGGAAGCAGAAGTTACTCCCGATCTTTCCACCTATAATACGTATTTAGCAGCATTGGCTCGTGGAGGGATTTGGGAAGATTCTGAGACAGTAATCTCTGAAATGAAGGATAGACAGTGTAAGCCCAATGAGCAAACATATAGTTCGTTACTGCATGCATATGCTAATGCGAAACAAATTGAGCGGGTGCGTGCTCTTGCAGATGAGATATATTCTGGTAAGATTGAGCCACATGTTATGCTTCTAAAGTCCCTTATCTTAGTTAGCAGCAAATGTGATCTCTTAATGGAAACTGAAAGGGCCTTTTTGGAGTTCAGAAGGAAAGGTTTTTCTCCTGATATAACTATTCTAAATGCCATGGTTTCTATATATGGCCGACGACAGATTGTTAAGAAAGCAAATAAGATCATCAACTTCATGTTAGAGAGTGGGGTCACTCCTAGTTTGACAACATACAATAGTTTGATGTACATGTACAGTCGATCATCAAATTATGAGAAATCTGAAGAATTACTGAGAGATCTCTTAGGGAAAGGAATCAAGCCTGATGTTATTTCATACAACACAGTAATTTATGCTTACTGCAGGCATGGTAGATTAAAGGATGCATCACGTGTCCTTACAGAGATGAAGAGATCCGGAGTTGCTCCAGATGCAATCACATACAATACATTTGTGGCCAGTTACGCAGCTGATGCAATGTTTGTGGAAGCTGTTGATGTGGTTCAATACATGATCAAGCAAGGCTGTAAACCAAATGAGAGCACGTACAATGCCATCGTGGATTGGTATTGTAAGCTCAACCGTCGCGATGAGGCAATTAAATTTATTAACAATCTTCGCCAGCTTGATCCCCACGTTCCAAAAGGCGAAGAGAGTAGATTATCAGAACGTGTTTCAAAGGTAGACCGGATAAGGAGGAGAAAGAATTCCGAACATATTATTGAACATTTACCATAGTGTCAGATAGGAAATTTGCAATTTGGTTCAAATCACCTGAAACTCGTTAGCACTTGTGCCTGCATTAGTTGTATGCTGATTAGAAGATAACCTATGATGTAATGATTTTGTGTACCACTGTAACTTTGACCTTAAATATACTAAAGCATATGATAGATTGTGTATATGAGGATTTTGAGCTATATGTCAAGTTAAGGGTGTACAGTTTGTTTCATAAGGTTTGCCATGAGAATCTAGTGTACACGAACTTGTTACTCTTTATGTTTATTAATCAACAAGCTATTAATTGCTGGCTAAACAGGGCTGGAGATTGCTCAGAGAAGCTATGGTTTCTGCTGTAATGAAGGCGAAATATTATCCTAATTCGAGTTTGTTAGATGCTAAAGTGGGATCAAATCCAAGCTATGTTTGGAGGAGTATCGTGTCGTCTATGGAGGTGGTTAAGGCAGGGGCAAGAAGAAAAATTGGAGATGGTACGCGTGTGGGGGGGGGGGGGAACCGTGGTTGCCAGACAAGACCGATGGGTATGTAATGACCCCAATGCCAGTGCAACTACAGGAGAGTACAGTGCATAGTCTAATGAAGATGGACGAACGTAGATGGGAGTTGGATATAATTCATGACATTTTTCAAGATAGAGATACTGAGCTTATTAAGCAGATTCCGTTGTCAATAAATGAGGCTGCAGATTCATGGTATTGGATATTAGATGAAAAAGGGGATTTTACAGTTAAAAGTGGATATCGATGGCTGCAAGGGGAAGTTGATACTGCAGATAAGAGGTACTGGTCTAAGTTGTGGTCTCTAAAATTACCATGTAAGGTTGTTAATTTCCTGTGGCGAGTGTGTAAGTCCTGTCTTCCTACAGCCTATGCATTGGTAATGAAACATGTCGATATAAACATCTTGTGTCCCTGGTGTCATGCTGAGTCTGAAACGGATACTCATGTATTGTTTTCGTGTGACTTTGCGAAAACGGTATGGCATATGGCAGGGTTGAGCTCGATGGTGCAACACTCAACTCAGGAGTCAGCTGCTATGGTCATAAGAAGGGTGTTCGATAGTTGCTCACGGGAACAATGTGTGCAAATGGGAATGATCAGTTGGGGGCTGTGGAACAGAAGGAACAAATTGGGATAGGGCAAATGGATCTGCATTTGGTGTATTGGCAGCATCTAGCAACTTGTTGAAAGAGTGGACAGAAGCTCAAGTAAGGGGTGCAAGAGGTCGACAAGAAGGTGGAATAAGAAAATGGGAGAAACCGAATGAGGGATGGATCAAAGTCAATGTGGATGCAGCAGTGTTTCGAGATAGCATTAGGTGTGGTGCGGTTATAAGAGATGCACAAGGTGTGTTTATGGGGGGTTTTTGTAAGAAAGTGGAAGGCGCATGGAGACCAAGAGAAGCAGAAGCCATTGCTCTAAAAGAAGCACTATCTTGGATTGTTGAATTAGGGTATGGAAATTGTGTATTTGAGACTGATTCAAAAGAATTAATGCAGGCATGTAAGAAAGCTCCGGGTGAGTCTCGTTTTGGAACCATAGTTGGTGATTGTGTCCATTTATTAAAGCACATAAATCAAGTGCTAGTTCAGTTTGCGTTTAGGTCTGCGAATAGTGTGGCACATGAATTAGCTAGAGCTTCACATTCTATGTCAGATAAAGAAGAGTGGTATGTCACTCCTCCTAATTTTCTTTCTCATGTACTAGAATTTGATATGATTAATTGAATGCAAGTACGATTTTATTCAAAAAAAAAATAATCAACAAGCTATTAATTGCTGGTTAATATAAAAATATAAATATTGCTAGAGATCCCAAAAAAATGAAAAATGGGCCAAATTGTCACAAATTCTAACCAAATGGCCAGTCACAAAATAACGAGCTTTTAAATCTCGTTTCTAGCTTACTGCTAATTCACCTTTTTACCTTTTTTTTTTTAATAACAGTGCCTCATTCAATCTCTCTCCCCCTCCCTCTCTCTCTATTCAATCTCTAGAGAGAAATAGTGCAGAAGATACTCTGATTCATTTTCAAATTCACACACCTATGACCTATACATACATATACACACATATAATTGCAGGCTGCAGCATCGTGGTGTATATAAAGATTACAGAAACCCTAAATACTGAATCGCGGTGGCGGTGACGTTACTGCAGACACGGAATTTTAAAATGCGTTTTCTCTTTTGGAAACAACAGCAACGATTCTTAAAGATGCGTTAATGGGGACACGCAAGTTTAACTTGCGTCTATGTGTTTTCCTTTAAAAAATAATTGCAGAAGAAATTATTCGGGAAGCAGGATCATCAACTTACGTTTTCAGAAATGCCACTTCATGATGCGTTTTTTTTGTGATACAAACGTTCATTTTCATGATATTTAGGGCATTTTTTGTTCGGGCCAAAATGCCAAAATAATTCTCAATTTATGAGATGTCAACATGCGCCCCACCAATAAAAATATGTCATGCATAATTTGAGAATACTTTTGGGATCCAATTTAGAACTTCTAGCATTACTCTAAAAATATATTAGAATCTCATTTTCATTTCCATTATCAGTTTAAATTCCATAATCTGAACGGTTTCTAAATCATCACTATTTTAAAAAAATCTAAAATTTAGATATTTTAGAAAAAAGAATACATACTGATATGCCAAATTTCAATTATTCATTCAACACAACTAAAAATCAATCTGATAACACAAAAATAATTTTGTAGCCGATATGATAAGAATACAAGACAGAGAAGCATACAATCGAATTCAATAACAATGATGGGAATAGAAAAGAAGCTTTTTCTTTTGCATGTTTTTTGTCGTGCCGTGATAGTTTTTTTCTGCCGTCCTTTCGGGCAATATACATACATACGTATTCATACGTGTATAGACTACAAACGCAAGTTTATCTGCATGCCAAGCTGGAGGATAGTGAAGAGAAATGTTCTTTAACTACCCACCAGTGATATATGCAACCTAGAAACAATTACAATTAGGTCCCGGTACGATTGTCGGAAACTATTTATCCGTGAATTTTTATAATATATAGTATTAAAATTAGGTTTTTGATGTAAATATATCATCACCTTATCCGCGGTTCTGGGCTAACTGCTAAGTTTTTTTATCCGCTATAAAAAGGTGAGAATAGATGGTTCTTAACAATGACTGCCCTACAATTAAATCTCGATGAGTCTCGATAAATGAACACGGATCTCAAAATTATATTCATTAATCGAGATCAAAAATACGTGTCTACTATATTGGAACATTGGAACTGAAAAAATATATTTATTTATCAAATATTCATTTATGTAGCTACTCTCTTCCTGTCTCTTTAAAAAGCCCATGTATGTTAATAAAAAAAAGTTAAATTAATTTTGTGACAAATATTAAAAAATTTAATGAGGTTTAATGTTAAATTTTACTATTTTAGTGATATGAGGTTCAATGTAATTAATGAGTATGTTTAAATAAATTATGTAAATAATAAAAATTTGAAGAATAATAAAACCATATTATACGATATTAGGTTGTAAATACGATTGTAATTATAATTGATAATTTATATATAATATAATATTAAAAAAATAGATTAATAAAAAATCAGATTAACCAAATTAACTAAAAGAGTTGGCTATTATATCTTAATATAAGTGCATCTATTGTATTTATACAAATTTTAAATTATTTAATTTCTCAATATGAGATATTGAATATGTTAATAATATATTTAAAATTTTAATTTGATTAAATTTTGAACACATGTAGGTTTCATATTCTAAATTATTTAGTTATAATTATTTAACTATACTACAAAAAATTTATAGAAATAAATAAATTTATACTAGTGTGTGTGCGAGCGGGTAGTAAGAAGGTTTTACGGTACCACCGGCCTTGAATTATATCATTGCTGCCCTTGCCTTATTTATTATCTCCATATATACATACAATCCATTGTGTATGTATAATTGATCTCGCATCACATCTTCATCTTTAACAAACATAACAAAATGAGTTGGTGGTGGTCTGGCGCAATCGGTGCTGCTAGGGTAACATCTAATTCATCTGTATCTATTGTTACTGCTAATTTCATCTTCTAATTGTATGTATTGATCGAATTGTGTATCTATATTTATTCATAATTTCAATTTCTGCAGAAAAAGCTTGAAGAAACTGAAGTAACGCCGAAATACGAGAGCGTAGCTCTGGTAATCGGCGTTACTGGCATCGTCGGCAACAGTCTCGCCGAGATCCTCCCTCTCTCCGACACTCCAGGCGGTCCTTGGAAGGTCTACGGCGTTGCTCGACGCCCTAGACCTTCCTGGAACGCTGATCACCCTATTGAATATATTCAATGCGATATCTCCAACACGGATGATACTCTGTCTAAGCTCAGTAATTTAACTGATGTTACTCATATTTTTTATGTGACTTGGTCTAATAGGCCTAGTGAAGCGGAGAATTGTGAAATTAATGGAACTATGTTTCGGAATGTTTTGAATGCTGTGATTCCTAATGCGGTTAATTTGAAACACGTGTGTTTACAGACGGGGAGGAAACATTATTTAGGTCCGTTTGAGTTGTATGGGAAAGTGGCTCATGATCCTCCGTATAATGAGGATCTTCCGAGGTTGAGTGTTGAGAATTTTTATTATACGTTGGAGGATATTTTGTTTGAGGAGGTGGAGAAGAAAGAGGGACTGACTTGGTCGGTTCATAGGCCGGGGAATATATTTGGGTTTTCGCCTTATAGTATGATGAATTTGATTGGTACGTTGTGTGTTTACGCGACGATTTGTAAGCATGAGGGTGTGCCAATGAGGTTTCCGGGGGTTAAGGGTGCTTGGGAGGGGTATTCGGATGCCTCGGATGCTGATTTGATTGCTGAGCATCAGATTTGGGCGTCTGTGGATCCGTATGCTAAGGATGAGGCGTTTAATTGTAGTAATGGTGATGTGTTTAAGTGGAAGCATTTGTGGAAGGTGTTTGGGGAACAGTTTGAGGTGGAATGTGGAGACTTTGAGGGTGGGGAGGGGTTGTGTTTGGTTGAGTTGATGAAGGATAAAGGTCCGGTGTGGGATGAGATTGTGAAGGTTAATGGGCTGGCTCCTACGAAGCTGGAAGATGTAGCGATATGGTGGTTTGTTGATATGGTACTTGGGATTGAGTGTCCGTTGGATACGATGAATAAGAGCAAGGAGCATGGGTTTTTGGGTTTCAGGAACTCAAAGTCATCGCTGATCACTTGGATTGATAGGATGAAAGGTTACAAAATTGTTCCGTAGATTATGTTCAATTGGTTCAGTGGATACCTCAGTTGGTGGTGTTTTCAGAATGTCTATGTTCTTGAATGTAGAAAATAGTAATAAAAGGAAGGATTGCTTCCCAACCTTGTTGTACACTGTTGTAGTTGTTTTTCGAACCGGTATTTGCGAATTTCTTCTTGTGTTTGTTTATATACTGCATTCCTTGTATTTTTGAAGTTTACAACAATCTAGAAGGCATTGATGAGCTTTTCCAGATTGTATTGATTTACTTCCAGTCAGATTATCTTCCTTTTGTTTTTCAACTTGTTGCTTCATCTTATTTCATTTTTTCATCATTTTGATACATCTTATTTTCGAACTGCGGAATTTGTTGACTGAAGAAACAATATTATTGTTTTCCCGGAATATGCTTAGACAGACTGTGAGCATCTAATGTAGCAAATCACTGTCGTTCATCTTGTAAAATTAGACATATGCTCCACAAACATGTAAAATTAAATTTTGGACAGCTTAGGATTAGCATCAAAATCATTTATCTCGAACCTCCATGAATTCATTACAATGCCAATCTTCCAATTTTGTGAAATGATTGTCTAGGCTCTCCTCTGTTGATATACAAATTATTTTCGAAATTATTCATAAAAATTCTCAGTTCTTGATGGCCAAGACTGGAAGCCCCAGGATGGAGTGAAACGTAAATCCACAGTTTCTTTAGTATGCATTAGAAGATTATGCTTTTTTTGGTTTCTTCTCAAAAGAACACGTACTAATAAAATTAATTGGCTGCTTATATTAAGACTATATATCTTTGTCTTCTCAATTTGAGAGTTAAATTGAACAGCTCTATAGTCAGGAGAATTACCAGTAATACACAAGTTCATGAATTAAACTCTCAAGCCAAGCCAAACACAAACCACTTGGTCAAGAGATAAGATCATAAATTCATGAGTTGAAAACTCAAACAAGTGAAACAATTTCATTTGCATTCTTTGTAGCAGCTGGCGAAGTCACTACCGATTGTTGATTTTCTCTGAAAGTGAATATGACACCTCTAGGCTTGTCCAAGTCATTAGCAGCAGAAGTATTTTAGATAGCCTCAACAGAGCTGTCATCTTCCATCTGTTCCCCACTTTCCTCAATTCCATCTTCGATGCAATGATCTTCGGGATCAACTTCTCCATCTGGCCAGTGTGGGTTGGCTCCTGCGAAGCTGGAAGATGTAGCAATCTGGTGGTTTGTTGATCTGGTACTTAGGACTGACTGTCCTTTGGATACAATGAACAAGAGCAAGGTGCATGGGTTTTATTCTATTTAAACATCATTATGATATATCTTTTCTTAGAATTGCAGAGTTTGTTATTAGAGGAAACCAGATTATTCGTTTTTCGGGAATATGTAGCTTAGACAGAATGTGAGCGTCTGATGTAGCAAAGCACTGTCCTCGTCTTCTAAAATTAGACATATGCTCCAGACTTGTAGAATTAAATTTTAGACAGCTTAGTACTAGCACCAAATGTGACAAAAGAATGGTTGCTCGTTGAATACTAATTGTAGAATTGTAGCCAGAAGAACATTATATCCGATAATTTATCACAGCAATAGGGCACAACCATATGAAAGCAACACATAAGAAGTAGCTAAGCTAATTTGAGTTAAACATCAACCAATAAGTTAATAAGAGCAATGGAAAGAGCCAGTATGAGTTCTCTGGCATGTTGGCCTTTACCTTTGTTATGCCAACACAAGTCCTAAACATTCTTTTTGACATAACCTAATCTACTGTTGAGTCCTGCTTTACAATTCTTTAAGAGAGTAACTTGTTCATCATTATTCTTGCCACTGCAGTGCTAGACCATGAACATGAGATGTTTGAACTTTGAGTGTTCGAAAACAAAATCAGTCATTCAGAATCATCGCCATAAAATCAATTACAATGCGAGTGTTCAATTTTTTAAAATTTATTCATAATATTTCTTCTCTCAGTTCACATTGGCTAAGCTGGTAGTCCGAGAAAGAAGTGAACTTAAGCCTCACAGTTTCTTTAGTATGAGAGAGATATACTTACCAGTTACCACAGTCGTTTAGAATAGACATGAGCAGGCGTGCAACTATGTTAGAATTAGAATCAAATGTAACAACAGCACAGTAACTAAACAAAATATTAATTGTATTCTGAAGAATAATGTTTTGCAGCATAAAACAGCGAGGCACCAACATAAGAATTAACTGACGGCCTCAAGTTCCATAGTTTATCAAAAATCTGATACCGGCTGCAAAGGAGGCTAAGAAAGGCCAAGTTTTCTGGGGATATTGCATCATACGTTGAATAACTTGCTGCTCTCATTAGCTCCCCTCCAAGGCTGTTGCAACATTGTAAGATTAATTTGGAACTATATACAACTAATCATGTTCTTTATTAGCTTGAACAGTTTTCTTTACCAATTATTGCTTCTGCAACTATAGAAGTATAATTTCGCTTGTAACAGCTAAAGCTGCTGCTAATTATTAACAGCTTTAAGTAACAAGAATATATATAATTTCGCTTGTAATATATTCATTAGGCCATAGGTTTGAACCCTCAAAGTGGCTTAATATACAAAAGTTAACATTGACAGACCACTTCAGTTGTGATTTCAATAGAAAGTAGTTCCTCACATCGTTTTTACATAACTGATCTCAGAGGTTTGAAAGCAAAACTGCTAGCTTCTCATCTGAAACCTTTACATCAACACATAGTCCCGTCGAAGAAGCTAATCTTGCTGCTATCTGATGTTTACACTGCATAAGAAGCAAAACAAGTATTCCAAATGAGCAGGAAACACAGTATCGCAAGAATCTAATTATAGAATTGCAAACAGAAAAGTAATGAAAACGAAAGTCACTAGTACATACGAATAGCTGTCTCCCATTCTTTACAATGTCGTAGAAGAAGGAATGACAACTGCAATAGTGTTCGGGAAAGCAAAAATACTCTTCCTTCCTTTTAGATTCCCCCATAACCTGCACCGAATCAACAATAACCACGGATTATTCTCCTGAAAGAAAATAACTACCTTCTATAGCTATTGGTGGATGACAGTCAAATACATAACATATATTCAAATATCAGTAAATATTCAATATATATTATCAAACATAATCTGATACCATATCAAATTTCACATAATTAACCAATATTCAGCAACCCTATATAGGACTGGATTCATATTAACTTAGAATTTCAACAAATGGGATGAAAATGTCTAACATTAACCAAAAGTCCAAATCCCAACCCAAGTACAACACAACTCAATTAACGCAAATATGATTCGAGATGACTCGTTCATTAAAATGATATATCTCTAAGAACATACATTTCATCAAAATTCATTAAGTTTTAAAACGACATGAAATTGACACATACACGACCCAAAACCCGAAATTACCACCCCCGAATAAGTTGAATAACATCTTGATCTCATAAAACAGAAGCAACTCAAGCACATACAACTCTATTGGTCATTATCTATTAAATTTTTTTATAAAAAACAGATAATTTAAACGGGGTTTAAAAAAATTCAACAAACCTGAAAAATAGTACGGCCAGATAGCTCACCAAAAATCTTCTTGACCCCTTTTTGGTCCACTATTCTAGTAGCACTCTCCATGTTCTTCTTACCAAACAAAAAATTCAATCTGCTTGCAAAAATTACAACACAAATGACCCAAATCAGACTCTTTATTTCGGTACAGAAAAATCAAATTAAAATTAATGGGTATGTAAATATATATACTTACATTTCAAACTGCTCATCATTCACTGCTTATTTCAAGTTCATACAGTAGACATTAGATATACGCAAAAAATTATTAAAAATAAGAAACCAGTATGAATAGTAAAGTAAATGGACCTGAGCGAGTTGACTCAATGTCCTTCCATGTAGATTCTGCAACTAAATTAGTTGTAGTCATCGTTACATTTGAGTCAAAGTAAACCGAGTTGAAATCACAGTCTCTGCTTTAAAAAGAGTTAGACAACCAACTTTCACATTTAAAAAAAAAATTAACTGTTGAATTTTTTGTAACGGTAGATAATTATTTAAAAATTAAATTATAGTTAAAAATGACTGAATGTAGAATTCATATATATTATTGAAAATTATAATTTCACTTTAGCTATTATTTATTACTAGCTTTTATCCCGTGCGATGCACGGATGAATTTTTTTAATTTTTTAATATTTTTATTTTAATATTTTATAATGATTTGAATTTATTTGTATTTGTATAATAATAATTTAAATTTTATTTAATATTATATGTATATATTTTTATATAATTTATTTGTATTTATATTTTAATATGATAATTTTTGTTTATTTTGTATAGAGATGTATTTTACTTAGGAGATTAATGTGAGATATTTTAGTTAGAAGATTAATATGAGATTGTTTTTTAGTTAGAAGATTAATATTTTAAAATTAGGCCCAACAATTAATCAACTATCCAGCCCAAATATTGACCGACTACCAAACTTTCAATGTTATCATAAATTTCAATGATATATTAAATTAAAATTATAGGATAAATTTTAATGATATATTAAATAAAAATTATAGGATAAGTAGGATTTGTAAAATAAAAATATATAATATAATTTAAATATAATATAATATTATTCTATCTCTGATGATGAGTTGTATAAAAAGAGGACTGCTGGTGTTAGAGTTGTATGTACGACTATATTCTTTTAAAATTATATTTTATTAAAATTCAACGGTTAAGATTGTTTCTATGGTTCACTTAAAATTGGACGATCAAGATCTTTTCTATGGTTCACCCGACCAAAACTTTTAATCTTTCGGCTTTAATAATATAGTATAGATTGTATTTTATAAATAAGTATTATTTATATTTATCGTATAAATAAATAAAATCAATATACGTTATTAAAATTATAAAATATTTATATTTAAAATATATGAATAGACTATCTTGCTTAACAAATTAAATTTAAAATATTTTTAAAAGAAAAATATGTTCCTAAAATCAATTTTAAAAATTTGCTTTAAAATTATAAATATTTTGAGTATAAAAGGTGAATATATTTTTTCTCGGTTAACAAAATTAAGCTATCGAGATATAATTAATATCAAGAGCATCTAATAGTAACCAATCATGCATGTTATCACAAAATGATGGCATCCCTTTTCCATTGTTTAACAAAAGGATGACAAGATCCGGCTAATATGCAGAAATTTGAGACTCCAGTTTAATTTAGCCTGCTCAAAACAGTAGTTGAAAGGTGCTGAATTCATGCAACATATCTATATACAATCATCTATATCTCTATTATCCACTATCACCATCAATCTTTTATCGAGCCTTGTCCAAGGTAAATCTTAGAATATAAGGCCGTCAACAACACCACCAGTTTTATGGGAGAAAATATCTACCGGAGGAGTAATGCTGCCACCGTTAGCATGTTTATACTTGTGATTAGGAGAACCGGCAGTTGGGTCAAGATAAACGACAATTACAGTGATATCATCATGGTACTTGCGCCTATTTCCCTTTGGTTTATTCTTTATCTCACTGTATTTCATGTCCGATTTCTTTGCAGCTTCTTGGATTGCTGTTGTAACTAATCTCTTTGCTATTCCCTACACGTATCCAAAGATAAGGTGTTAGGAAAAACATGAATCACACTATAGGTTCCAAATTACTTGCGAGTTTTGTTAAAGATGATGCAAGAGTCACCAATCCTGAAACCATGATAGGTTCAGAGTAACAAGTACTCGATATAATTAGGTTGTAATTAAAAGGTGATTTACTACAGTAGCCAATTTGTCAAAAAACTGCAGTACGAGTATTGTTTACATGCAAAAGTTAGGAAAATTAATAAAACTCACAGCTCTTGGGTTTTTAACCACAATATCTACTACTGCTTCGTCACTCAAATGTTCCCAAAGGCCATCAGACGCAAATATTAAGAACAAGTCATGTGGTTTAAGCTTTCTAGAAATGATTGCAGGCTCTGCAGACAATACAGCTCGTTTCAAGGGAACAGGGATTCCAAATTGCTGAAATATAGGATCTCTGTTGTTCTCGGGTTTCTTAAGATATACATCACCGATAGATCTCGATACCTGAAAAAGGAAGACATTCTAAATGACATATCCAAATAATATATGCTGTGTGTAAAGTTTAATAAAGGAGGAAAATTGATATATTCTTTGAAGATAAGAGGAAGATTGCCAGCCAGCAAAAAGCATATATTTTGTTTATTATTATAATGAAAAAACAACTGAATTACCTTTCTACACTGTAATGAAGGCAACAGATGATTGTACAACAATATACACTGGAATCACATATCATAATAGCTTTCTTAGATCTTCAGGTATGTTCAGCAAGGGCCAGTGGGGGGGGCAAATCAGCAATTGACCCCACTAAACTTGAAAATATATAATATAAAAAATAAATTAAAATAAAATTTATACTTGCAATGTACAATCTGACCCCAGTTAATTTAAAATTTTGGACCCAATATTTTATTTTAATAAGTGTTTTGAATTTTTGACCCCACTAACACCACATACATGATTACTTGCAATGGTCGCATGATACCTGAACTATAGGCAACATGTGGTTTTCATAATAGTAGGGAATGCACAACTTCCATTAGAAAATGACTTAACTGCTTTAGAAATTTCTTCTAATAACCCTAAAGGGTAAAGATAAAGGAAAAAGTTATAAACGGAACAAGACGCCACTGAGAAAAGATTTAAGCAACTACCTGGAATTTATGTTTAATGCAAAATAGATTCCATTCAATCAACAACGGCGGAGAAAATATGAAAGTAAAGCTAAAAAGCATGAACAAGTTGGAAATGGAGAATAAAGTGCTTGTAACTATTACTGAATTAATAAAAGTGATCAATAAATCAGATGTTGACCTCCTCGTAAATATACATGTAAGAAACAGATATTTGCAGCATGTTATCCGTAATGTAAAATGCATATTGGTATTATAGCTTCAGTATAAAATTATGTTACGACTGCAAACCATATTAATGACAATAGTATGATTTTCAAGCTGTCTTTAGTTTTGTTAGAACCTCAAGTTATGAAAGAACTAGCAATTGTAAATCCGCATACACCTTTAGTCAAAATTGGATTCAGGATGAGAAATGACAGTTCCCCCTGTCAAGAAGATGTATTACGAAAAGTGGCATCTAACCTGAAGACCATTTTAAGGCACGTGTCATTAACCAGTTCGCAATTGTAGGTGTTTTAACTAAAGTTCTAAGGCAAAGAATTCTTAAATTAGCAGGTGCAAGATGGAAACTTCGCTTTCACTGGGGCCAGAGTGTAGCAAAATCTGAAAATTGATCGAGACCACAGTATACGTTGTCTATTTGTGGTGTCAAACCAAAAGAGCATGAAGATTACAACTCTCAGTGATAATATTTTCAAAGTTTAATATGTATATAATTCAACAGCTAAATATGGTAGCAATTAAAAGAATGCAGAAAAATTGCAGGATATAATTTTTTTTTTTTTTGCTAAGTATAAATTTTAATCCTTATAACCAAGGATGGATTTACAGTGGGGGTAATTGCCCCCAGGCCCCAAACTAATTTTCATATATGTAGTAATTGCTAAAATGACGGTTTGCCCCAATGGTTAAGATGTCGGAATTTGATTCAAGGTACCCACATTAGATTCCTTTGTATTGTTTTCTTATGTATATTTGCTGTGATATATATATGCCAGTCCATTGCAAACTGCTTGTCTAGGTTCAATTTTTCACGAAGTCTAACATAGTTCTTCTTATTCTCGCATCAGCCTAAAAAAAAAAGTTGCTGCTTTATAAGAACACAGTACCTGAATTATGCCATTTATCCTCCAAACCCCGTGGCAGTAAACCACAATAGGTGAATCATCAGGATGAAGTGCCTCTACCTCATTCCTCACTTCCTCATCAGCAACATTATGGTCATTTGACAAGCGTTCCGCAACAACAGATTCCTTTTGGCCATTTAAAACCTTCCGCCCAAGAACTACTCTTGAATCTCCCAGGTTAGCTACATATAGTTCATTATTTGAAATAGCACCAACAAGACAGCATGATCCAACAGATGCCATTTGTGGTCTGACACGCATTTCCCGCCTAACTAATTGAACAAACTCCTCCTCTGTGGCATTAAACGCTTTCCTCAACACATCTGCTGTTAAACCCTTCTGCTCTGACTCAAATTCTTAACAAAAATATGAACAAACATTAGACCAAAATATTCTAAACAGTTTTTCAGCAACAGAACAAAACAAAGAAAAAAGCAACAAAAAAAAAGCACTCACCAGCCCACCATAATTTACACACACAAACTTGCTAGTTACCACACACAATATAAATATATAATAAAAATAATACTAATTTTTAAGACAAATCAGAAACTATATGTCTATATGTTATTGAAGCATATTACTACAATATCAGAAATAAATTTATATGCAGTAAAACAGTATTATTTAACAAAAAATAAAAAAAAATCTGCTCTTTTCCTCCTGTATATATATTTTTCCTCTGGTAGTTGACAGACAACAATCTGAAATAACATTAAAACACAGAAAGGGGCACACACACACACACACACACACACATTTTTGTATTTTAATTTGTAAATCATACCTATCATAATACCATTAAAACAATTACCAAATCATACCTATCAGTAAAAACAGAGTAATTTCTAATAAAAAGCAAAATAATAAAAAAGATGCAAACTTTGCACATCACAATACCAAAGAGGAAGAACCATCAAAATCTTTTTATAAAAAAAGGCTAAAACCCCAAGAAAGATAAATTTAAAAGAGGGTAAAAAAGGTCTTACTATGAAGAAAAGAGAAAAGATTTTTATTAACAAATCTCGAAGCTTCAGGACCACCATGCCCATCAAAAACACCAACATAAGTAGCATCAGGTGTTGTAATAACTTGACTCTGATCTTCAAGTGATGAATTAGCTTGAACCACTGCTATTGAAAATTCACCACTAGCATGTTGTTTCAAATCAGCATGCCATAACAACCCATCACTTGTACGTACTCCAACACACTTTTCCAATGCTCTGTAACATGATCCAAACATTTTTATCACACCCTTCTATCCCTCTTTATGTTTATATATTAATATTAATGTTGGTGTTTATATTTATGTTTTGTATGTATAGGGTTTGGAAAATTAAGGCAGAGGAAATTTCTAGGGAGAGAGACAGAGAGACTGTGTGTGTATTTAAGTTTGTAGTAGTGAGAAATGGAAAAAATGTGTTTATACCGCGTGAGGGTGTCAAGAAAATGTTATATGCATACAATAGATTGTATGTATATGAGATAAGAGAATGAAAGATTTGTCTTTGTATTGATTTTATTTTCAAAAGGGTTTGTTAGAGACTTGACCTATTCTTCACCCATTGTTTTTATTTATTTTATTATTTTATTGGTACTGGTATATTATTGTATTGTGACGTGTAGGAGACTCGGACCGTGTTTCGCTATACTTTAAACCAAAAATAAGTATTATGTAATTTTTTCAATGATTTATTTTTTTATTTTTTTTCTTTTGATAAAAATTAATCATATGTCATAAATTACTCATAAGACATTTTTATTTTTATTATTATATTTTTAAAAACTCATAAGTCATTCATAATACAAAATTACTCAAACATTCATTTGAAACTCCCGACTTATCACGTTAAATCACTTTAAATCATAAATCGTAATGTTAAGTTTGGCGAAACAGTCTCTAATGCGTTTGTGATTTATTCTAGTGAAGAGAATAATTGATTTATTCTGTTCTAGATCAAAATATGGTAATATATCAAAATAAGATTTGATTTTGTTAAGAGTAAATGCAATATTGGATGAGACTTAAATTATTATATATATTTTTGGTATTTAATATTAATGACGTGTGATTCATATAAGTTATATATATAATAGATATGAATAATGTGTCGTAAGTTATATATATCGTAAGATAAAGATCGACTGCGAGATAAGATCATAAAATATATCGTAAGATAACAATTAATTGTGAGATAAAATCCATAAAATATTCCCATGAATTCTAGAGATGGTAGGATAGAGTCGGTTCGAGTTTATAAAATTAAAATTAAAATAATTTTATATTTTAAAAGTAAATTTAAATTTAAAATTCAATATTAAATATTATTGAATAATATATTGAGTTTCAAAACGAATTAAATTTATTTCAAATATATAAAAATTAAATAAAAATATAGTTAAATTCAATATACAAAAGTTAAATAAATATATAGTCAAATTCAATATTATTAGCACATACAGATAACATTTTATATTTTTATATTAATTGAAGTTAGAAATAATTAACTTTATAAATAATCAGTTATAATACATTATACGAGTTGAGATGTTAAGTCATTATTAATATATTATTAATAATTAATTAATATTTCATACACCGATTAATATGAAAATTTTATATAACATATTGTAAGTAAAATTTTAAAGTCCTTATTAATTAAATAAATATTTTTTTTAAAGTGAAACAATAATTACTTATTAAATAATAACAAAGAAACAATAAAATAGATATATATATATATATATAAAGAGAATAAGGATTCTAAGGTTAATTTTAGGATATTTTTCCTAATATCAAAACAAATACACATAAATAAATAATTTATTTATTTATTATTAAATATTTACTTAGCATTTATTTTACATCGTTCGTAAATTAGGAAAATAAGTAATTAGATAGTTAATATAATCCACTCAAATCAATCACTATTTTAGAAAATTTTCCTAACGTCTATGCTATGATCCTTATTCTCATATATAAATTGTTTGTGTTGTATATAAATATATGTAATAATAACTTATAATAATATATAATTCCAAATTTAAATTAAATCAAATTTCAATCGAATATTCATTCAGATATCAGTTTCGTACATATAAAATTCAAATTTAAATTAAAATGTTTTATATTAGAAAAATAAATCAATGTACTAGTATAATCATATTATAATGCATATTATACTTATGCGTGATTTAGTATACTAAAGAGAATAATTGAATTATTTAAATTAAAATTAAAATATGGTAATAAATTAAAATATTATTTAATTGTAAAAAATATAAATCCAATATTGAAATTGAATTATTATATAGAATATATATATTTGTGATTAAAATAAGTTGTATAAAGCGTATGATATGGATCGATTTGGTGATAAGATCAACAAAACATGTCATAAAATAAATATCATTTATGTTAGAATTGTGGGCTAGCAGTTTAATTAATCAATTGTAAATTTATTTAATCTGGAAAAAATTAAGTGAAATATGCTATCAGTCTAAGAACAATATGTCTAAGATGATAGCATGGATCTTAAATGATGATGTCTAGGATTTATATAATAAAAGAAATAGGTTGTAGAAGTTCATCAATTTGTTCAGGCACATCATGTTTCAATCCTTGACAGTACTCTGGAAAGATATTGTCTCAAATATGAAGATAACATATTTAAGTGACAATATTTTTAATGAAGCACGTGACAACAAACTTCCGTGATAGCAAACTTGCCACACAGATGAAATATGATGACATCATGTTTTCAGACAACAAGTTTAACAAGTTTGGCGGAAGTTGACAACAAGAATGGAGCAACTGTGGAAGTGTTTTCCTCACAGTACCTTTCAATGACAACATTTTTGGCGGAAGATAACTAACTATCAACAGTATGGAAGCAAAGATTCAAATAGTACATTTGAGAAGCTGACAATTTGTTTCAAGAAGGATGATTATATTGTTCATTACATGGGTTTTCCAGGACAGGCTTTCAATCATGTCAAAGTTTATTATTGTAACTTAAGAGAGCACGAGAAAAAAGTTGAAAAACTCAAGGAGTCAATATCTAATCAGAGCAATTCAAGGAGATTTCTTCGATCACAAATTAAATACATCCAAGACCACTTTAAAAAAACAAGTTTTTATTTCTGGTAGTATTCTATGATTACACGAAAAGTACTTTTATAAGTGTGAAGTTATGGATGATATAAATAATATTTCTCACAGTAGACAGAGCTTAGAACTAGAACTCATATTCTCTTAAAACTTTTAACAATAGCTTTCAAGGCTGTTGAAACAAACATGAGTTTGAATTCATTATTCTAGTTAATTGTAGCAAACAAAATTAATAATATATTAATTTTGAATTATTGTTTGAGTTGTTTACTTTCATTATAATCTATTCTTCTTATTTAAAATGTCTTGTTTATATATATATATAAACAAGACAAACGAGAAACTGCAGGAGAGAAGATATATTCTTCTATTTCTATGCGTATGTTTTAACAAGACAACAAGGTCCTATTTATAGGACAACTATGCACCACCTATGAATTATAGGTCTTCTAGTCAATCTGAATAGTTATTACACCGTGTTTTGGAATTGTAAATACAGCTAGTACATTGAGATTATACAGTTGGTTTTCACATTGTCAATCACAATATAATATTATAACACTCCCCATTGATTGTCAATGTGAGTTATTACAAATATTGACTGCCTCGTTAAAACCTTGCAAATAATAACCTAGTGGGATAAAAACTTTGACGAAGGAAAAAGAGTGCAGTCTCCCCCTGAATAAAACGTCTCACATTTTGACATCTTGTTGTAGCAAGTTTCTCAATCTCCGCATGCCAATATTATTCCGTAGCTTTTCAAATGTTGATATGGGTAGTGATTTTGTAAGTAAATATATCAGATTTTCACTTGAGCGAATTTGTTGTATATCAATGTCACCATTTTGTTGGAGCTCATGACTATAGAAATTTTTTGGCAAGATGTGCTTTGTTCGATCTCCTTTGATGTATCCTTCTTTGAGTTGCTTAATACATGTTGAATTATCTTCAAACATAACTATAAGACTATCTGAGATGTTTGATAATCCATATGATTCCCAAATATGTTGAATAATAGACCGCAACCAAATACATTCCCTACTTGTTTCGTGAATTGCCAATAACTTTGCATGATTTGATGAAGTTGCCGCCATAGTCTATTTTACAGATTTCTAAGAAATAACAGTTCCACAATATGTGAATAAATAACCTGTCTATGGTTGTCCAAAATGAGGATCTGACCTATACCCAGCATCTGCATATCCAATAAGCTATGATTTTGAATTGTTTGGAAAGAATAGTCCAAGATCAATTGTTCCATGGAGATATCTCAATATGTGTTTAACTCCATCTCAATGCCTTTTAGTTGGATTAGAACTGAACCTTACCAGTAGATTTACAGTAAATGCAATATCAGGCCGAGTGTTGTTTGCAAGATACATGAGAGCACCAATAACACTTAAATATGGAAATTCAGGTCCAAGAACATCTTCATCTGGTTTTCTAGGGCAAAATAGATCTTTTTCAACTTCAAGTGACCGAACAACCATCGATGTTGTAAGTGGATGAGATTTTTCCATGTAGAATCGATCAAGAACCTTTTCTATGTAAGTGGACTGATGAATAAATATTCCTGAAGATAAGTGTTCCGCCTGTATACCTAAACAAAATTTTGTCTTTCCAAGATCCTTCATTTCAAACTCATTTTTCAAATAATTAGCAGCGTTAGTAATATCTTCAGAAGTACCAACAAGATTTAAATCATCCATGTGACGCCCACCAAATCCGGGGTCTAGATTTGGGGTCACCAACCAATCAACAACCAACAATAATAAAATAATACAAGTCATACCCATCATAAAATGAAAGGTAACTTCATCCATAACAAGATAGTATATTTCCTGGTAAACAAATCCAGGTTTTTGAGAGAATCCTTGGGCTACTAACCGAGCCTTATATCTCACAATTTCATTTCTCTAATTTCATTTTCGTACATATACCCATCTATTCCCAACAAGGACTACACCAGCTAGTGTTTGGACTGCAGGTCCAAAAACATTTCTCTTGCGTAAGGAGTGCAATTCTTCCTGGATTGTAACTTTTCATTTTGGTCAATCATCTCTTTGTCGTCATTCTTCCACACTTTGTGGTTCGGGATCAGAGTTTTCAAGAATATCACATGCTTTAGAAAAAGAATATACATCATCAATTTCAGTACTTCCATGATCCAACAATTTCCCGTTATGTACATAACTTATTGAGATCTCATAATTTTCAAGTACCTTTGCTTCTATAGAAACATGTGCCACTTCAGGGGCAATATCCTCTTCTGGAGGCAATACCACTTCTGGGGTTTTAGTTACAGCCACTTCAGGGGCTCGAACCTCTTCAGGAGGTAATACCACTTCTGGGGTATTTTCTGGAACATTTGCCACTTCAGGGACAAGTCCAGTCAATTTCCATTTTCGTGGTACAATATTTTTTGCACCAATAGGTCTACCACGCTTCTAGCGTGGCTTTGAATCATCAACCAATTCTTCAGGATTTGATTTATATTTAGGAATTTCAACCCTCGCTGGAGTATTAACAGCAGGTATATATGATTTTATTATGTGTCTAGAATCACTAAAAGTATTTGGCATTTGATTAACAATGTTTTGCATATAAATATTTCTTTTAACCTCATTTTCACATTGAATAGTACGTGGGTCAATAGAATTCAATCATGATGCATGCCATGATATTTTAGAATTTAATTTATGCAAAACTTTATCTCCCCTTCATGAAGGGAAAACAGACTTATTAAAATGACAATCAGCATAACGAGCAGTAAAAACATCAATTCAGCAGCATTATCTAATCGAATTGATTTAATGGGATGGTCAGGGAATTGGGCTCGTAACTTGATTATTTGGGCTAGTAATCTTGCAAAGCCTACATTTCGCGTAGAAAGTAGACAGACATGAGACTACCTAGTTGAGGTATCAACTAAAACCATGAAATACCTAAACGGACTAGAAGATGGGTGAATTGGACCACAAATATTACCTTGTATTCTTTCTAAGAATTTTAGAGATTCGGTTTGGAGTTTCACAGGGGATGGTCGAACAATTAGTTTTCCCAAGGAACACGTTGAACAAGGATGTTCATCACGTGGTATGACCTTTTAATTTTTAAGAGGATGTCCTGTTGAATTTTCTATAATGCGACGCATCATAGATATTCCTGGATGACTAAGTCTTTCATGCCAAAGGGTAAATGATTTTGGGTCTACAGTTTTAGGAGTGGTGATTGTGTGAGACTCGATGACTCTAATTTTCATAGTATATAATCCGGAGGAAATTGAGGGTAGTTTTTCTACAATTTTCTTATGGCCTGAGATAGTGGAAGTGATAAGAAGATATTCTTTTTCATCTTCACTAGTAGTTTCAACATGAAAACTATTAAGACAGGTATCTTTAAAACTCATAAGATTTCTAGTGGATTTGCTAGAGTATAGGGCATTTTGTACGTGAATTTGTGTCTCATTTGGTAAGATAAAATTAGCTCTCCCAAAAAATTCTATTATACTAGATGTACCCGAAATCATCCAAAGATGTTAGTTAGTTTTAGTCAACTGTAAGAAATATTATGGACCTTGTAAAATAGTGTGAGTGGTCGCACAGTTAGCAATGCATATGTCTTCCATATTTATGTTTCTTTGTTAAATAGAACTTATTCAGACAATACATACTTCCTGAAAAGCATATTTGGGCAACACCTACTTCGTGAATGAAACTTACTCGGGCAAAGACTCGTGCTGATAACGTGTTATATATATATATATATATATATATATATATATATATATATATATATATATATATATATATATATATATATATATATATATATATATATAACATACACATGGAAATAAAAGAATATATCTTCTCTCTTGCGGTTTCTAGTTTGTCATATATATATATATATAGAAAGAGAGAGAGAGTAGAAACTGCAAGAGAGAAGATATATTCATTTATTTTCATGTGTATGTTTTAACAAGAATACAAGGTCCTATTCATAGGACAACTATGCACCACCTATGAACGATAGGTCTTCTAGTCAATCTTATTATGTCGTGTTTTGAAATTGTAAATACAACTAGTACATTGAGATTATACAGTTGGTTTTCACATTATCAATCATAATGTAATATTATAACAGTTATTTTGAGTAAGATTAGTTTGAAAAACATTATAGTGTTGCATTCGACCCTCTTCACCTAACAATTTATTGGCTGTGAGATAAGAACAATAAGTTCTAAAATATTATTGCATTTTAAGAAAGAAAAAGCCCTAAAATATTATTCCTTCATTTAGTTAGCATTTGTTTTCTATTTATTTGTCTCAAAAATGTTTCCCTCTATTAGTTAATATATGGTTAATTTATTATATAAAAATAATATAAATTCTTGACATGTATTAATAAAACTTTATCTATAAGCAAAATATACAGAGGACGTATAAAAAGTGTGCATACATATTGAAGGTATTTACAAGTTAAATTTGACTAAGATATCATAAAACTCATATTAATCCATTTTTATACAGGTAATATGGTTCGATTGTATAAAATATATTTTTTAATAATTAAATATTATGGGATGGTTGTTATATTTCTTCTTGGAACATATTTTATTGGAGAATTTTCAGTAATAAATAAATATTATATTATTTATTATAATTGTAAAAAAATTGAACCCTTTTAGTAATAATTAAAACTAGTATTTTTCCTTGTGCTCGCCAGAAATAAAATCCTTAAAAACTTTATACAGATTAAGTCGAGTCCTGTCAATTATATAGAGGATATAATTTAATCAAAGTCATGGTTTCAACCATATGAATAGTTTCTGTTTAAATGAAAATTCAAACAAAATATACGGGGTTCTGTTGATTGACTAAAAAAGTCTACTTGGAGATGACTATACTTTGTGGAAAGTTAAACATTATCTTTACTGGTTTCTTTTCTTCGTTTGAAAGCATGCAATACGCGTGTAATCGGTTAGTGTTAGATATATTGATTTTGGATCTCGGTGGAAATTTTGATTTATAAAATGAAATTTATTCGGTAAAATATTAGGTTTCTATTAAATTATTACATTTTTAAATGAGTCTAACTCTAATAATATTTTTTATACTTATTCTTAACTAATATTTTAATCCCATTTATAATAAAGCAGTAAAAAAATTGAAGAGAAATTAATATTTATTAAAAATAAAATTACTAAATATATATATATATATAAAATAGCTAACGTGGCGGCTCAACATATTTTAAAAATATTTTTCACGCATTCAGGTTAATCGCTTCCTACATTCATGCCGCTGCAATTTAATGCTTCTGTTGCTTATACGATTTAGCAGACCCAGGTTCGATCCATTATGCCGCTTCTTTATATACTATATTTATTAATCTTTAAATAATACTCCCTCCGTCCCGGCCAAATGTTTACATTTGGTCCGGGCACGGAGACCAAGGATAGTGGGTGTAATAGTGATTTTATTGTTAAAATAAATGAAGTAGTGGGTGTAATAGTGTAAAGTGTTGAAAAAGTGGAGTAAAGTAGTGGATGTAATAATATATTTATTGTTAAAAGTTACTATTTTTAGTAATGTAAAGAATTGGGTGGGACGTCCCAAAAAGGAAAGTGTAAAGAATTGGTTGGGACGGAGGGAGTATATAATTTAAACTAATAAGTGTTTATCAAAAAAATTGTATTTTCATACTTAAAAAAATTGTATTTTCATTTTTATTAATTCTTTTAAACTATTTTTATAAAATATTATTCATATAATAAAATTAGATTTTATTAATTACGTAATTAAGTAAACTTCAATTTTAATATTTTAAATTAAATATACTATAATATATTATATTATTTATTGTTATTAGTATACAATTAAAATCATTCTTATTATCAGAATATCTTATTCATTAATTAAGATTAAAATATACAATTTTTATTATATTAGAATAATTAAAAAAAATAGACATTTTTTTATTGAGATTCTATTAAATATAATTATGATTAATGAAATCTCATCATTTTTATTTTTTCAATTAATAAAAAAATTATAAATAAACTGACAAAAATTTCAAGTGAATAATTTATAAAAATCGTCAATAAGTTATATTTATAATCAAGTTTTTGTAAGTGGTGTCATCTAAAATTTATTCAGATTGGTTCTAAACAATATTATTTCTCGTAATAAATACTTTATATTAGAATAATGAAAAAAGATAGACATTTTTTATTGAAATTATATTATATATAATTATGATTAATGAAATCTTATCATTTTTATTTTTTAAATTAATAAAAAAAATTATAAATAAATTGATAAAAATTTCAAGTGAATAATTTATAAAAATCGTCAATAAGTTATATTTATAATAAAATTTTTGTACTTGGTGTCAGCTAACATTTATTCAATTTATTTTTAAAAAATAATATTTCTTGTAATAAGTACTATTTAATAAAAAAAACATTTACAATTTATTAGAGTAATATATATATATATATATTATAATTGATTAATTTTCTATTAACATTAATGAAATAAATAATATTTATGAAATTATGTGATCAATTAATTTATTCAATATATACTACAATTCATGAATATTTAATGCGATAATATATTATAGTAAGAAAAATTAATATTCCATCAAAAAATATTCTTATATCATTACCAAACATCAAACCTGATATGAGAAGGAAGTCGGCTTTTAATAGATTTATTTATTTATATTTAATATATTTTATTTGTAATACAGGAAATTATAAAAATGTGCTTTTCTTATTAATCTTTTCCTACTTTATATTTACTTATACCACAATAATTATATAATTTTAATTTATTTATATTAGTTTTTGTGCATAATTACTTACTTAGATCATGACCAAACTCTCTATAATATGATATGGGTGTCGGATTTTAAGAAAATTATTATTTTAAATATTTTTAATTTATAAATACTAGAAATTACATTATTATTGTGATTTTTATTTTTAAAATTAATACAAATTATATATATATTGTGATAGTACTTTTTTCCAACTAATAATCCATATAATTAATTTTCAAAATCTTAATTAATATTTCTAAATTAAATTATTTATATTAGTCATTAAATATTTTTAAATAATAAAAAATAATCAAGTCACGTGAAGACAAATTATTAAATTTGACACTTTTATATTTATACACTTATACATGTTAAAATAAAAAATATATATTTGACTAATTTACATAATTATTATTTTAATAATTACGGAATGCATAAATAAAATAATATATGTCTGTTACTTTATTACTATAAGGCATATTTGAAATAGCTTTTAATAATTATTAAATATAAATTATTGACGAGATTATTAAGATCGCGTAGCGCGACATTATTCTCTAGTTATAAGTCTCAATTTCCAACTAAATTACTTAACTCAAAAATCTTACAATTAAATAATACTCCTAATTAAATCTTACAATTAGGTGATTGCAAGGGAATATTTATTTCATTCACCCCAATTTTATTTAGTCCAACTAACCCCGTTATAATACTCCTCACACATAAACTAATTTATGCTAGTAGAAATATGATGCCGGACTTTGCTTCAAATATTCGAAAACCCGTTTGCAAGATAATCAAACTAAACGAGTAGTTTTAAGTTTCTAGAATGACATAAAACAACATAAAAAAAAGTGCTTAATTATGGAAATATTTACTACTCGTATTGGTCCCCGCAACAAATTAATTAAGTTTTAGATTGTGTTACCCATACGGCTTTATAGCCCGACTACATATGTAGAGGGCTTATTGAGGCGAGTTTTGACTCGGCCAAGAAAAATTTGGATTCTTTGATCATTATTTAGGTTGGGTTTTAATTTTAATTTAATGGAGCCGAATTTTTAAAAATTTTTAGATTTTTCTAAATCGATAAGTAAGTCGCGTTGAAATTTTATTTGGATTTAATTGATCGTAGGGTCGGATTTTATGTAAATCTAATTATGTTTTTATAAAAATTATCAGTATTAAAATAAAATATATACATGATCTATTAACATTTATTTATTCATTAATTTTACAGATTTTTTAAAAATTTAATTGATTTATTTATATATTTGATATATATAATTTATTCACGTATAATAAATATAAGTATAAATTATTTACTTTTAATTATATATTATATATATATATTAGTAAACTATTTTTAATTTACGATAAATATAAATAAACATATATATAAATATTTTTTAATAATCAAATTTAAATCGATTTTTTGGGTTTTTACCAAATTTTTGTTTGGGCCGGGTTTAATTAAATTTTTTGACAAACTGGGTGTCCTCCAAAAATATAGGGGTCGTTAAGTACTTAAGCCCGACATGAATATAATTTCTGTTACTTTAACTTCTACATGAATATTAATATTTTAAAACACTAACAATTACATATCTATATACTATATTATTACAACTGAAACATTAAAAATTTGGTAGTCACGTATTTGGGCTTCAAATAGTTATTATTGGGCATTAAATTATTTAACATTATCGGGCCTTAAATTTTTTAACCCTAATCTCACATTAATCTTGTTTCCCAGAATAATCAATCTATTACAGAAGGGAGGTTGAATGTAATAGTGCCTGTAAATCGATTATGAACACAAGTATGTTGAATGGAATACTGTTTTGTATTAATAATGAACTTGAATACAAAACTCTCTCAAGATATAAAGTTCTTAAGAGCTGCTAGGTTACAAGATATTGTTTTTATATAAATTCTTAATTCGACATAATTCGACATTGAATTATAACCTATCTCTGTGTTTATATAGACACAGCTACAAATACAATTACAAAACAGATTATGATAAGAATAGATTTAATAAGGTAATTAGACTTGCACTTGAATTCCTTCTTACTATCCAAATCAGACTCTGATTTGTCTGTTTCCTTTTCTGATAAACTCTGTCGGTTGATAATCTCTGATAGAGCATTCTCTGTTAGAGTAAACTCTGATCAAGTATTCTCTGATAGAGCATTCTCTGTTAGAGTAAACTCTGATCGAGTATTCTCTGATAGAGTAAACTCTGACCGACAGCTTCCTTAATTTTCCCTTTCCTTCCCATAGCATATCTGCAATAAATTTGTTTTGATCTTCGAAGACTTTCCTTTAAACTAGCTGTTTGAATCAACCGAATACTCATCTCCTTTAAGCTTCGAGAAGTCAGGCTGTGAGCTAATCAATCGAGTACTTGTGAGACTTCTCGATTGGTAAATATCCGTTGATGACTTCTCGATCAATAAATATCCGTTGATGACTATATATCCGTTGATGAGTTCTCGATCAGGAAATATATGTTGTCGAGTTCTCGATTGATAAATATCAGTTGATGACTTGAGTTCTCGATTGATAAATATCAGTTGATGACTTGAGTTCTCGATCGATGACTTCTCGATTGGCTTTATCAGTCGATGGCTTATTATCAGTTGATGACTTATCGATCGATATTTATCAGTCGATTGCTTCTTGCAGATAGATATCCGTTGATTGATTCTTGCAGATAGACTGTGCTAAATCATGTTCTAGTATTTTGTACATCATCAAATTAATATATTCCTAACAAATCTGCTAGCTAAAACAAATTCATAAATAAAACACACAAATATGATCCTATTAAAATACAAATACTATTAACTAAAATATATCTCAAATTAATCACTTAATTAAAAGAGATTTTTAAACAAAATATATAAATATTATCTTATTAAAATACAGATATAAAAATAAAGTATATGAAAAATTATATAAAATACATACGTAAACATTAAATAAAATTTAAATCGTTATTAAAGAAAAAATATTAACATTAAAATAATAAATACTAAAAAAATTCAATATGTGCATCGCACGAGATATAAACTAGTATTATTATAAGCAAAACATGGGTTTATTGTTGGTTTGGTTGGCTGGTAACACTTTCCAAAAATATTAAAAATATATAATTTATTTTATTTATAATATAATATTAGTTATAATAATATAATATAGATAATATAGTAGTATAGACCTAATACAATTGTAAGTAATACAGTTGACTTATATATCTCAATCTCAATGTTACTCAAACTCTTTAAACTCTATTAAAATTATAAATTATTATTTCTTTTAAAATCCTATTAAAATTTCAAAAAATTAAATATATATAATCTATATTTTGATTATCCCTCATTTTTGTTTCACCTAACATTAAATCTTAATATTATATTATATCTAAATATTAACATAAAATTTATACTTTTTATTTAATGTAGTTGTATTAAATACAATCTATTTACAGAATTTTCTCTGATAGAGCATTCTCTGTTAGAGTAAACTCTGATCGAGTATTCTCTGATAGAGTAAACTCTGACCGACAGCTTCCTTAATTTTCCCTTTCCTTCCCATAGCATATCTGCAATAAATTTGTTTTGATCTTCGAAGACTTTCCTTTAAACTAGCTGTTTGAATCAACCGAATACTCATCTCCTTTAAGCTTCGAGAAGTCAGGCTGTGAGCTAATCAATCGAGTACTTGTGAGACTTCTCGATTGGTAAATATCCGTTGATGACTTCTCGATCAATAAATATCCGTTGATGACTATATATCCGTTGATGAGTTCTCGATCAGGAAATATATGTTGTCGAGTTCTCGATTGATAAATATCAGTTGATGACTTGAGTTCTCGATTGATAAATATCAGTTGATGACTTGAGTTCTCGATCGATGACTTCTCGATTGGCTTTATCAGTCGATGGCTTATTATCAGTTGATGACTTATCGATCGATATTTATCAGTCGATTGCTTCTTGCAGATAGATATCCGTTGATTGATTCTTGCAGATAGACTGTGCTAAATCCTGTTCTAGTATTTTGTACATCATCAAATTAATATATTCCTAACAATCTCCCCCTATTTATGCTTTATAAACAATGAAGCATAAATCAAGATTTGATGATGTCAAAACTAAAAAATGAAATAATTAATCTAGAACAGTATAAAATAATC
This sequence comes from Oenanthe sinensis, assembly GCA_028671895.1. NCBI lineage: Eukaryota > Viridiplantae > Streptophyta > Magnoliopsida > Apiales > Apiaceae > Oenanthe > Oenanthe sinensis. The sequence goes on from CM053795.1 coordinate 20,650,058, forward strand.
ATTTCTTATTTATTTCTCCTGGAGGAATCACCTTTCTTGAATCACTTTTCTTCTCCCCCTTTTTGACATCATCACCACCTGTGATAACCAAAAGAATCTGTGCTAAGACTGTGGAGAAAGTGAACTGTGCTGCAACTACTGAATCAACCTTTGTGGTTAAGTCAGAGACTGTTGTTTGGAGAGAAGCTTGAGTGGTAGTAATATCAGCAATAGCATCCTTGAAAGCTACTTCTGTGAATAAGTGAAGGGAGTGAATTCTGTCAAACAACAAAAATGAATTTTCATCCATCCCCTGCTTCAACTCATTTGACCAACTCTGTGGAAAATCTTGATCTCAATAAGTAAAGCTAGGTTCAGGATACCCTAATCTCTCATCCTCACAGTGGGGTTGGGCACTCACTCTCTCATTCTCACTCAGGCTCTCTACAGCCTTTTCTACCTCTCCTTTTGCCTGGTCCAGTGCCAGCCTCTCAGATATTTTTTCACTCAATGTGGAAGGTGCACTCAAAAATCCTACAGAAGAGGGGTTGAGAGAAGAATTATGTGCTACAATACCTGAACCTCCTTGATGGAGGGGAACCCCTTCAAATGTCTGAAGGCTAGGGGTTTCCACCAAGGGGTGAGCAGCAACAGAGTCTGAACCCTTACAATCATCTTCTTTCTTTTCAGAGTCTGTTGGCTCCAGTATTCCAGTCTCAGGGTATACTCTAGACTTTGACTGCTTCAGTATGACTTCATTAGAAACCAGAGTCTGAGTGTCACCATCTTTGACTGTTGGTGCATGAGACTCCCCCTCAAGGTGGATAGACTCTGATAGAATAGATTTGGAAATTTCTTCATGAGCATCAATCAGAGTTTGTCCTCCCATATCATTGGGGTTCTCATCAGCTTTTTGGTGAGTTGTCAAGGAGGGCCTAACAGCATACTCCCCTGCCCCACTATCACCCAACCTCTGACTAGGTGGTTCTTGTGTGGGTGAGGCAGACTGAGCATCTTTATCACTAGTCACCACTGGTGCACTAGTCCCATCCTCCAACTACCTTGCACTACCTGCTACCTCATGTGGTTCTTCCATAGTCAATGCATCCAAGTGTTTATTTAGAAAAGTCCTTGCATGGATGACATTAATGGCCTGGGAAAGAGTCATGTTAAAGGAGTCCTGCAGTTCCCTTGCAATCTTCTAATAATATGAGCCCTTGAGTTGATCCAATCTACCTTCATAGGTTGTATAGATGTATTCGTTGGCCACCTTTCCTACAATGTGGACAAGAAAGTCAACCACCTGTCTTGACAGAGGTTGAACATGAGAAATCCATTAAATGGCTGTCCTGTAGGTAATTTCATTATCTCAAATTGCTTCATAGTCAAAAACTGGTTGCTCAATCTCAGTTTCCAACTCGGCAACATACTCTGATTCCCTCCTTATGTGGACCTTAAGCCTTTTAGGCTTCTTTGAAATTTGCTGTTCAGAGTCTGGCACACCTAGTGCTTTGAGAACTTCATTTGTCTTGCCTTCTATGAGCCCAGCTGCTTGTACTTGTAATGAAGAGTTGAATAGGTAGCTGTATAGATTTTTGACCACATCCTGTGCAGACATTTGTAGCTCCTGTTCCATTCTCTTCCTTAGGGCTTCATAGGTTGTAAGAAAATCCAAGACTTGAGATTTAGTCTGATATTGCCCTGGATCTTCAACTGATTCCACCAAAGGATATAGGAATAGCAGTACCTCATCACTTGGAATAATGATCTCATCAATTAGACTTGAGGCTGCATCCAATGGCATTCCTTCCCGAAATGTGTCATGATCAGAGTCTAAAGGCAGTCTAGACTCTGACTCAACATTAGACTCTGGTTCAGGTGTTTTCTTGATTTCAGAGTCTGGCTCTGCAGGAGCTTTGGGAGCATCTGTTTTCTGCAAAACAGGGTTAGTAATAATAACAGGCTTGTGTGTGTGTGCAGAATAAGCCTTCCTTAACCTTCTGTACTTCTTAGCAAAAGATTTCTCAGGAGACTCAATATGAGAATCCTGAGGTGCTTCCCTAGGTTTTTCAGAGTCTGTAGCCTTTTGAGAGTCTACAGACTTGGCTTGAAAGTTAGATTCAGGTGCATCATTACTTTCCTTTAACAAAGAAAGTCCTTCAATAACCTGTCTCTCTAGAGGGTTGAGCTTCTCATCACTTTGCTCATCTATAAGCCTAGTTTGTACCAATCTCCTTCTTTTTGCAACTGGTGCCTTTTGAGAGACACCAGAGGTTGGTTTTCTAGATAGTGATTTCTTAGATTGTTTAGTGGAAGGTGATTTGGCTACTTGGGTAGGTGCAGGGGGATTCTCCAAAACTTGTTCCTGCACCATTTCACCAAAAAAAAATGAAGCATTGTAGATAGAAGGTTTGTAGGTGGAGAGTTTTACCTGAATTACCTGTTGATATGTCATGGCAGGTAGACTCTTCTTCTTGTCATCAATTCTCTTAATGTCAGAGAATATCCTTCTTTGCTGTTTGTATTCCCCATACTCTGACATATACTCTGAGTGTCTGAAACTTGCTAAGTTGAGCCACTTGTCACCATCCCTAATTCAGAAACCAGTCTGTTAAATGTTGCTTCAGGCAAAGGCTTGGTGAATATATCTGCTAATTGTTGATCTGTAGGAACAAAATGTAATTCAATTGTGCCTTCCTCCACATGTTCCCTTATGAAGTGATATCTGATACTGATATGCTTTGTTAGAGAATGTTGAACTGGATTTCCTGTCATTGCAATAGCACTTTGGTTATCACAATAAATAGGAATATTTGAAAATTTCAAACCATAGTCTAGCAATTGATTTCTCATCCATAAGATCTGTGCACAGCAACTTCCAGCAACAATATATTCAGCCTCTGCTGTTGATGTTGAAATCGATTTCTGTTTCTTGCTTTGCCATGACACAAGTCTTCCACCTAAAAATTGACAACTGCCACTTGTGCTTTTCCTGTCAATCTTGCATCCTGCAAAGTCAGCATCTGAATAGCCTATTAATTTGAAATCAGATTCTCTAGGATACCATAAGCCAAGATTAGCAGTGCTCTTGAGATATCTGAAAATCCTTTTCACAGCAATCAAATGAGGTGCTCTTGGATTTGCTTGAAATCTAGCACATAGACATGTGGCAAACATGATGTCTGGTCTACTTGCAGTCAAATAAAGTAGAGAACCAATCATTCCTCTGTATGCAGTAATATTAACAGGTTCTCCAGTGTCTTGATCAAGTTTTGTTGCAGTAGCCATGGGAGTTGTAGCAGATGCAGAATCTTGCATTTGAAATTTAGTGAGTAGATTCTTTGTATATTTGGACTGATTAATGAAAATGCCTTCCTCAGTCTGTTTCACTTGTAAACCTAGAAAATAACTCAATTCTCCCATCATGCTCATTTGATACCTGGACTGCATTAACTTTGAAAATCTTTCACAGAGTTTCTCATTAGTGGAACCAAATATAATATCATCAACATATATTTGAACCAATAATAAATCCTTACCTTGAGTTCTGTAAAACAAGGTTTTATCAATTGTTCCTCTAGTGAAACCATTTTCAAGTAAGAATAGAGCCAGAGTTTCATACCAGGCCCTTGGTGCTTGCTTTAGTCCATATAGAGCTTTATCCAGTCTGTAGACATGACTTGGATATTTTGTATTGACAAAGCCAGGTGGTTGTTCAACATAGACTTCTTCTTCAAGTTCACCATTTAAAAATGCACTTTTAACATCCATCTGGTAGACCTTGAATTTCTTATGAGCAGCATAAGCAAGAAAAATTCTGATTGCCTCAAGTCTAGCTACAGGTGCATAGGTTTCATCATAATCAATCCCCTCCTGTTGAGAATAACCTTTGGCTACCAGTCTTGCCTTGTTTCTTGTAATTATTCCATCAGAGTCTGTCTTGTTCCTGAATACCCATTTTGTGCCAACAATAGATCTGTTCTTTGGCCTTGGGACTAGGGTCCAAACTTCATTCCTTTCAAACTCATTCAATTCTTCCTGCATTGCAGTAATCCAATCTGCATCTTTCAAAGCATCTTCAACCTTCTTTGGTTCTGTTTGTGAAAGAAAACTATGAAATAGCCATTCATTTTGAGTAGCTTTTCTTGTTTTTATTCCACTTTCCAGATCACCTATAATTAAATCAGGTGTGTGATCTTTGGTCCATTTCCTTGGATGTGGAAAGTTCCTTGAACTAGATGCTCCCCCATGATCTGTGCCTTCATAGAATGATCCTTCTGTAAATGATGATCCTCCCCCTGAAGATGTGTTTCCATCAGTATTTGATGTCTCAGAGTTTATGTACTCAGAGTTTGAATTATCAGAGATTGAGGTATCAGTGTTTGTGGTCTCAGAGTTTGAATGATCAGAGTTTAGGGTTTCAGAGTTTGTGTTGTTCAGAGTTTGGTCAGACTCTGATATTTCAATAGTTGAATCTTCAATGTCAGTATTTGATTGATGTTGCTCCCCCTCAACATGTGCAGTTTCTTCAATTTCTATTTCAATCATTTCTGAATCAGAGTTTAAAGAATCAGAGTTTGCTTCTCCAGGATTTGGTTGATCAGTGTTTATCTCGTTAGAGTTTATTTTCTGCAGTTCATTCTCAAATCTCAGAGTTTCCTGTGCATCTTTATCATGTAACCCATCTATCTTCCCTTCATCAAAGGAGACATTAATTGATTCCATGACTGTCCTTGTCCTTAAGTTGAATACTTTGAATGCCCTTGAAGAGGTTTTAGAAGTTGTTGCATATCCAATAAAAATTCCTTCATCTGCTTTAAGTTCAAACTTCTTCAATTGTTCAGGATGTGTTTTGAGAATAAAACACTTGCATCCAAAGATGTGAAAGTACTTGACATTTGGCTTTCTTCCTTTCAAAGATTCATATGGAGTCATTCCATGTTTGTTTATTAAAGAACAATTCTGAGTGATGCATGCAGTGTTCACAGCTTCTGCCCAAAAATAAGTAGGTAGTTTTGCTCCTTCTAGCATTGTTCTGGCAGCTTCTATTAAAGTTCTATTCTTTCTTTCAACTACACCATTTTGTTGAGGTGTGCCAGGTGCTGAGAATTATTGAGTAATACCTTTTGTTGAGCAGAATTCCTCCATTGTTGAGTTCTTAAACTCTGTTCCATTGTCACTCCTTAAATTCTTTACTTTGTGAGTTGATCCATTTTCAATCATTGCAATATGATCAATGATTGTTTCTGCAGTTTCATCCTTCTTGTGCAAAAAGTACACCCAAGTAAATCTAGTGAAATCATCAACTATTACCAGAGTGTATTTCTTCTTTCCAATGGACATGATGTTAACTGGACCAAATAAGTCAAGATGCAATAGATGAAAAGGTTGATCAATAGAGTTTTTAGTTTTGCTCTTGAAAGATGTCTTCCTTTGTTTGGCCTTTTGACATGAATCACAGAGTCCATCAGGATGAAATTGAACTTTTGGAAGACCTCTAACTAGGTCCTTCTTCACTAACTCATTAATGTTTCCAAAGTTCAAGTGACACAACTTTTTGTGCCAATTCCAGCTTTCCATTGGTGATGCCTGAAAGGCATATGACTAGGCCTATTTGTAATAATTAGATGGCAACTCAACTCTAACTAATAAAGAGAAGTAAATACTAAACACCAAACAGGAATCAAGACGAAGACAGTCAACTAATCACAAAGGATCCAAGTATCAGAGATATTTTATAGGATTGCTACTCAACACTGGATGAAGTTCATTTCTATGTTCAAGCGTCAGTGAAATTAATAATGTGGTAGTACTTCTATAGAAGACAGAAGATATAGAAGATTTCAAGTGGTTACTACAAGCAGATTCCAGAAGAAGAATGCAAACAGTGAAGAAGAATTAATGACAGAAGGCCTCTAGTTAAATGTTATTTAAATGGAGAATATTTATTGGGATGACACAAATGAACCAGACAGTACATTTGTGTGTCAACTAATATAATATTTATTCTTCATTTAATTCAAGAGGTTTCAAGATTAGAAGACGAAGAAAAGACAGGAAGATTTCAAGACTATCAGCACGGCTGCGACTAAAGATAGTATTTTAATTCTACTATCAATTGTTAATTAATTATTTAATTTATCTAATTAAATTAATTCAAGTTGAAATTAATTTAATTTATAAATTAACTAATTAAATTAAGTAGAATTAATTTACTATAAAAGAAATGGATCAAAATGACTTATATATATATATATAATCAGTTAGTATGACTTTCAATAAGTCATACCGAATTTCTTTATATATATATATATATATATATAAGTCATACCGAGCCTGTTTAAATAAGTCATACCGACCTATTTAAATAAGTCATACCGAGCAGATTTAATAAAGGTCATGCTGATTGAATTTTGTTTAATTATAATAAGTCATACCGACTTGCTTTAATTAAATATAATTCGAATATGACTTTCATTAAGTCATACCGAAATTTAGAAAGTCATACCGACCAGAAATAAGTCATGCCCAGTCTTTTAAAAGTCATACAAGTGTTAAAATAAGTCATACAGACTTATTTTCTTGAAATTAAGTCATTCTAGAAAAGGTCATACCAGCCTTTTCTAATCTCTATAAATATGAGAAGATTGCTTCATTTGTTTGTTGTTCAACTTGTGAAGAGTTAGAAAAATCAGATCAAATTCAGTAATTTATCTGCATTGTAATATTCACAGATTTCTGTGCTGAGTTTGAATATAATTGTTTAAACACGAACACTTCATGTCGAATTCGTTCTAGACTTTATATCAATTATATAACAGTTTTTCTAAAATATTAATTGTGTAATACTAATCAAGTTAAAATAATATCTTTCACTTGAACAGTATTTCATTATAATTAATATTTCGTGAGTAATTAAAATAATAATTTTAATCCAATTATTCCGCGAATAATTATCAGATATTGTATTCAACCCCCCCTTCTACAATATCAGGGACCAACAATTGGTATCAGAGCTGGTTGATATAGAAAATATCAGATCCAAACCAAAAATTCCGCAACTCATACAGATCTCAAAAATTATTTTTAATTCAAAATAATTTTTTATTCGAAATAATTTTTCACTAAAAATTATTTCTGATCAAAAATTGTTTTCAGTCAAAAATTAAAATATTTTTTGAAACACTTAATTTTTAATCTTATTAAAGATGAGTACCCAGAAAGTTACAAGCATCAAGATTCCACAGTTCGACAGAGAACACTACAACTTGTGGAAACAAAAAATGCTACTGTTTATCGGGATTGCAAATCCTAAGTATGCATTGATTATGGCTAAAGGTGTTGAGCTCCCTATATCAGTTGTTCTCGAACATACAGTAGATGGGGTCGTAATTCCCCACAGACAGTTTCCGAAAAGTCCGGCAGACTATACAGATGAGGAAACAGAAGCTGTGTCCCTTGATAATAATCTGAAGCTCATATTAATTGAATCCCTAGACTACATCATGTACAACCAAGTAGTCAATTGCAAGAATGCAAAACAAATCTGGGAAACAATTGAAATTATCAATGAGGGAACTGAAGAAGTTAAGGAGAATAGACTGGAGATCCTGACCACCCAATATGAACAGTTTAGATCCAACCCTGGTGAGGGTATCTCTGAGGTGTTTCAGAGACTAAACAAATTGATAAACGAGCTAAACATGAATGGAAAGTTTTATCAGAACCAAGAGGTGAACAGGAAGTTTTTGTTGACCTTACCAGAGCATCTGGAGCACAGGATTGCAGCCATCCGGGAATCTAGGGACATGAAAGAAGTAACCCTAGAAAGACTCTACGGAGTTTTAAAAACTTATGAGCTGGAACAGATCCAAACCAGAGAAATGTATGGAAGAGGTAAGGTACTGAGTTCCTCCAAGGCATTAATGGTAGAAGCACCAGAGAAAGAAGAAGTGAAGGCTGTTGCACCTTCTAACAGTTCAACAGAGTATGTGGTTCCAGAACTTGGACATACTGCTGACAAACAAGAAGATGGTGATTTCTACTCACTGGAAGAACTAGATCAGCTAGAAGATGAATCTCTAGCTATGGTTGCCAGGAAGTTTGGCAACATGAGATTCCGAAGAAACTCCTCATTCAGAAGTAAGCCTAATTTTGGAAGATTCCAAAGAGGAGGTTCTTCGACAGCAGTATCAAAAAGCGGCTACAAGACCGGCTTAGTTGATAGAAGCAAGTTTCGTTGCTTCAACTGTAATGAGCTAGGCCACTTTGCAACTGAGTGCAAGAAGCCTAAGCAAGGGAAGAAGAGAGAGTCTTATGAAGAGCTCAAGGAGAAGTATGATGCACTAGTGAAAAAGCATCAAGGAAAGTCCTATCTAGCAGCAGGCAAAAGCTGGGATGACTCAGATAACGATGATGAGGAAGAGCTGGGAAATCTTGCTCTTATGGCTTCATCAGAGGGATCACTGTCTCCCACCAGTGACAGAGGAATAGAGGTAAATCCTTCGTGTCCTAAGATGTTTGCTTTGCTAGGTAAAGAACTAGATGGTGAAAGAGATAAAGTTAAGAAACTCAGACTCAAAGTCAAAGAGTTAATTGATGAGACTGAAGTTTTTAAACAGTTAAAAAGAAATCATGACAAGTTGACTATTAAGTTGACTGAAGACTTAGCTGTTCAAGTCAGCAAAGTCAGTTGTCATGTTGTAGTAGAAACTAATCTCAGAAACCAGATAGAAGAAGAAAAGAAGAAGTGTCTTGCTTATAAGAATTCCTCATATATTGTTAAGAACCTAGTTGACCAACAAGAAATAAATCGTAAAGTTGGAATAGGCTTCGAGTATAACAAATCTGTAGGAAAACCAAGCAACATAACCCCCTTTAGAAAAAGTGCTGAAGAAAGGGGTATCCCACATGTTGTTAAAGACACACTGAAACCTCTCTTCATAACACCGATAGCTGAACCCATCCTTGAGAGCTCTGTACTAATTGCATATGAAATGCAGTTGGAAGATCTTGAGGAAGAGAAGAAGAGAGGAGAACAGGTTAAGGACATAAAAGGAGTTAATGTCCAGAAAGAGAAATGTGCACTAGAAACACCAGTGAAAGATGTGGGAACTTCTGATTCCCCCAGACCTGGTGTAGGTGCAAAAGACTTAAAGAATAAAATGAACAGACCCAACACGTTTGTGAACAGTAGGAATAGTAACAATAAATTTCATTCTACTGAAAACTTCAAATATGCTGATAAAATTGAAGTAGAATCTGTTAAACCCCCTACTGTATTGAATAACATGCCTACTATTGATGCTTTCCATAAACCATGTGGTATAATGAATTGCATGTTATGTGCCTTTAATGCTATGACTGCTTACTTCAAACGCATGATAGCTAAGAAAGATAACATGACACCTAGACAGCACATCAATAGTAAATTTGCTAAATCCAAGACTGCGACTCCTTCACCTGAGAAGAAGGAATCATATATTCCTAAGTCTAAACAGAAAGTTGTTAAGACTGTTTATAGGAAGGTAGGAACAGTCAAGGAAGAAAAGGATGTTGTTCGAAAAGGATCTGTTGTCAAAGCAAACAAAGGTCAATTTTTCAAGTATGCCGGGCCCAATCAATTTTGGGCTCCGAAGACAAGTTAATCTGTTTGATAATTGCAGGGAGTTAAACAGGCAAACCGAGTTATATGGATCCTGGACAGCGGATCGTCAAGGCATATGACCGGAGATAGAGCCCTGCTATCAGACGTGGTTGAGAGAGCTGGCCCAGTCGTCACCTTTGGAGATAACAGCAAAGGAATGACTATGGGTTATGGCAAGTTAAATACAGGAAATGTTATCATTGAAAATGTCTCTTTGGTGGAAGGACTTAAGCACAATCTACTCAGCGTCAGTCAATTTTGTGATAGAGGTTACAAAGTAAACTTTATCAAGGAGAAGTGCTTAATAGCTCATTCTAAAGAAGACAGACTAGCCTTGCGTGGAGTAAGGAAAGGTAACTTGTACGTAGCTGATTTCAACTCGGGAACTGAAGCTGAAGCAAACTGTTTCTATTCAAAAGCTTCAACAGAGGAAAGTTGGCTATGGCACAAGAAGCTCTCACACCTGAATTTCAAAACAATGAACTCTCTAGTCAAGAGGGATTTGGTGAGAGGACTGCCTCCGATGGAATTTACACAAGAAGGATTGTGTGAGGCATGTCAAAAAGGCAAGTCAAAGAAAGCAACTCACAGAGGCACAGACACTACAAACATCACTGAACCACTTCAACTCCTTCACATGGATTTATTTGGTCCAGTAAATATTCTGTCTATGTCAAGGAAGAAATTCGCCTTAGTGATTGTGGATGACTTCACAAAGTATACATGGGTTTTATTCTTGAATTCTAAAGATGAAACTCCACATTTGGTGATTGATCATATAAAGCTGATTGAGTTAGATTCAAAGTTACCTGTCCGAGCAATCAGATCAGATAATGGAACAGAATTCAAAAATGAAGTTCTGAATAACTTCTGCTCAGACAAGGGGATAACGAGGCAGTACTCAGCACCAAGAACTCCACAACAAAATGGAGTTGTAGAAAGAAAAAATCGAACCCTGATTGAAGCTGCAAGGACTATGCTAAGTGAATCAAGGTTACCTATCTACTTCTGGGCTGAAGCAGTTAATACAGCTTGTTATACTCAGAATCGAACTCTGATCAACAAAGATCATATGAAAACACCCTATGAATTAATGGCTGGCAAGAAACCAACTCTCAAGTACTTTCATGTATTTGGAGCCAAATGCTTTGTGCTAAAAGATGGAGATGAACGCATTGGCAAATTTGAGGCCAAGGCACATGAAGCCATTTTTGTCGGATATTCAAGAAGAGCATATAGGGTTTACATAATTGATCAGCACCAAGTGAAGGAAAGTGTCAATGTAACTTTTGATGACACTAAACTCCCAAGTATCCAAACTGAAGATTCTTCTGAGTCATTAAAATTCGACAATTATCCAGACTCACATACTGAGGATGAAGAAGAACCTGAAGTTGCAGCAGGAAATAATGACATCAATGATGGTAATGATCCAGGTATCAATGGTGGAAACAATGGCAACACTGGGGATTCTACTAATACCAGTGGTGGATCAACAAGTCATCCTGGCAGCAACTCAGGGGGAGATGAAGGATCAACTGGCAGAACACAACATCACAATGAATTTCGAGGCGAATCATCAAGATCAAACCTACCTAGGGAAAGGATATGGAGCAGAGATCATCCTTTTGAATTGATCATAGGTGATCCAGATGTTGGAGTAAGAACCAGAAGTGCAACTTCAAATGAATGTTTATTTTCAGTTTTTCTATCTCAAGAAGAACCAAAGAAGATTGAAGAGGCACTAATTGATCCAGATTGGGTTCTTGCCATGCAAGAAGAACTCAATCAGTTCGAAAGACAAGAAGTCTGGACACTGGTACCCAGGCCTAAAGATAGATCTGTTATTGGCACAAAATGGGTATACAGGAACAAATTAGACGGTGATGGCATTGTTACAAGGAACAAAGCCAGACTGGTTGCAAAAGGTTACTCCCAGGAAGAGGGAATTGGTTATGACGAGACCTACGCACCAGTTGCAAGACTTGAAGCCATCAGGATATTTCTGGCATTCGCAGCACATTCCAATTTTAAAGTCTATCAAATGGATGTGAAGAGTGCATTTCTGAACGGAAAGCTAGAAGAGGAAGTTTATGTAGAACAGCCCCCTGGCTTTGAAAATCCAGAGTTTGCTGATTTTGTGTACTTTCTTTTCAAAGCTCTCTATGGACTCAAGCAAGCACCGAGGACATGGTATGACACTCTCTCTGAGTTTTTACTTGAAAATGGTTTCACTAGAGGTGTCATAGATAAAACTCTCTTTTACAAATTACATAATAAAGATATGATATTTGTCCAAGTTTATGTTGACGATATTATATTTGGTTCTACTAACGAAAACTTGTGCAAGAGATTTGCTAAGTTAATGCAGAGCAGATATGAAATGAGCATGATGGGTGAGCTGTCATTCTTCCTTGGATTGCAAGTAAAGCAAAAGGAAGATGGGATTTTTATTTGCCAATCAAAGTACGTAAGAGATCTTCTCAGAAAATACAGTCTAGAAGATTCTTCACCGGCAAAAACCCCTATGCCAACAGCCACGAAGCTTGACAAAGATGAAACTGGTAAGAAAGTTGACATCACAAGCTACAGAGGTATGATAGGCTCATTATTATATCTAACTGCTAGTAGACCCGATATAATGTTTGCAACATGCTTATGTGCAAGGTTTCAATCTGACCCTAGGGAATCTCATCTAATAGCCGTTAAACGAATTTTTAGATATCTGAAGGGTACACCAAATCTTGGAATTTGGTACCCTAAAGATACAGGTTTTGAACTAATAGGCTATACAGATTCAGATTATGCAGGGTGCAGGATGGACAGGAAAAGTACTTCTGGAAGCTGTCAGTTTCTAGGACGACGGTTGATTTCCTGGTACAGCAAGAAACAGCATTCAGTGTCTACCTCGACAGCCGAAGCAGAATACATTGCGGCAGGTAGCTGTTGTGCACAGATCTTGTGGATTAGGAATCAGCTAAATGACTATGGACTTGCGTTGAACAAAATTCCAATTTACTGCGACAACACAAGTGCTATAGCTATTTCCAACAATCCTGTACAACATTCACGAACCAAGCACATTGACATAAGGTATCATTTTATCAGAGAGCATGTCATGAATGGAACTGTGGTGCTACATTTTGTACCCACAGAAGATCAGATAGCCGACATCTTCACAAAACCACTTGATGAATCCACTTTCTCAAAAATGGTTAGTGAATTAGGGATGTTAAATAATGGCTAACTTTTGATCGCTAGGAATTAATTTAAGCTCATAAATATTAAATGTTAATATTTAAAGAGTTTATGAGACTTGAATTAATAAAATCCTAGAGCTTATGAATTTTTGGAAAATTATCTTAAGATTAAATCAATATTCTTACAAGATAATTATTTCAATTAAAGCATAAGTACTTTTGTTTAAATTAAGCATTAATAAGCATTATGTAAATTTAAGTATATATTTTTTTCTTTTTTGTTTTTTTTGTTTTTTTCTTTATAGTATATTTATTTTAAGCATGTGTATATTAATGTTTATTTTTACTAATTATTATTGCACATTAAAATAAATGAGTATGTTATTAATTATTCAATTAATTTGCTTATTAAATTAATTCAAGAATGAGTTAATTTAATGCTTAAATTAATTAAAATAAGTTAATAATGTAAATATTTATTTTATATCTATAATAATTTGTTAGTATGTAAAATATCATTAGTTAATATTTATTGCATAATTATTAAGTTATCTAATATTCGAATAAGATTTTTATTATTTTATTTCGAATTTAGAAACAATTATTAAAATAAGTAACTATTCTATCTTTATTATTTTATTTCGTAGTTAAGATCTATTAATTAAACATATATAAATATTGATTAAATAGTTTGTCAGTATGACTTTTGTTATAAAATCTCGGCATGACTTATTCATTAAAACTCGGCATGACTTTTTATATTTATTAAAAAGTCATACCGAGAGTTAACAAGAAATAAGTCATACCGACCGATTTTATTGAGTTTTAATCAAATAAAGCTCGGTATGACTTATTAAAAGTCATACCGAGATCTTCAAATAATCCATTTTTAACAAAGTCATACCGAGTAAATATATACTCTTTAATAAGTCATACTCAGCATTGCAATACATATACACGCAGCTACACACGAACAGTCCTTTAATCCATAACAAAAATCGATTGATTTCCTTACATTTTCAACTGCAATCAGTTGCTAGTTCCTTGTTTACAAGCATAGTTGCTTGCTAGTGTGATAAAATCAATTGTTTCAAGCAAATCTCTGCCCGATTTTCATCAAAATCGAACACTACTTTTGTTCTTGATTTAATACAAAGCTCTTGGGTTTGATTGTGGTTAAAGTCAGTTGTGTAGTGAATTGTTGAGTTTAGTTGATTTGGGATTGTTAGAATTTAGAGTTTCAATTTACAAGTGTAATTTTCGAAGTTTGGCTTGTATTTATTAGTTTTAAGTTGTAATCGCACTTTATAATTTTATTATTTGTAATAGCTTAAAAAAAAAAAAAAATGGCTGGTTATTGCGAATTAGTAAAAACTAATTTTGTTGGATATTTCAATCCGGTGAATTGTTCAGTCGAGAGGTTTCGACCATGGATCGTTTTTATGAATGAACATTCACTCGTCAGAACTGCAATTACTCTGGACGCCCCGTTGCAAGTGTTAGCACTTAGGGCTCTGTATTCCACTGCGAGGAATAGGAGTACTGCAGACAGAGTTCAATTCTCGTTCAGCATAGGAGATCATGAATACATGGTGACTGAAGAGGACGTGAACAGGATTCTAGGCTTTCCAACAGACAACTTCATGGATCCACCCACTGTACCAGAAATTCTAGAATTTTTCTACAACATTCAATATCAGGGTGAGATCAACTTAGTAAGAAACACTAAGTCCAAGTTGGTAAGCGAGTGGGACTACTTCTTTGACACGTTAGCCAAAGTGTTTGCTCCCACTACAAAGAACAACTTCAACAACATATCTTCAATACTACAGATCATAGGGTTTTCTGTAGCCCACAATCGGAGGATAAATTTTGGGAAGTTAATTCTAAAAGAAATAATCAGGAAAATGGGGAAACCAGAAAGCAGGGAACATAATGTACAAGTTTACTATCCAAGGTTCCTGATGCTGTTTATGAATGACTTGTTGATGGAAGAAGACAAAGCCTTATTTCAGAATGGTCCTGTAGAAGAATCTCCGACTTCTCAGAACAACTTATTTGCAAGGCTCCACAACAACCCCAAGTTTCAAAATGTGCAAGTGGTAAGGACAGATTATATGGCTGAGATACTAGATCTTATTGTTCATCCTGTGCAGGAACAAGAGGCAGAACAAGTGCCTATGCAATTAGAACATCCTGTGCACCTTCTACTTGAAGCTGCTCAGCATGTCGATCAAGTGGCACAAGATCAACAGGTAATATCTCACTCACAATCTTCTAGTTCAATACCTATAGAAATATCCAATGCACTATTAGATTTATCTGTGGCGGACTATGATGGTGTTCTTACACTCCAGGATATCAGCTACGAACCTGAAAACACACAGGTTCCGCCCCCAGCTGAATTAGAGCCTCAAACAGTTCTTCCTTCTTCCTCCTCTTCGCTTAAAGTCAGAAAAAGGAAGACACCTGTCAGAATAGTTAGGGGTCTTGGTGCTGATGTGAGTGAACCCGCAGCTCTGTCTCCACAATCTAAAAGATCTAAATTTCAACCAGAGACACCTGCAGACTCATCCTTTTCCTCTCAATGGGATATGGATTTTGACATGGCCATTCAAGGTTCTTTAGATACACTTGCTCAACCAGATAGTGAGGAAAGCACACTGCTAGCTCTCACACTAGCAGGACCTCCGCTTGCAGATACACAAACACATGAGGGCTCATCTGTTGAAGAAAATGTTTTTGATAAAATCCCGTCGGATGCCACCTATGTTGTGGACCATGACATTTTTGATGCAGTGCAGCATCAAACACCCTCCGAGGTATTAAGGGGCATCACAGACTCTAATGAGCCATTCACTACATTGTCTAAGGTGGTGACCCCCCTGGATTCTTTACATCCAGTTCTTTTAAAAGAAGGTCTTGAATCCACTGGTGGATTTGAGAGGCAACCACTCCATAGAGGGAGATGGGACTCCATTCAAGGAGTAGCTACGTCAGTAGCGGAGCCACTTCAAGTTAATCTTGTTGAGGACGCGCCTTCACAGGCATCAGAAGAGCATTTCGACTCTTCAAAAGCAATTGTAATATATGCAGGTACAGCTTCAGGATCTGGAAAGGAGCTAAACACTAGTGATGTGAGGCATATACAGAGTGAAACACATGCACCGAGTGAAAGTGAGTTAAACAGGAGTGCAAGTGAGCTGAGTGCACACACACACAGTGATTTATTATCAAAAATGGAAGCTCTCCAGAAGGAAATACAAATTGTTCAGGCTGAGTTGGTAAAAGTAAAAGCACAAGCAGAAGAAAAATCTACATCTGCCTCTGTAACACAGCAGCTGACAATTGTTCGAAATGATGTTGATAGTGTCAAGTCATCCATTCTTCTAAAAACACAAGATATCCAGCACGTACAGAGTCTCATTGCTGAAGATATGAAAGAAGTGAGCAAATTACATGAAAAAATTGATGACGTTGAGAAAAGTTTAACCCTCAAAATCATTGAAAATGAAAAGATCTCTACTCAACGATTCACCAAACTAGATGATGGCATGACACATCTGAATGAAGGAATGAAGCAAGTCTATCTGACTATGCAGAAAATGTTGACATCTTTTGAAGCCTCTAAAACTCAAGAGGATCCCTCAACTAAGGGGGAGAAAGCAAAGGAGAAAGTAGCTGAAGATGAAAGGGCTTCTACGAAAGACAAAGGCAAAGCCAAGCTGTTTTCTGAAAAAGAATTTCAATCGTTTGATCCAGTACCAGAAGAACAGTACTATGCCCAAGAGCAATTCATTGATGACAGTGCTCATGATGAATCAGTTATTCCTGACTACTGCAGAGCTGAGGATGAAACTGCATTTGATGAAGAATTTTTGTTTCCGAAAGAAGTTGATCCAGCCTATGAAGAGGCAATGAAGAAACTAAAAGAAGACATCAAGGCAAGTCATGCAAAAACTGAAAATCTGAAAGCTCTAGTCATAGAAAGAACAAAGGAAGAAAGAGAAGAAAGCCAAGAAAAGCAAAATCTCTGGGCCATAGCAGTCAGAGAGAAAAAGAGAGATGTACAGCTCAAAATTGGAAAGAAATGGGATACTGCAAGAAAAATAATGGACAAACAACAAAAGGGTCCATTTGAAGACAAGCATCTGAAATCATTAATTGATCGTCTAGAAAAGACAAACGACAACATTGACAACTTCATGAAAGCTCTGAAAGAGGAAGTGGACTACATCACTATCTTAGTGGATCACATTCTTGAAGACTGGCAGATACTAGTCTATACACACAGGAATGGGACATTCAGAATTTCCTTGGAGTTTTTCAGACAAAGAAGTTTATCAGTAATATGGACGTTCTTGAACAAAGTCAAGAGAAGCTCAGAAGAAAATGAACTTCTCAGGGATAGACTTAGAATCTTTGCAACAGCTGCTAGTCCTCAAATCTTATTTGATCCTCACGAGGTAAGATTCTTTTCAAACAAGCTATATCAAATCTTTCAGTTAAATGAGGAATCATTAAAGGGCTACACAGTTAAGTACATGATTCAAGTTGAAAGGATGCTAAGGTCGAAAGGATTTAAATCCCAAGCTAAGATGGATGCTGCAGAAAAGATAAGAAACTACTGTCTATCAAAGAGGATTCCGTCATACATCAGGCAAATACCAAAGATAGATTCAACACAACCATCTGATGTAGAAGAAGAGATAGTAGATCCTGTTGAACAGGAAGTACTGTGGCAGTTAGCAAGAGCTGAGCAAAGAAGGTTGTATGGAGAGGCCACTACAACAGAACAATCAGTAACCGAAGAGGTACCAAGGACACCTGTTCATAAAGGTTCAATCCTAGAAGAAGGTGAAGTTGATACTTCTGAAGACGGAAGACGTAGATAGAACAAGATAGAATCTTTGTAATATTTGTTCAGTGCTAGAGGAACATCTATCTTGTATTTATCTTTTATGTATGAATCTGGAAAATTGTTAAATATAAAACCAGAACTTTTGTTTATTATTTACAAGTCACTAAATGTCGTACTACTTTCTTAGTTGTTAGTTGAGTTATCCTCTAGGAATTTGTGTGTTAAATGTTTAACAACAAATAGGGGGAGATTGAAAGGCATATGACTAGGCCTATTTGTAATAATTAGATGGCAACTCAACTCTAACTAATAAAGAGAAGTAAATACTAAACACCAAACAGGAATCAAGACGAAGACAGTCAACTAATCACAAAGGATCCAAGTATCAGAGATATTTTATAGGATTGCTACTCAACACTGGATGAAGTTCATTTCTATGTTCAAGCGTCAGTGAAATTAATAATGTGGTAGTACTTCTATAGAAGACAGAAGATATAGAAGATTTCAAGTGGTTACTACAAGCAGATTCCAGAAGAAGAATGCAAACAGTGAAGAAGAATTAATGACAGAAGGCCTCTAGTTAAATGTTATTTAAATGGAGAATATTTATTGGGATGACACAAATGAACCAGACAGTACATTTGTGTGTCAACTAATATAATATTTATTCTTCATTTAATTCAAGAGGTTTCAAGATTAGAAGACGAAGAAAAGACAGGAAGATTTCAAGACTATCAGCACGGCTGCGACTAAAGATAGTATTTTAATTCTACTATCAATTGTTAATTAATTATTTAATTTATCTAATTAAATTAATTCAAGTTGAAATTAATTTAATTTATAAATTAACTAATTAAATTAAGTAGAATTAATTTACTATAAAAGAAATGGATCAAAATGACTTATATATATATATATAATCAGTTAGTATGACTTTCAATAAGTCATACCGAATTTCTTTATATATATATATATATATATAAGTCATACCGAGCCTGTTTAAATAAGTCATACCGACCTATTTAAATAAGTCATACCGAGCAGATTTAATAAAGGTCATGCTGATTGAATTTTGTTTAATTATAATAAGTCATACCGACTTGCTTTAATTAAATATAATTCGAATATGACTTTCATTAAGTCATACCGAAATTTAGAAAGTCATACCGACCAGAAATAAGTCATGCCCAGTCTTTTAAAAGTCATACAAGTGTTAAAATAAGTCATACAGACTTATTTTCTTGAAATTAAGTCATTCTAGAAAAGGTCATACCAGCCTTTTCTAATCTCTATAAATATGAGAAGATTGCTTCATTTGTTTGTTGTTCAACTTGTGAAGAGTTAGAAAAATCAGATCAAATTCAGTAATTTATCTGCATTGTAATATTCACAGATTTCTGTGCTGAGTTTGAATATAATTGTTTAAACACGAACACTTCATGTCGAATTCGTTCTAGACTTTATATCAATTATATAACAGTTTTTCTAAAATATTAATTGTGTAATACTAATCAAGTTAAAATAATATCTTTCACTTGAACAGTATTTCATTATAATTAATATTTCGTGAGTAATTAAAATAATAATTTTAATCCAATTATTCCGCGAATAATTATCAGATATTGTATTCAACCCCCCCTTCTACAATATCAGGGACCAACAATGCCTTTCCAAGTAGACAGGTTAAGGGACCATTAGAATTAACATCCAAGCTAGCTTCAAATAGGTTATTATGTCTGTGGCCAATAAGAACTACTTTTCCATTCTTCTTGCTTTTCACTTCACAATGAGTTCCATGAAATTCCACAGAGAAACCTCTGTCTGTCATTTGACTCACACTGAGCAGATTATGTTTGAGTCCTTCAACCAGAGCAACTTTCTCAATGATGACATTTCCAATCACAATGTTGTCATATCCCAGTGTTCTTCCTATGTTGCCATCTCCATAAGATACTGATGGGCCAGCCTTCTCCTCAAACTCTGAAAGCAGGGATTTATTTCCAGTCATATGTGCAGAACATCCACTATCAATCACTAGAATGTTCTTCCTGTTTCCCTGCAATTAGTAAATGCAATTTAATTAGTAGTTATGGGGACCCAAACTAGTTTGGGTCCTTTCTTTGAAAACTTGTTAACTTTTGCAGCAGAAGTTCTTTTGTCAGAGTTTGTGTTAACAGAGTTTACATGATCAGAGTTTGCATTCACAGAGTTTGTACTGTCAGAGTTTACACTCCTTTTATCAAACTTTATCACATATATTTGCTTGACAGTATGTTTTAGAGAATTACTCATTCGAGGCTGTGGTTTGTAAGAATTGTAATACAAATTATGATAATCTTTGCATGTATAAATGGTATGCCATAAACTACCACAATGAAAACAGGGATTGTTTCTTGTTTGTTTTCTAGCCTCAAACCTAGGTCTTTCAGGTTCTTTCTTTTTCTTGTGTTTGCAATCAATAGCAAGGTGATTAGAATTACCACAAGTAAAACAGGTTTTTCTAGGAGCATCAGGGATATTCATGTAATTATTCTCCTTAGTAATTCCTACTTTACCATTCCTATTTCTTTTCACCTTTTTAGATTTCTTAGTGACTGCCTTCAACTTTTCTTTAAGTTGCTTCTGTGAAAGTAACCCTACATTCACCTTTTTAGAGTCTAGCACACTATTGTTTTTAGAGCATTCAGGGAGAGTTTTCTTATTATCACTAGCTCTAACAAACTTCACAGGTTCACTCAATGTTCCTTTTGTGTGTGAATTAGTGTGAATTTCTTTATCAGATTCATAACCTAAGGCAGATGTCCAATTCTTTTCAGAAAGCATTTGTTGGACCTTCTTACCAGAGTTTGTCCAAACTCTGAAGGTCTCTTTTTCCTTAGCTATCTCAGATTTCAAATATGTGACTTGTATTTCCAACTGAGTTTGCATGTGTATAGCATTCTCACAGTCTTTCTTAAAGCTAAGCATGTGTACAAGTTCAGTTTCAAGAAAGTCATTCCTAGCATTCAGAGTTTGTATTTCAGATTTTAATCTTTCATTCTCAAGAGACTGTGACTTAAAGCTAACATGCAAATTTCTAAGAAAAGACTTTAATTCATGAATATCTGCAGTATCAAAATTGAAAACAGAGTTTAGTACCTTGTCAGAGTTTAAGATGGGAGAATCAGAGTTTGCCATGAGAGCATAATTAGTTTCTTCTTCAGAGTCTGAGGAGTCCATCCAATCTTTCTTTGATGTGATGAGAGCTTTCCCAGATTCCTTGCTTCTGCACTCAGTAGCAAAATGTCCCATCTTGTTGCACTTGTAACACTTGACTTTTGATTTATCAAGAGTTTTTGATTTTCCATCTCTATCTTCTCTTTTTCTGAATCTGTCTTTCTTGTCTGACTCACTATGCTTCTTCTGATAGTTTCCTTGCTTCCTAAATTTTCTGTATTTCTTGAAGCTTTTGACAAACATAGCAAATATCTCCATCATGTCAGAGTCTGAAGAATTATTAGAGTTTACATCAGAGTTTGCCTCAAACTCTGATTCACTGCTATCTTGGAGTACTACTTCTTTCCCTTTCCTTGTTGAAGCCTTAAGCACCTTTTCCTTTGGTTCTTCAATTTTTGCTTCAACATTCAAAGCAATAGGTCTTGCCTTGTTACTCTTTCTATTTCTTCTTTGCTGTAACTCCAGATCATGAGTTTTCAATTTGCCATAAACTTCATCTAAGGACATCTCATCCAAATCAGCCCTGTCTCTAATCAAGGATGTCTGCAGATCCCATTCTTCTGGAAGAGCCCTCAGAAATTTGGTGTTTGAATCTTCATTGTCATATACTTTATCCACCAAAGCCAAGTTGTTCAACATAGTTAGAAATCTGTCATAGATATCTGTGAGGGACTCATTCTGCTTAGCCTCAAAGTATTCATACTCTTGGATTAGAACAGATCTTCTATTTTTCTTTATCTCCTTGGTTCCTTGACATTGAACCTCCAGTGCATCCCAGATTTCTTTGGCAGTTTTGCAAGCTATTACCCTGTTAGACATTACAGAGTCAAGACTGTTATGCAGAATATTTCTTACCTTTGCATCTTTCAAGACTTCCTGTTTTTCTTCATTAGTCCATTCTTTCTTGTCCTTCAGGGTGTAATACTCAGGGATTTGTCTTCCTTCCACAATTGTAGAAGGCACCAGTTTGGTTGGTAGGTACTGACCTGTATGGATTCTATCTAAGTAATCAGGATCAGTTGCTTCTAAGAACATCATCATCTTCACCCTCCATGTAGGGTATTCAGCCTTCTTCAATATTGGAATTCTGATGCTCTCATACTTGCTTCCAGACATGATTATTTGATCTTTTGAGTTGAAATTTACTGCCTGCTCTGATACCAATTATTTCCCAGAATAATCAATCTATTACAGAAGGGGGGTTGAATGTAATAGTGCCTGTAAATCGATTATGAACACAAGTATGTTGAATGGAATACTGTTTTGTATTAATAATGAACTTGAATACAAAACTCTCTCAAGATATAAAGTTCTTAAGAGCTGCTAGGTTACAAGATATTGCTTTTATATAAATTCTTAATTCGACATAATTCGACATTGAATTATAACCTATCTCTGTGTTTATATAGACACAGCTACAAATACAATTACAAAACAGATTATGATAAGAATAGATTTAATAAGGTAATTAGACTTGCACTTGAATTCCTTCTTACTATCCAAATCAGACTCTGATTTGTCTGTTTCCTTTTCTGATAAACTCTGTCGGTTGATAATCTCTGATAGAGCATTCTCTGTTAGAGTAAACTCTGATCGAGTATTCTCTGATAGAGCATTCTCTGTTAGAGTAAACTCTGATCGAGTATTCTCTGATAGAGTAAACTCTGACCGACAGCTTCCTTAATTTTCCCTTTCCTTCCCATAGCATATCTGCAATAAATTTGTTTTGATCTTCGAAGACTTTCCTTTAAACTAGCTGTTTGAATCAACCGAATACTCATCTCCTTTAAGCTTCGAGAAGTCAGGCTGTGAGCTAATCAATCGAGTACTTGTGAGACTTCTCGATTGGTAAATATCCGTTGATGACTTCTCGATCAATAAATATCCGTTGATGACTATATATCCGTTGATGAGTTCTCGATCAGGAAATATATGTTGTCGAGTTCTCGATTGATAAATATCAGTTGATGACTTGAGTTCTCGATTGATAAATATCAGTTGATGACTTGAGTTCTCGATCGATGACTTCTCGATTGGCTTTATCAGTCGATGGCTTATTATCAGTTGATGACTTATCGATCGATATTTATCAGTCGATTGCTTCTTGCAGATAGATATCCGTTGATTGATTCTTGCAGATAGACTGTGCTAAATCATGTTCTAGTATTTTGTACATCATCAAATTAATATATTCCTAACAAATCTGCTAGCTAAAACAAATTCATAAATAAAACACACAAATATGATCCTATTAAAATACAAATACTATTAACTAAAATATATCTCAAATTAATCACTTAATTAAAAGAGATTTTTAAACAAAATATATAAATATTATCTTATTAAAATACAGATATAAAAATAAAGTATATGAAAAATTATATAAAATACATACGTAAACATTAAATAAAATTTAAATCGTTATTAAAGAAAAAATATTAACATTAAAATAATAAATACTAAAAAAATTCAATATGTGCATCGCACGAGATATAAACTAATATTATTATAAGCAAAACATGGGTTTATTGTTGGTTTGGTTGGCTGGTAACACTTTCCAAAAATATTAAAAATATATAATTTATTTTATTTATAATATAATATTAGTTATAATAATATAATATAGATAATATAGTAGTATAGACCTAATACAATTGTAAGTAATACAGTTGACTTATATATCTCAATCTCAATGTTACTCAAACTCTTTAAACTCTATTAAAATTATAAATTATTATTTCTTTTAAAATCCTATTAAAATTTCAAAAAATTAAATATATATAATCTATATTTTGATTATCCCTCATTTTTGTTTCACCTAACATTAAATCTTAATATTATATTATATCTAAATATTAACATAAAATTTATACTTTTTATTTAATGTAGTTGTATTAAATACAATCTATTTACAGAATTTTCACCACCGCTCAAACTCTTTAATTCATTTAAAATATCAATTAAATAAATCTCATGAATATAATAATAATAATAATAATTTTTATTTATATTAAATTTTATTAAAATTATATACTAAATACAATCTAAATATCTCAATTAATCGCTCCCAAATTATTCAATTAATTTAAAATTAGCACTCATAATCGAATCTAACTATTTATATAAATTTCGTCGATTTCAACTAATTTTTTCCAGAAATTTTTGTTCGATTTTATTTAATAACTATTTATTTGGGTCGAAGTTACATATATAGAGAAAACATCTCATGAGATTGTCCCAAGGAAATCTCCAGAGATTAGGTTCAAAGGTTCAAAATTAGTACAAAAATGAAATGACAAACTTGTAAATATAATCCTCACCTCACTGCATTCACATAAATACCCTTCTATCAATATTATTTTTCACTTAACCTTAAGCTCATATATGTAATATAAATATAGCGGTTAAAGTATGATTTAAATTATAAAAAGTTATGAAATTAGTTAAAATAGATAAAAATATAATTTCAATATTTTAAATAATAATTTTGAAGCATAATATTGTGAGTTTTATGGCAAAATGCAAACACACATAATGCAGTTTTACACTTTACTCTATAAATAAATACCTTTGCACGGGGCGTGCCTGGGGAAGAACTAGACCTGGTGGGAGTTTTACATGTTTGCTAAAACCATTAGATTTTGTGGTTTACACCAACAAAAGAATGTTGGTTCGATTTGCGTTTCTTTTAGGAGACTCTACTATGGAAACTTTGCATTGATGTGATTTAGATAAAATATAAGGGCAGCTGGGGGTCCTTGTCCCCGTCAAATAATTGTTGTTAACCATCTATGCACAGATAGAAAAAGTCATAAAACAGTTATAATAAAACAGTTATAAAAAGCGTTATACAAAGGTTATCTATTGGAACAATAGATGGTTCAGAGTTCAGACAAGTCATTGTCAGGACGAGGAACGAAATATAAGTGTTTGATATATTTTAGATTTTTACAAAGCTTTTTTTATTTTAATAGCAGCAAGTGGGATTTAAAGTATGCGAATACTGTGAATAGCTCGTGTTTAAGATTTTTAGGAAAAGAATTAAGAATGATGTCTACACAAATAACTATGCGAATGTTTGCGCTGAGAGAACATCCATGCACACATGCTGTTGAGAAAGTCCATCTAAGCCTCTCATATCCTGTGAAATAGAATGATCCTATGGTGATCTCCAGGCAGACTACTTGATCATTAAACTCGATCGTGTAATCTAGTGGATATCTCTTTATCTGACTCCGCAGATAAAGTACATTACATAGTCTGTTTTAGGGATTGGCGCGTATTGTGTTTTTAATAAATCAAAATTTTGTGATTCATCTCTAAAAAAATTACAATTAAATAATAAAATAGATTATTGTGATGAATTTCTTGTTTTTGGTTCTATTTCTGTTCTTTCTATTCGAAGATAAAGGTTTTACATATTTTATTGTAACACTAACAAAAAATAAAATTATGAAGAAGGAACAGCCTCTCTGGTGTATCAGTACTTTAGTAAGTTACTTCATATTCTTATACTGGAACATGAGGAATTTATTTTGTAGTCACAGTCATAAGTTCAGTTACTTATCAGTTACATTTATCACTTATTTAATGTCTTCTCGCAAATAATTAAAAATAATAATCAGGCCTTGGATGATCAACTCCATCAACATTCCTGAGCCAATATGTAAACTCAAAGGAGGCTGCATTTTCTGGCACATCTTCAATCACTCCTTCATGGCCTTTTGGAACATAAATTCCAGTACGAGCATCGGGCATCCAATACGATGTCTCGTTTTCATTGTCACATTTCGACATTGTTACATTATCATTCGACGATATCTCTGTTTCATCTTCGATCTTTGTTCGAGCAAGTTTGCTCGTGTAACCCCTGGTCTGTTTAGTACAAGTCCTCCCCCTAGCAAAATGAACCACAAAACAATGTCAACTTCAAAAAACAAAATACTAAATTATGATGGCCTTATTATAATGTAATGACCTGGAATACAGCAATGTCTTTGTAATGCCAGCTCCAACACTAACCATGGCTTTTAAGTTTCGAAAAACAACACAGAAGATATATAAGATATGCTGATAGGTCATAAATTACAGACTTATATATAGATAAATATATGACAGTACTTGAGTATAGTACATGAATTACGCGTGAATAAGAATAAATTCTTTCAACAAATTAATGTGTGTGATTAATGTACTAGACAAAGCACCTTTCAGATAAAGTTAATAGATTTCAAAGATTTTGGCTTTTTACTAATTTGAGGTATTGTTAATTACCCTCCACTCAAACAAAGACATAATGGGCCTCATTTATTCTTCAAGATTTAACATGTGAGATCATAGTGAGTTTGCACTGTTGCAGGAGAAGAATGTGTACCCTATCCTGCTGCAATTTCAGCTAACATCTGCGATGAGAATATAAGAAAATTTTCGCATTCTATCTTATTCTTGACAAGGAATATAAAAAGTTCGATAGCTCTCCGTTTAGTTGAAATAAATGAAATTGCGTGGGAATATAATGAAATTTGTACTTTTTTCTGCGTAAATTTTTATAATTTTCTATTATTAGTGTGTTTACTTTATTTTGTTCAGACAAATATAGACTGTAGTTCAATCTCATGAAGCTTATGCTTACGTCTAGTCGTCATTCACAATACTCACAATTCAAAATGGATTATTTGAAATTTGAAATTAATTTCCATATTGAGTATATCATTCGCTAGTTACGCCTTGGTAATCCAAATCATTCTCTAGTTACTCCAAGCTTACACTCATTCTCATTCCCATCAACAATCCAAACGGGCCATCGTAATTGCCACGGAGATGACTGAAAGAAGCTGGATGTGCAAGCACCAGCGATAGCTTGTGTAGCATACGAAGCACATCCACACACTATGAAGGTGTGTAAAGAAGTCAGTACATCAGCCACGATCCAATGACAACATAGTAGTATCAAACCTCTTTTGGGGTGTGTTTACTATATAGTCCTTGTTACATAATAATTCATGAAAGGACATATGATCCACAGTGTACAGCACCCCTTTATCTCTAGTTTATCTATAGCAACATTTGAAGAAAATTGAAAATAAAATTCTAAAACCAGTATGCGTGCATTGAACTTGTCCGGTGTACATACTCAACGCTAATGAATATACAGATACACAGGCGCTGTCTATAAGAATCGAGAAGCACTGCTGTTTAATACTAATTTAGCCATTCAAATCAATCCTATGAAAATTTTATTATACAAGTAACACATGATAATATCTGACCCCAAATAAAGGGATAATGCAATCAAAATTAATATATGTAACCAGATTGACTATGATGTACAACATGTAAGCATGTGTTAATTTTACTAATGAGGATGCTAATCATTTTTAACATCAGAAATCACCATCAAGAGGATATAAAAAGATCTCCACAATCTAATCTGTGCATAGAGAAGCCTTATTTTCTCTTTATACCAGCAGTTCAAGAACCAGTAGCTTTAGGCAGTTCTCTATGATTATCAATCTGCATAAGCGAGTTATATGGAGCAACAGTGACCACCGAAAACTTTAGGCAGATGTCTCCTTCACTTTTTCATCTTTAGTAGCAGCAACTGCAGATCTCTCATATAAGCGGTACATGAAACTTGATTTTGACATCTGGGTCTCCCTTTCGAGTGTTCTTATAACATCATTCACAGAAACTACCCTCTTCGGAACCATCAGGAACCGACCTCGGTGAGTCCTGTTTCCAGTACCTAGAAGAAAGAGTGCAACTTTACCCTCAAGAACTGATATTTTACCAAATGCCACTTCTTTCCATTGAATTTCTGAGTATCGACTTCTCATTCCAAGTTTATGTTTCTTAGTAGCCATGGTACTACTTGTCTGTAGCAAACTTAATTGTTAATCATTTGCTAGGTTTTTATATAATATTTTCCCAATAATTATTTTACAAGGAACACAATGGTTTTTTTGGACAAACAAGAACAATGAACATAAAGTATAGAACTGTTTAAGCCAAGGTTTACATAAAGCTTAGGTAGTATTGAAATCTCAGTTAAATGTCCCTGAAGTTCAAACTTTAAACACATATTTTTATCAATTTCTTGATATTTTTTGGCGCCAATTAAACTTTTGTAAAACATTTGATCAATATTGCGCCGCAAATCTAACGACTATATGTAAAAGTAAAACAATATCTGATCCTTCAATAACTCACCTTTTCCTTGAAATTTTTGTATGGTTCCTTTTGAACTCTTGGTTATCATTTCATTAGGCTGATCACCTATTCCTGGGGGATCCTCATGCCCAGCTTTTTCGCTAAGCAGCTTCCATTTTGATATGTAGTCATATCCCCCTAGAGATGCCCTGACAGCTTTATTTGTTCTTGCGGCTGTTTCTAGCCTCGAATCTGCTCCTACTGTCTTCTTTTTTGACTGAAATAAAATTTGGAGGGGGGGGGGGGGGTACTTCAGTATATGACGACCAAGAAAGATTAATCATTAATATATTTTGATGTACAATAGTGTTGTCTTTGGTTGGGAAGAATGGAATGGAATGAGTGAAAATAAAAGAAATTTATGGAGGTATGATGGAAGATTTGAAAAAAAATGGGTGAATGCAAAATTTCTTTGATAAGAATTGCGAAGAAAATGTATATGGGAGAGAATGGAGCATTCCATCTCAAATTGGAAGATTTGAGTTTTAGTTTAAATTGTTAGGAATGGAATGGGGAATGAATGAGATTTTTAAAAATTCACCCATAATATAGTTCAAATCCCATTCCATTCCTTCCAAATTTATTCATCCCAACCAAACACAACATAGTTGAATAGGCAGCTTTTCTCAGGTGTTCATAACAAGTTCAAGCCTTGAAAAAAAAACCAATGTAGAATCTGTATGCAAACCGATATATTCGTCTAGAAAAGTTTTTATGAACAAATTGCTGAGCTGATGGCTAGAAAAGGAATATCTACACGAATTTATATTGTACAGTGTTGTGTTTTAATGTTTTAAATTCTCATAAAATGAATATAACCCTTGTGTTCCAAACACCTGTGTTCCATTTGTCTAGATGGAATGGAGTGAGGAAACAATAGAGTAATTAAGTTATTTCGTGCATATTTATTAATCCTTTCATTTTCCATTGCCGTAAGTTTAAATGAATTTATTCCTTACACTTCACAAGAGAATATGCATTCCGTTCTCCCACCATCTTACTTGTAACATATATCATATTCTATCTCATAAGATCATCTCCTTTACTCTCACCTCACTTCACATCCTTCATTCTTACCTTCGACCTTTAGTTTGTTCCACAAGTTAGTGCAACTCTCTCTCTCATTTCATTTTATCCAATGAAAAACAACACATTGTCTCTTACACAATAATAGTAGTAAGAATACCTTGGTTGCGGCTGAGCTTTTTGCAGACTTGTCTATCTCACCATCTGATATATCTCCATTTTTCTATATTCAAAAACATGAATTTAGTCGATTTTCTTAAAAAATTGTGACAAAATATAGATGTCTGTTTCAATCAACACCTTTAACAATACAAGTTCAAAGATGTACAGATAACCCACAGAAAGATCAGGTATCTCTATTAATCATGCACATTAACCACTTTCACGATTTTAACAGAGTTCTTACCTTTTCATCCTGTGTTTTCTTCTGTTCCTGAGATTTTCGGTTCATTATCATAATATGTCGATGAACATCTGATGTAACAAGAGTAAGATGCCTTTCCTTCTCGTAATCAACTCTCTGCAGATGAGAAAATAACTAAGGAAAACAATATGTGTTTTGTACTTGGCAAAAAATATATATATGTATATGTGTGTGTTTTGTAATAGTAGATTCTTGCAAAAAACAAAATTTATAGCAACCTGTTTTGACATCCTTATCATATTTCTTATCAATCTATCCATCAGTTCAGCAAGTCCCTGAAGATTCAGTAGCATGAGAAGTGAGAACTAGACTCCAATAGCAATTACGACATAATAAGGCATAAGAAATCCTCTCACCAACAATATGCAGTTTTCAACATCTTTGCCTACTGTTTTAAGACCACATTTAGATACTGTCACAGGCAAGGTGAGTCATTTGTGCAATTAGATTATAGTTGGAATCAACAGTTCAACAGGAATAAGATAAATCAAAACAATTAATTACTGATATTCTCCAATTTTGCCCGCAGAAAAGTGTTTGATAGAAATATTTCCTCTTCCTGGTGTACAGAAAATTGACGGTATTGTGGTGATGTTGACAACCTATTTCCTGCTGCAATAGAAAACAACTGCTCTTTCTCTTCCTGATTAAGAAAATATTTCATTAGGTAAGTTTTAAAGTAACTCTAGTAAGGAAACATGTGGGGACATACATACGTCTAAGTCGATTTCAGCACTAGCAGTAACATCGTTGAAATGCTCAACTTGGTGAGAAGCAACTAATTCAGTTGACTTTTGCCTTTTCCTGTTAGAATTAGGACTTGGACAAAGGAGTTGTAAAGGCCAAAATACATAAATATATGTAACATATGTAGTGGGGTGTGTGTGCATGTTGGCTAGGCTGATAGAGCTTGTAAACTTACGCTCTAAAAATGAACAAAAAGGATATTTTAATATACCTTTGGTTTTGCATAGAACGATCAAATTCTTCTAACAGGTCCTCATTACTGTAACATCTCTTCGGAGCCATCTTCTCTACAACTTCAGAGAAATTCCAAGTACATACAGAATAAGTATCCACATCGGAACATAATTTTTTTTGCAAAGTATTACATAAAAGAAAAACATCATTCAACAAATTATGGTGAGAAACTACAAAACTCATTTATTATCCGCTATCATAACAAATGTAATATGCAACATAAGATTCCAGAAACTTTTGAATCAACCCATTACCTTAATCCTTTAATTTAAGAACTAAAAATGTATCCCTTCTTTTCAAGATCTATGATACTGTGTGATCATTAGAAGTTCCATAATGTTTAACGTGATATGAGAGAACTAGCCCGCATTGTGCAACGAAAGTATTCATCAATACAACCAACAAACAGAGTATGAGAGTACTACTGGATGCTTTGAAATAAAATCAGTAAATCACCACTAACCACTTGGGCACTTATTTCTGTTTCAAACTCGAGTTCAATCAATGAAACAAAATTAACTCAATTAATGATAAAACAAAAAATTATTGAAATGTACAAAAATATCCAGAAAATCAAGTCGATCGAACCTGCAATGTTGACAAAGCAACCAATGTCATTAATCCCTACCAATCAACTTACAAACAAACACAGGTTCACAGATCAAGTATATTCCTAACCCTAATTCAAGTAACCACATATTTTGATCTGGGACTTATTTCTGTTGCAAACTCGAGTTCGATCAATGAAACAAAATTTAACTCAATTAATGGTAAACCAAAGAATTATTAAAATGCACAAAAATATC
This sequence comes from Oenanthe sinensis, assembly GCA_028671895.1. Taxonomy (NCBI): domain Eukaryota; kingdom Viridiplantae; phylum Streptophyta; class Magnoliopsida; order Apiales; family Apiaceae; genus Oenanthe; species Oenanthe sinensis. Next base: position 20,681,406 of record CM053795.1, read on the forward strand.
CAGAATTCAAGGCGATCGAACTCGCATCGTTGACAAATCAACCAATGTCATTAATCCCCTACCAATCAACTTACAAACAAACATATGTCCACATATCAAGTAAATTCCAAACCCTAATTCATGTAACCACATATTTCGATCTGGCACCTCTGTTTCAAACTCGAGTTCGATGAACGAAACAAAATTGAACTCAATTAATGGTAAAACAAAAAATTATTAAAATATACAAAAAACCAGAATTCAATTCGATCGAACTTGCAATGTCGAAAAACCAACCAATGTAATTAACCCTACCAATCAACCTACAAACAAACACATGTCCACTAATCAGGTAAATTCCAAACCCTAATTAAAGTAAATGACTTATCTCGATTGCACGCACTCACACACACACATAAGCAAGCAACTAAGGAAGTTAAACATCAAGAATCAATGTTAATGTAATAACAAAAAGTATACAATATGATTTCAGGGTGTAATTATGTTAAACCAAGTAGCATAAAAATGTAAAACATGTTAAAAGACAAGATCAATTGACAAGTACATATGTAAAAGCAAGAACAATAGATTATGTGTATGTATATTATGTGTGTTTGTGTGTATAGATACCTGTTTTTGATGACAAATAAGGGGACAATTGATGACAATTTGGCTCTTTTTCTCTTTAAATTCTGAGGTATTTATAGGCTTCTTTATCACTGACTTCGACTAATCTAAACCGTCCAGTTCTGAGTTAATCTAACGGTTAAGTTACAGCATCCGGGTGCCTTGGTAAATTCGGAACCAGTTTGGGTTGGGCCTTGGTCGCGTCTTAAAGCATTGAAAGAGCATTTTCAAGGCACTCTTAATAATTAAGTTATTAAGTTAAAATATAAGGAATATTGTTTAAATTAGTGTTAAAAAATTTTAATTAATTTATTAAAAATAAAAACAAAAATATAATTATTTTGAGATGGAAGGGTGCCCTCTAGAGATGCACAAAAACCGGATTGGGCCGGATTCGGACCGGATTGAAAAAAATCCGGATTTTTTTAAACCGGATCGGGCTTTTGTAAAAATCGGCCCGGATCGGGCCAGATTTCCCTGTAAAATAGTAGGCCCATTTAAGGCCCACAGATCGAGCCGGATCGGAACCGGATTTTTTTTTAATAATATTTAATTATTAATATTCTTTTAATAATATTCCTAAATTTTTAAAAAAATAAAAAATTAATTTGGTTGGAGATCTTAGTAGATCACTACTATATTGACTAGTACTCGGAACTAGTGCTTTGTCACGGATTATTTTTTCTATTTTTTAAAAAATATTTATCGACAATCCAACCGTAGGGATGTCAAGATATATTTAATATAATGTTATTCCCAACCGAAGCGGAAATTAGGGTTTGTCAACGGATCAATGCTCCACAGTGAATACGATGATACAAACAGCATTCAATGGGACACATGTAATAATCTGGTAATATCCTGGATCCATAATAATGTTTCTGAGTCGATTCGTAAGTCAATTATATATGTTGACACTGTTCATGATATTTGGACTCAATTGGAGAAACTATTCTTGTTAACCAATGGTTCTCAGAAGTACAAACTTAATAAGGCCTTATTTGCTATGAAACAAAATAATTGTTTTGTTGCTAATTATTTCACATCGATGAGCGAAGTCTGGGAAGAAATTGATAGCTTAAATGTGTTGCATGTGGTTGTTGCCTCTACACCTGAGATTATAAAACTTTTAGAAGCAATTAATACGATGAAAGAAGAAGCCAAATTGTTTCAATTCCTCAATGGATTGGATGATGCTTACACTTCTCAACACAGTCAACTTCTCATGTTAACACCTATTAGGAATCATGTAGTATGATAATAAAAAATTACCTAGAATTGTAATTTTGACCTTAAATTTGTAACTGGTCAATGAATATGTGATCTATAAATATCATTTGAATAGGAAACCATTTATCAGTTGAAGTTGTTGTTAATCAACTGATAGAATGAATTGTAACAGTGATTTAGAATTCCTTGTATTATCAATTGATTGTAATATGTCAATGGATGTGATTATCTAATCAACTGATGATTATTGGTTTCGATTGATAGTTCATCAACGGATGTGAAGAATGACTGACAAAGTGTAAATATTCTAAGTCAGAATTCTCTCAAGTGAAGTGATCAACGGATAAAGAAGTCAATAGATATGGATGATTGATCGATGGATAAAAGTCAAATCAATGGATCTCCATCAACGGATAAAGGCATTAAGGCAATCAACAGATAAAAGGCAATCAATAGATAAGGAGATCGATGGATACTCAAACATCCATTGATACATCAATTGATCAATGTATAACTTATCCATCGATAGATAAGCAAAAAAGGTTCAACTGATATGCTTCACAACAATTATCAGTTGATCAAAGTTTCTCAAAATAGTTAAAGATAAATGAAAGGAATCTTTTCAGGAGTCTAAATCAATGGAAGACAGTCTTGTCAGGACTGTGAAGACTTTCAAGGGAACACAATTTTCAAAGAGAAGAACAAGACAAAGACTTGTCCAGAATAAGGCAAAGTGTTATTCCCTTAGTACTAGTTTGTAGAAGGGGGGTTGAATACAAACTAAAGAATGTTATCTAATTCTTGCGGATTTAAGTTTGTACTTAGATTTCTTTTTGTGTTTTTGTGTTTGGAAATAAGAAACTTTAAAATTGAACTAATTTATAATATTGAACAACAAAGCATATAAAATTACTAGTTGAAAATGCACACCTAGAGGGGGTGAATAGGTGTTAAGGCTAACAATGACAAATTTTAAATTTTACCAAGTTATTAACCTGTCAGCTAGCTAAGATTAATTAACATACACTGTCAGCTAGCTGCTATATGCAATGCAGTACAGAAAAAGTAAATAACACCAAGACTTTTAGCCAGGTTCGACCCCTAATCCCCTATGGTCTACGTCCTGGTCCCCTACCAACTGGTAAGAGAGAATATTATTAATCAAAACCAACCACGATTACAAGATTACAATAATATTCCTCCCATATTCCCTTGCAACTGATACTAGCTTGCTGAAACCCTGTTCTATCGAACTCTCTAGCTCTCTAAGCACTATACTACCCTAGTACAGCCTTCTCTAGCTCTCTAGTTCCCAAACCCTGTTTCACAAGCTCAATATCCAGCTACAACCATTTACACCTTGAACAAATACAAGTGAATAAAGATACAACTCAAACTATAAGCTCTCTTGTAAATATATAACTATATAGAATACTAGAGCTCGAGATACTTTCTAAGAACGATTTTAGTTTGAGAAGAAGTGTGTATGTATTTATCAAATCAGTAGATCTCCATTTGGTTAAAGAGAAAAAAAACTATACACACTTGTATTTATATCTATATTCGAATTAACAAGGATAATGAACGTTAGAATTACAACGTTCAAATTTGTTAAGATATAGATATTTGAAATTACGTATATTGAGGATAAAGAAGATAATAAGTACGTTTGAGATTATCCTCAATATAAGTTTGAATGAATAGATAAGAGTTGGTTAAATAATAGATAAGTTTTAGTCAAACTCCAACTCCTATTAAATAGGAAAACTATTTTAAATAATAAAATATGTTTGAATTAATTAAAACTGAGCTCTAATATAATATATAACCATATATATATTAGATAGACTTGTACAAGTAAGATCCTATAACTTCTCCAAGAAAATCGGACTTCCTTGCAAAATCCAACAGTTTCTGCGTTCCAGTAACAGCTTGCTGAGACAGAATATTTCCTGCTGTCAGCTCGCTGAAACGCCCTGTTTTCCTACTTTCAGCTTGCTGTCAATATATTACAACATGTTATACTGACAAGTTATATCAGTAAGCTAATACCTGCAAAACCATGTTAGTACATGTATAACAGCTTGCTATTTTATATCATATACAAGCTTTCAGCTTGCTAACAGTGATCATCAAAATCCAAAAGGGTTTCAATCTCCCCCTTTTTGATGATTAACACTAAAATAATTTAGGAGAATAAAATACTCCCCCTAAATTCCTGCAATCCTGTAATCACAGATATAAAATTACAAATATAACATGCTAAGCATTTAACAATTAAATTCAGTCCAAAATCATAGCATATCATAATAAAACATGCATACTCTAGCATGCAACCACCACCGAATTTTCTAACACAATTATCCAAAACACAAACAGCAATATTATCCAACAAACACATTAAAAATGAAACTACCCATAAATCTCCAAATTTCTCCCCCTTTAATCATTAAAAAGAGTAAAATTATGGTTCATCTGGAGTTTTATCTTCATCATTGTCAGCAAAGTTGTCCTCCTCAGCACGAACATCCTCATCCTTTGCATCTGGACTAGTAGAACCTGCTGTCTTCAATTGCTTTCCTGTCTGTTGTTCAACAGACTCCACAGCAGCCTTTGCTAAACCAGCTAAATTTCCCTCAAAACATTTACCCCCAGCTGCAGTATCCATCTCCTTCTCATAGTTTGCAACTAACTTACCTACCACAAACTCTCGTAGAAATTTAATCTCATCACTTAACATCTCAATCTTCTTAGTCAAATGAGCAATGTCTACACTCATGTTAGTATGATCATCCTTCAATTCTTTTGCCAATCCTTCAAACTTATCAGGAGCACCACTAGATTGATCACCAGTAATAGCAACAGGAGTAGGAACTTCCACCTGAATTAGAGTCCCATCTTTCTCAATTTTCAAATGAGATTGAGCCAAACTCTTAAAATCCAGAAATTCCTTAACAACAACCTTATTAGCCTCCTTCAAATCAACTCCATACCAGTCAAAAATTCTGGTTAACAAACAACCATAAGGCAATCCTATAGACTGATTACCTTCAAAAACATACATCATGTTTTTCAATACCAAATCAGACAAATCAAATTTTCTGCCAGTCAGAATCATAGCTACAACCACCAAATCTTGACAACTAAAATTTGACCTACTACCAACCCTAGGACAAATATTAGCAATACAGACTTTAAACAAAAGATGTGCCATAGGTGTCACAGATGATGTTGTAGGACAGCAGAATTCCATTAAACCAGATATACCACGACAGACTCTCAATTGATCTAACGCAGACATATCATCCAAAACAACTGGACCCTTCTTTGAAAACACGGATACTTTAGATGGATCCTCAATTCGCAAAATGGAGTTCAAAACAGGAACATTCAAGGTTATTTTCTTTTCTTGCACATACGAAACATAATTCCCAAATTTATCAGTTGTCAAATTTGCATAGAATTCTTGTACATACTCAGGATAGCATTCTTTTGGTAAATCCATAACAAACGACTCAAACCCTATCTCTGTAAAGAGTTTAATAGAACCACAAGTCAAGAAGGCCTTACCAGAAACAGGACGACCATAGATAATTTTTTCGACTTGATAAGTCTAGGGTTTTGAACCTTGACTCCAACTCTTCAGAATTGAACCGTAAGCATCTCTTCACACGCTTGGCCTCTGAACCCTCACGATCTTCGGAACGAACCAACCCTGATCCTTCTTCTTCACTATCCAAGAACACCGGATTTAAGAGAGTATCATTGTCCTCATCGATCAACTTACGCTTAAGTTTGTTCTCTTTGGCAGAGCTTGCAGATGCGGCCTTCATTTTGCGAGTTTGCCTCATAACTTTAATGAATGAAATTGATATACCAAGAGAGATAGTATATCTGTTGAAGCAAAACCCTAAAAACTTTGAACTGATCTTTGGGCGAGAATATAGGCACTTGAAAAGTCTGGAGTGAATAGACTCCACAATTCCTATTTTTACTGATTTAAAAGGGGTATTATTTGGAGAAATAAAAGATAAAACCCTCCCCCTTACCACAGTAAACATTTTAATATAAAAAGAACACCGCACAATTTTCAACTAAACAGATAATTAATCATATTACACAGATAATCATTATATATCATGAAATATCAATTAGTTTAAAATTTGAAAGTTACACTAATTACTTAGCCTAGAAAACCGAATAGTCATACACAGATAACAAGATAGTGGAATCTGCCAAACTTACCATGGAACACATAACAATTAAAAATGATTGACAATAAAATTATATATGTACTTATTCAATCAGTAAGCTGAGATTTAGAAAAACCTGGTGTCAGCTTGCTGACTAGATGTTACACATGCCAAGTTCCCTTCTAATAATAGAAAATCGCTCTTCTGCCAGTGGCTTTGTAAAGATGTCAGCTAGCTGATACTCTGTGGGCACAAAAATCAGCTTGATCTTCCCTTTTGCCACATTGTCTCTCAAGAAATGATGTCTCACATCAATATGTTTTGTTCTTGAGTGATTGACAGGATTTTCTGAAATGTTAATAGCGCTTGTATTGTCACAATATATTGGAATCCTTCCACATTTGATTCCAAAATCCCTTAGTGTTTGTATCATCCACAACATTTGAGAGCAACAGCTGCCAGCTGCCAAATACTCCCCCTCAGCTGTTGATAAAGCAACAGAGTTCTGTTTCTTGCATTGCCAAGTGACCAAACTCTGGCCTAAAAATGCACAAACACCACTTGTACTCTTTCGATCAGTGTGACAACCTGCATAATCTGCATCACTATACCCAACAAGATCAAATGCATTTGTGATAGGATAAAATAAAGCCAAATTGATAGTACCACTTAAATACTTAAAGATTCTCTTAACAGCATTATAATGAGACTCTTTAGGCTTGCATTGAAATCTAGCACATACACAAACTGCATACATAATATCAGGTCTAGAAGCAGTAAGATACAGTAAACTACCAATCATACCTCTATACTTACGAATATCAACATCTACACCTTTTTCATCTGTTGTCAGCTTGCTAGCTTGACTCATTGGTGTTGATTTTGCCTTGACAGTTTCAAATCCAAATCTCTTGAGTAGATTCTTGATGTATTTGGATTGATGCACAAAGATTCCATCTTTTGTTTGTTTGACTTGAAGACCCAAAAAATAATTGAGTTCACCCATCATGCTCATGTCAAACTCACTGTGCATACACTTTGAAAACCACTCACACATGGCATCATTAGTTGATCCAAAAACAATATCATCCACATAAATTTGAACAACAAGAATATCCTTACCATCAAATTTAAGAAATAAGGTTGGATCAATTTTACCTCGAATAAAGCCATTTTTAAGTAGAAATTCACTTAATCGTTCATACCAAGACCTAGGAGCTTGCCTTGGTCCATACAATGCCTTCTTTAGTTTGTAGACATGATTTGGAAACTTTTCATGCTCGAAGCCCGGAGGTTGCTTGACATAAACTTCTTCTTTGAGATAGCCATTAAGAAATGCACTTTTGACATCCATTTGATGAAGCTTGAATTTCTTGTAACATGCAAATGAAAGTAGCATTCTTATAGACTCCAGCCTTGCAACAGGTGCATAAGTTTGATCAAAATCAATTCCTTCTTGTTGATTGTAGCCTTGTGCAACTAGCCGTGCCTTGTTCCTCGTAACTGTACCAAATTCATCAGCTTTGTTCTTGAAGACCCATTTAGTACCAATGACTGAAACATCTTTAGGCTTTTCCACAAGTTCCCACACATCACATCTTTTGAATTGATTCAGCTCCTCTTGCATTGCCATGATCCAATTTTCATCTTCTAAAGCCTCTTGAACATTTTTGGGTTCCTCTTGAGCTAGAAAAGCTGCAAAAGCACAGAAGTTTGCTTTCCCTCTTCTAGTCTTGACACCCTCAGAAGCATCACCAATGATTTGAGTTGGTGGATGATTCTTCACAGTTCTTGTAGCTTTAGGGAGAGAATGTTGGGATATCTCTTCATGAACAGCTCTAACAGGAGTTGTAGTCCTTGCTATAGGAGTTTGTGACCCTCCTAGATTGAGTTTAGACAATTGTTCAATAGTATCATCTACTGAGATTGCAGTGTCAGCTGGCTGATTTGATGTTTCAGCTTGCTGACTGTCTGACTGTTGAGCAGTAGATGTTGTAGCAGCTTGCTCCTTTGTCTTATCAGCTTGCTGACTACCTGACGTTGCAGTAGCTTTATTGCTTCCAGCTTCATCACCTGCATCATCTTCCTCATCTCTTGACAGATCATTGTTAGGTTCATGAAATATAACATCAATAGACTCCTCAACAATGCGTTTCTTTAAATTAAAGACTCTATATGCTCTACTAGTTAAAGAATAACCAAGAAATATTGCCTCATAAGATTTAGCATCGAATTTACCATCCCTGTCGATTTTCTTGAGGACAAAACACTTTGAACCAAACACTTTAAAGTAACTGATGTTAGGCCTTTTGTTCCTCAACAGCTCATAGGGAGTTTTCTCAAGAATAGGTCTGATCACCACTCTGTTAAGAACATAGCAGGCTGTGTTCACTGCTTCTGCCCAAAAGCTCCTTGGCAGCTTGCTTTCCTGCAATAAAGTTCTAGCAGTTTCCTCCAAAGACCTGTTCTTTCTTTCCACTACTCCATTCTGTTGTGGAGTTCTAGGTGCAGAGAATTCATGAGTGATGCCCCTTGCTTCACAGTAAGTGACAAAATCTTTCTTGAATTCACCACCTCGATCACTTCTTATACCTACAAGTCTTGTGTCCAGCTTGTTCTCAAGAACCTTAATTAGCTTCTCAAATTCTTCAAAAGCAGAATCTTTAGTACGAAGAAATAAAACCCAAGTAAAACGTGTATAATCATCAACAATAACAAAACCATATTGTTTACCTCCAATACTTTTATAACATTCTGGACCAAACAAATCTAGATGTAATAATTCTAAGGATTTTGTAGTAGATACAACCTTTTTGGCCTTGTGAGAACTTTGAATCTGTTTGCCCAATTGACATGCATCACAAACTTGTGTCTTGACATACTTCAATTTTGGCAAACCCCTCACTAACTTCTTGCTAGATAGTCTGTTGAGCAAGTCCATGTGAGCATGACCCAATCTTCTATGCCAGATTGTTGGATCATTGTCAACAGCAGCAAGCTGTTTCCTGCAATTCAAAGTCTAACACATACACATTGCCTTCCCTTCTAGCAACTAGAGGAATCTGGTTAGTAGCAACAGTAATAACACATTTATCTTTATCAAAAACAACTGAATGACCATCATCATGCAACTGACTTACACTAAGCAAATTATATTTTAAGCCTTTAACATAACGAACATTATCAATAAAAGTTGTGTCATTACCTACTTTACCTTTACCTAGAATAGGAAGAGTCTTACTATCACCAATTGTGACACCTCCACCTTTCTTAAATTTGAGATTAATAAATTGAGCTTTGTCTCCACACATATGTCTTGTACATCCACTATCGATGATCCATGATTTCGATTTGATCTTAGCAGCAAGACATATCTACAAAACACACAAAAACAACACTTAACCTTTTGGTACCCATATTGGTTTGGGTCCTGATTGGTTAGTAGCAAGTATATAAAGAACATTTAATTCAGATTTCTTGATCCACATTTGAACCACTTTGGGAAAGGAATTCTTTGTTCTTTTCTTCCTGCCAGAACCATTTCGGCTAGCTGACTGTTTGTTCCAGCAAGCTGGCTTCCTGTCAGCTTCTTTCTGGTAAATTCTGGTAGCTCGCTGAGATATGCAATTTTGAGCTAGATGACCTTTACCACCACATTTCTTGCAGCTTGTCCAGGGCATAGCATATTTGTATGGCTTTCCTTGTCTGCCTTCATACTTTAGTGCAGTAGCCCTCTTGTTGAAGTTCAAACCAACTCCTTCCTTGTCCAAAGGTACCTTGATGCTTTTCATCATTGATTTGAGACCTTCTTCTCCTTGAACAAAAGTACCCATGCCTTTTCTGAGCTTAATGACTTCTTTTTCCAAGGAAATAATTCTTTCTGCTTGCTTTGATGAAGTGGCAGCAGGCTGAGATGTACTGTCAGCAGGCTGAGATGATGTTTCAGCAGGCTGAGATGATGTTTCATCAGGCTGAGATGATTCTTTCTTGGAAGATTCTCTGAGTTTAAATGTTTCAAGACATGCATCTCTTGCCTCTATGTCAGCCTTTAGATCAGAAATCTCATCAGCTAGAGCATTGTTCCTTTTTAACAGAATCTTGTTGAAACCTTCTAGATCTTCAATTTTTGATTCAAGCTCTTTGATTTTGACTTCATTTGTTGCTTGGACAGGTTCCTTGCTTTCAATTAGTGATTCCACCTTTGCCATTAAATCTTGAACCATCTGTCTAAGATATGAATTCTTCTCTGACAGCTTGCTGTTTTCTGTCCTTACTGAGTTATATTCCTCTAATGGAAAACTATCTTGATCCTGCATGGTTAGTTCATCTAGAATAATATTATCAGAAGAAATGTCAAATTTAAATGAATTTACCTCACTCGTATCATCCTCAGAATCACTTTCAACAATGATCTCCTCAGTTAAGCCTCGAACAATATCATCATCCATTCCAACTAGTGCAAGGTTGACCATATCATCATTGTTGTCACTGTCACTTGGTGAGATGTCTTCTTCATCATCACTCCAGGTTAGCAAAGCTTTAAATTTCTTCTTGTCTTTGTATCCAGCTTGCTGTTTTCCTTTTAGCTTGTAACAGTCCTTCTTGAAATGGCCAGTTTTGCCACATTCAAAACATGTTGAATCTCCTTTGGAATCTTTGGAGAACTTTTTGGTTTTAGAGAAATCTGAACTCCTTCTATCTCTCTTCATCTTGTTTTTCTGTTCAATCATCTTTCTGATTTTTCTGGACATGAGTGCTATTTCCTCATCTGATTCATCATCAGATTTCAGCTTGCTGTCATCACCATGAAGTGCCAAATTCTTCATCTTTGATGTGAGATCAGAAGTAGAATTTGCATGGCTAGCATTTATCTTGCCTTCAAACTGCTCCAATTCAGCAAAAACACTTAGAGTGTCCATTGTATCAATTGTTGGAGAAGATTCTAAGGCAGTGACCTTCGGTTCATAGATCCATGGAACAACACTAATGATTTTCATGTTGATCTCTTCTTGTGGAATTTTCTTGCCAAGTAAAGTGAGACCATTCATAGTGACTTGGAACCTTGCTTGAGCATCCTTAATAGATTCACCTTCATTGAGCTTGAAATTACCATACTCATTCATCAGCTTGCTGAGTTTAACCTTCTTTAAGGATTTTGAACCTTCATGACACAATTCAAGAGTGTCCCACATCTCCTTTGCAGAAGTACATGAAGAAACTTTGTCACTTTCTTCAGGACATAAGCCAGTCATGATAGTGTTGATAGCGCGGTTGTTGTAAGCAAGCTTGATCAGCTCATCAGCAGTGAGTTCATCTATATCCTTTTCTTTACCATCTGTAGTGAGAAACTTGAAAGGACCTTTTTCTGTAACTCTCCACTCCATGGGTTCTCTGGCCAGGTGCTGCTTCATTCTACCTTTCCACCAGTTGTAGTTTTCTGTGCCAAGTAGAAGAGGTGCCCTCGAGCCTGAACTTCCCATTGGATATTTGTCAGCCATCTGTTCTATACTTTCCTGTTACAGAAGATATTAGTATAGCCTGCTCTGATACCAAATGAAAATGCACACCTAGAGGGGGTGAATAGGTGTTAAGGCTAACAATGACAAATTTTAAATTTTACCAAGTTATTAACCTGTCAGCTAGCTAAGATTAATTAACATACACTGTCAGCTAGCTGCTATATGCAATGCAGTACAGAAAAAGTAAATAACACCAAGACTTTTAGCCAGGTTCGACCCCTAATCCCCTATGGTCTACGTCCTGGTCCCCTACCAACTGGTAAGAGAGAATATTATTAATCAAAACCAACCACGATTACAAGATTACAATAATATTCCTCCCATATTCCCTTGCAACTGATACTAGCTTGCTGAAACCCTGTTCTATCGAACTCTCTAGCTCTCTAAGCACTATACTACCCTAGTACAGCCTTCTCTAGCTCTCTAGTTCCCAAACCCTGTTTCACAAGCTCAATATCCAGCTACAACCATTTACACCTTGAACAAATACAAGTGAATAAAGATACAACTCAAACTATAAGCTCTCTTGTAAATATATAACTATATAGAATACTAGAGCTCGAGATACTTTCTAAGAACGATTTTAGTTTGAGAAGAAGTGTGTATGTATTTATCAAATCAGTAGATCTCCATTTGGTTAAAGAGAAAAAAAACTATACACACTTGTATTTATATCTATATTCGAATTAACAAGGATAATGAACGTTAGAATTACAACGTTCAAATTTGTTAAGATATAGATATTTGAAATTACGTATATTGAGGATAAAGAAGATAATAAGTACGTTTGAGATTATCCTCAATATAAGTTTGAATGAATAGATAAGAGTTGGTTAAATAATAGATAAGTTTTAGTCAAACTCCAACTCCTATTAAATAGGAAAACTATTTTAAATAATAAAATATGTTTGAATTAATTAAAACTGAGCTCTAATATAATATATAACCATATATATATATTAGATAGACTTGTACAAGTAAGATCCTATAACTTCTCCAAGAAAATCGGACTTCCTTGCAAAATCCAACAGTTTCTGCGTTCCAGTAACAGCTTGCTGAGACAGAATATTTCCTGCTGTCAGCTCGCTGAAACGCCCTGTTTTCCTACTTTCAGCTTGCTGTCAATATATTACAACATGTTATACTGACAAGTTATATCAGTAAGCTAATACCTGCAAAACCATGTTAGTACATGTATAACAGCTTGCTATTTTATATCATATACAAGCTTTCAGCTTGCTAACAGTGATCATCAAAATCCAAAAGGGTTTCACTAGTGGATTGTTTTTCCACTAGTGTGTTTTTGCTTTCAATAAACCTTGGTAAAATTACCAAGCTGCTTACAAAGTATAAGAACTAAAAACTTAACTTGCTACAATGAACTGCTAAGACTATTTGTAGCAGTTCACATTTTACATCTATTTTTCTATCGACAGATACAATGCAAAGTAAAACAAAATTACATTTTACAATGTATTCACTAAAATAGATTGTAACTTCTTTTCACAATCTTCTTTGCATTTGTCTTTTCCTGGAAAAATCTTTGTCTTGATATTTCCTTGAAGACTGTGTTGCTTTGAAAGTTTTCACAATCCTGACAAGACTGTCTTCCATTGATTCAGTTTCTGCAAAGTTCACATTCCTTTTGTCTTTAACTAATTTGGGAAACCTTAATCAACTGATAATTGCTGTAAAGCTTATCAGTTGATCCTCCTTTGCTTATCAATCGATGGATAGATTATCCATCGATTTCCTTGATGCATCAATGGATGATTGAGTTATCCATTGATTCTTTATCCATCGATTCCTTATCCATCGATTGCCTTTATCCGTTGATAGTCTTGATGCTTTCATCCGTTGATGGAGATCCATTGATTTGACTTTTGTTGATCTTTATCCATCGATCGGTTCTTTATCCATTGATTCCAATCATCAGTTGATCATTTCATTTGAGAGAATTCTGAGTTAGAATATTTATAATTTATCAGTCATTCTTCTCATCAGTTGAAGAGCTATAAATTGAAGTCAAATAGATATTAGTTGACTAAAACTTAGCATCCATTGAGGCATTACAAAATGAGAAACTTAAATCAACTGTTACATTCCATTTTATCAGTTGATGAACAATTTCAACTAATAAATGGTTTCCTAGTCAATGGATATTTATAAGTCACATATCCATTGACCAGTTACAATTAAAAAAAATAATCATACATTGTAATTCTAAGAACTTTGTTATCATCAATACTCATAATTCCTAACAATCTCCCCCTATTTATGAATATATGAAATATGCATAAATTTTCTGTTAATGATAACAAAACTCCTAAACATTTTTATTCTAGCAGAAATTGCAATATTTATTTTTATTATTTTTATATTTATTTATATATTATTATATAAATATCTATTATTATATATATTTTATATATTAAATCTAGTCAAACTCAAATCGAATTTAACAGATTTAATTTTTATATTAACATTTAATAAAATTAATTCGAGTTTTTAAACTAAATTTCGAACTTGTAATTTATTACTCGGTCAAGTTTGGACTCCAACAATTTAATTGAATTTGAACTCAAATATGTTCGACTAAACTCGACTCAATTAAAGCCCTTATCTATACTATATTATTAGAACCGAAACATTAAAAATTTGATAGTCGATTATTGATCGATATCTGGATCGGATAGTTATTATTAGATCTAATTTTTATAACATACATCTCATATTGATATTCTAAATAAAACACATTTCAAATTAATGTCTTAACTACAACTCAACTAATATTAATCTTTTAATCAAGACACATTTTTAAACAAAATACATAAATATTATTCTATTAAAATAAAAATAAATAACATTAAATAAAATATAAGTTAATATTATAAAAATAAAAATAAATTAAATCATATAAAAAATATAAAAAAAATTAATCCATACATCGCAGGAGATATAAGTTAAGTTAAATATATTTATAACAAACCACCTAATTTCCTAACATAGTAACATCTAGAAATGTTATGGATACAAAAACATCTACGATAACCAATAATAATTAAATATAAAAAAATACGGGTGTAAGGAGGCAAGTAATACGTGAATAAGTACGTGGCGAGAGAAGGATGGTCAAGAAGCTGATTAGCTGAAAAAGTGTTGTCAGGTTGATTTTTGTTTGCCGACTTGTTTTAGTTTGACCATGTACTTCCCAAAGTTTAAAATTCATAGTAACATTTATCGTAATTTTAATATAAAAACATCTGATTTGATGTCGATGTCACAATTATATATGAAAAAAAACATTGTAAACTAGCAAATATGATAGCAATTATAAACAAAAATTAATATTTTAACATATTATCTGCTTTAATTCATGACAGAACACAACTATATATAAAAACGTATATGCTGAGATCTAAAAGATTTATCTAATAAATATTTATAAATTAAAATTTTATATACTAATATAATAATTCATATAAGATCTTAATTAATTATTTTAAGATTTATCTAATAAATATTTATAAATTAAAATCATTATAAATTTTATGTTGTTAAAATCTTATATGACGAATTCTATTAACAAAATAATAATACATCACATAAAAAATTACATCGACTATGTGAGTAATAAAATTATAAATCCATTCAATTAAATAATTAATAAAAAAATTATTTTAAATTATTTTATAAAATACTTGCACATTCTTGTATATATAGATACAAGTAGCAGACGGTAAACCCCCTTCTCTTGTTTCAACTAAACCCCACCAACCAAAACCAAAAATGGCCGCCGGAGCCTTCAGAAACGCCCTGAAACACAAATTTTCTGGCCATTATACCCAGCAAAGACACTCGTTTTCCGACAGACTCACTAAAACAGCGGCCCCCACCAACCCATCTCCTCATTATTTTCAAGAATCAAAAGCTTATTATTCAAGACTCCCTCAATTTGTTTACAGAAAAGCCAAGGAGCTTGATTTTTCAGGTACTGTTAATGTTTTTTCATCACCCTTTTCTTCAAATTCATCAGTTTCGAGAAATGGGGTTGTGGGGTGGTACTTGGATATGATCAAAGCTAGACCCATATTAACAAAGTCTCTCACTTCTGCAATTATTTACACTGTTGCTGATTATTCTTCTCAGGTATGTTCTTTATTTTGTTTGTGTATGTATTATGTATGTATATGATTGGTGGAATATGTCATGTTGAGATAGTTTGAATGAAAATCATGTTGTATATAGAACTTACCCCCTGATTAAATGCGCATTTTGTTCATAAAGATTGTTTTTTTTTATCTGTTTTTTGTTTTTATTGAGCATGAAATGTTGAAATTTTTTGGTTATATATTCCGAAATGTATATGTGTTTGTGATGATGTTTTATATTAACTTAAAGCATGAATTTTTACTTGTTGGCTGTTGTTGTAAGTTGAATTCTTTTGTTTCCTGACCTTGTGATGAAGATATAAGCTGAATGACTTGGTGAAAAAACTTACGTATTTGAGAATTTGATTAAGAAAAAAAATCATAGAACTATTTTCATTAACATATTC
This sequence comes from Oenanthe sinensis, assembly GCA_028671895.1. Lineage (NCBI taxonomy): Eukaryota > Viridiplantae > Streptophyta > Magnoliopsida > Apiales > Apiaceae > Oenanthe > Oenanthe sinensis. The sequence continues at coordinate 20,697,512 of CM053795.1, forward strand.
CACTAGGTTTTTCATTTCAGCATTATGCTTAGATTTGCAAATGTTGGTGCTCATACTATATATCCGATATGAAAACCAGCTAGCTTGCTAATTCCGAAAATGCAAATTTTGGATCAACTGAATTCAACTTTATCATGAAAGATAAGAAGAAGTTTGATATGGATAATTTTGGGAGAAGGATTAGAAGAAGGAAGAACTAGTAAACAGAAGATGTACTGGAGAATAAACTTTGCCTACCTGAACCACTATTCTAACCACTATATGGGATATGGAAGTAGCACATATAAAAATTCTACCTCTAAATGTCAGATCCTATAAATGGTTTTATTTGGTTTCTGTTGAGTACATGTTAATTTGCATCTTTTTTATTCAAGATTGTATATCTGTAATTTGGTTAGAAGTAAGATTCTTATGATACCTATAGGTTTGCTTTTCTTTCTACCAAATCTACTCGGGGTTTGTTTCTCATCTGTGCTTATTGCTTCTTTTGTAACGGTTTAGACTAAAAACTGTACTTTATTACAATGAAGCCTCAATTGAAATTGACTTGTACTGATGTACATATTATTATCTATGGTGGGGGTCCGGGGAATGCAAGGCTTAGCCTATCGAATATCCCTCTCCTTCGAACCCTAGTCGGGGCATGGTGTGTGTGAATATGAATTTCTGTGAAGGACCTTTATCCAAAAGAAAAAAAAAGTGTGTGCTTCCTGCAAGTGTACTACAGGAATGTCAAAATCCTTTTTTAAAAAAAATAATAACTGTACCTGTGATAAGTCAATATAAATGTGCTGGTCTGACTGATAAGGGGAAGACATGAAGAAATCCTCGAATAACCTTGTCCGGTGGTGTCTGTAGTCAATCCCATGAATAGTCTGTTAGTTGACAACAACACCTTGCATAGCCTTTCAGTTATAGTATAATAAAATAAACTATAGAATTTCCTTATTATGCCAAGAATTTTTGGACTAGCACTGTTTCAGAAGCTAGAGGCATCCTTGATAAATCAATTGTCACTCTGTTCTCCGATCATTCTCCTGACTTGACAGAATATCTTAGTCTCTTAGATACTTCAATTCGATACTTCAATTTGGATTTGGTATACCAGTTTTTTTTTTGACATGGTAATCGGTATTTGAAGGGACCTAATTTTCTAGAGTTGAATAAGCTATGGTAGATCCATATTAGATTGATCATGTAAGAGTGTTAGTACTTGAAACTTCTTGTACATATATGGTATTTTACTACAAACTCTGCAACCCTACAAAATTTATAATAGAATTTAGAGAATAAATGTAATATACGGTATATAACTGTGTTATCCCGACTCTACATCTTGCCTCGAATGCCTGTGTCAGACACTTGGACATTTCACCCTTGTGCTATTAAGTAATTTTACATATTAGTTCATGGGCCACTTCTTATTAGTATCGACTTTCTTGAAGGACTGCAGTTTTGTACTTACGACATATATAATACTCCCTCCGTCCCTAAATAGATGTCCATTTTAACTTTTTTCCGGTCAAATTGACTAATTTTTGACTAAAAATTAAAAATTATTCTTTTATAATTTTAAAAAACTAAAAAATACATTTTAAAGTAGATTATGTATACTTTTTAACAATATAAAATTTTAATTTTTTTAATTATATATTATATTTAAATTGCAGTCAAAGATGAGTAAATTTGACCGCACTGAAAACAAAGTGGACAACTAAAAGGGGACGGAGGGAGTAGTGTTTATAATTGTGTTGTTCAGAAGGAGTTTCTCTGCAAATGTTTGTTTGTCATATGCTTAGTCAGATTTTGGTATTCGAGATATAACAGTACATATTATTATATCTTCAGAAAATTGTAAGTCCGTCTTCAGCGCCCTATGATGTAGTGAGAACACTGCGCATGGCTGGATATGGGATGCTAATTTTAGGGCCATCTTTGCATTTCTGGTTCAATTTTGTCTCCAAAGCCCTTCCAAAACGAGATATTCTTACAACAATGACAAAGATAGTCATGGGACAAACTCTATACGGACCTCTTATGACTGTAGTCTTCTTCTCGGTCAATGCTAGTCTACAAGGTATTATTTATGTGTTATTTCTAACCGATGAAAAAAATTATAATATTGAATAATCTAGCGATGGGCAAAAGTCTTAACCATTATAAATGTTTTTAAACTGATGTTCATGGTGCTCTTAAAAATAAGGTGAAAATGGAGAGGAAATTTATGCTCGGCTAAAGAGAGACTTGGTGCCTACAATGATCAGTGGTGTTATGTATTGGCCATTGTGTGATTTTGTGACATTTAAGTTCATTCCTGTTCAGTTGCAGGTACGCATCATAGCTGTTACATGTCAATCATGACAATAAATATTTGGAAAACTTTACTGATTATTTACTAAATATTTTTAATCTTGGTGTGTCTTTTTCAGCCTTTGGTGAGTAATTCATTTTCCTATCTTTGGACCGTGTACATGACATACATGGCAAGCTTAGACAAAGCAGATGTGAAGTGATAAATAACTTGCTATGCTGGAATATGCGGCATATGGTGCATATCTGTGAAGTTGCAGTGAAATTTTGAGCACAGCACCTTCCTACTGACTTCAAGGGCACCTTCCTACTGACTTCAAGGAAACTGTAAGAAGTACAATTGAAGTAAAACAAGTTCAGTGCTGCCCTCGACTTGGCCTGCATTGTCATCTATAATAGAAATGGCCTGCTAAGATAGTTTTGTAACTTTTAGGCGATTAAAATTTATAATACCTCAAATTTGTAAAACATGGAACTTCTACCATCCTTATAGTAGGTGCTTTCAAGTTATGTCCGGCTAAGCCATTATAGTAGGTGCTTTCAAGTTATGTCCGGCTAAGCCATTCAGTCATATCTTGCAACTTCGTCTTCATACAATATTTATCAACATTTTATACCATATCAATCTTGCAATTTTTTGTTATTTTATATTGTAGCATTCTTTTACAGTATTGAAAATGTCAGTAGTGGCCTATTCTTCCTGCCCCTACTCTTTTATGTGTTTCAGACTTATGTAAAGTTTAACAACAATAGTGCGATAGAAACCAAGACCCCGGGATTAACGGACTGATAAGCCTTGCCAACTTGGCTATCCCATCGCCCTGCAACCTTGTTGACCTTGTTGATCTTTGATACATGAAGTACATAGTTACATTGATGAAACTATATGTACAAACACTTTTTTCTTAAAGATACTAACAGCACTATATTAAGACTGAAATCAATCTATTCAAGGGACGATCCCTTTCTCAGGATTAGATATGCATCAAGAGATTTTAAATGTTAAAACCATTGATACCTTGCATCTCGTCAAAATGATATGAGAACCGGAAAATTGCATAGTCCTTGTGACAATCTCACATACCATGTACACAATCAATAAAACAGCTTAGTTTAGACGTTCATCTGCTTGAGTACGTCAAGGCAACTTATCTGTAACAGGAGAAATTTTGATAGCTAAGTTTATATTCAATTAAAGTCGACATGATCTTCTTGAGAAAAGCTTCTTCAAAATACAAGAATTTATAAAAGTTATGAATTATATCAAAAGGAAACTAACCAATAATTCTATATCTAACTGGCAAGTTGTAATGATTAAACTGAAGACTTCAGTTACATTTGTCAAACTTCAAAACGAAGACAGTGAATAACAGTCAACTCATAACATGTTTAAGTTCAGAGGCAGAGATAATAGGAGGCAGAAACCCAAACAATAAAATTTCAGAAACAAAACCTAGATACCATCATTAGTTCATTACTTCTTATCCGAGAAAAGAAGTTTAGGACCTGCAGGCCAATTTCAGAAGGAAAACAAAGGGTCGTCCATATAAAACAAGCTTGGGCAGAATCCAAGGTTGGAGTACTACCACTAAAATTAGAAGGAAATTAAAATGGTAAAACAATGATAACAAATAGATACTGTATCATGGTGGACCACCAATTCATGTGACAATTAAGAAAGTAATCCTCAGGTTACATTATTCCTCAAGTGCACGTGCACGTGCACGAACCTTCTCAAGTAGGACTGGCCAGTCTCCTCCAAGTACGCAAGGATTTGATTCCATTACAGCACAAAAATCCAGAAGCGAGACATCAATGGAGTTGGATAGCTTCTCCAAAAATCTCTCCTTCACAGGTAACATTCCCCTCAAACCAGATATTCTTTGATCAGTTACATGTTGAGAGCGCTCTTTGATACACCTTGAACCCGCCAATCTTAAACAAGGTTCTATCAATCTCTTCAGGTAACAATCTAAAGCATTATTCATCACATTAGCACAGTCTACAGAGATGTTAAAGCCATCAGCCTCCAGCTCCTGCTCCAAATGGTTCATTAAAGATTTAGCATCAGGTAGCTCACAAGTTTTCTGACAGGTCAAGGCATGAAGCTTCTTTTGAGTTCCACCAGAAAGTGCTTTATGTGCACCCTTATTTACTACAATTCCCAAAGGAGCAACAAAAGGACTTTTACTTTGAATGCCCGGGCTTCCAGCAGCCTGCTCAACTTCTTCCCCATCTTCCACAGATGCAACTTCAATTGGACAGCCCTGAAACTTGCAATGCCTATTTGTTGGGGATCTACCATTAGGAGGAGATGAAGGAACTGAATTAAGACTCTGTACTTTAACCCTGCTCGGGGACACTGTTCCAGCACAAGAATTCTTGAGGATGGTCCTAATAAGCTGGTTGTGAAGACAGAGATTTTCTTTACCCAATATTCGCATACAGGATTTATCAAATTCATACTTTCCAACCTTTAAACAAAAGAATTTTTTGAGCAGATCAAAGTATTTATCTGCTCTTTGATGCCCAATTTTCCTATACAAAACAGCCTTCTGCTCTACAGTATCAACTTGAGACTTCTGATTGGCCACCATTTCCACCTAAATTAAAAACCTGCATCAAAACATCCAAAACAATACAAATAAAAGAAAGCCCTATTTTTTCAACTCTAAATTGCTATCAACAAGACCATCCTATATCTATATCAAACAATCAAGAGAACAGACCGTAACCTAAGGTACCGCCATAAAAAGTATTTCGATTTTCGAGAAATTTACACAAGCACACTAGTTACAAGAACAAACAAGTATCAAACCAAAAAACATACCTTTTACACAATTCAACATATATAGTAAATTAAATACAATTAAACTACATCTCTAAACAATAATTCGTGAAAATAAATGAAACCCACTTTAGATTCCTACAAATACTAGAATCCCAATTAACAAAACAAGCAATTTAACAAACCCAAATTGAGAAATGACCTGAATTGAAGATACCACAAGTTGTAGTTCTAGTGCAATTCTTGGTTTTCCAAGTGAAATGAAGATGACCCGACTCGAATTTCAGAACATGATTTTCAAGAAACATACCAATATTATAGCTTTGTTCGGTATTTATAAGGAGACAGGTGTGTGATTTATTAAGGGCGTGTTTGGTTGTTTGTTGTTGTCGCGGATCCTATTTTTTCTTAAAAATTGTATTAATAAATAAAAAATACGGATATTAGATTTATATAGAATCTCTATGGATCTTTACAGTATCTCTTGAAAAAAATAATAACTCAACAATATCTATAATATGAGGTAATAGCTCTTACGGTATCTATAATATAATAATGTAACACCCCCAAATCCGCGGATCTAGAGGTTTGGGCTGGTCACGTCCAAATTACATTAACCCTGAAAATATTGTCACCTTAATGTAGGTGATTTAATTATCACGCAACGGCGTACAGCAGTAATAAGTAACTAGCATACATAGCTCTCTAGTGAGGAACATAAGTTGTATCAAGCGTGTGTTATTCCTGGATCTCATCGATATGACTCCGATGGAGAGTCATACGTCTATTAATATACATGTTACATAATCATTATTGACCTCAAAGTCCGCCGCTATATTCCTTATTTGTATGATACGGCCTATAGTTGAGCGCTCCAATCGCATTAACTCTTTCGCCTTGGACTTCTCATTCCCTTTGCCATCATTTCCATTACCCTCGTGTGGTTCACATTTTAGTGTAAAATAGATTTAAATAATACAAGAATGACCGAAACAATGCTTAGCAAGTCTGTTCCAGAGAGGGAACAAACAAGGGCATAACAATAACGCATCAACTTTGTAAGATCAGGGAAACAAGAATCAAGATACATGTCCAATAAACTTCAGAAAATTAGAGCAAGAAATTATATGAACAAACAAGTATTTAAAACAGATAAAACATTGAAAAGTACACATGTTATAAGATATAAGAAATATAAAGTTCATAAGAACATGTCCAATAGTTAGGGAGATAAAGGGTAGGAGACTTGCCTCAAGTCCTTAGCTTTAATTATTATTGAAAATTACAACATGTTAGCTAAGCAATGTCCGAGCATCTAACTCTTGACAGATGGCAGTTATGTAACTCTATCTGTAGCTTGATAATTCTAGTGTCAACATAAACGAATACTTTAGTGCACTATGAATTTAAAAGAGCTTAGACTATAATATTAGTCATGGTCGAAGAATATAGGTAAAGAAATCTCTTTTCTAATTTTAATCAAACAAGTCATACGTTTCCGAAAATAAGGCATTGGAGCTACTATCTAATCTTGACAATAAACCAGTATCTAAAGATGACCTACCAAATTTTATTCTCGTATTAATCTACTTTCGATTTCTAGAATTTCATATGCTTAGTCGATATCTGTACTTCATACTATTAGGCTAAACTTATGTCCATTGGGTTGTAAACTCTACCCATTCCTTACCAAAATATTAGTACAAACATATTCTATTTACACTTATAAACCACTAAATGATGTTTGACATATAACCTGGTATCCAGATATTCTACTGTCAGATGTTACTAAAAGTTAAAAGATGGTTAAAAAATTAACGGAAACAATGGTATTTGGAAAAAAAATAAGACTTCCTGAGAAGTATCTCAATTTTCGATGAGACTAGAATTTGAGGTGTATGAAATAATGCTTTTTCAAAAATAACACTTTTTGGAAAAATAATGCATTTAAAACTTTTGGAAGAATAATATATTTATTCAAAAATTATCAAATGACTCCAAACATATCTTTCGGAGATTAACACAATTAATCAAATCGGATATAATAAAAGAATTTTGTTACCCATAATAAAATCATCTTGAAATAAGGATCCATCCATCTAATCTTTTGAGGCCAAGTGGCTAATGCGTCAGGTTGTGACATCTTTGGCAGGTGGGTTCTAGTCAATGTCCCTCCAGATGCTTTTTATCCCTCTTTTGTACCAAGATCTCATATGAATCACAAAAGATCAGCATTCAGCAGCGTCTACAAAACCTCCTGTTTCAGGTATCCCCTTACATTTGTAGCCAGAACACAAAATACAAAGCAACCACAACTATTTGCAAGTATCGAGCGCGTAACAATTCTTGGATGAGGAAGAATCGAAACCAAGATCCCGAGATCCACGGACGGTAAGCCTTATCAACTTGGCTATCTCATTACCCTGCAACCTTGTTGATCTTTGATACATGAAGTAGTACGTAGTTAAGTTGAGGAAACTATATGTACAAACACTTTCTTCTTAAAGATGCTAACAGCACTATATTAATACTGAAATCAATCTATTTACGGGACGATCCCTTCCCCAGGATTAGAGATGCATCAAAAGATTTTAAAGGTCTAAAACCATTTGCATCGCATCAAAATGATATGAGAACTGGAAACTTGCATAGTCCTTATCCCATATTCCTCATCCCTCAGCTAACCTCACATACCATGTACACAATCAATAAAACAACTTAGTTTAGAGGCTCATCTGCTCCCGTGCTTGAAGGCATCTTATCTGCAACAGGAGAAATTTTGACAGCTAAGTTTCTATTCAATTGAAGTTAGCATGATTTTCTTCAGAAAAGCTTCTTCAAAATATAAGAATTTATTTAAGTTATGAATCATATAAAAAAGAAACTAACCAATAATTCTATATCTAACTTGCAAGTTGTAATGATTAAGCTGAAGTCTTCAGTTACATCTGTCAAACTTCAAAACGAAGGCAGTAAATATTAGTCAACTCATTACATGTTTACGTATAAGTCCAGAGGCAGAGATAAGAGGAAGCAGAAACACAAACAATAAAACTTCAGAGAGAAAACCAAGATACCATCATTACTTCTTATCCAGGAAAAGAAGTTCATGACCTGTGTGCCAATTTCAGAAGGAAAACAAAGGGGCATCCATATAAAACAAGCTTAGGCAGAATCCAAACTTGAAGTACTGCCACTAAAATTAGAAAGAAATTAAATTGGTAAAACAATGACAAATAGATAAGGAAATCTGGTTTGTTCATACAAGCTCCACAGGTTACAGGAATGCATTAGAGAATTACATATGTGATCCACAATTATGTAGATATCAGGAACAATACAGTTAAGACAAAATAACAGATTTTAACTACATCAAGATCAAGATCGTCAGTTTTTCATATGCAATTTCGGCAGTTCGATGTTGGAAGGAGGTTTATCTAGAGCAAAATCCGCAACAGAAGAGAGAACAAAATCTATTGTACAACAACTTTGGAGTTCTCGAGACGGAATCGCTACAAGTACAAGAAAAAATGTGTATACTGGCTATACACTCACAGCATAACTTATGATTCTACCATGAAACCCAATGATTTTTTTAGTCCTAGAGTCCTTGAAGCTATTTTTTTCCTAACTGAGCTACTGTATCTTGGTGGACTACCAATTCATGTGACAATTAAGAAAGTAATCCTCGAACAGGTTACATTATTCCTCAAGTGCACAAGCACAAACCTTCTCAAGTAGCACTGGCCAGTCTCCTCCAAGTATGCAAGGGTTTGATTCCATTACAACACAAAAATCCAGAAGAGAAGCATAAATGGAGTTGGATAGCTTCTCCAAAAATCTCTCCTTCACAGGTAACATTCCCCTCAAACCAGTTATTCGTTGATCAATTACATGTTGAGGGCGCTCTTTTATACACCTTGAGCCCATCAATCTTATACAAGGTTCTATCAATCTCTTCAGGTAACAATCCAAACCATTATTCATCACATTGGCACAGTCTACAGAGATGTTAAAGCCATCAGCCTCCAGCTTCTGCTCCAACTGGTTCATTAAAGATTTAGCATCAGGTAGCTCACAAGTTTGCTGACAGGTCAAGGCATGAAGCTTCTTTTGAGTTCCACCAGAAAGTGCTTTACGTGCACCCTTATTTACTAAAATTCCCAAAGGAGCAGTAAAAGTGCTTCTACTTTGAATACCCGGGCTTTCAGCAGCCTGCTCAACTTCTTCGCCATCTTCCACAGATACAACTTCGATAGGCGGTCTGCTACCAAGAGAAAGTAGCTCAGTTGCACTTTGCTGGCTCTTCCCTAGAGGACCAAGAGGACTCGCACGGTCCCGAAACTTGCGATCCCTATTTCCCGGAGATCTACCATTACGAGGAGATAAAGAAACTGAATTAAGACTGTGTACTTTAACCCTCATCGGGGAAACTGTACCAACACAGGAATTCTTGAGGATGGTCCGCATAAGCTGGTTGTGAAGACAAAGATTCTCTTTACCCAATATCCGCATACAGGATTTATCAAATTCATACTTTCCAACCTTTAAACAAAAGAATTTTTTTAGCAGATCAAAGTATTTATTAGCTCTTCGACGCCCAATCTTCCTATACATAACAGCCTTGTGCTCTACAGTATCAACTCGAGTAAACTTCTGATTGGCCACCATTTCGACTTAAATGAAAAACCTTTATCAGAACATTCAATACAATACAAATAAAAGAAAGTCCTTATTCATCAACTCTAAATTGCTAATCAACAAGACCATTCTATTTCTATATCTATATCAAACAATCAAGATAACAGACAGTAACCTCAATTACTACCATAAAATTTAACGATTTTCGATAAATTTACACAAGCACACTAAACACAAGAACAAACAAGTAGCAAACTAAAAAACATACCTTTTACACAATTTAACAAATAGTCAACTAAATACAACGAAATTTCATCTCTAAACAATAATTCTTGAAAATAAAAGAAACCCATTTTAGATTGCTACAAACAATAGATACCCAATTAACAAAACAAGCAATCTAACAAACCCAAATTGAGAAATGACCTGAATTGAAGAAACCCCAAGCTGTAGTTCTTGGTTTTTCAAGTGCAATTGATACAATTATTGTTGATTCAAAGGTTTCTCAAGGAAAATGAAGATGACTCAACTGAATTTAGTGCAAGAAAAGCTCAAATTTAGCGCAAATGAAGTTTTGTTCAATCTTTTACAAGGAGACAGTGTGTCATTCAGTAAGGACGTGTTTGGTTGTTCATTGTTGTCAGATTATATTTTGCCTTTTTTTTAAAAAACTATTTCGTCTTACAAATTATATCAATAAATATAAACCGATATAGTATTTCTTGTAAAAAAACAAAATTCTACGGTATTTATTGACAAAATGAATCTCTACGACTCTATAATATGATGATATAGAATATTAATTTTAAATTAAATATAAATATTAAATAAATAAATAGTAATCCATATTATTTATTGAATTATATATTAATTTGTTTTTTGAGCAATTATTGTTGTTTAAAAAATAAAATAACTTAAGTAATAGAGTAATATATATTAAATATATTTATACTTTAATCGATATACTACTTATAATATTATATTTATAATTTAGAATTACATTTATTTATATATATATCACATTTCACTTATCATTTACAATGTTGAGTTTTACATTTATTTATATCACATCTTGCATACTTCAATTAATTTTATAATTGTTGAAATGTGAATTGAAACAAAACATATCAAATTATTTGTGATAAATATAATGTAAATTTTTGATATTGCAAGTAACATAATCACCTATTTGGAAATATGAATTTCATTTAAAATTTTAGATTTGATCAAATAAAATGTTCGGGTAATCGTAAAAATTTGAATTTGAATTTCAAAAAGTTTAAATATTAATAAAAATATAAAATTTTGAAATAACAACTCAAATTTCGTCATTTGAAATGAAATCAAAACTTTTAATTGCCATCTAAATTTAGACACAATTAAGCGGCATGTTTGGTAGTTGGTACATTAGTCATCCTCTCTTTCCGTCCTACTAAAGGCGCTCCTACTGGGAAACGAAGATGATATTGCTCTATTTTCCGATATAAAAAAAAACCTTCAGTTGAAGTATAATTGTGCTGACAAATTATAATCGTTTACTCCCTTGAGCCTTTTTTTGTATTGTTTTGAAATTGTTAGCTACCATTTCTTTTCATGATAAGCTTGAATTATTTGATAACTAAGATAGATGGGTCAGACGTGTCAACTGATCTGATTTGGATCAGATTAATTTAAATTTATATTCAAATTCATTTACTTTTTCGGATCGGATCAATTAGATTTGTCCGATATTTTAAAGATCAATACATATCTACTCATTCGGATCATGGATAATCGGATCGGATATCCAATCCAATTATTTTTTACTAATTATTTATAATTAAATTATTTGTTCATGCTACATGTACAGTATATTATAATTTATATATTAATAAATATTGTTATTATAATATAACGTAATAAATATAAAATATTTATATTTAAAACTTTCACATAATAAGTTTAAATTATTTTAGTTATTTCCTAAATTTATTTTAAATATCTTAATTTCTCCTTTAAATTTATTTTAAATATCTTAATTTCTCCTTTATTATTATTTGTAATATTTTGTATGTGTTCATTATTATTTAATATTTACTCATACAATAATATTTTATATATTTTAATTCATATTTAATTTTATTTTTAATTCTTTTAATCCTAAATTTTATTCAAAATTATCTTTTTCAAACTACTTATAATATTACATATACTTTATTTTTTAATAATTTACTCATATTATAGTATTTCTATATGTTATTTATTATTTAATTATGTGGTATGTCAATTTTTATATAAATTTTACTATACTATATCAATATTTAATACGGGCACTGGATACCAAATTAAGATTATGAATTTTATCCAACCTATATATGTTATGATATAATTTATATTAATTAAGTTACATTAATATTTCAAAATTTGATACGAAAATTACCATAAATATTATACAATACATTAATGATAATTATTAAAATGAGTCAATTTAGAGAATAATTTTTCTCCGAATATAAATATATAGATATAAAATCTAAAAATAAATTATCCAATAAGTTAAATTAAAGTTACTCCCTCTGTTTTGAAAATAATTGAAACTTGATTTCTTGACACACATTTTTAAGAAGTTTGACTATATAGTTAAAATTATTGTTTTTAAAATTTCCTTTTTATGAATAAAAATATTAAACTAAAAATTTTATTCAAAAAAAGAAAATTTTAAAAATAATAATTTTAACTATGTAGTCAAAACTCTTAAAAATGTATGTCAGAGAGTCAAACGTCAATTATTTCCCAAAAGAGAGAATATAAATTTCATCAGAATCTAAATATGAATACCAAATATAAGTAATGGATTAAATATATATTTAATATTAATATATATCGAGTTCGGATATGAAATTTGACTTGTAAATTTTACGATTGAAGAATGTAACTATTCGTATCAAAACTAAAATAGTTAGATTTTACATATTTATATAAATATAATATCTATAAATATAATTATATTTTTTTAAATATAATATATATATATATAATTATATTTTATTCGGATCAGATTGTTAGCGGATCAGATTGTTATCCATATTATAATCCATATCCATATTTATCGGATCAAATTTTTATCGAATCAGATTAATTTTATATAAATCCATATTCACTTATAAGGTTTGAGATCGGATCTCCGATCCATTTACAAGCCTAAACCGGGTTGCTTAAACACATACCTCGACACAAAACCAAAAACCAGGACCAAAATGCAAATTACGTAATAATAACCGGAATGAATAAACATTTGTGCATTTGCATCACAGGATTACAACCCAATTAATACGAATGAGATTATAATACATATTAAAATCTCAACCTCATATTATAAATCAGGTTAAAATCTCATAAATCCAAACCGATGCTACAATACTCCACAGAGTGATTTCATTGTTAATTGCTATTTGTATTGGAATGTTGAACCGGTTTGTAATTATGCAGTGAAATGAAAAATAATCTGTCACGTTCCGAGAATCGATTTTTAACAGGAATATTTATAACCAAAATACATTGCCAAAAATTTATAAATCGTAAAACTGATAGTATTACCATTGAAGGTTTACTTGTACAAAAACCAGTTTTAAAGAAAAATAGCCAACCAAAAGCTAAAAACAAGTATCTTTGAAGAGTGTTCACATACAAATATCATTTTCTCCACCACACTCTAATTTTTACTTTATGTGAAACACATGGTGTCATTTGCTTGCAATCTTATCAATTAGAGTTAAAACATGCCAAAGTATGTTTCCAGTTTGCAGAATATAAATGTTGCCAGCTGAATGAAAAGATCAACAGAAAATTTGTCACTGCATTTAAAAGTCCACAATTACTTGATCTATTACATCCGTTGGATAAACCACCGTCTCCAAAAAAACAAAACTACATCTTGATGAACTAAATTGATGAGAAAACAGGTACCACAAGTCTTCTTCAGAGGGGTGAAGGACTGAAGGAGTAAATGACAATCCTCAATACTCAACTTAACGATACTGCAAATAGACAATATTTAATCAAAAAGGCATTAGGTTTATTCTAGGGGGAAAACAGACCAAATAAAATGAACCACTGAATGCAGATGGCAGATGCATAATGCAGTATGAAATTACACAAGCACAGACCACAGACTTGAGCAAGCAGAAAACACGTAGATAAATTAGGGGTAATGGATAATTAATAGTTATTTAAATAGAAACCCAGCATCTAAAGAAGTAATGTATCCAATGGGATATATTGTAAAAGCTTAGCTAACTAGGTCCTTCACCCGTGAATCACAAGGCCTCGTTTTAAGGATACTGCAAATACACGATAGTTAATCATAATGGCATTGGGTTTATTTCCGGGGAAACAGACCATATAAAATGAATCAGTGTATGTGGATGGTAGTTGCATAAATCACACTAAAGAAAAATGTTAGGGGTAATGAATAATTAATGAGTAATTATTTAAATAGAAACCCAGAGTCCACAGAAGTAAAGTATCCAATAAGATACGTTCACGTCAAAGTTTAAATATCTACCTTGATGAAGCCTATTTCCTTGGCATTGGTTTTGAAGCATTGTCTGCAGCACATTATGCCATACTTTCTAATCAACCCGTGAGGATTTCCACAAACACGGCTGCAACAAAAGTAATTACATCAAAAACACATTTCTTTACAAGCTATAAATGTCCCCAACATTACGAAATATACTAAACACAATAACCCTTTATGATTTAAAAAACTAATTAAAATAACACAACATACAATGTACTACAATACTAATAAACATTCAAGACACAATCTTACAGCTGGTCTTCAATCCATCTAGAGTTCTAGACTAGCAGATTACAAAACACTAAATTAACAACGTTAACAAGGAATTGACCTATGACCATTTCTTGCATTACACAACATACGGGGAACTGCGAGCAGTACTAAACTTCTAAACAGGCTTCTAATATTAACTATTCTAAAGTACTAAACCTCATTAATAAGCCTCCAATTTTGTTTGATTGCACAACATAGATGATCTCACTACCTTAACATAAATACATAGATTAAACTGAACTAATTCATCATCAGTTCATCACACAACAACGTTAAACAAGGACCTACATACACATATAAAACCAACCATTATAATCAAACTATTACAAGAATCTAACCAATAATAAAATGAACTGTTACAGAGTACTAAAAATAACAAACCCATGATCATAAAACCAACAAAACATCAAAAACAACCTTGAAATTTACAGAAACTAGAATAAAAAGGTGTAGCAATATACACACGTAGATACATGAAATTGTAAGTAATTTACCAGGCGCGAGAGCCAGGGCCGTAGGTCTTGGGATGCGCGTTCCAGATGTTTGAGTGACCCATCTCTCTCCTCTCTCTCTCTCTCTCGATCTCTCTGTCTCTCTCTGGAACTATAATTATGCAGCCGCTGCTGTGTATGACTTGTAGTTTTTATTATTATAAAGGATAGCAAAACCCTAATCCTCATACTGGGCTTGTATTTCTTGGATATACGGGTCTATGTTTGGCCCAATTTAGATTAGGACAATTTATCCAACCTCCTTCTATATGGGCTAAACCTTTAATTACTAGTCTTGACTTTTACTTAAGATTTCAAAAGTTTAGTGAATATGTCTCTGAAATATAAAAATAAAACATGTATTTAAGATTGATTTCATTTTTATAAAATAAAAACTTTTAAAAAAAAATTATCTTAAAAAATAAAAAATGTATTGAGATTGATTTCATTTTTTCCACTTATATCAACCATTTCCACTAAAACAATATATAGATTAATCTCAATTGTTAATATTATATATAAAAAATAACAATGTTATAAGAAATGAAAGGGAGAGTTTTTAAGCAAAAGCAATGCTTAAAAGCACTCAAGTCAATCATCAATTCAACTTATCACTTTTAAAGTGGGCTAATGAATATGTAGCATTTACCCACTATATCTAATTATCTATATGTGTATACATCTGTTTAGATATTACTGTATATATGAAAATTATGGAAGCTTGTATTATTATTATTATTATTATTATATTTTTGGAGAAAAGGTTATTTTATTTTTAAGGTACAAAGTTCACCAAAGTCACGTGACTTCAGATTTGCAGTCATCAATTCAGAATTAAAAACACATAATAATGTGTTTAACTAAAATTGTTTTGCATTTCAGACACGTACTAATTAAGATTATCATAATTAAATATGTCGTGTCAGTTGTTTTAACAACTTAAAAAACAACCCATTTGGTCATTTGTCACTGTTATGTCTTCTAATTGTCTCCCTATATCCCAGTGGTTGACTCATACTATTCTTCAAGTGCCAAAATAAGTCTTGCTTAATTACATGGAAAATATACTTTCGACTTGCAATAAATTATACCTGAATAAGCACATATAATTGATTGATCTTTTTCAAAATTATCCTCCCTCCGTCCCTGCCAAATGTCTACATTTGGTCCCGACACGGAGACCAAGAATAGTGGTTGTAATATTGTTAAAATAAATGAAATAATGGGTATAATAGTTATTTTATTATTAAAATAAATGAAGTACTGGGTGTGATAATGTAAAGTGTTGAAAAAGTGGAGTGAAGTACTGAATGTAATAATGTATTTTATTGTTAAAAATTATTATTTTTAGTAATGTAAAGAATTGGTGGAACGTCCCAAAAGAAAAATATAAAAAAATGGAAGGAACAGAGGGAGTACTTGATAAGTAATTAAAACATGAGATTGAAAGACCTTTGATAGGACAATTAGAAATGCACTAAAATAAAATCGGGTCAAATTCAAATTAAATTATAAAAAATTTCAAAATTCTCTAACTGAATCAAATTTTCTCCAAAAATATTAGGCCCATTTTAGGACCACATATTGGGCTAGACCTAACCCGACTTACTTTTTAATATTTATATATTGATATTTTAAATTTTATAAATAAAAATATTTTTTATTGAATATATTTGAATTCTATTTCTTAAAATATTGAAAGAAATGTATTTTATCAAGAATTAATAAAAATCAAATTTATCTAAATTTTCAAAAAAATCAGATAAAATCTGAACTTGGTCTACCATATTTTTTCGGATTGAACCTAAATCCAGAATTTTTTCTAAATTAGGTCGGACCAAATTTATTGAAAAATATGTGCTCGCTCGCGGACAAGATCAAATCCAAGTCAAAAAATTTAAATCCAATACCCATTTTTTAGATTCGGATTTTTTGATCATTTTTATGTTAATGTGCTATATATAGCGCATTGTCTGAAAAGTGGGAAAAAAAGAGGAAAATAAATGATTAAATGAAGAAGAAAAATCATTAACTATGGGAGAGAAGTTAGTTAATTTTGAAACAAATTTGTTGAACTTAGAGCTATTTATTGAAGACATGATATTATTTTAATATTAAAAAATTATTTTTTAATGTTAAACTATAGCAAACTATATTTATTTTAATACAGCCATTGACTTTGCTCTTAGAGCAATCGTCAACTCCTGCTGCATTTGGAAGATTTTTCTACATACAATAATAATATAATCTCCCAAAATTACTTTGTTGTTCATATGTTCTATTCAGTAATTAATATTTAAGTTGAGTATGGAAATTAATAAAAAGAATAAATATAAAATAATGGTAACAAATTTTACAAAAAAATATAACATTTAAGAAAAAATTACAAGTGAACGAGTCCTTCCAAAAAGAATAATAAATGAAGGATAGTGTTGAAAAATGACCAGAACTGAGAAAATATAATTTATTTTACTAAAATGCATTCAACTTCTCAAAATTAAAATCGATTAAAATATAAATGTTCTCCAAATTTCACTATACCTCCGTTTAGAATTCCTTATAAATAATTTATTCATATAATAAAAATATAAATATACTCATAAACTTATAAATTACTGATAAAATAAATCAAATGAACCCATATAATTTCTAGACAATTTAGATGGTAAAATAAGAAGAACAGATCTTGGTAAAACCGAAATATTTTGTTTTGTCCCCATATGGATTCATTGTTTTGTCCATTTCGTTGTGTCTATAGTGTTGATATATTTTTTGTATTCTTGTTATAATTTATGGCATGTATTGAATCTGTAGTATATAGGTTCATGTATATAATTTATAGGATACTCTTCGCTATGTCTCTCCGTAATGAGGACAATATCATTGTATTGGAATCATTATACGAAATTTTGTTCCATTCACCCTTGCCATTTTTTGCAAAATAATTGGATCATATCTCAGCATCGTAATTAAAATTTCAAAATAATTATATAATTTAAACAATTTTTTCCTGCAGAATTTTGTGGAAATTTTCACAATTTTTATGATAAATTTTTTTCATTTAAATGTTATATATAAAATTGAATAAAATATAAAAGGAATCCAAAGAAACAAGAAATAAAAAAGAGTTAAAAAACAAGGGGGAAGGAACAAAAGTGTGAATGAGACTGGCGATCTCATGAATATAATAATTTTGATTACAATGTAATTAAAATTTTTCATTGTGTTTTATCAACATTGTCACATTATTTAAAATAATATTTTAAAAATAATTTTATAATTTTTAACATTCCTCATTATAATTTTCCATTCATAAAAATCGAATCTCTAATCTCAAAAGTTTCAACAATTTGTTGCTACACTAATAGTAGCATCGGACACAATATTATAGGGGGTGTTTGACTTAGGTTATAAGTAATAAGTTATTTTTTAAAAAAAAGTATTTTCATATTTTTTTTGAAAATTAATATTTATTTTAGAAATTTAAGACCAAATCTTATTTTCAAATTTGAAAATAAATTACTTATTTTCAGAAAAAAGTACATATATACCAACTTTTTCAGCTTATAAGCTGTTTATAAGCCGAGGGAAACCGGGCTATCACTCGTTCTTCTATCAGTTCGTTCTATCATTTCTATGAACTCCCAAAGGTCCATAACATAAAGTAGGGGTGAGCACGGTTCGGTTCGGTCCGGTTTTTGACCGGAACCGGAACCGGAACCGCATATCTTCGGTTTTAAAAATTGAAAACCGCAACCGCAACCGAACCATCGGTTTCGGTTTCGGTTTTAAAAAGACCGGTTCGGTTTCGGTTAAAAAACCGGATAAATAAAAATGAAAAAAATATATAATTTAAATCATTATATTTTTACATCAACAAACCATAATGTCTATGTCACTTCATTGTTATACATATTTTTCTAACACTTGCCTCTTTCCATTTACCGTGACCTATACACAATTTTATCAGTTGACTTTATATCAAAGTCAACTCCTACCTAACTTCATTGTTACTGGGTATTTCTTGTCATATCTTCAAAGGTGAGGTCAGTTTTTAAACTCTACTAATTTTCCCTCCTGGAGTTGTAATAATGGGGTGTTGTATTTGCTCAAATGACCTCTTATATAGTCATAGACCGATTCGTGATAACTTGTAGGCAAAGTTGCAAATGATTATTTCGACATATGAATGGTGTCCATTTTTTTTCTAGTCTTAAAGAAAAACCAACTTTACTTTTTTGTCTTTTAAAGGGGTTGTCATATTCCCACATTCAATATTAGTATAGTTGATGTTGTAATATGAAATATAATTGAAAAAACTATGTTCTAGGGAAATTTAATACTTAAATTATATATATATATATTATATAATAAATTTATTTATTTTAATGATCGGTTCGGTTCGGTTTTTTTCGGTTCGGTTTTGACCTATAACCGGAACCGGAACCGAAAGTCTCGGTTTTTAAAAATCAAAAACCGCAACCGCCGGTTCGGTTTCGGTTTCGGTTTTTTCGGTTCGGTTTTCGCCGGTTTCGGTTCGGTTTCGGTTTCAATTCGGTTTTTTGCTCACCCCTAACATAAAGTGGTCGGACTTTACTTGAGATAAAAGTTTTAGTTTTGCGACTTGACTAAACTAAAAGTATTTAGCGGACAATCATGATTAATAATTACGCTAAAAAAAGTCGAAAATTGGACCCGGCTTATATCTAAGACCCACAATTTTTAGGGGGTGTTTTGCTTAACTTATAACTAATAAGTTACTTTTTTTAAAAAAAAGTATTTTCATATTTTTTTTAAAAATTAATATTTATTTTAGAAATTTAAAACCAAATCTTATTTCCAAATTTGAAAATAAGTTACTTATTTTCAGAAAAAGTACATATATACTAACTTTTTCAGCTTATAAACTGCTTATAAGTTTACACAAACGGTGCCTTAATTAAAAAAACGCTTCACACATATATGGGGTCATCTTGTGTTTGTTTGGTTGATAATAAGAAATGATTTTTTATGGAAGTTAAAATTAATAGAAAGTAATATTTGGTTGATATGTAATAATTAACTTCCTACGGATAAGCAACTTCCTATATATATGTATTGAAAATTTCGTGAAACTTCTACTTCTTTTATTAATAATAACTAAATAATTTTTTAAAAATCTATTTCCCAATGTATTTGAAATTCCCATGAATTTGAAGAATAATCAAACCACCTCTTGCAATTGGAACACTCCCATCAATCCCTACGCTTTAACTACCTAAATACTAGTTAAATGGACCAATAAACACTTTTTGTCTACAAAAATACTTATAAATAAGTCCTATTTATTTTATAATTTTCATGAGTGAAAAAATATAATTTTTTGTCTTAAACATATAAATAATCTACTTTTGATATACAAAAGATACATATTAGTTTTTTTGCAAATAAAAATATAAAATTTTAGATCACAATAATTATTTTTCAAGCTAAAAATTATTAAAATTATATACGTAGGTATCGAAAACCTATGTCATAAGGGAAAAATATAAACATAGACTTCAAAGACGTTTATTTTTTTATAAACAATTTATAAGTTTGATTATAGTTAAATTTCTAAAAATCAATATTTTTAACAATAAATTTCATAAAATTATTATAACATAATATATAATATAATATTATATTAAATTATTAATTTATCAACTTATCCATTAATAGCGATATATATATATATATATATATATATGATGAGAAATTGAGAGTAACGTCTTTGCAAAGATTCACAAAACCCCAAACCCACCTAAATTTACACAAATAGTGTTTACTCCTCCCAAATCTCACCCCCCACTAACCCCATTTCACTCTCTTTCTCTCTCACACACACACGCACTGACATTCTCGCCGGAGAACTAGCTGATTTTCTCTCTCTAAAACATTGGGTGCTTAAAATTTGAAAAAGGTGGGATCTTTGAAATACCCATCAAGTGATTTGGATATATTCTTGAAAATCTTGAATTTTTTTGCAGGTTTTGGGGAATCTTGGGTAAGTGCATTTTGTAGGAGACAATGTGAGGTTAGTACTCAAATCTGGACTGTGTGTATGTTTGTATGTATATTTGAGAAATGATGGTAGCTGCTGTTTCTGAAGTTGTTTCAAGTAATTCATCAAGAAACCCCAAAACAACTCCAATTAGTGATAATTTAAGAAGACCCCCTTTGTTACCTTCTGAAAAAGATAATGGAATTAACCCGAAAAAACCCAAATCAAGACAAGTTTCTTCAAGATATTTGTCCCCTTCACCTTCAACTAGATATTTGTCCCCTTCACCTTCAACTTCTAATTCATCAGTGTCTACATCTTCTTCTTCTTCGAGAAGATGTCCATCTCCTTTAGTTTCGAGAAATGGGGGGAATAGTTTGAGTACTCCTGCTGTGATTCCGAAAAGGTCAGTGTCTGTAGACCGGAGAAGAC
The DNA here is from genome assembly GCA_028671895.1 of Oenanthe sinensis. Classification (NCBI taxonomy): domain Eukaryota; kingdom Viridiplantae; phylum Streptophyta; class Magnoliopsida; order Apiales; family Apiaceae; genus Oenanthe; species Oenanthe sinensis. The sequence continues at coordinate 20,719,030 of CM053795.1, forward strand.
CCTTTAGGCCGGATCTTGAGTCTAAAGTAGGCAATGTTGGTGAAGTTTCTGCTGCTACTAAGCTGCTGGTAACTTCCACGAGGAGTTTGTCTGTTTCGTTTCAAGGGGAGGCGTTTTCACTCCCGATTAGTAAGACTAAAGTGGCTCCAGCTTCGCCTAATTTGAGTAGTGTTAGGAAGGGTACACCTGAGAGGAGAAGGACTAATACTCCGTCAAGGGGGAAGCTTGATGGTGGCGGAGATCAAGTGGAGAATTCTAAGCCAACTGACCAGCATAGGTGGCCTGCTAGAACCCGACAACCGAATTCTTTAGCCAGGAGTGTAGATTGTAGTAGTGACATAAATAGTAAGCTAATTGGATCGGGGAATGTTATAAGAGCACTTCAGCAGTCCATGAATTGTGAGAGTAGGAGAGCATCTTTTGATGGTAGATTAAGTCTTGATTCGGGGCATACTGAGGTTATGAAGTCAAGTGAACAAACCCGAGATGGTAAATCATTAAATTTTCCATCCGTCTCTTCTGATCTTACTGCATCAGATACAGATAGTGTCTCTTCTGGTAGCACCTCAGGAGTGCAAGAATGCGGCGGCGTACCCCTTCGACATAGCGGGCCTCGTGGGATTGTTGTATCAGCAAGGTTTTGGCAAGAAACTAATAGCCGGTTGAGGAGGTTGCAGGATTCTGGTTCACCCTTAGCAACAAGTCCTGGGTCGAAAATGGGAGTCTCACCGAAGTTCATTCAGTCAAAAAAGTTCCAATGTGATAGTTCATTATCATCACCACGCACAATGGCATCTCCTAATCGAGGAGGTACTAGACCTGCATCACCAAGTAAGCTTACGCCATTTGTGGCATCATCGCCTTCTAGGGGGATGACTAGTCCATCTCGTGCCAGGCATTCAGTTAGTAGTACCATCAATAGTCATTTTAGTGAAACCCCCTCAGTTCTTAGTTTTGCTGTTGACGTACGAAGGGGTAAAGTGGGAGAGAATCGTCTTGTTGATGCTCATCTCTTAAGGCTTCTCTATAACCGGCAATTGCAGTGGCGCTTTGTAAATGCAAGGACAGAAACTACATTGTTGGTGCAGAAACGCAATGCGGAGGTAGGCAATATAAATTTTATGCTCTTTTGTTTATTCTTGTTAATATTTGGTTTATATTGCTACTGTATTTAATAAGGTCAGACCACCTCTTTAGTGTTTAGTAATTTATTTTGCAAACTAAAAGAAGAGGGTAGAACCATATTGATTTTAAATACCCTCTAACTTTAGAAAGTTTTCATTAAATATTTTTCTTAAAAAATCTTTTGCACAATGTGCACCTTTGGGTGAGGAATTATATGCTAGTATATCTCAGGAGTACTACCACAATAGCAACATTATTGTATGATGGAAAAATCTATCATGGCAGCCCTTTGGAAAATTCTTTAGGTTGTGAAGTCAAACAAGCATAGAAATCATGCTACTTAGCTTATGTTGTCGATAAGCATTCTTAATCAGGAGATATTATCTATCTTTTTTGTCTAGGCTGCATCTTTAATTTCAAGGACCTGCTCCAGGCCCTTGGGAAAATCTCTAGTTGAACAATTTAGTAATTGCTTTTTAATAAGTATTTTTCAATATGTACATAAACTTGTTCTGCGTTCTAATTAATAAGAAACTTCTGTTTAGACTTAACATTCTGTTGAGTTACCTCTGATCAGATATACTTCTGGTCTACTAGGATTAAGTTTCGATCTCTTTTAATGTAATTTGGATTACGCAAGTGATTGAGGTCTTAAGACTCTAAACTGGGTTCATTCATCAATACTAAACAAACAAGCTACACCTTGGAGGTTATATAATCCGCCTAATGTTTTTGTGCACCATTATGGTTAGCATGTAAAATTGGACTAGGATATTGTGAGAGGTCTTGTGTTTCTTTATATAATCTAATGGATCAAAAATTTACAATTAGAATTTGATTCTAAGTGCGTTATTTATTGGGAAATATATAAATGGGCTGTAGAGTCATTCTTTGATGATTCCTTTGGCATTACGACCTTTCCCACAACGATGCTGTCCATAGATCAAATTATTCCTTGGAAAATGACTTGTTGAGTTGTTGTAGATTCAACATTTCTACCTCTATATATATGTTGCCATCAAATACGGGTTATAGTAGCTTGATACTGTGACGTAGAACTAGTGTATATTTGGAAAATTCTTTAGTGCATACTTGATATTTTGGCTCATATTAAAGGAGTTGGATTTTTTACCATCAGTGTTATCTACATTTGATACTGAGTGAAAAGAGAATACTAATTAAACTGACACTAATAATCATGAAGATGGGTCTATTAATCAATAAGTTTAGGGAGTAAATGAACTATTTGGATGATTGATAAATATGTTAAAATTGTTAACATGTCTATACTCTATATTTAAGAAAAAACTTCTTTGACCAAAGGCCTTGTGGTCTAGCGGTAACCCCCTCGCTCCCTCTACTGTTGAGGGTTCAAGCCTTGTTCATGACAAAATAGGTGATTGAATGTATACAATTTTTGGGAAAACAACTTCTTTGAAATTGCTGTTTGTATTGCATAATGAAGTAAATCTTTATGAATGGTTGTTTGTCAAGGGTCTTGAGATTTTTAGAGAAAGTATTATTTGGAATTTAAAAAGTTTTTGTAATGTGTATCTACTTGTTTAAATTCTGGAAATCCAACCATAACTCCCAACCATAACTGATAGAACATGTTAAAAAGGCGACATCTAGTATCAGTTATTTCCAATCAGCTTTCCATAGATGTCTTTTCCTTTAACAAATTTGGATTTACACAATTTTTTAGTTGTACCCTGAGTAATTATTTAATTTGTTGCTAATCTTCCCAAGTGATTTGGTGGACTAAATCCTTTCCTTTTATCAGAAAAATCTATGGAATGCTTGGATAACAATCTCAGATCTACGTGATTCTGTAACAAAAAGAAGGCACAGATTACAGTTATTGAAGCAAAAATTAAAATTAGCCGCTATCCTTAAGGAACAAGTAAGTACTATTCATATTGTATCTAATATTATGAACATATTCTGACTTGGTAGTTATGCTCTGTATAACTAGTTCTTTCTCCTGCCTGGTGCTTGAAAATGAAATATATACTGCGTACTCACAAATTACTTGCTGCATATTACCTTCATTGCGACCAGCGACCTTATAAGGAATTTTTTTTTCTTTAGTGAAAATAAGAATTCTTTGTACTTATCATTGCATGAACTTCTAATACTATATTCCTTTCGTAACATTAAAAGAAATTTTGCATACTTGTCACACCAAAATCTCTGGAATGAGTTGCACAACAATACACTTTTGAAATTTTTTGACAAAAAATATTGATTTAGTTTAATGGTTCTCTGTATAGTCCTCTCATATAGCTCTGTAGCAAAACTTGGGCACTATGCTTTTAGAGTCCTATTTGTGGTCTTAAATACTTGTATGCTTACAGGATTTTGAATTTGGAGTCTATGTGTTTTTGTCTTTGATGTGTGAAATGGTTTTTTAATGTCTTTTTTTACAACTGCCACCAGCACCTTCACATTGGTTTCTTTATTTCTGGTTATTGTAGTGTGCATAGCTGTTGTAACACCCAGCTAAGCCCCAATAATTCAAGTATTCAGCTCATAGGATGTATGAATGTTTATGGTTTGATGTGCCTTCTTCAGTTGGAGAGAGATCATTGACCAGAAGGATCACAATATCTTTCTTTTTTCTTTTAACACTTTATCTGTCATCCATATAATTATTCACTTTGAAACCCGCACTATTCTTTTTTAGCTAAGATAACCCAACCCACTATCAGTTTTGTGCAAAACTTTCATTACCTTTTATGAGTCAGTTTAGTTTCTCCTGTGATATTGCCTTTAAAGCACATCTCTTTCCAAGAATCCAGGTGCTAGTCTCGTAGATGGAGTTTCTAGTTTTTTACTATTAATCCTTTGCACTTCTCCCTCCAAATCCAGAAAGCTTCGCTTTGGACTTCTAACAACCAAATAACCTTAAGAATTTGACAAAATTGCAATTCACTATTGTTCATAGAGACAAGCTCCTTTTTTATTATCTACTCCAGTTTCAGGGAAGCTTACATGAAGAGCTTCTATAAGTTAATTGCATATAGACTCTACAGACATGTTTGGTCAATGTAAATTCTTTCTTTCTTTGAATTTCTTTTTTGGTCGTAAATTTATACCAAAGAATCTCGCTCCAGTTATCGCCTTCACTCCCTTTATGGGAGGCTGAGGGTTCAAGCTTTGTTGAAGGCAAAATGGGTGTATGAGTGTGTTCTACTAAAAAAATGAGAGTTATTTTATTGCATCTGATGTGCTTTTCATTACCTACTACAGATTGCTTTTCTAGAAGACTGGGCTTCTCTCGATAAAAACCACTCTGTTTCATTGCTTGGTGCAATAGAAGCACTAAAGGCTAGCACACTTCGGCTTCCAGTTGTTGGAGCAATAGTATGCCCATTCTGTTATTCTTAAATCGCATCTCTTTTTGTCATCAAGTGTCCATCGTCCACTTAACACACATTTATAAATGAGCTTGATCATATGGCTCCGTTCTTAATTTATGGCAGGCTGACATTCATAGTATGAAAGAAGCTGTTAGTTCAGCACTTGATGTAATGCAGGCAATGGGATCCTCAATATGCTCACTATTGTTGAAGGTAATCTCACTCATTTCAGGAATTTTGTCATTTAGTTTGCCTTCATATGTAATGCTGTGAAAGTTCTAGGTGGTAAAGGCCATCACTCCATTAGTTTTATTCATGTTGTTTATTTGATTTGTGATTATTTGTCTACTGAATACTAATTAAGGAATTCATATTTTGGTTTGAAGACCAGTTGTGTTACCTGAGTTGTTTACTATCAGCAGCTGTTCACATGAGATTTCCTGTAGGTTCCACTCCAAGCTGCATGAAAGGGATTGTCAAGTTCTTATGCACTAAAAAAACATTTATCTTTTTCTCAAAAAAAACATTTATCAATAGTTACATCAGATAGAAAGAAGCAAGTTATAGAAGTTAGTTTAGTCTGCAACTAATAAGATAACTTAAAATTTCAGGGATGACAGTTATAGAAGTAGCATGTAGTCTTCCAACATGCTATTACAAAATTAAAATATTTTAAATAAGGTGTCTTTTTTCATCTTTACTGAAAGTCACTTTGGTGTGCTTGTGCTATTTTTCCTAACCACAGTGTCATTTGTAACTGATGACTATGATTCAAGTAAGAGTTGTTTGATTTCCTGCAGACTCATCAAGTAGCAGTTATATTGGAGCTTGTTTTAATGCAAACATAGATAATTATGTAAAAGTTTCAGGCAAAGTAGTTTAACTTTTAAGATGCATGAAAATAAATTTGTACAGATAATGTTCGAAGTCCATCAAATATTCTTAAAATGAAGCATATGTGCATCTTGTAACTGGAGCATGGAATATAAATATGCTTTCAGATTCAATACACCTCAAATGCTCACTGGGATGCTCCATGGTTAATAGGTTCTAATATTTATTTGGTCAATTACGTATGATGACCCAAGGAGCAATTGCCTTGTTAGAGATGATTATAGCTTTATGTTGTCACAGGACAGGGTGAAAAAGGTCCACGAACAATTAAAAGTAATAGAATTCTTTTTTGCTGCAGAACTATATTATTAAGATTTATTGATCAATTGGAGATTTAACTTGATACTCTCTAATTTTATTTACGGCTTCCTCTTTATTCTAATAAACTCTATTGCCTATTTCTTGTTAGAAGGGTGGACTGTAGGTTCATGTATCTTTATGTTGGATTTGGTAAAAGATAATAACTTGATTAGAGTTTGATAATGCTTTTTCACATATCATAAATTCAATTTTGGGTATGTATGTGGAGTATCTCAACTGAATCTCGTAGTTGGAGTCTGTTTGTGGCACAATAGTAGAAATCCCATTTAATTTCATTAGAGGCCAAATCTTCACCTGTTGTGTTTTTGTTTGTTATGATTAAGCCGGTGGACACATGGATTTTCTTCTTCTTCTTCTTCAGTTCTTCGTACTTGTGATATTAGTAAAAATACTAGGTAAAAAATAAACGATCTTGGCCTCATTCTGGATATTCACAAATGATAGCTAACTTCAATTGTTACATCTAGGTGGAGGAACTGCATTCCTTGGTGGCTGAACTTGCACAAGTGTGTGAGAAAGAACGGTCTGTGCTGGAACAATGCAAAGATTTCTTGTCTGTCCTAGCAACTATGCAGGTAAGAGCTGCCTTCCGCTTGATTGCTTTAAAGCAGTTTCCAATATAATTACCGATAATTTAGCTCTTCACATTTCTTTTCTTCGTCTTCTACTTCTATACAGGTTACGTACTGTAGTTTGAGAACACATATATTACAGCATAATCATGTACCAACTACCTGACAACAATTGTAGAATTGATCAACTAAGCTAACATAACATGGAAATATCAACCTAGTGAAGCGACAAGTGAAGTTAATAGCAAGGGGATTCTCAATTGGCAATTTTTCGGGACAGCTGAGGGCTTCTATGTATCATATCTGAGATGTCTGCTAACCATGTATTAAATCCGTACTCTTTTCTTAATAATCTTTTAAGGTTTAAAGCCATGTGTAAAGATAGAACACTTTTTTTTTGCCTAGTAATTTTTTTTATTATTAACTTAGGAAAAAAAATACATTGTCAGCCGAGGCTTTCCTTAGACAAGCAATTGGAACAGGCTCCAAAAACTCTAGCACAAACAAACCGGAAAAGGCAAGATTACCTTTTTTGATAAAAGCAACTTCTACAAGCTTCTAACTATCATACAAATTTAATAAATTAAGAGAGCCAGAGAATCATCTTTCTGCATTGTTTCTGGAATCTGTTGTTGCTTGATGGTTTGCATCGCCTGTAAATATTTATCTGAATGCCTGGACTGTTAAGGCTGAGAACATTAATCATAGAATCTCATTGCAATTCTGTTGGAAGAGGGTTGTGTTGGATTATACTCTTAGAAAAGGTGGCTGTGAGATTCATGTTCCTTGAACCGAATCGGACGATCAAATGTCGATGATCGACGATTCGTGGCCAACCATAGAATAAAAGAAAATCTAGGGACATGGACTGAATGAAAACTATACTGGACATTCGGGGACTTCCAAATCACAGAAAGCTTGACTTGAGTGTCACCATTCCACAACAATCTATCAACCAAGCATGATTTGAGGTTGAGTAATTCCAAGCATCATTTGTCATAAGTTGTGCATGATTCCAGATGTGAATTATTTTTTCAGGACAATCGTATTAAATACACAAAATTTGATGTTTGAATGAAAATTCGAACCATGACAATGAAATGTGGGAAGGTTAATGGGAGGATCGCAAGATAACGTACCTTCACCAAAAGCAAAGAGAATGAAATGTGATAATGTTGATTTGCCAAGAGTTTTAAGTTGAGCATAGTCATAACTCGTACCGAGAAGTCATAAATATTTAGTATTTCAAATTTAGAAGTTGAAAAATATTATCAATGTATATTAAAAACATTTAGTTGAAATGTAATATTATTCATCTATTTAAGTTTTTAGATAATTTATCAAAATTAATGAACATATTTTTTTTGCTTTTTTGAAGCAATAGTAAATTGAAAGATATTCTAAATAAATAAATTAGGACAGCTGTTTTGAGTTTTTTTTGCGAAAATCTATTTTGAGTATTAAACAAATGATTCCAAATTGATCTTACTAATAGTAGGTTCCGAAGAATTGCATCTGCTACAAAAAAAGAAGAATATTAAAAAAAATGAAAATTTTACATTTTTCACTTTCACATGAAGTTGATAATATTACTTCGCAAAAAAAAAAAGTTGATAATATTACGGTTAAAATTATTTTTCCACTTAAAATATATTGATTGTATATAAAACTCATGCAAAAATTTTATCAATTAATTTTTTTTAAAAAAATCATTCGACAAATTTTGGTTGTCGAAGTCCGTAATTAGCCTAGTAATTAGGAATCGAGAGCAAACACTAATATGATTAAAAAAATCTTATTTTTTTTGCGGGAACTGAAGAATTTTTAAATATTTTGATATCATAATTATAAATAAAAAAATTAACAATGAGTTATATACATTTACTTCATTTCATATTTTGTTTGTTAGTCAATAAATATAATTTTAAAAAAAAATATTAAATTAATTCATACTTGATTCATTTGACTTTTAACCTATATATTTAAATATTTTGATTCAAAAACAAAATGAATATTTTCAAAATTTATTTTTGTAAATTATAATATTAATAATTACTTTTACAATATGGTCAATGAATTTGAAGTATATGCAAAATATTCGAGCCAACTATATTATAAAATACGGAGAGATAATAAATTATTAAAAAATGGTTAAAGGTATTAAGACAAAACTAAACCCATTATTGCAATTATAAACATTGCGATTGATTTGATGGAACTCTCTAGAAGAATCTCAAATTATAGTAATATAAATCAAAGAATAATTTTGTAAATTAAAATAATAAAACCCATCAAATCAGCTGTAAAATCATGATCTAATTTGCTATTTATACGCCCGGGAAATCATCATCTAGTTTACCATTAATATATACGTACGAGCTCAAATAGCTTCAAAATTTAACAATGACTTATATTTATGTACTTGATTTTTTATATTTTGGTTGTTAGTTAATATATATAATATAAAATGAAAATAAAATTTAACTTTTTTATTGGGAAATTAAAATTTAACTTATATATGCTGGAGCTTAAATTTTTTTTGTTGTTGCTAGTTTTGAGTTGAATAATATACTTTTATTTTAATAAAGATATTAATAGTATATATGTATAAAATATTGAAAGATTATAGAAAATTTTATTTTCTAGACTTTTATACTCTAAAGATTTATCCTAAAGATTTTTTCTTAATTATGAATAAATAACTTTGATTGATTTTGGAACCTCAAATAATGTCAATCAAAGAGTAATAATTTTGGAAATTAAAACCCTCGAAATCAATTTGGAGATCATAATTTAACTTACCATTAATACACATGAGCTCAAATGACTATAAAAACTCGTCATCACACGCAAATAACACTCTCACAACATTCATACAATAATACTATATACTTACATGGCAACTTCAAGAGCTCTTGTACCCTATTTGCTTCTGCTTTTCATCGTTCTTCTTTCACGTTCAGCCTTCCATGAATGTATGTTAATATTAATTAATTTCATTGACGTATCGTAAATAATTTAATTTTTTTTATTATACCAAATGTCCGGATCAGCTTAAACGCACCTCGACTATTTAAACACCATGCATGCAAACTTTAATATTGTGCTATTTGTTCACATAGGTAAAAGAGATATCCGCGAGACAGGGATTGAAGCAGCTTCATCAATGGACTCGAGATCCGATCCACGAATGTTAAAAACAGTGTTGGTTCATATTTGTCGGCTGCTTGTAGTTAATCATGGTCATACGGATATGTATTGTTGCGCATGCAATGGGGACAAATGCTATTTTAGTGCTTCAGAATGTCAGCAAAAATGTCCGTGTTAGAAAGAATTAACCAAATGATCGATAGTATTAACCATGCTATCAATATTTTATACATGTATGGAATTTCATTACCGGCATTGATTAGTGATTACTATGTTAATTTGGTTTTGCATCTTTTAGTTAATTTTTTTTAATCTTTCCTCGCGAGATCACAAAATATACGCACGTATGTTTGACTTTTATTATAAATAAAATAAAATAATATACAATATTTAATTTATAAGTTGTTGTAATCTATACTATAGTATAGATAAAAAAACAGGTTGGTTCAACCGCCTTTAAAAAAAAGTACAAGTGCTTTAAAAAAATAAATTAATTAAACATGTATAATTTATTTCATTTATAATGTAATAACATAATATTTTAGATCGAACACAAAACACACACAAACGCACGTTAATCTCCTCACTAAAATACATCTATATAAAACACATAAATATTAACTTATTAAAGTATAAATACAAATAAATCATATAAAAATATATACATATAATATTAAATAAATTTTAAATTATTATTATATAAATAAAAATAAATTCAAATCATATTAAAAATATTAAAATAAAAAATTTAAAAAATTTAAAAAATTCATTCGTGCATCGCATGGTATATAAGCTAGTATACCAAACCTGTAGTATTGCCCACAATCTTTATGTAGAGATTTATCGGCCAAACAAATTATAAAATTTATTAATATTTTCCTATTTGGTGAACTAATTAAGTGTTAATTTTTTCTAATTTCCTTACCAAAAAAATAATTATTTCCATTTTAATATAAATAGTGAAATCTCATAAATTTAAAACATCTATTAGTATGATATATAAATGACCGTACAAATTAAACCTTGAAGTTTTTATAAAATAAAGAATTCAATAAAATATGTAGTACATAAGTTTTGGTGAACTTTTCTTTTTGCATATTTTAATAACTATTTTGAATACTCTATAACACAAGATACATATTAACTTAGGTGTAAATTGCGAAAGTAAACATACCTTTTTTTTTTTTTTTTTGACAAACAAACAAAGAAATTTTATTGATTATAAATCATTTGCCAATACACTTGAAACCTCAATAGGAATAGAAGTCCTATCGAAAACTCGATCTGGAAATGAATAAGACAAGCGTGCTAACTCGTGCGCCGCCTTATTAGCAGATCGTTTTACAAAAAACAGCGAAACTGTGTTGAGCTCCTTTAGCAAACTTCGACAATCAGTAATAACCTGCCCAAACGGAGAATGAAGCGGAGTATCACTCCGAATGGCTTGGACGACCGATAAACAGTCAGCCTCCACTATAACCTTACTCCAGCTTGCATCCTTGATCCAGCTTAAAGCTTCTTTGACAGCCATAGCCTCTGCCATATTAGCTGAAATTAACCCCAAGTTGTACCGTGTCCTAGCTTGCAACACCTGGCCTGTGCTATCTCGATTCACTATCCCCATGCCTGAAGCATTTTGCTCCGCAAACGTTGCTGCATCGACTGATATCTTCATAAAATCCGACTGTGGTGCCACCCAAATTTCTTTCCCATCACCCTCGACAAAGTAAGGATATTGAGAAATCGATTTTTGTTTTTGAGCTTGGGTCCATTGTAGAAGATACTGCTTAGCCCTTGCAATTATAACATTTACTCGCGTATAGCTATTGTTCCAGACCAAATCATTTCTTGCCTTCCAAATCGACCAACACATAGTTGCTACCTCTGCCCTCTTGTCTTGATCACATATCTGCAAAACTCTCTCCCACCACTGCTGCAAACTCTCATAATTACTATCCAGAATCTGAGGGAGAACGAGATGCCAACATTGAACCGCTAGAGCACAATGACAAAATATATGCTCAATAGACTCCACTTCCCGATGACACATTTTGCATATAGGGTCTACTTGAACATGTTTCTGTAAAAGAGATGACATAGAAGGTAAGCAGCTTGACAAAGAACGCCACATTAAATTTAGAACCTTTGGGGGAGCCTTGATTCTCCAAGTCTTACGCCACATACTATTTTGATCATCTGGCCTCCAAACATTTTTTTGAGCTTGTAAGAGGCGGTAAGCACTACGGACTGTGTACTTACCAGATGCTTCCTTACCCCAGTAGACTGAATCTTCCTCCAGAGTGTCACTCAAAACAATACGGCGAATACATTGTTGGTCTCTTGTATTAAACATATCACCCAAAATTTCCTCATCCCATCCACGATAGTCTGCAACCATGATAGCACTAACCTTATGATTTATTAAGCCTTCAACATTTGACGTGATGAAAGGGTTGTTATCATCCAACAACCAAGGTTGTCCCACGATGTTAACCAAGTTACCAGACCCAATCTTCCATCGCATTCCCGCAGAAATAACCTGCTTAGCTTCCCAGACACTACGCCAAACGAAACTGGAATTGCTACCAGTCGAGGCCTCCATGAACGAGCAATTTGGAAAGTACCGAGCTTTGTATATTCTGCTAACTAGGCTGTTAGGATTCGTAATAAACCTCCAAGCTTGTTTCCCCAACATTGCGAGATTAAAATCCCTGAAATCTCGAAACCCCATGCCTCCTCCAGATTTGTGCTGACTCAACCTGTCATAATTCATCCAATGAATACTCTTACTTGCATTTCTCTTCGTGTTCCACCAGAAACGAGCAATACTCCTTTCTATATCTTTTGTGATGTCCATAGGGAGTAAAAATACAGACATTGCATAAGTTGGCAAAGCTTGTATCACTGACTTCACCAAAGTCTCCTTCCCGCCTTGATTGATAATCTTTCCATCCCAATTTTGGGTTCTTCTTTTTACTTTCTCCTTTAAATAACCAAGAGTAGCTATCTTACTGCGCTTCATCATATTCGGTAAACCCAAATACAAACAGTTTTCATTCGCCTCCTCCATATGAAGAATAGAACAAATCTGATGCTTCTCAGAAGTGCAGGTGTTTGTACTGAAAAAATTTGAAGATTTAGACCTGTTAACTTGCTGTCCCGAGGCCATCTCAAACTTTTCTAAAATTTCTAGCAGACAGTACACTTCCCTCTCCCCTGCCTTACAATATAAATACGAATCATCCGCAAACAACATATGATTAATAGATGGAGCTCTTTTGCAGATTTTTATACCCTTGATCAGCTTATGCCTCTCATAATCATTAAGCATAGCAGAAAGCCCCTCTGCACAAAGAATAAAAAGATACGGAGATAAAGGATCTCCCTGACGCAGGCCACGAGTTGGAACAATTGGACCTATTTCTCGACGAGCATGAACAATATGATAAGATACCGAGGTAACACACTGGAGAATCAGGTGCACCCATCGAGAGTGAAACCCCATTTTAGTTAGAATAGCCTGCAAATAACTCCACTCAATACGGTCATATGCTTTGCTCATGTCCAACTTCAACGCCATATACGCATCCTTTCCCCTTCTTTTTCTTTTCAGCGTGTGCATTACCTCATAAGCTATCATTACATTATCAGAGATTAGACGTCCAGACATAAAGGCACTTTGATTTTCAGAAATAACCTGATCCAGCATTCCTTTAAGCCGATTAGCCAGGACTTTAGTAATGATTTTGACAGTTACATTGCACAAGGAAATCGGGCGAAGATCTCCAACCACCTCCGGCGATTTTTTCTTTGGAATCAAAACTATGTTAGTTGCATTTAACTCCCCCACCATCTCGCCAGTTCTGAAAAAATCCCGCACCAGCTCAACCATGTCAGTGCCCACAATATGCCAATATCGCTGATAAAAACCCGGTGTCATTCCATCCGGACCCGGGGCTTTGTCCGGATTCATTTGAAACAAAGCGAACTTAACTTCCTCAGCTGTAATGTCCTGCAGTAACTGATCATTCTGCTCATTCGTGATCGTAGTAGGCACATAACTCACCACTTCCTTCCAGTTCACCGTTGACTCAGTAAAGAGATTAGAAAAATAACTAGACATTAAGTCAGCCAAGCCATTATCCCACTCAACCCAATTACCCTCCTCGTTCTTGAGCCTAGTAATTTGATTGTTTCTTCTTCTAGCGGATGCATAATTGTGAAAAAAACGACTGTTTTGATCACCATCTTGAAGCCACAATTGCTTTGCCCTTTGACGCCAGAAAATCTCTCTTTGGTGCAAGATTTTTGTCAATTCAGTTCTCGCCATTCTGTATTTTTCTTTCGAGTTTTCATCCCCCCCCCCCTCTATACAGCTTCATATCAGCTTTACATTGCTTTATACGTCCTCCAAAATTACCTGTTATCTCCCTTCCCCAAGTAGTTAAACTACCACTACAAGTTTTGATTTTTTGGAGCACCGATGCTTCTATATCTCTAAGCCAGCCATCATTAACAATAATTTCACACATAGGTTCCATCATCCAAGCATTTTCAAACTTAAACCGAAACGGAGCGTTGATTTTTGCAACAACTTGCGGGACTAGCAGTATTGGGCTGTGATCACTAGAAGTACTTTCTAAATTATAAAGCTTTGCCAACGGGAACAAACCCAGCCATGCCAAATTAGTAAGAGCTCTGTCCAAACGCACCTCCATCCAGTCCTCTGTGTCCCTTCCCCTTCCCCACGTGAACTGATGTCCTATAAGCTCCATATCTATAAGTCCAGAGTCTTGCAATGCCTCGTTAAAACCATCAATGAGCCAAGTTGGGTATTGCGATCCTCCCACCTTATCCCCAACCTCAACGACATTATTAATATCTCCAATCACGCACCATGGGAGATTTGAATCCCGAGAAAGGTTACGAAGCAAATCCCAAGTTCTATGACGTAAGACCCTGTTTGGTTCTCCGTAGAGACCTGTAAGACGCCATTGCTCACCCTGCTCCATAATAACTTTCACGTCAATATGATTTTGAGAGAACCCCAGCAATTTCACCTGATCTTGCTCTTTCCATAATAATGCGATACCACCACTACGCCCCACCGAATCAACCACAAACATGCCTTGGTATCCCAACTTCAGCTGAACCCACTCTATTTTTGATTTTTTAGCAAGAGTTTCACACAAAAAAATTAACATTGGCTTTTCTTGACGTACAACGTCGCATAGGAACTGAATATTCCGAGGAAAGCCTACCCCCCGGCAGTTCCAACTTAGAGTTTTCATGATGATAGGCGGGTCTGCAAAGCAGATCCCGCCAGATTCCCGTTTTTTGAACCAATAACAGTAATATTACATTTATCTGTCATGTCAAAATCTGTTTCGTCCTCCACATTTGAAATGGACAGCCCAGCACCAGTGGGCTCATCTATTCTCCTTCTTTTTGGGTCCAGCACCTGAAGGCCCACTTCCTCATTTAAACCAATATTCTCTCCCGCTATTTTTGCTTGGGTGAGGGACTGAGAGATATTTTCTCCACGACATGTGTTTATCCCTTGATTTTCTCCCAACTCTTTCTGTTTAGCGTCTAATACCATATCCAATTTGTTAGCAACAATTACGGGATTTTGTTTGTCACCAGCGGTTTTTGTGGCTATCTCTTTGCCTCCCTCCTCAACATCTCTGTTCGCCGGAAAAGTCACCGGATTTCTTCCTCCTTGGCGAAGCCATTTGGCTCCCATAGTATGACTACAGCGTCTAGGTTCCGCTTTCATCCATGCACCATAAGGTTTCCCTATCTGATCAGCTGGTGTATCAAATATCTTTTGGCAAAATTTCTCTCCATGACCTACCATGCCACATATGAAGCAGAAAGTAGGTATTCCTTCATAACGGAAGTTCACCCAACACCACTCTGACTGATTTTTCCGGAGCTTCATACGTCGTTTTAACGGTTTAGTTAGATCAATTATTACCCTGACTCGTAGATATTCACGCCATACACCCACAAAGTTGTTCGCATCGGATTCTACGAATTTACCCACATAGTTGCCTACATCTGTAACCACTCTCTGCGACATAAAGCCTGCATTCATTCCATGAAGTTGAATCCACAAGTCCATCTTGTTAATGGCAATAGTACGAGGGTTATCACCCTCTTGCATACGTTCAATAATTAAGTGGAACCTCCCAAACGTCCATGGACTGCCTTCAATCACCCTAGCAATATCCAGTTCATGGTAAAATTGAAAGACATATATATTCTTATCCACCTCCTTAATGTATACTCCCTTCCCTGGTTTCCATAGAGCTGCCATGCGGTGTTGCATTGCTTGAAAGTCTATGGGAGAATCTGTCAGGAATCGTCCTACCAGGCACCAACGAACATCTATCTCCGATAAATCTTCCGTGTTATTCTCATACGAAATGCCTCCTTCCTCATCATCCATCTTAAAACTTGCAAAGCTTGCCTCCATTTCTTCAAGTGTATTTTGATGATTAGCCATAATGACTATTGTGAAAATGATTGAGCGTGGAAAAAGGGTGAAAAGATTGTTTGTACTAAATATGAAACGAAAAACGACAATGGAAAAACGAGATCAGTAACTAGGGTTTAAAAACTATCAAACCATGGCATAAACCATGGCGAAAGTAAACATACCTTAATTACTATTGACTAGCTTCCGAAGTGCATTTGCTAGAAAAAGTGAACACATTTTACGGTTTCACTTTATAAAATCGACAGTTTCAGTTAAAATTGGTAAATATATATTTTTATATAACAATTTTTTGACCAATTACTTGTAAAATAATAAAATTGACATCTGATTTAAATTAAAATACGATTTGGGTGGCAACTCAAATATTTGGTAAATCAACGTGTTTTTCTTGATGTGAATTTGTTTTAATGTCCTTTTTTCCTTTATTTCTGGTTTGTAGCACCCATCTAAGCCCAATAATTCAGGTATTCAGCTCATAGGGATGTATATGTATGAAATGTTTATGTTTTGAATTTTGATGTTGTAAATATTCATTATGTTTCAGTTTAGTTTATCCCTTAATATTGCCTTTTGGAGCGCTATCTCTTTCCAAAGAATCTAGGAATTAGTTCTGTAGATGGAGTTTCTAGTTTTTACTGCTCTTTTTTTTTTAAATTATTGAGGCTTATAACTTTACAAATGAGTATCTGTTTTAACAAATATTGACATTTTTTTAATTGTTTCTTTGAATTTTTAAGTATATTTTAACGCAAATAAAAGATATAACTCGATGAATTATTTTCTTTCGAGAAAAAAAATATTTGAAAATATTTTATCAAATTATGTTTTTTTATTCACGTTAAAATAAACGTAGAAAGTCAAATAGACAATCGACCAAGGAGAGAATAATACTTTTTCACTTCTTCCCCACAATTTTTAAGCTAATTTTAGCATATATTTTATAAATAAAGAGGTGAAAAGACCACCTCAACTCCAAAGGAGTAAGTCACACAAGAGTGTGTGACTAGCCCGCACAACGATTGGCAAAAGCCAACCTTAAAACATGTTCAGAAACATTGTTCAGAGACCAACTTAAAAACAACACATATAAAGATAGCAAATGTTTAAAGGACACGAAATATAACTTCATGGTAAGTTTATCAATGGGTTGCATCATCAGCTCTAGCATCTCGAGTAGCTTCAACACTAACTTGTCCTCCATCTTGGCCCGCCACAACATCCATAACTTTCACAATAACAGCATCCATGTTTGCAACATCATCATGTGCATCAACACCAACCTCTTCCTCAGCATACGTACGAGTGTACGAGCAATGCACAGAAGCCCATTACCTAGTAGCTCATCTTCGTACTCAACCTGCATTACATTGTCATTAGTAGCCATAACATGAGTAGTAAGATCCTCGTTAGATTCACTCAAAGGCTCATCACGATATCGCTGGAAGCAGATTCCTCTTGTATAGGATCCTTAAAAATGGAGCCTGGAAGCAAACACCATTCCTCAAATGGGAATAAGCGAAACAACTGAGGGCAGACACATACAATATGCTTGAGAGAGAAACAAAACATACATTGTAGAAACGGTTGGTAGAGAACATGTACTACAGCAATATCATCAACAAGGTTAATATATAGAGATAACTTGATAGTGCCAGGCCTAGGGTCCATAACTGCTTAGGTGATCAACATTTCAGCTTCTGGGAGGGGTTCACGCTTGGTAATAGCTTCGAAAGTGGAAGGAGACAGGGCAATAGGTTGGCCTATAGCTAAACTCACAAGATGCATACCTTGAAGACTCCAGTAAAAAAATGGCACATTGATGAATTTAACTCAGATAGTTACTTGGTTAGTTTTCTCGATACTAGGAACAAACTCAAACCAAAATTTTAAGACGAAACAGATGACCGTTTATCTCTAGGGGCTGAATTTTAGAGCTCGATTAACACTTTAAGCATCTTGAAAATAAAAAACCACATAACCACCATAGTGTCTAATCATATTTGTTAACCCAATAGGACCATACAAAGCAATCACAACATGTTTGACAACATCAAAATCAACATTCATGTCATCAGTTATATCATAGCAACAATCTTTTCAAATTAAGGAGGCAGAATGCAAGAAATCCATATTAGGTCTAACATAGACATCACCATTAGTTCTAAACAGAGCATTGGAATCAATATATATATCATGTGAACTAAAGAAGTGAGAGGAATGTAGCATCTGGGTATGATTAAAAGCGACTCTTTCACGGGATGGTGGCAAAGATGAAGAGTCCAATTGGTGACTAAACAAACCGAAGCCATCAAACACTCGCCACGATTTGCTATTGGGTCTAGCCGGCATTTGTAGACTTGCGGGTTTGGAAATAACATTGTGATGTGCATGAGAATGCATGGCTAAACTCGACAACGCAAAGACAATGATGAAAATAGAGGTATTATCACGAGGATCGATTAGGGCTATCGAAATGGGGGTTTCATGGAAGTAACAATAGAAATTGAGAAATCTAGATAAACAAGTGGGATCTTCCCCACATTCAATAAGCTTAACTTTTGAATTCCAAAAATCAAATAATGTTAAGAATATAATAAATTGCAATTCATTACTGTTCATAGAGACAAGTTCATTTTTTTTTTATTATTTACCACATTTTCAAGGAAGGTTTTTATTGAAAGAAAAATGATGTAGTGAAGAAGAGAAGAAATATATTTATACACATAAATACATACATATATAACCACACATTGTCGAAGTGGATTGCCTAGAAACTCTGTAGATTTCTAAAAGTAATTTTATTAAAAAAGAATTCTCAAAAAGTGCAAATTCAACTTAGTCGATAAATATGTTAAAGCAATGTCGACAATGTTAAATTGCTAGGCCATCACTTCAACAAGTTGATTTTCAGTAAATTGAGCCTCTAATCCACTTAGGAGAAAGGCCCAAAAGGGTAGGGCTATTTTGATAAATCTTGTAAACCTTAAAAAAGGCTATAAACAGGATTCTCAACTAATCACGAAAGGGGTTGGAAAATTTTAACTTAAAGTGATTCCTCTATAAATGAGTATGAATTAAGGCATTCAATATATATTTAAATCCTTTTATATTTACTCTCAACAATACGCATAATTACTTTCAGTTTTATTGATTGAAAACATTGGGTTTTAAAATATTTGTTAGGGATTATGGGGTTAATCTTGTAATCAACTAAGTTTCTTAGCTTAATCAAAGAAAGGCTAAATTAGATATAATGTCATATGTATATTGACAATATGTCTTTTGTAACAGGTCACTTAAACAGTAAGTTTATCAAAGACAAATAGATGACAATAAGATTTGGTAGATATTGTATGGTGTAAAAGAATAAAAAGATTCATGAGATAGAAGTTCACTACGTGTTCATGCACAACATGTTTCCAATCCTGACAACAACATCAAAACCATTCTTACAAACGCATGACAGTTCGTTTAAGTGACAGATCAACAAAGAAATAGCTGACAACAACTATTCTCTCGACAGCATACTAAGCGACAACATGAAGATCTAAGACAGTGAGTTTTGCTGACAGTACATTTGGCGGAGAATGGTTGACATAAGTTTTGCAAGACAGTATATATGGACATTTCAATAAAGGTCGACAGCATGATCTGCGGGAGCCATAGATACTGTCATAACAAGTGAAACTGGAAGTTGACAGCAAACTTCTAGTAAAACTGACAGTTTGTTTCTAGTAGTAGGGTAGATGGTGAAAGCACAAGGAATGATTTTGACATCTCTATCTACTTTGTCAAGTCTACTACTGCAATTTGGGAGAAGAGAATAAAAAAGATAAAGTGTGCTCAATGAGTCAAAGATATCTACAAATCTCAGAAGCACTTTATCTACAAAAGGAATGAAGCCAAAGTTCAATATAAAAGTTATGTTACTATTTTAAGCTTTATCCTAGAACAAGGGAAAAGTACATCCTTAAGTGAAATGTGTTTTGTAGTATAAATACAATCATCTCACAAGTACTTTTCCATAAGGAGCTTAGAAGTACATTGTCTATTCTCTATCAAGTTTTGTAACAATAACAAACCTAATTGTTATTGTAATTAAGAAGCTGGAATTCATTTTCAATTGAGTTGTAGCAACAAAATTAATAAATATATTAATTTTGATTTAAACACTTTGTCTCTTTATCTGCTATAGTTGCTTGCATGCTTTGTCATCTAACTTAAACTCTTATTGATTGTTAGTAAGAGTTCTTAAACCGAATTATTTCTAAAAAGTTAGAGCAGTGCATTCAACCCCCTTTCTGCAACACTCATTCTACTTAACAATATTTAATCTGAAATATCTTTGTGCACACTCAAGCATATTCGATTCTGAAACTATATTCGTGAAACCCTTAATCTGATCTACCTGTTCATATCAATATCTCAACATATTGTTGTAGTTTTTGAAAAATTCTATTTCGAGTTATTAGTTTTAAAATCATAGATCTAATAGGTATTTAAATTTTAAAAATTCTTTCAAAATTGAAATTAAGTGGGAAATTACTCATATTTTATCATATTTAAATATTCAAATAAAGTATTGTCATCGAAATGTTATAATAATCAAATATGTCATATAATGAGGCCCATTTTATAGGCTATATATTTTGACCACTTTATGAAATCCATGATAACCATTTTATAGGCCATAAGTAGGGCCCACATATGAAAATCATATAATGAGACCCACTTTACAGACCTCATAGGGCCCACATGTGAAAATCATATGATGGGATCCAATTTACGGATCTCATAAGATGACACTCATTTTGTAAGTCTCATAAGATGAGGTACATATGTGGGAATCATTAGACGAGACCCATACACATGAGTTTAAATAGGGTCTCATTGGTGGAGCCCACATGTGGGTCCATATTTTACAATTTTTAAAATTTTTGTAATATAATTTGATATTGATCAAGGGGATCATGCATGCTGCTTTAGACTTTTATTTTAAAAGAAATAGTATATTATTGTAAGGTTTTATTAAAAATATTTTTGGAGCCTGAATCAAGTATTTTTCGATATATGGTAATATATTATAAGACTTGTAATATTATAGTATTTATATAATATCCAAATTCACAATTAAATGTATACTGCACTCAACAACCCACCATATGTCAGTTAAAAGTTCATAAAAGTTCACAGACAAAATTATGAAATTCAGGCAGTACCTATGTATTTTCGGCCGAATATAAATTTAATACCATTTATAATATCCAAACTTACAACTAAATACATACCTGATTTAATAATCTACCACAGTTAGCGTAAAAAAACTAACAATTTAATATACATTACATTTGCACTAGTTTTGTAAGTGTCTTAAAGTTACTGTATCTTATCGATATGAAATATATCTATGTTGCAGCATTAAAAATTCTTAATTTTATATTTGATATTTATAATATATATATAATTAATTATTTGATTATATAAGTGGATCAAATATAAATTGATATTTTAAAAATTATTATCAATTTAATTTTCTCTGAAATTGATAATATTTTTTTTTGTCAGAAGAAATTGATAATATTAAATGAATGTAAATATAAATTTAATACGATCCATATATTTATAAAGTACTCACATAAATTGATAATATATTATTAAAGTTTGAAAAATTAAAATTTTGATAATCAGTCATTTGTCGGTATCTAAGATAGATAGAGGTAGTTGATTAATTATTGGAGCTAAATTTTAAATATTAGAGGTCGTTTGGTTGACATTTATTTATCCAGGAAGTACAACTTCCTAGGATGAGAAGTTGAACTTGGTAAGTTTAAATTCCTGGGGAAATTGTTTATCCACCCTCATCTTGGTGACTTGCAATACCTGGATAATGGAAGTTTCTACATACAAACCAAACAATTTTTTTAACTTCCCATGAATTTAATATAGGAATTAAATACCATATCTTGTAACTTCCCATGGAACTAAATACTCATATGCAACTAAACAAACACTTAATTTCCTAATCAAAATACATCCCTAAATTAAAAAAACTCATAAATAAAAGCAAATAAAATTTATATAAACAATATTTATACATATAACATTTTAAAATAAAATAAAAAATTCATATTATATAAATAAAATATTAAAATTAGTGCTAGTCGATTTTTTTCATGTTTTCTATTAAAATTTTAATTAATTAATAATAATTTATTAATTTTGAAAGATTTTAATTAAAACTAATTTTATGCTAATATTTGCAGAATTGATAGAGAGTCTTGTAGATTTATATAGAATCTTTTAAAATATCATGTAGTTTGGATGGATTTTAAAAATGATAAAAAATATGATGAAATTTATCTAAATCCACCATTTTATAAAATAAAAGAATTATAAAATTTTGAATACCATAAAATTTTAATGAATATTTTAAAATTAAAATTAAATATCATCAGATTTTAATAATGTTTTCAAAATCCAAATTGAATAAATCAAAATTTTAAAATTTTTTTTAATTTTTTTATTAAATACGATAATATTTTAATAAATATTATAAAATCACCTGAATTTTTTAAATCCAAAAAATATTGTTAGGAATTCAAATTAAATTCATACCCTTAAATAGCAAATTTTAATGATTTTTTAAGATAATTAGACTTATAAATACATATCTGTTCTAAATTAAGGTAGAGTCGAACCGAATATGTAGGACCATACAGAATAAGCTCATTTAGCTGAGTTATTGAATATTAGTCAAATTTTAAGGATTTGTTGATACCAAAGAATCCGAATAGATTAAAAAAGTTTTTTTTTTAAAAAAGCCATGAAATCAACTACGAAATCATAATATAATTTACCATTATAGGCACGGCCACAAATGGCTATAAAAACTCGGCATCATCTGCTAAAATGATCAAACATTATTTCATACACATACAATCATGGCCTCTTCAAGAGCTCTCGTACCCTATTTTCTTCTTGTTTCCATTCTTCTTCTTTCATGTTCTGATCTTCATGATTGTATGTTAATTATCGATTCTTAATCAACATTTTATGTTAATTATTGTATACTTATAACTTATCTTATTACATTTTGTGTTTTGTACATGCATGTAGGTACTCGTGATATCAGTGGGGCCACTGCTTCTTCTATCAAGTCAAGAGCCAATTCAAGAATTTTAAAAATAATATTGGTTCATAGTTGTAAACTGGTCGTAGATAAAGGGCATCCAGATATATATTGTTGCTGTGATAATTACTGCTGGGATACTATACAAAAATGTCAAAAACTATGTCCTTGTTAGAAACAAAGAGATATGTTCAATAATTAGGGTGGAATTCAGGAGGATTAGTAAAGGCTCTAGTCTTGTTGTAATTC
This sequence comes from Oenanthe sinensis, assembly GCA_028671895.1. Lineage (NCBI taxonomy): Eukaryota > Viridiplantae > Streptophyta > Magnoliopsida > Apiales > Apiaceae > Oenanthe > Oenanthe sinensis. The sequence continues at coordinate 20,742,337 of CM053795.1, forward strand.
GAAAATTAATAAAATTTTATTTTTTAAGTTATGATTTTTAATTAAAATTTGATTTGAGATTCCAGTTAAATTCTAAAAATTATATTTTATTAGTTTAACTTTCTGCCACTGGTATGTATGCTATATTGTTTGGTTTTATATCTTTTAATTGATTGTTGTTCCTTTAATTTATCAGATTATAATATGTTAAATTATTTTAATTTTAACGTTTGAATAACATTTTGTTAGTATTATTATGCGATCATCATTTTTTATTTCTTTTTCTTGATCCTTGCCAGATCCACGGTATCCATATATATGATCCGACCATAAACTGTACATAACAAGTTGGTGGATAATGATATTAATTGTTTTTTACATAACAAGCTAGCAATTAAATGCTCGTAAATTATATAAAAATGCTTCAAAAAATTCAGATTTAGTGATTAATAGGTCATACATGATACATTATACTGTATATAAAATGAAATGATTGCGCAAAATCCAGCTATTTGTTTTAAAAAGAAGTTATAATTAAAGTCTAAAGATACTCCTTCTTTTCAAGCAAAATATAATATTTTGAAGAATATTGGGGGCGTTTGAAATTCTTTAAACTTAAAATAAGTTACTTATTTTTTTTATATACATATTTTCATTTTTTTTTAAAGATAAATATTTTTTTTAGAATTTTAAAATCAAATATTATTTTCAAAATAAAAAACAAGTTACTTATTTTCAGAAAAAATACATACATATTTACTTTTTTCTCAAAATAAGAGTTTATTTCTGAAAAATAAGTGCGGCTAAACACGCGATTATAAGATGGGGTTGGATCTCCACTTTCCCAGAAACCATTTATAAAATACGGAGTAACAGAATTTTAACAAATCACAATCATTGGATCATTGGATAGACGGCTGAGATTTAAATAAACAACTCTCCTAATAACTGAGGCATTACAATCTAGAAAAATCTCAAATTACATTCCACACTCAAGTTACTACTCTGCCGAAATCAATGGCGGCGACCCTTTTTTCTTGTTTTTCTTTACCTTCATCAAACCCCTTTATTCAATAAAAGTTTCATTCTCCCTGTTTTCTTTTGAAAAAATATCATTTTTTCATCAATTCTCCTAAAAAAAACACATCCCGATGTCAAAATTTGATTTTTTTGACACCCATCTACTCAAAATTCAATCTTTATTCCGCAAAACTCATTTGCAAGAAATCTTGATTCATGGGCAAGTAAAATATGCAAATTTCAATGGGTAAAGAAAATGAGGTGTTTACTAGTAGTATTAGAATGGGTTGCGATTGTGATGAATAAGAAAAATAAGGGTGGAATTAAATTTAAAATAAAAATTGCTAGGAAAAAAGGGTTGAGACTCGGTTATTAGAGAGACTCGTGTACTAAGTCGAGAGTTTAAAATGTACGTTTGGATAATTTTGACTTATAAATGATTTATGAGTTTTAGAAAATATAAAAATAAAAATAAAAGTGACTTATGAGTAATTTATAACATATAGATAACTTTTATCAAAATAAAAAAAATAAGTCACTGACAAAAATACAAAATATGTACTTATGGTTTTAAGTCTTAAATCAGTTTCTGGTTTATTTCTAATTTTAAATCAATTTCTGACTTATTACACAAACATACATTTTTCAGCTTAAAATTAAAATAAACTATAAGTTTGATCAGCCAAACAGACTCTTAATAACCTAGACTCAAGCTATTTTTTAAAATCCTAATCATCGAAAAACACATCCAACAATTCTAATATGATTTATTAAAATTCAGTTATTTGACAAAATGACGGTTGAGATCCATCTCCTCGTAAGATACCCACTAGTCCATGATCGTTATTGTTGAAAGGGTGTAGGTAGTAATTTTCCGAATGGATAAATAAATAGGTTGCCGTACCTTCAAAATGCAATCCTTCTGAAGTGCACTTGCATCTTTTTTGGTGTCTAAACAGTTTTGTACTATATAACAAAAAAAAAACTACCGTCCAATTACCAAAAAGAATAAAACAAACACCTACGGTTCCAAAATTAGGTTTTATTAAATTAATTATGTTTTTGAATGAATGAATTGAGTAGCTAGGTTCAGGTGCAAATTCCTCAGTATTAGATCTTAAAATTGGGATAGGTTCAGTTTTAGATAAATATCTAATCGAATTAGCTTTTAGTTATGAGGTATTAAAATACGATTTTAATCGGATTAGATTTCATTCAATTCGAATGTGTTTTTGGTTTTACATAATTGAATCGATTTTAGTTTGAATTATTTCAATCCAGTTTGAGTCAAATTTGGATTAAAATCGAATAATAAAAATTGGATTATTATTTTTCAAATCTTTTCTTATTTCAAATGAGATTTTATTTGCATTAGAAAAATTCAGGGTTTAATTTAAATTATCGTCGAATTAAAATAAAAGATTAAAAATTGTTAAGTAAGTTTGTCAAATTATAATTAAAACTCAATAAAGTATAATCATGATAAAGTAATATATTTTTACAATTACGACTTGGGTTAATATAATAAACATTATTCTTAATTTTATTTTATAAATACATGTATTATACGTGTGGATATATTATATACAATTGAAGTGTACAATGTATTTATGAGTTACGACGAATAACAAAATTGTATGAATAGAATATTTAAGGTCTATAAATCGATTCAAACTAGATTTGGTCGAATTTCAAGTCATTGATCTATTATTTCAAAATTTTTAATTAAAATTTTGATTTTTAATCATTTTCGAATCTGATCAAATCGATTTTTGAATTGTTATTGGATTTGACTATATTGAAAATCAGATTATTTTGATTTCAACTGAATTTCGAATTATTAAATTTGAATGAAATCAGATTTCAATTCAATATATTTCGATTCGATGATTATTCGAAATGAGACCCATCTCCGGCCTACTCACTAATCACTTGTAAATACTCTAGTAGTATTGGATTATAAATCGTATTCCAAATTCACACACACACATAAAAAGAAAACGTTTTTGGTGCTTAAAATATTACAACTACAATTATTTAGCATCAACATTGGAGACCAAACCATTTTACACTTGAGCAATTTGCATCTGTTCAGGTAACAAGCCCTTTTCCAATTTTATGCTTCATATTGTGATATTGGTGAAAGATGAAGCACTAGTAGTTTAACATGTAAATAATGTGATTTTATAGAAGAAAATTCCCCTAGAAGACCTAAAACAAACAACATTCACCAATCTTGTTATTAAGAAACTGAATGCCTCACGTTTCTTGGAGGAGTAGATTTCACTTCTTCAGGGTTTGCTGAGCCAAGACTTCCTGATGAATCCGAGCCACTGTTCTCCGTTTGCCTAGTTTTGCTCGACAACAGTTTAGAAAACACTCTTTTTGACATGAACAAACTTTTTATCTTACTTATAGCTGCCTTATCTCCATATTGCTTACTGTCTCGGCTGTTGCTTCTTTCTATTCCATTTCCTAATCTTAAGGCTGCAATCTCCCCTTTCAAGGCCAAAAGTTCTTCAGCTGTAGCCACAGCGTCCCAGTCTTCTTCTGTTTTAGTGGTTGCGGATCTTGAGCTACCATGCGCTCCATTATGAAGGTTTTTCATGGCTTTTGGCAGGTCAGGAGTGCTACATCCAGAGGATGCAGCAGCGCGAGCTTGCTCAAAGAACAGTACTTGCACAACTACACGAAGAGGGAGTCTTTCATTTTGCACAGCGTGTGCGCAAGCATCAGCAGAGAGCTTCTTGCAGTTCATTAGCTTGCATATTTTCTTCCTCTCACTCTTGCTGATCCCAGGGTGCTCCTACACAAGTAAAAATTAAACTTTTTCAAAGACATGACATAAAGAATAGTTAATATAACAAAGACTCTTTCCTGCTCAAACATGGCCGACTGCATATGTTCCTTTTAAAGCTCAACATGTCTCTCTATCCAATTTGCTACAAAGCTAATTATCCCTAAAAATTTGAAAATAATGCATTCTCATCTTGTTCTTGCACTGAAGAAGCACATAGAACTGCACTTTTTAACTGTGCTCATAACTTATCATGTTAGAAAGCGCAGGAAATATATACTTGAATATGCTTAACAACTACATATATAAATTAAAGATATCTAATGGACAATGAAACGAGCAACCAAGTCAATTATATACACATGTTTTTATATGATATATCATGGACTCATATGTAAGCAGCACAGGTAACATGTCCTATAATTCTTCTCTTTTTTTTTTGGCCAAGTGATAGGTACCATGACTTCTAAGTTTTAACAACAAAAGAACAGTGTTAAAATCTCGAACCAGGACACTTACCTTAAGATACATGTCAATGGCCCGGTATAGCCCATCATGAGAGGGACGGGGATACGAAGACACCATTTCTGCAAGATCAATAAAGGTGGACAATGGTAAATTGCGATCCTTTGCTATTTCAGTTAGGTACCCGTCAACCAGCTTTGCCACCATAAGCTTCGAAGCTTCAGATAATATTCCTGGTATTTTCATCTCCTGAATCTCATAACCCTCTGCGGCATCAGCTCCAAAATTCTGTTCTTGCATATTAAACTCATCTAATATTTTGTGGATCACGGTGACATCATATAGAAGCGTTTCCCCACTTCGGTTCTTAATGAGGAGATCCCTAATAGAAGCCTCCTCCAGTTGCTGACCAATTCTTATAATTAGTTCATCCTTTGCCATAGCAGCTGAGTCGACCCAAATAGCTGCTTTTAACAGCTTGAGCAAGAAACTACATGAGACAGTGCTTCTCTCAGAAGGTAAAAGCCGTACAATCATCTCCACTATTGAACGGGTCTTTAAGATATCTCCACTTTGGATGCCCTTGCTGAAACCTGGTAGCCTTCTGTAAGAATAAGCTTTTAAAGCTTCTCCAATTATTTCATGAGAAACTAGTCCTTTAGTTGTTATATTAATTAAAACTCGTTCGTATAAATCCATTCCAAGTTCACACAAGTCCTCAACCCACCAATCCTTGGGAACCAATTTGGTTGTAACACCATTCCAATTAGTATCATTTGCACTTTCCTCCGACAGCTTTTTTCGGTTGTAGGAATAAGACCAATCGACCTTTGAAACATCAACAGAAGCCTTTGAAGCTATAGACTCAATGCAATGGCTGACTAACTTCAGTTCTTCAGACAAAGGTAACAATGATTTTGTATTCTGAAGAACTATAATAGAATCTTTCCAGCTTCTAAGGATGCTGGAGTTGAGGAATACTTCAATCTTGTACACTAGGTTTCCTTTCTCTTTTGTCTCATGCATCTCTAGGTACTCAGCTGCACAACGTGCTGCAACGACATTGTGAGCATTAAGTGTGACAGTCATACCATAGCAAAACTTTGCACATATTTCAAAGGCAGTTGGCCCTCCTGGAATGTCATGTATGTCAATTTCATCGCCATTCCCTTCATTTGAAGTAGCAACCAACTTGTGCAAACGAGCACTTTTGGACAAAAGAGGAAACTGCAATACCGTTAAGTTGATCAGCAAATAGAAGATTAACATCTTCAACACAAGTATAAGAATCAGCAAGAATGCAGGTCAAATCTACTTCAACCAAGATTACAACTTGGACTTTACGCATCAGGGGCCTTGTACAAGCCAAAGTTCGACTTTCTTTCTACTTAATTAATCTCCAATCAAAGCTAGCAATAGCATTAATCAATACATGAATGGGATGCTAAATGTTGTTTTTGATAATTTGATGAATGCTTCATTTTACCTAAACAATTTACACTTAAATATTTGAAAATTCACAGAAACTTTTGATAATTCCAGGAAAGTGCTGCAAACTAGTAGTATCCTACTATGCTTAACAGTTAGTACTTGAGACAGTAAATATTGAATTTGTATCTGATTATCATTTGTCCATGCTATACTTAATTTGGGCCCTGCTGTATATAACTATACATGTTAAAAAATCACCAATATTTTTTCTTGAATTTTCAGAACTTTCAACAAAGAATGGTTAGTTCATGACAAACTCTAAATTTTGTATACTTACAACCCACCTTTTGCACCAAGACTCTGGTAACTTGAAAAACCATATTAGATCAATGAAGATACAAGAATCATCATGAAGGTGCTCACAAGAAACAGTTTAACTGTATGATTATATCTATATAGGTCATACTAGGTCTAACATGGAAGAAAGTAAAAACTTCTGGAAAGAATCATATAATTATGTTATAGAAGATTATTACGGGGATGTTGAAAATTTTACCTTGTGTAGATGAAACTTTACATCCCCAACGCTAACAACGATATCAGATGCCAGCTCAGTTGCCACATACCTGCACATGAGGATCTTTTTAGTGACTTGTATTCAATGTTAATTAAGAAATAAAATTAGGGTATGTATAACTAACTGACTCCATTATTACAGCCTGCTTAACTTCAATTTAAATCTCTGATATGAAATATCGAACTACAGAACTATATAAAACATGCTTCCAACGTTAGCTTGAAAACAATGCAATTGAGATTTTGTGAAAACTTATTTTTACATCACACACAATAGATGCACAATGTTAATTCTACTAACACTATTCTTAATGCCAATACCAACATTGGATAGATACAAATAGTAATACATTTAAGCTCAATAGATTCTGCTTCTTCAATTATTTATTCTGTATTGGTATTTGGTAATAATTCCAGAAAATCTGGCTCAAAACAATGGTGAGCTCTATCTTACCCAAGGAAGACCACCTACTGAAGGCACCGAGTGGATCTCTACTAAATCATTGATATAGGATAGGACAGTCATAAGAATGGGTACTATTTCCAAATGTGACGCATCCACTGGAATTGCAAGGACTTAGCAACATAGTGACAATATAAAGATGATGCTGCTCGAATTTTTTCTTAGAGCCCAATAAAATTTGTAATACATTGGTTTTTTTTATCACTTTTATCTTAAACTTAAAATTGTAGTATCACGTTTTCCTCCTTGAAGCAAGGGGTTTACACGACACTTGCTAAAAAAATGTGAACACAAACCAGCTATATCTTTTAAACAAACAAATCAACAATTTTTGCAAGATAATTGAACAGACTGAACACATTACATATCATCTCAACAGCAAAGACCTGTCCTTGTACTCAGTGACAAATTGGTTCTTTACTCAATAATGACATATACCTTTAGCTAGAAATGGCGGCTGAAGAAATTTACTAGAAGTTAGTTTTTAGCATTTTTACGTTGCACATGTTGATGTCAAAGATTGTGGAAGCACTTAAAATTTATGGTCTGAACTTCCTACATAGAGCTAATGACTTGTACAAGTATACAACATCTGAGGCAAGGTATATACAGACAGTCTACTGTTAATTCACGGGATAATGCTTGCTGCCATCACAGACTGTTGATTCAATATCAAAATGACATAAGAATATTACACTAACCTAAAGGATTGAATAAAATATATACGAGAACAAGCCGAACGTATAGTTGGTTTCGAAGTTAAGAAGAAGATCAATTATACCTGGCATTGTTCACATCAATTTGAAAGGAATCAGGTTTGGATCCAAGTTTCATGAACTTCATTTGTAGGAGCGAAAAAAGATCTGTTCCTGCTATATTGCCACAACAAACCAAACTCCAGAAAATTTCAATTTATCAATGAACCACCAATCAGCAGACACCTCCCATAATTAAATATTTACTGATGGAAAAGTTAAAGGCCACAAATTTAAGGACTAAAATCTATACCCAGTTTTATAGTGTTTCGGGGAAGAAAATAAGATCTCAAAGAAGGGACAGTATGTATACTGCCATTATGACCAAATCTTGATGGCAACCGAGGCAGAAGAAATTCGACAGAGAGAGAAGGAAAAAGAGAAATGAAGCTTAGAACAATTCTTTTTTACGTAGCTCACTCGAAAGAAAGAGTAATATAGACGATGACGATGTTTCCTTGATCAATGTCAAAACCCACGGACTCCGGACACACCCGGTCTGCCAAGGAGACATAATAAACAGACTCTTGACACTAAATTATTCTCAAACCAGAAACACTCACAAGCAAAAATCTGACTCAACTCTTACTACCACTCTCTATTTCTTTATCATTCTTTCTCTCTCCCTACTCTCCCTTATACCTTGTTTCTTGATTTCCTTTATAACATAAAAGCTTACAGATACATTCATCATAAACCCCGCAAATCAAATCTAAAGCTTCAACATGTAAATAATTATTTATATATACGTACTTGATTCGCTATAAAAGATCGAAAAACCTGCAACAGAAAACAGCATCTCGGTATCAGTTGAAGAAACCACCAAAACGGTAGACAACAAGCATCTGTTTGTATTTTTTAATTCAAAGTATTTGCATAGTTAAAGGAATATTCAAGAAGAGCACAAGTGAAGTCACAACTATTGTTTTAAGCAATCAAACACTACACTACTAACAAAATCTGAGGAAGCCAAAAGAATCATTTCAGAAATATCACATGCATTAAATGATAAATCAAGAACCATGTTCATCATATATAAATTTTCCAACAAAAAAAAAATGATCAACTTGCAATCTCTAGACAAAACCCAAAAGCCACTCTCCCTGTAAACCCCACTAGAACCCAAGACTTGCTACTTCTTCATCAACTTAAGTTAAAAGCACAAGAACTCTACCATAACTAATATCAAACAAACAAGTCATTCGAGATTTGAAGAGCACAGAGTATAACCACATGCAAATTAACAAAACAATTGTTGGAATATTCTTTGAATAAATTTGAATTGCATTGATAAAATTAATTACGAAACACCTCAATAATAATTGATTAGGTTTTTATTATTGCTCGTTATGTGCGTATGTTACAGAATTAATGTGTAAGTTGCATGTATTTCTACTCCTGTGTAAGGACTAAGGACCACTTGCATCTTTGTTTTGTACACAAAAAATCACACAAGCTTTTCATAATTTTCTTGCATTAATATCTCTAGAGCTCTACGTTTTGTAAGATATGGATTTGTTAAGTGCTTAAAATCACATTCGTTGTATCAACGGAGACCAACGACATTCAAACATCATAAGGAGGTTTATATGTATTAATACCAACATGATTTTCATGTGCCTTAAATATTACTTAATCAGTATTTCTCTTCTTAATTTCTTGATTTTATGGTAGAATAAATGAATAATACTGGAATTTTCAAAAATTGTCCCAAAATCTTTACAAAAAGTTATGTATCAAATTTTAATTGGTTTCACCTATTTTTATTATAGTGTACCCTTGCACCTCTAAACTACCTCCTCTTTTGAGAATTCCTTTTACACAATTTATATATTACTGGTCCCTAATCAGTGATTGTTAACAACCATCATAACAGATAACAAAAAATCCTAGGAGTTAGCCCAGAAACGTGGATAAGGTGACGTAGTTCCTGTGTTCACATAAAAAATCTAATTTTAATACTATTTGTTATAAAAAATCGCGGATAAATAAATACATCAAGCGAGGGATCTAAGATAAATATTTATCATACATACTAAGTTAGCACGGCTCACCTAAAAACCTCAGAAGACATGTTACTATTTTTTGATGGAATAATATTTTACAAACACAATAAAAATTACCTAACAAATCAGCCCTCGTTGGACTTGTGTTATAAGTAATTTTTTAATTGTAAAATTCTTTTCTTTACAAAAAAATGATCCGTAACCTAAATGACAGGTTCTATTGAAGCACTCTTTTAGTTCAATTTGTATTGCATCATCTCAAGAATTCACTTAGTAATGAAAGAAATACTTATAACCGAATGGGTTATAATAATAACTAAACATTTTATTAAATTTATAAGTAAAATTATCTAGACACAAAATAATTTTAAAAAAATCTACTTAATAATTAACCTGAGTGAAAAGTAATTTTAAAAAAAATATAGTAGTAGTAACTAACAGTAATGGGCTAGACTTAGATATAATAAATGGGCTTAGGCTAAACAAAACATGCATTTGTTTAGTGTTTCTCACAGCCCAGCGGCAGCTATGGATGTTCTTGGATAATGAAACAAAGCAGGCGTAGGATAAGGATATGCGCACGTTATAAACATCCCCCATCAACTTGTATCCCTGCGCAAATTAGGGTTCTTTCCCTTCAAATTTCTTGTCTCCTTTCCTCTCTTTTTTGCCCCCCCCCCCCAATCAAATTTCAACAAGCTACTATTTAAATTTACACACTCCACTGTATTTATTCTTGTAAGTATTCACTAACCCACTTTTTATATTTCATCATCATATCTTCAATCTAGCTTATAAAGATTTTATATGTACATGTATGTATGTATATGTCAGTTAAGGTTTGAGTTATTGTTGGGCAAGTATTATTAATGTTTGAATATGACAAAAGTTGTGATTTTGATGTTTAGAATTGTGTGTATCGATGGAAATGTAGATATAATTTAAAGCAAGTTTCGAAGAATCTTGATCATCGTAACTTAAATGTTGTACTTAGGGGGTTATGCATTTATTTCCTCGCGGTTTTGTTTTGTATGCTAAATCTTTATATGGTTGGTAGCTAAGATTGTGGTTCGAGGGGATAGCATTTTGTTAATTATATGCTCAAGCTAGCGTTTTTATGTTTGTTATGGCATAAAATAAGATTTAGTCCAATTCAGGATAACTTTTAGTGAAGAGCTTTTAGTTTGAGTTGTTTATATTAAGTCCTTAGGTACAGATAAAATGTTGTATTCTAGAAATAATTTTAATGTGTGTGTGTGTGTATATATGTATAGCTTTTATTAGCTTGGAGGTAGCTTATTGTGTTCTTCACTACAGAAAATCTAGGGTAGGTATAGCACCCTTAGTGCATAACATTTGGTACGTATTATGTACATGTCAGTTATCTTTGAGTTATAGTCGGGTTAGTAATGTATCAAAATAAGAGAAAAGTAACGAATTAGATGTTCAAAGTAGTATGGTGATGAAAATGTACATAAAATCAGAAGCGAATCTGGAAGAATCGTGATTTTCTGCTGATTAAAGTGCTCAAGGTAGCATTTTTTGTGATGTTGTATTTGTTACAACATAAACAAAGTCTTAATGAGGCTCTATCCGATATCTAATTTACGCTGTAATAAAGAGCTTCAGTTCGAGTCCAAAAAATTCCTTGAATATAGCTAAAGTGTCTTCATTTAATAAAAAAGATATAAATAATTAATACCTCGACCATTAGCTCCAATCAACATAGCAGGTAGGCGGGAGCCTAATTGTGCCATGCAATAGAAAAATTTAGGGCTATGTTTGTCCTCTGGTATTAAGTTTAAAATTTAACTATAGTAATTCAATTGTTTTAATATTTTGTTTCTTTTGATGAGAACTTACTTCGGATTGTAGTTTGGGACAACAAAATGAATTGTTAAAAAAATGTGTAAACGATACCGTTAAGAAAGTATCAAGTATTAGACATCTTTATTTTTGCCTTTAACGAGGTTTGAGCCTTGACCTCACGTGAAAGGAACAAAGGAAATGCTGCTTGAGTTAGAGCTCTTTGGGTATTATTAGAGGGCCTGTCTATTATTTTGAACAAAATAGACATAGGATAAATGTTTCTAAGGGATTAATAAATCAAGTATTATTAGTGATAGGACTATAACCTATGAAGTATAACCTCCAAACAAGTATAGGCTAGGAGACGTATTGTAATATTCTGGAAAATATAGTAATAGGTTATAGAAGTTTATCAAAATTAATCAAACTGTAATATGTTATTAAACAATCACAAGTGTCACTGTGTCATAAAGGATACTGGATTGTAAACAAAACCAATAAATAGAGTTATATATAAATGATTGTTTTATTTATTTTTCTAACAATGATGGCCAGAGTGGAAGGCCAAGAATGCTGATGGACAGAGCGGAAGGCCCAAAATACTGAGAAAATAAGCATTAATAGTGTGTATTGCCTTTTGTCACAATTACACCAGTGGTTCAGTGGTGCCGTGTTTCCATGTGTCCAAGGTTCGAATCCATCCGAGTGCATTTATACTTTCATTTTAAGTGCTATGCATGTTAAGCATGCGAATGACCAGAAATCTTATGCATGTTTTACATGTGTGGCTGTTGATGTGTATGCTTAACATGCGCAACGACCAGAAATTGCAAAAAATTCTGTTGATAGTTAATTTTGTAAGTTACTGATACACATTTAGGAAATGCGTATTCAATAGGTATGTAGGGCCAATGTTTTTCCCTTTTGGTATTCTGTCAAATATTATAATAAGTAAAAAGGGCCAACAACATTTAGCAAAAAAAGGGCCAACTCCTGTTATATAGATGAAGGGAAGATGATTACTCTTATATATTAGAAGGTTTATATTCATTATTCACTGTTCTCTGTGGCTAGGGATCGGTTGTCAAATACTTTTTTCCTTTTTATACTCTATATGCTTGTATTAATTTTTTTTTTGCAAATGTTATATAATTTCAATTATTTCTAATGCTCTTAAATTATAATTAAGTTTCATATAATTAGTAAGATATGTATGAATCAAGCTATTAAGGTTATTTTAAGATTTAAGATCTAGAGACATATAACATGTTTTCTAATTGTTCGAAAAAGGAAAAAGTTAAGTATATTAGTAATGATACTCATTTGCACAGATAAAAGTTAGTGTATATGTTTAGCAATGCCGCCGGCAAAATTAAACAGTGGCCATTTGTCATTGATTCAAGTCTCATGGTAGTATTGGATTATATATAAATGTTTTTTAATTGAGTTTTATAGATTTTTTAATAGAACAACAATAGAAACTATCTACAGATGTTTTGAAATTTATAATATTAAATTAATAGGTGACATTAATATTACCAGGAACTAGCAATTTAAAAATTAGAACTATAAAATTGACAAGATAATTATGTAATATCAGTCGGAAAAAAGTTGTTAGTTATATAATTATTTGTTGAGTATACCATTAATGAATCTATATGAAGTAATGAATTTTAATTATAAATTATACGTGGGTGATTAGATTGGGTGCTAAAAGTTTAATGGGTTGTTGCAAATTTTGTTAGAAGTCATGATGTATTTACTACTTCAGACTATCAGCATTACTTTATAATCTAATCAAGTTGTTCGTTGGAATTTTAAAATATTTGTTCAGATCATTTTTTTATAGTATGGAAGTTGAGTGCTTTGTGTTTCAATTAATTTGTCAGACCTCTTCCATTTTCTTTTTCTGTTTTTGTTGTAGTTATTCCTGTTCCTTCTCAACAAAGTATACAAAGTATTAGATCACCAATGTTATGGGGTACCACCATTGAGTCACCGTCACAGATAACACCACTGTGATGGTGTGAGTAGTCCATTAGCTTATGGGCGCGTGTTAGTTAATTATTTAAAAGTCGTATGGGTCGACCCTAGTTTATTTGTTAATAGGTGGAGTTGTATGTGCCTTACATCCACTCCTTGGGGGGTTTTGTTTTGTTGTGCTAAATCTTTTTCTTTGTTTCGTTTTGTAGCTAAGATTGTGATTTCACTTAGATTATATGCTCAAGATAGTTTTTTTTTTTGTGGTTATTATGTTTTTAGTGAAGCTATATCCGGTGTGAGGATAACTTTTATTGAAGAGCCTTTGTTTAAGTCGTTTATAATAACTCCTTAGATACATATAAAATGTCGTATTTTAGAAACAATCTTAATATATATATATACATTTTTTATAGAATTTTATATATAATTATAAAAAAATTAATATAGATAAAGGAATAATAATAATATTATTATTATAATATTTATGTGATTAAATTAATGAGTTACAATTTTAAATGAATTAAAGAGTTTAAGTGGTGATGGAATCGAAATGTGCAAGTAAATTATATTTAACACAACTATGTTATATAAAAATTATACTGTAAATAGGATTCTTAATGTTAGTAGATATTTAGGTTATAATTTAGATGTAATATAATATTAAAAAAAGTTGGGATGACCAAAAATTTGTGGTTAACTAAACTGAGTACAAAACATTTAAAGTTTGGTGATAATTATCTAGTACATATAACTTTTTTATTGAAATCATTCAGTTATACTTGTGCACTATTGGCATATCGGCAATGTATTGTTGATTTCACTTGTTTAGCCAAGATAATTGATGAAATGATTTTGTTGAGATTAGTTTTATTAATGATTAATCAAGTTTATTTTTGGCTTTTTAGTTAACCTCCACTACCATTTTGGTTTTCTTTGAATGGGGTGGTATTTCCACGAAGGCATTCTTATGCCATAGATGTGACTCAAATGTCTCTAATCGTTGATTAACGAATAAAAAATACCTTATCTAGGAATAGCGGCAAGTTTAGCGCCATGAAACAGACTATAACAAAGCAAAGCTGACACGCCTTTAATTACCCACCTTGTCATAATAATGAAACATCGATATTTTCTTACAAGCTGTAAAGTTTCAAATGGACTTTAGTCAGGAATTTATGATTCCTGAATGAGTTTTCTATATATTTTTGTAGTTTTCTGTATATTTGAGTAAAAATAGTGAAGATACGGCAAATAGACAGAGAGATATAGCAGATTAGAGGTAGAAACAGGGAGATTAAGAACAGAAATGTAGAGAGAGAACAGAATTCAGTTAGAAACTTGCAGAGAGATAGATTTCTAGAGAGAGATATAAGTAACTCTAGAGAGAGAAAGTAACAGAATCAGTTAGAGAGAGAGGGGTTTGGTTCCATTTTCATATATTCATTGCATAATCTGAAATTACAAACACAAGTACTATTTTTAGACCTCATTACTAACATAGAAAATGACTCTAATAACCTTATTACTAGTTACTATACTGGACTTCTACTCCAGTCCTAACAACATTTGCTGTGTGGAGAGTGCTGTTATGCATAAGAGTTTAACTATATTGTATTGTTTAAGATCTGTTTTTGCATTATTTAATGGGGATAGATGGGGACAAGTTATTTGGTTGTAATGGAGTAGCTTTACACGTTGGTTTCTATCAAGTTTTATCAAGCTACACAACTAATTTTGTGAATGATATTCCCTCGTATGGTTGGGTAAAGTTACTTATCATGCTAGGATGGGTTATTATGCCGAATCCAACCACAAATGTGGAACTTATGTTCATAGAATTTTAAATCAAGTTACATAGCAGTCTTTACATTAGGTTATTTCGTTCATCTTTCCTACTTGTACCTACTGAACCAACATATGCTAGTTTTCTTATATAATTGTGACAAAATTGGATGTTGTACTTTCTGCATTCCCCCATGATAATTGATTTTCAACAAAAATTTATAGTTAATTTTTTTGATGTGGCAGGTTATATAGATGGTTGCTGTTTGACCTACAGTAGGACTTGAGGGGGCTATGATGTCTGAAGAGACTGATAATATTATGGTGGTTTATGATGATCACTCTGAGCAAAGGTCTCTGTCTTTAGATGATACAAGCAGCACTGAGGAATCACCAGATGAAACAAGACTCTCCTTGGAATCAAATGATATAATTCCTTATATTGGGCAAAGATTTACCACTCACGATGCTGCGTATGACTTTTACAGTGAATTTGCCAAAAGAAATGGATTTTCCATTCGCCGCCATCGCACAGAAGGTAAAGATGGGGTTGGAAAAGGGCTTACGAGACGGTACTTTGTTTGCCACCGTGCAGGAAATACTCCTGTGAAGGCCTTAACTGAAAATAAGCCTCAACGAAATCGTAAGTCTTCACGATGTAATTGTCAAGCATATATGCGGATAAGCAAGACAACTGAAATGGGAACAGCAGAATGGCGAGTCACTGGATTTGGAAATAACCATAACCATGAACTTTTAGAAGCGAACCAAGTTCGTTTTCTTCCTGCATATCGAACCATCTCAGATACAGATAAAAGCAGGATTCTCATGTTTGCCAAAACTGGAATTTCAGTGCAACAGATGATGAGGCTTATGGAGCTTGAGAAGTGTGTAGAACCTGGATATCTGCCCTTCACGGAAAAGGATGTGCGAAATCTACTTCAGTCATTTAGGAAAGTTGATCCAGAGGACGAGAGCATAGATTTACTGAGAATGTGCAGAAATATTAAGGATAAAGACCCCAATTTTCAGTTTCAGTATACACTTGATTTAAACAACAGGCTGGAGAACATTGCCTGGTCATATGCCTCTTCAATCAGGTCATATGAGGTTTTCGGCGATGCACTTGTATTTGATACAACACGTCGCCTAACTGCATTTGACATGCCCCTTGGAATATGGGTTGGAATGAATAATTATGGTATGCCTTGCTTCTTTGGTTGTGTTCTTCTAAGAGAGGAAAACTTGAGATCATTCTGCTGGGCTCTGAAGGTAAATAATAGAATAATCATGTTCTTAAGTTAACCAGTTTATTACCTTGGCACAGCAGTTAACTGTCTCCGAACTATCAACTCTGCTTTATTCTTCAAACTTGAAGAGGGATAGTTTTTTATTTGCACGTGGAAAAATTAGTTCATATCAATAATTAAGCCTTTACAAATATTCAGTAGTAGCTGTCGCATAATTAGGCATTTAGTTGCTTCTTGTGAGGAGCATGTATTTTGTTCTTAGGTCTAGCTTATTTAAATTATATTTAATAACACAGTTCTGAATAAAAATAGCTAATATTGCAAAGTAGTAACATTGTTGTCCTGAAATATACTATAAGAACTTGTATGCTATGTAATTTGTTGGTTATATATTAATGTCCTCTCAAACATTAACTTTATTTTATATTGAATGTTGTTTTTGTTTATTATATTGCTTCTTTTTTGTCCTTATACTTGGTTTTAATGAGCATGCTCATGTTTCATATATGAGTAGTTACATGACGAAATTTCATGTTTATATATTATAGGTTACTACCCGTGTGATGCACGATATTATTTAGGAAGTTTTAATAAGTTTAATAATAATTATATAATCATAAAATGATTTTATAGTCAGATTATACAGTTGGAAATCTAATAATTGTTAAGAAATTTGAAATAAAATAAATAATAATTGTTAAGAGATTTGAAATAAAATAAATTATAATAATATGTGGTTGATGAGATTCGAACTCTATTTTTTTTATATTTGTTTTAATAATTATATTAAGTTTTATAATCTTATTTACATAGAATGGCTTTATAGTTAACCCATACTAGTAGAAATCTTATAATTGTTTAGATATTTGAAATAAAATAAATTATAATTGTTAAGAGATTTAAAAGAAAATAAATTTTAATAATATTTAGTTGATGAGATTTGAACCCTTCACATTTGTTTGTATATTTAGAATCAAAAATATAAATATTTGTTTAATATGTTATTGACGGCATTCAAACAGTAGACCTTTAGAATTAGTTTAAATATTAATATATGAAATATTCTTTAGATTCCCCAGTTTTAAATCTAACTGTTCTTATCTACTTATTTTAAGATCTAACGGCCATTATTCTTTTTAATCCCTGTTAACCAACCAACTAAATATGCCGTATTCCGGTTATAAGAGCATAGTATATTTGTTTTAATATGTTGTTGACGGGATCGAACCTCAGACCTTTAGAATTAGTTTAAATATTAATATATGGAATATTCTTTAGATTCCCTAGTATTAAATCTAATAGTTCTTATCTATTTATTTTAAGATCTAAAGATCATTTCTCTCTTTAGTCTCTGTTAACCAACCATATATACTCTATTCCGGTTATAATAGTATAGTATATAGGCTTAAATGTAATTTAAACCCTGTGTTATTAACAATATACAATTCAAACCCTCTTTTAATATATTTAATAAATTTAACCCTACATTTTTTAACTATTTACAATTGAAACCTTTTTTAAAATAATTAGTAAATTTAACCCTATGTTTTTGAACTATATACAATTGAAACCTTTTTTAAAATAAATAGTAAATTTAACCCTACGTTTTAAAATATTTAGTAAATTTAACCTTGACTTTTTAATTTCGGAATAAAATAAATTTTACGACAAAATTTTGAATAAATATTCGTCAAATGCACTATTGTCAATTTTTTTTGTATAGATATTATCTAAGTATAATAGATTTTTACAATTATTAGGCTTTTTTCTTATAAAATGGATATTTAGATGTTCTTTTCTATATTAATATATCTATATGTATAATATATTATATATGTTCAATAAAATTTTAATATGTGTTTATATTATTCCATCTTGCCATCACACTTCCCGCTCAATATATTCATGAATGTTCATCACCGAATTTAATTTATTTTAAAAAATACTCTTCGGTGAATATATTCTCGAAAATACTTTTTCGATATAAAATTTATTTTATTCCGAAATTAAAAAATCAAGGTTAAATTTACTAAATGTTTTAAAATGTAGGGTTAAATTTACTATTTATTTTAAAAAAGGTTTCAATTGTACATAATTAAAAAACATAGGGTTAAATTTACCAATTATTTTAAAATTTTAGTAATTATTTTAAAAATGGTTTCAATTGTAAATAGTTAAAAAAATAGGGTTAAATTTACTAAATATATTAAAAGAGGGTTTGAATTGTATATTGTTAATAACACAGGGTTTAAATTGTAAATAAGCCTAGTATATATACGCAAATAAAGGTGTAATCTGATGTTGTGAAGTTAATATTCTGTTTCATTCCATGTTTTAAAGGCATTCACCGGTTTCATGAATGGGAAGGCTCCACAGACGATATTAACCGATCAAAATATGTGTCTGAAAGAAGCAATATCAATCGAGATGCCTACCACCAAGCATGCACTCTGCATTTGGTTAATTGTGGCAAAGTTCCCATCTTGGTTTAATGCGGTTCTGGGAGAACGCTATAATGAGTGGAAGGTGGAGTTTTATCGATTATTTAATGTGGAGTCAATTGAGGAATTTGAACTTGGGTGGAGGGACATGGTCACTTCATTTGGACTTCATGCTAATAGGCATATAGCAAGTTTGTTTGCGTTAAGATCTCTTTGGGCATTGCCGTACTTAAGAAGCTATTTCTTTGCTGGAATGACCACTGCTGGTCATGCAAAGTCTATTAATGCTTTCATCCAACGGTTTCTCAGTGCACAAACAAGGCTTTCACATTTTGTGGAGCAAGTATGTTCTCTCTGTTTTTTATGCCATCTTTTTTTAATCCTTTTGATTTGATTACTTTTTCTCCACTGCTTTAGTTGGAGATCTTCTTATATTTTGCCCTTTGTTTGTAGTCATGTTTATTAGTGTAACATATATAATAGTTCAGTTGATATAATAAAAGTAATGAATAAATAGAATCAACTAAAAATTAATTCACACTTTAATATTCAAATAGATTAGTCGGAAAATTGCGGAACCTACTCTCAAATCTTCCAATTTCCTCAATTCAAGCCGACTGCAGAACCTACTCTCAAATCTTCCAATTTCCTCGATTCGAGCCGACCAATTATTAAGGTTAGATGGTTGATTGAGGATTAATATTTTTTTAATAATAACAGAAAAATATTTGAAGTATGTTATATAATATTGTATAGTAGTACAGAGAGAGAACATATTGCAAAACATATGTTTAAGAACATAATAAAAAACAATTATAGAATGTATGTTGAAGGATATAGTAGGGAAATATTGTAGAACATACTAACATTACAAAAAATGTTAATAATTAGGTGGTTCCCTATGTATCTAATCGGAGTTCCCTATAGAACCTTACCGATATTAAGAGTGAGTACGGTTCGTGTAAAGTCCGGAATTATATAATCACTAGAACCGTCCATTTAAAAAATTAAGAACCAGTATTTTTCCTAATTAGAAAAGTAACCTTTTAATATTAAGATCGTAAGTAGTATATAAACATATTAATGTCAAAATACATAGCGATATAATAAAATATTCTTTGTATGTTTTGTATTTAGTATTTATTTTTAATCCCATTATATTTTAATTCTTATTTTAAGACTATTTAAATTTAATTTATTTTTTAATGATATATATTCAATTTTTGTTTGAAATTTATATATATTATATTAATATATCGCACGTGCTTTCTGCCATGCTAGTATATACATAATTATTTGATAATCGAACCCATTCATGAACATGGTCATGAGGTTTTTTTATCGAGCTTGTTTTTGAACTATGTTCACGAGCCTATTTAACAAGTCTGTACTTCAACATTACAACCCTGTTTGTTCCATATTAAATTTTAAAGTGAGAAGTCAGGATCGGACTGTTCTGTGAACAGGTCAAACAGTGGCACTTAATATTAAGCTTCACCGATCCAAATGATGCATTTGTATAATAACATGTAAATAAAGGTTTAGCTGGAAAGTTTAATTATCTGAAACTGTAGTTAGATGATGCAGCAAAATGTCTTTGTATGAGATGAATCTATAATCCATACGTGCTTTGGTATACACATGTAAATTATCTAATTTAGAACATATTATCATTTGATGTTACTTGCTACAACTAACATAGTTTTGTAAAAGGTTGCCACTGCTGTGGATTTTAAAGATCAAGCTGGAGAACAACAAACAATGCAACAGAATATCCAAAACATATGCCTGAAAACAGGGGCTCCTATGGAGTCGCATGCTGCCATAATATTGACCCCTTTTGCATTCTCTAGGCTTCAAGAACAACTTGTTTTGGCTGCCCATTATGCATCATTTCAGATGGATGAAGTTTTTCTTGTTAGGCACCATACAAAACTTGGAGGAGGAAGGAGTGTTTATTGGTCTCCACACGAAGGAATAATAAGTTGCAGTTGCCATCAGTTTGAGTTCTCCGGAATACTTTGTCGGCATGCCCTTCGAGTTCTCTCCACTGGAAATTGCTTTCAAATCCCAGAGAGGTACCTTCCCCTCCGATGGCGTAGAATCAGCACTCCATCTGCCAAGCTCCTCCCTACTAGTTCAAGCGACCATGCCGAACGAGTGCAGTTATTACAGAATATGGCGTCAACTCTTATTACAGAATCTGCCAAGTCAAAGGATCGTCTTAATATTGCTATTGACCAAGTTTCGATACTTCTGTCTCGGATTAAAGACCATCCCGTTTCCTCCTCAGGCATGACCGAAATCTCTTTCAAAAAGAATCTTGATTACAGGTGATCCACAATATTTTGTTGTAGAAAGTGGAGATAACATTTGAACTATAAGGATATTAACATTCGGGAATGGTCTTTCTTCCATAAAGAGTTGATAGATGTGCTGGTCTTTGCTTGACATTTTTGTAATTATGGTTTCATTTGATGTACTCGTCAGATACAATTGATACCAACATTTACAAAATGCTGTCTGTGCAAGTTTATATATGTTGTCTGTACCAAATTAACTTTTTTATGATCAATTTTATCAGAGTTTTGATTGAAAATTAATAAATTTTATATGTTGTATAATTATATAATTGAAAAATATTTAAAAAATTATATCATTAGAAAATAAATCAAATTTATTTTATAATATAACTTTCAATTTACAAAAATTATAAAATGATAATTTTTATTTATCAGTCAAAATTTGGTCAATTTGTTTTTAAAAAATCAAACAAAATGGTTAATTTGTGAGATGATATATTAATAATTAATAACAAATGTTAGAAAATTAATATCATTAGTGTAAGAGTTAAAATATAATATCAATTAATCAAAAATAACATATAAAAAAATTAATGACCAATATTTTATATTTTGATTAAAATTAAAAAAATATATAATATCACACTACTTTCACTATATTATTAGTAAATACTCTCGCAGTCTCACCCATTTGTTTACATTTGGGAGAGGGTGCCTGATACACATTTTAAGGTGCATATAAAGTATAGTTCCATAATTATTATTTTTTTTTAAAAAAAAAATTCTGTTAAATTTTTATTCAGAAAAAAATTAAAAATAAGTTATTGAACTATACTTTATATGTATCTTAAAATGCATGTCGGACACCCTCTCCGAAATGTAAACAAATGGATGGGACGGAGAGAGTAATAATAAAATAATTTGATATATTATTATATATTGTTATCATTTCTTGTAATTATAGTATTGAAAATTAATGGAGAATAAAAAAAATATTGATTTCAGGGATGTTGATGCAGTTTGGATCGTTTGAGATGTATTTGATTTCGTTTTAAACTTCAATAATGGATCGTTTGGGATGTATTTGATTTCGTTTTTAACTTTAATAATTTTTATTAGGAAATAAATTAGCTAATTATTTTTACTATATTATTTATTTTTCAAACCGATTATATCAACAGTTAGGGGTTTGTCCGGCTGCGTTCTATTCAATTTAATAAAAAATACTATTTGTTTGTCCAAAAAATATTGATTGAATGCCAAATGAATTAAGTGCAATACGATAATTTCAATCAAGTGCACAAGGTAGAAATTATGATATTTAAAAGGTGCACGCAGTTTTAACCGGTATAAATAAATACGCAGTATCACTTGATCTATTTTTACTTCTTTGTGGTCGTGACTCTCGTCGGAGCTCCGGTGACTTAGTTTCTCCACTGCAATACGACGTCGTTTTGGGTGAGTTTGATTCTCTTATATTACTTCATCTGATTTACGAAGATTCTAGTATGGATATGTAATTTATACACGAATCTGAACTAAATTGTAATTTACACACACACACACAGTTGATGAGTTTGAATTTATTGGTTCTTGAAACCATTTAGTTAAGAGGGTGAAATATTTGATTTTGATGTGTTAGTTTGTTAATTCATTTCGAATCAAAAAGTTATATAATTTATTCTATATTGTTAGTATAATTTTTATTATTGGTAGTTAAATTTGATAATTCATATAATTTGCTAGTTTTGAGAATTTTTTATAATTTAGGATTGTACATGTTGCTTATATTAGGTTACGGAAAAGGAAATTGGAGATATTTGTTTTGTTCTTTTCGTAAAGTTTGTGTGTTACTTGTTGCAGTGTGTAGTAAGGCTTGAATTAACAAAATGCATCCTCCGCTAACTTTACACAGACACCCGATGTGTGCTGAAGTAAGTTCTTGTTGCTAGTGTATGTCTTTCATTTTTTGTGTTATGAAGAATTTGGAGACACGAAATGATCTTTTAAATGCCATTGGTTTGTGCAAGTGTATTATATGTATACGTGTTTGAAACAGGGTTAGCTCGTTATTACTAGCCATGGTGGTGAAATCAATTTTTGAAGCAAATATGTATATGGTGGACTATTGTAAAGTAATTTTGAGCTGTTTCAAAATTTCTTTGCTGATGCGAGTCAATTTAATAACACATGGATCAACTTTTGCGATTAGAATACTCTTTACATAATTTATGACATTGACAAACATGTCAATTTTAGATATGAGAATCAGTTGGAAGTAGGGCTTATCGAATCATTAATCTTAGACCTAATTTTGGGTATTTGGAATTGATTGGACTTCTATATTTTATAATTTGTGTGCATTTTTATATACATTGTCACCTATCTAAAAGTAAAAAAGGGTCAATATAATTATCCAATGTTGTGCAAAATGTTCTTGCTTATAATATCTTAATGATGGTTATTAGTATTACAATTCTGATGCCTGTTTCTCCGGTGCATTAAATTAAAGAAGTAGTAATAACTAATACTTTTAAATTGTGATATTTCTGGTTGATTTTGTATAGATCATTGAGCAGTTCCAAAAGTGTCATGTAGACCATCCCCTTGGGAAATTCTTTGGTGAATGCACTGATCTCAAGATAAAGCTTGATCGTTGTTTCCGTGAGGAAGTAAGATCTTTTTAGTGTGATGTTTCATTTGATTTCGATTATAGTGTTATCACAAGCGTCAAATAATTTCATTCGCAGAAAGCCATGAAGCGAAAAGCAAATTTTGAAGAGAGTAAAAAACTCAAGGAGAGGCTACGTGCTCACAGGAAAGAAAGGCTTGACGCTAGCCTGGAAGAGAAGAACCTTGCGCAAGCTTAGCGGTGATATCAAAATACACCCACATATCTGGAGGATTAATTATTCATGTAGGAAAAGCGACTCTTAATATGAGACAAATAATTTGTGACAGCACGTATAGTAATTGTTTGTGTTCACCTGGCTTGTGCTGAAAAACTTCAAATTTTTATTATTATAAAGCATAAAGTTATTGCCGAATAGATATCAATTAGCACTTCAATGCTTTGATCTCAATGGAGTTGCGGCATTTGAGGTTTTGTCACAATTGAATGCCTATTATTTGGTAATCTGCTATACGCTCATATCTTGGTATGGAGATTAAGATTTATTCTTTCGTACATTGTATATTTGATTAATTTGACATTCGGTTATACTTGTGCACTATTGGCGGTTTCACATGTTTAGCTAAGATAATTGATGAATTATGAATATTAGATTTTTTTTAATAATTTTTTATTTTCTTATGCCATGTATGTGACTCAAGTGTCCTTAATCGTTGACTAACGAATAAAAGACAAGTTATCTAGGAATAGCCACAAAACTGTCTAAACAAAGCAAAGCTAACATGCCTTTAATCAACCGCCTTGTCATAATAATGAAACTGCAATATTTTCTTAGAAGTTGGAAAGTTTCAAATGGACTTTTGCTTTGGGGAGCTGATAGAGCACTAGAAAAGAAACAAGAAGTTGTACAGATGCTGGTATGCATAACAGTTTAACCAAGCTCTTGTTTAAGATCTGTTTTTGTATTATTTAATGGGGATAGACGGGGACAAGTTATTTGTTGAAATAGAGCACTTTCACATGCTGGTTCCTAGCTTTCATCAGGCTACACAACTAAATTTGTGAATAATATTGTCTCAGGTAGATGGATAAAGTTAAGTATCAAGCTAGGATGGGTTATTAATGCCGAATACAATTACAAATGTGGAACTTACGTTAATACAATTTTAAATCAAATTACATAGCAGTCTTTACATTAGGTTCTTTTGTTCCTCTTTCTAAAGCAGGGATGATCTGTCGTCATGTTTTCCACTTTTCCTTCTTGTACCTACTGAACCAACATATGCTAGTTTTCTTATATAATTGTGACAAGATTGGATGTTGTACTTCTGCATTCCCCCATGATAATAGACTTTCAACAAAAATTTCTAGTTAATTTTGTGATGTGGCAATGGTTGCGACCTACAGTAGGTCTTGAGAAGGCTATGACGTCTGCAGAGACTGATCATACTATGGTGGTTATGATGATCACTGTGAGCAAAGGTCTCTGACTTTAGATGATACTAACAGCAGTGAAGAATCACCTGATGAAACAAGACTCTCCTTGGAATCAAATGATATAATTCCTTACATTGGGCAAAGATTTACCATTCACGATGTTGCTTATGAGTTCTGCAGTGAATTTGCCAAAAGAAATGTCTTTTCTATTCGCCGTCATCGTACAGAATGTAAAGATGAGGTTGGCAAAGGGCTTACAAGACGGTACTTTGTTTGCCACCGTGCAGACAATACTCCTGTTGAGGTTTTCACTGAAAATATTCAAAGAAATCGTAAGTCTTCATGATGTAATTGTCAAGCATATATGCGGATAAGCAAGACAACTGAAATGGGAGCAGCAGAGTGGCGAGTCACTGGATTTGGAAACAATCATAACCATGAACTTTTAGAAGCGAACCAAGTTCGTTTTCTTTCTGCATATCGAACCATCTCAGATACAGATAAAAGCAGGATTCTCATGTTTGCCAAAACTGGAATTTCAGTGCAACAGATGACGAGGCTTATGGAGCTTGAGAAGTGTGTAGAACCTGGATATCTGCCCTTCACGGAAAAGGATGTGCGAAATCTACTTAAGTCATTTAGGAAAGTTGATCCAGAGGACGAGAGCGTAGATTTACTGAGAATGTGCAGAAATATTACACACTTGATAGGTTTGGGTTGTCTTTTCCACAGCTATCCTGTGTTCACGTACATATGCACAATCTAGAACTGTCTTTGCTAGACTAGCTTTGCTGCTTTGGAGACTATCAATGAAATTTCTGAAGTGAGAACATATATTGCAGACTCAGTATAATATTTTGCAGAGCAAAAGTGTATGTTGTTAACGTGCTCAAGTTATGTTATGTATCTATGTCATGCATTGCTCAATTAGATCCCATTTAATTAAATTTCTGCGGTGAAAACCTGTATATGAGGTGATGCATCTATTATATCCTTGGCATTGTTTTCCTTTAACTAAAATAATTCAGAATTCTTATTGCAAGTCACTTCAATGGAGATTCAAGCTTTTGGCCTGCATGGTTGCTGATAACGATACTACTGACTGTATCCTACATGTTGCAATTTAAGCTGATTTCTCTATAATGTTGGTCTCTAATTGTTTCTTGGCAAACTACCCACATCACTTATTACATACTAATTCAATAATTATATGTTTTCTTCGATGAGCTTAAAAACCCCAGTGTACTGCAGCTTTATATGTTTGGTAGCACAAATTAGGGAGTTTTAGTCTTGTGTAGTACATTAGACATTTGTTGTTCGATTTACGATTTATTTTTTTAGTACACGAATTATAGCTCCTTAACAAATGTTAGTCTGTGGTGATGTCTTTATCCTGGGGTGCTGGAGAATCTCTAATGCTAAATACATGTCATATTTGGGAGTGTAAGCTTCCAAGCAAGACTTCACTTTGTGGAAGCACTTGAATAGTTGATTCAGTAAGAGAGAAGAGACTGTACAAGATCAGATACTTTAGTGAACGGCAAGTCATCATTAAAGAAAGGAAGGATATATTTGTTGTTTTCGTTTGGTGTAACAAGCACATAACTTGGTGACTAGTAATTCTACACACCCCCTAAAAAAATTTGAAGAGCATGTTTTAGGAGGATATTGCTGGCTGCACCTTCCCCTAGAGGCCTAGAACACATGTGCTGTTATAAATTATGCTTTGCCCTTAGATTTTTTATTATTTTTTTTTTGGCTTTTAGTCATCTATTCGCTAGACAAACTAACGAACATAGATGTACTAGTATTAAACTTCTTTTGGATTCGTAGTTCGAGATGGATCAGTAGATTGTATCATCCTGTAAACAATGGAAGTACATCTCTTCCTTTCTATATTACCTATTCACTACATTCATATTTTAGGATGTTCTTCCCATGACTCTGGACTTATGTGGAAAATTAGATTATTTAGACATAGACAGCTATGTATCTAATATATATCAAAGTGATATTAAATGATTTAATAAACCTTTTTAGAGGTTTTGTTTCTCTTCACTGTTATTTTGGCCAGCAATTGGCAGCTCTTCTACCCAGGTTTAAAGTTCTCAAGTACTTTAGCTTCCTACTCCGAGGGACTATAAAATCGATTGTTTATCTTCAGATAATTAGTAGGTGAAATATTATCTAATTCAATGTTTTCATCATTTACACTTTCTCTTAGGGGGCTAAAAGTACCCGGTGTTGAAGCCAATTTTCGTCATGGACCAAGTTTTAAGATTAGATTTATAATTGGGTATTCGTATAGAGCTATAAAATTAGGGATCGAATATCCATGACAATTTTGGAGAAAAAATTAGGGTTTATATAATTTGGGACTGAGGTTGAGAGAATTAATTCTATAAGAGAAAAGAATTTCGAGGGATCCTCTCTCAAGTTGCCTACGTACTCTTTATTATATAGGGATGAAGTCCACGTAATTCTATCAGGATATATTACCTTTTCCGCGTAGGACTCTGTTTAAGTCAATACTTCTATTCTTTAGGAGTAAGTCACATATACATAGTAAGTTTCCTTGTTATACCTAATAATTATATTGGGTATCTCGAATGTGTGGATTATTGAGTCCTTGAGCTTATTTTAATCCTTAATTACGGACCGATAACCCATTATAGGATTGGGTTCATATTTAGTATCAACAAGTCTCTGGTAAATAGTATTAAATATTGGATGTTACCTTTAGTGAATACTATTAGAGTATTTTTCTTTTGATAAACATGTTTCCCAATTCATGATGGCATTGTTATGCTTTCGAGCGATAAGTAATTTGATTTACAAAAAATCTTACTTGACTCTACTTGTACATGGATAAGAGGTCGTTTGTAAGCCACAAAACTGTTGAAAGACTCTGCTTACCAATTTCTCATCTTCCAGTACGAAGTCCCGGTATATGAACCATCATAGCATAGAACGTAGTTTTTCGGTTCAATTTTGTGTTTCCAATACTCAGTGTCTACATATGTAGATTTGATTTGGATTACACACTTGTTGTTTCCCAGAATAGTGTCAATATTTGTAGAATGGGGGTTGAATACAAATATTCAAAACTTTTTGTTGTTTTAATATTTGTTCTTGATATTTGAGTGTTTTAGAGAATATGTATAAAACAAGAATGAAACTGAAAATATAATGAACAAAGATATTTAAAATTACTGATGGATTGGGTTTTCCATCAGTGTATATTTTATTCAATGTTTCTAGGTTAATAAAACCTAGCTTCGTTTTTACAAAATTAGAAAATAAACCAACTGTTCTTACAAAGTGCTCTAAGGCTGAACAATTGATTTTTTTAAAGAGATATTGTCTGACTTGTTCATTTTCTAATAATTCTACCACACTTGTTTATATACCACAAATGTGTTTACGATACCTAGAAAGAGTATAAAATAATTAATCTAAACTAGGATTGTTTCTGATCTATCCTTCCTCTTGACTTTTTCCTTTTTGGGAAAAAGTCTTCAGACTTGGAAATATTGCTTCAACTTGAGTTTTCACAGTCATCATAAACTGTCTTCCATATGTGTGCTTTTGTCTTTCAACTTGTCAACTTGTGTTGTCTCACTCAATTAATAATTTGATGTCAAGCATATCAATTGATCATTCCCTTTATCCATCAACTAGTATTGCTCTTCGATTGATCTTTGTATCCATCGATTGATAAAAGATGACTCATCGATTGATAGATGTTATTTGAAACGAAATGTCCATTTTTAAGTTCAAGGAGTCTGAGAATATTTGAAACGAAATGTCCAATGGAGATTGGTTCTCGGGGATATCCGACTAAATTTTAGAAAGAAAATTAGACAGAAAAGAAAGCTTATTATGTGTTTGACAATTTGAGTGTTTGGAAAATTCTGATTTTTTTACCTGTAAATATGAGTGGTTATTTATAAAGGGGGAGGGAATGTAAGTTGCACATGTGTTTGTGGAAGTGAATAGTGATCCACAGACCTGGAACTATTGGCATCAAGTGTAAATGGCGGGTGTCAAGGCATTCTTGTTGTTCTGACTTGTGTTAGGGACTTGTGTCTTTTATCCTTATTATTGGGTCATAGACTGTACAAGACCATCTCCAACGCAGGCCCAACTCTTGCATTAGAAATCGTGAAATGGATCCGTTTTGTACATTTAGAATTAGAACAAAAATAAAAAGTTGCCCAAACCCACGAAGCCGGGCACAACTAACTCATATTGTCTCTGTCTTTATATTATATTTTATTCTTTTCTTAGTGTTTTATTTAACAGAAGAGATTGCTACAGATGTGATATAATATAACAAGGTTGGCCTAATAATTATTGAATGTGAGTTCTCCCTTGAAGCAATTCATCCTAGTCCATTTTTTACTTAGCGGGCTCACGAATGGGAACCAAAAAATTAAGAAATGGACTCCTCCATTGCTGATGCTCTAACCGGTTAGAAGAGCCGGTGAAAATGGGTCCAGTTGTACGGGACTGGATTAATATGGATTTTGAATCATTTTATACTCTTAAACCCATTTTTTATGTTTGGGCCGGACCTTTTGAGATAGTTATAGATATTAATTTCTCATGATATTTTTAACACTTACATTAACATTTAACTTTTATTAGTATTTTTTATTAAATTAATATAAATATCAACTTTTAATCTGTTAGCGATTGAATTCGAAAACTTAAATATTTTTTGTTACCTTCAAAATCAATAATATAACTATTAATTTAATATGTAGTTGATTGAATCTGAATCCTAAACTTTCAATTATATGCTTGGAACCAATAATAAACATACTAAATTTTGATATTTGGTGTATGAAATTTGAATTTTAAACCTTTTTAAATCTATAAAATTAACAGTACAATATTTAATATTAATATATTATTAACAAGATTTGTTTTTATCTAACGTTCTCTCTCATCAATTTAATTTTAGATTTAACAATTTTTATACTTCTTGCGATACCAACATTTTGTCCTTGGTATTTATCTTTGTTTGGTTTGATCAGATGTGCAAAGGCTGATATGATTCAATCTTCTTTAATAATTAAATTTAATATATTATTAATATTATTTAAATTTTCAATTAAATTTTTTAAAATTAATTATATACATGTATATTATTGATGCGATTCAAATTATGAACGTGTATCAATATTTTCGGAGTTATAATATTAAATTTACACAACTTTAAATTTTTTTATAAAATGTACTACTAGAGAAACTGTTTTTTTAACCACAATCAAGATTATCTTTAGTTTAAGCATGATCTAACCGTACATAATTTTGAGAACTGATTTTGTCAAGGTTTATTTTAAAATACTATTATTGGTGGCATTAATTTTTCTAAAACCGCAAAGTAGAACTTAAATACATTAACAACATGGCTTAAGTGGATGATATTTAATACGTTTTCTCATTTGAAATTCTATTTTTGATCAAAAAGTTGAGTGGGTAGCTAAAAATCAACTTTGAAAGGTATAATTAAGTTTAATGTTCAAATGAAATAATTGAGAAAATATTGAGATAGCCATGGTCCAAACCCAACCTCCTCAAATTAGCTTTAGAGTCTAACCCGGAACTTAAATCACAGAAAATAAACCTTTTGTCATTTGAAGTATTCAATAGTGCTTTTTTTTCCTAGGTTATAATAACACATTAAACGAGTCTCAATTTTAAATTTCATAAATTTTTCAAGAGTTGTCTAGACTAAAAACGATCACCCCGAAAGTGTTATAAACTAGTTGGTGGGAAGTAGAGGCATGATCCCCCTCTCCAACTAGAAGTTTGTTTAATTCAAAACCCAACTACTGTATTCAACTACACCATATATATTAGAATTTAGAATCAACTTCATATTGTACTTACACTAAGTCCTCGTCTTTTTTTATATCATCGCACACATATATGGTCCAAATGTGAGATATCCACCTACTCTTTTGATCACTTTTGGGAGAAGCAGTTCTAAACCATTTAACAACTTTAATTTTTTATTTCAAAACTATGGACAGTTTTCCAATATTTATATAAATTCGATGAAAATCCATTAAAACAGATTAGACAATAAGATTCAATTACTGATTACTAATAATATATGGGTTAATATAACTACCCAGAAAGTGTGCTCTTAGCTACCGTGTCCGTTTAGGATTACTATTGAAAACTGCTGTGAGAATAAATTTTGATGGAAAAAGTGTCGTTAGAAAAATTAAATGACTATTTGAATTTTTTTTAATTCATGCATATTTTGAGATATAATATATTAAAATAATATTTTTGAGAGTTTTGATGATGAAATTTGTTGTTGCTTCCTATAAAAGCTGAAAAGCTTTTTCTAAAAGTATGGGAAACATACTTTTTTTAACCGCAATTTTTAGACCAAAAACGTTTTTTCTTACTGCAACTTTTGAATTTTGCTAAACACTTTTCTAACAACTTTACCAAAAAACTATAGGTGTCAGCAATAGCAATACCAAACGTGGTCATAGTAACCGGCTAATAAAACTTTATCATGTTTATCATATACTATAATATTATATATATTCGGAGCCTTTCTTCCAAATCGAATTAATCAAAATTTATCATGCTATATTCTTGAAAATTCATAAATTAAAAATAATTATACAACTAATTTTTTTATGATTCTTTATAGAATTTATATTTATTATAATAAATTTTCGATTAGGAATGAAATTAAAAATATTTAAATGGGCAGAACGGATTAATATACACTCCTACTAGGAGTTATTTTGTCTTTTGTAATTTATGAGGCAGGTTTTTGGCCTGCTGAAGTTGTAAATTGACTTGCTGCTACTTGACCTTACATGGATTGACTGGGTAACCGGCCATGACAAGTGTAGTCTCTGACTCTTGATCAAACTTAAACGCTGCTGTGCAGTCCGGGTTTTTTCCATAAACAAAAAAAGTAAAATTTTCTTATATATTAAATTTATTCCATATTTTGTAAAATCATAATTATTAAACTAAAGAATATTCATATCTTACACCATTTTCACTAAAATTATTATAATATTTAATTGTTAGAAAAAGTTTTTTTTATAATGCACAAACTTTTCTTGTACAGCTACAGCCTACTTTTCTTAAAGGAGAATTGTTGAGTATGGTGCGTAACAAAACGAGTGAAGAAACTGATATAAACGACCTCATTTACTTTATATTGTTAAATAACAATATTACAGTAGTTGTTATATATAATATCATTACAAGTTGGGTAAGTTGGTTTCTTGGAAAAGAATAATTGCTTTACTTTTCTTCTAAGTATTACATACAGTACTCTACCCAATTACAACATATATTTTGGTAATTAATTGTTAAATTATTTATTCTTAATTATTTATCTTGAATAAATTTAATATAATTTATTTCATATACTTTTTTATATTCTTTTCGCATATAAGATATATAATAGTTTAATTTTTTTAATTTTTTCCGTTATAAATTATTGTTATTAACAATCAATTGTCGGGTCTATGACGTACCATTATACTAGTCATAGATGAGTAGCAACAACACTAAAAAAAGATACACTAGTATATATATAGTTGAGTAGCAACTAGCAAGTACAAGAAAATAGTTTTGTGATGACAGTTATTTACTTGATTCTTGAGGTGTCATGGATACATATCATATGTGTATAAGCATGTATAACAACCAACAACTAACAACTGTCCAAATACATTAGGAAAACAATTCTGCTGAGCTGGCTATGCTTTGTCATTTTCTTCAAGTGGTTATCTCCAAATGTTTCTTTACACATATGATTAATTACAATTCTTTAAATTTAATATGTCCATTATTTATATATTATTATTATTAATAATACACGTAATTTGAAAAATACTTTGGAATATAAAAATTAATATAAAATATAAAAATAATATAAAGACGGCATGATAAACTTGAAATTTATTTAAAATAAACCCTGTTTTACAAATTTTAATTAATTGAACTGGCTTATAATAAATTAATAAATTACATTTGATTTAAATATTCTTTGAATTAACCCGAAATTTAGTTATTAACAAAACATAAGTACAACTTACAAGTAGAGCTCAACAAAAAGACTGGGCCTTAAAAGCCTGTTTAGACTGACCCGGTAAAAAGATCAGATAAAGCCCGCCTATAAAAAGCCCGACCCGGTCTTGACCTGGTCTGCAAGTCCCTACAAGTCCTTCATTTTTTTCCAAAAACCCGGCCCGGCCCGGCCTGGTAAAAAAGACCGATTCAAAACTCGGATAAAAGACTGAATAATATGATCTATGTATCAATATTGTGATGATTTTTTAAATGTTTTATGATTAAATATGTATATATATATATATATATTATGTCTTTTCGATAGATGCTGACAAGTGGTAAAGGGTCTAAAGACATACTTTTGGTCTTATCAAAAAAAAAATTTCAAAAAACAAATCTTATATATATAATATAGTAGACACAAATAATAAAATAATTAAAAGATTTAGCAAAAAAAATAATAATAATAAAAGCCCGGTCCGGCCTACCCGGCCTGCAAGACCTGAAACAGTCCCTCATTTTCATTAAAAATCCAGCCCGGCCCGGCTCGGTTTGACAAAAAAACCGGTCCGGACTTTTTAAAAAAAAACCTGACTTTTTAAGGACCGGTCCGGGTCTAGCAGACCGGTCCTTTTGTTCAGCACTACTTACAAGCCCTTTATTAATAGATGTAGTGGACATGGGCATTAATGATCAACCTTCTGGATAGCCGCCTTTGGTGGTTTGTTTTGCAAGTGTGCTATACTACAGCTTACGCAGCGGAAATCGCACTTAGTCAAAAACAAAGATTAATGTGATGGATTGGGCACTAATCAAAATAATTAATTAATAATTGAAAATTTAATCAATTTAATAAGCTATCAAACAGAGATTAATTGATGATTAATTATAATTATTCACTGATTTTTAGAATAATACTACTTACTATCTCACTTATATAAAAAACGTCACACCATATGAAGTAATTAAATATAATAAATAAACAGGTATAATAAAAATACCACTGAAAGGCACAGGTGTACTAACTTGTAACACTTAATTACTATGTAACTCAACTAAGTAAAAGATAAAACAACAGCAAAACAAGAGAAACTGAAGAAGCACATGGAATCGATCAACTGAAGAAATGGTAATGATACTTGGTAACTACAAGTAACTAATTTGGTTAATCAAGGATGCATAAGTGAGAAGAAGTTCAATCTCAGTATTGCTCATGCCCTAACTTATCTAATGGAGAATCAAATTAATGTCAAAGAAGTATCAAGAAGACCAAAGTGATTTCATGTAATGTATATCAACATCTGGATAATGTAAAGGTTAATCAACAAATGAGAACTGACATTCAGAAGCAAGAACCCCTACAAGACTAGTCACTTATGAACCAGACCATTGCATCAAGTGTCACGACATTGGAGGCAAGTTCATGTCAGTAATAGAAGATCTCATTTGAATTGAGTGAGGAAAAGAAATTGAAGAAGCTAGGGAAACTTGCTCATAAAGGTTAATCCTCAATTAGTCACTAAAGAAGGTTAACATTGGATGAGTGCATATTTGCCAAGGCTAATGTCGATCCACAGCAGATCGAGATGCAGATCGAGATTGATAATTGAAGACAAACATTGCAAGGCAAATCTCGATCCACGGCAGATCGAGATCGAGATCGAGATTCTCACAGATCGAGATCGAGATCGAGATCGAGATTCTCCCAGATCGAGATCGAGATTTTCACAGATCGAGATCGAGATGGGTCCAGGCGAAGATCGAGATGCGGGTAGATATGTAACATTTAATGTTCAAGGGACAAGTGGCTTATTGTGAACGGTTGATCCAGAGTTGTTGGGAAAGTACTTTTTGTTGTCAAAGTCCTGATTGGGCCACGTACACAAAAAGGACAAGATCAAGACTACATGACATTATAAAAGCAGCACTTTGTTTTTATAAGAAAGAAGACTTTTTATCTCTGTAATTCAACGATATTTTTAAGAGATAGCATTTACTGTAAAACAAAAAGTGAGAGAGAGGATCAGTTGAATCTAGCTTTAATTGTTGTATTTATTGTTCAACTGATCATGATGCTTTTATGAATGTTGTAGCAAATCCATCAATGAATATAATGATATATTCTTGAAATTCTGTGTCATCATTTATTACCTGCATATTGTTTATTCTCTCTTTAATTTTAAACAGTTGTATTCACCCCCCCCCCTCTACAACACTTTGGACCTAACAATTGGTATCAGAGCTCCTGTTAAACACATCTAACAGAGATCCTACTGTGTTGTTTGAGTTGGTTCTTGAAAATCCCAGATCTAATTTTTCTTGAAGTTTGTGCCGAAAGTTTTTGTTTGTTTCTTCTTGAAAAGTTCATAGATCTAAAAAAAAAAAAAAAAAGGTTCTGAGTCATGGTGTAAGGAATATTTGTACAAAATTCCAAAATATTGTACTTTAGAGCTTTGTGGATTTTCTTGTGGTCAAAACTGGAATCAACTGATTGACTAAACAAAAAGGACATTTTCGAACTTCTATCAACTAGGAAGTGGACAACTTTTTGTTTGGACTTGAGAAAGTGGTGGACCCTGCTACTGTTCCTGTGATTAAAACTAACTTGCTTGAATCTTAAGTGCAAAATCCGTTGGATATTAAGTGTTGGATATTTAAAGTGAGATAATTAATTTTTCAAGTAAATACAATTTATTGTAATTTGAAAAGTGTATTATCTTAATTTTAAACTTTATTAAAATGGTCGCCGCACACAGATTTAAGATACCTCCGTTTGATGCACAACATTATGACGAATGGACCGGAAGGATGAAAGCCTACCTTGAATCTATAAACAAGGTATACTTGAGAATATTGGAGAACGGTCCATACATACCCATGAGAATTGAGCCAGAGCGAATGGAAGGAGGGATACTAATACCATCCCAGTCTCTTCCTAAAGAGGAAATGGAGTTTTCAGACGCAGATAAAGAATTGGTTGGTATGGATGCGTCGTTACGCAACGTCATAATTGAATCCCTAAACTCAGAGTACTATGTTCAGATAAAGGGATTAAAAACAGCTAAAGCCATGTGGGATAAACTGGTTGTGGTGATGGAGGGGACCGAGGAAGTTAGAGATAATCACAAACGCATTCTGATATCTGAATATGAATCGTTCAGATGCGAACGAGGAGAAAGCGTAGCGGATGTTTACAAACGTTACAGTAAATTGCTTATCGAGCTGAGTATAAGAGATAAAGTCTATCCACTAGCAGATTCAAATATCAAGTTTCTCTTGAATTTGCCTAAACATCTGGAACACAGGATCACTGCCATTCGAGAGTCAAGAGATTTGAAAAACACTTCTCTCAAAAAGCTGTATGGTGTTTTAAAGACCTACGAGCTGGAGCTGGAACAAAATGACAGAAGAAGATCCTACAATAGTGGAGAAAACAAAGCGGTAGGTGAGTCTGGACTTGTAGCTGAAGAGTCTGCTGTAAAGGCACTTGCAGCTGTCTCATTGAAAACTGCTTATCCTGAAAGGGTGGTATTAGACATTGAAGATCCATCCGAAGAAAGTGAGGATGAATACTATACCCTTGAAGAGCTGGACAAATTAGAAGACAAGTCATATGCTTGTATTGCTCGAGAATTTGCTCATATCAGCTTCAGGAAGCAAAGAAGTGGTAAAGGACGATTTGGTAGTTCTTTCAGCCGAAGAGGCAGCAGTAGCAGCAGAGGCAGTAGTGTAAGTGGTCGTGGAAGTTACAGTGGTCGAGGTAGCACATCTGGTAGTGGCTACAGACCTAACCTGGTAGACAAGAACAAGTTCAGATGCTACAACTGCAATGAATTGGGGCACTTCGCAACAGAGTGTAAGAAGCCCAAGTACGTTCATCCCAAGGAATCCTATGCTGATCTGAAAAAGAAATATGATGCCTTGGTTAGCAAGCAACAGAAGGGAAGCCGGGCGTATGTTGTGACTGAAGGGAAGGGTTGGGACGAGTCTGATGAAGATGAAGATCAGGAGCTATGCAATTTCGCGTTAATGGCAAAATCTTCAGAACAATCAGAGGTACCAATTCTAACCGTAAATGAAATGTCTATTTCTGAGTACCAAAATGAATTAGCTGTCATGACTAAAGATATGTACAATCTCCAACTAAATCTAATTGCTGTTAATGAGGAAAATGCTAAACTCTCCCTTAAGAATAGACTTCTCGAGGCCAGGGTAGAGGAATTAGAATCAGGAGAAAGTAAAGAAAGGCAATTAATGAATCAGGTAGACGTTTTAGAACACAAGCTTAAGATTAGGGAAGACCTTAACGAAGAACTTAAAAATGAATTAGCTGAGCTTAAAATAACATGTCAATCTTTTAAAGAAGCCGCTAATAAAGTTTTCGTAGAAAGGGACATGTACATGAAGCTGGCAGGCAAGAGTAAAAATGAAAAAGTAAACATAGGACTTGACTACACACAGAAAAAGAAAAATAGGGCTGCTGAGTTGTTAGAGCCAGTGTTAGTCAAAAAAAATGTGCCTGAGGTTTTAATGGATGTTAGAAAACCTATCTTTAAGCAGTTTGAGCCCAGGACCATAGATCCTGTTGCTACTCAAATTGAACAAGAAATTAAAATTGAAAGAGATTCAGAAGAAAAAGTAGTAGAACCTACAACTTCTAAGAGAGCGAGTAAGATTGCTTATGCTAAGAGAGGTGTAGGAACCAAGGAGGCTAAGACGGTGTCATATAAACAATGGGTAGCAGGGTCAGACCAAATGAAAGCACCTGTAAAGGCAATTAAAACTGAACCTGCATCTGTATCTACATCTACACGAGCTAGAAAGGCATGCTATATCTGTAATCAAACTGATCATTTGTCTTACTATTGCCCGTTCTATGTAGAGGAAGAAAAATCTGTTGGTTGTAATACCATGCCTGCAACTACTGCTTTGCCTAACATGTATGCAAATCATGTCAAGTGCAATAATCCTAATTGTATGCCATGTGCTGTAAACATCATGCATGCTTATTTCAATTTGATGAATACTGCTAGTGCATCTGTTGAACATACATCTAGTAGTGGTAAGAAAAAGCATGCGGGGTCAAAGACTAAGACTTCAAGTCCTCCTAAAGTTAGGAGTGACCAGTCTACTCCCAAACCTGACAAACCAGTCAAGGTTGACAAGGGAAAAGACAAAGTCAAGATGAATGCCCCTGATGGCAACAAGGCAAAGCCTTCTGTATCTGAAAAGAAAAAGGAAATTATTGATGCCGGGCCCAAACATCATTGGGTTCCGAAGAACACCTAACCTTTCTGGATTTGCAGGGCAGTGAACAGGAAAAGAGTAAAGTCATATGGGTGCTGGACAGTGGAGCATCGAGGCATATGACCGGCAATAAGTCCTTGCTAACAGATTTGGTGTTGAGAGCCGGCTCCGTGGTTACTTTTGGAGATAACAGCAAAGGTTACACCAGGGGATATGGCAATATCGTTTGTGGAAATGTTATCATTGAGGACGTGTCTTTTGTGGAAGGATTGCGACATAATCTTCTCAGCGTTAGTCAGTTCACCGACAGGGGTTTTGACGTCAACTTTGGGAAGCATGATTGTTCGATTCGAAGCAAAAAGGATGGAAGTCTTGCTCTCAAAGGAGTAAGGAAGTCAAATTTGTTCATAGCTGACATGAATTCTGCTGATCAGTCTGAAGTCACGTGTTTCTACAGCAAGGCTTCTGCTGATGAAAGTTGGCTATGGCATAAAAGATTATCTCACCTGAACTTTAAAGCAATGAATAATCTCGTAAGGAGAGAATTGGTGAAAGGGCTGCCGCAGATGGAGTTCACCCCAGATGGACTCTGCGAAGCATGTGAGATGGGAAAATCAAAAAGAGCCTCGCATAAGGATAAACAAGTGAATAGCATTACCGAGCCCCTACAACTTCTTCACATGGATTTGTTTGGACCAGTTAATGTTATGTCAATGTCAAGGAAAAGATATGCGCTGGTAATTGTCGATGACTTTTCCAAATACACATGGGTGAAGTTTGTGACATCGAAAGATGAAGTGCCACATGAGATCATTAGACATGTACTAGTAATTGAAAATGTAGCAAGTCTGACTGTGAAGACCATCCGATCTGACAACGGGACAGAATTCAAGAACTCAGTGTTAATGGATTTCTGCATATCTAAAGGGATCAGACGACAGTATTCAGCACCGAGAACACCACAGTAGAATGGGGTGGTAGAAAGGAAGAACAGGACACTGGTTGAAGCAGCTAGGACAATGCTGTATGAGTCAAAACTTCCTTTATATTTTTGGGCTGAAGCAGTTAGCACGGCTTGTTATACACAGAATAGAACCCTGATTATAAAGGACCATAATGAGACGCCGTATTACATGATGAATAAACGAAAACCATCTATCAAGTACTTTCACGTATTTGGTGCCAAATGCTTTGTGTTAAGAGACAATGCACAACTTGGAAAGTTTGATGCCAAAGCAGATGAAGGGGTTTTCATTGGATATTCTCTTGAAGTAGTAGCAGCGTACAGGGTGTTTGTGCTTAATGATCGCAAGGTGGTTGAAAGCCTTAATGTCACATTCGACGACTCAAAGCTCCCTTCTATACAAAAAGAAGATAGTGAGCCCACTTCCCTAAGATTTGAGAATATGGATATTGATGAAGTGGATACAGTTCCTGAGTCTGTAGTGCAGGGTAGTGATCCAACTATAAATAATGAAATTAATCAAGAGTCTAGTGTTTCGCAAATTCAAAACACTAGGGCTGAGGGATCACCTTCCGTCAGACCTGATACTAACTCAGGGGGAGTCAGTATGCACTCAGGGGGAGCAGCTCACTCAGGGGGAGCCAGTACTAGCTCAAGGGAAGCTAGTGAAAATGTTTCTAGACTAAGTCACCTTCACTTACAAGATCAAGCTGAATCATCAAGAACATTTGCTAGGGATCACACTTGGAACAAGGACCATCCGTTTGAGCTAATTATTGGTGATCCAGAAGCCGGAGTGACTACTAGAGGAAAAGCTAGAGCTGAAATTGCCACTGAGAATGAATGTCTATACTCAGTGTTCCTTTCCCAGATGGAACCTAAAGTGGTGGAAGAAGCTCTAGATGACGCTGATTGGGTGATTGCTATGCAAGAGGAACTCAATCAGTTTGAAAGGCAGAAGGTGTGGAAGCTGGTACCCAGACCAAAGAATAGATCTGTTGTTGGGACAAAATGGGTATTCAGAAATAAGCTGGATGAAGACGGACTTGTAACACGAAATAAAGCTCGCCTGATTGCTAAGGGTTATACTCAAAGAGAAAGAATTGATTATGATGAAACCTATGCACCAGTAGCAAGGCTAGAAGCAGTAAGGATGTTCTTGGCTTTCGCAGCACATCATGGTTTTAAAGTCTATCAAATGGATGTCAAGAGTGCATTCTTAAACGGTGAACTGGATGAAGAGGTGTATGTCGAGCAACCTCCCGGGTTTATTGACAGCAAATATTGTGATTATGTTTATCGACTCTTCAAATCAGTATATGGCCTTAAGCAGTCTCCGCGGAAGTGGTATGAAACTCTGTCAGACTTCTTACTAGAAAGTGGTTTCACTAGAGGAGTAATCGACAAGACGCTTTTCTACAAGAAATGCAAAGATGATCTAATAATGGTGTAGGTATATGTGGATGACATTATCTTTGGGTCTGCAAATGAGAAGCTGTGTGCTAAATTCGCTAAGTTAATGCAATCAAGGTATGAAATGAGCATGATGGGAGAGCTGACATTCTTTCTGGGCATTCAAGTTAGTCAGAAGAAGGACGGGATATTTATCTGCCAGACCAAGTACATTCATGATCTATTGAAGAAGTATGGTCTCCAAGATGTATCACAAGCAAAGACTCCTATGGCAACAACCACGAAGCTTGACGAGGACAAAGCGGGTAAACCTGTAGACATCTCAAGCTATCGAGGTATAATCGGCTCACTTTTGTATTTAACTGCTAGCAGACCTGATATTATGTTCTCTACGTGCCTATGTGCAAGGTTCCAAGCGGATCCTAGAGAGTCACATCTCATAACCGTAAAACATATTTTTAGGTATCTCAAGGGAACATCAAATCTCGGGATTTGGTACCCAAGAGATACAGGGTTTAATCTTGTTGGCTATTCGGATTCAGATTACGCAGGTTGTAGAATAAATAGGAAGAGCACTTCAGGAAGCTGTCAGTTTCTTGGAAGAAGGTTGGTGTCTTGGCAAAGCAAGAAACAACACACAGTATCTACCTCGACAGCTGAAGCAGAATATATTGCTGCTGGAAGCTGTGTGGCCCAGATACTGTGGATGAAGAACCAACTCAAGGACTACGGTGTGGAAGTATCTAAGATTCCTATCATGTGTGACAACACAAGTGCTATTGCAATGACCAACAATCCTGTGGATCACTCAAGGACCAAGCACATTGACATCAGGTATCATTTCATTAGAGAGCATGTAGAAAATGGAACTGTAGAGTTGCATTTTGTGTCTACTGAACGTCAAATAGCAGACATATTCACTAAACCTCTAGACGAATCAACATTTTCTAGATTGGTTGGTGAATTGGGGATGCTTAACACCTGTTAGTTTTGCTACCTATCTGTTATAATTCAGTTTGTGTACATATTATTGTTAGTCATGAATATTCATAATTAATAATGTGTACTTAACTTCATAAATGTATGCATTACATCTCATAAAGGGAAGTTAGAAAGTTTCATGAAATTAATCCAGTGCTGATCTGTGTATCTAAATGATTAATGACTAATAATGTGATAGGATTTAATGCTATACTTAATTTTGTAATGCATGATTTATTTGCTAAATTCCCTGTCGTTTCAAAATTGTAAGTTTCTTAAATGGTGTGAAAATTTGTGATGAAATCTTGTGAAGTTTACATATAAATGTTTAATTCACATAATTTCATTAAAATTTTCTAAGGCAAATCTCGATCTGATTCTGGATCGAGATCGAGAACGACTTGTGAAAATTGGTCTAAAAACTGTCAAGGTACATCTCGAGCTATCCACATCGAGATCGACATCGAGATCGACATCGAGATGTAGATCGAGATGCGGATCGAGATCGACATCGAGATCGACATCGAGATGTAGATCGAGATGCGGATCGAGATCGACATCAAGATCGACATCTAGATGAGGATCGAGATGCGGATCTCAAGATCGAGATGTGACTTGTCTTTCCAGTTATTTTTTTTGGCGTGCAAGTATATATTATAGCATTAAAAAGGCTGTTCATTATTTACATCAACTTTCTTTCTCTCTTTCAAAAGCTTAAGCTCTTCATATACACACGTGTATACATACATTACCAGAGTTCTTTTCCCTGCCATTACATCAAGTTTTCTTGTGATTTTCTTAAACAAAAATCACTAACTGTTACTTAAAAGCATCAATAACTAAAACGAAACTCTGCTAAAATTTTGTTTAAAACTATTGAACTTCTTGTGTTGTTTTTAACGTCATTACTGTTCTTGCAAATAGTTCTTTAGTTTTCTTTTCATTCGAGTGAGTTTGTTTTTGTTTCGTGCTTTCTTATTCTTAAGTTCTTTTGTGTTCTTGAGCGAAATAGTTGTGGGTACTATTGTTTAATCCTTAAAGTGCTACTTTACCGCCGTGTTTGTGGTTTTCTGGAAAAATAATTTATTTTGTAACGGCTGTTCACTTTAATTTTCGAAAACTCAACCGTCAATCTTTAGTGGGGAGTTAAGTGGTCATTAGTGGGGAAGTTAATTTGTTTTAATTTGTGTCACTAATTACGTGGGGTAATTAGTGGGGTTCGTGTACGTTTTATTTTGTTTAAATATTAGAACTTGTTCTCTAAAAATTCCATTGCAAAACCATTTCAGAACATTTCTTTTCTCAAACACAAATTTAAAATGGCAAACCCAAATTTCACAATTCCCAAGACCAACTTTGTTAATCTCTCTGCTGATCGAGCAACTAGTAGATTTATTCACTACCAGTTCTGGATTGAATCCCTCAACAACACATCAATCATAAGTCATGCGTTAACCGCCTCTCCCATCCTGAATGTCGAAGCCCTTCAAGCTGCTTACTCTACACTAGAGATTCAGGGTGGAAAAGCAAATCCAACAGGCCTATCATTTACTATTGGTGGTGTCAAATATGAAGTCAGTCTGCAGAAGTTCAATGAGATTCTTGGGCTTCCTACAGAAGATTATGCTCCGGAACCCACTATGGAGGATATGTTGCAATTATTCACGGAGATAGGTTGTCGCCCTCCCACGGGTCCTATCAAGGTAACAAAGGTTAACACCGGTATGCTACCAGCTGAGTGGGATTATGTAGTTCAGACCATTCAGCGCTGCATGTTCCCAAAGGACAAAGACTACAGGCCAATGAACAACAGCTGCCGGGTAATACTATATGGAGTGGCAAACAACAGGAAGGTGAATGTGGGCAAACATCTGTTGATTCAGTTGCTTGAGAGATGGGCATTGGAAAAGAATGCATCTAGGAATCCGGAAGATGGTCCAGTCAAATGCTGGATGCCAAGATTTCTTCAGATGGTTCTGGATGACGTCCTTTCAGAGGAACACAGAAGAGTATTTCAAGGCTCTGAAAGGATGGCATGTTTTGACATGACTCTAAAGAGTATCTCCACCATGGAAACCCAGCAAAAGTCAAGACTTTTTGAGTTGCGCCTGACTCCGTACTTCCAGGATCTGCAAGATGAGTATGCTAGGAGGCATGCTTCTCAGTTTACTGCAGTAGAAGCTGAGAGTAGCGGTAACGAAGCTGAAGGTGGAGATCAAGTGCCTAGAAATTTGGAAGAAGCAGGTATAGATG
Source organism: Oenanthe sinensis (assembly GCA_028671895.1). Classification (NCBI taxonomy): domain Eukaryota; kingdom Viridiplantae; phylum Streptophyta; class Magnoliopsida; order Apiales; family Apiaceae; genus Oenanthe; species Oenanthe sinensis. The sequence continues at coordinate 20,786,394 of CM053795.1, forward strand.
TTGACATGGCCGAGGCAAATGTTGCAGAAGATGGAGCTGACAAGGATGACGATCTTCTGAGTCAGGTACCTATTCTTGCTGATATTGATCAATCATCAATTCAACCTGTTTTCTATAGCCGTGGGCCTGAAAACCCCCAGGCTCTATCCCAGGCTGCAAGCCCTTCTGTTCATAAACGTTCAGCCAGCCCTAAAACTGGTGATAAAAGGAAGGCAAGCTTATCTGAGTCGAGTGATTCGAGTGGAGGGAGTGTAGGAGTTGTGAGAGTAGTCACTTCAGCAGCTCTGCCACCTCCAAAGAAGCAAAAGGTGGATTCAAACCCAGTGGCAACTGCACAACCTGTTAAGGCTAGTTCACCTCTCACAGCCACCACACCTCACGCTGGTGGCTCTCCTCTCCAAACCATTTCAACACATTCGCACTCGCCTAGGCATGTTGGTGAGAGTCAAGGAGGGGGTCCAGCTCAACAGCCAATAGGATCTGGCCCTACCTCCCCTGAGTTGTCCGCTCAGGGCTCTTTGAGCAATTTCTCGGAAGTGGAATGACAAACTGAGACTAGAACTTCTGATACTAGTATCTCAGGAAGTTTTAATGAGAAAGAGTCTGTCGAATCCAGTATGGATGACGCTTCCTCATCTAAATCAGAAAACAAGTTGTTCGCAGAGCAACGACATCTGGTGACTGGTGGGTCTACGCCTCCAGAACAGCCCAGCGAACCAGAAAAGGTTCTTGGTGGACAAGGGGATGACACGGTCATAACGCCATCTCCTATCGTAGACACAGCGCTTAAAGGCTCAGTCTCACTGACCAATATCGCCGACCAACTCACCGCTAGTCCCCAACGATTAGTGGATGAGGCTCTAGTACTGTTAGGCTCTAAACACGAGGGAGAGACAGGGAGAGTAGATCCCTTCTTTTTAGGGATCTTAAGTGAAACAGAACCCGGCGAGAGTAAACAGTTTAACCCAAGCCAAACACCGTCCCCCAAATTGCAGGATCTAGTGAAGAAAGTGGAGGCTTTGGAGGCTGGAGTTGCTGGTGTTACTGCTGCTGTCTCTTCTCACTCTGGAAGATTAGAGGTTGGAGCTCAGTTCATGGAGAACCTGATTGCCGTCCAAAATCAAATGATTGACAAGATAAACAATCTTGGATTGGCACAGGTGGAGGTTGGGAGATCAGTAGATGATGTCACTTATGGCATGTCTCAGGTTTGGACGAAGCTGAATGAACTACTTGATGCTGTCTTTGGACGTAACAGGGCTGGACCTGGTCCTTCAACCGGTAGTGGTGGTGACGATAATAATGGTGATGATGCTCCTGATGAGGATAACACACCTAAGGGGGAGAAGGAAGATCAGGGTCTGAAAAGGCTGACTAGTAAGGGTCCGGTGATCGAGTCCTCAAACAAATCTGGTGAAAAGGTGGAGGAGGCTCAACCGGCTCTTAAGGACAAAGGCAAGCAGAAGATAGTAGTTGAAGAAGAAGTTGAGAAAGAAACACCTCTCGTCGATGCATTTATGGGAGACTTTATTGAAGATTCTGATGAGGATGAGATGGATGTAGAAGCCTTAGTGGCAAGGAGGTCGAGACTCGAGCAACGGGCAAGAGAGTGGGAACAAGAAAGAGGTCTAAATCCTGGCGGATCTGGCGCAGGAGTTACAGGTGATGCAGGAGACCACTCGGTTGCTGACGAGCATGTCCCAGAAGAAGAAGTTGATGAAGCGGAGATGCAAGGAGAGATTTTCAGGGAAGCCAGAGAAAGAGTAAATGAAGAAGTGCTACAAGGGATAGTTGAAAAAGAACTAATGGCAAAGGAGAAGAGAGCGGCTCAGAAAACTCAGCATGAGTTTGAAATGAAAAAGATCAAAGATCCTAAGGTCCAGGCTAACATAAGGAGGGAAGGTCCCGAGTGGGACAAGGCTAGAGAAACCTTAGCTGGACCAAGAGCCTATGCTCATGACTCAGAAAGATTGAGCTTTCTTCTTCATAAGCTAGAAAATCTAAACCCTGGACTGCTGAATTATCTAAATTGTATAAGACAGGGATGCACCTCCGTACAAGTCATATTCAAGGAGAAGGCATGGAATCTGATGATCACTTGGACACCCATAACAAAAATCGGGCCGTGTATGGTCGATGAAGCTTTCTTCCATGAAAGGGGTGCAAGTGAACTGGTAGAATTCGCTCACAAGGTAGACACCTCTGTCAAGACTGGAGTGCTGTTTAAGGAGAAATTGTTGAAGATGGCTGAAGACAGAGGGGTTGACATTATTCTAAATCCCTACCAGATCAGATATGTCCATGACAAGGTCTTGAGGATCGTAAATCTGCATGACTCGAAACTAACCCCGAGCGGAAATGTGCTGAAGGCAGTTGCAGAGCTAGTCCTCTCTAAGGGTTTTCTAACAAAGGAAAAGAAGCTGGTGGCTAAGGACTTGGAGAAGCTGATAAGAAGGCAAGACGCTAGATACAAGTTGCCTGAAGCTACACTACCAGTGGTTAAGAAGGAACCTGAAGACTATGCATTCGAGCAGCAAGACGAGGCAATAAGAGAGCATGTGCAAAGATACGGAGATCCAAGAATAGACATTCCAGAAGAAGGGGAAATAAGGGAGGAAGCTAGTGCAGTGGTTAGTGCAAATGTCAAGTTTGTCAAGAGCAAAGATGAGAATGAGAATGATCTGCTGATCTATACAGACAAGTATCAGGTGGAAACCGTCATTGAAATCAAGTACGACATCTTTGCAGAACACAGTCATGAAACACTGTGTATCATAAGGGAATTGATTGATGAGATGGATGATGTTGATGAGTTTGATCAGGATTATCTAAGGGTCACGTTTGATAACTTCTGTAAAAGAAGACAACAGCTTGATATTCAGAGGCTACAGCAATGCACCACCGCTATTGTCATTGGATACCCCAAGCAGCTGGTTATAAGGAAGAAAGGGGAAAAGGGGTACCCTGACAAAGTCACGAAGCTGAGGTTTGAAGACATTCCCACGAAGCTTACCACTCGCAGCATGGTTGAAAGGTGGTTGAGGTTGTTTCGAAATTACAAGATCAGAAATCATGTGGAAGCAGAAGGACTTAATCTTCTCAAGAAAAGAATGGATGAAGTCTGCAACCCTGAGTTCATGAAGAAAGAAAAAGCAGCCAAGAAGAAAGCTCGTGAGGAAGAGGAGCGCAAGAAATCAAAGTTTTAATGTATTTTGCTTGTAATGTTTCTTTGCTTTGTAATTTGTTTTCTTGTTTTCCTGCATTGTAAAAATATATTATCTGTTTTCTTGTGTAGTGTAAGGTAGAAGTTAGTTAGCTAAGTGTCTTGAAACTGGTTTATATTAGGCGTCAATTATTTCGCGAAGTTCGGCGGTGGTAATACTGCTAAAAGGACTTCAGAAGGATAATTGAAGATTGAGTGGACCGTGCTCTCAAAGTACTTAGAGAAAATCTCTAGAAGAGCATGAAGCCATTTAATCGAGCCAACAGGTGTCCAATTTTGGCACTTGAAGTATCAGTAATAGACATGAAGTTAATTAATCAAGCCAAGCATTATGCAAGTTGACATGATCTTTTATGAATGTTATTTTATCTTTTTCAGTCCCTGGTTAGTTGAGTTATCCTCATTGTGAATTTGGTTGTCATTGTTAGACAATCAAATAGGGGGAGATTGAAAGGCACAGGTGTACTAACTTGTAACACTTAATTACTATGTAACTCAACTAAGTAAAAGATAAAACAACAGCAAAACAAGAGAAACTGAAGAAGCACATGGAATCGATCAACTGAAGAAATGGTAATGATACTTGGTAACTACAAGTAACTAATTTGGTTAATCAAGGATGCATAAGTGAGAAGAAGTTCAATCTCAGTATTGCTCATGCCCTAACTTATCTAATGGAGAATCAAATTAATGTCAAAGAAGTATCAAGAAGACCAAAGTGATTTCATGTAATGTATATCAACATCTGGATAATGTAAAGGTTAATCAACAAATGAGAACTGACATTCAGAAGCAAGAACCCCTACAAGACTAGTCACTTATGAACCAGACCATTGCATCAAGTGTCAGGACATTGGAGGCAAGTTCATGTCAGTAATAGAAGATCTCATTTGAATTGAGTGAGGAAAAGAAATTGAAGAAGCTAGGGAAACTTGTTCATAAAGGTTAATCCTCAATTAGTCACTAAAGAAGGTTAACATTGGATGAGTGCATATTTGCCAAGGCTAATGTCGATCCACAGCAGATCGAGATGCAGATCGAGATTGATAATTGAAGACAAACATTGCAAGGCAAATCTCGATCCACGGCAGATCGAGATCGAGATCGAGATTCTCACAGATCGAGATCGAGATCGAGATTCTCCCAGATCGAGATCGAGATTTTCACAGATCGAGATCGAGATGGGTCCAGGCGAAGATCGAGATGCGGGTAGATATGTAACATTTAATGTTCAAGGGACAAGTGGCTTATTGTGAACGGTTGATCCAGAGTTGTTGGGAAAGTATTTTTTGTTGTCAAAGTCCTGATTGGACCACGTACACAAAAAGGACAAGATCAAGACTACGTGACATTATAAAAGCAGCACTTTGTTTTTATAAGAAAGAAGACTTTTTATCTCTGTAATTCAACGATATTTTTAAGAGAGAGCATTTACTGTAAAACAAAAAATGAGAGAGAGGATCAGTTGAATCTAACTTTAATTGCTGTATTTATTGTTCAACTGATCATGATGCTTTTATGAATGTTGTAGCAAATCCATCAATGAATATAATGATATATTCTTGAAATTCTGTGTCATCATTTATTACCTGCATATTGTTTATTCTCTCTTTAATTTTAAACAGTTGTATTCACCCCCCCCTCTACAACACTTTGGACCTAACAACCACTAAAACTTCAGTTTTCACCCCGGGATAATCTAGTAACTAAAAGAGTTTTGGTTCCGTTGTTTCCTTTTATAATTAATTTATAAATTTATAAATTAATTTATAAATTAAAAAATTAATTTATAAATTAAATTTATAAATTATAAATTATTTATTAAATAAAATAGAGATATTTTTTATGATAACACCGTACAATTCACTTCTATCAATGATACCATCACATTTTTTGATTTTATATATATTAATCCTGTACATTTGGTTTCCCACGTATAATATCATTCTATTATTAAGTAACAGGTAATATAATTGATTTTAGACTTTAAAATAAATTGTATATTTAAATTTTTATAAAAAAAAATACATGAAATATACAGGGATAACATACAAAATATTCTAATAAAATAAATAAATTCTTAATCTTTTCTCATCTTATCTACAAAATTATTAAAATAGATATCATTATATCATAATCAACAATGCCATGTATTAATTAGTCAAGTAAAATGGAGTGTTAAGAATCATATCTTATCTTCATATATTAAAAATTGTTATTTTTAATGATAAATAATAAGAAAAAAACTAATCCCGTTTAGTTCTCTTTATAAATTATATATATATATATATAAATTTATAAAATATTTATAAAATAAGTCAAACTAGATCTTAGCTTTATAAGCCAGGAGACTGAGGAGCACGTCGGTGAACATAGCTAAGAAGCCACTAAAAGATTTAGAAATTGAGTAGTTATAAATGACAGTGATAAAAGACAAGGAAGACCCGAATGAAATATAAAACGTGTTTCACAAACCAACAACAATACAAGTGCTAACCACGATCATGTCTGAGCACATAACATGGTCACTTAAAGTATAGATTTTTTTTTCCTGAACAATGAGGAATATAGTCTTACATAATAAACATATGTTCTAATAAATTTTCGAGTGAACTAAAATCAAATCGATGACCAACCCACTTGGGTTAGCTCCTTCACGTATAGATTTTAATTTTGCAGTTAGGTGCTATACATTAATGCTTATACTTACATATGGTACCACTCATTTGCCACTACTTCACTTATCAATATAAATATTACCAGGATCTATCACCTGCCTGTGTTACAGATTTTGGCCGTATTTGTCAGTAGCTTTTAGACGATCGAGTAAATTCTTTTTTTATATTTTAATTTAGTTACATTAAAATCAACTAATTTTTTGGACTGATTTAATTTTTTCCCTCAGTCAAAACTATTGCCTATCTATAATTTAATTAAATAACAAAAATATATAATTCTAATTAAAATGTGTATTTAAGAACAGAGGAAAAACTTTTAAAGACAAAACAATTACTTGTAAATACTAAATAATTAAATATCTTTATATGATCTTGAATAAGGAAACTTCAATGGATTAATAAAACTAAATTTTCAATACAAAATATGCATTAATTCATAAACCAAAATTTACCTATGTGAATGTGCGACCTTTTTTATTTACGAAGTATATATATTCCTACATTTATCATGTGTTTTTTTTTACCGAAAACTTTTTACACCCGCCTTATAGTTAGTCGAGCTCATCCAACCATTCTTAAAAATAAAATTTATTTTTTGATTTTTATTTTGCTAAAACTTATTTCGATTCTTATTATTAAACTAACTTACGGTGTGTATAGAAAATTTAACTAATTAACTTTTTTTATTTTATTAATTAAAGAATGTAGAATATATTAAAATAAAACTACATCAACTCATCATGTACTGAATATTCAAGTAATCAAGATACTAATAGACTGCAGCAACATAATAAGAAATGGATGAAGATATAATCATTAACTTCAATTAAATTAATCAATGAATTAATGAAATCAACGAGAGTGAATCTAAAACCAATTCAACCAATTCTTTGTACATACACCAATCTTTTCAAGTAAAAAATCAAAAAAATAAAAACACTATATATTACATAATAATAAAATTCAATATTTTTTTATAATTCAATGGACTAATCCGAATCCACCGATTTCGGTCGGCCTCGAAAACCGCGCTTTCTTCCCGGGATGCGGACTTTCAACCTCTTGTTCACCGGAATTCAAACTTTTCCGTCCAAAGTCAACGTTGACCGCCAACGGAACCAAAAATTCCGGCGAAGCCGGCAAGTTAAGGTCAAAGTCCAAGTCCTTATGGTGGCTAGACCCGTTCCCCGAAGATGACGTCACAGCACTAGCGGCGGCGCTGCCTATGTTTCCGTCATAGTGCCGGCGTTTGTGGCCACCAAGAGCTTGGCCTGTGGGAAAGGACTTGTGGCAAATAGTGCACTCGTGGGCCCTACCGCTAGGGTTAAGAACTGACGTGGCGGTCGTGCCGGAGTTCGTGGCGGTCGAATTCTCTTCTCCGGCAGCGGAGGTAGCAAGCTTACGGTGACTAGCCTTGTGCCCACCGAGTGCTTGGTAAGATGAAAATGACTTGTCACATACCGAACACTTGTATGATACATATTGATCGGTCAACGAAGTCTCCACACGGTGGCTCGTTGTGGCGGCGGCGGCGGTTGTATCAGTGGTGCCACGAGCAAGCATTATGAGACAAAGAGCTAGATACTCTTCTTCAGTCGGTGGAGTCTCGGAACGAGGTCGTTTGGTGCGCTTCTTTTTCATCCAAGGCTCATGCATGCTAGACGTAGGGTTAGTTTCATTTTTTGCTAGGGTTAGGGTTTTGTAATGAAATGAAGGTGGGGGTGTTGGTATAGTTGGAGAACTTAGAGCTTCAATAGTCATGTTGCTTTTTGAAATGATAAACTTGTTTCGAGAGAAAGGAGAGAAGACAAGTGTTTGTTTTGTAAGATTTTGTAGGGGAGAAGTGAGTAGAAAGAAAATGATAAGAATGAGTGAGAGTGAAGAAGAGGTAAGAATATATATAGGAAGTGTGGATAAGTGTAGGAGAGTGGAGGTGGGAAGGGGCGAGAGAAGTTGCGTGTGGTAAGGCGGTGGTAGTGTTGTACATGTATTCGTCTTGTCATATACATGCGGTGATTCTCGATAAATGAATAATCTCGATTTTTATTATAATATTTTATAAAAATATAATATAATTATAAAAAATATTTATATTATAAATAATTGTTGAAGGGTAAAAGGAATAATTAAGATGATAATTATATGAAAATGATTTGATGTAAAATATAGAAAGGTATAAATGTCCCAATATAAAAATGGAAAGGTAGGAGCTCAGTACACGTTAGTGAGGAGGAGTGAAGTTGGGTATAAAGGAGGGAGTGGTGGTGGTGTGGTGGGGCACGTATACATACACTATACACACAACTAATTTTTGCTGTTGCCTGGTGGCTTTCCTCTCTTTGTGGTTCAATGTAATGACTTGTTCCTAGTCAATTTACCATTTTATACACTCAACACTCCCATTTTTCCTTTTTACATGTGTAATAACTAATCACATAATTAAGCATATAATATGATACAGTGTAATTCACACGTTTTAGCCTCCTGCTCTACAGCTATTAATATTATCAACTTGATACTTCTTCTACAATTTCTTTTCACTAAATTGACCACCTTATCAAAGGTACTTACGAGTTACCACCCCTTTGGTTTATTTTATAATTAATTTATAAATTAAAAAATATATATATTTTCTAATTTAATTATAAAAAAATTATAAGTTATCGAAAACAGTACCGTACTTTCATATCAATTTTATGCGTGACCGATATGTGTCTTCCTAATAAAATGTTATCATTAATTTTTTTATAAAAATTTAAAGAAAATTAATGTCAACTAAAATTAAATTTTATAAAATATTTTTCTAAAACTTATCTAATAACAATTTTTAAAAAATTTCTCGAATCTTCCCCGACCTTATCTATGAGAATGCTTACTTTAGTTAGTTTGCGCGACAAAAAGGCGCATATAATGACATAAATCCAAGTTTATATTCATATAATAACTTCGTGTAGATTCGTTTCAGTAAACTACAGTGTACCGTATAAACTTTGCTTAATAGTTCTAAGTGGCGGCTGTTCACACAAGTTGACGTGACCATCTTATACACTCACGGTCGTAAATTGTGAAATTAAAAATTAATAATCAATTTTGCATGTTTGTTAAATGATCTACATTCGTTGGATGGAATTTAACATTAAACGCGTATAATTATGTCGTTTATATATTTCGAAAATAAAATAAGACATGTCATTAATGACGCCAGTTGAATCATTGACTTGTAAATCAAACACTTTTTTTTACTCCCTTTGTTTGTTAATATTTTACATTTGATTTTTGATACATTATTTTAAGAGTTTTAATTATATAATTAGAATTAAAATTTTTTAAAATTTCTTTTTATAAATAAAAATTTTAGTTTAATATTTTTATTTTAAAAAAAAAATAAAAATAATAAATTTAACTATATAATCAAAATTACCAAAGACGTGCGTTAAAAAATTAAATCTGAAATTAGTCAAATATGAAAGTAAAACCAAACACTTTTACCTTTCGATTCAAAGAGAGGACACAAGACTTTGACCAAGTCGGTTCTATGGTTTTAGAACTAATGTCTTAGAATGGTCGTTTGAAGAAAAATACTCAGTCACTCCCTAGCTAATTAGTAATTTCGTTTAACTTTCTTTTTTATATTAAATTTTAACTGAAAATTATAAATATTTTATAATTAAAAGATTTAATAATTAAATTATTAGAAAATTTAAATAATTTACTTTAAAATATATTATTTAGTATTTAAAAATTATAAAAATAAATTTTGATTCTCAATCAAAAATTTATTAAAATAATAATACTGATTAGGAACTAATGGAATATCATAACTTACAATGTCCCAACATTAAAAATTATATTTTATTTAATCATAATAAATCAGTAGTTATCATAAAATTATATTAAATTTAATAAAATTAACAAAAGTAATATTTAGTACATTATATTTTTTTTGAAAGGAGTTGATAATAATTTTTTTTTGAAATAAACAAATTAGAAAAGGAGGTATTTAAGCTACAATTATATTATAAATTATATTTAAAGGAGATGGTGAAGGAATTAAATGTGTGATTTATTATACATATGATCTCGATTTTCGATAATAAATTACAACCTCATCCCCAAATATATATACATTATATATTGTAGTACTTAGTCCAATACATAGAGAGGCAAGTGTCTCCACAAATTTTATGTAGTTACATGGAAATTATAAAAATTTAAATAACCTTTGAACATAATTAGTGGGCAGAAATAATTTTATAATGTGTGGGAGTGTAGGTAGAGGAAGCATCCATATGTGGGCATCTTATTTGACCTGAGAGGAAACAGTATACTAGAAATGAATATGCTACAAATTGGTATAAAGTTAATTTTGCTATATTCTTTACCTTTTAAAACTTTTTTTACTCTTATTATTCACACGTGTGTATTGTTCTTGATTTGTCAAAAGGAGTAATTTCATATGTAATTAATAAGATTTTTTTACTTTCATTTGTATTTGATTTTTTAAATAATTTTTTGGCATCATGTTCTTCTTTATTCAAATCGCGACTATCCTCTCTTACTTTTATATTATATTTAAAATATATTCTTAATATTATATATTCACAATTCTATTTACAATTAATACCATCTATATACTTATATTTTCATATTTAAAACTCATAAGATTGTGTTTGACAATTTCGATTTCATTTTAAATGATAGATTTCAAATGAATTCAAATAAAATTTAAATTTTTATAATTATCCAAATATGTCAGTTGATCAAATCTAAAATTTTAAATAAAATTTAAAATTTTATTTAATATATTATTTTACTGATCGAATATTTATTTAAGGGTTGTACTAACTCTCCATACGGAATGAGCTATAAAAAAAACTCGCCATACGGATGTCACATTTATTTATTCGCCATTTATCATTGGTATTGGCATAACAACAGCAGCCATATGTTTATCTTCACACATCTCTATTTAGTAATTAGGACAAAGACAGGCATGGTCAACAAGTGGTAGTAGTATACAATCAGTTCACTGTATAGTAGAGTGTACAAGTATAAATCATATTACTCTATTTCGGACCCATATTTTTTGTCGGCTTCTCAAAAATTAAATTTATTATTATTTAATTAATAATTCTAAATTATTTAGTTATAAGCTTACAAATCTACAAATTTCTACTCCCAATATGTTAACTTATTTTTTTTCCATAAAATTTATATCAATTTTTTTTAATTTTAAAATATAAATTTATGGGATATTGAGATTACGTGATCCATGGTGTAGCCATGCAGTGTGCTTCTATGCTTGACTTCTTGGTCAGACACGGCACGCTACGCGCTGCTGAAGTGAGTTAAGTGACACGTGTCTGAAAATTCATGTTTATCATTTGATGATCGAGACTCCCAGTAAATTGATACAAGCAAATACAAAAAGTTGTAATAACTTATCCTCTGCTTGTTTTGGTTAACCACGTTCTGCCAAATGCATTTATATAAACCTTGTGTGTACGTATCAATTCTTCAGCTGCTTCTAATTATGTACTTTCTTTAGTTAAGAGTTTAAGGTTTTCAAATAAAGAATCTGGTAGTTGATATTTTTAATAATAATGTTAATCCCTCCGTCCGTCCCGATTATTTGTCAATTTTTAATTTTAAACACGTATTTTATTAAAATTTTAAAGTGTTAGAAAGCGGGTTTATCAAAATGATACTATTTGCAGTCAGATTGCAACTGATACGCATCCTGGGTTCCAGAATAGCAGTGTGTGATAACAAAGAGCAACTCAATATTAATCGTGACACTCCTACCAGAAACTTCTGGTATTTTCCAGAAACTTACCAAACGCAACTTAGAAATGTACATGAATTATTGTAAATATTTAGATAGTGGAGAGGAAAATGTGCAAGTGACAGAGGCAAGTGTGTTATTATGAGCTCATGGCTTGCACAATCACTTTGGTAATACATACAGATGGAGTATTATGAATGATGATAACTCAGTTGACTTTGATTATTCTCCGATCTATTTCTCTCGCATATATTCTCCGTGTGGAAAACCACTGCGTATACAAGTATCACAAAACTTCCAGGCTGTACAATCATAATTTGCTACTCAGTATTTACTTGTCAAAGTCGGTAGAACACAGACTCAGTGTATCTCCTTTTGTACGGGGCCTGCTATGAGGTTGACACACCCACTTGAATTCAGTTTAATATATGTAAATACTAATTTTTTTGATTCATTTAAAAGTAACTAGTACGTGTCAATTGCTTGTTAGTAATATTGTTCTAAAATCGGTGATTAATTTTTATTCGATAGTTTATCAAATTGATTAAATTTTTAATTATTTAATTAATTATTTTGATTAAAATTTCTAATTAATTTGATCAATTCTTGTTTTGTGTCTCCCGAACCAAGTCCGATTCACGCGTTTTACGATATTAGTTATCAATAATTTATCCGTCCTATTTAATAACGGATAGCTAAAAATTCTGCAAAAAAATTTCTAACCGCGGATAAAGTGACCTAACCTCTAACCCCGTAACTTCTTCTATATTCACCAAAAAAAACCCAATTTTATTACACTCCCCTGTTAAAAACTATGGACAGATTGTCACGTTAATCAATTGCAGGAACAGAACTCCATTTAAAATATTTGAGGCACTTAACTTTCGAGGTGCTAACTCCTAATTGCGAGTTTTAATTATTTATATTTTATTATAAATTATGTTTTTACTTTTATATTTTCCGGTAAAATATCCACTAGCACGAGTGGAGTGATGTCGGCCCGTTTTAACTAACGGTATGATTATTTTACACGATTGTTAGTGTTTACCCAACCTTATCAATACCTCTAGGTTAACACTTAATAATATCATTTTAATTTTTGATCACATCATAAATGGTGAGGATTTGGTCCGAATAGTTAAATATTAGGCTTAAATTTAAAACATTAATCTATTCATTAAACTATCTCACATTAATCTTGTAACTAAAATACATCTCTATACAAAATATACAAATATTATACTAATAAAATATAAATATATATATAATATTAAATAAAGTTTAAATTATTATTATACAAATAAAATAAATTTAAATCATATAAAAAATATTAAAAAATCAAAAAAATTCATCCATGCATTATCGCACGGGATATAAGATAGTTTCATATTATATTTGAAAATATGTTTAAATTAAAATTTAAAAATAAAATTGACTAAAAATAAATTTGCTTAAACTTAAAAAATCATAATATATTCAAATGAGTATAAATTTGCTTAACGTTTCTAGACTAGTATAAATGTGTATATCTGCATATTTCAATGAGTGGATCTTACATTGAGTTAAGTAGCTATAGTTCACTTTATAAGTCTCTTTATTATTATCACATATAAGTCCTGGCCTCAGTACAGAGTAGCATTAACCATTGTTTGGTATTGTTTTTAAATGGACCGGTTAGATCCACTAGGTAAAGGCAGAATTGAATAAATAACCATTTATTGCTACCTGAATATAGTTTTTTTTAAAAGCTCAAATCATTTTTTGCGTACAGGAAAAATGGAACACAGTGAAGCTGAGCGACATAATTTAATAACAATTTATCCAGTTAAATTTTTGTACTCGTTAAATCTAGTTAACATGTTTAAATGTTGATTGTTTAATCTTAGCAGTTTTCTCCTCGCGGTAAGTCAAGTCAAAGACAATAATAGTATTGTAAGAGGGGAACTAATTCTATCAAAGCATCAGCCTTAAATTTAGTTAGATGGCCGAATATATTATCTCAACTGATACATAATTTCAAGGTAGAGCTCACAAAGTTAATTACCTGAATCAAACTATGGTTCTATTATCATAAGAGAGAGTTGGAAGATATGACTTGTTAGTAACATTATCAAGTCTAAAATGCTTAGATAAATTTAACAGATTATGTAGACCAAATTCATCTAAATCACACCTGAATTTTGCAGGATAACATAATGCCCGATTAGTTAAACATATAGTAATAGTGTACTACAGACTAATTACTTAAGGGGTTACCTGTGCAGTCAAATGATTTAGTAAAAATTAAATGTAGAAACCATAACCCCAAAGTTGGTCTACCATTGGTGCAAACTATGCTGCGATTTATTTTTCAAAGTAGATTTACTCGTATGTATTTGAATTAGACGAAATAGACAAGATAAAATAATATTAAAAAAGAAGTTGACTACTCAGACTAATGCGATTACTTAACCTGATGAAAATTTTACTCTTGGAAAATTTTATGCGCAGGACTGCTAAATGAGAATAACGAGTGGTGTTCAAATGAGGAGAATTTTAGCACAATAATTCAGAGGTTCTATGAAAATTTATTTACTTTAAATATACCATGGCTAATAAACCAAAACCCGAAACATAATAATTCAAAGCCCTAAATATGTGGTTAACATAAAGTCTAATAACATAAAAATACAGTTTAGTAAATAATAATAACAATATATGGAGCCGGTTCCTATCAACTCAATTTGATGCAGGACGATATTTAAGAACAATAATCAAGCAGTGAATATACGAATCTAAAAAATAACGAGTCAATATTATTCCCAAAAAAAAGATGTATAATCAAAGACCGAGTAATATAAGTATTATGTCCGGTATATATATATACCAAGATATAAAACCTAATGAACTAATAAACCAAGACTTGAAACATAATAAACCAAATCTCTAAATATGTGGTCTAATATAAAACCCAATAACATAGAAAAGCAGTCTGGTAAATTATAATAATAATAATAACATGGAGCCTATCCCTATGTGACTGCCTAGGCCGCGTCCTATGAGACCTTGTCAGCATAAATTAATTAGTTATATAAATAGTTAATTAAGGTTTAAAACGTTATTAATTGTGCTTTTATTTAAGCTTTTTCCGATCTAGTTAATTATAATATTAAATATGTCTCTAGGATTATTTTCGACCCAAATCAATATGGAACTAAATTATTTCATTTGTTGCCATGCTTTCGATTACTTTGTAAAATCAACAAACTTTTTTTTTGTCAAGTGAAATAAGTAAGCTTATTTAGCTAAAGTGATATTCATAGAATTTGCGGCCAATATCTTTGGAGGTTTGAGAATTCCCTAGATAAACTACTCTTCAAGGGATAGAATTTAGGATTTAAGCATAAACATTAAAATACTTGCGTCAAATTAATTAAAATGTCACGTTCTTGTTGTCTTCCACGACGCCAAAAAAATGAGTATTGTAACAGATAAGTCTATAATATTTGTTTTGTCAAATTATATAATATACTCTAGATTAGTCATATAACAAAGTGATGACTTAATTTCACATGTAAATTGTTTTAGACAATTTTATTCCTGTAATTCAATTTATAATTATAATGGTTATCAAAATAATTGTCCAAGTAGAAGTTCAATGAATTATTCAAGTAGAAGGAGAGACAAGGCCCAGAAAATAATGAGTTGCAGATCAAAGAATTTGACAAACAAATATCGCGAAGTCTAGAAAATGATGACATGGAGAAGTGTAGCATATCGAGAAATCTATAAAAATTGATATCGAGAAGTATAAAGTATAGTGAGTTCTCATATCAACAAGTATAGACAAATAAAGACCATATCAAGAAGTGTTAATATTAACGGTTCGAGTAGTCTGAATATCGAGAAGTCAATGTTATGGCCATATCAAGAAGTGAAAAAAATGATCATATTGAGAAGTCAAGACAATGGTTCTATCAAGAAGTCAACTGAATATACACATCGAGAAGTTTACTGATCGAGTATATCGAGAATTGACTATATCGAGAAATTCCATGTAACAAAGTCCCATGTCAAAAAGTCATAGTAACATAGTGAAATAGAGTTATTGACATGTCGTTTCAATGTATCAAGGAGTCTAAGTTTGAGTATTCAATTTAAGTTGTCGAGAAGTGTAAATATTCAAATGAAAAAAGAGTTCACAATATAAGTATTTAGCTTATTTCAAGAAAATTTATAAATGCAATAAACAAATTATTGAAGCATTTGTTAGTCTAGATTGCGATCCAATTTTAAATTGAACAAGTGTCAAGTCTACATTGGAAATTTGAGAAGAAGAATAAGGAATGAACATATAAAATAGAAGTAGAATCATAATTTTTTTTTGTTCAAAAGTGTTAATTAGAATAGGAATGA
This sequence comes from Oenanthe sinensis, assembly GCA_028671895.1. Classification (NCBI taxonomy): domain Eukaryota; kingdom Viridiplantae; phylum Streptophyta; class Magnoliopsida; order Apiales; family Apiaceae; genus Oenanthe; species Oenanthe sinensis. The sequence goes on from CM053795.1 coordinate 20,802,475, forward strand.
ACTAGAAATCAAACATGTTTTGTCTTTTTTTTCTGTTTTAACTATAAGGTGTAATACTACGACATGTTGTTTATATATCATACACATGAGACTACTTATAAGTAACCAATTTTTATTAACACTTTGTAACATTTTTTTGTATATCTGTCAATACAAGAACACTTTGTAACATTTCATTGTATCTCTATCAATACAAGAAGTAAAAAAATTAACCTGATTTTTAAAATTATAATAAAACATTGATCTAATATAATATTAAATTGAGAATTTGACTTCGTGTTCTTATTAATATTATAACAATATAATTTTTGAAAATTAAAAATTATATTGTTACTTTGTCATTATATTAAAAAAATAAAAATATATTTATCTAAAATGAAAATTTATTGATAAATAAATTATCCATTTTTGACCCAAGTTGTATGTTAATATATAACTATATATCAAATATAATATTTTTTATGGTATTTATCAAAAACATTATTTTTTAATTTGTTTACGATTTTACTATTTTTTGACATTTTTTACAAAGTACGATTTGTAACTAAAAACAACTCAATGCAACTCTTTTATATATGACTAGTTTACCAAGCCGCGCTTCGCGGCGGCCATTGAACCGTCTCACGTAAAATCTATTTTTCTCTATTAAGTAGTATCTCATGGTTCTCAAATAACATGCCTCTTACAATTAATCCACTAAACAAATTAAACGCGTTTCATGGCGAACATTAAGTCGTGTCTCGTTGAGCTTGTTTCCCTCAATTGAATTGCTCTTTTTCTCAAATTTCAAAAAAACACGCTTCTCAAAATTAATCTACTAAACAAATTACATGCACGCTTCACGACGGTTTATTGAGCCGGTTCTCATTAAACTTGTTTATCTCCATTGAGCTGTCTTTCATTATTCTCGAATTTTACAAATAATAAGTTTTTTAGAATGAATATACTAAATATAAACAAATTACATTATCTATAAAATTTTAAATTAAATTTTTTTAAACCTCCAAAGATATTTGTTTTTAAACCTCCAACATAGTATAATTTTAATCTTAGTTACATCCGGCACTTGTTGCAAAATCGTATTTTTGTTAAAAAATTTTTAATATCATATTTTACAAAACATAAATTAAAAAAACACATTTCTATAAAAAAAAATTCATAGTTTTCAAAAAATTCCTTTAATATATTCCATTAACCTAACATTTTAGATATTTTATCATCAAATTAAATTCTTAAAATGGAAATCAATGCTAAAAAATAAGTGAAAATAAATGAATAAAAAACTGACTAATGAATCTTGCCATGATCTTACATATCCGACAAGGGCGAGAGAGAGAGAAACCAGAAAAAAGTTGAAGAAGAAGCAGCCTAGATTTTCTAAACCCTAAATTATATATACATACATATATACATACAATCATCACATATCTATAATTTATATAAATCACTCTCGTTTCAATTTGAATGCGTTGATGCAACAATGGTAGTCTGTAAATGCCGCAAGGTACATAATTCAACAATTTATATTTTTATTATTCAATTTATTATGTTTATTTTTTATTTTTTATAGATCAGATCGCTTCATATATGTGAATTAATTAGTTTTTTTGGTCCAATTAAATAGGTTTTAGATGCTTAATTGAAAAAAAATAAAATTAGGATTTACAATTTAGGTAAAAATTCGTTTATTTACATGATGTGTTGATTACTAAATTCCGAAATGTAGTTGTTTTTAGATTATTAGTGTTGCTGAATTTTCGAAAAGATTAACGAATAATGTTAGTATAATCGTGTGATTGTTAGTCTTTTCAGTGGAGTTACGAAGTGTGTACGAGAGGTTAGAATTGTGAGGATTGTTGAATGCTGTAATTTACTTGAATTGGAACGATAATGTACATGTCAATTTATGTGAAAATAACGCAGTAATTGTTTGTCATTTGTGTTTCAGGCGACTAAGTTGTACTGTTTTGTGCACAAGGTTCCTGTTTGTGGAGAATGTGTATGTTTTCCGGAGCACCAAATATGTGTGGTATGATCACATATTATTGTTGTTATTGTTGAATTTTATTTTAATCGTGTTCCAGAAGTTATGCTTGTAGTCTTGAGATGTAATGGTCAAGCGAAATAAATATATTATTCATCTTGTTGCTTGTATACGAGGAGAGCATTATAAACAAAATGTCTTCTGGTTTGCCTCGCTAACTGTTATTAGACTCAAACTCAGTTTACTATAAACATTTTTTGAACAGTTGATTATCAGTTACTTTCCTGGAGTGGAGTACTAATTTTTTCTTATCTCACTTGTATACATATTAGCTGATAGCTTCATAGAAATATAGGTTGTCAAGATCATGTTACATGCCAAAATTCTATTTGTAGATTCGTACATATTCCGAATGGGTAATAGATGGGGAGTATGATTGGCCTCCTAATTGCTGTAAATGTCATGCTGTGCTTGAAGAAGGAACTGATGGCCAAACTACACGACTGGGTTGCTTACGTATGTGATCTAAAGACTTTGCTCATGCAAGTGTTGTGTATATATAATATTGTATTATAAATTTATGCAAAATAACATTTTTTGTTGTTGTTTAATTTAGATGTAATACACACAAGTTGTCTGGCTTCACATATTAAAGATTTCCCCCCTCACACTGCACCAGCCGGATATGTGTGTCCAGCATGTTCAACTTCGGTGAGGTCCTCTTCTACAAGTTGTATTGTCCTCGTTGGAGTTTTTAGCTTAATAGTTGTGTAGACAATATGTAGGTAAGCGTTAAGCGGTAAGCATACATTGATTTTTCATAACTTTTGTCAGTTATGAAAATTGTATGTGGTGTGTGAAGAATTCTAATTAAGAAGTGTAGTAGAGAACTATGTTTATTTCTCCAGTTTTTTTATTCTGACCTCAGATTAATATTGAGAGAGAACAAATTAGCAAAAGTAAAGACTTAGATTACTTATACTTGGTTACATTTTCGGAAAGCAACACTTGATCTTTAGTCATCGGGTGCTTTGTGTATGTTTAAAGGCATTGTACCAGTACTTTCTGCACACCTGACAACATTTAGTAGAAAGAGGCATAAATTATTAATTATAATTTTTCAGGTGTCCATACGTATTATAATATTCAGTTTCTTTTCTCTTCTAGAATGCCTTGATGTACATTCTGAAAGGCAAAAATAATATATAACGAACAAATGTATCATTGTTATGTAATATATCCAATAAAATGTATACAATTTAAATCTTAGTTATTTAGACATCTCTGTTTCCATGAAGACAAAAATTATAATTAATATTTAAGAATATTTAGACATCTCTGTTTCCATGAAGACAAAAATGGAAAGAGTTTTCAGTAGCGTGAACATAAATTGCTACATGTATATTGACTTTTAATCTTTTCTGCCTGAAGTTGTTTTGCTTTTTTGTTGCAGATATGGCCTCCAAAAATGGTTAAAGATTCAGGGTCCCGTCTTCACTCCAAGCTGAAAGAAGCTATCTTGCAGGTATCTAAAGAACTAAAAACAAGTGCTTTAATAACCCTTGTTATCACTCTTTCGTTGCTCGTGGAATAGCATGTTCAACCTTTTTATCACTACCGATGTCTGAATGGCCTTAAGTTTTGCTATTATACCCTACTTTTTCTTTACTGTCTCATTGTGGGTGTTTATTATGTTGTCAGTACTTGCTGGGATGCATTGCATGTTGCTTCACTGTGTAAGTTGTACTTATAAAGTGTATTCCTCAGTCTAAACAAAATTATGTCAGTCACCAGGAATCCAGGATATAAAGTTATAGAAAACTGATCAACCAACTTGTTACTATTAAAATCTTAGTTACAAAATGTGCAGAGGGAATTATACTATTGTGTTTATTTCCTTTTTTTTTTATTATGGTTCTGCAGAATTTAATGAAGGTTTTCATTGTTTTCACTATAAAAAAGTTTTCATTTGAAGGTTAGCATATATATATATATATATATATATATATATATATATATATATATATATATTTCGACAATTTTTTTTTTTTGCCTTGATATTTAATTGTTATCTTGTATTCTTAGCATAGTATTTTAAATTATCAATAAAAAAAGACAAATGAAATTAAAGAAATGTAATCTGAATTAAATTTGGTGAAGGACTTGCAGATACGCCATAAAGAGTCATATTTTCTTTTAAGTTACAATATTACTAGGGAAGCAAATAAATACCTCACATTCATAACAATAAACGTTGCAGAGAAGCCGAGGCGTCATCTTGTTCTCTTTTCATTCTTTTCTTCTGCATTTTCAAATTATTTTGCAGAGCTTGAATTTGTTCTTAAAACTTTCTTCCTACTTCGGGTCAGTCCATGGTTTTTTGCTTCGCATCATCAACCGGTGTAGGATTTAAAGTATTTCTGGATTCAAGCTTGTTTTTAGCGCCTTCGTCTCATGTTTTTTCTACCTTCCCTTGTTCTTCGTACATATGGGTTGTCCGAGCTGACAAACTGGATCGTGATCCGCAATAATTTGGGTCGAGGTCGACCTGTGATCCGGGACGATGACCTGGTTCACAGTTCCATAGCACGATCCACGAACAATGTAACACTGAACTTGACTCTAATGTTGTTTTATATGCTGTGCTTAGTAATTCTTTTTGTATTCTTGTTTTTTAATGGTTGGTTACAATTCAAAAGCTGCCACAATGAATTCACACACTACTTAAAGATTCATTTTTGGTGGTGTGGCTCAAAGCTGTCCTTTGATTGTACATAAGAAAAACCCTTATGTTACATGTTAGCATCCAATGCGAGTTTTTTTCTTCCATTTGTTTTAGAGTAAATTGAAGGTGTTTCTTTGCAAATTAAAGAATCATCTGCATGATTGTTTATTTTGGGAAACTTGTTGTGACACTACAATATGCTAAATTTTCTCCATTGCAGACGGGCAATGAGAAGAACCTGTTCGGAAACCATCCAGTTTCGTTTTCGGCAGCAGATACTAGGGACCCGCCCCCTGCATTTGCTTCTGATCCATTGATTCATGTATCTGGTAACGGAGGCATGCCTACGTCAGTAGTAAAAGACGGAAGTGGTTTTACTAAACCTTTAACTATTGGTATTGAGGAGATAGATGATTCTAGTGCAGCAAACCCGTCTTTGTCCAATTTCATAAAAAGCGGAAGTCCTGTGAGTACACTTTTGCTTTGATTTTTGCATTTAAGTTGAGCATGTCAGTGAATTTCATTTTAATGTGCATTATTTTATTAAAAGTAGGCATGTACTGTTGATTCTGCAGTGTATACCCTGCACTTTGTACTTAATAACTGATCTGTAACTTTTTCTTTCGCATACTAATCAAGTATGTTGCATATATATGTTTTAAGCTTTCAAAAGGGCACACATGCATCATTACTGTTGGTAGGGAAGTTTAGCTATATTTATGTATCTATAAAGATGACTGACACATGGTATAAAGAAGGTATCTTTGAGGATAATAATGATCTTAAAAGGTCAGATAGCTTGTGGTAAAATTTGAGTAGGATAAGGTAAGGTCTTTTTACATCTCACGATCCCCAGACCTTGTTTCCGGGTGTGAGTTGTGACGTAGTGATTATTTTGGTTTGCTATTGTTTGATAAACTTAGGATGTATTTTTTATAATGGGAGGGGTCAAAATGTCAAATTTGGACGAAGATCTTTTTGTTTAACAGGAGCACATGGTGTGTTCTTCTGCATTAAAGTTTGGGTGGAATATCTAGATTATGTAACTTCTTTTTTATAATGTTAAACAACACAGCCTGGTGCTACCACGAGGAAGAGCACATCACAAGCCGAAAGACAAAACTCTGAGATGTCATACTATGCTGACGATGAAGATGCAAATCGGAAAAAGTATACTCGAAGAGGTCACCTTATGGCCTTGGCTTTTATATTTTCCTAAACTATTGACTGCGGTTTACAATAATTTCTTTTTATACTTTATTTTGAAGATGACAAGGTACTCATTTGTAGGTTCATTCCGTAATAAGTTTCTTAGATTGCTGCTGCCCTTTTGGTCAAGTTCATTACCAACTTTGCCTGTCACTGCACCATCACGGAAAGATTCGCACACAGATGAAATTCAGGAAGGTCGTACACGGCATCCTAGAACTTCAAGGATGGATCCGAGGAAAATCCTTCTGATTGTAGCAATTATGTAATGTCCTCTGATCTACTTTCAGGTTTATCTGCTATTATTGTATGTGGGGTGTATGTCTGATATGTAAATATAAGTATATATATCTTAAACAGACAAAATGTTCCTCTTTGGTCCGCTGATATACCTTATGGAGATGCTTTGTCGTGGCAGTAGATAGCAAACCTGGATCCCATGTAACCCTAATGTGTGCTTTCATGTAAACCTTTTCCCATAAAAATCACATGAATTTCAAAAAATCCAAATCTTCACAGTTAATACTGTTTGCAGAAAGAACGTGATATTTGCAGTCTAGTAAAGAAGTGAGATTTTTAGAATACTACTTACAGTTTGGCTTTAGATATCAGCAGTGCGAATATGTAATCTCTGATACTAATTTACTGGTGAAATTCCTTTATGTGAATAATATAACCAGTGGATACTAGATTTACTCGACACTGATCAACGAAGCAATGATTAAGAAAGGAATTTTACCAAAAGCTGCATGTGTATCCGATTATCACATTATATCTTTCTTGTATGTTCACATGGTGCAACCCTTATCTAAATTATCCTATCATCATTTGCAGGGCATGTATGGCAACAATGGGTATTCTGTATTACAGACTTGCTCAAGGTGGTTTTGGGGAAGAGTTGCCTGAAGAAGAGCCTCAGCAGCAGTAGTAATTTCCAAATCCATTGTCAAAGATTTTATAGTGCCTTTCACAGCTTTTTCAATCATTTGTGATGCTTGTTCTTGCAACTCTAACTGTGGAAACCTTGTATAAGCCATTTATTAGAGATATATGGTCTGTTTGGCCTGTCTTAAAATAAGTCATTTTGGACTTATTTTCGGGTAAAAATTTCATATTTTGATAAATGTTTTTTATACAAGTATTTAATGTATATTTGAGATTCTATAAGTTGCAAAAAAAAGTTAACTTTTTTCAGAAAAAAGTTAGGAATCTCTAACTTTGTCTTAAAATAAGTTGACTTATTCTGGAAAAAAGTTTCCCCAAACACCCCCATAATATTCTGATGATGGTGATAAGTTACCAACTATATCTTGCAGGGCTGCCTCCCTCTTTGCCTATGTTTTTCAATCTTTTGTTTTCTATTAATTTTTTTCGTTAAATTTACAAAATTTTCTCTGTAATTATCACTTTCAGGAATTCACTTTTTGATCTCTAAAGCTGAGAGCCTTGAACACTTTACTGAGGTCAAGAATGGTGATTGCTAATGGATTTTTATGTTCATAATGACATGCATGTATATATATCGTTCACTAGGAGGCCGCTTCTTAAATGTTTGGCAGGATATGATTGTATAATCTATATACCCTATAGTTTGTTTAAGTTGATATTAATTATGTACCGTTAAAATAATAAAACCTTAGATGTCATACTTGATATATTAATTTTACGATCTAATTATATTGTCGTTTAGTATTGAGGACTACACAAGACAGTTGCACGAACGGTACATCCTGCATGTCTGCATGCGTGGCGAGAAAGTTAATTCTTTTATATGTACACTCAGCTGAAAAAAAATAGTAATTTTTTTAATTTTCAAATATATTTTATTCTTAAAAGTTTTCATTCGAATTCCGATTATTTTTCATATAATGAATAAAAATTGTTATTTTAAATTTCAGTCTGTTCCTCTCTCCTTCCGACAATTATAAATTACTCGGGATAGATACAAACATTATTCATGAAATCATGAATTCTGAATTCTTGTGCGATATGATTTTATATTATTTGCAATAAGGAATAACCATAGTTTTTTTATATGAATAAAGAGGGTTCAATCAGTCTATACTTGTAGTACAAAAAATATAGTAGTTAATATTTAAATTCTAATAATTTTGACATATAATATTTATTATATATTTATGATAAATATGCCGTAACAATTATTTATAAAAGTATAAATTCTTCTTTATATTAATAATATATATACATGATACACTAAGATTTTATTCTTTGTATGTTGAGAATTTAAGAAAAATTTGCATCGACTAAGAAAGCTCTTTTTAAACATTATCATAAAACGGGGAGGCTAAGATCATCGGCTTTATTATCTAGTTATTTAAGGGGCAATTGCAATAGTAATTTTAATAATGCTAGGCATGAGCTAGAACTGGAATCAGCTTGCACAATGCGTAAATATCTAATTAGCAAAATTATGAGAAAAAACAAAAAAAAATGCACGTACACACCAATATTTAATTAACACATTGAGCCATGATAACATAAAAATGATTCACAAATAATGTTTTTTCTCAAGAATTTACTAATCATGTTGGTTGGTAGTTGGTACAATCTTGTACAACCTGGTTTTGGATTCTTCGATAAGTTATTAAAATCTAGTAGGAAAATGTTGTAACCCAATATATAGGTTTTTGTTTTTCCCTCGCAGAAGCCGTTACATACAATTAAATATTACATGATTTTATCCTTAATTTATGCAACGAAGATTTATCGATCCATAAGAATACATACCAAGTTTTCTCACGAACATAATTTCTTCCCATCAAATCGACTTCACATAATCAGGTTTGAGTTCGAACTCAGTTTAAAAAGTTTGAAATTAAAGTTGAATTAAAATTCAATTTTGATCAAATAATATACCTTAGATCAAAAAGTTTGGATGAAAGTTGAGTTCAAATTCAAATTTAATCATATCATACGTCCTAAATAAAAAACAGGACTCGACTAAATTTCAAAACACAAATTTGATATGTTCGATTTTAGTTTGGATCGATTAAGTAATCACAATGCATACAAATTTTATGTATTTGTAAAGTACAATATTTTTTTTGAACACTGTAAAGTACAATATTTATTTAATATAATATTAATATGTAAATTTGATTAGGCTAACGAGTCATATAGTTTGGAGTTCGAGTTCAAACTCGATTAGATTGTTTTCGATTCTAACTCGAATATTTTATAAGTTGAGTTCGAACTATTCATAAATATTTTGACACGTTTGCACCCGTACGAGCGTATTCATGTATCAAACAAACGAGAAAGCTATTTATCAAAAACAAAACATAGAAAATCTACTGCATAGTCCGCATGTATTATCAGCAAAAGAATCATGTAAACCATGAAACAAAAAACAATCCTTTACTCTCAAAACCTCCCTTTAGCCTGATACTAAACTATTATTTTACATATATATATATATAAATAATTTGGCTTATAGCATTTTAATAGAATATTCGGGATGAGCCAAAGTTACCATTTTAATCATGCTATGATACTAATCTATTAGAAATGAAAGAATTATTATCTTTTACAAGTCTCAAGGAAACGGGGCAATATTTATATCAATTAATGAACACCAATAGGCATGAAATGAAAGAAAAAGAACTAAGTACTATTTTGATGTGGATTTAACTTTATTCCTTTTGAGCTGTACCTTTGTCTTATAAACATTATAGATTCATACAATTTATTTTATAGAAATGTACCCCTTCATAAATTATGGCAAAAGAATATTCCTTCCGTTCTACCCATTTCTTTACATTTTGGAAAGAATATTCGGCACGTATTTTAAGGTACATATAAAATATAGCTCCATAACTTATTTTTAAATATTTTTTTCTGAATAAAAATCTAAACATTCAATTTTTATTCAAAAACAGAAAATTGTAAAAATAAATTATAAAATTATACTTTATATGCACATTAAAATGCGTAATGTAAAGAAATGAGTGTGACGGAGGGAGTATGATTTTAGCCTTAATACTTGACAACTATAAATACCTGTATATAAGTTGTTCTTCTCAGTTCCAACAAGCTTAGCTATCTACGTGCTGTTAGGGGATCAGCTACTGATCCACAAAGCCTTTATGCAAGAGTAGCTACTTTGATAATCAGTTACATATATAAGGTCTCTTTGTTAAAATCTAGTGCTTCGCCATTGCACTTGAAGCCATAAGCTGTGTCCATATTTATATATTGATATTAATATACATTTTGCAGAAACGAAGAGAGCGAATAAACAAGAGATTGAGGACCTTGCATAACCTTGTGCCTAATGGAACTAAGGTCGGTATTAGCACAATGCTTGAAGATGCTGTTCAGTATATGAAGTTCTTGCAACTCCAAATCAAAGTGAGTAAAACGAAAAAGATCCATTTTTACTGGAACATTACAGATAACTTCAGAAATGATCATCGAACTCATCATGTTCTATCTATTTGTGTTCGAAGCTTTTGAGCTCTGATGATATGTGGATGTATGCACCCATTGCGTACAATGGAACTGATCTCAGGACTTGATACAAACATCTACCTGTATTATACTGATGATTTTTTTCAGAAAGGGATGCTCACAAAGAAGACCCATGTTACATATTTACCTTGCTAAACTGACAGTATCTTGTTCAGGAGTCGTTAATAAAGAACCGGGACAATCTTTTTGTGGCTTGAGCACATCTTGTAAAGTACAACTAGAACCAAGAACAATATAGGATTACGTAAAGCTTTGTTATCAACCAAAAGACAAGCGAACACAAGTCAACCTCTCATTGGTGAGGCTAGTAATGTTATTATGAATCCGAAACATGCATAGGTGACTAACGATAGCATAACCTTGACGTAGCACCTGGAACTCTGCAAGTTCGGTTTACAGAGTCATACGCGATATTAGACCTGTTTCCATGCATCCAATAGTGGATTTACATAAATAAACACACAAAAGGAAATGTGTTGTTGCAACTCATTTATCTGAAGCTCACCTGTGCAGCTGTTCTTAGTCTTCAACAAGTTTTAAACAATACAATGAGGAACAAAATGTCCAACTATGCTCAGCAATATGCTAGACTCTAATAGGATGTACCAAGAATTCCGCAAAATAAGCATTTAGCTAACGAAGCCCAAGTCAAGCCACTTATTAGATCACATTGGCTCTGCTAAATTCTACCTCAGATCTCAGAATATGTTTATGATGAATTGTTTAAAATCAGGAAAACATAATACAACAAAAAGCATTCCATGTTTTTGTGAAAAATTATTATTGTGAAGTTCCATATACTGATACAATCTATAGCTCACTGGCAGCAAGAAAGTCGGCGTAACCTAGAATCAACAAAAAAGAAAAAGAAAAAAAAACAACTGTGCCAAGAGTACAGCCAAGATAGTACAAGAATAGTACACCAGAATTTATCCAATAGTTTTTCAATCTACCTTCACTCAGTAATTACTAATTCTACACAAATTTTGGGACAATATCTTCTTTGCATCTTTTTTTTTTTGTCCAAAATATTCTAAGGTGCAAGAGATCTTTCTATCCTTATCTGGATATAAATAGCTTGTACACTCCTTCCTTCAAACAAAGTTCTGATAAATAAAATGATCAGACTTCCTCTTAGTCCATAATTTCCTTCACGCTCGGACATCGCTGGCATGATTTGGAATTTCACTTTGGCTGTCTAGCGGCATGTATTGTGCCATTATGGCCCTGATCTCCGAGTCCATGTATGACTGGGAATACATATTCCAATAAGTGTTTGAGTATGAATAGTAACACTCAAAGTTATTTTTTGAGTTTCAATTTCAAAGCTGGTATATGAACTTAATTATGTTCGATTTCTTAATATTAAGTAGTACAAAATCAATATAAAAAGTAAAAACACCACACATACCCTCAATCTATATTTGTACACCATATATGCCCCACCAGCAGCCATAGCCAGACCTATCAGAATGACCCAAACAGCGGTCCATGCAGATTTTCCTTCAGTTGCGGTAGTACCTGCAGATCAATGGAATAAAATCAAAAAGCAGCCTTGTGCCTCAGATATATATGAAGAATTGATTAGCATTGTAAAATAGCTGTTCTTGAAGGAGATGACTGTTATATTAAGCTGACTAAAAACTTACTGATGCAGGTATCATGCTCCCTGATGTAAAGATTGTCCCCAGAACATGTGCATTCATAGCTACCCCATGTATTCTTGCAGCTGCATTCGGGGCACTGACACGCTTTCTTGTCTTTGCATTCATCAACATCTGGATGATGAGCAAATCATGACTTAGCAGATTCGAAGGCAGATACATATAAAGAAACTGTAAATATGAGCCTGTGTTGTATCAAGTCACTTATTGACAGTCATGAAGCTATCAAGATAAAAAAATTGTATTTTGACCAGAAGTATGCCTACGAAAACTACGTTAGAGAAAACGTTCATAATCCTGTTCAACTCCAAAGTTGGTTTACTACAAGAAAGTGAATATTTGATACATACCTTACAGCCATCAGATTATCAAAAGCCTAAGATAATATGGAATTTACAACAAGAAAACTGCTACTTTTTTTTAAAGTATCTTGATGTTTACAATAATCTAATCATATCCGTGCTAATGCAAATTAAACGGGTTTATGGTTTTAAGAAATCCAGCACAATTACAAAGATCAAACAGGCTAATGATTAGTACTTATCTTACACAAGGCCTTCTTCTGAATATGCATCTAAATTAATTATTTATGACACCAATGATCAATCACAAAACGTTCCTCTGCAGTGTAAAAAATTAATTTTAAGGTTCTCTTACCTACACAACTTTTAACACCATCGCCTTTAAATCCTGGAGGACACACACATTTGCCATCCCCTTTATCCTGTTCCCATCAGAACTATAACATGAATATCAAATTTAATTTCCAAGTGAGGAGCTTAGATCATAGTTAAAATATTTGTCACCAACCGAACAAGCGGAGAAGGTATGTCCATCCCGAGTTTCATTCCAACAGCCTCCATTATTAACCTTACAGCGACCAGGCCCACTTGCTGCAAATGGAGATATTAGATGTACCAAAATTCCACAAAACTAAGAAAATAATGTTTAGTTTACAATTTTATTCTTATAGAAGATAAAACATTAGGAACTGAAAACCCAAGAAAGTGTATGAATTGCCTATGTGATCTGTCCAGTGGATAAAAAAGGTGGAACAATGAAATTAGATTATTCTCATATGTACATATAAAATTTCAGAATGAATTGAAACTATGCTTCAAGACTTCAGCAGATGAATAAATAATCAGTTATCAATGACAAAGATATCCTAATCTTGGATCCTTGGCATCTGCTATAAGACAAAGTTTCAAGTTGTGAATTATATGGAAGAACATAAATGATTTGGGGGTTTTTGCAGAGCAAAGGAAATGAAAATATTACAATTAGGACTCTATCATTTTGGACACTTCATAATAAATGATACTAAACTTGTTCATTTTAAACCAGCTACAATTGAGAAGAAAAGAATAATTAGTTCTTTAATTTATAGGTTGGCTAAAGGGGAAAAAAAGAAAATCAATCTAATACTGCCAAGCATATTCACTTATTTTACATCGAGTATATATGCAATGACAAGTATACTAAATTAAGAAAAAAAAACACCATAGGGCATAATTAGTATAGATAAATCCCAATCTATAACATTGCCTTGGTAGATTTACAACAAGCATAATAAAATATAATAATATATCCGCCCCCATATATTTTGTCCCAAAATTATCCTTCATTTACTTTAAGCTTAACCAACTAAGCACAGTACCAGGATTCTAAAAAAATTTAATTCCTCTTTTCTTGTTCTGATAGATGTTTACATAGAGAATTACTAAAAACACAAACCAAACTTAACCCGATGAAAGATGATGGTGTTGGTGTTTCTGTTGCATATGGAAGAAGGTAAGTCGGATGCAAGTGCGAATTATTGAAAATCTAGCAGTTGCACGACGACCTGACTGAGCAAAATTAGATTTGAAAACCCATCATTTTATGTAGTTGTGTCTTACCTTTAAATATAAGTTCCTCATGCAGTTATCTTAGTAATCAACAATGAGACATAGATACAATGCATACATTTGGTAAAGTGACTAACATTTTTGTGCATCATGGTCACCTAATTGCTTCCTTGCAGATTGTTAAATTTTCTTGGTAAAAAAATTTAAATAATAAATTTGAGTACTTTACCTACACAAGAGCTATAACCATCACCCTTAAACTGCACACCGTCAACTACAGGGCACTCGCATACTCTCCCACGAAATGTATCCTAGGTCCATGAATATGTTAGGGTAATTAAAAACAGTAACAACACTTCCACAATTCTATATAGGTACCTTGCAGGCAGTTATGTTACTAGATTCATCTTTCCAGCAACCGCCATTTTTGTCCATGCACTCATTTGTTTCAACATCTGAGTAAACAAATACCCACTCAAAGTCATTAAGTGTCATATATCTAAGAATGTTTCATGGCAAAAGCTAGTTCCAAAACCAAACCCAAAAATAGAACCCACCACCACTCAGACACACAGCTGGTTCAGTTGTTTCCTCGAAACCAGAACATATGGCCTTTAGAATAGCCCCTTTGGCCAACTTTCCTGCAAGAACGCATATCATATCAGAGAGTATAATTGCTGAAATAATTAATAGGAACTTCAGAACTACACAACTGACCTCTGTACTGCCGATTATTGACAACAAGGGTTGGCAGTATGGTTACATCGCCTCTTGTCCCTTTCCCAACCTACATGGTATATTATTGTCTATTAGTGATTATTTATCAATTCAGGTTTACTGGTTCAAATTAGTTTTACCACAGAAAATTTATTAAATACAACAGGCAAGTCAGAGACATACTTGAGCATCTTGCTCTTCTTTCAGAACAGGGTTGTCAGAATCAGCATTTGGATCCCCCATACACTTCTCAATCTTTTTGGAATCAAGCCCTGTGAAGGAAATTTTTTTAATATGCCATCAAAAGATACTGATATCCTTACCATAAAGCATAAAAATGCATCACCTAATGATTTGATAACACTGTCAGCACATTCCTTATTGTACTTTTTCTCCTTCATGGGGCATCTAATTTGGAAATCGGTAACGTAGTCCCACCAGACCCAAGGTTTTTGACTCTCATTTGCCACTTTGAACACACATAACTGCCTTAAATTTTCAATAACAACATCTTTACCATCATAACCTGAACTGAAATCCTGTTCAGGATCAGGAGCACAATATCTACCATGATTGATGCACTGAGATCTGCACTGCTTGCTTATTGTAAATGCCATAGGACAATACCATGTTATGTAATGAGGAGTGAACTGAGTATAGCCACCTCTTTCAAGAAGCTGGGCCGCACCCTTGAAATCTTTTACAAAGTCCATCAGCATATCGCATTTAATACCACATTCATCGTTACTGTTCGTCCAAAGCTCATACTCCACACGGTCATCTGGGTGAGGAACAGATTCTCTCCAATCAAGATTTACGTTAACCATGTCCCCATTACTAATTACTTTCTTCAATTTTTCACCAAATGATTTGTCAAGTAGTGCAGAAGGTATAGTAATGTTCTGAATATATTTTGCAGCTTGAACATCCTCTTCAGGTGTGTCCATGGTTATTAATGGTTCCTCAATGTCGTCAGCTACAAGGACAGCAGAAGCACCGGCATTTTGGACATTCCACACTTTCAGAGCAAAAAAGCAATCTGCAAACAAATGAAAACTATTATAACTCAATCTAATACTACAAAATATATAAGAACACTAAAGTTATTACTAAAACTTGTAAATTTCTTTACAATTTAGGAAAAATATACTATTTAAGAATTTTGGAAGGTATTTATACAATGCCCTTCAAACAAAATTACTAAGATTCACAATTAAATGCTTGTAATGACTTAAAAATAATAATAGAAATTGATGATTTTAACCAAAGATGATGAATCCATGAAACAATTCCGAGACATTTGGTTTAGATAGTATTAACTGAAGATGAATAAGTTACGAAACGAATATGACAGATAAATTTAGAGCTCTATGTGTTCTTGTATTACAAATTTTGTTTTCTAGTGTACATATGTATCTGACATTTTTTTCCTATTTATCATCAAAGATCTTTAATTGACACTAAGGGTTCTCAACCTGTCTCAAAATATTTTGCATTAGCTACTGTATGATACATGTTTGTCTCTAGTTCCTCAGCATAGGAAATGAAGGGTGCAATTCCAAATTTTAACAGTTAACTCTCTTATAACTATGACGAAAAACCATCCGATGAGTCAAGATTCCTATGTTCAGGCTTACAATGAACTACAGAATACTGAACCTGACATGCTAGTTCTCAGTTCTAAAACTTAAAGATATGTTCCACAATATAGATACTACATATATATAACAGTCGATGCAAATACCAAATATTTACAAGAATTAACACAAATAGTCTATACCTGCACACAAATGAAAAAACTAATGTAGGCAATAAACCTCACGGAAAAAACAAATCTTGATACAAACATATAACACAATTCAACCATAAGTAATCCACAGTAAGATCTAAAAGTAGCAAAATTAGACACAACAGCAAGGGCACTCCAAAATCACCTCAATATCTGTAAATTGATCTAAACTTCCCTAAAAACCGAAAAGGGTATCTCCAGAAATGGACCAACTGACCAAATATTAAAAACAGTACCTCCTAAGATGGACAAACTAACAAAAAATCAAAAAGGGTACCTCCTAAAATCAGACAAACACCTTAAAACTCAACCTAGACAAGATAATTCATAAGCTTCCAACTTCAAATTCATCGAAAACCAACCTCACACACAATCTAAACTATCAAAATTAACAAACTTTAAACCAAAATTACGAAAAGGGTACTAAAAAAATTACCTCCACGATCAACCAAAACAAAAGTAGGCAAAGACCCAGGCTTGGACTTGAAAGAAATCCCAAAATCATCAAAACTCTTACACCCTTTCTTATTATCTTTAGGATACACAACAGTACCAGCCATGCTTCCTCCATATTGAGGAATCCCGAAGTTACCAATTGCACTATCATGAGTCCCCTTTAAACTATCTGGAGATGTAACTCTAAAGCTATTCTTCTCCACTACAAACTTACCCATCACTGATTCACATAAATTAACCACCATAAACCCTAGAAAAAGGTTCCTCTTTAATTCTTTCAGACCCATCTCAAGAAACAGATAAAGTTGGCTTTTTTAGTGGAATTTATGGCAAATCTTGGAGTATTCAACTAGTTGATTTGGGTTTGTTGTGTGAACTCCAAAACAACAATATTGTGTGTGTTTGTGTGTCTGTGTGTGTGAAAGCGACTGTGAATCTGAGATTAATTTACTTAAACCTTTAAAAATAGAGCAATCAATTTTGTGGGTAAGCTAACTATTTATTTAACCCTCCCTCGTGTATAAAGTAAAGATTTTTGTGTAATTTAATAACTACTGTAGTTGCAACTATCAGCCTAGTTGACTTGCTTTGTCATCTTGTTTCAACTTTCAACAACGTACATTTTTTTTTGCTCAACTATTTCAATTTTTATTTTTCGTATAAATCTTATCTCTCGAAATTAAAATAATGCCATTTTTATTGTTCCAACATAATATTTTGTGTTATACTTTTTTAACAACTAGTAATATAATAACTTTAGGATTTTTTAAAAAAATATTGAATTATTTATTTTTTTATAAAAATACATTTTTTTATTTTATATTTTACAGAAATATGATATATTTTTTTTTACAAAACTACGATTTTGCAACCAATGCAATCAGATACAATTAAAGTCAACCTCACGTTACTTCAATTTTTTTTAAAAATAGTTGTATTTGGTTATTTTTAGTTGTAACCCATATTTTTATAATAACTTTTAAAATATAATAAAATCGCAAAAAAAAATTAAAAAAATAATATTTTTGATACATACCCATAAATTTAAGTATTTAGTAATAAAGAATTAAATATTTAAATATAACTAAATATAATACGAAAGAAAAAAAACTATATATTAATGAATTAATATAGTCAATTTTATAATAAGCGAAAGTCAGAATTAGCCAACTAAGAAACCGAATATTAATTACTCTGATGGTCCGTGATTAATTCGAATGATTAATCGGGTTTAATTAAATATTATTATATATATATAATTATTTTTATATATAATATAAATTTAAGTAACTATATAATAAAATTTTAAAATAAAAGAGAATAAATTTATAAGTTAAATAATTATTTTAAATGAGTTCCTTAAAAAAATATTATGATAATTAAAAATTAATAAAATTTATATAAATAAGATATATTTTTTATTTTATAGTTATTTTTTTGTAATATTTAGATTTTTTATAATTATTTGTATTAAATATTTTTTTATAATTATTTGTATTAAATATTTTTTTATAATTATTTGTACTACAAACACTTAATATATAAGATTGCTTGATTTTATCACAGAGAAATATATCACATTATACCTTGTGAGACTAAATCTTCATGTGCATTTTTTTGGCCGTATAAATCCATAAAAAATTGGAGTAGAGGTATAAACGCATTTTAATTTATTTCCTTGATATTATTTTTGAAGTGCTTCCCTTTAATTTAGTGCTTTAGTCCCTTATTCATTTAGTTAATGATTGATTTTAAATACTTGGAAGTAAAAATTATGGAAAAATCATAAGAGAGATAGTGAGTGATAAATCTTTGATGTGAGCCTTGTAGTGCTTTCCCCTGGGTTTTGGTTGTTGGATATTTCTAGTTGATAAAAGAACTTTCTACCTTTTCACCTTGTGGGTCCTTGAGTTTACATCAGTCAGATAATAAAATCCTTGTATTAGCATTTGTGTTCTTAGTTTAAGCTCCAGTTAATTCTGGTATGTATAATGCAGTTTACTCTTCATGAAATATGTAATTGCTCGCAAAGATCTTTCTAGATTACTAAAGTGTAGCTCAAAGTATAATAAGTTCAGACATCAACTGGCAAAGATGGTTATTATGTTGAATGTAAGATCGAGCAGATTTATGTGCTTTCCATTCTACTATAGAAAAAATGAAAACTTTTATCCCCTTGTCATATTTTGAAATAAAAGAAAAATTCAAATAATTGAACTTGGTGCAACCTTTTTCTTGTTTGTAAACCCTTTAGTACAACACCATATGCACCAGTATAATATGTGCAAATGCAAAAATAAAATAGGTAGAACTTCATGCATGTAATATATCTTTAAAGGTTTGCACTTTCTTATCTTGAAGGTTTATGGTTGAAGTAGGGGCATTACATCTACTGCGAGATGATCTATATCTTTCACTGGAAGAAATATATAAGATGGTTTCACAAGGAAAATTTGGATGTTGCTGGGAATCCTTTGAGGTTTACAAGCACTTAAAATCTTTGGGTTACATTGTTGGTTGGCATGGTGTTCCATTGACCCTGAGGGGTCTCATTAAGAATGAATCTAAATTGATAGAAGCCACAGAAAGAATCAACTTAAAGAGATTTGAAGACAACAGTACCGTCATTGAAATGTTTAAAGGTAGGCGCATTGATGAGGTGAAACCAGTCTTTGATGTCTATCCTCCTAACAGCAATTTCAAAAAATATTCTCCTGGCAATCCAAGTTTTGTCCTCTGCTTCACCAGGTAAGTAAAAAGCTATGCTATATTAGTATCTTTATTTGTTCTTTCTTCTTTTACTTGCTAAATGTTGTTGATTATCGAAATCTTCAACTTTTTTCAAGTTTCTCATATTTATCTATTTCATTTAAACGAATATAATGCTCTTCTAATTCTTCCTAGATGGATAAAACTTTTTGGGCGACTGGCATTAGGAAATTAATGACTGATCCATTTTAAAAAATAAACAAGTAATTAATTATCAATTAATTTTTCAGTCTATTGAGCATTTGCATCAAATTAGGTGTTTGTCAACTGGATGACTGAATTTCAATAGTGGTAACTAGATGCAAGAGAAAGGGACAGAGAGAGAAAGAAATATACAAGAACAGAGAACTAGGGAGCAAAGATAAAATTAATACATGATACTTTGGTTTTTAAGTTTCTTGCCACCAGAAGGATGCTAATATATTAGCATTTCTGGGGTGTGAAAAACACGTGCAATTCATGACTCGGCGCAAGATCTGCATGTAAAAAAACAGCTTTTTTTTGCAAGTTTCAAATTGGCAATAGAGGGCACTTAAAATCACAAAAAAACGACAATGCTATATGTTTGAGTTGCTCTGCACTAAAACACGATAGTATTAAGTATAAAATTCAGTAATTTTTAAAGATTTCACACTTTTGATTTTGTAGTGGATGAGAAATATGCAAAATAGATATATCACTCCTATTTTTTTAGCAAAGTTTATCTTAATTAGCAAAAAATAGTATTGATGTTTATATTTGCTTCTACGAGAACAAACATAGTTAACTCATTCGTGTGTTTTAGATGACTAAGTTATGGTTTGATTCAATTCACATAAAGTTTTCAGTTTGTTAATGGATTTTATTATACATAACACCAAATATGCATCTTACTTGTCATATACACCCCCCCGCACACCCATATCCTTGTTCTTAGTCTCCATGTCTTTGAGATACATCATTCAAGTATCGTTTTCACCATCGTCATGTATTAATGATTGATTATAAGCAGTGAGTCTGATACTGGAAATTTCTTTTTAAACTTATGCAGCACCCTTCCACCATCCAAACAAGAGATAAGCAACCTTGAGAGACGGTGCAATGGTATTCCTCTAAAGTTTTGCAATATTGAGCATGGACGTGTCAGTTGGTGGAGCTACCTCTACTTCCTTGATTTGCTCAATTGTAGGACACAATAGTTTGCAATCAAGACTGTAAACTCAGCTTGATTGATAATGTTCATTAGACTTTCTTTGGTTATGCTATATATGTAGTGAGTTACATGCCAGTTATGTTGGTTTTTTTATGTTGAAATTTTGGGTTTTTATGTTTGTGTTGCTGAAAACAACATCATTTGTAATACAAGACATGCCTCGATATTGTATTGCGGAGTGACAAATCTCAGCCGTTCATCTCTTCTTAACTGGACGACTCTGATTTGGTGGTTGTCATTACATTTAACAAATTAAAATAAAGTAAAATATGTCATTTGGCATTTATAAACTATTTTTTATACATAATTTTGTGCTTCTAATATTTTCCTATCCACGTATACTACTACTAATTATTCTACGATGCATAGGTGAAAAAAAGGGGGGAAACCATTAAAGTAAAGAACGAAAGCTTAGTCACTAATTACAAAATACTACTGCTTCTACGAAAGTTCAGAAGAATCAGAACACTCAAAAAAGGAGTTGGTAAATGAAATTTCCCTAGTTCTTAGCTCATCACATTTAACAATCAAGATAATCTTGAAGCTAATATAGTTGGCAGAACCAGGATTTTCAAATAACCGAACTAAAATATTTGGAAGTTGACTGAGACTTAAAATCAAATTTTTATTATTATTTTTTATTAATTTTTAATTAAAAATCATGATTTCGAAAACAAATTATTTATTGAATTTTGAAGGTCTGGATTCATTTGAGCACATATCTTTTTTCAGAGTGTGAAAACACATTTTCAAATTGCCATTGCAGTCCGTTCAGCATTCTTTAACATGATTTCATGTATTTTACTTTTCAACCTTTCGCAAATTTCTCCTTCCTCGTCACTCAACATGGAGCTCTCTTTGCCTTCGCCATGCGCCTCTTTGCTGACAATTCCTTCTAACCATTCATTTATTCTTTTGATCTTAAACATTATTGCAACCATTTTTTTATCAGAACGAGTCGAAGAGGCCTTGGCCTCTGCCTCGTCCAAATATTTCTCGGCACATCCCAAAAACCACCTTTGACATTCATCCTGCAGAGAAGCTGCCAGATCAGTGGTGGCAGAGCGACTACTTCCTCTCACCCACTCCATCTGATCATCCTTATTTCCTGCAACCATGAGTGACATTTCATCGTTCTTCTTTTGCTTTGGGTAAATATAGAGTGCTTTTGGCTTACTTGCACAACATGATATACATGATTTCTTTGTTTCTGTAGCATCCTTGTCACAAGCAGAAGCCGTAGATTTAGTACAGTTGGATAGCGGGAGAAGATCAGATGCCACAGCTGACTTCACCCATAAATTTGCGTTTCTCTTTCTTTCAATTGCTAGATCTAACACTTCCTTGACTGTACAAGTATTGTTGCTAGTATCTGATGTTCTCAGCAAACTTATATCTGTTAGGGACTGCATTATTAGTCTCGTGTGTGCTAAATCATCTTGTAGTTTTAGAAATTTGTCAATGGCTGGCTTCAAATCATCCCCTTCATTGGACTGGAACTCTGAGAAAGTGCTAACGAAACAAGTAAAACTAATGAGAGACTCGACATGAAACTTCAGTATAGATGTGCGAAAAAATGTAAATCTGTCCAGAGTCGCCAGGGACTTGTAATAGATGAGATTTTCTAGAATATATACCAACTAAAACAAAGGAGAGAAGAGGTTAGGTGAATTTCATAGGATGCGGTAATAGAGATCACTTCAGTACTGCAAATCAGGAGAGCTAATATGTTGCAAAATCTAATATTAGATGCGATTTCATTCATTCCCCGAAAAATTCTCCCAACAATTTAACATCTAAATTCGATATTTTGCAGTTCTACAATTATGAAACATATTTTGCAGACCAGAGCCATATGGGATATTTTCATGAACAATACAGGCCATTGCTAACATATATTTAGTTACACGACTCATTGAATATTCTAAAAGCATAGAAAGTTATTGCAAGAGGTATGTTGAATTTACGTATGCCAAAATTGATGAAGTACATAACTAGATATTTTATGTGCAGCGTAGATAGTAACAGTGGTACAAACAATTTACTGAATGGAATGTTATATGCGAGTCCATGTAAGCCCCCAGTAGGTTTTGAGACAGGGAACAAGTTGCTAATCGATTTAGTTCCAAATTATTGAACTACCTTCATATTAACTCTGCAGTAACCACATTCCTGAATACATGTACGAAGCTAAAAACACTACCAAATGAGCTACAATTCCATTGTTGCAGGAACAAAACATACCGACACTTGTGAAAAAGTTACAATATTCCTACATTTGCGCACCTTAGGCATCTGATCAATCTCTCAGCAGCACAAGCCTCTTGTACAGCCTCAACAGCACTTAGCAGAGCAACATCCCTTTGTCGTACCACCTCCTGCAGCGCATCCAATAGTTTTTAGTCACTTGGTCATAATATGATGTAGAAGGAAGTCCAATCGAATATATATCATAATATGTGTACCTTGCTAATCTTCAACAGGCTTGAAGGAAGAGAGTCCCATGAAATTCTAGTTTCTGCTCCTTTTAACTCATCAAGGGAGGGAAATTTTGTAGGATGTGAGTTCTCATCAACTGCAGCTGAAGTAGGGACCTTGCTTTTTTTAGAAGTTTTGACTGGTCTTTTAGCAGGGAGACTGGCTCTTCTTTGTCTTGTGGAGCTTAAATTATCATCAGAGCTATCATATCTCACAGAACGAACAGGGGAAACCTGTCTATACAAAAACCACAAGAATGATTTATACCAGATAGAAATTGCTCAACAAAACTTCATAAAGATTTAGCATGGCGTTGGACGTACAATGCAATTAGAATTTATAAATTTTTTTGTCGTAATAAAACTATATTTACAAGCTGATTGCTGCATATTATGAATCTTCATCCCTTAGTTGCATAACTCTTCGAAGACTAAATTCTAATAAGTTCCATCTTTATAATTTGCTAACCACCTCATTTCCAGTTCTACCATTATTCTTTTCTTTGTTTTGATTTGTTTTAATTTAAGTTCTAAGCAGTTAAAACAAAGTCCAAAATCATAATGGAAACATGATAACAATCATAGGCAAATTATAGGCATTGGAATGCTTACATTTGCACTGCGACTACGAGGAATGCGTGTCTTCTCAGGCGTATTAGTTTTTCTTCTTCCAGGCCTGACATTGGAAGAATCAAACATTTCTTTTGCACTCAAAAGTTCTGACTGTGTCCAACTGCGCCTCTTCAAAGTTCGTCTTGATGAAACAGATGACTGAGTACTATGATCCGAGTCACTATCATCATCAAGACAAAAGTTGTCCCCAAGAACATCGAAGTTCACCTTTTCTGAGTCATATTTTTCAGTTAAGCAATCCAAACCCATTTTCTGATCATCAGTATGGATCATCAGAGCACTCAGAGACCTACCTTGCATTTCATTCCCTTCGTTCAAACCAACATTCTTTTGCATCAATGCCTCTGAATCAGACACCGCACGAGATAATTTTATCAATGACTTCCTGTCTATCTTTTTCTCCGAAATCACACCCTTATCAACTAATAAATCCGTCATAGATGGCTCGAGAAACTTTTCCATATATTTTCCAGGAAAGATGTCTTCTGGAGTCCCTTCAAGTGGGCGCCTGCCTGGCAGAGGTGTTATGCCTCTCAAAATCGAAACAGGCTGTGACTTCTCCAACTTCTGTACATATATAAATTGTCCAAGCTTTAAATTGTTACTCAAAACCATCTCATTCTCTTCTTCAGGCAATGTGACATACATTGCATGTGTAACATCACAAATTTTAAGGTAAAACCCTTTAGTAGGCCAAAGATTACCATCTTCCAACACAGGAATTATGCTTGTAATTTGCACAAGTGCAGGTTTGTGATCACCTAATCCATTTTCATCATAACTCATATCTTCAATAAACTTGACAAGAACCCCGGATTTCAAAAATGCCATATTTTGCATGTACACAAAAACACAACCAACGAAGACCAGCACCTCAAAAGGCCAAATTTATCTGAAATTACCAATAAAAATTCGATATTCTCGAAAGGGGTATTTAAATTTTAATGATTCTTGATAGACTAGCTACATTTTCAAATTTTGGGTTCGTTCTGATTCTTGAGCTGCTAAGAAAATTATAAGTTTTATTAATTTTTTATTAAAATGAACAAGAAAGAAAAAAAAATTGCTGTTTGTGTCTGTCTGGTGCGAAGGGAGCGGAAGAGAATTGAGTGGTATTTAATTGCAATCGCAACTTATTTAATACCACCTCATTTTATAACTTTGTCAACATTTTCAATTTTTTTATGCATTTTAAAGAGTATAAAAAACATACTTACAATTAATATTTTTGAATTTTTTAATATAAACATTTAGCATTTAGATTTTTATAAAAAATGTAAAATTTTAAAAATATCAAAACTAAATATTTTTTAAAAAATAATATTGGTATACGTGTAACAGTGACAAAAATTGTGATAGGAAATTAGGAAGGAGAATTAATTAAAAGGTAATTAAAGTTACCGTAAGGGCCGAGACTTTGTGTTTGTGATTGTGAATTTGATGTGTTGTATTGATTTTAGAATTTGTTTTTTAGAAGTAGACTATATATTTGGTGGTATTCGAAAAAATAATTTAGGCGGAGAGATCTATGGTAAACAAATGTTATTTTAATTTGTTGCACACATTTCGAATTTGACTTTATAATTTTATTATGGGAAAATAAATTCATTCGTCACTAAATTATTGGTGTTTTATTGTTTTAGTCCTTGAACTAAATATTCCAATATGCGAGTCCTTCAACTTTTGAATTTTTCTGATTGAAGTCCTTCCGTCCAAAAAAAATTAACGGACGTTAAAATCCTGATGACGTGTCACTGATGTGACATAAGAATTTCTAGTTTAGGTCCCTGAACTTTTCCATTTCCTGGTTTAGGTCCTTAAACATAAAATTTTGAAAATAATTGAATATTTATAAATTTTAAACATAAAAATCTGAACATAAATTTTTTTATGTTTATCGTTTATTTTAAAAATAAAATTTTAAAACCATACACAACTCTAAACATCTAAATTTATGGTTATCAAGTCACTTTTAATATCAATTACAATTAGCATGTCAAAAGGTACCGGGGTAAGATTCTTCTGGGTGTAACTCTAGTTTTGAGATTTTACGGATATCCCTTTACTCATGTATCGGATCATTTTACTTTTATCGTGTTTATATTGTGTTTCATCGAATACGAGTCAAATATAATTCACTAACATTAAGTATTTTTTTTTTTGAACTATATAAATAACTATTGAAAGGCATATGTTTAGAAGGCTATTTGTTTAGCGAGATGACAACTCAACTCAAACATAGATAATTTGTAAGTAAATATATTATCTGTCACAGGAATCTTCAGCAGGTATTATTTAACAAGAAAAAGTAGATCAAAGTCAATCTACAGACTTGAAGCAGTACTACATTGAAAGAAGCTCAATTTTATTGATCATGCCTCAGTGGAGTATTTAAGTTTGAAGAAGCTACAGTGTCAGAAGATTTCAATATTGTGTGACAACAAATATAGTCAAGTCAGAAGGAGCAGAAGTGAACCATTATAAAAGTCAAGTGAAGAATTTTATTTGTTGTGAATCACTCGTGAACCAGACAGTACACGGAGTGTTGGCAAGATACAAAAAAGGTTCTTTATTACAGAAGAAGTGGTCAGCTAGAGACAATTAATGTGAAGACAGAAGACTTGGAAATATATCATCAATAGCTGTGGAGTCAAGACTTTAATTTAATTCTCTATTAATTGATTAAATTATTTAGTTAATTTAATTGGTAAATTAATTCAATCAGAATTAATTTATTCCTTAAATTAATTAAGAAATTAATTAATTTAGAATTATTTTAGAATGAAGAAGACTTTAATTTAATTCTATTATCAAAAAGATAATTTATTATGTATCCTACCTACTTAGATTAATTCAAAAAGAATTAATTTAATGTATAAGATATATAATAAAACAAATAGAATTTAAATTAAAAAGAATCAAAACAAAAACAAAAAAAAAAAAAGAAAGAAAGAAGAAGGTCAGGAGATATTAACATATACATTTCATATGTACATTCAGGTCAACAATAAATGACTCGGGAAGACTTTTGAAAAGTCTCTCCGAGAATTATTCAAAAGTCTCCCGTCCATTTAAAAGTCTCCCAGAAATTTATTTAAAAGTCTCTCAAGATTCAAAAGTCTTCCAAGGGCAGAAAAGTCTCCCCGAGCTAGAAAAGTCTCCCGAGAAGAAAGTCTCCCCGACCAGAAAAAGTCTTCCCGACCAAAGAAAGTCTCCCCGAGTGGAAAAAGTCTCCTAAGTCCAGATTTGCCTATAAATACAAGAAGATCAGAAGCTTTCAACAACAATTCAATCACTTTCTATTCAGCTAAAATCAAAATTCAAGAGCATTTAATGTCAAAATCTCTCTAGAATTTTAAGAGCTAAATTAGTGAATATTTTCTGATTTAATCTTGTAACCCACATCAAGTTTAATATAAGTATTTTACTTGAACTGTGTTTCTTTGATTATTATTTCGTGATAATAATTAAATTGTTTAATCAAAAATTATCCGTAACAGATTTTAATATTTAATAGAGATTGTATTCAACCCCCCCTCTACAATCATTAGGACCTAACAACTATTTCATCGAAGAATAAAACAAATCTGATATGCATATCATATGTTCGAGTCGGATACGAACCAGGTTGACGGATAGTCCGAATCAATTTACAACCCTAGTCATGCCAAGCCGAAAAGCTTCATACAATAAAATTTTAAAAATAATTGAATATTTTTAAATTTTAAACATAAAAATCTTAACATATTTTTTTATGTTATCGTTTATTTTTATTTTAAAAATAACATTTTAAAAATAAACATGATTATAGTTAAAATTTATAAATATTTAATTATTTTCAAAATTTTATGTTTAAGGACCTAAACCAGGAAATGGAAAAGTTCAGGGACCTAAACCAGAAATTCTTATGTCACTTCAGTGACACGTCATCAGGATTTTAACGTCCGTTAGTTTTTTTGGACGGAAGGACTTCAATCAGAAAAATTCAAAAGTTGAAGGACTCGCATATTAGAATATTTAGTTCAAGGACTAAAACAATAAAACACCAATAGTTTAGTTACGAATGAATTTATTTTCCCTTTTATTATCTACTTTATTTTTTTATGAATTAAAACATATAATTAATATTATGATTTAAAATAAATTATAAATACTCCATCACATTTTTAAATATTTGACTTGTGAGGCGGGTCCTCACAAGTGTATATTGTTATATATTTTATTGATTCCTGTAAGCATATGCTATAATATATTTTATCATTAAAATTAGGGACAATAAGATATTTTTCTTTGATATGAAGAGTTATTTATCTTTATATATTTAAAAATAAATTTCAATATATTTTATTTTATGACACAAATTAAACACGATAAGTATCACGCACGGTCGCACCATTTACCATTATTTATAACTTACTATTTACCATTATTTATAACCAGGGAACAATGGCGCGCTATCCGGCTTTGAAATTTCATCAAAATAAATCTTATATTTGATAATTGTAAAAAACTATTTTATCTATCTTCTTCAAAATCAATATGTTATTTATATGTACACAGACAGAATATTAAGCAATAGTACACATTTTATTTTTATTTGTATACTGAATAGCAAGTGGAAACGTTACACATTTAACGCGGAATTTCCACAATTTTTAAGCTAATAATAAAATCAATAATTATGCAAGTTAGTTAAATATATACTTTTTACATTAACCCGAATAAGTTTGAATAAGTGTATTAATATAAAATTATCATATTTGATAATTTATCTATGTTTCACATGGCTGAATTAATTTTCATTATTAGTTTAATTTAAAAAAATAATGATTTCGAACAATAATTATATATTTATATATATATATATAATTTGCAATATATATATATATATATATATAATTTGAAATAATTTTCAAAATAAAAATAAGAATGTAATTTATAATATTATAAATTAAAATTAATCAATATAATTAAATAACTCTATTAAAAGCCGACACCCTCTCACATCATATAGACTATTTAATGTTGTAAGAATTAATTTTTACAAAATATTAATTTATATCAGTACAAAATAATGATATTAAATACAAGTAAATAAATAATTAAAAGAAATGAAAAACAATAAAATCAACAATATATATTTTAGAAACTTCTTGAAGTGTCATATCATCGCTTTTATGCGCTGCTATTATAACTTAATAATTTTATATTACAACTTTTAAAAACTTATATGGTATAGTGATTATAAAAAAGATTATTTATTTATTTTAAATTTAATTATTTTTACTTCAAAAAAAAATCATCTATCTATAAATAATAGCGTTTGATTGGAATATCCATATATCTTTTTATTAAGTGGATTATTTTCGATTTAATTTGTGTTTTGTTCTTTCACTTATAAAATAACTGTTCGATAACGGTATATTAATAGTATATATATGATGATAATATTACGATTATCATTGACTAAGAAATAATTATATATGAATTTGAATTTGTGATGCAATTGCCATGAAATTTATACACTTAAATTTTATTAAAATAATTTCATTAATTTCGAAAGTATTATAAGATTTTATAAAATAAGAGAAGGTCGTCATATGGTTATAATAAACTATTTTAAAGAAAGAGATTAAGAAATAGATTGTAATTTTTAGTAAATCATGTCTCACGCACACACGTAGGAATAAGCATAAATATTTGAATATCCAAATTTCTAATTCAGTATTTGATTTTAAAAACCCGAATATTTGTATATCCGATCCGTTTTTCAGACCTGATATCCGATCTGGATTTTTTTATATAAATTCATATTCGGATCTGAATTACAAATTTTCTAAAAACCGAATATCCAAATTTGATCCGGTATTATTTTTTCTTTTAAAATTATTTTTATATCTAATAATTAATGAATATATTAATAAAGAATAGTGAAATGTAACATACAAAATTATTTTAAAAATAATCATTATTAAGAAACTATTTTAAAAAATTATAAAATATAATGATTACATCAATAGCTAAAAAGAAATAAAAATATAGTAAATGAAGATGTAATTTTAATATATATTATTTTTATACTTTAACTTATGAATTAATTTGTAGTGTGATATTAACATTTTGTTGTGAGGAATAAAAAAAATAAACCCCAACTTTTTAGGAGGTGGATACATAGAAATATAGGGAAATTACTTAACTACATTTATACTATTATAAAATCTTATGTTACTCTTCTTATTCGATAAATAATAATTATATAATATGTTTATATTAGTAAGAACTTGAACTAAAGCTATAAGAGACGAAAGATGGTTTTTATTTCAATCACAATACATAAAACTAAAACTAAATGTCTTATTTATGGGACAACATTGATGAACTAGTTTAACATGAAAATGAAGTCTATTCTACAATCAATCTGCGTATGTAGTTATTGTTCCGTGTGTTGGAACTACCATCCAGCTAGCTCGTATATTGAAACTATCACATCAACAGTTGGCTGTATCAATTCTTCTTTTATTCACATTGTCAATCATAAAATCTTATAACACTCCCCTTGATTGTCAATGTGAACTATTACAGAGATTGACTGCCTCGTTAAAACCTTGCAAATGCTACATTTTCGGGTAGAAAGTAGGCAAACATAAAACCACCTAGTTCAAGCATCAACTAAAACCATAAAATATCTAAATGGACCAGAAGATGGGTGAATTGGACTACAAATATCACCTTGGATTCTTTCTAAGAATTTTGGAGATTCGGTTTGGAGTTTCACAGGGGATGGTCGGATAATTAGCTTTCCCAAGAAACATGTTGAACAAGGAAGTTCATCACGTAGTATGACTTTTTGATTTTTAAGAGGATGTCATGTAGAATTTTCTATAATGCGATGCATCATAGATATTCCTGAATGACCAAGTCTTTCATGCCAAAGGATAAATGATTTTGGGTCTACAGTTTTAGGAATGGTGATTGTGTGAGATTCGATGACTCTAATTTTCATAGTATATAATCCGGAGGAAATTGAGGGTAGTTTTTCTAAAATCTTCTTATGACCTGAAATAGTGGAAGTAATAAGAAGATATTCTTTTTCATCCTTATTAGTAGTTTCAACATGAAAATCATTAAGACGGATATCTTTAAAACTCAGAAGATTTCTAGTTGATTTACTATAGTAGAGGGCATTTTGTATATGAATTTGTGTCTCGTTTGGTAGGATAAAACTGGCTTTCTCAAAACCTTCTATTATACTAGATGTACCAGAATTGTCCAAACATGTGAGTTGGTTTTAGTCAACTGTGAAAAATATTCAGGATTTTGTAAAATAGTGTGAGTGGTCGCACAATCAGTAATGCGTATGTCTCCCATATTTTTGCCGTGTATATATGTAAACAACGATTTTATTCAGATAAAATTAGTACATAAAGTAAGCACATAAAAACAAGTACATGTAACAAGTACATGAAAATAAAGAAAGTACATATAAAACATAGTCATCTAAATCATAATAAAGATTATGACCAGTGTCTAATTTGATTGAGGTCTCGTTGGTTGGTACATTTTCTATATTTTGATTATAGTCAGCTAAGTTTGTTTCCATCCTCTTTCCATTAGGCCTTTTCGATGATTGGTAAAGTTCAACAAGATGTTTACGAGTATAACAAGTACGTGCCCAATGCCCCTCAGCCCCACACCTATGGCAAATATTTCTAGCATCTCCTTCTTGTGGTGCCCTTCTTTTATTTGGCACTACATGTTGCCACTTCTGGTGGCCAGAGTTGTTGTAACCATCGCGTTGCCACTTCAGATGACCAGAATGATACTGATTTCGAAACCGTCCACGAAAATTTCCACTTTCGCGGTTTCGCCCATAACCTCGTCCTCATCTATGCCCTTTCTCACGTTCATTATTCTAAAATGACGTGTTATGTACTTTAGGTAACTGGGCAGAGCTTGTGGGACGAATCTGATGATTTTTCATCAACAATTCATTATTCTTTTCAGCTACAAGAAGGAGAGATATCAACTCGCTGTACTTTGTGAAATTGCGCTGCCTATATTGTTGTGCTAGAATTATAGTGTTGGGGTGGAAGGTTGAGATGGTCTTTTCAATCATTTCAGCATCAGTAATTTTCTCACCGCACAAAATTAATTTTGAATAACACAAAATTATACTCAGAAACAGATTTAAAATATTGGAATCTTAGATTAATCCAATCATATCGAGCTGAGGGTAGATAAACAAGTTTTTGATGATCAAATCTGTCTTTAAGATTATTCCAGAGGGGAGTGAGTTTTTGATAGTTGGGTATTCAGATTTTAAGTCTGCATGAATGTGGTGCCTAAGGAAAATAATAGATTTTGCATTTTGTTCAGCAGTTGGAGTTTTCCCTGTTTCTATAGTGTCTTTTAACCCATTTGCACTCAGATGTAATTCAGTATCAAGTACCCAAGATAGATAATTATCCCCAGAAATATCCAAAGAAACACACTCTAATTTTGCAAGATTCGTCATTCTGATTTACAAAATAAATATTTAAAACATGATATAATAATATGCATGCTAAAACATGAATAATTAATCACATACATACAATAAAATTTATAACATAAAATTATGACGACACAACCAACTATAAACTTGTAACTAATAATATTAGAAGCATAGCAATTATAATATATATATATATATATATATATATATATATATATATATAAGAGTAATATAAATTCATAAATAATAACAAGAACAATTATAACGGTTATTTATAAAATAAAATAAATAAAGTTAAAGCGTACCTACTTTGTTAAATAAAATTTATTTGGGCAATACCTCCTTCGTAAATAAACTTTGCTCGAATAGAGACTCGTGTTGATAACGTATTATAAAATCTTATGTTACTCTTCTTATTCGGTAAATAATAATTATATAATATGTTTATATTAGTAAGAACTTGAACTAAAGCTATAAGAGACGAAAGATGGTTTTTATTTCAATCACAATACATAAAACTAAAATTCAATGTCCTATTTATAGGACAACATTGATGAACTAGTTTAATATGAAAATGAAGTCTATTCTACAATCAATCCACATATGTAGTTATTGTTCTGTGTGTTGGAACTACTGTCCAGTTAGCTCGTATATTGAAACTATCACATCAACAGTTGGCTGTATCAATTCTTCTTTTATTGGCATTGTCAATCATAAAATATTATAATATATACCAAATAGTTTGTCAAAACAAGAACGTCAATAGCGTGTATATTCATCCTACTGCTAGTGTAACAAAACTTTGATATTCCCACGACCCATCATTCTCAGAAGAGGGGTTTATCAACGCGCAATTAGCCAAACAAGTCAATCAAAGTAATCATTAATTACGACATTCTTAACTTATCTAATTAGTCTCATTATTAACGTAATTAAGCTCCCTCATTCGTCAACCATAACAATACTATATTCAAATGTGTAATAAAAATTGAAACTTTATGCCTAAAATATGAACCTTAAATCAATCGATCAAAAGTGGTAAGAGTTTATATTTTATCATTTCGAGATTTATTAAGATAAATATTCATTTTAAAAACAATAATTTAATTATTCTTTGCATACCACTGAAATTTTTGAATGATTCATGTTGTCGTTTTAAAATTGCGTCTTTTTTATAATATGTGAAGATCATAATATTCTATTTAACAAAAATTACATTTTTTATGTAAAAAATTGAATGCAATATATTTTTAATTTTGAAGTTTAAGATTACTTAACTTCATCAACTTCTTTAATGATACATTCTGGTTCCAGCTGCTATTCAAACTTGTAAATTGTTTTTTCATCTAATTCTAGCGGCTCTATCCATATCTTCAATTTGATTTGAAGACTTCAAAGTCAAATTTGAAATAAAACGCGTGCTTGCATTTCAAATTTCTAATATCCACTATATATATTACCAACCTGATCATTGTTTTACACATCATAGTTACATATGCAAATTAGTAACTTGCAAGGAGCAAAGATATCAACAGAAAAAAAAGAAAGGAAGCAGTGAAGGTGTTAAAGCATGGAAGGTTTAATTCCGTATCTCATCCACACAATCAAGAAACAAAAGCCTCACAACAATTATCGATCACTTTCGGATACCTCTAATCGAAGCTACCACATTTTGATGGGAGCCAACTCTATGGAAGGATCATCTCATCGACGAACAAGATCCAACGTAGATTTCTTGGACAACAACAAGTCCGGTTATGATCATGATTATTTAGCTTACTCAAGTGCCATGAACAAAGGTTCTTCTGTCACAACTTCAAATGTTCATGCCTCCAAGCAAGTTGGCTCTAGTGTTCTTCAAGTTGCCAAAGATGGTAACACTTATAATCTACATCGAAAATAAGTTAAGTATCGATGTATTACATAAGTGGCCTGTAATTTGCAGGACGCGATTTGTATATTATGTTTGATTTGTTGAATTTTAGCTTGGTGTATATGTTAAATGATTTACTTGATAATTTTAAATTTAAATTTTCCAATTCAGGTTAATAACTGGAGATCTAATACTATGGTAAGATACCAGTTTTCCTAAAATCTCAAGATGGGTGAGGTTTTAGGAGACCGACTTACCATAATCTTATATTATTCTAACACAAACCAAGCAGATTTGTTTGCAGATGGGATCGATAAACAGGTGAATTACAACGTTTAACCAAACAGAGTAAACTTGTTCTTAAAAAAAAACAGATTATTCATATCAGAAGACACTGACATAACAGAAGAATAAGTGCAAGTCACCAAATTACGCCATCTCGATCCTAGCTATTTCTTCATTGTGGGAGCATATATATGGGGTTCTCTGCCTTTTTAGTAGTTCGATCGTTCATTCCAATTTTATTGAATTAATAAGCCTCTAAGTATTTTCATTGCTAGAAGATACATTCTCAACACTAATTATCGCGATAGATAAAACCAAAACTAAAGCTAATCTAAATGTGAGCTACTATCTTAACAACAAGTTATATGAATACAGGTACCTTTATTCTCTAAAAATGTCTCTAATTTCTCTAGAAACTTTCATCATCCAACACAACTGATGATATCAGTTGCATCATTTCTGGTTGATGATTTATTTAGTATGTCTTGGTTGATGAATTATTTTTACTATCAAATTGGAAAGGTCTAAAAGATAAAATTGTACTAGATCATTTGCATATCTGTATCAGAAATGTTACAATTCTTAATTGAAGAAACCAAGCTGTTTTCACTGAACTTGCTTTCTTATCGACACCAGTGGACCTTGTTCGGTTTATATACCAGCATCAAATGGCACACCAGTAGCCGGTAGCCAAGAATTGCCACCGATAAAGTTTGCAACACTAAATTGCTGGACTTGAGATGGATCTGTTATAATATGGTAACCAGGCCAATTGACTCTCCCACCAGTTGCTGAGCCTGGTCCGTTGTTGTTGAACTCTGCATAATATAAAGTTGAGTATCTACCTGGATCTGCTCCTTGCCATTCCATCCATCCCGCATGGTTCACACAGCTGTCAAGAAAGCTCTGCATAACAACAACAGTTGAATAATCGAACCACGGACGTCCTAGGTAAGCTGGACTAGGCCCTTCTGGAAGTTCAGGTCCAGGAACAACCTTGCAGTTCTGGATCACAGTCCCTGTGGGTTCGTCTAAGCTGTTCCGACCTTGAGCTGTAGTTACTGTTCCACCATAGATGACACATTTCTGGAAAACTACAGCAGCATTTCCGAATATGTAGTCAACAGTTCCATATATTTCACATTCTCTGTAGAATTGTCGATTTGCACTAGCCAAGAGAGTATCTTGGTAACCTTTAAAACGACATCTGTAGAAAACGGACAGGTCGGATTGTGAAAATAAGGCTAATTCTTGTCCGGCTGATGCACCGGCACTGTTCTCAAAAGTAATGTCCTTCGCTACAAATCCATCTCCGTAGACCTCTGGAATTTGTAAACATAATTAGTTAATAAGAGCTTTGACTAATATTTTGATATTACAAATCTTTCTGTGTCAGTGAGGGGTGTGTATTGTTAGGCTGTTAGCAATCTTTTAAGTTAACTCATGTATTAACTGTAGTAAAATTTAATAATTAAAACTTCAATAATATTATGAGCCATTAGAAAAAGTAATATATCTTACTGAAAGTTGCGGTATCAACGAGTGTGGCACCTTTTGCGTTCCCAGTAACAATGGTGTTGTCCACACCATCTCCAACAATCATAATATTTTTCATTTGATCTGTAACAACTGGATACTCTGCATATCTCCCCTGTTTTACTTGGATGACAAATCTTTGATTGACATCTTGTCGCTTGGTTGACGCTTGTAGAGCTTCAGAAATTGTTTTGTAATTTCCCGAACCATCTTGAGCCACCACACAGTCTGCATTTTCGAAAATACTATTGTTTGCTGGAAAAGATTTATGGACCTTCTGTTGGTTGATTCCTTTTTCCTCATCAGAGAAAACCTTGTTCACTGCCAGACAGTTTCTTATAAGCTGTGTCACATTGTTGGAGGTTACGAGTGGGTAGATGTTGGTGGTCACTTTCACATCCAAGAAGCCATGGTGACATGTACGGATGTTTGTTGACGCGGCACTAAGCCATATTTGGATGTCAGCAGCTGTGCTCTTTGTGTTTACGTCAAGGATTTTGGTAAACGTGTTCACTGTGAGACGATAAAATTGTACACAATTCGACCATGCAGATCTTTCACCATCGTTAAGCAGTTTTGGCTCTAACGATTTGATAAATCCTAATTTTGATGTGGCCATGTTCAAAGCTATGTGTTCAGCCATGGTTAAAAACTGTTTTCTTGAAAGTGTTGTACTGGTGGGTTGAGAAATGTGGCTCATGTGGTATTTGCATGGCTCAGGATTTGGTGTTTGGTTGCACCACCAGTTCATGTCACCAGTACTGCTAAGGATTGATTGGACACAAGGAAATACAATGGACATTGTCACCAAACATGTCAAGGGAAGGGCCATTTGTATGTTCATTTGTATAAATCTATCAGAAAACAAATGCTAGATGTTTTTTTATGCCTTGTAGAGAAGAATTTATAAACCAGCATTGCTTAATCCTGTTAGCAAGGGTAGTTACAGTCTAGTAATGAATGATCTCCAACAGATTCTTGGCTTATAGTGTAGTGATTATCTAGATAGTGCATGATCTAATTAATTCGAAGCCATGCAACAATTAATATTATCTTGTTTCTTTCTGAAAATTTCTTGACTGTGGATATATCATTGATCCATAGGAAGTCAATTACTGGTGTTTTATTAGCACCGGAGATAAGTTCACAATACGTATACAAGTATAAATATGCTCGTTAGTTACTTGGCTGGCTTGTAGGATCAATAAAGAGATTTGATTATAGTTATTTTGTTGATTGGATGATTTTATCAGATGCATTTATAGATGATGTCATGCAATCCTGGACCGTGTGTAGTAAACATTTTCGGAGCCATGTGTAAAATTTTAAAATTGAGCCTTTATATACTTCAATATACATTGAAATCATTAAATTATATTTTTTTAAAACTATCGAAAGATATTGTAAATAAAAAAATTTAATTATGATATTATTAATATTTCTCAACTTTATTAATAAATCATAATTTTTTTATTACAAATATCTATAAATATATATGGTTATATAAATTTGGGCCTAAATTTTTAAGGTTCCTGTGCAATCACTCATCCCGCGCAACTCCGGTGCCACCCTGCTCCTAGATGATAGGTCACTGCATACATATTAGCTTTGACACTAGCAAAGCCAGAAATAGAAATAGGGCTGTAAATGAGCCGATACGTTCATGAACAGTTCGGTATTTAGCTCGAAAAAAGTTCGGTTCGTATTCGGTTTGATTTGTAAAAGAGTCGAACATAAATACAATATTTAGGTTTGGTTCATAAATGAGGAGCACAATATAGTTCGGCTCGAAAATTCACGAACAAGTTCGATTATAATGTTTGTGAACTATGTTCACGAACTATATATAATTTGTGAATATAGTTCGAAAGAAATTCTGAACCCATGTTTGTGGACATTTGCATATTACGATAAATAGTATATATAAGTATGTATATATATATATATATACATACATACATACGGTAAATATTTGTGTGTATATTAGTTTACAAATTAATTTACTATTTTTTGTACTCATTTATTTCTTAGATTTAAATTTCCTAATTTTGTTAAATTATTAATTGTCAAGTTTGTACTTTTTTGAACTTGAGTTTTGGACTGAAAATGTGAGAAATTTTTTTGTTCACTCATTATCTTGTTATTAAAATTAAAATTTATTTATTTTACTTGATCTTTATATGTTCATAGACATAAGTTCGTGAACCATATTTATGAGTTGTTCGTAAATAATGTTCGTGAGATGTGTTTGTGAATTATTCGCGAACAAAGTCGGCGCCGATCATTTACTAAGAGTCTCTCTTCACTATTTATTTGTAATTAGCCTCCACCTTCTTCTAACGATCTCTTAACTATTATGTCATAATAAAAACTCTTTTTTTCTATTTATGCTACATTGTACTTTTAATGATAATAAATATTTTTAATCATAAAATATCAAATAAGGAATATTTACAAAGTCCGCGGCGAGTCTAAATGACTTGTGTTATTGAATGGAGCATTAAAAAGATAAAATACTTTAGGGGCATATTTTCTTTTGTACAAGAGAACAAAATGATTAAAGATTTATAGAGCTGGACTTTTTTTTTTTGAGAAAATCAATTGATAGGTCCCTGAACCATTCCGGTTTTATTGTCTAGGATCCTAAACAAAAGATTCCGCATTTCGGATTCTTTAACCTTTAAATTATTTAATTCAAGTCCTCCCGTTAATGGGATTTTGACGCCCGTCAAAATTTGATGACATGACCGTTATTTTTACACGTCAGTAGGCGCCTGACATGCGTGGAAATTAAAGAAAAAAATGAAATTAAACAAAAAATAAGAAGTACAAGCTATTATATACCCGTTAACATACATTTATACACATATATACACACACATAATTACATCTATATCTTCTATTAGTGTTCATAATACAAATTGAGGAATTTTTTTTGATAACTTGATTGAGATGAAATCAAGTGGAAGTAGTACACAATGAGCTCAAGGGTGGCTTCGAAAACACCATTTGTTTTCAAATGCGGATATGAATGTCTAATTTGCATACATGGTTTGTGAGAGGTCCAAACCGAACATTTATATCCGCATTTGCAAAAAAATGGTGCTTTCGAAACCACCCTTGAGCATATTGTACTACTACTTTCACTTAATTTCATCTCTCAATCAATCTGTCAAAAAAAATTTCTTTAATTTGTATTATGAATCTTAATACAAGATATAGATGTAATTATGTATATGTATATATGTATAAGTGTATGTTAACTTGTATATATTAGCTTGTACTTCTTATTTTCTTTTTAATTTCATTTTTTTCTTTAATTTTCACACATGTCAGCCGCTGATATGTAAATTAAAGTAACGGTCACGTCACCAAGATTCCGACGGGCGTCAGAATTCCATTAACGGAAGGATCTGAACTAAATAATTCAATGGTTAAAGAACCCGAAATGTGGAATCTTTTGTTTAGGGACTTAGACAATAAAACCTGAATAATTCAGGGATGTATCAATTGATTTTTCCTAGTTTTTTCGAAGTAAAATCACTAATATTCTAAAAAAAATACGAAAAACATATATATATATATAAAATAATATTATTATATATGATTATTAATAATTAATCAATTCTCTTTCAAATAAAAATAAAATAAAATTATTGAGTATTAAAAAATAATTCATGTATTACGTGAGTTATAAGCTAATCATATACAGAGTATAAATTTTAGAATGTTTTTTTTTAAATTATAAATTTTAGAATGTTAAAATTTCAATTAATATATTTAGCACAGGCCCTAACATTACTGAGTCGGGTCTGTTCTCTCCATGCTCAACTTTGTCAATACTCTCTCTCTCCCTTCATAACATTTCATAACATTGCTATACAACTTTTTAATCTCTCCATGCTCAACTTTGTGAAGAAAAGGTACTCTCTCTCTTTTCTCTTATTTGTGTCTGTGGTATGTGTTTGTGTGCTCGGTGTGTGTGTGCGTGTGTGGGGGGAGTAGCACTAGCAATTTTTGAACAAATCACTCACTTTTGTTTGTGTTTTTACTGATAATTAGTGGCACATATACGCATAATCTAATGCAATACATATATGTTCTCCCATTAATAACCATTTAAAATTCTCCATAGAACAAAACCCATCACATCTATGAGATCTAGGTGTTGAGTTTTTAGAAAATGATATCATCATCAATATTCTTTTTTTAGAAATCCCATATAAATCACTCGTTTTTTGATATATTTATAGGAATGGTAAATACTCATAATGTCCATGTATATATTATTTTCTCCAAATTTTACTTTAAAGGATACTTTCACAAGAGAAGGATATTGGGTATGTTTAATTTGGTTTGCTTTAATTTTAATAGATGATATACATTATATTTATTATTAATAATATCCCCCGTCCCACCCATTTATTTAAATTTGGGTCGGACATCGAAGTTAAAAAATGTATGTAAAGTGATGAAAGAAGTAATAAAAGTGAGTAAAGTGAGATGATCGATCAAAATTTAATAAATAAATTAAAATAGATGGTGAAAAGTAGTGGGTGTTATAATATTTTATAGTGCTTATTTTATTTGATTGATAATATGAAGTCATTTCCTGTAGAAGTTATAGTTATAGTTGCTATGGAAATTGAAATTAACTGGAAAAAAAAAATGTTGAGTTGATATGTGAGAATTAACTTCTCATAGTAAGTGTAAATTACCAAGAGGGACTAGGTAAGCAATTTTCTATAATATATGGGTATTGAAACTTCCTGGAACTTCTACTTCCTTTAATAATGTTAATCTAACAACCTTTCTAAAATCTACTTCCTAGATATTTGAAGAGTAACCAAACAACCTCATACTCTTTAAAACTTTACTATTATTAAAAACTTTAGAAATGTAAATAATTTGAAGGGACATTCATAAATAAATATGTAAAGAATTGGTTGGGACGAGGGAAATACTATTTTACTAAAAGTCTACTAAGAGCAACTGAGCAAGTTCAATGCAAGATGTAAAATGCCCATCTTGGGCTTCATGCTTTGTGCATGTAGTCTCAACGCAAAACCCGGTCCCTGGGTTGCTTCTCTCACTCCACAACACTATTGACTCCAAGTTAAATTTCGGAAGTCAATATAAGTCTTTTGGTTTTATACCTCTTTTGCTCAATCTGGTGTTGCTTGCTTTTCCGAACGCGAATTTGTCTTGGAAGTGCTAGGGATAGTTAGTTCACAGATTCCGCCATTCAATGATTATGGATTTGTTTTGGAAGGCCTCAAAGGTAAGGAAATTGTTAGAGGCACACATCTAGCTGGATTCGATAACAATTCATTACAGCTACAAACAATCGAAATTCATGATATGGTTGCCCCTCCTAACAACATTTTGTGGAAGTTATGAACTTTTTTACAACCACCAAAACTAGAATTAAATGGACCATATACTTGTATAAGACCATACTTTACTAATTTAATGCTTGCAAAATTTTACAGACTCAGCTGCAGAACAATGTCTTGATCAAAAGAATTGAAATAAATAAGAAGGAATTCTTAAAACGCAAAGCTTATGAAGTTAGTTTAGATGAAAATTTAAAGAATATGAAAACAGAAATGGCCTATATGGAGTGGTATAAGAAGATGACAAAGACTGTAGGAGGTTACTACGACACCTACAAAAGTTTGTGTGCAAACCGAGAATTAATGAAAAGCAAAACAGAATTGGTCATTGTTATAGATACTAGTGATGCAGAAGAACAACACAAAGAAGCAGCAACACATTTTAAGTCAGTGTTGGCGCCAAATTCTGATATGCCGGCTAAGCGGTAGCAACAACAGCTCAGCAGTCTGTTACAAGTGTAGATACAAGTACATGTGTAGAATAACTTCTAGGAGAAGCTAGGCCACTGTCTATAAATAGCAGAGCAATGTAACAAACTGCACAAATTTGAAATTTGTGACGGAATTGATAACTCCGTCAAAAAACTGCACAAATTTTGCACTAGTTTTGCACAAATTTAGTGCAAAAAAGCAGTCAAAAAAAAATTTGTGTATTGTATTGTACTACAAAAGTTACGAAAAAGGGCAGAAACACTATCAGGCTGAAGGAAGATCGGAGCATTATATTCTGTTGGAGAAATGGCTGAATGAAATGCCAAGCACAACTGATCAGAGAACTAAAGCTTGTAGTTTTAACGAGGATTCTTGCTTGTGGGCACGTGTGGAAAAGGCGTTAATTCTTCTGGTCAGAATGTTAACCAATAAAGAGAGCTCTCCCGAGAATGAGGAACTATTCCAAGAATTGAACGAGTTTGAGGAATATGTTATAGATTCGATATATAATCATATAGTAGACCGTGAAATTTTCTTGGAAGGAGGCAGGAGCAAATACATTGAGGAGAAAGGAAGTTTTTACGATTCCCATTTGGCTAATTATACAAAATAAAAGTTATATTTTATAACATATGAGTCATTTTTCCGTGTTCTTTAGTGACCGGATATAAGTTCATATTTTACTTCAATAAATGAATAAACCCATGCTTTAGAACAAATACTAATTTATAAGGTTATAAAATATATTTAAAAAATTGAATAAACCCGTGCTTACCGAATTCAAAATGAGAGGGAGGAGGAGAATTTTTTTATAAAAAGTTTCGTACATAAATGTGATCTCGATTTTTTAGAAAATCTGAGTCCGTAGGACATTTTTAACAATTTCTCACAATTTTTTTCCCAATTTGAGGATGATGGGGACAGACTGTCTCACACAACAATTTCTTTAATTATTTTCATATAACTATTTTCTCCTCTCTCAATAAAAAAAATTATGCTATATAAATTTTAATTTAATCATTATTCTTCTCTTTTACTCTCTTTTCTTCTACATTCTACGAATAGTTACTTTTTTGGATTACAAGTTATTATTCGTTCAGATAAGAATTATAATATAGTTCATTTTACAAGAACATAATGAATTTTGGCAGAAATGGAATGACCATTTCAATTAGAATGAAAAAATTCAGGTTGTTTACTTGCACAAAGAAGTGGAATCGATCATTTCCTCTCTCATTCTATCATAAT
Source organism: Oenanthe sinensis (assembly GCA_028671895.1). Classification (NCBI taxonomy): domain Eukaryota; kingdom Viridiplantae; phylum Streptophyta; class Magnoliopsida; order Apiales; family Apiaceae; genus Oenanthe; species Oenanthe sinensis. The sequence continues at coordinate 20,845,695 of CM053795.1, forward strand.
TGTTCAATTTTATTTTATTAAAAATATGTGACATAGATTCATTTCTTTCAAATTCAACACATCATATATTTCTCACAAATTTTAATTTAGACAATTTATATCTTATATTTTTGAAAAAATATTTGTCCGAAATTTTTTTTTTGGAAAATTTTGTTTGGGAAATTTTTTCCGAGAAACTTTTTCGAGAAGTTTTTTCAAGAAATTTTTTCAGGGAATTTTTTTGAATAATTTTTTTTGGAAACTTTTATTTGAGAATTTTTTTCAGTTAAGCTTAAAATAAATAATCAAACAATGAAATAATTCATTTCATTAGTGTATTTCATTCCTGCATCATTTCATTCATACGAACGCAAATTTAGATATAGTGCCCGTTTGACTTAACTTATTTTCTGGAAATAAGTGTTTATTTCCAAAAAAAGTAAGTATGTATGTACTTTTTCTGAAAATAAGTAACTTATTTTCAATTTTGAAAATCATATTTGGTTTTAAAATTCTTAAATAAATATTTATCTAAAAAATTGAAAATATGTAAAAATAAAATAAAATAAGCTACTTATTTTAAATTTAAACTACCCCAAACGGGGCCATAATAAACTTTCTCAATTCAAATATTTTCTTTATATTATTTTTTCGGTTACAATTATTTTCTATTCTAAGTAATATTATTAAAATTATAGGAGTCTATATTTTTTTTAATTTAAATCTATTTAAAATTATTAAGTATATTAATATGTTTTCAAAGTGTTTGATAACTTTTAATATATTCGCTATCTGCGTTAAAATATATGTTTTTAGTCATAAATTCTTTTAAGTATTCATTGGAAAAAGAATAGATCAAATTTTTTTAAGAAATATTGAAAGTTTTTATAATCAAAAAAATACAAAGAAACAAATAGTAAAAGAAATGAGTAAAATTGAAAACAGACATTTATTATTCAGCCATTAATTAAGAGAGCAATAATTATAAATAGAAAAATACGAGAGGAGAAAGTGTCATATGTTGTGTTCACCTTTGAAGGTGAGAGTAGAGTAGGGATGACAAAAAAATTAGATCCGATGGATATTTGATCCGAAATTTGAAAGTTTGGATTTATCGAACCCGAATTTTTGGATTTGGACTCAGATTTAATTTTTAGACCCAAATTTTTTTGGATTTGAATTTGGATTGGAGGTATACCGATCTGAAATCCGATCCGAATCCGAAACCCGAAAAAAAATCCGAATATATATATATATATTATAATATAAATAATATATATTATTATAATATACATAATATATGAATTGTATATATATATATATATATATATATATATATTATTTTATAAGTATATATATAATATAAATTTATGTAATTATATATATATATTATACATTATTTATAAGATATTATAATATAATATTATCGTATATTTTATATAAAAGATATTTTTTACTTAATTTTCGAGTTTGAATTTTGGATTCGGGTTCGGGTTTTCGGATTTTATCTTTGAATTTCGAGTTTCGGGTAAATCTGAATCCGATCTAAATTCTGTCGGATCAGGTTCGGATTTTAAATTTCGGTATGACAACTCCCGTCCGATGCACCAACTTTCTTAATTAACAGTACTTCATCCGTCCCAAATTAACGGTCTTATTTGACTTTTTTTGTGGTGAATTTGATCGAGAATAAAAAAAATATTGTTTTATAATTTTGAAAAACTAAAAGTACATTTTAATATAGATTAAATATACTTTTTGATGATATATTTTTTATAATATTTTTCAATTATATATTATATATGATTTTCATTCAAATTTTGGTCAAATTGACCACAAAAAAGTTCAAGACGGTTAATTTAGGAGGGAGAGTAATATTTTATAGAGTTACATGATATGTTGCAATGAATTTTTTTTTGTGTGTCAAGATGTTTGCCTAGAATTCTTATACAATTGAAAGGAAAAACATAATATTCGACGGTTGTCATTTATCAAGCAGTGAGTTTTCCTAGTTATGATACTTCTCAAACAATAATGTTGATGAATTTTACTATTGTATCTGAATTTTTTGGTTAAAGATTCAATATACAGATTGTTTACATGTCTCTCAAAATTTGTAAATGATTAAGAAAGCAAGCTGTTCATAGTATGCTTTTGCTTTCTTTCTTATCTATGCCATGTGAGTATGTGACCGTCCCTAGTTTAAATACCGGAATCAAATGGCACACCAGTGTCTGGTAGCCAAGAATTGCCATCAATGAACTTCGCAACACTATATTGCTCTGCATAAGATGGATCTGTTATAATATGGTAACCAGGCCATTTGACTCTCTGATCAGTTGCTGAGCCTGGTCCAGTGTTGTTAAACTCTGCATAATATAGAGTCGAATCTCTACTCGGATCCGCTCCTTCCCATTCCAACCATCCTGCAGGGTTCACCACACTGTCAAGAAAGCTCTGCATCACAATAACATTTGAAAATGTTAGGGAGTATACTGAACTATTCGTTTGAAGTATATGACATTGTCTTTCTATGAGCACTTGGTGTGTAGATACAGGAGCCACTGATCATGTTTGTAATTCTATGCAGGGGTTCCAGCAATCCAGAATGCTTAGAGATGGCGAGATATATGTGTTCATGGGAGATGCTACGAAAGTAGCAGTAGTTGCAGTGGGAGATGTTAATTTATCTTTTGGTGATGATAGGAATTTGGTTTTGAACAATTGTCTTTATGTACCTTCGTTTAGAAGGAATTTAATTTCGGTTTCTAAACTTGCTTTGGATGGTTATAATGTTTGTTTGGATCATAATGTTTCAATTATGAGGAATAAACTAGTTATATGTTCTGGTACATTGCAAGACAATTTATACATAATCACTCCTAATCAACTTGCACTGCAACTACAACATAGGGTATTAAATAACACATCTTCTATCACTACTAAAAGAAAGGAACCTTCTTCTTTGAACCAAACATATCTTTGGCACTTAAGATTAGGTCATATTAACTTGAGGAGGATTCAAAGACTGGTAGTAGATGGGCCTTTAGGCTCATTGGCAGTGGAGCCATTTCCAGTCTGTGAATCCTGTTTGGAAGGTAAAATGACCACTAGGCCTTTTAAGGCAAAGGGGAATAGAGCCAAAGAAGTGTTAGAATTGGTTCATACTGATTTATGTGGACCCATGAATATTCAAGCAAGAGGTGGTTATGAATATTTTGTCACTTTTATTGATGATTATTCTAGATATGGATACATTTATTTGTTGCGCTGTAAATCAGAGTGCTTTGACAAGTTCAAGGAGTACAAAACTGTAACGGAGAAGCGACATGGAAAATGTATCAAGTCACTATGATCAGATCGTGGTGGCGAATACTTGCTTGGAGAATTTAGGAATTACTTATCAAAGAATGGGATCATGTCTCAGTTGACTGCACCTGGAACACCCCAACAGAATGGTGTAGCGGAGAGAAGGAATCGTACTCTTTTGGAGAGTGTTAGATCGATGATGAGTTATTCAGAATTACCCAAGTCATTTTGGGGACATGCTTTAGAAACAACAGCTTATCTTTTGAATTTAGTTCCTTCTAAGTCAGTTCCTAAGACTCCAAAAGAATTGTGGACTGGTTCAAAACCTAGTCTAAGACATATTCGGATATGGGGTTGTCCAGCACATGTGTTGAACAAGAACGTGACTAAGTTAGAATCTCGTACAGAAGTAAGGCTTTTTGTAGGCTATCCCATGGGAACGAAAGGATATTTATTTTATAGTCCTAAGGATCGGGATGTCATTGTTAGTACCAATGCTAGATTCCTAGAGGAGGACTATATGATGAACCATAAACCCATGAGCAGTGTCGTTTTAGAGGAACTAGTGGGAGAGACAAATAATGAACAAGTGCCAATAGTACAAGTAGAACAGCCACAAGAGAACACACAACCTATCACTAATACCACACCGGTGTCTCGTCGTAGTGGGAGGGTTATTCGTAAACCCAGCAGATTCATGTTATTGGGAGAGTCTTCGGACTTGGTCTCTGAGGAACATGATGAGGATCCCATGACATACGAGGAAGCACTGCAAGACAAAGATGCAGATCTATGGCAAAAAGCAATGAAATCTGAGATGGAATCTATGTATTCAAATCAAGTCTGGGAGCTCGTGGAACCACCCAAAGGTGTAAAACCCATTGGATGTAAGTGGATCTACAAGAGAAAAAGAGGATCTGACAAAAAGGTAAAAGCTTGGAAAGCAAGACTTGTTGCGAAAGGGTATACTCAGAAAGAAGGGATCGATTATGAGGAAACCTTTTCGCCAGTAGTCATGCTAAAGTCGATCCAGATTCTTTTATCTATAGCAGCTCATCTCGATTATGAGATTTGGCAAATGGATGTCAAGACAGCTTTCCTAAATGGGAGTCTTGATGATGAGATCATCTATATGCAACAACCAGAAGGATTCATTAAGGAAGGCCAAGAGCATCTGGTATGTAAGCTTAAGAAGTCCATTTATGGACTTAAACAAGCTTCTAGGTATTGGAATATTCGCTTTGATCAGGTAATCCAGTCATATGGATTTGATCAATGTCCAAGCGAGTCGTGTGTGTACAAGAAATGTGAGGGTAGTTCAGTGACTTTTCTAGTGCTATACGTAGATGATATTTTACTCATTGGAAACAATGTAGGGATGTTATCAGCGGTAAAGGCATGGTTGTTCAAACAGTTCGAAATGAAGGACTTAGGTGAAGCGGCATACATTCTTGGGATCAAAGTTATAAGGGATCGCAAGAAAAGGATGTTGGCTTTATCCCAAGAGCCCTATATTGATGAGGTATTGGCTCGTTTTAACATGCAGGACTCCAAGAAGGGTAACCTACCTTATAAACATGGAGTTGCTCTATCAAAGAAACAGTGTCCTAAGACACCAGAGGCGATAGAGAGCATGAAAGCGGTTCCCTATGCTTCGGCATGCGGAAGCTTAATGTATGCAATGTTATGTACGAGACCTGATATTTGTTTTGCCGTGGGCATGGTTAGCAGATATCAGTCAAACCCAGGACAGGAACATTGGAGTGCAGTAAAGGCTATACTCAAGTACCTGAGAAGGACTAAGGAGTATATGCTAATTTACAAGGCCTCAGATTTGTTACCTCTAGGATATACCGATTCAGATTTCCAAGCAGATAGAGATAAGAGGAAATCAACCTCGGGATATGTGTTTACCTTAGGAGGTGGAGCTGTATTATGGAGGAGTGTAAAGCAGAAATGCGTTGCTGACTCTACCATGGAAGCCGAATATGTGGCAGCTTCGGAGGCAGCCAAAGAGGCAATATGGTTCAGAAACTTTCTTTTGGACATAGATGTGGTACCTAATTTGCCTAGGAGCTTGACAGTGTATTGTGATAACACTGGTGCTGTGGCAAATGCAAAGGAACCGCGAGACCATAAGGCAGCAAAACACATCGAGCGTAAGTATCACCTTATACGACAATTCGTTAAGCGAGGAGATATTATTGTGACTGATATAGCATCAAAGGACAACCGGGCAGATCCTTTCACAAAGAGCTTACCAGCTAAGGCTTTTGAGCAGCACGTGGAGGCGATAGGAGTCAGATGTATGGTCACATAATAGTTATTTAATTGGTAGTGGATTGCTTGTAATAAAACACTGATATACTCAAAGAATAGCTTGAGTATAAGTGGGAGATTGTTAGGGAGTATACTGAACTATTCGTTTGAAGTATATGACATTGTCTTTTTTTATTGAGAATCTTGAATGCGTATTTTAACACTGTTTGTATATTATATATTGTGGATAATCTAGTATCAAATGGGATAACAGAAGATTAGATTGTCAGTGTCTATATATAATATAATAAATGTTCACAGTTTAAGTGGAGTTAAACAAACCACTGGAATGACTGAAGTATTATTTGGAAATAATCTATCTTGATTATTGAATAATACTTGTATGCTTTGTGTATATTGAACGGGATTAAAATATTAGAATTGTTCTTCTATTCTGATAATAAAGAAGAACTAAGATTCTATAATATTATTATTGCTTAGGTTCTTAATCCGGATACAGTGATTGACACTTGTATGCAATGCACATGTTTTGATTCATATGTGATGTGATTTTTTGTTAATCACAATATTATGTTTTGGACAATGACATTGCATACAGAGTGGGATATTGACTATAAAAGGAAACCGTGTCCGAAAATATTCGGGTGATGATGTCCTCTTGAAAGCTCATAAAGATAATTATGCTTTAGTCCTGCAGACAGATTTGTTCTTGCATAATTATAAGGTTGAGTGGATGATCAAGGATAAAAGATATTGATTAAATTAATTATCAGAAATTAATTTAATTAATGGACATTCGATATCTTAAACATGGGGAATTTAATAAGCAAATAATATTGGAGCCGAATTAAATAATTAAATTACGGCATTAGGAGAGGTAGTGCAAATATTAATTCTTTAGTGGATTGAATTAATATTTAATGACATTGGGCTTGACCCAGAATGTCATTGGAAGACCCGACCTAATTATCCAGGAACCCTACTGTAGCCTATATATTCATCTTATTCTCTTCTAGCTAGGAATTGGAAAATACTAGGGTTTTTGTGAGCAGCCGTTCAAGGAGGCAACCAAGAACTAGGGTTCCAAGATCTCAAAGTTAGAAGGGAGGCAACCTTGGGAGGATCGAAGGCCACACTTCGCTCAAGGTGAATACGGGAATACAGTAGAAGACGTGGATTTGAATCGCTTGCGCCGTAGCGATTAAGGTTAATTTTCTATTCAAACTCGTTCGTTTTCATATCATAAAACGCAGCATCATGATTCGATTGTCCCAACAGAAAATTCTCTCCATGGACGTCCTAGGTAAGCTGGACTACCCCCTTCTGGAAGATCGGGTCCAGCAACAATCTTGCAGTTATGGATTACAGTCCCTGTTGATTGGTCTGAGCTTGTCCGGCCTTGAGCTGTGATCACTAGTCCTCTGTCAGTATTACTTGCATAGATAGTACTTTGCTGAAAAACTACAGCAGCATTGCCGAATATGTAGTCCACAATTCCATATATTTTACATTCTCGGTAGAATTGTCTATATGAATCGGTCATAAGAGTATCTTGGTAACCTTTGAAACCACAACGGTAGAAAGCGGACTTATCAGCTTGTGAATATAAGGCTATGGCTGGTCCTGCATCCATACCGGCAGTGTTCTCGAATGTGATGTCCTTTGCTACAAATCCTTCACCATAGACCTCTGAAATTATAAACATATATTTTAGATCATTGTGCAGTGCTTTTGATACTATGTTTTCTAATATATATATATATCCATTTAGCAACCAAAACAAATCTCCCAAATCAGTGTTATACATTAGTTATAGTAGAAATGCAGTATCAAATTAATTAGATTTCGACAATATTAGGGAAGGTAGAATATCTTACGGAAAGTTGCAACATCCTTGAGGACGTTTCTATTTTTGTTCCCAGTAATAATGGTGTTGTCCATACTCTCACCAACTAGCACAATATTCTTCATCTCGTCCCTCACAACAGGGTATTCAGCATAAGTACCTTGTTTTACTTGGATGACAAATTTTTGACTGACATCTTGTAGATTAGTTGATGCTTCTGTGATTGTTGTGTAATCGGCCGAGCCATCTTGAGCCACGACACAGTTTACATTTTCAAATAGGCTATGGTTTTCTGGAAATGATTTACGAGTCTCGTTTATTTTGTTTCCTTTTTCTTGGTCAAAGAACACCTTGTTCACTGCCAGACAGTTCCCTATCAGTTGTCACATTGTTGGAGATTACAAGTGGATAGATGTTTGTGGTCACATTTACATCATAGAAGCCGTCGTGACATGTAAAGATGTTTGTTGACGCAGCACTGAGAGATATTTGGATGTCAGCAGCTGTACTTCTTCTGGCTACATCAAGGATCTTGCTCAGTGAATTCACCGTGAGATTATAAAATTGTACACAATTTGACCAAGCCAATCTTTCAGCATTGTTAAGTACTCTTCGTTCGAGTGATTTGATGTAGCCTAATTCAGATATGATTTCATCCAAGGCTTTTTGCTCTGACATGGTTAAGAACTGCTTTCTTGAAATGGTTGCACTAGATTCCGGAATGTGGCTCGAAAGGCGGCTCATGTGATACATGCATGGTTCAGGATTTGGTGTTTGGTTGCACCACGAATTTATGTCACCAGTACTGGTGAGGCTTGATTGAACATAAGGTAATACAATGAATATTGTCGCTAAGAATGTCAAGAAATGAGCTATTTGCATCTTCATTTCTGAATTAATTTGTCGATATCAATTGTAAAAAAAATGAAGCTTGTTTCTATGCTTTATATGGATAATTCTACACCACCATTGCTTAGTGCTGTTAGCAAGAGTAGCACCTTCAAATAAATCTTGTAATATTGATATCTAAGAGATATTCTGATATCAGATCTGTATACAATATTCAAATATTTTGATTATATTCGACAATCAACAAATAATATATATAATCTACTTCAGTCCAAATTGATTTTGAAAATTAAATAAATTAGTTTTAAATGTCGAAAGGTTTTTTGTATTTTTAATAATTAGGAAAAACAATTAACACAATTTATAAAATAAATACTGCTTCCGTTTTAAAATGTATGTCATTTGATTTTTTGACACATATTTTTAAAGTGTTTTGGCAGCATAGTTAGAATTAATATTTTTAAAATCTTTTATGTGAATAAATATATAATGAATATTTTTATTCATAAAAAATTTAAAAAATAATAATTTTAAATATGTAGTCATGAGTCCGGAAACTATAAAATGTGTGTCAAAAATTCAAATAATAAATATTTTGAAACAAAGGGAGTAATAAATTTTTGTATGATGGGCGACTGAGTTTGAATGCTATCCATGCATAGTTGTTAGAGTTGGAGTAGATTAAAAGTTCACATAACGATTTTGTTATTTATTTTGATTAAGCAGATGGATTGTTCGATCTAATATTTTTGACTCTATTTGTCAAACCTACTTTTTTTTTTTTTTTATCTAAAACATCATTTCATTAACAAGAACAATCATTCTGCATAATTTTTAAGAGATCAGAAGGAACGAACCCCTCCTCAATCATACGATCAGCTATCCATCGAGATTGTCTGGCCACAAAATGCGCAACTCGATTGGCAGGGTGATGGACAATAATACGGGGTTTTTATATCGCCGGTTACAGAAGTACTGGATGACGGGTAAGCGGCCAATTATAACACTAGATGTATTAGGTTGTCATTGTGTTTGATGGAGGAGTGTTCTGCACTAGATGTACTTTTTAAGTGACTCGAACTCGAGACTTTCTACGACCAGAATTCTGATACCATGTTGAGTCATCAGTTCTCCTAAAGCGTTAAGGTGTTAAGACACTGACTTATTAGGATCATATTATTCAACAGTACTTGATGCGCATTTTACACTTGGGTCTATCTATTTATAGTATATTACATACACATATTTGGACCGGGCATTACAGTCAATTACACATTTGGCAATCTTGTATAAGAGGAGTACGCATCTTAGGGTGGTGTGTCATGGAGTAATACACGTTTCACACTAAGGCATACTTATTTGTTTAATCACTAGTACAGATCATGGAATCGCGAAAGAACACCTTCGAATTGTGAACTGAAATATTACTTTCACTACATCCCAGATACTAAAACAAAGGCCAATTATTAAAGTGATTTATTTTGAGTAAATTTATTAGGTTGTAGAGTAGCATCCATTCTCTAATAATTTTTGAGATAAGCGCGCGTAAGTCGAACTCAACATTTGGGACAACAAGATCTTACCATTACGTTATCTCATTGAGCTTATATAAGTTGATTAAGGTTACAGTTGTAGGATAAATTTACGAGTCTTTCTAGTGTGTGCCATGAACACATTCTAACAATTATTTTTTGATGAGTTGGCTGATTTTAATTAGTGAAGATTTTTCTGCTACATGGATATCATTATTATTTGTTAGTGTGTGCTTATAGGAATAGAAAAACCGTAAATTTATTTCTAGTTATCTATTGGATTACAGGGATATTTACAAAATTATTACTAAAAAAATTATTTAAATTCTACAAATTGCTGTATATTGAATAGGATTGTCCAGGTTAACATAGTTTGTAATAGCTTTCTCTTGTTATAAATGTGAACAATTGCCTCTTAAGCAACCGCATAAAATCTAATTTGGACTGATTGAATGCTGTTAATTTCACTTCTCCTTTATCCTACAGTATAATTGTGATCACATTATTGAAGAGATGGAAAAGCGTATGACTGAGACAATAAAAAATATTTTGGAAAATACAATACTTGCATAGACAACGAAGGTTTGTGTAAAATGTTTGATTTTTATCTAGAATTATTTCATGGTGGTGTAGGATGTGTTTCTATGCAATTGTTTTTATGAAGATGTATTGCGAGAATGCTTGTAGACAGCGTCTCAACATAATAAGCATATTTACCGGTGGAATGAAGATTATAATGATTCGGGGCTCAAATATTTAATAATAAAATTTTCAATGATCATTCAGGATTAGCTAGAGTTCAAAGTGAAATTTATATTGATTTTTAAGAAGGAAAAAATGAGAATTGTGATAAAGAAATTATCAGTAATTTTCCGGGGTTACAATCTGATCAGGCCCTTACTTGTCTGGGCATATATCTATCAAAATTTGTGTATGAACAAAGAAATCTGTTTTTAGTGTACTTGCCCATGCCCGGTTTAAATACCGGAATCAAATGGCACACCAGTGTGCGGTAGCCAAGAATCGCCAGCTATGAAGTTTGCAACACTAAATTTTTCAACATCAGACGCGTTAGTTATAATGTGGTAACCAGGCCATTGAACTCTCTTGTCAGTTGCTGAGCCTGGTCCATAATTTTTAAACTCTGCATAGTATACAGTGGAATCTCTACTCGAACCTGCTCCTTCCCATTCCAACCATCCCACAGGGTTCACAATGCTGTCAAGAAAGCTCTGCATAACGACAACAGTTGAATAATCGAACCACGGACGTCCTAAGTATACTGTCTTCCCTGATTGAAGATCGGGTCCAGCAACAACCGAGCAGTTTTGGATCACAGTCCCTGTGGGGCTGTGTGGGTCATTCCGACCTTGAGCTGTGATCACTAGTCCTCTGTCTGTCTGTCTTGCAAAGATGGTGCTTTGTTGAAAAACAACAACAGCATCACCAAATATGTAGTCCACAGTTCCATATATTTTACATTCTCGGTAGAATTGTCGATTTGAGCCTGCCAAAATCTTGGTGGCCTCTGAAACCACAACGGTAGAAAGCAGACTGATCAGCTGCTAAATATAAGGCTATTGCTTGGCCTGCTGCCATACCGGCAGTGTTCTGGAATGTAATGTCCTTTGCTATAAATCCTTCTCCATAGACCTCTGGAATTTATAAATATATTCAGTTGGAGCATATATTTAATGTTTTTATACTACATAAATCTATATGTGCTAGTGTGTGGTGTGAATATATATTGTAAGAAAAATCACTCAAGCTAGTCAGCCTTGTATATTACTTGCAGAAAATATAGCATTTTAATTTCTTATAATACTATTAGGACGGGAAGAATATCTTACTGAAAGTTGCAGTATCCGTGAGGGTTCGACCTTTACGAAATTTTTGGTTCCCAGTAACAATAGTGTTGTCCATACCAGCACCAACTAGCACAATAATCTTCATTTCGGCCTTAACAATAGGATATTCTGCATAAGTCCCTTGTTTTACATGTATGATAAACCTTTGACTGACATCTTGTCGTTTAGTTGATGCTTCTAGAGCTTCTGTAATTGTTCTGTGATGTCCAGAGCCATCTTGAGCCACCACAGAGTTTGCCTTTTCGAAAACACTATTGTTTTCTGGGATAGATCTACGGATTCCCGTTTGCTTGATTACTTTTTCTTCATCAAAGGACACCTTGTTCAATGACATACAGTTCTTTATCAGTTGTGAAACATTATTGAAGATTACAAGTGGGTAGATGTTTGTGGTCACATTTACATCAAAGAAGCCGTCGTTACATGTACGGATGTTTGTTGATGCACCACTAAGCCATATTTGGATGTCAGAGGCTGTACTTTTTGTGGTTACATCAAGAATCTTGTTCAGTGAGTTCACTGTGAGATTATAAAAGAGTAAACAACCTGACCATGCAGATCTTTCGGCATTGTTAATAACTCTTCTTTCGAGTGATTTGATGTATCCTAATTCAGATATAACCGTGTCCAAGGCTATTTGCTCAGCCATGGTTAGGAACTGCTTTCTTGAAATGGTTGTATTGGGTTCCGGAATGTGGCTCATGTGGTATTCGCATGGTTTAGGATTCGGTGTTTGGTTGCACCACCAGCTTATGTCACCAGTACTGTTGAGGCTTGATTGAACATAAGGAAAAACAATGAATATTGTTACGAAAAATGTCAAGAAAAGAGTCATTTGTATCTTCATTGGTGAATAATTGTCTATATCTATGAAAAACAAAGAAAGTGTGTTTGATGTTTCTATGCCTTATGGCCTATGGGGGAGGATCCTACGCATATTTATACACCTTCATTGGCTACCCCTGTTAGCAATTCTAATATTATTTTGCTGATCAAATAATATCCGAAGCTAAATCCAGTAACGATATCTGCAGATATTCTGAGATTAGTGTGATTCTGATTATATTTGATTTTCAACAATTAATGTAATCTTCTATTTGATCATGTATCAATGGTGGTCTAGCGGATCATGTATTAGTTATGAATCTATACTGTATCTGGAATAAGTCATTTTTATGCCGTCTTCTGTGATTATAAATAGCTAGAATATGACTTCTCGGAACCAGAAGAGGAGCCGGCTGACTACCGTATGTTAGTGCAGACAATTTATTTTAGTCTAGGTTGATCTCGAAAAGTTAATAAATTAAATATTTTAAATTTCAATCAATACAAACATCAAATATATTCAGCCCAGGATCTTTAAAATCGTGGTTCTGCCGTTGTTTTTCTATAGATCATCATAATCCGGTTTGCTATTTAGATTTTGCATTAATAAGTTGGTGAATATTGAGTACTAATGATGATTATGAACTAAAAGCACACCTATAGATAATAAATCTATAATTGACTACTACGTTTAAAAGTAGGACAAAATCGAAATGAAAATTATAGGCGCGCTTTGTTTTACACAAATGTGATTTTGGTAAGGAAAAATTAAAAATGAAATGGTGATTAATTAATACACCAGTATAGTATTATGCTATGAATCTGAACATTTTTAAAATCAAGACAGACATGAAAAACAATGCAGAACAAATACAAGCAGGAAAGGCCAGGCTACAATATAATTGTCATTTCGTGTAACAACGAAGATTTTATAAGCGATACAAAAGACACTAAACAAAGTCTTTACAAGATTGAGCAACGGTAGCCGAACTCTGTAAATATATTGCATACAAGGCTGACACTCGAAGTGAATTTTACATGTTACGTATGTCCAAATTAAAATATTTATGTTAGATTATATAATATTTTCGTAAGTCTTACTCCGAATATAAGGTCATTTAGGTCATTAAACCGGAATTAAGAATCGGATTAAGGTGGTATGATATTGAGAATGTGTTTAATTAAATGATTGAATGTATCTATTTTGTTTAAAATATTTTGAAGTCATTAATATAATTAATTATATATATGTATATAAAAAATATAATTTATAATTTATTATTATTATTACTAATCATAATTGTTTATATACAATTATCTTTATTTTTTATTTATTTTAGCTCATTATAAAAATAAAACTCATTTTGTGTTATTATACATGTGTGCATGCACATGTATATAAACATACACTTTATACAAAACAAAATTATATTGTAATTTATAAATAACAAAAATAATATAAAAAATAAATTTACTAAAGAGATTATTTAAACAAATAAATATGAATTTATTTTTTTACTAAATAAAAAATATAAATTTTAATATGAAATTAAATATTTATTACTCCCTTCGTTTCAAAATGTATGTCGTTTGACTTTTTGACACCTATATTAAAGTATTTTGACCGTATAGTTAAAATTATTATTTTTTAAAAAAAATTATGAATAAATATTTAATTGTATATTTTATTAACAAAAATAAAATTTTAAAAGTAATAATTTTAAATATGTAGTCAAGACATTTTAAAATGTGTCAAAAAATCTAATGATAAACCTTTTGAAACCGAGGGAATAATTATTAAATTTTTAATAACATCATTATAAATTTTTTATATTAAGAATTTACATCAATTTTATAAATAGAGACAAAAAAAATATTTAATTATATTTATCATATCCATGACTTATACCCAACTCTCTTGGAGTATTGAAATCCCCTACTTTTTGAGTTTGAGTTTAAGATATGAGTGTTGAATTGAATTTTTTCCAACCAAACACCATGACTTTGGAATGAAGGAAACACATCCCTGCTATCTAAACGAAGAACTAACGTCCCTTTGTATTGTGTGAGAAATCGATTAGTCATAAGAGATCTTAAGTTGGATTATCTCTCACTTCTAAATATATTCACAATTTATTAGGGACACGAAAAGAATGTTAACATGGTGTGTTAAATTATAATGCTAAAAAATGCTACCTCCTCGTAACATCGTAACTTATCATAGAATCAGAGGTATGTTTGATTATGATACTATAAGATCCCGATAAGTCATTTTTGTAACATCGTAACTTAACATGATATCAGATTTTGGTCAGCGGGGGTCTCAAGTTCGACTCTCTGTCACTCCCAATATTCTCACAATTTACTATGGACACGAAGGTAAAATTATGCCCCAAAGATAGTAGCGGAACCAGGATATCATTGAGGGGAGAGGGGGCGTTATATAAATAACAAAATATTACAATCGTCTTAAGATCTATAAAAAATAACTTAGATTATATATTTAATCATAAAACTAATTTCTAACACTTGATTCCGTTCTTTTAGAGGATGGTAACTAAATCCTACGAGATGACATGTTTCGAAAATAACGTAAAATGACTTCACTGTTCATTTTCAAAAATATTTCCTTCTCGATATATACCATCAAACTATTATTCATCTCCCATTCGATTTCACAAATCCGTCTTCACAATATTCATTGCTGAAAATACTCTTTTAACTAAAGTTATTGCAACAGGTGGGAATAATGCCAAAATGTATTAGACGGTACACTAATGGATAAATTTGAGTTTTCCTAGTTGCAACCATCTTTTCTGTTAGACTTTCCAAATCTTCAATGTCAACAAACTCTGTTACTTTTTTGATATCATAAATGTATATATCAAGTTGTGTTCTAATCATCAAAATCTCAATCTATGAGAAATCTTCCGGATAAAGTTTAGTAAGGTGAACCAACTTATTAACATAAGTTAGAATTCGAATTCCTAGGATCAAGACATGCCACATAAAGAAGTAAGTCTATACATACTTTTAAAAAAACAACTACTTAATTCATATGAAAACAAATCAATAACCTATTAAAAAAATAAGATAAGCAAATTTGTTAATGTGTGAGTATAATGAGATAGACTTGGTCATAATGAAATAAATTAAGTGAATTACCTCACAAAATATTTTGACTTGATAATGATGATAATTGGTACCAATTTGTGCATCTTGCCTCATTCGGGTATGGGACCTTATGACATCTTCCGTGTTAAAAATCTCAATATTATTTGCCACACAAAAATATTCAACTTCATTCAAAAAATTATCCCATTACCTCTCTCGAAATTCTTTTAGTTGCTCATTTATATTCACAATTAAGTGCATATCTTGGACTATATTTTGATCTCTTTGTAGTAACAAATTTGACAAATCATTTGTATACCTGAGTATATGCTTCATCAAGTGAAATACAAAAATAAAGTCACAACTCTCCATTCTTATCAATAAGGTCTTGGACATAACTCATGTATCACTGTTGCTACCATCATCAAATACATTCTCAAGAACTTGTATTATCGAATGCCGCAATGAACGTAGGCGTAGTTGAGTGATGTAGTAGGATCCCCATCTAGTGTCACAAGATCTTATTATTTATTTTTCTTGATTTTCCCCTACCACTACTTATTTATCCACTCTCAAAACGTTCAAGTTGTCGAAGATTATCAACCTGTTTACGAGATGATCCGTTCATGTTCATAATTATGCTAATGAGATTAAATAAATAGTTAACAACTCGGTTTGTTTTAGTAACAACAACAATCACCAAATGAAGTTGATGAGCGAAACAATTAACATACCAAGCAGAATAATTTTCATTCATAATCAAGGTCTTCAATCCATGGAATTTCCCATACATATTGGAAGCACCATCATATCCTTGACCTCTAATCTCGACAATGACAATCTATGTTCGGCAAATAAGGAATCAATGGCATCTTTTAAACATTTTGATGAAGTATACACTACATCGCTATGTGAACCAAAACTAGAAAATGTTCAATGATTTCTCCATGCTTGTTTACATATCTAAGAACAACTGTCATTTGTTCTTTCACTGAAATGTCACGTGATTCTTCAACTAAGATAGTAAACAAGTTATCACCCATATCATTCAATATTGCAAGTGTAGTCTCCACGGCGCAAGCATTTGTCATTTACTTTTGAATTATTGGGGAAGTCATTTGATTATTTCTCGAAGTATTTTCACTAATAACTTTTACTACCTATTTATTTTTTATGCTATACCATTCAAGAAACTCATGAAAATTTTCTTTATTTATTGAGTTTGATGACTCGTCATTCCACGAGAAGCTAATCTTTGTCGTAATAAAATGGAAGTTACATCCAAAGTCGTTGTTAAACAAGTATGATAGGCAACTTCCATTTCACGACTTGTAGAAGAAAAAAGATGAGGTAAACTTTGTCTTTGATTTTTATAGGCTTCAAATAGCTAGTATTCTTGCATCATAATGCGGGCTACCAACTCCACCAACGTGTTTTTTGAATTGTTCACTTAGTTTCTTCCAATTTTTGAATCCTACTTTAGTGAATATGTCATCTTCAAAACGAAGGATGGATGTTGGCTTGAAAAGATAACAATAAAAATAAAAAGCGGCGTCTTTCTCAATGTTATATTACAATCAATAATGTGTTTTAAACCAATCCTCCCTAAAAGGTCTCATTGATAGTCTAAATTTGGTTTTGGGAAAAATATGTCCTTTTAGCCTAAATATAGAATTCTAAAAGTAGACGCGTTTTTTTATCTTTCCTTATATAACATCGGGTTATGGGTAAAATATCAAGTTTGGATAATATAATTAATTAATTAATTTTTTCAAAAGCATAAAATAATAATTAAATAAAAAAGACTTGAAAAATAGAATTTAGATAAATATTATTCAAATATTATAATGATAAAAGATAAGTAAATAAATTCGTAATTCAAAAATGAAAGAAACTAAAAATTATTATATATAAAAAACTGAATTATAGTTCATTTATAGTAAAACTTGTTAATAAGGAAATCAATCAATACATAATAATAACAAATAAGGAAACTAATCATGTATTATAAATTTGAGTAATATTATAAAACAAACCTTTCCTAATTTGAAATGAATCATAGGTAAAATAAATTGATTTGTAATAAATGAACCTATAAATGATTAATAAAAATATCTAAAAAAGGAAATATCTATGGATATTGGTAGGTTTGGAGTCAGATATATGTACGTTTGGAATCAGGTAAGTGTTATTCACCTATTATATATATAAAAAAATTTAATAAAAGGAAAAATATTTGTAAATTAAAGTTGAAAAAAATAATTTGATAATTTTTATGAATGTTAAGCTAAAACTCGATAAACTCGATAAGAACCCAAAACTCGAAAACATGTTCAAAATTCAACAGATTCGATAAGCTCGATAACTAGTTAAAAAACTCGTTAAACTCGAAAACTCGTTAAAATTTAAAACTCGCGAACAGCTCAAACTCAACTCGTATAATAAACGAGCCGAACTCGAACAAACATTTCAGGCTCGATTATTTTTAGGCTCAACTCGGCTCGATAAGAAGAAATTCGAACTCGATTGTGCTCGGCTAGAACTCGACTTGGTTCAGCTCAACTCGAATTACATCCCTAGTTGAATAAAACGGAAATATGGGAGTCTCGACCTATCGTGTAATATATTTATATTAATTATTTTTAAACATAAATAATATGTATATTTTTTGGAAAATATTTTAATTTTTTTAGGAAGCGTAACCAACCAACCAAACTACTATACCAAACTAACAATAAAATCTTGCTTTGTAATAAAAAAAACCCATAAAACCTTGTTTCGTTTATGCTAATATAGTACTCTCTCTTGTCCTTTTTATAGGGCACTACACACAACTCTAAATCTTAATAAAATGAGTTCTATTTAATATTTTTTTAATTATTCTTTATTTGAATACAAGTATTTTTAAAAATCTTTTATTCAAAAAAATTATTAAAAAATAATATGCATAACTCATTTTATTTAGATCTTGAGTTGCGTGTAATGGCCTATAAAAAGGACCGGAGGGAATATAAATTAGTAACTGCAACATTAGAATTACGTCACTACACGTATTATATATATAATGTATATATTTTCTCTTATTACATATTTCTTTTTGAAGAAAATAGATTTAATTCAATAATGAAAAGTCATATGACATCTATAAAGATGACCGAATCGAACAAATATAAAATAGATCAAATCACCGGTATATTTACAAAGTCATATGAGTAGACTATTGAACAATATGTTGAAGATGATATATTTACATGTACCCACTTCGTCACAACCCGTTTAAACTGTCGTCCCTAAATGTAATCCAATACAAACTTTCATCACTAAATCAGAACCAACACTTACAATAAAGGAAGATAGAACAAACACACTCTCATCAAGGAGAACAAACAAACTGAAATTGTAAACTAAAATTCCAAACAAAAACTTAGATATGAAAAACGAAATTAGAATAAGAGATAATCGGTTCACTCTCAAATCCAATAAACTTCGCTTAAATCGAAGACGAAAGAAAACTCAAAGCTTCGATAATTTAGATTTAAACAAACAAACAAAACAAATCAAATGGGTAGAAATCCTTACCCACAAAGGAAGATTATTGAAGGAAATAAAAATAAACAAAATAAATTAAAGGACATGGGGCTTTCTACTAAAAAAATCGGTAAAAGTCCCGCAAGTTAATTATGTTGATAAACGAGGGAGGCGGGTGTGTTATGTAAACCTTAAGAGCCTATTTTTGGTAAAATTTTGAAATATTCTCTCTCTCTCACATTACACATAGATAACCTTATATTATTAAATTAGTTTTTAAATAAAAATTTAAAAATTTATTTTAAAAAAAATCAAAACAAATATGGGATTAAATGAAGGGTTAAGTATAACTAAACAATTAAAGTTTAGTCGAATATACACCTTGACCATAGAAGAAAAATTTTATACGGTTCAACCATCAAGGTTTTAAATTTGTACACACTAACCATAACTGGCCTTGAAACATAGAGAGTGCATGCCACTCTCTAGCAGAAGAGAGTGATAAACAAACAGAAAATTGTGAACACATAAACCATCACAGTTTAATAACCATCAAAGTTTAAAAAAAATCACCATCACAATTTGACATAATCAAGTTAAAAAAATAACCAAGCCATACAGTTAAAAATGAGTTTAATTCTAGGTGAACAAGTCATTGAAATTAGAACCAGTGAACAAGTCATTGGAAAAAAAACTAGTAAGGCTCCTTTCGCTTGAGTGGCCTTCCTTTTCCCTTTGGAACAACAAATTCTGCATATTGACCACCCCGGAACAGACAAGCCAATGACTACCGGTTTGCTCTCCTTCTCTTTTTCTGGTTCACTATTAGAAGATTCAGAAGAACTAATTACAATAATAACTTCATGTTGTTCTTCTGCAGTCTCACCAGTGAATTCAGGAACTTTTGCATCACTCAATTCATAACCAGGTCTGCATCGTCCTTTACAGCATACACTAGTGCTTGCTGTGTGTAGGTCCTCCATGTCCATCCAATGCATATACCCATGTTTTTCCATCGGCATATTATCTGCAGGTAATATATAAGTAAATCACAAGCATGGGAGGTAATATATAATCAAACCACTAGTCCACAAGCACACATAATAATATCCAGATATATAAGTAGTAACTGAAATGAAATACTTATACCTCTACTTTTTTCTTGATTTTTTCATGGGCATCGAATATTTTTTCTTGGACTTTTCCATGGGCATTGAATGCTTTTTCTTGGGTTTTTACATGGGGGCATTGAATGCTTTTTCTTGGGCATTTCCATCGGTATATCACCTTTATGGATTACAAAACTAATTAGACACATACATGCTCAACTACTACTACTAATTTATTTGATATATTTGATAACATAAGCTAGTAACTCAACTCAAGCAAGCAAACTCAGAAATTTTTGATAACCCACATAAACATGTAGACACAGGTATTAACACACATTTATTAGGTCAACTACAAATCATGCAATAGTATTTGTCAAGTGCTTATAATATAGGTGACATGGTATGCATATCAGATTGAAGCAGAACCAGATCAACATAGAATGAGTGCAGCCATCAGATAGTACAAGACTAATTATATTCAAGCTATCCTTGGCAACTTAGTCTCAATCCATGTGCAGGCATACATGTGATCATGCTATCATGAAAAAAAGGCATACTTATTCAAGTGTAAACAAACCAAGCAAGATCATAAATAGGTAACATTGCAACTAAGCAGTAAAAACTTAAGACAAGTGAACTAGCTAGTAATCTTACATACAATTCGTAATGGTTAAGCTGTTCACCGGCCCAATTCATAATGGCTGGACCGGATTTTTTTTAATGGGCTGTGTGTATATTGGCCCATACTTTGATGGCAACTTGTATTAAAGCCAAAAACAGAGACTAATAACTAGCACAGGAGCGCCTAATTCAAGTGGGATTAGACTCGATATAAAATATATAAACTAGAACTGGGCCGCAAAAGTATGTATGTATTATGTATGTATAGGTCACAGATTTTGTTCCAAGCTGCACAGTAAAGGGTTGAGCAATAAACAAACACTTGAATTGATTGGATTTATAACAGTTTTGTTGTCATGGGTTTAAGATCAGTTTTTGATGCATCTGCTATTAGAACTGAATTTGATAATTCTGGAATCAACACCCACTTCATCCCTTTAATTTGGAAGTTAGTATCTTCTCTCCTTCTCTGTGTGTATATATTGAATGGGTTGATTAGTTCTTGGTGTTGTATAATCTGGGGTGGCTGTAAATTGCATTCTATTGTACATTGTGTGTATTTTTGTGTGTGTGAATGTTATGTGATTATGTATATCTATTGTTTGTGTTTATGAATGGGTTGATGAGTTCTTGGTGTTATATAATCTGGGGTGGGTGTAAATTGCATTCTATTGTACATTGTGAGTGTGTTTGTGTGTGTGAATGTGATTATGTATATTTATTGTTTGTGTTTGTGAATGGGTTGATGAGTTCTTGGTGTTATCTAACATGGGTTTGGTGCAAATTGATTAATTTTGTTAAAAAGGTACTTGCTTCACAACCCTAATTGTGAATGGGAAGACATTCCATCTTTGCCCTCGGCAGCTTATACATTACTTCACACAAAGTTTAAAACTTTGAGCTCTACTCTTCACTCGGCAACTGATTCTTCTGACCAAGTTACTACCAAGATGCTCATTAAGTTGCAGGTAAATTATTTTACAAAACTTTAATGCCTCTTGTTGTTATGGGGTTGGTATGTGCTTATCTTGTTTTGTCAATATTAATGTTGTTTTTGATGTGTTTAAGTTAGTTTGATGTTAACAGTTTTGTTTGCTTTCAAGTTTTAATAGACATTTTGATTTGATTCTAAATAGCTGGATGATTATTTTATTCCTTTTCCCTAAATTCTTAGTGAACAGAAATGTAAAACTAAGCTTGTTCTATATATCATGTATAGAAGATGTTGGATATATGATATAGTTACTAGTGGTATTACATGAAAAAGTCCGTCCTTTACATACTTTGATGATGAATTTACACTTTTCTAGCTGAAAGGAATGCAATGAAGTTGGAACGGAGTGTAATTTAAACTATCTTGTGAGGATATGTTCATAGTTTTCATTATTTCATTCATTGCATCTTCAGAATTTTGAACTACAAAATCCACCATTTTAGAATTGAATGCTCATTCCTTTTTCCTCCTTCCCGCCTCTTTACATATCTTATGATAGGAAATTCACATTCTCTCCTTTCTATCATACTTTCTTCTTCCACCCATCATTTTTCGTTATATTTTTGAGGCTATTATCTCCTTTGTTTTATTCCTTCGACCAAATGGACTGGTCTTCTAATTCACTCGTTACATTCAACATACTTAACTAATTTATAGGCAGAGTGCTGTCCTCTCTTATGTTTGGTGTGTGTTTGATAGTTTTATAACGTTATGACGGGCATATATTACATGTATATTAACAGGTATTGGTAGTCATTTATATTTATTTTTCATGCAGAATGGTGCATTTGTGGAGGCTGTGATCATGCGGTATGATTCAAGTTTGGGAATACTTGGTGGGAAACCTCGTCCTGGTGGTCTGCGGTCAACGTTGTGCATATCCTCTCAGGTTATATTTTCCTGTCCTTATATGGCGGGATTTTTTTTTTTTTTGAGCTTGAAGTAATTGTGTTAATAATCTCAGCTAGCTTAAGCTATTTCAGAATTCCGATAAGTAAATTAAATGTTCAGATTTCAGAATCTTCAAAAATCCCTACCACATTCTTTTATCATTGATTTCATCTCAAGTAATTATCATGAATATGTTCAAATTAATTGCACTAAAACTAACTTTTGAAACTTTTATATGCTTTTCTCTTGCTGTAGGTTGGTTGCAAAATGGGATGCACATTCTGCGCCACAGGAACCATGGGGTTCAAAAATAATCTGTCATCAGGAGAGATAATAGAACAGTTGGTGCATGCATCTCGCATTTCAAAAATCCGTAATATTGTTTTCATGGTAATTAGCAAGGCATTATTGAATGGATTGTGTGCAATTGGTTTTTTTTCCTGTTTTTAGTATATGATTCAGTTTCCCAAGTGTTTTGTTAATTTCCAGTTAAACTAGTTGATCTTCTTATTTATAAAAACAGTTAGTCGTTTATAAATTTTGCAGTTTTAATTGGTATAAACTGTTTACTGTTTATAGGATCACAGATGAGTTCTGATGTTTAGCTACTTAATCCATTTAGTTCTTTGTAATATTAATTTGATTGATTTTGTATCATGTTTAGAGTCTTGCTTCATGCAGGAATGGTCTAGTTCTCTTTCCGTAGTCTTTGTATAAGACCAAGCATTGTTTTTTTTGGCCATATTAAACTGTTTTACTGCATATCTGTCCATTGTTTGTGCCTACTCTGCATATCCATGCAATTTGCCACACATTTTTTGGATATCATTTCATTCGGCTTTGGATGGGGGGAAGGCACCGCATTTCCATGTAAGGAAACTGGTGGTTCTGTGCTGGTTCACTGAGACACTTGTAATTGTGCAGTGATGGAAAGCAAAAACATCTATTAGTTTTGGTCATTTTGGCCATATTATTCTAAGTTTTGGCATAAATATTTTTCTGATGGGACCCCCTCCCCTCTCCACATACAAAATACACCATTTTTGAATCTATGGGTAAAATAATATTACACAAGCAATAAAATAAAAAAGTTATTCTAGGGTTCATCCCAAGCTGGTGCTGTGTATTTCAAGGTGACAGCAACTCTCTTAAAAGTCATTCAAATTCTGTGCAGGGAATGGGAGAACCATTAAATAACTATACTGCTTTGGTAGAAGCCATCCAAGTGATGACAGCTTCTCCATTTCAGCTTTCACCAAGGAAAATTACCGTCTCAACAGTATGTACTCTTTATATTTGCTAGAATTTATTCAATGTGAAATTCCTTTATAAATTCTAAGCTAGTGAAGTAGTTTACCGAATTACAACAAGGGTTTCACTCGCTCTTACCATTGCAGCTCCCAAGTTACCAAGTAGTTCAAGCTTTCAAGTGTATTTGTAGAACCCAGAGCTGCTTGTTTCAAATATTTATAGTGCAATAATGTTCTTTGACTTAAACTTCCATAGGTTGGAATTATACATGCTATCAAGAAGTTTCATGGTGATATGCCGAGTGTGAACCTGGCAGTATCTCTACATGCACCAGTTCAAGATATTCGTTGTCAAATAATGCCTGCAGCACGGGCTTTTCCTTTACAAAAACTTATGGATGCCCTGCAAGAATATCAAAAAAACAGGTTCATGTTTGGTTTCTTATTCTTTGCATACTTTTTTCAAACTTATTTGTTTCATTCCTTATTCGCCTTGATGTATTAACTTCTCTAAATCCTTAGCCAGCAAAAAATCTTTATTGAGTACATAATGCTTGATGGGATAAATGACGAAGAACAACATGCTCATCAGCTTGGAAAGTTGCTTGAAACGTTTCAAGTGGTAAGTTCTAACTGCTGAATCTTTATTCTACATTCAATCTCTCTCTGTTTTTTTTAGTATGGAGTCGGCTAAATTTTCATAAATGACGCCATTATTTTCATTCCTGAAGATGAAGAGTAAAATCACTTTAGATTTCTGTAGGACTATGCTTAATATGTAACTTTGTCAAATTGTGCATGTTTTCAGATATATACAACAAATAAATTGTGAATTCAGTTATATAATGAAATCTTAGTAAAAGTAAACACAAAATCAGCATTTTCATGTATCTATCTTTTGTGTACTTTTGAGCTATAGCCACTTAATCGTTACTTCCAAGAACTGCAAGGCTATGTTTGCTAAGACTATATACCTCAGATTGTTAGATTTGCACTCCTATCATGCCTTTCAAATGATACCATGGACTAGTTTTGATCACTTTCTAGTTCATTTTGGGGACTATTAACCCAATTACACCTAGGGGTGAGTATCGGGCGGTTTGGGTGGGTTTGGTGGACAAAACCATCCGAACCGAATTTTTCGGTTTGGCAATCCGTCAAACCGTTACCGTTACCATTATCATTAGTACTAAAACCAAACCACCCAAATTATAACGGTTTGGTTTGGGCGGTTTCGGTTTCAATCCGCTAAATTATATAATAATTTAATTCTTGAACAACTAAATAATTATATAATCATACATTACCATTCAAAGTCTTACATAATTAAAAATACATCTAAATCAAAAGGTCGTGACTTCTTAAATTTCAAATATCTGCAATATCCTCATCCGCTTCCACAACAGCATCTAAATCTGAAATCAAATAATAACATATATAATAGTCAAGCAAGGCTTTCGACGTTTCCACTGTAAATACTTGAGCTTATATAATGTATTCGGGAAAAATACATTTCCACTGTAAATTAAAGAGTGAGACGGATGTATATTTGTTTGAAGAGCTAAAATTTTTAAAAAAATCCTAGTATATGATTTTATTTATTTTTTAATCTACAAATAAATTAAATCTTCTTATAAATTGAGATAAACTCTCAATTTTTTAATCTACATATACATATAAAAGTAGAGGTCTGTACTTCTACTTCCTTTAAAAGTAGAGGTCTGTACTTCTACTTTTTTCAAAACGTAGAGGTACTGAATATATTACATTATGTATGTACTTAAATAATAATAAAAAATAATTAATATATATTATTATATATTCGGGTGGAACGGGTTATATTGGCCGGTTTGACAAGGCAAACCGAACCCAACCATTATTTTTCGGTTTTTTAAAAATCGAAACCGTTACCAACCCGAACCGTTACAAAATCGTAATTTCTGGTTTGGGCGGTTTGGATCGGGCGGTTTGGACGGGTTCGGAAAATTTTGCTCACCCCTAATTACACCCTCTCTCTATGTATATTTAATCTTATGAAAATAAACTTAAAAGTAATCAAAATTTAGCCCATGCGATAACTTAAGGATGAAATACAGTACATAATTTATGCTTTATGATCCAATGAAACAAGCACAGCCTATAATGTCATGAATAACTTATACACTGGTAGTTCAGAACATAAAGAAAGTAATTATTACTTTGTAGATTCTAACGGAGTAACGGTAAACCCAACTAAAACACAATCACTTTAACTTCAGTTAATTTCTCTTACAAAGTATTGTAGTGGTAATTTAGAGCTAGATCGAATAGAGAATGAGTAAGGAGCTACAATAATTAGAGCAAATGAGAGATTCAAGAAAGTGAGATTTCTACTCACGAGTTAATGGAATTCACATTCCTTTTTACTTTCGTATAACCTTCAGCTAGAGAAAGTAGTAAGAGATTCGATTGTAGTTAAGATTGGTTTCCATTTAATATTCTTTCAATCTTTCCTGCGGAAGCTGTGAAGTTGCTGAAAAAATTAACCGTTGACTACTACTAATGCCTTGCACTGCTGATGGACGAAATTGATTACGATTATTTTCTAAGGGGACATTGTGTCCTTGAAGATCTAATGTTTTATACAGAGTTGTGGCTTTCTCTTATTCTTTTTAGTGGAAAGCTTTGAACTAATAATATTTTAACCGTCCATCTAGTGATTAACAAAGATTCATCACTGCCACGCTGTCTAAATAGTATCTAGACGGTTGCTACTACTTCAAACTTGGATGCTTACATATTTATTATACAGGAGATTAAGGGAGATTCATTGGACCTAATCACAAAATTTATGATATATACTGCATAAACTCACATAATTCGTTTTGAATTCTCTCCAATTTAATATTTTCGACCTGTCGTGTGTGATGTTGGATAAACTTATTCATCTTCTCAGTGTGATATTTTAGTCTAACATACTGGCATTTTTATTTCCGTTGTGTAAGTCCATGCTTTTCTGGCAGGTTGTTAACCTGATCCCTTTCAATCCAATTGGTAGTTCAAGTGATTTCGGAACCAGCAGTGAACAGAAAGTTACTGTATTTCAGAAAATCCTTCGGGGGACCTATGAGATACGAACTACTGTTCGCAAGCAAATGGGCCAAGATATAAGTGGTGCATGTGGTCAACTGGTGGTTAACATGCCAAGTAAAAGGTCGGGTACAAATGCAGCTCCGTTAACTGACATTGAAGATCTTCATCATTAATAGATAGATTTTTGAGGTAAGAATTGTTTACATCTTATGATGCTCTACTATTATGAGTGACAAATATATCTATTAGTTTCCATATTAGTTAACAACGGCTGAGCTGAATGGCAGACTTCGAATCACATTTTTATTTTCTTGTTTTGTCCTTATCTAATATGTTTAGGATTAGAGCTTTTGTCCTGAGTCACTAAGTCTGTCAACTTGCTCGCCTTTGTTCTTAGTAAAAACACTTAATTTCAAATCATTTTGATGCACAGTTTTCATTTAGGAAATCATCCTTATTCCCGGGTGCCCAACTTATATAGTTCTAAAGCCCTAAAGAAGGCAATTGTTATATTACATGCATGTTGATTGTGGTTGGTGCTATATGATTAATAATAAAATATTATTCTGTTCATCACAGACGTTAAACTGGTGGAATCTTGATGAAGTTTAAAAGACAGACGTGTCATTGGAGGAACACGTACTAGTTGCAAGTTGCTTTCATCAACTGTAGGTTGTTCAGCTAGTCAGATTATGTATGGTGTACTGATATACTAATCGATAGAAATGGTGTAAAAGAGTAGTGAATATCTATATATTAGCAAAGGTGAAAGTACAGATGGATGTGAACTTTGAACAAGTTTTTGTTGAAACTACAAAATTTCAAAGTTTTGTAAGCACCCGTGTACCCGAGATTCACTTTTTAAAAGAAATTTTAAAGACTCAAAGATGTATAATGATGGATGTTTTTGCAAAAGATGACAATCTAATACTTCAAACTTGGGCTCCGTTTGTTTCATGGAAGCGTGTTCATGATACTTCAGTGTTTGTTTAGTAGTGAGAATTTTTATTTTTGGTTTTTTTTATTTTTAAGTGTTTGTTTGATTTTAGGGAAAAAATGTTTAATCGAGGACATTTCTTTCAAAAAATGTTATTATTATCGGAAAATAAAAGTGTACAATAAAATAATTACAATACTTGCTAATCAAGTGCGGTCGACGGTCAGGTTTAGCTTCGAGAGCTGCAGAATTTTACTTTCACCTGTCTGGTTGGATAAATTAACTAGGCTTTACTAGTAAACGAAAAAAGTAATAAAGACAGGTATGTGTTTAGATGACTATTTAGTTTTGTTCTAGCTGATATATACAAGACTTAATTTCATAACTGTTCTTTTAATCCTGAAGATAGAAATGTACTATAAAACTAGTGCTTTATTGATTAACTTTAAGAAATTAATCTACACTCGACTGTAGATACATTTAACCCTTGTTTTATTATACTAATTTGCAATCCCAGCCAACTTGCTCAGATCATTTGGCAAACTTGAAATAGCAAAACCCAGAAATAACACCAAGTCGCAGACTATAAATTTTTCATACAATGTTGACCTTGCAGTTGGGACCAAATTAAACAAAGATAAGAACAAATCACAAAAAAAAGGGTCAACACCAATATTTTAAACTCTTAGAACAACAATCTTAAAACCACATTCTTTCTCCAGGCCAGTGTCAAGTTTACATTAACCATAACCCAAAAGCTGAGTGCAGGACTGCAGATAAATGCAGGAACTGAACTATGACGACAGTAGTGCTTCAACTTTGGTAATCTGCTCTTCCTCATTTCTGGAGGTCGGACTCTTGTTAGTCTCGTCATAAAGGTCATGCTTCCACTTCTCAACGCGAGCACCGCTTGGATGATTACCTGGCCTTCTGTTAAGGTTTTCTCTTCCCCTGTATGTATCACCACCAGCATATCTCTCTCTCGGTGAAAAGTAACCTCTCTGTGGGTTGCTTCTATATGTATCTCCATTGCTTCTGTTTGAGTTTCCATTCCATACAGGTGGTTTTTCAGGTCTATTCGTACGACGGGAGTCCTGACCTCTATCCTCTCTCCTGTCACTTTCTGGGTTGGGGTAGTCAGTTTGACTTTGCTTCATGGTATCAGACACTATTTTCTCAGCACTTTTAGACTCAACAGGAACTTTTTGCTCAGTAAATGCAGGCCTTTTTCTTGCAGGTGGTTTCCCTTCAGACTCCCTTTCATAGAATCGGTCATGGCGCCAACCACGATTGTCATCCCCACGAGCATGTGACTTCTCATCTTTTTGCAGATTATCATTAACTGCTGTCCTGTCTGTTCTTCTTCCGCTCCGCTGATCCTTTGAGTCCCTAAACCATCCTCGCTCTGCATCAAAAAAAACAACAGTTGATAAGAAGATATTTGGAGTTGTCTGCAACACTTCTTTGAAAGAAAAACAAGACTTTGATTTTTTATAAAAGAAACAGAGAAATCACAATTTCAACACTATATACATATTACACACATGCATACAGTATATTCTTTCTATTATGTCAATGTTTGGGGATGACGAATTTCCACTATAATTACTATAGCTTCAATTGAAACAAAAGAATAGATGCCCAAGAAAATCTGAACAGAAGGCCTTTAAAATTTTTAATGGCTCATTCTAAATTGCTTCACCTTTAGATTATTAACATTAATTAAAACATAAACAGCAATATGAGCATGTCATCACCTTATAAATAAAACAGTTGAACACACCACCATACATATATAATAATCATCATGCGGATTCCACAAGAAAATTTCTTACAATGTGAAAAATACGCAAAAGATTTATTTCATAAATATAAACCAGCTAAAAGAGAGATCTATTGCTAATGAAAATAGTAAACTTACCACTATCATCCTTGCGACTGTGGCTTCGGCCAACATGCCTTGAACTGCCACGCTCATCGTGCTGTTATAAGATACGCACACGCAAGCCTAAGATGGTTATTTACACAAAGGTAGATGAAGGCACCAGACCAAGCAATAATCCAGTACTGCTACATCAGCGAGAATTCATATATTTATTTTTCACCCAACACAAAGCATCATTAAAAGGTATCCAAGTATCCCTATGTATAACTGAATTATAGAGCTGAAGTTATTTTTGTACAAACTTGGGTGAATCTATGTGATTTTCTGCGAAATCTGTTACATAATTATTGCTTTCAACATGATATACAACCTCTTCTGTTCTTGAAGAAGCAGAGTCTTGCTTAATTTTATTAATTATTTTGCTTCGTCTTTAAAAGGCAAAGCTTCACAATATCATAGTGTACAATGTAACAACGATTCCCATCTTACAAAATTTATATAATACTACCCACACAAACTAAAAAATTTATATAATACTACCCACACAAACACAATACGGGAAGGTCGTATCAGGTTGTTTTTAACAACAGTGTAGTAGAAACGTTAATACATATCTGCAGATTTTACATAATATTTAATTTACTTATCCTATGAATGTACATAAATGAGTCATATATACTTTAATGTTCCAATTTTTTAAATTTTGCCTTTTTAAGTGTTATTTTATGAATCTACTATCCAGTAGTAGTAAACATTTATGTACCCTAAATTCCTAAAACAATTCTGTTTCAGAGAACTTATCGCTAAGAAATTTTTTGATTCTTTGAACTAACATAAATGGTGAAAGATTTTTTTATTATTATTATTTTAGTATCTGCAAGTCTGGTTAACTTAAAGAACAGTTATCTTTAAAAAAACTATGCAACCCAAAGATACTACAAACTGAACAAATCAGCAAGAAAAATGCGGCATTATATGGTTCAAGTGTTCAACCATAATCAACTTTGTCAAATGGAGGAAAACTTCTCAAACAGACCTGTGGGATTCAAAGATAATCATAATGCCAGATCAGTTTTTTATTTTAAGGATAAACTGCATAAAAGAATAATAGGATATAGAACCTGAAAGTACGACTTGGATTGTTGAGATTCGTCTCGATTGGTTGGATGTCTCTTTCCATCTTGATTACCATCATTTTTCTTGTCAGCTTCTTTTCCAACAACCCCAGCAACCTCCTTCCCATCAGGTACTAATGAAGCATCAAGAGGTATAGAATCTTGCAGGCGGCGGTGATGTTTTCGATCATGATCTTGAAACTCTTCAGCCACCACGTTCAGCTTGCTAGATGATCGCTCAGTGACTGATTCACCATCCCTTCTTGTTCTCTTGGGACTAAAAATAGTAATAACAATAATCCAAGAAACTATCAATTATTACACTAGTTATATCATCTCCAATTTCAACAAAAAGATTTAACTTCAAATAGCATAGCTCATTTTTCACGAATGCCCAATTATAGCCTTTATATAACATTTACTTCTACATTAAAGTGTAGTTTTTGCAATTACCTTTCATATCATTCGATAAAGGCCAACTAAATTAAGACCAATCTTTTACAACCACCAATTCAGTGACTACAACTAACAGTACCCTTACATCCTTTTCAGGCTTAACAACTTGGAAACACTGCAAAATGGATATAGAGCAAAACATGCCCCGTAAACTAAACCGGGTAATAATAATTTCTCAAGATTATTCGAGTCACAATGCCTACCAAACCCTTTTACCTACAACATAAACAGACCCTTCCACAAATAGTACAACAAATTCCATCAGACCCAATTAGCTATTCACATCAAATCATAGAATCACATTATACACACACACACACACACAACAAAACACACAATATAGACATAAAATTCACAAAATGATAAAATAATAAAACCCCAATATCATATTTAAGCTCATGTTGCCATATAATCACACAAATCTTTATATTGCTAGGTGATGCAAATATTAACAAAATTTAATTTTTCTTGAAAATAAAAAAGGTAAAAAAGAATGTAATGTGATAGTGTGAACCTGGGTTCTCGATCAAATCTAGAACGGTGTCGTCTGGAATCAGAATCTCGACCTTGTTCTCGGCGAGACATAGTAATAAGCTCAGCGCTAGGGCTTCTCTCACTCTATCTAATACATAAAACAATATTATGTTATTTTTAATAGTAGTAATTATTTATGGAGATTAATGTTACTGAACTTAGGTTAAAATAAAATTACAAATAAATAAGCATACATGATATTGTTATTGTAATTATAAGGAATTTATATACAATTATAAAAATACTCGAAAATTTACATTTTGGTTAATTTTCTTGAGTTAATTTCATAAACTTTATTTTCTTATTTTTGCACTTGACAAAAAAAATTATGTGGTAATTTCTTTTTATTTCGAGAAAATATTTGTTATAGATCGAAATTAAGAAATGGTTTAAATGAGTGAACTATAATTTTTTTTATATATTTTGTAAAATTAGTAAGGTATTATAGTTTGAGGATTTATTATTAGCTGGCTTAAATCAAGTATTATTGAGAAAGTTTTTATTTTTAAATAAAAAATATCAGTATATGTTTGATTTGACATATTTATACTATATCATTAAAATAAAAAAATAAAAATTTGATAATCGGTCGTTTTTGATCGGTATTTGATTAATTATTGGGCTAATTTTAAAATATTAATTTCCTAAATTAAACATATCTCACATTAATCTCCTAACTAAAACACATCTTATATTAATTTTTTAACTAAAACACATTTGTATACAAAATATACAAACATTGTCTTATTAAAATATAAATACAAATAAAATATATATAAAATTATATAAAAATATATACATACAACATTAAATAAAATTTAAATTATTGTTCTAAAAATAAAAATAAATTCACGTTAAACATATATTATCATTAAATTATTGAAAATATTATTAACAAAATAGGTGAAATAATTTAACCAAATAGCTCTGATCATATAGTTTACTATGGAAAAAGAATCGAGTAAATTCAATAAACTGAGCAAAAGTTAAAGGCCCTCAAATGGGACAGATCGGAGCTGTCAGGAATGTAAAAATCTGCTCTATTTTGGACAATATTTTGGGGAGTCTATCGGCTCGTTTGACTAAACTTATTTCTGAAAAATAAGTGTTTATTTCTATAAAAAAAATACACATTTATTTTCTTTTTTTTTCTTCTGGAAATTTGAGAAATAAACTAAGAACTAAACTTATTTTTCAAAACTAAAATTTTACTTATATAAAAAAATACATTTTACTCTACTTTTTTTTAAAAATAAGGGCTTATTTTTATAATTTAATGGGGCCAAACACCTTCTATGTATCTAATTACTTGATGGTCAAAGTGTAAAAATTATTGATTTACGTCTTTATTACGTGTTTTTATATTATGATTGCTACAAGGCTTGTATAAGGTAACATGCAATTATATCATATATATAATTAGAGTAAATGAGTTAATGTGGTTGTCAAGGTCTTAGTGGTGGTAATGCTAAAAAATAGCAAACTTTTTTAAATATATATACACATATATAAAAGAATATTACAAACTAAAATAATTAAAAATATAATAATATATTTAAAGATAGGAAAGTATTATATAAACATTACCAAACCAAACCAAACATACCTAGTATATCCCGCTCAGAGCAAGGTCTGGGGAGCATAAGATGTACGTAGACCATGCCCCTACTCCAAAAAGGCGTAGAGAGGCTGTTTTAGTGAATACCCCCGGCTTACTGTACAATAATATAGTGTGTGCTAAATATATATTCTACGTACACAAATATAAACAATACCTACACATTGATATCAATATACAAAAAATACCACTAAGACATACCTTCAATCACCCGAATGCGTCGTCACCAACTAGTCCTATCCAAGGTCATATCACTTGTAAGATTTAATGCCTCCATATCTAAACTTAATTGATTTGCCCATGTCCTTTTCGGTCTATCTCGCTTTCTCTTCCCTAGAATAAAAATAATCTCAACTCTTCTAACCGTAGTTGATGATCGTCTGCGTCGAACGTGTCCAAACCACCGCAATCGTCCCTCCCTAACTTTCTTAGAAATAGATTTCACCCCTAAGAATTGTCTGAAAACATCATTCGGTACATGATCCACCATTGTGTGGCCACATATCCATCGCAACATACGCATTTATGCCGTCTCCAACCTACATTCCCGAGCCTTCCTCAAAGACCAATACTCAGTACCATACAAAAATGTTGGTCTGACTGTTACATTGTAGAATCTACCCTTCAATCTTAATGGAACACTTTTATCACGCAACACCCCTGTGGCAGCCTTTCATCTACGCCAACCTGCCAGGCATGAAACCAAATTGATTCGCTGAAATTTTTAACTACCCTTCTAATTCTGCAGTCAATAACTCGTTCCTAGAGTTTCATTGTGTGACTAAGAAACTTGACGCCACGGTAGTTATTACAACTTTGAGCATCACCTTTATTCTTGTAAAGAGGCACCACAACACTCAACCTCCACTCATATATAAAAGAATATTACAAACTAAAATAATTAAAAATATAATAATATATTTAAAGATAGGAAAGTATTATATAAACATTACCAAACCAAACCAAACATACCTAGTATATCCCGCTCAGAGCAAGGTCAGGGGAGCATAAGATGTACGTAGACCATGCCCCTACTCCAAAAAGGCGTAGAGAGGCTGTTTTAGTGAATACCCCCGGCTTACTGTACAATAATATAGTGTGTGCTAAATATATATTCTACGTACACAAATATAAACAATACCTACACATTGATATCAATATACAAAAAATACCACTAAGACATACCTTCAATCACCCGAATGCGTCGTCACCAACTAGTCCTATCCAAGGTCATATCACCTGTAAGATTTAATGCCTCCATATCTAAACTTAATTGATTTGCCCATGTCCTTTTCGGTCTATCTCGCTTTCTCTTCCCTAGAATAAAAATACTCTCAACTCTTCTAACCGTAGTTGATGATCGTCTGCGTCGAACGTGTCCAAACCACCGCAATCGTCCCTCCCTAACTTTCTTAGAAATAGATTTCACCCCTAAGAATTGTCTGAAAACATCATTCGGTACATGATCCACCATTGTGTGGCCACATATCCATCGCAACATACGCATTTATGCCGTCTCCAACCTACATTCCCGAGCCTTCCTCAAAGACCAATACTCAGAACCATACAAAAATGTTGGTCTGACTGTTACATTGTAGAATCTACCCTTCAATCTTAATGGAACACTTTTATCACGCAACACCCCTGTGGCAGCCTTCCATCTACGCCAACCTGCCAGGCATGAAACCAAATTGATTCGCTGAAATTTTTAACTACCCTTCTAATTCTGCAGTCAATAACTCGTTCCTAGAGCTTCATTGTGTGACTAAGAAACTTGACGCCACGGTAGTTATTACAACTTTGAGCATCACCTTTATTCTTGTAAAGAGGCACCACAACACTCAACCTCCACTCATATATAAAAGAATATTACAAACTAAAATAATTAAAAATATAATAATATATTTAAAGATAGGAAAGTATTATATAAACATTACCAAACCAAACCAAACATACCTAGTATATCCTGCTCAGAGCAAGGTCAGGGGAGCATAAGATGTACGTAGACCATGCCCCTACTCCAAAAAGGCGTAGAGAGGCTGTTTTAGTGAATACCCCCGGCTTACTGTACAATAATATAGTGTGTGCTAAATATATATTCTACGTACACAAATATAAACAATACCTACACATTGATATCAATATACAAAAAATACCACTAAGACATACCTTCAATCACCCGAATGCGTCGTCACCAACTAGTCCTATCCAAGGTCATATCACCTGTAAGATTTAATGCCTCCATATCTAAACTTAATTGATTTGCCCATGTCCTTTTCGGTCTATCTCGCTTTCTCTTCCCTAGAATAAAAATACTCTCAACTCTTCTAACCGTAGTTGATGATCGTCTGTGTCGAACGTGTCCAAACCACCGCAATCGTCCCTCCCTAACTTTCTTAGAAATAGATTTCACCCCTAAGAATTGTCTGAAAACATCATTCGGTACATGATCCACCATTGTGTGGCCACATATCCATCGCAACATACGCATTTATGCCGTCTCCAACCTACATTCCCGAGCCTTCCTCAAAGACCAATACTCAGAACCATACAAAAATGTTGGTCTGACTGTTACATTGTAGAATCTACCCTTCAATCTTAATGGAACACTTTTATCACGAAACACCCCTGTGGCAGCCTTCCATCTACGCCAACCTGCCAGGCATGAAACCAAATTGATTCGCTGAAATTTTTAACTACCCTTCTAATTCTGCAGTCAATAACTCGTTCCTAGAGTTTCATTGTGTGACTAAGAAACTTGACGCCACGGTAGTTATTACAACTTTGAGCATCACCTTTATTCTTGTAAAGAGGCACCACAACACTCAACCTCCACTCATCCAGCATCTTGGCGGTCCTAAGGATGACATTAAAAAGCTATGTCAACAACCGTTCACCAGTCTCGCCTAAACACTGCCAGACCTCAATAGGAATCTCATCTAAACCTACAGCCTTGCCCTTTTCCATCATCTTCAAAGCTGCTTTAACCTCTTTCATACTAATATTTAAACTAGAGTCAACTTGAGTAATCTGGATCTCTCGTTGTTCGAAAACGATGACCCTCCCTCTAGTTGCATTAAATAAGATAGAAAAATACCTGCCCCATGTCACTTTAATATCTTTATCCCGCAGTAACACATTTCCACCCTTGTCCTTAATATAGCTAACTGAACCCAAATCTTGACGTCTCTTGTTACGTGTTTTCACTAGTTTAAAATTTTCATTCACACCCTTCTTGGTGCTGAGACGGTTGTACATAATCTTGTATTATATAAACACTGTTTTTATATAATATACATATATATAATACTAAAAAATATTACATTATATTAGTATTTCTATATAAGTAGTATATATTAAAAAGTTATATGATAGTTAAACTATGTGGTTAATAATTAAATATTATTTTCACACTTAATATTATATAAAATTAAATATATTAAAATATAAATTAAGAATTATAATATATAAAATAATTATTATAAATTATAATAAATATATATTTCAAATATTTAAAAAATGACCCGTGCATTGCACGGGTTTTAAGCTAGTAGATTTAATGTAGCTGACTCAAGTTGTTGTTAATATACAATAAGGTATACTTCTAAATTATGCCATAAATTTTGTATAGCATATTATACGGGGGATGTTTGATATGTAGTACCCTGGAATTCGTAATTTACTCAACAAAAAGATTAACTAATTTCAGTAAATTGATTAAGGGTCAAAGGTCTTGGACCGAGGAAACTAGGTGTTGCATGTAATGAAATAAAATTGAAGTTATATGATTAACTTTATTAAATTATATAAGCTGATTTAGAATGTTCTGAAACTAAAAATTTCGTATAGATAAGCTAAGATATTGTTAACGGAGGAATTTGTGAAAACAAATATCGGGGAGGGTTGCTAGACATATTGTGGTGATTGATGATGTTGAACAGCCTAGGTGGGTGGAGATGTGGTGTTTTGTGGGGCTGAGATTGATTGGTTGAAGAGCTTAGCGCACAAGAATTAGGGTTCTTGAGAGCCATAGACAGAGTATACCAAATAATGTGTCTACGTACCCTATTTATAGGGATCAAGCCAAATGTAGTTCTTGGGGAGTAGGAACCTATTAGGATTAGGTTTCCCCTCCTAGAGAAATTGGCCACCGCCTTAAGTGTTTCCGGGTGTAGGCCTTTGAGACCCAGCTTCGTTAATGGAACGTGACGGCTAATTCAGTGACCCGAGTGTGTCGGTGCCAGCCTAATCCAGTCCCATCGTTGACCATCTGAGATTTGTGGGCTAGCCTTCAAGAAGTGTCACTAAGAGGCGAGACTACTGGACCTCCCTAACTGGGTGAGAACCCAATTAGCCTGGGTGCAGCCCAACCTTCAGTAGCAACGGGTCTTGGACATCTTCAAGTAATGTGGATTGGGCTTATATATTCAAATGGGCTTCAAGTAGTGATTCTGGCATTCTGGACCTCAAGGAGGCGAGGCTGATTGCAAGTGGGCTGATTATAAGTAGGCGAGGCCGATAGACATGGGTTGAATGATATTGGGTCTTTTGAACAGTTCATTTTAATTAATCTAAAGTGGGCGAGATACTTCAAACGTGGGCTTGAGCCACCTATCTAGATCATTAATATTTAACTATCTTCCTAGCCCGAACCTTGTTGATTGAGCGAGGCTCTTCATGTAGGCGAGGTGCTTAGGCATGGGCCTAGGCTCTTATCCACTTGTCTGTCTTCGAGACTCACAAAGTGGGTGAGATCCTTCCAATGGGTGAGGTACCTAGGTCAGTCAATTCATCCATCTGGGCTAGCTATCTTCATGGGTCGAGGACCATCAATTAGATGAAGTTCTTCGAGAGTGAGAGGCTGTAGTAATAATCATATCACATTAGGATCAAGTACATGATTTTATGTATTATCATTTATTGTTGTACGAGTTAAATGCAGGTTAACCCAATTATATAATATAGGATTGTGAATAAGTAACGTGGAATATTAACAAGGTAACAGAACTCAATAAGTTGTGTTTTGAGGTGAGTATAAATTGGAGATTTACTTTATATGCATATTTCTTGATTTATAACTTTATGTGACTTTTAAATGATTATGTGCACATATATGCTACGTGATTGGAATTAATTGACATATGATGAATGCATAACATGTATGATGTATTTTAGAATATTATTCAGACAAATGGTGATGACTACATGAATTTACATGTTATGTGTTAATTATATATTGACTACGCTCACATATATTATTATAATGATATGCTTTACATATGAATGCATACACAATGAATTAAATAAAGGCATTGTGATTATCCTATTTTGTACTCTCGATGATACAAGTGGCCTACCTAGCCAATACAAGTACATGGGACCCTCTAATCATATACAGGAAACCCTTGGGTTTATACATGAAACCCTCGGGTCATACAGAGGAAAAAAACCTTTGTGCCAAATACAAGTAAAAGAGTCTTTACGCCAAATACAAGTTCCGGGATGATATAAAATATGATGAGTCACAACAAATGAAAAGGATTACAAGCACAAGCATAAGCATAAGCACATGCATATCTCTATATGTAATGGATATTTGTCTAACATTAGATACTTGTAAATTATTAAAATATGATCTATGATAATTTATGTTCACTGAGTTGCAAGTTATATAAAATGTAAATATTTTTCAGGTGAACCTAAAATTTAAACTCTTGCATAATATACCGTTTGGAGTTATGGATACCTAAAGTTTAAGTAACATGTTGGTCGGCCAGCTAGTGCTCCAAACTCCCTACTCCTCAGCACTTGTATATATATTTATATAACTGAGTCCTTTGACAGTTTTGTGCAATGGTTTTGAGTAATACTTTATGTATGTAAGTTATAAGAAGAATGTGATTTTGTTATATGTAATATATATGGTTTTGTGACATAATCATTAGGGCACTTGATTTTATATTGGTTATATTATTATATAAGTAAGTTACAAATATTTTATAGTACAAGTGTGTCACACGATGTTAGCATAAGTCTTTATTCAAGTATTACTATAAACTAATATTAGTTCAAAAGTTGAGTATGTGAGATGGTTTGACCAACTAAAGGCA
This sequence comes from Oenanthe sinensis, assembly GCA_028671895.1. Classification (NCBI taxonomy): domain Eukaryota; kingdom Viridiplantae; phylum Streptophyta; class Magnoliopsida; order Apiales; family Apiaceae; genus Oenanthe; species Oenanthe sinensis. The sequence goes on from CM053795.1 coordinate 20,885,420, forward strand.
TGCATTAGCACTTTGAACAAACACATTCAAGAAAATTCTAACTAAATCTTCTATTCTTGTATTGTTGTTATTTCACTTTAGATAACATTTTTTTATGCACATTTATTTCGAATAACGTTGGATTTTTCAAGAAGGCACCTACTTCTACTCATGTACACATGTATTCACAGTGACTTAAAATATTAACTTCCTATTAGTTGAAGTAGGGCCCCTTTGTTGCAATTTTTTCTTAGTTTAATACTATGCTATCAGATATAAGTTATGTCTTAATGTTACAAAGATGAGATCTAACACTTTTATCGTGATATAAGGTCTATATAAAGGCAGAATATCAGCTTCTTTTGAATGTAAAAAAATAATTTAAAATGAAACTATTACATTTATATTTTGATTGCACTCTATTCATGAATTCTTATCTATAAATCTCAATATTTTTGCCTCACTTTCTCAAGAGATTCAAAGTAAAGGACAAGTACATTAAACTACACGAGAAGGGGTGGACCTTGGGCTGAGCCGAGGTTGGCTCTAGCTCGGGTCAAAGTCCAACAGTCTATTTAAGAGTTAAGTCTGCAATGGAGTCCAGTCCGGGTAGAATTAAATAGCAATCATATTAATATATGTATTAGCTCAACCCAGTCCAAAAATATATTTATTTGAAACTAGCCCATTATATTTCATCTGTTATACTATTTATCAAAAATTTTGCCCAAAATAATTATACAAGTATAATCTGTTTCTCAAAAAATGAATTAGATAAAAAAAGAAATGTTGTTAGGTCGAACTACTACTTTTCGGTTAAGGCTCTGTCTAGGATTATTGTTTAAAACTGCTGTACTTGAAGAAAAAATGTTGGTAGAAAACATACTGTCAGGAAAATCATATAACCGTTTCTATTTTTTTTTATTTGTATATATTTTGAGATATAATATAAAAAATAATATTTTTAGGATGCTTTGATACTGAAATGTATAGTTACTTCCTGCAAAAATTTAAAAGAAATTTTTTATAAAGCATTTGGGGACCTACTTTCTTTAAAAACAACTTTTAAACAGTCACATTTCCAGAAAGATGTTTTTAAAATTTACCAAATACTTTTTTACCTACCTGCTTATTAGAAAAAAGTTGTTGTTGCTGTCAAAAATAACAATCTCAAACTCACCCTAAAACAATAAATAACACCTAGAGCCCTAATTTGAAAATTGAGTCATCATGATTTTCACCACACTCTCCATTTTCGATTAGATTATCTCCACTCAAATACAGTGTAAGTATGTATATATTCTGAAATTTCTATTCTTACTTCTTAGATATAGTAATATTGTATGTGCTCTGTTCTAACTTGTGATTACTGATGTGAATTGTGATTAATGATTTTTATTTATTTATGTATGTATAATATATGTATACACTCTAAAATAATTTAGTTTCTTGCACAACTTAGTAAGATAGTAACTCAGTTATTCATATCTTAGTAAAGATCAATTTTAAGTTTTTAACAGTTTTTATCTATGATTTTAGAAAAATACCTAAGTAATAAATAATGTAATGAATTTATTATATCGTAGAGATGAGAACTTGTTTAAGATGTAGTGTTAATAATAGACTTAGTTATTTACAATACTGTTAAGAGCTTGTGTACCACAACAATTTATAAGTATTAGTAAAAAATAATATGATTTTTTTAATTTAAGATAGTTAAAAAGGAAAGTAAAAAATATTAAAAAATAGATATTTTAATGTGGTACTGATTTAGATTGGGCTGAAGAATGAAGGTTTAGTATCGGATAAAATGCATACAAAATTATGTGATCAACAATTACAAGCAAGTTATGAAGGAGTCACATCTGTATTATACACCTTTGAATTAATGGTTAAACTCTTCAACTCGTTTTTCCGCCATCATTATTGGTTAGATTTTTTAATCAGTATTTTAATTGTGAGTTCAAGTTTTCTCGATTTCATCTCGGCCAAGACATGTATGTGTATTTTTTGAAGTTATAATTTTTCCTTGTTTGTAATGATTATAAGTTTTTTAATATGTATGTGTTTTTCTGGATGATTATATTTGATATTTAGATTGAATTATATTTGACATTTGTATTCTTAATTTTGATATGTTTCGGTGATTTTGATGGTTGAGATAATACATTTGACTCCTGTTAAGAATTGTATCTTGAGTTTTGTGGTCATTTCTATGCATATCCAATAGAGTTTTTAAGAAATCGAGTCGGGTGCATGTTTTAATGTTCGTTTAGATTAAATTCTGGTTGTTGTATAATTCGATATTGTGTATGTTTAGGTTCTTCTTTTAAAATTTATATTCGTAACTTTATTATTTTCTTTGTATGTGACTGAACATGTATCCATATGCTAATATTGATAAATGTTGGTGTTTGATTTTGGTATAATAGTATTTTTAGGTCATGAAGATTAACTAGAATATGGAAAGTGTTAGGAATTTTATAGTCTTGATGATAAACTTAATCTTAGAATCATAGAAATTATTTTATAACTGATCAATTGATATGTGTTATAAATATCAATTGATTAGGAAACCATTTATCAGTTGACATGTTTATGTTAATCAACTGATAATATGGATGTTTTTATAACATGGTTGTACTTAGTCTTTTCAATTGAAATGGCTAGATGAATTGATGGGATTTAACTCATCAATTGATACTAGAGTCGATTGATATAGGTCATCAACTGATGTATGTTTTAGACTGTTAAAATTGTGAATATGTTGAAGACATAAAGAATATACAAGTGAGGGATGATCAATTGATATTGAAGAATCAATGGATGGAGGATAAATTGATATCAAGCCAAGTCAAAGATTAAAGACCATCAACTGATAAGAAGACCCATCGATTGATATATCGATTGATAACATTTATCAATCGATAAGTCAATTTTTATTATCAATCGATAGATATCAAGATCAATCGAAGAAGAATATTAGTTGATGGATACAAGGAAGAATCAATTGATATACTTAACAGCAAACTATATATTGATAGGGACAGCACAAAGGACAAAATGTCAAGAATCTTCAGATAAAAGTACAGTCATGGAAGACAGTCTACATTAACTGTGAAGACTCAAATTGAAGTTGTCTTTCCTAGATTGAAGAACTTTCCCAGAATGGAAAAAGACAGACAAGAAAGATAGTTTAGTAACATTTCTAGAATATGTATTTTTGTTTGTACTATATTCTTGAGATTATGAACACTCTTGTATTATATAAACAAGAGTGATAGCATTGTTAGAATAATCAGAGTTAAAATATTTTTTGGAATCAATTGTTCAAGCTTTAAAGCACTTGTAAGTAAAGTTAATTCAATTCTAACCTTGTAAAAAGCATCTAGGTTTTCTAACCTAGATCATTTGAGCAATCAATTCACTGGTGGAATACAAAACCCACAAGTAAATTTTTATGTGTTGTTCAAAGTTTTAATTTCATAGTTTATCAGTTATATATATATACTTCTCATACACTTAAACCAACCGAACAAATATTAAACTTGAAAGTTTGCAAAAAGTTTCAATATTTGTATTCAACCCCCCCATTCTATAAATAATGTCATTGTTCAGGGACACATAACAAGTGGTATCGGAGCATAGGCTTTTAACATACAAAATTTTTTAAGATCAAGAACAAGAAAATATGGGCCACAAAGATTCAGGTGTCAAGATTCCAGTGTTGAAAACAAATGAGTATTTTGCCTGAAAAGTAAAAATGCACCTGCATCTGCTTTTTCTTGATCCCTCCCATGTCAAATGCATAGAGAAAGGACCTCATGTTCCCATGAAGCTAGTCACGGGTGTAAACTCTGATGGCACTCCTGCCTTTGACAAGCATGTTCCAAAACTCACTACTGAGTTCACAGAAGAGGATGAAAAAAAAGTGTTAAAAGACAAAAAGGCCTTGAATATTTCTATTCAATGGTCTAGACAAAGATATGTTTGACAGTTTAATCAACTGCACAATATCCAAAGAGTTATGAGATACTCTTTAAACTCTATATAAAGGAACTGAAGAAATCAGGAAAACAAGATGCAACTCTTGATTCAAACATATGAAGCCTTTCATTTCAAGAGTGGTGAGTCCATCAATGACACCTATAGTAGGTTCTAGAAGCTTCTGAATGGACTAAAACTATATGGTAGGGTTTATACAACTAAGGATACAAATTTAAAATTTCTTAGATCTCTTCTAAAAGAATGAAAGGCATTGACCGTCTCCATTAGACAATCTCAGGACTTTAAGGATTATACTCTTGAGAAACTCTATGTTATTCTCAAGACATATGAGTTAGAAATATAACAAGATGAAGAGATTGAGAAGAATCAAAGAAAAGACAAAATTGTGACTTTGATGGTCAAAGGAAATGAGGACAAGAAGGGTAAAAGTGAAAGTGGTTGTGTAGAAGGTATTAGCATGGTGGCTAATGATGGTGTTGAAACATCCAAAGGAAAAGGAAAAATCAAAGATGATGAGAATGAAACATGCTCTCAAGATGATTTGGATGAGATTGATGAAGACCTTACATTTTTGTTAAGGAAGTTTTCAAAATTGAAATTCAAGAGGAATCCAAATTTTCAGAGGCCTGGATCCCAGTTTAGAAGTGACAACCAAAACAAAAATTTGGTTGATAGATCTAAATTCAAATATTACAACTGTAGATTGGCTGGTCATTTCTCAAATGAATGCAGAAAACCAAAACAAGAAAAGAAGGCAAAGTCATATGATGGCATTGACTACAAAAGAAACTATTTTGACCTTCTCAAACAAAAATAAAAGGCTTTTGTCACTAAAGAGAAAGACTGGGCTGCTGAGGACAGTGATTCTAAAGAATTCATAAATCTATCTCTAATGACCAATCATGGGGATAAAGAAGCTAGTTCATCATCAAATCAGGTACTAGCTATAAACTTTTCTGAACTCTCAAAAGATGAATGCGATAATACTATAAATGAAATGTCTAATGAATTGTATAATTTACATGTCACTCTTAAATCTCTAAACAAAGAAAACCCTAAGTTAAAGAACACCATTGATTCTTTGACTGAGAGAAATGTTTTTCTTGAAAATGAACTAGTTTGTTTAGATAGATTTAAACAAGAAAGTAAGGATGCTAGAAATGAACTAGTGAATAATTTGAAAAGAGAAGAATTGTTGAAGGAACAATTAGCTAATGTTCAAGGATTGGATACTCTAGGAGAATCTCCTAAGGCTGTAGGCAAGTTATTGACTAATGCCTCAATGGATAAAGATCAATCGACTACTAATCCTGTATCAATTGATGAGGATTATCAATCGATTGATGCTGAATCAACTGATAAGCATCCATTGACATGTAAGCAATCAATGACTAACAAGAAGAACAAACTTAGCACACTCATTCAGTTTGTGAAGGAAAAAGACTCCAAAGATCAAATTGAGGCTAAGGTTGAAAAGGTAAATATATGTAGCTTATCTAAGAAACAATTAAAAGTTAAACTAGAAAAGATAGCACCTGTTGAAATCATTCAGCCTAAGTCTGAGAAAAGGAAGAAAAATAGGAATGAAAAGGTAGGTATAAATAAGCACAATAATTATACCCCTGACATGTATGCTCCTAGAAAGGTTTGTGCCGAATGTGGTAGTGTTAATCATTTATCCATGCATTGTAAGAGAGAAAAGAATTCCATACCTATAAATGATTCATATGCACATACCATGTTTGCAAATGCCATGCTTTCCAATCATATGCTCATGAATGCCATGACCTCTAATCTAGTTGCGCCAAATGTTCAAATGCCATATGCACAAATGCCATACATGTATAATCCCTTCTTTGCATATGTAAATATGAACATGCCTGTAATGTCATGGAATATGCCAATTCCTAAAGTTAAAGTGGATTTAAACCCACCAAAATAAAAGGAATCAAAGTTGGTAGCCAAGGCTCAGGCTATGACTAATAGAAGAGGACCCATGATAACTTGGGTACCAAAAGAAACTTGATTGTTTTAATTGTGTACAGGGAAAAAGAAGACGGAATCTCTGATATCTAGACAGTGGATGTTTTAGGCATATGACTGGAGATATGACCCTGCTCACAAAGTTTGTGAAAAAAGTTGGCCCATGAGTTACTTTTAGAGATAACAACAAAGGATACACTCTGGGATATGGCTCAATTGCAAGTGAAAATATTAGCATTGAACCTATAACACTAGTTGATGGATTGAAGCATAATTTGTTAAGTATCAGTCAATTGTGTGATAATGGAAATGGTGTGTGGTTTTTAACTGGATCATGCATCATAGCCAATAAAGAATCTAGTGAAATTCTTCTAACTGGTGGAAGGAAATGTCTATATGCCTGATTTCAACTATGTAAAGGCAGACTCAATGACATGTCTACTTAGCAAGGCCAATACAGATGAAATTTAGATTTGGCAAAGAAGCTAGCTCATCTAAATTTTAAATCCATGAATTAATTGGTTAGAAAGAATTTGGTTAGAGGCATTCCACAAATGGAATTCACAAAGGATGGTTTGGGTTATGCTTGTCAAAAAGAAAAACAAAGAAAGGCATCATTCAAGTCTAAGACAGAATCATCAATTGATAATCTTTTAGAATTATTACACATGGATTTATTTAGACCAGTCAACATCATGTCAATTGCTAAAAAGAGATATGACTTAGTGATTATGGATGACTTCACAAGATTCATATATGTACAATCCCTACATTTCAAGGATGAGGCAAGCAAATTCATTATCAATCATGTGAAGAGTGTTGACAATGGTACTGAATGGAAGGTCAAGAAAATTAGAAGTGATAATGGTACTAAGTTCAAGAATGCAACTATGACAGAATTCTGTGAAGAAAAAGGAATCACTCAAAATTTCTCTGCTCCTAGAACTCCTCAACAAAATGGGGTAGTTGAAAGGAAAAACAGGACCTTAATTGAAGCTGCAAGAACTATGTTGAAAGAAGCCAAATTACCCACATATTTTTGGGCAGAAGCAATCAACACTGCATGCTACATTCAGAATGTTTCCATGGTCAATCAACTACAAGTCAAAAGCCCATATCAATTGATGAAGAAAGACAAGAAACCAATAATAAATTTTCTTCATGTATTTGGCTGCAAATGTTTTGTTCTAAGGAATCAAGGTGAAAATTTGGGAAAATTTGATGTCAAAGCAGATGAAGCTACTTTTGTTGGATATGGAATTTCAACCAAGGCCTACAGAGTCTACAATCTTAGATTACACATTGTTATGAAATCTATGCATGTAGTCTTTGATGATAAAAAAATTCAAAGGTTATATGATGAAGGATACCTTGAGGCTTTGCATTTTGAAAATGAATCAACTGGTAATAGTGAAGAGAGTGATGATGATGTGGAAATTCTAAGAATTCAAGTTTCAGAAATTCCCCATCAATTGATGTCAATACACCAACAGATAATTTATCAGTTGATAATCATTAATCGACTGATAATACATCAATTGATAACCATTCAATGGATAATCAATCTGCTCAACAATTATCAAGTAGAATATCCATCTCAGGAGGAGGGTTTTCAAATAATCAATCACATCATAATGATCACAATCATTTCAATGATCATGAAGCATCATCATTAAGAACCAATTTGCCTCCACAAAGGAAATGGACCAAAAGTCAGCCCTTTGAGCTAATCATTGGAAATGAAAATGATAGTGCCAAAACTAGAAGTGCAACTCAAAATGAATGCTTGTATAGCAGCTTCCTATCTCAAGAAGAACAAAAAAGGATTGAAGAAGCCTTGACTGATCCTGATTGGATAATAGCTATGTAAAAGGAGTTGAATCAGTTTGAAAGAAACAAGGTATGAAACTTGGTGCCTAAACCAAAGAACAAATATGTTATTGATACAAAATAGGTATTCAAAATAAAATGAATGAATCTGGTACTGTGACAAGAAACAAGACAAGATTGGTGGCAAAAGGTTACTCACAAGAAGAAGGAATATATTTTGATGAAACCTTTGCACTTGTTGCAAGGTTAGAAGCCATAAGGATTTTTCTGGCCTATGCTGCACATGTCAACTTCAAGGTCTACCAGATCGATGTGAAAAGTGTTTTTCTCAATGGAGAATTAGAAGAAGAAGTATATGTGGAACAATCTCCTAGTTTTGTTGATCCTGTTCATCCTGGATTTGTATACGATCTTCTCAAAGCACAATATGGTTTGAAACAAGCACCTAAAGCCTGGTATGACACACTCTCTAAATTCTTGATTGAGAATCACTTCACAAGAGGTACTGTTGATAAAACTCTCTTTCATAGAAATGTTAATGATTCTATTATTCTTGTTCAAATCTATGTAGATGACATTATTTTTGGATCAACTGATGAGAAACTTTGTCAAAAGTTTGTTAAGTTGATGCAGAGTAAATATGAAATGAGCATGATGGGAGAACTTACCTATTTTCTTCGTTTGCAAGTCAAACAAGTCAAAGATGGTATTTTTATAAATAAAACCAAATATATTTCTGACTTATTAAGGAAATTTGATTTAAATGAATGTTCTTCTGCGAAAACTCTCATGGCCACTGCAACTAAACTTGAATTGAATATTAAGGAAGCTAAAGTGAACATTTCAAGTTATAGAGGCATAGTTGGCTCATTACTTTATTTAATTGCAAGTAGGCCAGACATAATATTTGATACATGTCTTTGTGCTAGGTTTCAGGCTGATCCTAGAGAATCTCATTTGATTTCTATAAAAGGAATATTCAGATATCTCAATGGAACACCAAATCTTGGTATTTGGTATCCTAGAGACTCTGGATTTGATCTGATTGGTTATTCAGATGCAGACTATGCAGAGTGCAGAATTGACAGAAAAGTACAACAGGGACTCGTCAATTTCTAAGAAATAAGTTTGTTTCATGGTTTAACAAAAAGTAAAATTCAGTGCCTACATCCACAGCAAAGGCTGAATATATTGCTGCTGGAAGTTTTGCACAAGTGTTATGGATGAGGAACCAACTGTTTGATTATGGATTTAATTTAAGCATGATTCTAATATTCTGTGATAATACAAGTGCAATTGCCATTACTAAAAATCCAGTTCAACACTCAAGGACCAAACACATAGACATAAGATATCACTTTATTAGGGAATATGTAATGAATGGTATTATTGAATTATATTTTGTCCCTAGTGAAAGACAACTTGCAGACATTTTTATCAAACCACTAAATGAACATACCTTCAATAGATTGGTCTGTGATTTAGGTATGCTTAACTATGTTTAATCTTTAAAATGTCTGACAAGTTATTTCTTTATATTATTTTTACTTATAGCCATTGATTATGTTAATCTGTTGATTTTTCCATAATTAATTGATAGACATTTTATGTATCAATGGATATTTTCAGCTATCGACAGATAAGTATATCAATTGATGATATATTTGTTTATCGATGGATGATGTTACCTGTCAATAGATAAAGTTCTTATCAATCGATGACATGGAAGTTTTAGGGTCCATGTCATCAATCGACCTGTAACAAATCTTGTCGTTGATTACTTTTTTTATCAATCGACTAATACATACAACCATTATGTAAAATAGTCTATTGCCAGAATTAGTAATTCTTTCATTCACTTTTTTACTTAATGGTCGATTAAGTTCTATTTTGATAAAGAAATCGATTGAGAAATCAGTTACTCTTCAAAATATAAATAGTGAGATTAAAATTTATTTTAATCCGTACTTGCTATGTTACTGATTATTTCCCAATCTCTTCTCTCTCTCTCTAACGAACTCAATCCCCAATTCTCTCTGTGATCAATCTGTTCTCTCTCTCTCAATTATAATTAGATTCTTGATTACTAACAAATACCAGAGCAATGGCATCTTTATCTACATCCTCAAAGAAAGTCTCACAAGGCCTACTGCTACTACGGATTAAACAACTTCGTGACCTGCACAATGTAGAAAGAAGTTCCAAATGGATTTCATCCATTGATGAGATTCCTTGACAGTTGCAGTGTTAGGAAAGCTTTGAAGGAGGCTCCTAAGATTGTCTGCAAACTGGAGGAAGAGTTTTGGGCAAGTGCAGAGGTTGCCAAAGACTTCTCTAGCATTTCATTTACCTGCAAGGGAAATAAGTATCTACTTACTAATGTTGTTATTAATGAATGCCTAGATTTGCCTGCTAATAACACTGATAAAGCACCCACAGACACAGAAATTAGAGACATGCTTAGATTTGTTAATTATATTGAACCTGAGATTAGTCTAGGTCATGTAGTTAGAAAATATCTTAGAAAAGAATGGTCATATTTCTTTGATGCAATCATTAAGTGTTTTAGTGGTAAAATTAGTAATTTTGATACCATAACAACTAGTATGCAACAAATAGCTTATAATATATTGATAGATAAGTATTTTAACTTGTCTTCAATTATTTTAAGTGAAATTGCTGCTAAATTGGGTAATAAGGCTGGTAGATCTAATCATATCTATTATGCTAGATTTATTATATTATTTATTAACCATTTTGTCAAGGATATTGAGATTGACAGGGAAACAGAAATTTTGGACTGCTGGGTCCAAAACAAGAGAGTATTCAAAGACTTGATGAGAATCAATCTCCACAGTGATGTGGATTTGATTTATCCAGACTTTGTACATGTATATATTTCTTCTCTAACCACTTCTTCTCAACCTCAAAATTCTTTGCCTTCTATGGCTATGGAGGGTGTTAGTAATGACCCCAACCCTCGTACCCAAGCCACATAACCAATTTCTAAATCCAAATCTAATAAACCAACCTCAACAGGTTCCCAAAAACCTATTGTTATAAAAAAAGCACCTATTGTTATAGATAGATTAGAGGAGGATGTAATTGGTGAGGGAACTAGGGAACATCAAAGAACCCAGAAGGATAAGGTGTATGAGGGTGAGACAATCCAGCCTAGTCACTCCACAGTATTCTAAAAGACTATGGCAGTTGAAAAGGAAAATACCACATCCTCATTGGCATCCTCTCAAAAGGGTGTCAATATTGAAAAGAGGTCTCAACCAGGGGCATTGAACAAGGGTGATGACACTCAAACCAAAACCCCACAATCCGATGAAAGAAAGAAGAAGAAAACCAAGTTTGCACATGGGGAAACACACACTGCAAAACCACAGGCAACTGTGGTGGAGCCTTCATCTTCTTTGCTTGATGCATCTCCAATAAATGTGGAGATGCAGCCCCATTCATTATCTATTCCTATTCTTCAATCACCACCACTTCAAATTTCTTCAGATAGATAATCAAGCATTTTCAAATTCCCTTCTTTGATTTTCAAGAAGAAGCCAACACTCTCTCCTGATTCTCCTTCACAGGAAATTCAGGAAACCATTTCTAAAGTCATTCATGATATTAATTCTCAATTGACCTCAACTTCTATTTTTTCTACTTCATCAATTGATGTCTCTTCATCAATTGATGTTCAACCATCGATTGATACTCAACATCAATCGATGGATATGCCTCAATCGATGAATATCCCAACCACCTCATCAACTGCTATTCTGAGAACATCAATTGATAATCAATCAATTGATGTTACAAAAATACTTTTAGGATTGAGTGAGATGAGTGAAAGGCAGGATTTAAGCCTGATAAAAGGAGAGGGAGTGAGTGAGGTCATTCATATTTCTTCCAGGAATGTGAGTGAAACACTTGAGGGTCATACCTTAGATGGTGGAAATACTTTGAGTGAGGGAGAGGTGAGATTCCAAGATGAGATCCTGATCCAAAATAGAGAGATGAGTGAGAGTGACAAGAAAATTTTATAATATGCACAAGAGATAGAAATGGAACTCATGTCTGAAGATGAGGGGGTGCAGGAGATAGGGGGAGTAACTAATGCAGATGGTGCTAGTGGGAGTGGAGTAAATAAGGAGGATGAATTGGTTGAAGAAAAATAGGAAGTTAATGCTGGTGACTTGGATCCAAACAATTTTGTTCATCCTGATCTAAGGTACCAAGAATTAGCTACATCAACAAACAGAGATGCAGAGCAAATCCTTGGGTTAGAACACACTGAACAAAGAACAAGAAATCTAAAAGAGAGTTTGGCCAACACAACAGACATTTGTTATATGGCACCTAGTGATATTAATAATGATTCTGATGAAGAACCTTGGTTAAGTACCATTGATGGCTTTATTGGTGATGCTGAGAGGGAGGTTATTTCTCAATATAGGAGAGCAATGATGGAGGTGAACATTGAAGACCCAATTCACAGAAGAATTGTCAACTACTATAGAGAGCAACTCAAAATCAACAAAATAACAATTTCTGGGTTGAAGATGGAAATGGAAACCATTAAAGGCTCAATCACATCATTAAAGGATGCATTGGAAAGGAGATTGGATGAAAAATTACCTCATGGCACATTGCACAACATTCAACACAAATTCTTCAAGGAGTCAAAGGGGTTCGCAAAATTAGAAAAGAGGGTGTCATCTCTAGAAACCAAGATGGATCAAATCATCCAAGGTCAAGCAACTCATGCTGCAATTCTTCAGAGGTTTTTGGACAGAATGCCTCCTTCTCCACTTGATGCTAACAAAAATGGGAGAATAGAAAGGATGGAGATGGAAATGGAGGTAATGGAGATGTTGAGAGTAACATGAATGTAAATGAGGCTAGAAGTAGCAAGGTTGGTAAAAGTGGTACAAGTAATAGTAACAAAGGTCAATCTTCAAAATCAACTAAGTCAACCACAGAAGAATTGGAGAAGAAAAAGAGGGATGCTAAGAAGCTTGCAGATGAATTAGAAGTAAGGAGGATTGCAAGAGAAAGGGAAACTCAAGAGCTCATTGAGAATGAAAGAAGGGAATTTGAGCAATTGAAGAAAAACACAGAATTGGTAACAAAGGCTGCTGAAACAGGAAATCTAGATGAATTCATTGCTCAAGTCAGAATAGTGAATGAAAGTGCAAAGGATGCTGCCAAGGAAATCAATAAAAATGCAGAAAAATTTCTTTAAGAAAATCAAGAGAGCATTTTGGAAGAGAAAAGAAAAGGAAAGGCCATCATGATTGAAGAAGGGAAAAAGAAGAAAGTTGTTCCAACAGGAGAGAAATTAATGCAAGGAGCCATTGTTTCAGGAGTTATAGAAGCTATTAGGAAAGATAAGGATGATGAAGAGATAGCAAGGCAGATAGAAATAGAATGAAACTTGGAGGACTCAATTGTAGAACACTAACCAAACCAAGGAGAAAAATAGCAATGGCCAAGAAGAAGAAAGCAAATGAACCTCAAGCTGTTGTTCAAGAAAAACAAAAGAGTGCCCAAGAAGAAAATCAAAGGGAAATAGTTCTTGAAGGGTACAGGACGGAAGGGATTCCAATTATCAGTGAAAAAGGGCTGCTAGCATGCAAGACACTCCATGTTACTTCTACTCTCAACAGAGTGAGTCTATTGAATTCAGCATGTTAGCCAAGGCTACTAATGAAGAGTTAATTTCATCTGACATTGTCAAGAAACCACAAATATTGTTTTAATATTAGGGACCAACTTGGGACCAAAAGGGACCAAAAGGGAGTAATTGAAATGTCACGGGAAGGATGAATTGATGGTAACAATTATTCTAAACTTCCATCTCAATGAAGGAAGGATGATTAATGATTCTGACTGAATCAACATGCCTTCACAGGTGTCAGGAAGAAACTTGGATCATTTTCTATATTACATATCCTTGTCTCCTTCCCCAGATGGAACATATCTGGATTCCTAACGGAATAGATCATCTTAGATGATCAGCAACTCATTAAATCTATTCCTGAAGCAATTCAATTTTTAAAAGTCAAATATTTTAATAAATTCAATTGAGGACGGGGATTTATGAAACCTCATTGCACCACCAGTGACCTCTCTTTAAGGGGCTATGGTGATCTTTCTTGCATGTACAAAAGACTGTGTCATCCGTACTAAAAGAGATATAGTGTTACGAGAAAAGAGTGAAACACAAATGAGAAAGAGTGAAAATATATATTCTATAAGTGAAACACTTAGAGAGTATATGAGCGAAACACTTGTGAGAGACACAAAGTAAAATCACACACTAGCACACTTGCCAAATCTCATTCCCAATTCCCTGTTACAGATTTCTAATGTTACTCAACTAAGGGGGAGAAAATTTCTTCTGAAGAGGATTACTCAACTAAGGGGGAGAAGTGTTGAATAAGATCCAAAAATGAGAAGTGTCGAGTGTTGAACAAGATCCAAAGGGGAGAATTATTGAACAAAGACTTTTGCCAGAAAAGGATTACTCAATTGTTGAATAAGAAAAGTTGGATAATTCACGAAAGGGGAAAATGAATCTACCTTGGGTGAGAAGTAAAGACAGAAGTTGGAGAAACATATGAGAAGTGGTTAGAAGAGAACAAGACTTCATCCCTGTCATCCTAAGGGGGAGTAGTGATGAGTCTGAGAAATGAAGATGATTTAACTTGAAGATTTATCTTTCATCTTTTATTTCTAGTTCACTCAAGAAATCTAGAAATGTATTATATGGTCCAGAAAACAATTTATTATTTACAATTCTTAAATGTCATATTATTTTCTTAGTTGTTAGTTGATTTATCCTCTAGGAATTTGTGTGTTAAATGTTTAACAATAAATAGGGGGAGATTGAAAGGCATATGACTAGTCCTATTTGTAATAAGTAGATGACAACTCAACTCAAATAAGAAAGTGAAGTAAGTAATAAATACTGATGAAGGAATCAAGACGAAGAAAGTTAACTAGACACAAAGAATCAATTTGTCAGAAGAATTTTAATGAAGTTGCTACTCTACACCGGAAGAAGTTCATTAATATGTTCAAGCGTCGGTGTAAAATAAAGGAGTAGTATTTCAAAAAAGTTCAGAAGATACAGAAGATTCCAAGTGCCTTCTACAAAGAGATTCTAACGAGAGAAATATTGAAGACAAAGCAAGAACAAGACAGAAGATCACAGCTATTAAAGTTAAATGGTGAAGAATATTTATTTAGTATGGCACAAATGAATCAGACAGTACATTTGTGTGTCAACTGAATTAATAAATAATCTTCACCTAGCTCAAGTGATTTTCAAACAGAAGACAGGAAGACTCAAGTCAAATCTACAGAGGTTGTGCAGTGAAGAAACTAAATTAATTCTACTATCAAAAGTTAATTAATTATTTAATTTATCTACTTAAATTAATTCAACATGAATTGATTTAATTTATAAATTATTTAATTAAAATTGGTGGAATTAATTAAGTTAAAAAGAATATTTTATTTAACATTTAAAAAAAGACTTGCTGCTCAATTATAGAAAGTCTTACCGGATTAATTCAATAAGATTTATTAAAAGTCTTACCGAACTATGCCAACAAGACCTTTCAGAAAGTCTTACCGATTCTGATCAATAAGACTTTTCAAAAGTCTTACCGAATAAATCAATAAGACTTTAATCAAAAGTCTTACCGACTTATTCAATAAGACCTTATTTAAAAGTCTTACCGAACTTATTCAACAAGACCTTTCAGAAAGTCTTACCGAGCTGCTGTTATAAGAAAGTCTTACCGAGAAATTCAATAAGACCTTTTAAAAGTCTTACCAAATTTATTCAACAGACCTTTTTAAAAAGGTTCTATTCACTTGTCTCAGCAAGACTTTTCAAAAGTATTACCAAGAAGAATAAATCTTTCAAAAGTCTTACCGAGTAAAAAATGTCTTGCTCAGCTTATTTAAAAAGACTTACAGGCTTATTTAAAAAGTCTTTCTGATTTTTTAAATAATTTTTATTCAAATGTCTTGCTAGCCTAAACCTCTATAAATATGAGGTTTTGGTTTCATTATTTCAAGTGATCGAAAATAGTTCAAATTCAGAAATTCGTTTGCATTGTAATATTCACATATTTCTGTGCAAGTTTGGAATATAATTGTTAAACTTGAACAATTCATGTCAAAATCATTCTAGAACAATTTATCAATTATATACAGTTTTCATCATATTAATTCTGTAATACTTTTCAAGTTAAAAATTATATCTTCTACTTGAACAGTATTTCATTAAAATTAATATTTCGCGAGAAATTAAAGTAATAATTTTAAATCCGAAATTCAGCGATAAATTAAGATATTGTATTCAACCCCCTTCTACAATATCAGGGACCAACAACTGATAATATGGATGTTTTTATAACATTGTTGTACTCAGTCTTTTCAATTGATATGGCTAGATCAATTGATGGTATTTAACTCATCAATTGATACTAGAGTTGATTGATATAGGTCATCAACTGATGTATATTTTAGACTGTTAAAATTGTGACTATGTTGAAGACATGAAGAATATACAAGTGAGGGATGATCAATTGATATTGAAGAATCAATGGATGGAGGATCAATTGATATCAAGTCAAGTCAAAGATTGTAGACCATCAACTGATAAGAAGCCCATCGATTGATATATAGATTGATAACATCTATCAATCGATAAGTCAATTTCTATTATCAACCGATGGATATCAAAATCAATCAAAGAAGAATATCAGTTGATAGATACAAGGAAGAATCAATTGATATGCTTAACAACAAATTATCAATTGATAGGGACAACACAAAGGACAAAATATCAGGAATCTTCAGACAAAAGTACAACTATGGAAGACAGTCTACATTGACTGTGAAAACTCAAATTGAAGTTGTCTTTCCTAGATTGAAGAACTTTCCCAGAATGGAAAAAGACAGAAAGGAAAGATAGTTTAGTAACATTCCTAGAATAGGTAAACACGCTTGTAATATATAAACAAGAGTGGTAGCATTGTTAAAAGAGATAGAGTTAGAATATTTCTTTAGAATCAATTGTTCAAGCTAATAAGCACTTGTAAGAACAGTTAATTCAATTTTAACCTTGTAAAAGAAGCTAGGTTTTTAAACCTAGGAAATTTGAGCAATCAATTCACTGGTGGATCAAACAACCCACCATCAATTTTTATATCTTGTTCAAAGTTTTATTTTCTCAATTTTCTCAATTATATATATATACTTCTCAAACATTTAAACCAACAAGAACAAATATTAAACTTGAAAGTTTGCAAAAAGTTTCAATATTTGTATTCAACCCCCCCCCCCTCTACAAATATTTTCATTGTTCAGGGACAAATAACAAAACCTATTCGTGATAAAAAAAAATGCGGATTGATGGTTAGATTATTAGCTTGTTAGGGACCCAAACTCATTTTTTATATGTTGATTATATATTTTTAAGCTAGTTTGTATATTTATTTGTGTTTACTGAGTTTGCGGGAGAAAAAATCTGTTACTCCAGCCTAGATAAAAATATAATCCTGGGTCCGCTCCTGTACACGAGCATCATTGAACAAATGCAGTGAATGATGGAATGAAAAATAATAAACACTCGCGATTTTGATGAAATGAACAACTATAAACAGTCAAGTATTGGATAACGAAACACCCACTAAAGATGATTAATCGGACAATAACATGAAACTACTCAACATCAAGTAGTATAATCAAGAAAAGAGTACGAAAGGATAAAAGACAAATTGATCACTGAGAAGTTGGATCTATATATTTTTCATCTTCTTCTCGTTGCAAGAGCATAAGACATAGCAGTACATACGACAACTATTGTTATATAACTGACATCATCAAATATAGCTTCAAATCGCATCTCTTGTAGCTCCCAAAGCGTTGATACGCATAAACTTACCTTCCTCAACATCTCTACTATTCGTGCCATATGTATCAATATTCTTGTATATATATATATATATATATATATATATATATATATATATATATATATATATATATATATATTCACCCGATTGTGTGTAGATATGTGTGTCTTAATAATGATATGCAGTTGAGTTGTATGTATGTATATATATATATATACACACAATATATGTAAATAGAGAAACACTAAAGATAATATAAAGATTAGTCATTATTGTTTACAACATCATGTTAAATTATTCGTAGCGGAAAAAGGAATATCGTGGACAAATTGGAAATTGCATGAAACTTTATTGATACTTCCGCGATGCTTCGCTTCTTTTGGTAGGCTCTATATTTTCATGTCATCCTTACAAAAGCACAAATTTTGTTTTGAAACTCTAAAATAAATAACTTCAATTATTTTAACTAATATTTTTCACCATTAAAAAAAACTAATATTTTTCTTTATTATGGCTTTTTTTATTTTTTAATGTAAATATATGGTAACGTCCCCAATAATTTGATTATTATTTATAATAATAAATTTAAAATTTAAGAAAAAAATAGCATCATTTTTAGCGGGCTTAATGAAACATTAGTTTTAGTAATGATCGCAAATATTATACACTAATATTAATTAATAACTCTTTTTTTAGCTCAATGCATTAGGGTTTTGGCTTCGGTTAAATTTAAATATGTATGTAATATTAACTAACATACACCCCGTGCGATGCATGTATTTCTTTCAATTTATTAGTATTTTATTAATATTTTAGATATTTGTTTATATATTTTCAATATTAATTATAATTTTATGTAATATATAAAAATATTATTATACTATTAGACGTATTAATTAGTCTAAATAATTTATATCGGTTATAATAATATATTTTTGGGATTATAAAATTAATATTATATTATAATTCTAACAAGATTTTATATAAGTGATATTTTACAATTTTAATTGAGTTCCAATTGAATATTAATAAGTTCAATTTATGGATTTTAATCTTTCCGAATAAAACTACTAATTCATAAATTTGTTATATTATTTGATCCTATATTATTTCTTATTATTCTAGATTTTATAGTTCTATTAATATTTACAAAATTTAAGCCATGTTTTCGTTCGTAAAACTCATTAAATATGTATATTTGACCGAGCTTTGATTTTAAATTCAAAAATTAGAAATAAATCGAAGCATAATTGTCTAAATATAACACTTAGATACACAATTCCACCCCAATAATACTCCTACTCGGATATCAATCATTGGTGCATTTAATATTTCTAGTAGTTGTAGCTTATATCTACATCTATAAGTTGAACTTTGTAATTTGGGAAAAGAAGTATCCGCTTTGAAACATTGCGGGTGCCGCAATATTTCATTATTTCCCCCGCAATGTTTCATTGTAGCAACTTTTTATTTCAACCATAAATGTTTTCTATCAACGGCTACGATTTGTTGGTTGTGAACTGGTCTCTGTCCAACTGTGGTTGGGGATCAGGCCCCATGAATATATATATATATATATATATATATATATATATATATATATATATATATATATATATATATGCAAAAGTTTTACGGAGAACCTTATATGAAATACTAAATGGAGAACATATATGTTCTGCCTTATATTCTGCTTATTATATATTGCAAAATCTAATGCATGACATATAGGTCTCCAATGTGTACTCTATTTAAGAGTACTTCATTGAATTCAACCCATATATATATATATATATATATATATATATATATATATATATATATATATATATATATATATATATATATATATATCAATTATTACAATTCATTAGTTATAATATCATCAATTTTGTTCTCATTTGCTTGTTCATTTCTTCAAGTGGTGTCATATTTTTTGTTACCATATTTTTAAATTTTATCTGTTGCCTACTAATTATCCTATTAAAAATCTGATAATTGTTAGGTGAAGTTGAATAGAATAAGATATATTATTTACCACAATTAACACTGAATTAGCTTATAGAAGGGGGATTGAATAAAAACTAATTTTTATTGTTGCTAATAGTAATAACTTGAAACTTAAATAGAAAACTAAAACTCAAAATTAAAATAGTAAGAGATGCTATTTAAAATTTTCTTATGCTCTTGTGTAGATTCACCAGAGAGTTTTTTTGTTAATCTCCTGAAATATATGTATATGAAATATAGTTGCTAACTTCCAACGTTCTTCCTTTCTTTTACTTTATTTATTTTTCTCTTCTAAGCAATTAAAATATTTATCAACTAATACGATTTTTAACGCTGCTTCTACTCTAATATATATAATACAAGTGTTTTTACAATCCTAGCTTTTTCCTAAGGAAAACATAAAATTGACTAAAAGTTGTAGGCTTGATGCCATACTCATACTTCTTGTATCTTTTATTTTTGGAAATAATATTTTCTTCAGAAAACTCTTTGAGAGTATGCTTCATTTTTCAAGAGAATTTAAAGTCAAATAAATTTGAATGGGCTTCCATATAGCTATGAAAAATATGCAAGAATTATGGATTATTAAATCATTCAACCTATCTATGCAAGAAAGTTGTTGAATGTCAAAATGAATTTATTTATAATTATTTCAAACTTTTGATGCATGATAATCAAAAATTCTGTTACAAGTTTGATTGTATTCCATATAATTTGAATATCATCAATGCATGTTTTAGACTAAAGCAACAGTTTGTTGAAGGTATATAAATCAAAGCATGAACATCAAAAAGAGTAGGCCAAACTTTTCTAGTCCTATTAAATCTAGGAAGCACTCCATGTCATCTAAATTTATAAATGCTAAAATATGTGGTAAGAGTGTCATTGAAGTTTATATACATGCCAAAATGCTTAAATCTTTCAAGAAACCCTTACACAAAAATGCATCTAAACTAATTGGACCAAAACAAGTTTGGATACCAACCATATTCTTTTTGTGTTTGCAGGGCACATGTAAGAAGAAAAAAGTCATGTGGATTCTAGACAGTGGATGTTTAGGCATATGACTAGTGATAAGGTCCCACTATCCCACTTCAGAAAAGAGGTTGTCCATTTGGTAACCTTTAGAGATAAAAACTTTGGTTATACAATAAGATATGGGAAATTGATTCATGAAAATGTAATCGTTAAAGATGTAGCTTTGGTTGATAGTTTACAACATATCTTGTTAAGCATTGCTCAATTTTGTAATAAGAATTTGCAAGTATTGTTTGATAAAGAATTGTGCCTCATATAACACAGGAAAACCAATGAACTTGCACTTAGTGGCGTGAGAAAAGGAAATCTATTTGTAGTTGATATAGATTCTTCAAACAAGGAAAAAATTGTTATTTTTATGCCAATGTATCTAGAAAGTAAAGTTGGTTATGGCACAAGCAATTGTCACGTTTGAATTTCAAAACCATCAACTCTTTAGTCAAAAAAGAATGAGTAAAGGATTTTCCTGCACTTGAATTTTCTCATGAAGTGGGGTATGTCAAAAAGGAAAAAATGAAAAGATCAAGTTACAAAAGTAAAGGAATGTCTTCAATCATTTGATTACTATAGCTGATTCACATGAATTTATTTGGTCATGTCAATTTCTAGAAAGAGATATGCATTAATTATGAATGATGATTTCTCAAAGTATACTTAGGTAGATTTCTTGCATTAAAAAGATGAAGCTCCATAAATATTATTAAAATATTGAAGAAGTTGGATAAAGATTAACTCATGTTGTGGCAATCAGGAGTGACAATGAAACAGAATTCAAAAATATTACATTCAATGAATTCTGCAAATAGAATGGTATCACTCACCAAAACTCTACACTAAAGAAACCTCAACAAAATGAGTTCTGAAGAGAATAAATAGGACACTCGTTGAAGATGCAAGGATAATGTTTGAAGAAGCCAATTTGCCCACTAGTTTTTGTGTTGAAGCTGCTAGCAATATATGCTACACATAAAATATAACTCCCATCACAAAAATAGTTGGCAAAACACCATGTTACATCATGTCAAACACGAGGCCTTCAGTCAAGCACCTTCATGTATTTGGTAGCAAATGCTTTATTTTCAAAGACATCTCCGAGCATATTGTAAAGTTTGATTAAAATGCATTAGAAGGCATATTCCTTGGATATTCTCTAGATAAGATTTGTTAGGAAATATGTTCATTTGATGATGTATAGAAAAAAACAAAGCAACATAGTCTTTATGTATAGTTCCTGATGTGTTATAAATCAGGAGATATAATATTTGTATTTTCACTAAGTAGAAACTAGTCTCTAAATAGTGAAATGTAACTTCAGAGTTTAGTAGTCCCTGGACAGATGTATTTATGTGATCATGACTTTGCAGTATCAGGACCTAGAAGACTTTCAGAGGCTGAAGTCAATCAGAGTCGACATGGCTTCATAGTCTTGAAGATGTTAGAGACGAGATGATTTCAGAGAATAGCAGACAGACCTTGATTGAAGTTATGGAAAGATTATAAACTTTGGAAAGTGTTGATTTATGGGATCTGGAAGTATGTTGGACCGAAAGATATGTGCCGGAAGGAAATGATCAAAAATAACGAAGGAAACTATCAACTAACAGATATGAATTAGTTCCTGATTAATTGTAGTTGAATTTGTTTAGTTGATAAATACTCTTAATTAGTTTCATTGTAAACTATTGAGTATTATTGAGAGATATATAGAAAGAGAGAAGCTGTCAAGGTTTTAATATTTCTTTTTTTTGAATAAAAATGTTTTAATAATTCTTTTATTTAAAAAACAATTATAAAAAATTATTGAGTAAAATCTTCTTATTAAGAATTTGAGTTACTTACAATCCCCTATTATACATTATACACAAATTATATATATATATGAGTAGTGCTCAGTGACGAACTGCTTATATGAGTAATCGAGGAATCAATTCCTGTTTTATAAGAATTTGGTTAACAAATAACTATGAAAGACTACTGAACATATAAAAAGCTATAGAACATCAAAAATAATTGAAAAGCAAACAAAAAAAACACATAACATATAAAAAATATAGAATACAAAATTAAATAACACTAATGCTGAATAGTATTTTATAATTTTGTCTATATTTTTTGTCTATTATGTAATTATTATTATTTTTGCAATTATTTTTGGTTTTCTATAATTTTTTTATGTTCGATAATTTTTCATGTGTTCTATAATAATACTTGTTATTTGGTTCCTCAATTACTCAAATAAGGTTCAAATAGAAATTCATTATTAGCCGGGGGGGTTCGGGGAACTACTCTAAAAAACCTAATTTTCACAATTCAACCTGACCCGATCCAAATAATTATTAAGGTTTAATTATCTAGATTAGTTGTTTAATTGAATGCTAATACATGTTATTAATTTTATAAAAGTATTAGAAGTACGTTATGTAAAATTATAGTAGTATAGAATACAAAATAGAACATATTATAAAATATATGTTTAAGAACATAATAGAATATAAATTATAAAACATATGTTAATAATATAGTATATAATATAGTGTAGAACATATTTAAATTACAAAAAATATTAATTATTAGATGATTTCCCGAGTTCTTTATGTAATAGTATTTTTGTATAATCTTACTCTTATATATATATATATATATATATATATATATATATATATATATATATATACACACATACACGCTAATTTTCATCTTCTCTGAAGATCGGTCATCTTCTCTCATGAATTCCAACATTTCTTTCACTACAGTGAGCATTACTCTTTCACTATAGTCTACAACATAACACCATCTTCATCACAACACACTAGATTTGTAAACTCCAACATTGATTGTGCTTGAGATCTTTTTCTTCTTTACTAGAAACAGTTTTTACATATCTTATCGCCACATTATCTTAATTTTCCCGATCTTATCTCGAGCTCTCTCTCTCTAATCTACACACTTTTCCCCCAAATGCGTGATCTTCTTTTTTGTCAACAACTCTCTTCATTTCTAGCTGTAATAAATATGATTTGGCCATATAATTTAAAATCTAGTAATTTATGTTCATGTTAAAATTTCATGTCTGGTGAATTTTTAAAAGCAATAATTGTTATAAGTGGCGATTCACGTATATCGAATCTAAAAGTAGCTGAAACTGATATATATATATATATATATATATATATATATATATATATATATATATATATATAGACACACACACACACATACATATATATCATATGTATGTAAATTTGACGTTGTCAAATATTATGGTGATAAAAAATGATGGTGATTAGTAAATGGTGATAGATATGTTTTTTATTTGAAGTGCACTTGATGAATATGATGTGCGGATAATAAAAGAGCAAGACTGCTGAACCGGAAATAATTGGTGATTCACACTATATAAATTAATAATTTTCACCATATAAAATAGTGATTGCAATTGTATAAAATAATGATAGTAAATTAGTGATTGTCACTATATAAAATAGTTATTAAAACTGTTGTAGGATAATAATCGGAGAGAGAAAATCAATATTTACCTATTATTAGTTAAGTTATTTATTTACCTTAAATTTTATAATATGTACTTAGTCTAAGTAGAAATTAGTTTTTAGGAGTAGAACATATATTTTTGAACTTGGATAAATAGACTTATAAATGAGCATTTTACTTATATTATCTAATCGCGCTCAAATCTATATATTTAATTATAGCGAATGTTCGACAAATTTAGAGTGTGTTTGGCATTTCTTAAATTTAAAAAATAAGTGTTTATTTTCAAAAAAAAAAAGAACATATTTACATAGTTTTTTTTATAGAAATAAATATTTATTTTTAAAATTCAAGGTAAGCCAAACAGGACCTTAATTAAACTTGACAACCATAATATTGTAAACATGTGTGAGTGTTCGGCGAATACTGTTAAACCCGACAACCATATTATTGATTCAATGCATATGTGATGCGTGGATATAATGTACATTCATTGTTGAGTCTTATTTTCTAGGAATAAATCTAGTACACCATTTAACAAGAAGGTGTTGGACATTAGCCTCCATTCTTGTCCCAACACCTCCCCATACCAGCATGTGACTGTAATCTCCAACCGAAGAACCTGTAACTTCGTATACTTTCTTGAATCCGATTCGTGTATAAAATCTAACCAGCTGCAAGTATGCTAAAATTTAGTATCTGAAAAAATCAAATCCCTACCTGCAATCGTCAAACTACAATCTTTGTACTAAAAAATATCTTAACCAGGTGTCTATAAATTTCTGGATTTTAAACTTTCTCTGAAGTAAGACATATTAGCCCGGTGTTTGGATTAGCTAATTTTTTACTTAGGTTATGTTTGGGATTGCTGTTCAAAACTGCTGTACTGTGAGAAAAAATGCTGGTGAAAAAAGTGCTATTAAAAAATTTTGATGATTGTTTGGTAAAAAAAAATTTTATGTATATTTTGAGATATAATATAAAAAATTAATGTTTTTGGAGAGGTTTGATTTTTCAAAAGCATGGGGGCATGTTTTCTCTAACAGCAACTTTTAGACCAAAAACATTTTTCCAGACAGCAGTTTTTGGATTTTACCAAACACCTTTTTACCTGCTTTTCAGCAAAAAGTTGTTGATGTCTACAACAGCAATACCAAACGGATCCTTATAATCGAATATAAGTATCATTTGATTAATTACCAAATAATGATGTAACAAAGTACTTATAATGACCTTGTTTATAATAACCTTGTGTAAATTTAAAAACTGTTGTAAAAATGTATGGAGCAAATAATGAAGTTGTGGAACATAAAACAGAACAAACCTTTTTGTGATAAAGATCAGAATCATTAATGGCCAGTAATTCAGCAGAAGTACATCCACAATCATATCCATATCTAATAGCCACTGCTCCAAGAAACACACCAATCCCAAATATTGACTTCTCCATGCCCAATGTTTCTCTACTTAACTTAATAGAATCCAAGTGTAGAATCTTCCCTCCGAACCACACCCTTATTATCCCGTCAGCTCTTCCAATCTCTTCATCACTTTCCAACCTTTTAGCTGTTATTCTAAAAAAGGGTCCTAGAGTTTGAAGCTTAAGCTCAACTTTTTGTTGTTTTGATGAAGCTATGATGTCGTACATGGTCGGTATGGTGATCTTAGGCTCATTTTTGGGAACCCCATTTGACTTATTCTTTGTGATTTTGGTTGCGGGGTTTGCATTGGTGTCTTTGCCAGCTTGAATAGCAGGGCCATAAGTACCTCTGTTCTTCCGCAAAAATCTTTTGCTAGTCAATGGAGTTCCTACTAATTTCACCTCACACTTCTCTCGAGTAAAACCTGATCCAATGGCACGCTCCACAGAATTCCACGTTACCTGTGTTCAAAATTCTATCAATAATGTATACACATAATCAAACCATGTATAACACATAAAAACTAACGTCATAAGTTAATTGACTAGTGACTCTTTAGAATGAACCTAGAAATTTTCCTGAAAAATGACCTGTTGCAGCGTCTTAGAAATAAGAAAAATATAATAACATAATACATTTTTCTAAACTTCATATATCGAAATTTATGATCACTAATAACAATTATAGTGTTTATGATCAGTAATAAATTTTACTTTCTTAAGCTTTTAATTAATTAATTTGTAAATTGTGGATAGTTTCTCTGGAGTTGTCTGTAAATATTATCTCAATCTTGAGGCTGTAAAGCAAAAATTGAGTTTTTGATGAGAAACATAATTAGGCTGGATAAGTGCAATGGCAGAACCAGCCCCCCAGAAAAATGGGCAGTCATAAATTTATTAGAAAAATAGTATATTACTTATTGCTAAATTATTTCATTTTGATCACATTATTAATATACTATTTATAATAAGAAATAATTATAGATAGTTATGATAGAGTAGGTCTTTGAAACGAGATGATAATAAAAAAAACTCACACATCTGTCTACACCATTAAATTTTAACTACGACAACAAGACCTATTAAGGAGGCATTTCGATGGTTGTTGGAAATGAGAATCGAGAATGGAAATAAAGGGTATGAGAATGGAGATTAATGGAAAAGGGAATGATATGGAATTTCATGGATGGGGAGGGTATGATTTACCTACCTAGGAGAATGGAGTCTCATTCCATACAACCAAATTAGTAATCCAAACACTAACACATGGGATTGAAGCTCTGGTTCCCGATAATCGAACTCATTAACCATGAACCAAACGACCCCGAAGTCTCTAAAATAATAGTAAAAGAAAATTAGCCTGGCTAGACATATAAAGATTATTGAGATAATACTTAAGGCACAACTGCAACATCACAACATTGCCTCGATATAGTTGGGCCATGATTTTACTGAAAACAAATTCCTAATTGTTCAATAATTAATTTGATATTAAATAACTAATTTTCACATAAGTAGCATTTAAAGATACTATTGGAAAAGAAACAGTTCATTTGGTAAACAAACACACTAATAAGGGTGGCTAGAAATAGCTAACCTCTGAATCAAAACCCAAATGGAGATGCATGAATGATTCACATTGGGGTATGTTCTCGATCCTGTCCTGGTAGGATTTGGGAACAACTTCCTTTGGTAATAGATTCAGAGTATCCCACATAGATGCATTGCTAACAACAGCCTTTCTTGCACGTACAAACTGTAGCACAAGTTATAAGTATCACTTGAGATTTGAGAGAATGATTTTACTTACAGAATTCTTTTCAATTTTGTTTTTATCCCCAGTCATTACTCACTTGACCGGTTCTTAGCTTTACACCTATAGCTCGGCCATTTTCAACGACAATAGTTTCCACATGACTTCTGAGAGATATCCGTCCGCCGAAATTCTGTACACCTCGGACGAGAGCATCCACAATTGCTCCGCTTCCTTGAAGTAGGTACTCTAACGTGCAATTTGGCTTGTACCATTCTGCAAACATGTACGCCTGAAAAAAAATCACTACCAATTAATAGATAAAAAGAAGTAGAACTTTACATTAAATTTTACACAATACGGGAGCGCTTGGGTACAGTTGAAGAAAAGTGCATTCAAGAAACCAGAGAAAAAATAGTAATGCTCTTATAATGTGATGTACTCAGGTTGTCATTAGCATGAAGAGTGTATGTACTTGTGAGTGTAAAGAAAAGACTTACTTCCACAGTCAAAAATTGAGAATAAAATACTAAATAATAATTTAGTAAGTAGATCATCATTATTGAGCAGGACTATGCTCTGACACACCAAGACTCAGAAAATTCAGCTAGTATACTGCTTCGCAATTGATACACAAGTGGAAGTACCGAAAGGCTAATTTACTTGGCAAGAAGTGTGATAATATATCAATATGGGTCTACCAACATTCTTGATTCCAATCAGAAGTAACCGGACTGACCTCTACAAAGGTTCTTGGTTTGAAAAATAGGAGCGAAATCTGTCATCTATCCAGTTACAGTTATAAGTGAGCAATTAAGTACATTAAAAGTGCTGCAGATTGAGAAAGTAAAGTCATATTCCAGAAAACACAGTAACTAAATAAAAAAAATATATGTAAAGCACATATATACTTTTAAAAGATTATATGTTAGCAGTAAGACGGTCAATACCATTGCTACAGCTAGATCTATAATTATAATAAGAAAAAATACAAAAAATTTCCCAGTCTCAACTTTTCCATATATAATATATAGAAATATTTATCTTAATATATTTACCATCTCTGCTGAAAGTATACCATCAGATTTCACCCCCGCGAGCAAGAATGAAAGAAGATCCACCCAATTACGTATAAAAGGATCTTTTAGCTCCAAAGAGTCCACGATTTCTGAGAAAGGTCTAAGAAGTTTTGTAGCACCAAGAGCTCCTCGAGGTCCCATTTGAGCAAAGGATTTGAGAAGAGTTGGTGCATATCGAGCTGCAGCAGTGGAAAGAACACCCCAATCGCCTCGAATAGATACAGGTGGCAAAGCCATAGCAGCAGTAGACATTGGAAGTATTGCATCCTATCAAAGAATTACTTTTATTTTTGAGCAATAGCAGCAGTAGAAATTGGAAGTATTGTATCCCATAATTTCACAACTCCAAAGTTTATTTGCAACAATATAGGTGACTGCTACTATACAAAAGTGGAGAAACAGCTTGGACTTTATAATTTTCTTTGTTTAGTGGAAAGGAAAGCAAGACTTTGTGGGTTTGAAAGGAAATATCTGAGATTGACAATGATTAGAATTTATACTCACAAGAAGCTTCCGCCATTCGCGTACAGCATCAGGACCTGCGTATTTTTCAAGATCCTGAAATTTAGCTTTAATAATTAGAATTTGCACTCTCTATTTTGGTAGAATGCAGTCAATGCTACAATTCTTTTTGTTACTTGTCGAGGAAGCTTGGTAGCTTCAAGAATCTTATCATCAAGCATTTTAAAAGTGGTTCTATATGAACACACACCTTGAAAAATTCTGTAGGACCGATGCGTGATAAGAATTCTCCTTCAGGTACATAAACTTTCCATGAGTCATACTTGACACAAGGTATTGGCTCACCTAATGCATCCAGAACCTGAAATTTATACACGTGTGGTAAGCTAACATTTTTGTGCCTAAAATTTTGCATTCATATCATGTAAAAGTATAAAATATTGAAAGTTTTACTTATAATACATCTTTTTTTATAAACAAATAACAGGTTATCAAAGATCTTGCTGCACCAAAACCACTAGCTGTCACCACTTGGAGACATTTTCTTAATATTAAACCTACACATGCTGTAGTCTATAGAGAATGAAGTGATTTTATTAATAAAATGCGTAATAATGCAGAGAAAATTACTTGAGCAAGGGGATTTGCTTGAAGTCCTCTTGATTGAAGTCCAGAAAACAAAGATGGCCCAGAGTCAAACTTGTAGCCCTTAATATCAAAAGAATGAGCGGCACCACCTGGCAAATCATGACTTTCAAGTACTAGAACATCTTGCTCGTACCTAGCAAGAAGTCCAGCACAACAGAGTCCACCAATGCCACTTCCAATAACAATAACATCGGCTTCTGGTTTGCCTGCACATTATCCTGCCATATATTAATATTCTACGAAAGCCCTAGCATTATATATTTTCATTAGGGAACACTGTTAGGAATTATGAGATTTGATGATAACAAATTACTTAGAATTACAATAGGGATTTAAATTTCATTGTAACTAGTCTATGGATATATGACTTATAAATATCCATTGACTAGGAAACCAGTTATCAGTTGAAGTTTGTTTATCAACTGATGAATTGGATTGTAACATTTGATTTATGTTTCATTATCAATTGATTGTATTGCCTCGATGGATGCTGTGAAGAAGTCGACTGATGTTTATTGACTTCAATTGATAGCTTCTCAACGGATGTGAAGAATGACTGATCAATTGTAAATATTCTAAGTCAGAATTCTCACAAATGAAGTGATCAACAGATATTGGAGTCAATGGATAAAGACACTGCTCGATGGATAAAAGCTATCAATGGATAAAGGCAATCAACGGATAAAAGATCATCAATAGATAAGGAATCGATGGATAACCCAACTATCCATCGATACATCAATTGATCAACGGATAACCTATCCATCGATGGATGAGCAAAGGGGAATCAACTGATAAGCTTAACAACAATTATCAGTTGATCAAGGTATCCCAATTTAGTTAAAGACAAAAGGAATGGGAACTTTACAGAAACTGAATCAATGGAAGACAGTCATGTCAGGATTGTGAAGACTTTCAAGGCAACACAGTCTTCAAGGAATAGATCAAGACAAAGATACTTCCAGGACTAGTCAAAGTCTAATGAAGACTGTGAAAATAACTAATTTCTATTTTCATGTAAACATTGTAAAGTGTAATCTATAATGTTATATGTCGATAGAAAATAGATGAAGAAGAAAACTACTATATAGTGGTTAGTAGTCTATTGTAACATTGAGTATGTGAAAAAGATCAAGAACTCAAGAAAAGCACAATAGAAGGATAGACAATATTTGTAATGCTTTTCTTAGTTCAAAATCACATCTTTGTAAGCAGCTTGGTATCTTTACCAAGATTATTTGAAAGCAAAAAATACACTAGTGGAAAAACCAATCCACTAGTAATTTTAAAAGATTTGTTTTCAAGTTTCGTTTATCTCTTCTAGTTTTCTCTTTTTAGTTAATCTGTTCAAACACTCAACCACACTTATTGAACAAACTTAAATCCGCAAGAATCTTAAATAATTCTTAAGTTTGCATTCAACCCCCCTTTCTACAAACTTAGTGTACTTGAAGGGAATAACAAACACCAAGTCCAAGTAGCTTATGTTGTGTTTGGTTGGGAAGATTGGAATGGAATGAGTGAAGATAAAGGGACTTTATGGAAATATGATGGAAGATTTAAAAAAAATTGAGTGAGTACAAAATTTCTTTGATAAGAATTGGGAAGAAAATATACATGGGGGAGATTTGAATTATAGTTTAGGTTGTTAGGATTGGAATAGGTGAATGAATGAAATTTTTAAAAATTTACCTAAATATAGTTCAAATTTCATTCCATTCCTTCCCAATTCATTCACCCCAACCAAACACAACATTAGTATCTTATTTTTTCTGAAAAAACACAAAAGATATAACACTTTCCACCAATGCGAAAAATTATAAAATGTGTATTCAAGGCTCTTATCATTGGTGTAGTTTCTATTTCTTTCCTCTGGAGGCCACACTTCTTCCGAGTGCCAATCAAGAACATAGCAAAAAAAAAAAAAAAAACTTTTCAAATATAAAACATATATACGCACAAGATTATAAATATATCAATTAACTGGCTATGGCAGAGCTTTACGAAGCTGAAGAAAACTTATAGAGTACTATTTCGAGCTGAATTTATTTTTCCCAAACAATCCACATTATATACTCAAGTCTAAAAAGTGGAAAAAATATTTAAAAAACTCTGTGTGCTTTACATACAGATACCAAAACAGCTACATTTAAACTAAGAAATTAAGTTAAATTTCATATATGTTGCCTATGTAAGCTAAAATTTTCGGCCTGAGTTATAATATTTTCTTTGAACATTGTTTTACTATAAGTGTATGTGTTAGAGTACAAAACTACTATTCTGTGTTGTCATTTTTTGCAACTAAGGGTGTATTTGGTATTGCTCTTGTTAGCAACAGTTTTTTTCTGTTTTGAGGTGAAAAAACTGTTTGCTAAAACTTAAAACACCTTTCTCCAAAAACATATTTTAGATAAAGTAGATTCCAAAAAAACTATTTTTCAACTTTTACGGGAAGTAAATAAGTGTTTCCCCGTCAAATCTCTCCAAAAACATTAATTTTTATATTATATCTCAAAATATAATCAAATCAAAAATATTATCAAACAGATCATTTATTTTCATGGCACAACAGTTTTAAACGGTAATCTGATCCTAAATTAGTTCCGGCTCGGCTCGGCCCGATGAATAAGCAATAAACGATAGAAATGAAAAATGATATTAAAGGTATGTGGTACCTGCGGATGATATTAGTATATTGGGAGTAGGTGGTGCATTTGAGGGAGAGAGTTCAGGAGCCGTTGATGCTGAGCTGGAGTTTCGCGCTAAAACTGAGGCTCTTCTTCTACTACAACTAGTTGTTGTTGTTGTTGTAGTTACTCGGCCATTGAAATTGTTAATTAAGCGATGGTTGTGCACATGAAGTGTATTTGAGTATATAATATTCATCAGGTATCCAAGTTCTCACTCTATGGCTCTCTGTCTCGTTGTTGCTTTTGGGTTATTGTTATTAGTAGTTCAAAAACAGCCACGTCTGTCTACCGGTGAGGGACACAACAAGTATATTGATTTTGCAATAACAGGAATATTTCTCAGATTATTTATCGTATAATAATTAACAAATTGATTATGTTTATGAAATTAATTAAGGGGTCCTATGGTCCGATACGTATAAGGTATGTGTTTTGTCTATACCAAACTCATAGCTGGTAATGTACCAAATAATATCAAGAATTTAATATATTGATAATAATTAAATATAACGGAGGTTACCTTCTTTATTAAATTTGTCAACCCTAACCTTGTGGGAGTGGGTTAGTGTTTATAGGATCTCTTGTGGGTCCCAATTTATTAACTTGTCTTTTTGAGTCTATTGGGTCTATCTTTCTATTACAAGACTTTCAATACATATATGGGCATTAACTATATTTGACTCTAATATCTAGGCCCAACACATGGTTTTTTGTTGAAAATTTTTAATTTTAAAACTCATACCTCTCAAATTCATAAGATATGAGTTTCTGATAATTCAGCGGAGGTGATTAACTTGTCTTTTTGGGCCTATTGGGTCTATCTTTCTATTACAAGACTTTCAACACCTATATGGGCCTTAACTATATTTGACTCTAATATCTAGGGCCAACACATGGTTTTTGGTTGAAAATTTTTAATTTTAAAACTCATACCTCTCAAATTCATAAGATATGAGTTTCTGATAATTCAGCGGAGGTGGGTATGAGGTGAGAGTATGAAGAATCAAATCAAAATTTTATTATTTTTATCTTTATTTATAAAATTACATGTTAATTTTTAAAATAAAAAATTATAATGATGTTATTTAATATTTAATAAATAATAAAGATTTATTTTTCATATTAATTGCATATATTTTATTTATTTATTAAAAAATATATTAAATTAATAAATTCATTTCACCTTTCAACCAAACACATGATATCAGGAATGATATTTCATCCTGATACCACCTTAACCCGATTTTTTATTCCAACCTGATATCACTCCATAAACCAAACGACCCATCATAAGTGATGCTTAAAGTAAGTATCATAGAATTCGAATTTATTAAAACACGTAATTGAGTTTGAAACTCATACTTGTATATTACATGATATGAGATGTTTTTATTAGAGAAATTTATTATATATATAGGCAAATTCTCAAATAAAAACCAAGTCAAAATTAGAATTTAGAAACTAATCTAAGTCACATATTCAATTTAATTTAATGGCATTTTAGAAGCACCACACACAATTAAAATATACTCTCTCATACACAATTTCATCTAATCCCCTCCATTTTTAATTTGATTTTTCCCGCCAATTGGTGAACCTTTTTTCAAATCTAACTTCACCACATTTTTTTCCATCTCCCAATGATTTGTTTGCATACCATATGTGCTATATTCCGGTGAGTTTCATTTTTTCGGCGACCTCCATATGTATTTTTTTAACAAAATTGGTGACTTTGGTGATTCTTATAATACAAATTAGTGATTTTTATAGTACAAATTTATGATTTATCTATTATAAATTAGTGATTGCATTTCGATCTAGTAACAAATGTAATATAAATTTATGATTAATTTTGAAGTCGCCGGAATATAGCACATATGGTATGCAAACTGATCATTATGAGATGGAGAAAAATATAGGGACTTTCTAGTGTATGCCCATGTGCACACTCTAAGCACTAACTTTTTAGCATTTTTGTTGAGTTAGTTCATTTTTATTGGTGAAAAATTTTGTGCATATAGGGAGGTCCATCATTATTAATGATTAGAAAACCAATCAAAATTTGACACCTAAGTTGTTAATGTGTGCCCATGGGCACACATTAGAAAAACCCATATATATATATATATATAATATAGTGTTAAACAATATGAGTGTTGCAGAAGGGGGGTTGAATGCAACTTGATAAATTATCACTAATCTTGCTAACAACAAACAAGAAGTAATAATATCAAGTAAGAAATGCAGACAACTATAAGCAAGCAATTAAAGACAAGTGTTTAACTTCAAAAAATAATTTTATTATTCTTTGTTTGCTACAACTGACTGGAAAAATAATTACAGCTACAAAGAAACAAGAACAATAAATTTGCTAATGTTTCTTGCTTGAGAGAAAATCTAGCTCAGTTGCATAAGGGAAAGTACTTGTGAGATATGTGTATTTATACTCAGACACATATCACACTTACAAGTATACTTTCCCTTGTTCCTAGAACAAGACTCGAAATAGAAACTTTACTTTTTCCATTCAAATTTGTCTTCATTCCATTTGTAGATAAAGCAGCTCTGAGATATG
The DNA here is from genome assembly GCA_028671895.1 of Oenanthe sinensis. NCBI lineage: Eukaryota > Viridiplantae > Streptophyta > Magnoliopsida > Apiales > Apiaceae > Oenanthe > Oenanthe sinensis. The sequence goes on from CM053795.1 coordinate 20,920,325, forward strand.
CAGACATCTTTGACTCTTTGAGCACGCTTCACCTTTTGCTTGAATTCTCCCAAGGTGCAATAGTAGACTTGACAGACTAGACAAAAATGTCAAAATCATTCCTTGTATTTTCACTATCCAGTCTGCTACCTGAAACAGACTGTCAGCTTCACTAAAAGTTTACTATCAACTTTTAGCTTTCCTTTGGTGACAGTATCTTCGACTCCGCATACTTTGCTGTCAAGCTTGATAGTCCATGAAACATGCTGTCTTCCAAAGCTACTGTCAACTATTCCCGCAAATGTTGCTTTCAACTATTTCCACCAAAGTTGTTGTCAGTAAAACTTGTTGTCTTCAAATCTTCAATCTCCGCCAAGTTTACTGTCAACGGAATAGTTGTTGTCTTCTGTTCCAATTGTGTTGTCACTTGAATATCCTGCCGTAGGCTTCAGTTGTAGAATGTTACTGTCAAAGTCTTGACCCATTCTGTGCCTGAAAACTTTGTGAACTTCTATTTCATAGATCATATTATTGTATTTTTACAAGACAGTAACTATTGAAACTTACTCTCACCTACTTGACTTTAAAACATACTATTACAAGTGACAATAAGGCATACTGTCAATATACATATGACAGTACATTTTACTTAGTTTCTTATAAATTAAAACTAAGTAATACTAGTTGATTACATCACAATCCCTAACAATCTCCCCTAATTTATTTTTATGTAAAATAAAGACAAATTCAAAATAAATTGCAGATGCTAACTCAACTAATATAAACTGAAGTGTTTGTACATGAAAAATATACAGAAAAATTACAAGTACAGTTTTTTTCAAACTAAGCTCTTCCAGTCTGAGCAAATCTTCAATTTGTGTTTGGGCTTCATCTTCACTTCATTGTTGCAATCATTCTGTCATAAAGACCTTCAAGAGCTTTTAGAGCCTATTTTTCTTCATCTGTCCTGGCATGATCATAGACACAATCTAAGGCTATCTTTACCATTTTATAGGATAGATCCTTCTAATATCGATAGGTTTAGTAGTTCTCAGCTGGTCCTTTGGAGATGCATAGATACTTCATCCCAAACATGTCTTTGACAAATTTGGCTTTTATAGAAGAGAAAATCTGCTTTACTCTAAGTTTGTCGATGGCTTCATCTTCTTCTTCCCTTGACTCAATGATTTCCCAAACAAGTTTGCTTAGATCTCTTTCAACCTCTAGGAATGATCTTGTAGTGAGTCTGAAGATTCTTCTCAGATTTTCATTGTTGAGCACCCTGAAATTTACAACCTCCACTTCAATGCTGTCAATGATGATTCTCAGGGGTTCAAATAAGACTGGAGAAACATAGTTAGGCCTTTTTGAGAATTGATCATTCATCTTAGCATGCTTCATGTCAATCTCAGCCTCCTTTATCTTTTTAAATATTTGTTCAACCTTTCTCTTGGTAGCTTCAACTTTACTTTCAAATTTCTTCCTCTTTTCCTTATCTTCTTTCTTCTTAGAATCACAAATATCCAGTGCTCTATTCTTCAAATCAAAAATATCAAAGTTTGTGATATTGAGCAATTGCTTCTTTATTAGTTCAGTGATTTGAGGATCATTCTCAGCCAACCTCTTCAAGTGTTCAAAGGTAATCTCTTCAGCTGATCCACTTGAGTTGTAAAAGATCATCCTGTCAGGATTCCTGAGAAGACACTTCTGAGTTCTTTCATGGTCCATCTATTTAGCAAATTCAATACTCTTTAGTTTGGAGATCAAGACTTGAATGACTTCCACAAAGTTTTGCTCTTCTGGATAAGGAAGTTCCTTCAATTAATCCTTCAATTTGGACAGAAACTCAACCTTCTTGTCTTGAAGAGACTCCATATTCCAGAATTCCATCACTCCATCATCATTAGCAAACATCACACCATCTGGATAGACTCTGGGTTCAGGCTCCTCAACTTCATTAGAATCCAATGGATGTGGTTTGAAGGAGTCCATGAGTTCCAAGAATTTCCTGATTAATGCTCCTCTAAAGACTTTAATCTTTACATCTACATCTTTGACAATTATCAGCATCCTTCTCACCATGAAATAATCATCTTCTTTCATGTCATGTCTCATCACTGTAGCTTCTCTAGTAGAGTAGAGAACATGGATTTTCCTCAGAGTGTTGAACTCAGACCACTCAACAATAACTTTATAGATTAATTCTGCCTTTGACTCAGCTATATTATTGATTGTGGGTCTCCTGATATCCAGACAATCTTCATGAAGCACCTCAGTTGTCAGCTTCCAGCTCCTTTTACTTGGCTTCCTGCTAGAGTGTGGTTTTGGTCTCTCAGCCCTTGCCTTCTTGTGTCTTTTAGGTAAAGAAATTTTCTTTGACAGTAACTCTTCCCTCATTTCTTTTGATAGTGACTTTGAAGTTATTGTCAATACAGGCTTGACAGCAGGTTCAGGCTCTTTGACAGTAACTTCCACCTTATTTCTCCTGACAGCATCCTGCTTATCAACTTCAAAACCAAGTACCACTACCTTCATAACTCTTCCTTCAATCTCACCAATAATCTTCTCTTCTTCTCCATCCTTGTTCCCAGTTCCAGAAGTCCCTACATCACTATTATTATTGTTGTTAGACTTGGAACTACCTGCACCATCATCAGGCTTTTCATCATCATTATCATCATCATCTCTTCTTTCCTGACTCTTCTTCACAGTCTTCTTTGATTTTATTTCTTCCAACCTCCTCAATTCTTCAAACAACACCCTTAACACTTCACTCATGTCTTTAGTATTTGGCAGTTGATTAAATTAATTGAAAGCCTCCTTTACTTATCTAGGTCTGCACAACCTAACCCTATCCAAGTTCATTGACTTGTATTTTCCATCTGTTGAACTGCTAAACTTGATACATAGAGGATTGAAAGTAATTTCAGGCAGCTTTTCAATCACCATTCTCTGCATGATTCTTTTCAGGTTTTCATTGAGCCAGGATTAGTCAGTTTTGATTTTGAGCTTAATGGCTTCAATTACTGAAATCTCCTGTCTAGACAGGTAACCCATGCTGATGTTCCAACTTAGACCTCTTTCAGTCCTAACAGAGATCACCCATTTATTGCTCTTAGAAACCATGATAGCTACTCCAGTTGTTGACTCTCTCATGGCTTTAGAAAATTTCCTGGGATCTCTGTTAGAAGAGTTTCTTAGTGCATTGATCCTATCATTGAAGCTAGCATCTTGAAACACTCTACTATTCTCATTTTCATCTACCATTAGCAGAGATGCTTCTTCATCATTTAAATCTTCCTTTTCTTCAACAATGAAGTCATCAACATTATCCTTGAAAAGCTTCTCCTTTCCTTTACCAGTTACATGAACATGGGCCTTCACAACACCCTCCCTGATCATAATACCCTTCTCCACCTTATTCCCTCCAAGCTTTACAGCAATCTCAGCAGCCACACTAGACAGTAATGCTAGTTGACTCTCCCCTGAGGTGCATCTTGAGTTTTCTCCTCCTTGTCACTCCTAGTCTCAACTTGAGTTTTCTCCTCCTTGTCACTCCTAGTCTCCACGGCATCAACCTTATTACTCTCATCAACAAACACTTCAGCCGCTTTGCTTTTCTCCCCCTTAGTTGAGGTAACAACTGTAGGGTTTGAAAATTTTGAATTGAACTCCTGAAGTTTGTCAAAAATGGCCTTGAATCCATCATTCATAGTCTGCTCCAGACTGGCCATCCTGTTCACTAGTTTCACCTGATTTCTGCCAATTGTGTCAAGATTCTTTGAGAGCTTGGAAACTTTATGAGAAAGGGATTTCAACCTTTCAGCATCTTATTTTGAGGATTTGGGGCTTGTGGTGGTTCTCACACTCTCTAGTTTTTTCTGGATGATCTCATCATCCCTCACCAACTCACTTTCAAGGTCTATTGCCTTAGAAATTTGGGTGCCCTCTTTTCTTTGGCTTTGCTCAAAGCCCTCTCATTTTGCCAGGGTTTTTCCCTGCCTTTCTATTCTTTTTGACTCACTTCTCTCTGTTCTTTTTCTCTTTTTATTTTTCTCTCCCTCACTCAACCTAGGTGCAAGGCACTGAGCATATACACCTTGCACTGAAGATTTAGATTGTACCTTGAGTAATGCGGAAATGAGAGCAGTGTCATCATCATCTTGAGGAGTTGCAGCCATTTGAGAGTTGCCGTCAGGATTAGGAATGTTGACAGCATCTTTTATGGAGAAGTTACTGTCATGGTGATTGACAGTAACTGTGTCATTAATAGCTACAGAGGCTGTGACAGCAATCTCTTCTACCTTTTGAGTAGAAGGTTCTTGTGGATTGCTATGATCAGTCTCATTCAACTCTTGGAAGAGTGTATCAACATTCTGATCTTCTATGTTGGCAAAGTGTGATGCACTATAGTTGAATGAGATGTGTTCCACATTTTCTAGTCCTATAGTGTGTGTATCTTCAAGAGTGGGGGACTCGTGTTGAGTGGGTTTAACATGGTGTGCAGACTCTTTACAGGGTGTCATGAGAGACTTTCCAATTTCAATAGATGCCTCCTTTTGAGAGGAAACATCTAGAGATGTGTTTTGTTCCCTATTAAGATCTGTGTCCTTTTGAGAGGACACAGTCTGGCTTACAGAGGTTGGTACGTTACACCACCTACCTGTGGAATGGCTTCTATCCTAGGAGTAGTGGTCCTCTTCCTTTTTGAAACATGATCCTGTTGGGAGGAATCGGGTTCTTGGCTAATAGATTTGGAAACTCTAGATGGTCTTGCATCTTTAAAGGGTTTGGAATATGGGTTAGGAATGGTGAGGTCAACACCATTCTCATCACTCAAGGAAAATATACTGAATTTACCAATAATCTTTAATTTAAGAGTTTTTATTGTGGTGTCCATATATTCAGTTATAAATAATCTTAATTCTAGATTAGGGGTTTTACTAGACAAGACAGAGTGTGTGTTTCTTTTTAAGGAGGGGGATTCTTGACATGGAATATTTTCTAGATTAATTATGCCTACTACAGTATTAATAATAAGCATAAAGAACCTAGGGTAGTAAATTACCAGTTTTTGCCCCTCCTTCTTGCCCAGCACCAGTTTGAACAGAGGCATCAGTAGCTTGCCAATGTTTATCTTGTAGTTGTGCACCATGGAATGCACAATCTTCCTTATATAGGCTGAGACCTCGTTCCAGCCACTTGTTTTGCTTGACATGGCTCTGGTCACAGCATCTAATATCATGTTTCATTCCTTGTTCAAGTACTTTCTATCCATGCCTCCTGACGGGTACCAATCATCACTGTCAGGGCTTGTCTTGGGTCCAGTGTGCCCAATCATCTTGAAGAACTTTGAGAGTTGTTCTTCTCTAGCAGGCTCCTGAAAAGAGACATCCTTCTCAGTTTCAATGTGGAGAGCAGTGTTAACATGAGTTGAATCAATGGTGTAGGAGGTCCCATTGATTTGAAACTTAATGGAGCTTGAGTCCTGCTCCCCCTTACAAGTTGCAGAGGTCCACAATTGTGACAACCTAAGAATTTCTAACATAAGACTGTTGTTGAGAGCAAATGACAGGTATGAGTTGTTATCAAGCTAATAAAAGGTTTGAAGACTTCAGAAGCTTCACCCACAGAAGCCATTGTGGTGAAGTTGGTTTGGGCAAGAGTGTAAATGATTTGAGGTCCAGACATGGTTAAGAGTTTGAAGGTTTAGAAATATAGAGTAGTTTAGAGAAGAAGTTGCAGAGAAAATAGTAGGAGTTTAGGGCGTTTGAATTTGGAGAGTTTAAAGAGAAGTAAAGAGTGATAGAGATTTTAACTGTTTGTATATATATGATGTGAAAAAATAGCTGTCAAGGCTGAATTTTAATCAATTGATTTGACAGTTGCATCTATTAATCCATACGCTTCTTGATAGTAACTTCTGCGCTAGAAATCACAAACACTCTTGACAGTAACATTAGTGGTTAGAGAATATATCAAATAAACGAATAACCCTAATATTAACTGTTGATAGTATGTTATGCGGGGATTTTAGAAAACTATACTATCAATGAATACTAACAGTAAATTTCAGTCCCGCATACTATGTTGTCAAGATTTCTTCAAGTGATTGACAGTAACTTATCACAATATGAAAACATCGATAAGATATACTGTTAAGACGCTGTTGATAGTATATTAGGCGGGGATTTTAGAAAACTATACTGTCAATGAATACCGACAGTAAGTTATTGACAGTAAGTTGCAGTCCCGCATACTATGTTGTCAAAACTTCTCAAACGATCGACAGTAACTTATTACTAAATGACAGTATGGATAAAACATACTGTCAAGAAACTTGACAGTACTTTTTATTAACCTCATATGAAATAAGTTACTTAAAAATAAATTAATTAGTTAACCTCTCAATAAAATATCATCATGTGTATCCATTGTGATAAAAATCAAAACACTTCAAGAGGCCATTAATTTACAGTGAATTTCAGTTAACTAAATTTTTGATCAACTAAACAGAATTACATCAACAGGATAAATTTAACATACCAAATTCACTCACTAGCCTGTTGAATGTCTTTTCATCCAATGGTTTGGTGAAAATATCTGCAAGTTATTTCTCTGTGGGCACATAGATCAGCTTGATTGTGTCTTGCTCCACATGCTCTCTAATGAAGTGATATCTGATGTTAATGTGCTTAGTTTTGGAGTGTTGAACAGGATTTTCAGAAATGGCTATTGCACTAGTGTTGTCACAGAAAATAGGAATTCCTTGTAGAGTCAACCCATAGTCCAATAGCTGGTTCCTCATCCAAAGTAACTGAGCACAGCAACTACCAGCTACAATGTATTCAGCGTCTACAGTTGAATTTGACATTGAATGTTGCTTCTTGTTAAACCATGAAACCAATCTTTCTCCAAAAAATTGACAGCTTCCTGTTGTACTTTTTCTGTCAATTCTACATCCAGCATAGTCTGAGTCTGAATAGCCAACCAAGTCAAAACCAGATTCTTTAGGATACCAAAGGCCTAAATCTTGAGTGCCTTTCAAGTATCTAAAGATTCTTTTAACTGTCATCAAATGTGACTCTTTTGGATTAGACTGAAACCTTAAACACAGGCCTGTAGCAAACATGATATCAGGCCTACTAGCAGTTAGATAGATGAGAGAGCCAATCATTCATCTATACATCTTATTATCCACCTTCTTTCCATTTGGATCTTTGTTTAGTTGAGTTGCTGTTGAGATTGGAGTCTTTGCAGGTGATGAGTCTTCCATATTAAATCTTTTCAAAAGATATTTGACATATTTAGATTGGCAAATGAATATTCCATCTTTCTTTTGATAGACCTGATGTCCAAGAAAGAATACTAATTCACTCATCATACTCATCTCATATTTGTTCTGCATTAACTCAGAGAATTCTTTGCACAGTCCTTCATTTGTTGAGCCAAAGATGATGTCATCAATATATACTTAGACTAGAATGATATCTTTTTCATGTTTTTCGTAGAAAAGAGTTTTATCCACAATCCCTCTTATAAAGTTGTTATCAAGAAGAAAATTGGAAAGAGTATCATACCAAGCCCTTGGTGCTTGCTTTAGACCATACAATGCCTTGAGCAGTCTGTACACAAAGTTCTTCATTTTTGGATCTTCAAAGCCTGGGGCCTGTTCAACATACACTTCTTCTTATAGGTCTCCATTAAGGAAAGCACTATTAACATCCATTTGAAAAACCTTGAAGTTGTTGAATGCAACAAAAGCCAAAAAGATTCTTATTGCCTCAAGTCTGGCAATAGGAGCAAATGTTTCTTCATAATCAATCCCTTCATGTTGACAGTAACCTTTTGCTACCAGCCTTGCTTTATTTCTTGTGACAGTACCATAATCATCCATCTTGTTCCTATAAACCCATTTGGTGCCTAATACTGATTTGTTCTTTGGTCTAGGCACCAATTTCGAAACACAGCTTCTTTCAAATTAATTAAGCTCTTCTTGTATGGCATTAATCCAATCTGGATCAGACAATGCTTCTTCTAGAGTTTTCGGTTCAATTTGAGAAAGGAAACAAGAGTACATGTATTCATTGGCAACATTTATTCTTGTTTTGACTCCAGTTCCTGGATCACCAATGATTAGATCATTAGTGTGATCTCTGTTCCATTTTGTTTCTCTTAAAAAGTCGCTAGAGTCTTCAACACCTTGTTGGTTGACAACATCTTTTGCTCTTGCACTATTGACAACATCAATTTCTTCAAGTCCACTATTCATGGGAACATTTCTAGAAAGATCAGTTGTTTGAGCAGTTCCTTCATTGTCTCTAGACTGGATATGAATAATTGTTGGACCAGAAATTGTGTGTTCAACTCTTGGTGATTCTTCATCATCAACATCTTCCAAATAGCCTTGATTCTCAAAGACTAAGGACTTTGATTCTTGATTACCTTCAATACCAGGGAACTTGGTTTCATCAAAGGTGACATTTACACTCTCTTCCAGAGTCTTGTGATCAATGATGTAGACTCTATATGCAGTTCTGTCAATTCTATACCCCATAAAGATTCCTTCAAGTGCTTTAGTATCAAATTTTCTTTTGATCTCAGTTGAATCTTTCATGAAGTAGCACTTGCTTCCAAATACATGAAAATACTTGACAATAGGTTTCCTTCCTGTAAGCAATTCATAGGGTGTCTTTCCATAGGCCTTGTTGACTATAGTCATGTTTTGAGTATAACAGGCTGTATTGATTGCTTTACCCCAGAAATGAGTAGGAAGTTTTTCTTCACTCAACATGGTTCTTGCAGCTTCAATTAGTGTTCTGTTTTTCCTTTCCACAATACCATTTTGTTGAGGTGTCCTTGGGGCAGAGAATTATTGAGTGATGCCATTGTCTTTGCAGAAGTCATTCATGATACTATTTTTGAATTCAGTACTATTGTCACTTCTTAAGGATTGAACTTTGAACTTAGGATTCTTGTCTAGAATCCTTACTAGATCAATAATCTCTTGTGCAGCTTCATCCTTGGTTTTTAGGAATCTTACCCAAGTGTATCTTCAAAAAATTATCAACCATTACAAGAACATATCTTTTCTTTGCTAATGACTGCACATTCAAAGGACCAAACAAGTCAAAATGAATAAGTTGAAAAGCTTCATTTATTGAGCCACTGGGAGTACTTCTGTGAGTAGCTCTCCTTAACTTCCCTTTTTGACAATCCTCACACAATCCTTCTTGACAGAATTCAAGCTGAAGAAGGCCTTTCACAATTCTCTCTTCATCAAATTATTCATTGCTTTGAAATTCAAATGAGAGAGCTTCTTGTGCCACAGCCAGCTTTCAGAAGATGAAGTTTTTCTGTAAAAATAGTAAACTTTGTCCTTTCTTACTGAATCAAGATCAGCAATAAATAGGTTTCCTTTTCTTACTCCTTAGAGTGCTTCTTCTCCTATTTTCTTGTTGACAATTGAACATCTGTCTTGATCAAACTCAACTTTGAAACCTTTCTCACAAAATTGAGTGACACTCAATAGATTGTGCTTTAAACCATTTACTAGAACAATTTTCTCTATCTTCAAATTTCCAACATCCAGAATGCCATATCCCATTGTGAAACCAATGTTGTTGTCACCAAAAGTTACACATGGGCCAGCCATTTCCTTGAACTGTGATAGCAGGGCTTTATCACCAGTCATGTGTCTTGAGCATCCACTATCAATGATCCACATGACTCTTTTATTTTTCCTGTTGCCCTGCAATGCAAAGTTTTCAAGTTGCTTTTGGTACCCAACTTTCATTGGGTCCATTTTACTTAGCTAGATCACAGTTTGAATCTTGATCAGTTACTTTTCTTTCTTTTACTTTGAGCATGACTCCTGTAGCTACCCATTCAGTTTTGATAACTGGTTTAATAGCCTTGTTCTTGGGTGGCTTGTCCATCCTAACTTTAGGAGGACTTGAAGTCTTTTCCTCTTCAATTTTAACATTCTTATACAAACATACTTGATTATTAGAAAAAGGCATGTTAAAGCAAATACTCATCAAATTGCTTATTGCCCTTCCTTATTGCTTTTTGAGTAGAGCCTCATACTTTGATTTGATTTCCTCATAGTCATTGTCATTTCTTCTCACTTGCTTTGGCTTTTTGCATTCTGTTACAAAATGTCCCATCTCATTACAGTTGTAACATCTTATTTTGATTTGTCCACCATCCTTGTCTTGTATCCACCTTTTCCACTTCCTTCAGGTTTTGAAGTGTTTCCTTTGTTAAACCTGGGGTTTTGTCCTTTGGGCTTAAAAGTCTTATTCTTCTTGAATCTCAGGTTAGAGAACTTCCTTGCCATGTATGCCATGATTTTGTTCTCCATGTTGTCAAGTTCACCATCCTTGAGTTCAAGAGTAACACTTTCATCTTCATCAGTAACCTCTGCAATCTTGATTTGTTGTTGATGTTGAGACTCATGTAGCTGCATCATTTTTGGATCTTGAGCCACTAGAGCATTTGAGGTGTTGGCCATCTTTTCTCTTTGGCCTGTTTGAATAGCTCTTTTCTGTAACAGCTCTAGCTCATAAGTTTTGAGAATACCATACAAAGTTTCAAGAGAAACTTTAGACATGCCTCTCCCTTCTCTTATGGCAGTGACCTTGTGCTCCAAGTGGTCAGGAAATGTTAACATAAATTTCATGTTAACTTCCTTCTTATCATAGAATTTTCCATGCAACTGCAAGTCATTGATTAACCTGTTAAATCTCTCAAACATCTCTGTCAACCCTTCATTTGGTTTGGCCATGAAGGCCTCATACTGAGCACCAGTATTTGTCTTTGATTATCCTTCACCTCCTCTGTTCCTTTACATAGAATCTCAATGGTTTCCTATATTTGTTTTGCACTAGTACAGTTGACAATATTATTGTACATAACATTGTCAAGAGCCTCAATGATTATAAACTGCAGACAATCATCTAGAGAAACCCTTTCCTTTTCTGTATCACTGTACTCAGAAATCTTTTTAGAAACCAAGTGGGCAGGTATTGTCTCACCCTCCACTGTGGTTTCAGGTACATATGATTGTGGAATAAAAGGACCATTTTCCAGAATTCCAGGGTAAAGTGGGTTGACAGTCTTTATAAACAACATCATTTTTCTTTTCCAAAGGTTGTAGTGTTCTTTATCAAAGGTGAGTATTTTTATGCTGCTTACTTTCTATGCACTCATATTTAGATCTTTTCAGGTTATGTATGTCTAACCTGCTACTTTGATACCAGTTGTTAAACAGTATGAGTGTTGCAGAAGGGGGGGTTGAATGCAACTTGATAAATTATCACTAATCTTGCTAACAACACACAAAAAGTAATAATATCAAGTAAGAAATGCATATAACTATAAGCAAGCAATTAAAGACAAGTGTTTAACTTCAAAAAATAATTTTATTATTTTTTGTTTGCTACAACTGACTGAAAAAATAATTCCGGCTATAAAGAAACAAGAATAATGAATTTGCTAATATTTTTTGCTTGAGAGAAAATCTAGCTCAGTTGCATAAGGGAAAGTACTTGTGAAATATATGTATTTATACTCAGACACATATCTCACTTACAAGTGTACTTTCCCTTGTTCCTAGAACAAGGCTCGAAATAGAAACTTTACTTTTTCCATTCAAATTTGTCTTATTCCATTTATAGATAAAGCAGCTCTGAGATATGCAGACATCTTTGACTCTCCGAGCACGCTTCACCTTTTACTTGAATTCTCCCAAGGTAGAGTAATAGACTTGACAGACTAGATAGGAATGTTAAAATCATTCCTTGTATTTTCACTATCTAGTTTGCTACTTGAAACAGACTGTCAACTTCACTAAAAGTTTACTGTCAACTTTTAGTTTTCCTTTGGTGACAGTATCTTCGACTCTGCATACTTTGATGTCAAGCTTGATAGTCCATGAACATTCTGTCTTCCAAAGCTACTGTCAACTATTCCCGCAAATGTTGTTGTCAACTATTCCCGCCAAAGTTGCTGTCAGTAAAACTTGTTGTCTTCAAATCTTCAATCTCCGCCAAGTTTACTGTCAACGGAATGGTTGATGTCGTCTGTTCCAATTGTGCTGTCACTTGAATATACTGTCGTAGGCTTAAGTTGTAGAATGTTACTGTCAAAGTCTTGACTCATGCTGTACCTGGATACTTTGTGAACTTCTACTTCATAGATCATGTTATTGTATTTGTACAAGACAGTAACTATTGAAACTTATTGTCACCTACTTGACTTTAAAACATACTGTTACAAGTGACAACAAGACATACTGTCAATATACATGTGACAGTACATTTCACTTAGTTTCTTATAAATTAAAACTAAGTAATACTAGTTGATTACATCACAATCTCTAACATATAGGCCTTGGTTCAGGAGGGAACAAATTTAGTTGAGTAATCAGATAACCAACATCACCATCCTTAATTTTTATATGAGATGAAAGGATACGATTAAAGAATTTTATTTATCCTATATCTAACTGCACGCTATTCTCTATACCTAACTGCATGTTGTCATCACACACACTATCATCTATACATATACACACAAACTGCTATACTATGTACATCAAAATAAAAATTTTATGAAAGGATAAAAATTAATAAATTAATTATTTAAATAGCACACTCTACATTATTCTTTTATATATATAAATACAGAACACTTATAAAATTAAATATAAATTACTAAACACATAATAAAAATAAATTTTGAAGTCGCCGGAATATAGCACATATGGTATGTAAACTGATCGTTGGGAGATAGAGAAGAATGTGATGAAGTTATATTTGAAAAAAAAGTTCACCAATTGACCGGAAAATCAAATTAAAAACGGAGTGGATAAGGTTAGTTTCTAGTCAAAGTTCATTTGTAATGGAGTAGCACCCTATATATATATATATATATATATATATATAAGAGATATTGTTATTAGAGAAATTATGTTATTAGAGTAAAATATTAACTGCACAAACACAAAAAAAAGAGGTCCAAATAAATTAAGAGAAAAGATATTGAATTTCTGATAATTAGTATCATATTTTTAATGATTGTAGAACGATTGGTAAAAATGTTTGTGTGAATTCCATATAAATGCGAATAGAATATTTTTTTTAGTCGTTATTCTTTCCATCATCCTTAATTATCTTGGTTTTTCATTTTAATTAATGGGTAGGATTATGAATATCTGAATTAACATATTTTCACATTAATTCTCGGATTTGGACTTTGAATTTTATATTTTAATTTTAATTTTTAGTTGTATTTTCATACATAAATCCCAACTGATTATATATAATAATTAAATATAAATTAAAATGAATATTATAAATCAACAAAATATATGTAATATAATAAGTACGTCGTGATTAATCAAAAAATAATTTATTTAAAAAAAATTAGAGACATGAAGTTGAATTTGGCACTGATGAACTTAGGGCAATCAACGTTCAGCTTGTCTCGCTGGTGTAATATATACAAACAAATTGAGAACACCTTTTAATTATGGGTTATTTACACCTTTACCTGAACAGACCCTTCTCCGTCTCTCGCTAAACACTCTCACCGATCCAAAAATAGCAATAATCGTGGAAATCGAGCTATACAGAATTGCTGCTGTTTCGGTGGCTGCAGCTGTTGCAGCAATTGCTGCTGGCAGAGCTGCCTTTTCTGGTACAGGTAAAGATGACCAGACTGCAACAATGGACATGGCAATGGATTCTGCAGCGACACTGGTGGTTGCATAGTCTGTTGAGGCAGTTGAAGCAATCTGTGCACTGCTTGAAGTAAGTGATGCCTTAATTCTGTTTTAAAGTACATATTGTTAGTATTGGTGTCCTAGAGACAATACTTTTAATGTTTTATTGAAAACAATTAAGGATTATATTTTATGTGATTATTTAATTATTATTTATTATGTCTTTATTTACTGCGTTATTGAAAGGCATATGTTTAGAAGCCTATTTGTTTAGCGAGATGACAACTCAACTCAAACATAGATAATTTGTAAGTAAATATATTATCTGTCACAGGAATCTTCAGCAGGTATTATTTGACAAGAAAAAGAAGATCAAAGTCAATCTACAGACTTGAAGCAGTACTGCATTGAAAGAAGTTCAATTTAATTGATCATGCCTCAGTGGAGTATTTAAGTTTGAAGAAGCTACAGTGTCAGAAGATTTCAATATTGTGTGACAACAAATATAGTCAAATCAAAAGGAGCAGAAGTGAACCATTATAAAAGTCAAGTAAAGAATTTTATTTGTTGTGAATCACTCGTGAACCAGACAGTACACGGAGTGTTGACAAAATACAGAGAAGATTCTTTATTACAGAAGAAATGGTCAGCTACAGACAATGGTATGAAGACAGAAGATTTAAAATTATATCATCAACAGTCGTGGAGTCAAGACTTTAATTTAATTCTCTATTAATTGATTAAATTATTTAGTTAATTTAATTGGTAAATTAATTCAATCAGAATTAATTTATTCCTTAAATTAATTAAGAAATTAATTGATTTAGAATTATTTTAGAATGAAGAAGACTTTAATTTAATTCTATTATCAAAAAGATAATTTATTATGTATCCTACTTAATTAGATTAATTCAAAAAGAATTAATTTAATGTATAAGATATATAATAAATCAAATAGAATTTAAATTAAAATAAATAATCAAAACAACAAAAAGGAGACAGAAGATATATATTTAACATATGTACATTTCAGGTCGGCCAGATTGATTTGTCGGGGAGACTTTTGAAAAGTCTCCCGGAGACTTTTCAAAAGTCTCCTTGAAAAGAAATAAAAAAAAAAGAAAGAAAAAAAAAAAAAAGAAAAGAAAAAAAAAAAAAAATCAAATCAATCAAAAAGAAGCCAGGTGATATACATTTCATTTGTACAGTCAGGTCGGCAGATTTATGTCTCGGGAAGACTTTTGAAAAGTCTCTCCGAGAATTATTCAAAAGTCTCCCCGAGTTTATTAAATGTCTCCCAAGGATTTAAAAGTCTCCCAAGTGCTGGAAAGTCTTCCCGAGCCAGAAAAGTCTCCCAGAGAGAAAGTCTCCCCGAGCAGAAAAAGTCTCCCCGAGTGGAAAAAGTCTCCCAAGTCCAGATTTGCCTATAAATAGGAGATTAAGTCAGCAGCTTTCAAAGAATTCAATCACTTTCTATTCAGCTAAAATCAAAATTCAAGAGCATTTAATGTCAAAATCTCTCTAGAATTTTAAGAGCTAAATTAGTGAATATTTTCTGATTTAATCTTGTAACCCACCTCAAGTTTAATATAAGTATTTTACTTGAACTGTGTTTCTTTGATTATTATTTCGTGATAATAATTTAAATTGTTTAATCAAAAATTATCCGAAACAGATTTTAATATTTATTAAAGATTGTATTCAACCCCCCCTTCTACAATCATTTGGACCTAACAATTGGTATCCGAGCCATCTGATTGACATAAAAATCAAGATCCTAATATTTTAATTTATTAAAAATTCGAAACTTTTAATTTATTAAAAATTCGAAACTTTTAATTTATTAAAAATCGAAAATTTTAATTTATTAAAAATTCAAAAATTTTAATTTATTAAAAATTCTAAAATTTTTAATTTATTAAAAATTCTAAAATTTTTAATTTCTTAAAAATTTGAAATCTCTTTAGCTCCTAAAAATTTCACAACTTTTAATTCATTAAAAATTCGAAACTTTTAATTTATTAAAAATGCGAAATTTTTAATTTCTTAAAAATTCAAAATCTCTTTAAATCTTAAAATTTTCAAAACTTTTAATTCATTAAAAATTCGAAATTTTTAATTCTTTAAAAAATTCGAAATTTTTAATTTATTAAAAATTAGAAAATTTTTAATTTCTTAAAAAATTTCGAAATCTCTTTAATTCCTAAAAATCTCAAATCCTTTTAATCTTCCATTATTTTAAGATGAGTACTCAAAGAGTTAGTAGCATTAAAATTCCTCCATTTGATAAAGATAATTATAATCTTTGGAAGAGGAAGATGACCTTGTTTCTTCGAAATGCAAACATTAAGTACAAGGATATTTTGAGGACGGGTGTTGCTGTTCCAATAACAATCATTCCTGAGCATATGAAAGATGGTGTACTTATTCCGCACAGACAATTTGAAAAAGATATTTCTGACTACACTGAAACAGAAAAGGAATTGGATTCGTTGGACACCAGCCTGCAGTTAATTTTGGTGGAATCTCTTGATCCCGGAACGTACAATCATGTTGTTAATTGCAAAGATGCTAAACACATCTGGGAAACGATAGAGATACTAAATGAAGGAACAGAAGAAGTGAGGGAGAATAGATTGGAAATCTTAACGTCTCAATATGAGCATTTTAGATCAAATCCTGGAGAAGGTATCTCTGATGTTTTTGAGAGATACAATAAACTGATAAATGATCTAAATCTCAATGGCAAACACTATACGAAGAAGGAGATCAATAGGAAGTTTTTGCTGACAATGCCAGTTCACTTAGAGCATAGGATTACTGCCATCAGGGAGTCAAGGGACATGAATGAAATTTCATTGGAAAGACTATATGGCATACTGAAGACCTATGAGCTAGAGCAGATTCAACAGAAGGAAATATATGGAACAGGCAAAGTGGTCAGCAAGTCTACAGCTCTTGTAGCAGAAGTACCAGAACACAGAGAAGCTATGACTGAATCTTCTTCAGTCAAAGTCATTGATCAGGGTATTGTTGCAGAAGTTGGTGCAACTCAAATGAATTCATCAGATAGTGAATTCTACTCAATGGAAGAACTTGATCAACTTGAGGATGAATCTCTGGCACTGATTGCTAGAAAATTTGGAAATACAAGATTCAGGAGGAACCCTAGTTTCAAATTCAAGCCTATGGCAAACAGATTTCAGAGAGGTGGTTCTTCTAGCTCATCCAATACAAGAGGTGGATACAAGACAGGGATGGTAGACAGAAGCAAGATCCGTTGCTTCAACTGCAATGAAATGGGACACTTTGCTACAGATTGTAGAAAGCCCAAGCAGGAAAGAAAGAAGGATTCATATGACGAGCTTAAACAGAAATATGAGGCTCTACTGAAGAAGCATCAGGGAAGATCCTACTTAGCAGCAGGAAAAAGCTGGGATGATTCTGACAACGATGAAGAAGAAGATATGGGAAATCTTGCTCTAATGGCTTCTTCTTCTGAAGGATCACAATCCCCACCTCGTCAAGGAATTGAGGTAAACCCTAGCTGTCCTAAAATGTTTAAATTGCTAGGTGAGGATTTAACTAATGCTAGAGATCGAATAAAAGTCTTAATTCTCGAAAACAAAGTTTTATCAGAAGAGAATTATGAATTGAAAAAGCTGAAACTTATAAATGAGAAATTAACTGAAGATGTTGCATTTCAAGTTAATAGAGTCAACTGCTATGTTGAAATTGAAGCTTTTTTGAAGGATAAAATTGAAAAAGAGAAAGTCAGGTGTCAAGCCTATAGAACTGCTTCATTTGTTATGAAAGACCTAGTTGACCAACAAGAGATTAATCGGAAAGTTGGGATAGGTTTTGAATATAATAAATCTGTAGGAAAGGCTAGTAACATTACCCCTTTTAAAGAGAGTGCTATAGAGAGGGGTATTCCACATGTTATTAAGGACACTAAGAACCCTCTGTTCATAACTCCTATTGCAGAACCAGTTCTTGATAGTTGTGTAATAGTGGATTATGAAATTAAACTTGAAGACCTTAAAGAGGAAGAGAAAGAACAGGAAAAACCTGTTAGAGACATAAAAGGAATAAATGTCCAAAAAGCTAAATATGTACCTAAGAGACCAATAGAAAATGTGAACACTGCTAGTTCATCCACTCATGGTTTAGGTGCTAATGAGCTTAAGAAAAATCATAACAGACCTAGTAAGTTTGTTAATAGTAGGGATAAGAACAACAGATTCCATGCTACTGAGAACTTTAAAAATGTTAATAAAGTTAAGGTAGAAACTGTTAAGACTCCTGCTATTGTGAATAAAATGCCTACTATTGATGCATGCCATAAACCATGTGGTGTAGATAACTGTATGCTATGTGCTTTCAATGTTATGTCTGCATATTTTAAAAGCATGCATGCTATGAATGTCAATACTACACCTAGACAACACATAAATCACAGGCATGCTAGATCAAAGACTGCCAGTCCTCCTGTTTCTCAGAAGGAGACATTTTCTTCTAAGCCTGTATACAAAAATGTCAAGGCTGTTTACAAGGAGAAGTGTTCAGTCAAAGTAGTAGATGAGTTTGTCAAGTTGGGTTCTGTTGTTAAACCTGACAAAGGACAATTTTTCAAATATGCCGGGCCCAATCAATGTTGGGTTCCGAAGAAGGCCTAACTCATTTGATCATTGCAGGGTATGAAACAGGTGAACCGGGTTATTTGGATTCTAGACAGTGGATCCTCACGACACATGACCGGAGATAGAGCCCTGCTATCAAATGTTGTTGAGAGAGCTGGCCCAGTAGTTACCTTTGGAGATGACAGCAAGGGTATGACTAAGGGATATGGCTGTTTAGAAGCTGGCAATGTCATCATTGATAATGTATCTTTCGTGGAAGGTCTCAAACACAATCTTCTGAGTATCAGTCAGTTTTGTGACAAGGGATACACAGTGAACTTTGTGAAGGAGAGATGTTTGATTTCTCACAAGAAGGATGAAAAACTTGCTCTTCAGGGAGTAAGGAAAGGAAACTTGTTCGTAGCCGATCTGAACTCAGGTTGCAGAGATGAAGTCAATTGTTTTTATGCTAAAGCTTCGTCAGATGAAAGTTGGCTATGGCACAAGAAACTCTCACACCTTAATTTCAAATCTATTAATTCTCTAGTCAAAAGAGAATTAGTGAGAGGACTGCCTCAATTGGAATTCACACAAGAAGGACTTTGTGAGGCATGTCAGAAAGGGAAAGCAAAGAAAGCATCACATCCAAGCACTGACACATCTAGTATTACTGAACCACTGCAATTAATTCACATGGATTTATTTGGTCCAGTCAATGTTATGTCAATGTCACATAAAAGATATGCCTTGGTGATTGTTGATGACTACTCAAAGTATACATGGGTTTTATTCCTGCACTCAAAGGATGAAACTCCTCAAGTAGTGATTGATCATATAAAAATGATTGAGTTGGATTCGAAGCTTCCAGTTAGAGCTATAAGGTCAGACAATGGAACTGAATTCAAGAATGCAGTTCTGAATGACTTTTGTGCTGAAAAGGGAATAACAAGACAATTCTCAGCACCTAGAACTCCGCAACAGAATGGAGTTGTAGAAAGGAAGAATCGTACATTAATTGAAGCTGCAAGGACTATGCTGAGTGAATCAAGGCTTCCAATGTACTTTTGGGCTGAAGCTGTAAATACTGCATGTTATACCCAGAATCGGACTCTGATCAACAAGGACTTAATGAAGACACCTTACGAAATAATGGCTAACAAGAAACCAACACTCAAGTACTTTCATGTATTTGGTGCTAAATGCTTTGTACTTAAAGATGGAGAAGAACGTATTGGAAAGTTCGAGGCTAAAGCTAAAGAAGCTATTTTTGTTGGTTATTCTAGAAGATCTTATCGGGTGTATATTATTGATCAACACTATGTCAAAGAAAGTGTCAATGTAACTTTTGATGACACAAAATTCCCTAACATCCAAAATGATGATCCATCTGAAACTCTTAAGTTCAACAATATTCCAGACTCACACTCAGATGATGAAAACGAACCTGAGGCTGCAACAGGAAACGACAATGTTAATAATGCTGATGATCCAAGTGGTAGTGGTGGAAACAGTGAAAACTCTGGAGATACCACTAACACACAAGGAGATTCATCAAGAGATCCTAGCAGCAACTCAGGGGGAGGAGATGAAGGATCAGCAAATCAAACACAACATCACAATGAAATTCAAGGCGAATCATCAAGATCTAATCTGCCAAGTCAGAGAATTTGGAGTAGAGCTCATCCTTTTGAGCTGATCATTGGTGATCCAGATGTTGGTGTTAGAACAAGAGGTGCTACACAGAATCAATGCAATTATTCTGGGTTTCTATCTGAAATGGAACCTAAGAAAGTAGAAGAAGCACTGTCTGATCCTGATTGGGTGATTGCTATGCAAGATGAACTCAATCAATTTGAATCTCAAGATGTTTGGAAACTGGTACCCAGACCAAAGGACAGAACTGTAATTGGCACACGATGGGTATTCAGAAACAAGTTGGATGAAGATGGCATTGTAATAAGAAACAAAGCCAGACTGGTTGCAAAAGGTTATTCCCAAGCTGAAGGAATTGATTATGATGAAACCTACGCTCCAGTTGCAAGACTTGAGGCTATCAGGATGTTTCTGGCATTCGCAGCTCACTCCAATTTTAAAGTTTATCAAATGGACGTGAAGAGTGCATTCCTGAACGGAAAGTTAGCTGAAGAGGTATATGTACAACAGCCCCCAGGCTTTGAAGATCCAGATCACATGGACTTTGTATATTTTCTTTTCAAGGCTATCTATGGTCTCAAACAAGCACCCAGAACATGGTATGACACTCTTTCAGAATTCTTGCTTGAAAATGCTTTTGTTAGAGGAGTCATAGATAAAACCTTATTTTATAAAAAACACAATAATGATCTGATAATGGTACAAGTATATGTTGATGACATAATATTTGGGTCTACTAATGATAACTTGTGCAAGAGATTTGCTAAGTTAATGCAGAGTAGGTACGAGATGAGCTTAATGGGAGAGCTGAAATTCTTCCTTGGACTTCAAGTGAGTCAAAGAATAGATGGAATATTCATTTGTCAGTCCAAGTACCTTAAAGAACTTCTGAAGAAGTATCACATGGAAGATTCAGCATCTGCAAGAACTCCCTCATCTACAGCTGTCAAGCTTGGAGTATGTGAAAACTCAATAAAGGTAGACATCACAAGCTACAGAGGTATGATTGGATCTCTACTTTACCTAACTGCAAGCCGACCAGATATTATGTATGCCACTTGTATATGTGCAAGGTTCCAAGCGGATCCTAGAGATATTCATCTTGTTGCTGTGAAAAGAATCTTAAGATATCTTAAGGGTACACCTAATCTTGGTATCTGGTACCCTAAAGAATCTGGTTTTAATTTAATAGGATATACAGATTCTGATTATGCAGGTAGTGTTGTTGATAGGAAGAGCACCTCAGGGAGCTGTCAATTCCTAGGGAGAAGATTGATTTCCTGGTACAGCAAGAAACAGCAAACAGTTTCCAATTCTACAGCAGAGGCTGAGTACATTGCTGCGGGAAGCTGTTGCGCTCAGATCTTATGGATAAGGAATCAACTCAGAGATTATGGCTTTGTGTTAAATAAAATTCCTATTTTATGTGATAACACAAGTGCCATTGCAATCTCCAACAACCCTGTACAGCACACGAGGACAAAGCACATAGATATCAGGTATCATTTTATTCGAGAACATGTTATGAATGGTACTGTGGAGTTACACTTTGTACCCACAGAAGAACAGACTGCAGATATTTTTACTAAGCCACTTGATGAATCCACATTCACCAGGTTGGTTGGTGAACTTGGGATGCTGAATAGTTCTTCATCTTAAATCCCAGTTCACATCTACATTATGTTCTTAAATAAAATTTCAAGTGTTTGTTATGTGAATATTTGTCATAACACTTGTGAATTTATTTTACTAAATTCTAGTTCTCGAATGTGTGTTTAGTGTAAATTATTATAATATTTTATATTTTATCTGTTTTGTTTGTATTCTACTATATTTTAATTTTAGATTATTATCTTTAAAAATAATTTAATCAAAATTTTACAAGTTAGATTTTTGGTAAAAATTATTTTTATTTGAAAATAATCAAATATTAAAGTATAGTTATTATTGTATATATTTATGTTAAGTTTAACTAATAGGTTAATAGAACTTTGTACAGTTTTATTTAATTGGCAACTTTACTGTATATATATCTTTATTATTTTTGTTTTCCAACAATTGGTACATATTGTTTTTATTTTCATACTTTTAGTATCATTATTTCTATATATATGTGTGTAAGTTTATTTTTATTTTTATTTTTATAGTTATTTTTATTTCAGTTTATTTTTATTTTTAGTTATTTATTTTTTTTGTCTACGAGAAATTGTTCTAAGAATCATAAGTATTAAATGTCAATATTTAAAGAACTTGTGAATTTCTTTACATTTATTTTCTCAAGCTTACATATATCATTAATAATTGTTATGAGTATAATTGTCATATGTTTGAGTAACAATTATTAGATATAATGTATGAAGTTAAGTGCTAATTTTCATTCCTATGATTATTTAGTATTTAGCGATGATATTTTATCTTATTAAAATTATGAATTGAAGCAATTAAATGTTTATTAGCTTCAGAATTTTAATACGATGAGATATTAGGAGCATAATTACTTGCTTTTTGAAATTATTATTAATTATCATATTTTGATAGTTTGTTATTGTTTCATCGCAATTAATTGTGATTTTCGTTGTTAGTGTTAATATATATTGTGGTATCTGAAAATCACTAATAATAAAAGCAGATCTGTGTCCTGCCGATCAAGAGCAATCGACTCGAGGTAAAAGCAGGTAATCTCGATCTTGATATATTCTCTAATCAATTAGTACAAAAATATATATATACAATTGATATATTGAGCCCTCAGTGGCTATAGGACAAGATCAAGGGATTGAAAATCTTCAATCTCTAACACAGATCATAGAACCACAAACACTCAAACAGATTCAACTTCATCTACTAAACCCCTGAAAAGAAATGTTTGATCAACTAAAGAGGGTGAGAGAGTAAGTGCCTCTAGTGCACTAGAAAAGAGAAGTATCTATGAGTGTTCCAGCAGCTCTGCCTCTAGTTAGAATATGTAATTGAAACCGAGGCAACTGCTAACTAATTTATATCCTCCCAAAAGGGTATAGATTTGTAAATGGCAAAACTGTTACTAGGTTCGTCATCTTAACATGATGAGTCTATTGAATTCGGCCTGTCAGCCAAGGCCATTTGTAAAGAGTCAACTTCATCTGGACACTCTCAAACACTGCAAACCATATATGTAATATTCAAATGCACTGTAAGGATTGTCACACACTAAGGATGAATTGACGGAAGCATTTATTCTAAACTTCCATATCAAGGAAGGAAGAATGATTGATGATTCTGACTGAATCAACATGCTTTCACAGGCGTCAGGAGGAAATTTGGATCATTTGCTACATTATAGATCCTTGTATCCCTCCCCAGATGGAACATATCTGGATTCCTAACGGAATAGATCATCTTAGATGATCAGCAACTCATTGAATCTATTCCTGAAGCAATTCAGTTTTCAAAGTCAAATATTTTAATGGATTCAATTGAGGATGGGGATTTACGAAACCCCATTGCACCACCAGTGACCTCTCTTGAAGGGGCTATGGTGATCTTTCTTGCAGGTACAAAAGACTGTGTTATCCATACTGAGAGAGAAACAGTGTTGTGAGAAAAGAGTGAAACACAAGTTAGAAAGAGTGAAAATATATATTCTATGAGTGAAACACTTAGAGAGTATATGAGCGAAACACTTGTGAGAAACACAAAGTAAAATCACACACTAGCACATTACCAAATCCCATTCCCAATTCCCTGTTACAGATTTCTAATGTTACTCAACCAAGGGGAAAGAAATTTCTTCTGATATTAAGGATTCTGAAGAGGATTACTCAACTAAGGGGGAGAAGTTTCAACAAGATCCAAAAGGGAGAATTGTTGAACAAAGTCTTTTTACTAGAAGAGGATTACTCCATTGTTGAACAAGAAAAGGGGGTATATAACAACATGTTTGGATTGGATATAACTAATGATTATTTATTAGTTCTTCTATTCCATTTGATTTTAGAAGATTCTTGTATATAGGATTAACCGGATTTTCTAAAATGCATAACATGTCATAGTTTGCATTTTTTATATCTGCGATGGTTTAATGCTGTATGTATGCCATGTCTGTTGTTACCTCTATTAAAATGGTTGGATAATTCACGTAAGGGGAGAATGAATTCACCTTGGATGAGAAGTGAAGATAGGAGTTGGAGAAACAGAGGAGAAGTGGTAATAAGAAGAGAACAAGACTTCATCCCTGCCATCCTAAGGGGGAGTAGTGATGAGTCTGAGAAATGAAGATAATACTACTTGTATAATATGTTCAATGCTAAAGGAACGAATATCTTTCATTTCAGTTACTCAAGAAATCTGGAAATGTACAATCTAATCCAGAGAAACCAGCCACTGAAGATGTACCAATGACACCTAGTCACAAAAGTTAAACTCTAGAAGAAGGTGAAGTTGATACTTCTGAAGCTGGTAATGATAGGTAAGTCAAGATAGAACTTTGTTCTATTTGTTCAGTCTAGAGGAACATCTATCTTGTATTTATCATTAATGTTTGAATCTGGTAATGTTTAATATAAACCAGAACTAAGTTTTTTTATTTACAAGTTTTATTGTTATATCTTTTTCTTGTTTGTTAGTTGAGTTATCCTCTAGTGATTTGCTTGTTATTGTTTAACAAACAAATAGGGGGAGATTGAAAGGCATATGTTTAGAAGCCTATTTGTTTAGCGAGATGACAACTCAACTCAAACATAGATAATTTGTAAGTAAATATATTATCTGTCACAGGAATCTTCAGCAGGTATTATTTGACAAGAAAAAGAAGATCAAAGTCAATCTACAGACTTGAAGCAGTACTGCATTGAAAGAAGTTCAATTTAATTGATCATGCCTCAGTGGAGTATTTAAGTTTGAAGAAGCTACAGTGTCAGAAGATTTCAATATTGTGTGACAACAAATATAGTCAAATCAAAAGGAGCAGAAGTGAACCATTATAAAAGTCAAGTAAAGAATTTTATTTGTTGTGAATCACTCGTGAACCAGACAGTACACGGAGTGTTGACAAAATACAGAGAAGATTCTTTATTACAGAAGAAATGGTCAGCTACAGACAATGGTGTGAAGACAGAAGATTTAAAATTATATCATCAACAGTCGTGGAGTCAAGACTTTAATTTAATTCTCTATTAATTGATTAAATTATTTAGTTAATTTAATTGGTAAATTAATTCAATCAGAATTAATTTATTCCTTAAATTAATTAAGAAATTAATTGATTTAGAATTATTTTAGAATGAAGAAGACTTTAATTTAATTCTATTATCAAAAAGATAATTTATTATGTATCCTACTTAATTAGATTAATTCAAAAAGAATTAATTTAATGTATAAGATATATAATAAATCAAATAGAATTTAAATTAAAATAAATAATCAAAACAACAAAAAGGAGACAGAAGATATATATTTAACATATGTACATTTCAGGTCGGCCAGATTGATTTGTCGGGGAGACTTTTGAAAAGTCTCCCGGAGACTTTTCAAAAGTCTCCTTGAAAAGAAATAAAAAAAAAAAAGAAAGAAAAAAAAAAAAGAAAAGAAAAAAAAAAAAATCAAATCAAATCAAATCAATCAAAAAGAAGCCAGGTGATATACATTTCATTTGTACAGTCAGGTCGGCAGATTTATGTCTCGGGAAGACTTTTGAAAAGTCTCTCCGAGAATTATTCAAAAGTCTCCCCGAGTTTATTAAATGTCTCCCAAGGATTTAAAAGTCTCCCAAGTGCTGGAAAGTCTTCCCGAGCCAGAAAAGTCTCCCAGAGAGAAAGTCTCCCCGAGCAGAAAAAGTCTCCCCGAGTGGAAAAAGTCTCCCAAGTCCAGATTTGCCTATAAATAGCAGATTAAGTCAGCAGCTTTCAAAGAATTCAATCACTTTCTATTCAGCTAAAATCAAAATTCAAGAGCATTTAATGTCAAAATCTCTCTAGAATTTTAAGAGCTAAATTAGTGAATATTTTCTGATTTAATCTTGTAACCCACCTCAAGTTTAATATAAGTATTTTACTTGAACTGTGTTTCTTTGATTATTATTTCGTGATAATAATTTAAATTGTTTAATCAAAAATTATCCGAAACAGATTTTAATATTTATTAAAGATTGTATTCAACCCCCCCTTCTACAATCATTTGGACCTAACAGTTATAAATTGAAAGGATAATAAATGTCCTTGGAATATTAATACGTAATATATATCTTTAAGTATGTGACTTAAAAATGAGATTATATGAATAGTATTTTATTCCTAAAATTTCCTAGTCAAGTATTATTATTTAAGGACAATAATAATGCAATAAGACTCGTATGTTTGTTGACGGATGACCACATCTCATTGGTCATAGGTATGGTGATACTAAAGTCAAGAACATAAGTGTATGTATCAATACATGACACTGGAAAGACCCGCCGTGAGATTCTACATGTTAATAAGTGTCATAAGAAATCTCACTGTGATAATGATGTAATGATCCTCTGACTTGAAATCATTATATTTCTATACGAGAATTAATATACTTTGATTACACTCAAAGTTACCTTTAACCGGG
Organism: Oenanthe sinensis; assembly: GCA_028671895.1. NCBI lineage: Eukaryota > Viridiplantae > Streptophyta > Magnoliopsida > Apiales > Apiaceae > Oenanthe > Oenanthe sinensis. Next base: position 20,946,878 of record CM053795.1, read on the forward strand.
TAATGATAAAGGTGTACATTGGGTATGCTATGAATCGTATGAGGAATATGAATGATAAATATAGGATTTAACCCTCCAATTCTAGGAGTGATATTATTGGCCTCTTGATTGAGTGAGACTATGAAATGCATGGTCATGCTCAAATATTGATTTCTTTAAATAGTCTACTCATTGATCAAGGAAACCTAGATTAAACGTTGAAGAGGATGACACTATACATGTCTCGAGTTTGATCTATAATATAAGGTTAAAGGGATTATATTACATGGAACATTATTCACGAAAGGTTTAATTGAATCACTAATTATTATTGTTACTTGGGTAGCAATGATGTATTACTAGATGCCGCTCATTGTTTATAATTTTATTATTAGATAATAAAATTATTGTCAACGTAATAATAACCTAAAGGGTCACACACAAAGAACGTCAAAACGGAGGTTTATTTAAATTATGAATTTAAATATATTATTGTTTATTCGAATTTAATTATTGAATTAATTAAGTGGGACTTGATTAATTATATTAGAATTCGGATTTAATAAGTATTATTATTATTATTTGAATTTAATTATTGAATTAATTAAGTGAGACTTGATTATTTATATTAGAATTCAGATTTAATAATAATAATAACTCAAAGTCATAATGGGTTTTGGAAACCACATGGATTAGGGTTAGGCCCAAAATCTCTCTCTCCCCTATATATACATAATGATGTATAGTATTAGGGTTTAATCATCAAATTTCGTTTTTAGAGAAAAACCCTAGCTGCTCAACATCAAGAGAGGCTAGAGAAAGAGAGAGAGAGGGGGGCAAACAATTCGGCTAGTACCGACTCCGGTGATCGTAGGACGATCGGACTTTCGTGTGGACTTCTTTAGAGAGCAAATCTTTGCAATAAAGGACTGTTGTGATTCATCTTTCTGGACCTCCATTAAACAGCATACGAAAGCTTTGTTAAGGTACATACTTCTTCACCATAATCATCCAACGTTATACATGGATCCTGCCATTGGATTTCGATTTTTTAATTATTTTTACGTTAATTCCGCTGCGTTTTCATGCCCGAAACCCTTCAATGGCATCAGAGCTACGTGTATAATGGGATGATTTGGTTATGTGTTTAACAGTTTTTCGATGTATGTAAACATATATATGATATGTCATGACTATATATTGATATATATGTTTTATATGATTTTGAATATATGATATTCATGTGTTGTATAATCATGGGATGATTGTGTGTATTGCTGTATGTATATGATACATGTTTGTTCTTGTTATGGAAATCGTATTCGATACGAATTCTGAAACGGCTTCGGTAGATTTTCTGAAATCTGTGTCCAGTGTCCGATTTTCGCAAACGATATGTGTTTTCTGACTGGAATCGTGTCACTGAGAAATACTGACAAAGTCAGCTTCTCGTCTGTAAGCCGTTTGATGACGTTACAGGCCCCGAAACGGCGATTTATTATTTTCTGAAATTTATTTGATTTTCTGAAATTTTGAAATTTATTATATATGATTATATGATATGTTTATATAATCTGAGATATATTACATGTGTTATGTGATAACATGGTGGATGGTTATGGCCTAAAGACCCATAGGATAGTGGTTTTGTTTTATGGTTTTGGTTTCTAAATACGACTTGCATGTCGTTTATTCATTGTAATTGTTAATCTCGAATGTAACTCGAGTTCTTCTTGTAATTTCATTAGAATAGATTTATTTATTATTCAATGTAATTGTTCAATGGAGACTTGGAAGCAAGGAAGCTAGGAGGAAATCCAGATGATGGAGCAATGAAGAAGATAAAGACATGTAATAGTGTAGTATTTGAAACCACCATAGATTGACCTTGATAATTCCATTAGCTTGGAAATATCACATAGGATGGGGCCATAACCAAACACGTTTAATTTATGCACAATACATATATGTATATGAATGCATGTGTAGATATATATGTGTTGGAATGATGTATGTATTAGATACGACACCCATGCCATGTCTGCTTAAGAAAGATAAAATCTGTAACGATTCAAGATTTTAAAATTAACAAACGATCATGAGATTCTTGTGTTTATGAAATATGGATTTTTAAAACACGGAATTAAATATGGATTTTTGATATCTATAACTGGGATTTTCTGACAAAAACGGATATGCGTATTCGTAAGGCTGATGGGTTTTAAGTGTGACCACTAGTATCCTCCATCTACCTGGGAAATGAACAATTTAAGATGTCAATTTGAAATATTTGGTTCAAGGAAAAATTGAGGATCTCTTTATGATGTGATCATGATCGTTATAAATTTTCTAAACCCCTTAACAAAATATTAAGTTTTACTCGGATGCTTTCCAATGAATGAACACTCATCGAATCCTAGATCGATTAGGGGAAGGACTGTCAGTGGCAGGGGACTCCTATCTATCGTGGTGAGATGCGACGAATATAAACGGTTATATTCGACCGTTGTATCATTGGATCTAACTTAACTGAGTCGTCATAATAAGGTGAAAATAAACGGTTATATTCAACCATTATGAACTTAGAAGCATAGAGTTTGGTTAAAAGTCTATTAGATAGATAAGATCAATCGTTGTTCACCAAACTATCCAAGAATTATATATGATATAATTGACAACTGTTGTCTACCTAAATAATCATTTTTTAAGGACTTCCAGTAGTTGACTTAGGACATGACGAAATATGGATCTTGGCTCACTAGAAAGAATTATGGGATATACTTTCCAAATTAATAGTAAGGGCTATTAATTTGATAAAAATAGTGGGAGATATATTATGAATATATCATAATCATTTGAACATAATAAATAACTCAGACAATCTAATGTTTATTTTATGCATTTTAAACATTGTAGATATTTAAATGGCAAACAATACAAATACTTTCTCCGTACGAGCAACCCTTGAGAAGGACAAGCTGACAGGAACTAACTTACTGGATTGGTATATGAATTTGAGGATTGTCCTCAAGCAAGAGCGTAAGCTCCATGTCATTGAAATTCCTTCACCTGCTCCTCCTGCTGAGAATGCAACTCGCGTTCAGCAAAATGCTTATCAGAAGCATATTGATGATGTGAATGATATTGCATGTCTCATGCTGGCAACCATGAGTGTTGAGCTTCAAAAACAACATGAGCATATGGATGCTTATGAGATGATTGAACACCTTCAAAGAATGTTTGAGGGACAAGCTCGTCAAGAAAGGTTCGACACGAGCAAAGCACTGTATGCTTGCAAACAGGGAAAACGTGAACCTGTTGAACCACATGTTCTGAAGATGATAGGTTATATTGAGTATCTTGATACTTTGGGTTTCCCGATTGGTTTGGAAGCTCAGATTGACTTAATCTTGCAATCTTAGAACCGCAACTATACTCATTTTGTTATGAACTACAATATGAATGAGATAGACAAAACACTCACTGAATTGTTGGCCATGTTACGAACTACTGAAACCAATATGAAAAGGCTGAACCTACTGCCATGTTGGTGGTAGATAACAAAGGTAAGGCTAATAGGAAAGGCAAATGGAAGGGAAAGAAGAAGATTGGATCTGCTTCTGGTCCCAAGCCAAAGGCTAATCCCAAACAGGCTTTAAAGCCTAAGGGTGTTGTTGCAAAGGGTGATTGTCACTACTATGGTAAACCAGGTCATTGGAAGAGAAACTGTCATGCTTATTTGGAGGATCTGAAGAAGAAGAAGGCTGGTCAAGCTTCTGATTCAGGTATTTATGTTATAGAGGTCAATTTGTCAACCTCTACATCATGGGTATTGAATACTGGATGTGGTTCTCACATTTGTATAAATGTACATGAACTACAAAGGAGTAGGACTTTGACTAAAGGAGAGGTCGACCTACGAGTTGGAAATGGAGCAAAGGTTGCTGTTTTAGCTGTAGGGACTTATTATTTAACATTGCCCACTGGGCTTATTTTAGAACTTGAGAACTGTTTTTACGTGCCTGCAATTTGCAGAAACATTATTTCGATTTCTTGTTTAGACAAAAAAGGTTTTGCATTTTAATTCAGAACAATAGTTGTTCCTTTTCTTTGAATAATGTTACCTATGAGGTTGCACGTTTATTTAACAGTTTATATGTTCTTGATTTAGACACTCATATCTATAATGTGAATAACAAACGTCTTAAAATAAATGACTCAAATTAAACATACCTCTGGCACTGTCGTTTAGGCCATATAAATGAGAAGCGCATTTCCAAGTTACATAAGGATGGTGTTAGTAATTGTGCTCTAGAGACAATACTTTTTATATTTTAAGGAAAATATTTATTATTAAGGATTATGTTTTATTGATTATTATTTATTATGTTTTATTTACTGCGTAATAAATTGAAAGCATAATAAATGTCCTTGGAATTTTGATACGTATTATATATCTTTAAGTATGTGACTTAAAAATAAGATTATATGAATAGTATCTTATTCCTAAAATTCCCTAGTCGAGTATTATTATTTAAGGACAATAATAATGCACAAAGACTAGTATGTTTCTTGACAGATGACCACATCTCATTAGTCATAGGTATGGGGATACTAAAGTCAAGAACATAAGTGCATGTATCAATGCATGGCACTGGAATGACCCGTCATGAGATTCTACATGTTAAGTAAGTGTCATAAGTAATTCTCACTGTGATAATGGTGTAATGATCCTTAGACCTGAAATCATTATATTTATATACGAGAATTAATATAGTTTGATTACATTAAAAGTTACCTTTGACCGGGTGATGATAAAAGTGGACATTGGGTATATTATGAATCGTATGAGAAATATGAATGATCTAGATGGGATTTAATCCTCCTAATTTTAGGAGTGATATTATTGGCCTCTTGTTTGAGTGAGACTATGAAATGCACGGCCGTGCTCAAATGTTGATTTGATTTTAATAGTCTACTCATCGATCAAGAAAATAAAGATTAAATTATGAAGAGGATGACACGAGACATGCCTTGAGTTTAATCTATAATATCAAGATTAAAGGGATTATATTACATGGAACATTATTCACGAAAGGCTTAATCGAATCACCGATTTATTATTATTACTTGGGTAGCAATGATGTATTACTAGATGCCGCTCATTGTTTACAATTTTAATTAGATATTAAAATTGTTGCCAACGTAATAATAACCTACAGGGTCACACACAAAGAACGCTTGAAGGAGAAATAATTTAAATTATGAATTTAAATTAAATAAGTAATTTATTTTATTTATGATATTAATTAAGTATGACTTAATTAATTATATAAATAGAATAAATGAATTACTTAAACTAATTCTAAAATTAATAATTAATTAATTAAGTGAGACTTAATTAAATAATTTAGAATTTTGGATTAGTATTAATTATAATTGGATTATAATTAGAAAACTTATTCCTCTCTCTATATAATCTCTTTATGGGCTGATTTAATAAAATAGAGATTTTACAAAAACCCTAGCCGCTCTGAGAGAGGAGGAAGATAGAGAGAGAAAAAGTTTTCGGGTGCTAGTACACATCAATCCTTCATGAAAAGTGTTCGTGTGGATACCGTAGAGCGTAGATCGCGAGAGCGGGATACGTGGTGATTAAACAAGCTTTGGACCTCCATTAATCTTCCATTAATGAACTGTTAAAGCTTCTAAAGGTATTTATTCTTTATCTCCGAATTAAATCTTTTATTTTCGCATGGATCCTACGGAGGGTTTCGCTATTTTGATTTATTTTTCGCGTTTATTCCGCTGCGTTTGTGTCACGAAACCCTTCAGATGGATACTTGGATAAGTTTGACTTTGAATCATACGAAGCATGCGAACCTTGTCTCATTGAAAAAATGACTAAATCTCCTTTTACTGGACAAGGTGAAATGGCCACTGAACGATTAGAACTTATACATAGTGATGTATGTGGTCCTATGCGTACTATGACAAGAGGTGGCTTTTACTACTTTATCACGTTTACTGATAATTTCAGTAGATATGTGTATCTTATGAAGAACAAATCTGATTCTTTTGAAAAGTTCAAAGAATACAAAGCTGAAGTAGAAAAGCAAACTGGCGGAAGTATTAAGACTCTACGATCTGATCGTGGAGGTGAATACTTAAGCCATGAATTTAAGAATTTATTAAAAGAGTTTGGTATTGTATCACAACTCACTCCTCCCGGAACACCACAATGGAATGGAGTTTCTGAATGGAGGAATCGTACTTTGTTGGACATGGTACGATCGATGATGAGTCATGCAGATCTTCCAATTAGTTTCTGGGGCTATGCCCTGGAGACGGCTACTTATACACTTAACCGAGTTCCTACTAAAACGGTTCAGAAGACTCCATATGAGATATGGACTAAGAAACGTCATAGCATGTCATTTATGAAAATATGGGGATGTGAAGCGTTTATGAAACGTTTAACTTCTGACAAGCTAGGACCTAAATCAGACAAATATAATTTTGTGGGATACCCAATTGAAACAAAGGGTTATTGATTCTATAATCCTTCCGAGAACAAAGCGTTTGTTGCTCGAACTGCAGTTTTTCTTGAAAGAGAAATGCTTTCGAAGAAAAACAGTGGGAGGATAATAGATCTCGATGAAGTTCGAGGCCCACAAGATAACATTGAACTAATGGAAGAACTTGAGCAGGATGTACAAGACCACAACACTGCTCAAGAAACACAAGTTATTCGTAGGTCTAGTAGGATTCGCCATGAGCCTGAGAGATATTATGGATTTCTCTTAACTCAAGATGGTGATGTGATGCTTATCGACGAAGATGAGCCTCTCACCTACTAAGATACTATGAACACTCCAGAATCCAAGAGATGGCTGGATGCCATGAAATCTGAGATGGAATCCATGTATACTAATCAAGTATGGACTTTGGTTAATCCACCTAAAGGGGTAAAACCTATAGGGTGCAAGTGGGTTTTCAAGAAGAAGACCGACATGGATGGTAATGTACAGACCTATAAGGCACGATTGGTGGTAAAAGGTTTCAAGCAAATTCATGGTATTGACTATGATGAGACTTTTTCACCAGTGGCTATGGTCAAGTCCATCAGGATTTTGCTTGCTATAGCTGCTTACTATGATTATGAAATCTGGCAGATGGATGTCAAAACCGCTTTCTTAAATGGGAGCCTTGAAGAAGATATGGATGTGTATATGACACGGCCTGGAGGTTTTGTTGATCCAAAGAATGCTGTAAAGGTATGTAAGCTGCGTCGATCCATTTATGGATTGAAACAAGCCTCAAGGAGATGGAACATTCGTTTTGATGAAACTGTCAAAGAGTTTGGGTTTATTCAAAATGAAGATGAACCATGTGTTTACAAGAAGGTAAGTGGGAGCAATGTGGCATTCCTATAATTATATGTTGATGATATATTAATAATAGGGAATGACATTCCTTCTTTACAGGCTTTTAAGACTTGGTTGAGTAAGAATTTCTCAATGAAAGACTTAAGCGAAACGACCTATATTTTAGGTATCAAGATCTATAGAGATAGATCAAGAAGAATGATCGACCTAAGTCAGAGTAGATACTAGTCTAATCCAGGTGAAGGTCACTGGACAGCAGTCAAGAATATTCTTAAGTACTTGAAGAGGACTAAAGATTAATTCTTGGTATATGGAGGAGAAGATAAGCTGGTAGTAAAAGGTTAAACCGACGCTAGTTTCTAGACAGACAAGGATGATTCGATTTCTCAGTCTGGATTTGTGTTTTGTCTAAATGGAGATGTTGTATGCTGGAATGGTTCATAGCTGAGACAGTTGTTGATTCTATAATAGAGCCTGAGTATATTGATGCTTGCGAAGCAGCCAAGGAGGCTGTTTGGGGATGTACTTAGGAGATATCACCTAATTAATAAGATTAATAATCGAGGGGATATACATATATGTAAAGTGCATACAAATGATAACATTGCAGATCCACTGACTAAGGCTTTGTCGCAGCAGAAGCACGAAGGTCATACTAGTTCCATGGGTATTAGATACATGAGAGATTGGCTCTAGTACAAGTGGGAGATTGTTAGTATTGGTGTCCTAGAGACAATAATTTTAATGTTTTATCGAAAACAATTAAGGATTATGTTTTATGTGATTATTTAATTATTATTTATTATGTCTTTATTTACTGCGTTATAAATTAAAAGGATAATAAATGTCCTTGGAATATTAATACGTAATATATATCTTTAAGTATGTGACTTAAAAATGAGATTATATGAATAGTATTTTATTCCTAAAATTCCCTAGTCAAGTATTATTATTTAAGGACAATAATAATGCAATAAGACTCGTATGTTTGTTGACGGATGACCACATCTCATTGGTCATAGGTATGGTGATACTAAAGTCAAGAACATAAGTGTATGTATCAATACATGACACTGGAAAGACCCGCCGTGAGATTCTACATGTTAATAAGTGTCATAAGAAATCTCACTGTGATAATGATGTAATGATCCTCTGACTTGAAATCATTATATTTCTATACGAGAATTAATATACTTTGATTACACTCAAAGTTACCTTTAATCGGGTAATGATAAAGGTGTACATTGGGTATGCTATGAATCGTATGAGGAATATGAATGATAGATATAGGATTTAACCCTCCAATTCTAGGAGTGATATTATTGGCCTCTTGATTGAGTGAGACTATGAAATGCATGGCCATGCTCAAATATTGATTTGTGTAAATAGTCTACTCATTGATCAAGGAAACCGAGATTAAACGTTGAAGAGGATGACACTATACATGTCTCGAGTTTGATCTATAATATAAGGTTAAAGGGATTATATTACATGGAACATTATTCACGAAAGGTTTAATTGAATCACTAATTATTATTGTTACTTGGGTAGCAATGATGTATTACTAGATGCCGCTCATTGTTTATAAATTTATTATTAGATAATAAAATTATTGCCAACGTAATAATAACCTAAAGGGTCACACACAAAGAACGTCAAAACAGAGGTTTATTTAAATTACGAATTTAAATATATTATTGTTTATTCGAATTTAATTATTGAATTAATTAAGTGGGACTTGATTAATTATATTAGAATTCGGATTTAATAAGTATTATTATTATTTGAATTTAATTATTGAATTAATTAAGTGAGACTTGATTAATTATATTAGAATTCAGATTTAATAATAATAATAACCCAAAGTCATAATGGGTTTTGGAAACCACATGGATTAGGGTTATGCCCAAAATCTCTCTCTCCCCTATATATACATAATGATGTATAGTATTAGGGTTTAATCATCAAATTCCGTTTTTAGAGAAAAACCCTAGCTGCTCAACATCAAGAGAGGCTAGAGAAAGAGAGAGAGAGAGAGGCAAACAATTCGGCTAGTACCGACTCCGGTGATCGTAGGACGATCGGGCGTTCGTGTGGACTTCTTTAGAGAGCAAATCTTTGCAACAAAGGACTGCTGTGATTCATCTTTCTGGACCTCCATTAAACAGCATACGAAAGCTTTGTTAAGGTACATACTTCTTCACCATAATCATCCAACGTTATACATGGATCCTGCGATTGGGTTTCGATTTTTTAATTGTTTTTACGTTAATTCCGCTGCGTTTTCATGCCCGAAACCCTTCACATATGACATCCCTTTTATACATTCTATTTGTATTCTTATCACTTGTGCTTGTTTTTGAGATCTTAATGGAATATTACTATTTTATGCACTAGACAATATTGTTTCTCTATTAGTTTGTGTTATTGTTGGTGCAACACAAACATGTGCCAAGAATGGTGCAAAATTGAAACTAAGACCTATATCCTTTATTGCATATATATATATATTTAAAGTTTACATCTTCGAAGAGAGTCGCTATTGAAATCATCAAATTAATTATGCCTCAACTATTTTGAATCTAGGTTGTGGAGAGTGGAGGAAAAAACATAGAAGTTGCAGTAATGACAAGGGGATAAGAATCTTCGTTAACTTGATAAATCTGAAATTGACACCATTCTAGCAGAGATTGAAGCTAAGAAAAAGGTGAAAAGGAAGCTGCATAGGCTGCATTTTGAACATGTATTCTGAACATACACCATTGTGCGTTGGGGTTTGCATTTTAATATGTCCATTTTTTATGTTGTTGGACTAGTATGAAATCTTGTAAATTGATTATCTTTATTGCATGAAATATTAAGAAAATTTGGGTCATGTGTAAGTATTTTTTTCTCTTAATTTGGATTATTTATATTACAATGGTCAATGGATACCTTTCTCTTAACTTAGATGGTTAAGTTGTTCATGTGTTTTGCCAAGTTGCCTACTCTCTAATGTCGGATAGTGATGAACACTATCCTAATTTCTGGTCAAAGTTGAATGATTTATGATCATACTGTACAATCACGGTAACATGATGGTTGAACCGTGCAAAAAAAATTTAGTGGTTCCTCTGTACAACTGCCCAAACTTTGATGGCTACATTGGAAATAACCCTTTAATTATTGCCAAAGATCATTTCTTGAATACATTTCTTCTTTTTACCCTTAAGAGTACAAACACATTTAGCTTATAGGAAAACCTTGCATTAATAACATCAATTCTTATGTTGAAGAAATATTTTTATTAAGAAGGGATACTCTTTTTTAAAAATCTCTCAGGTAATGACACAATTACAAAACATTTTGTGAAAAAGACACAAGTCGTTTTAAGAGTTAACATACGAAATGTTTAAGACCTAAAACACAAGATGCTTCAAGATCGAAAGGAAAAAACTAGTTATATACAAATATGTTATTCTCTTTTGAAACAAATAATAAAATCATTAATAATTCTGACAAGATTCACAAAGAAGATTATGATGTAAATACAGATGCCATAATCTTGATATCCTCAATTAAATCACTACAATTTCTAGGAGAACAATTTCAGTACTTGAGATCTCAATACCAAGTTTATGATTAGATTTAATAAAAATATGGAAAGTTGTCTCTAACTGATAATTATGTAAACTTCACGAACTGCAAGAAATTTCATTTAACAAAAAGATGTGATTTTAACACTACATCCACTACCATTCATTATCTTCCTATTAAAATTTCTCCCAATTAAATCAGTAATCGAAAATTCTTGATTAAAAATTTCTTTATAATAATACTTCATTTTTGACATAATTGACAGCTTAATGAGTAAGTGATGATAGAGTTTCAGACTATTTTTCTAACAATGTTAGAAATTCATATTGTGTTTGAGACAAGACGGAATAATTGAACAGAAAAAATGAAAATGTTTTTAAAAAAATTAATACTTGTGATAAAAAATAATTCACTTACAAAAATAAAGCTTAATAGAATATGAATACTTTTTTTTTGATTTTATGTATATTAATCAGGATGCTGATGGAGAAATATGAGAATCAACAAAAATTAAGATTATTTGTCAGGAAAAGATTTAGCAAGGCTAAATATCAATGGACTGTGGTGGTTTATGTATGATTATATGCTGGGATTATAAGGTTTTGGATCACTATTATTGTGTTTGACAAAAAAATAGGTTTACTCTCTATCGTCTACTAGTTCTAATTTTTCTAACCTCTTACAATGTGCTTACGTATCTCTATTTATAGGAAATCAATCACACATCTTAGAGAGTAAAACACTTAGTAGGAATAGGCTCATTACCCTAATACAGGCCCATTTGAAAGAGGTCACTACATTGAGGCCTTTTCAGATAGGCTATAAGCCTAACTAGGGTCCAAGAACTTCATGGATTTAATTTGACTCGGATTCCTTGAGATTAAACTCATTCACTACAGCTATTGTTAGTTAAGATGAGTGTTGTACAAGGGGAGATTAAATGTAACTTGATTAATTATGAAGGATTCTTGCTAACAACAAACAAGAATGATAATTAACAAGTTAATGATGCAAATAAACTAAGCAGATAAAATGACAGGGTGTTTAAACTTCAAAAATTAATTTTAATAATTTTTGTTTTGCTACAACTGTTTGAAAAAATAATTTCAGCTTCGATAGATACAATAACAATGAGTTTGCTAATGTTTCTATACTTGAGAAATTTTAGCTCAGTTGCATAAGAGAAAGTACTTGTGAGATATGTGTATTTATACTAAAACACGTATCTCACTTACAAGTGTACTTTCTCTTGTTCCTAGAACAAAGCTTGAAATAGAAACTTTGATTTTTCCATTTAAATTTTTCTTCATTCCATTTGTAGATAAAGGAGCTCTGAGATATGCAGAAATCTTTGACTCTTTAAGCACGCTTTACCTTTTGCTTGAATTCCCCCAAGTTGCAGTAGTAGACTTGACAGACTAGATAAGAATGTCAAAATCATTCTTTGTATTTTCACTATCTAGTCTGCTACATAAAATAGACTGTCAGTTTCATTAAAAGTTTACTATCAACTTTTATCTCCTCTATGGTGACAGTATCTTCGGCTCCGTATACTTTGATGTCACTCTCAATAGTCCATGAAATATAATGTCTTCCAAAGCTGTTGTCAACTATCCCTACCAATGTTGTTGTCAACTACTCTGCCAAAGTTGTTGTTAGTACAACTTGTTGTCTTCAATTCGTCATTCTCCGCCAATTTTACTGTCAATAAAATAGTTGCTGTCAGTAAAATTTATTGTCTTCAAATCTTCATTTTCCGCCAAGTTTACTATCAATGGAATAGTTGTTGTCGTCTATTCCAAATGTGCTGTCACTTGTAATATACTGTCATAGGCTTGAGGACTTGAAATGTTATTGTCTGAGTTTTGAATCATGCTGTGCATTAACACTTAGTGAAATTCTACTACATGACTCATTTTTATTCTTTTATACATGACAGTAATTTTCAAATGTACTGTCACCTAACTAATGCTTTCAAATGTACTGTCACCTAACTTATACTTTTAATGAATATTTCATCTTTCTTTCGATAGACCTGAATTCCAAGAAAGAATATTAATTCACCCATCATACTCATCTCATTTTTTCTGCATTAACTCAAAGAATTCTTTGCATAATTCTTCATTTATTGAGCCAAAGATGATGTCATCCATATAGATTTGGACTAGAATGATATCTTTTCCATACTTTTTGTAAAACAAAGTTTTATTCACAATCCCTCTTGTGATATAATTCTCAAGGAGAAACTTGGAAAGAGTGTCATACCAGGCCATTGGAACTTGCTTTAAACCATACAATGCTTTAAGTAGCCTATACACAAAGTTTTGCATCTTTGGATCTTCAAAGCCTGAGGGTTGTTCAACATAAAATTCTTCTTCTAGTTCTCCATTTAGGAAAGCACTTTTTACATCCATTTGAAACACTTTGAAGTTATTGAATGCATCAAAATCCAAGAAAATTATTATGGCTTCAAGTCTGGCAACAGGAGAAAATGTTTCATCATAATCAATTCCTTTCTGTTGACAGCAACCTTGTGCTACCAACCTTGTTTTGTTTCTTGTGATAACTCCACTATCATCCATCTTGTTTATGAAGACCCACTTAGTGCCAATTATAGACTTATTCTTTGGTCTAGGCACCAATTCCTAAACACAGCTTCTTTCAAACTGGTTGAGTTCTTCTTGTATTGTATTAATCCAATCAGGATCAAGAATGGCTTCATCTAAAGTTTTAGGCTCAACTTGAGACAGGAAGAAGGAGTAAATGCATTCATTGGTCACATTTTTTCTACTCTTTACTCCTGTTCCTAGATCACCAATAATTAAATCATTTTTGTGATCCATGTTCCACTTAGTTTCTTTTAGAGAATATCCAAAATCTTCTGCATTCTGTTGATTGACAACATCTTTTGCTCTTGTACTGTTGACAACATCAATTTCTTCAAGTCCATTATCCATGAGAACATTCCCAGAGTAATATGTCGTTTGAGAAATTCCTTCATTTTCTACAGATTGATTATAAACCTTAGTTGAACAAGAAATTGTGTGTTCAACTATTGGTGATTCTTCATCATCAACATCTTCCAAATAGCCGTGATTCTCAAAAACTAAAGACTCTGATTCTTGACTACCTTCAACACTAGGAAACTTGGTTTCATCAAAGGTGAGATCTACACTTTCATCAACAACTGTGCGATCAATGATATAGACTCTGTATGTTGTTCTGTCAATAGCATAGCCCATAAATATCCCTTCATAAGGTTTAGTATCAAACTTCTCTTCGACCTCTGTTGAATCTTTCATGATATAGCATTTGCTTCCAAACACATGAAAGTACTTGACATTAGATTTCCTTCCGGTTAGCAGCTCATAGGGTATTTTTCCAAAAGCCTTGTGGACAATTGTCATGTTTTGAGTATAACAGGTTGTATTAATAGCTTCACCCCAGAAATGAGTAGGAAGTTTTGCTTCACTCAGCATAGTTCTTGCAGCCTCAATGAGAGTTCTGTTTTTTCTTTCCACAACACCATTTTGTTGAGGTGTCCTTGGTGCAGAGAATTTTTGAGTGATGCCATTGTCTTTGTAGAAATCATTCATGATATTATTTTTGAATTCAGTACCATTATCACTTCTCAATGATTGAACTTTGAGCTTAGGATTCTTGTCAAGGACTCTTACTAGATCAATAATTTCTTATGTAGCTCCATCCTTGGTTGCCAGAAACCTCACCCAAGTGTATCTAGAAAAATCATCAACCATTACAAGGACATATCAAGTTGAGGAAGGCATTTCACCAATTCTCTCTTCATTAGATAATTCATAGCTTTGAAATTCAAATGAGATAGCTTCTTGTGCCACAACCAGTTTTTAGAAGATGAAATTTTGCCGTAGAAATAGTATATTTTATCCTTTCTTACTGAGTCAAGGTCAGCAATGAATATGCTTCATTTCTTCACTTCTTGAAGATCTTCTTTTCCTGTCTTCTTGTTGACAATTGAGAATATGTCTTGATCAAACTCAACTTTAAAACATTTCTTATAAAATTGAGTAACACTCAATAGATTGTGCTTTAAACCATTCACTAGAGCAATTTTCTCAATCTTCAAGTTACTAACTTCCAGTATGCCATATCTCATTGTGAAATCATTGTTGTTGTCATCAAATGTTACACATGGGCCAGCTATTTACTTGAACTGTGATAGCAGGACTTTATCACCAATCATGTGTCATGACCATCCACTATCAATGATCCACATGATTCTTTTATTTTTCATGTTGCCCTACAAAGCAAAGTTTTCAAGTTATTTTTGATACCCAACTCTTATTAGGTCTATTGGCTTAGCCAAATCAAAGTTTAAGATAGGATTAGTTAGTTTTCTTTCATTAGCTTTTAGCATGACTCCGTGACCACCCATTTAGATTTGATAATTAGTTTTGGGTTCTTGTTTCTGGGTGGCTTGCCCATCCGAGCTTTAGGAGGGCCTGGAGTATTTGCATTCTCAGTTTTGACAGATTTATGTACATACATCATTGGAAGCAATAGGCATGTTAAAGCAGATATTTAGCATATTTAATTTACATGGCATGCAATCAATATTTCCACAATGAGATACTTGTCTATCTAACAAGGGAGTGTTATACAAGTTTCCATTAACAGATGTAGTATGTTTTACTTCAAACTTACTCTTGGTAAAGACATGAGTTAAATGACTAGAAGACCCACAGTTGTTATATAGTTTTCTTGGAGCATTAGGGATGTAGTCATAATCATTCTTTTTGTTTATTCCTAACTTTTCATTTTTGTTCTTCTTGGTCTTCATGACAGTAGGTTTAGAAGTTGTTGTCTTACTAGTGTTGATAGTAGGTTTAGATGGAACTGTCTTGACAGTATGATTTAATCTTACTGTCTTGACAGCAGCTTCTGAACTTGTTGTCTTGCTAGTATTGACAACATCTTCTAGATCACCGGTACTGTCAAGGGAAAAACTAATTGTCTTGGGGAATTTGGCAGTATCTTTTGACATAAGGGTTTTAGTGAAAGTATCATTGTCCTCATCATCTAAAATTTGTTTAAGAATTAAAGATTCCTCATCGAATTCAAACTCAGCCTTTTTAAACATTGGGTTCTTGACATTCTTAAGTATAGATGGTCTGACAGTAAGTTTATCAAATATAGTGTCTTCCTCTACCATATGCTTTTTACCATTTTTCTTCTCATAGTTAAACCCTATACCTACCTTAAGATTTTCAGTATTATCAGCATGATATGATTTTAACAATAAAGAAGAATTTTTATAAGCTTTGATTTTAAGCTCATTTTCACTAATCTATTTTCTGAGAAACTCCTCAATTTGAGAAGCACAAACTACCTTGTTCTTTAGAAACTTATTTTCTTATTGTAAGGACTCAAAAGCATTCTGTCTAAGCTCTAGTTCTTCATTCTTTCACTTTAATGATTCATTAGCATTAGTCAGTTTGACAATCTCTTCATTAGCAGCTAGCATGCTTGTATGTATGTTAAAGATTTCAGAACTTAAACTTTCAACAGTTTTCTTGTACTGAGATGCAGTCATATCAACAGTAGTAAGAAAAGGTACATGTTTTGATGAAGGAGGTGACTCTTCTCTAGAGTTTGCCATTAGAGCTAGGTTATCATATTCTTCCTCCTCTTCATCATCAGATTCCTCCCAGCATTTGCCGTCAACTATAAATGCCCTAACTTGTTGCTTCTTGAGCAAGGCATCATACTTTGCCTTGAGTTCCTCATAGTCATTGTCATTTTTTCTCACTTGCTTTGGCTTTTTGCATTCAGTTGCAAAATATCCCATCTCACTACAATTGTAGCATCTTATCTTTGATCTATCCACCATTCTTATCTTATATCCACCTTTGTTACTTCCTCCAGGTTTTGATGTGTTTCCTCTGTTGAACTTGGAGCTTTGAGCTTTGGGTTTAAAAGACATGTTCTTCTTGAATCTCAGGTTTGAGAACTTTCTTACCATGTAGGTCATGGTTTTGTTTTCCATGTTATCCAGTTCATCCAGGGTGTAGAACTCATCTTCACCACTATCCTTGAGTTCAAGAGTAACATTCACTTCCTCATTAGTGACCTTTTCAATCTTGATCTGTTGTTGATATTGGGTTTCTTAGAACTGCATCATTTTTTGATCCTGAGCCACCAGAGCATTGGAGGTATTGGTCATCTTCCCTCTTTGACCAGACTGAATAGCTCTCTTTTGTAACAGCTCTAGCTCATAGGTTTTTAGAATGCCATATAAAGTTTTAAGAGAAACTTTTGATATATCCCTTCCTTCTCTTATGGCAGTAACCTTGTGCTCTAGATGGTCAGGAAGTGTCAATATGAATTTCATGTTCACTTCCTTATTTTCATAAAACTTTCCATGCAGCTGCAAGTCATTTATCAATCTGTTAAATCTCTCAAACATATCAGTCAACCTTTCATTTGTCTTGGCCATAAAAGCCTCATAGTAAGACACCAGGATTTGTCTTTGGTTATCTTTTACCTCTTCTGTTCCTTCACACAGTATCTCAATGGTTTCCCATATTTGTTGGGCACTTTATGCAGTTGACAATGCTATTATACATAATATTATCAAGTGATTCAATAATTATGAACTTTAAACAATCGCTCAAAGATACTTTTTCTTTTTTGTATCATTGTACTCTGAAACCTTTTTAGGAACCCAGTGGGCAAGTATTGTCTCACATTTCACTGTGGTTTCAGGTACATATGATTGAGGGATAAAAGGACCATTTTCAAAATACCAGGATAAAATGGGTTGGCTATTTTTATGAACATCATTTTTCTTTTCCAAAGATTGTAATGTTCTTTATCAAAGGTGGGTGTTTTTATGCTGCTTACCTTCTGTGCACTCATCTTGGATCTTTTCAGGTTAGATATGTTAAACATGCTGCTCTGATATCAGTTGTTAGTTAAGATGAGTGTTGCAGAAGAAGGGGTTGAATGCAACTTGATTAATTATGAAGGATTCTTGCTAACAACAAATAAGAATGATAATTAACAAGTTAATGATGCAAACAAACTAAGCAGATAAAATGTCAGGGTGTTTAAACTTCAAAATTTAATTTTATTAATTTTTGTTTTGCTACAACTATCTGGAAAAATAATTTCAGCTTCGATAAATATATTAACAATGAGTTTACTAATGTTTCTATACTTGAGAAATTTTAGCTCAGTTGCATAAGAGAAAGTACTTGTGAGATATGTGTATTTATACTGAAACACATATCCCTCTTACAAGTGTACTTTTCCTTGTTCCTAAAACAAAGCTTAAAATAGAAACTTTTCATTTTCCATTCAAATTTGTCTTCATTCCATTTGTAGATAAAGCAGCTCTGAGATATGCAGAAATCTTTGACTCATTAAGCACGCTTTACCTTTTGCTTGAATTCTCTCAAGTTGTAGTAGTAGACTTGACAGACTAGATAGCAATGTCAAAATCATTCCTTGTACTTTCACTATTTAGTCTGCTACCTGAAACAGACTGTCAGCTTCATTAAAAGTTTATTGTCAACTTTTAGCTCCTCTGTGGTGATAGTATCATCGGCACCGCATACTTTGCTGTCACACTTGATAGTCCATGAAATATACTGTCTTCCAAAGCTGTTGTCAACTATCCCCGTCAATGTTGTTGTCAACTACTCCGCCAAAGTTGCTGTCAGCAAAACTTGTTGTCTTCAATTCTTCATTCTCCGCCAATTTTACTGTCAATGGAATAGTTGTTGTCAGTAAAACTTGTTCTCTTCAAATCTTCATTGTCCACCAAGTTTACTGTCAATGGAATAGTTGCTGTCGTCTGTTCCAAATGTGATGTCACTTGTAATGTACTATCATAGGCTTGAGTACTTGAAATGTTGCTGCCTGAGTTTTGAATCATGTTTTGCACGAACACTTAGTTAACTTCTACTACATGACTCATTTTTATTCTTTTATACAAGACAATAACTTTCAAATGTACTGTCACCTAACTAATACTTTTAAATGTACTGTCTACAAGTGACTACCAACTATACTGTCAATGATTATATGACAATATGTTTTACTTAATTTATTAACCTTAAACTAAATACATTAGTTGATTACACCACAATCCCTCACAGCTATTTTCCGAAATTCCTAGTTGTGGACATAACCTTAACTCACCCTGAATGTTTGACACATTTTAAACTCCCAAATGAAGACAGCTCACTTGAATACATAGAAACGATCTCCCAAGATGAATGCAATTAGTATCCCATAACTCTTCATTAATGACAACTCATTAAAATACAGAGGCAAATAATTCATATAATAGTAACATAAGTCTTTGATACGAGGTATCCTTCCAAGCTAGATATTCTGCAACCACAAACATAATTATCCAAAACAATTCTCTATGTGGTATTTGATACAATTGGTGTATATATAAAATTAAGTGTTTATCGAAGTTGTTTGAGAGAATTGAACTGTTATGTTGGCATTTCGATATTTTTATTAAAATAAGTCCATATAAAGAATTACCAAGAGATTTTACTGTAAAGGTTGATGAATGCTGAAAGGAGTAACTTACCATTCTTTTCAACGCCCCAAAAAAGAAATTTTTATTTTTCCAATATACGAAGATACTTGATAAACTTCTACCAATCTATATAGTAATGTAACTATGTTGCACATGTTCTTAGTTACAAGTATGTCATCGACTTGTTTGTTTAAAATTTGCATGTTGAATCTTAATTATTACTATGTTAAAATAATACTACAAAGTATAATTAGTAAATCGTAAATACTCATATAAAAATAATATTTATTACAAAAATTTAATATTTTCTTTGAATACTTGATGAATTCCAATGAAAAAAACCGTGTGAATAAATATTATAAACTTATTAAATTTTGATTTTAACTATGCCGAGCTGATATTTTTATCACACAAATATAATTAATGAATTTTAAAAAAAACTATAAAATAATAATTATTATAATGAAACTGTTATTTTCAATACACTATAACATATAGTTACTTGGTGAATTACGGAGATAAATATTTAACAAATTTATAATATGAAACGTAATATGTATAAATTTTTTCTTTATAGTTCAATAAATTTATAATGAGAATTTGAAAGTTGTATAAATAATATTTAACAAATTTCTGATCATATGTAATAACATTCTAACCTATATAAGTATAACTAATATCCAAAATATTTATAATGCGTGTTTAAAATCTTATATAATATTTATCTTAATGTTATAACTGATTTATAATTAATGTTCAACACTTATACATATAACAAATAACAATTCTATAATTATCATTAATAACATTCAATAAATTCATAAGTTTACATATTATATGTACAAGACTTTTTTTTTATCGATTAAACATTTTTATGAAATTTTAATATTTATATAAATAACATTTAGATTGTGTTAGGAACATGCATTTCGTTTCAAATGATAGGATTTGAGTTATCATTTCAAATTCTCAACTTTGTACTAATATTAATGTCTTGGAATTCAAATGAAATCAAAATTCAAATTCTTTAATTGTTCAAACATCTTATTTGATAAAATCCAGAATTTTAAATAAAATATGTGTTCCTAAACACGTCATTAATGAATTTAAAGCTATCATTAACAACGCTAATTTGGGTGTAGA
The DNA here is from genome assembly GCA_028671895.1 of Oenanthe sinensis. Taxonomy (NCBI): domain Eukaryota; kingdom Viridiplantae; phylum Streptophyta; class Magnoliopsida; order Apiales; family Apiaceae; genus Oenanthe; species Oenanthe sinensis. Next base: position 20,967,503 of record CM053795.1, read on the forward strand.
ATAAAATATTATTTAATATAAATATATATAACTTGAACTTATATTATAATAATTTTTTTTTTTTAATATAATAATTTATATAATTTAGGCCTATGACGCAAATACTAACGGACCAAACAACTAAATAAAAAATTGAATATTTCATCTTTAATATTATGTAGGTGTAAAACTATAATTTTTAATATTTTAATTTTCATAATATAATATAAATTAGTGCAGAAAATATGATAACATACTGCTTGACAATATTTTGTGCAGCATAAAAGCAATGCATGACGATAAAATTTCATCACTGCATATGTGATAATAAGAAACACATATTCTGTGAATAAAATTGGATACTATTGTCACTAAAAAAATATAGTATCTCTAGCAAAAAGAAAAAACCCTAAACAAAATACACTATTATATATAGGAGGTGTTTGGAGAACTTTTTTCCAGAATAAGTCAACTTATTTTAAGATAAAGTTAGAGATTCCTAATTTTTTTCTGAAAAAAGTTGACTTTTTTTTGCAACTTATAGAATCTCAAATATACATTAAATATTTGTATAAAAAACATTTATCAAAATATGAAATTTTTACGCGAAAATAAGTCCAAAATAACTTTTTTTAAGTCCAGCCAAACAGGCGAATAATGTGTCATACCCATCAGCCCATCACACAGTTGTAGATATATATATACATGCACATAGATATACAGCTTACAGACAGCAATAAAATAAAGTATCAAGAGGGGGTGGTCCACTTTGGGGGGAAGAGTTGAGTTGAATCTCTTCCCATTCCATAACACCCCTCGTTACTAGTAACTTTACATTTCTGGTGAGTCTTCTTTGCAAATCTTGGTTTGTTGTGTGTGTGTGTTTTGTTTGTATGGGTTTTGTTTTGTTGTTACTAGTGGGGGGTTTGTTGATTCTTGAAGAGATTGGATTGGTGTAAAAAAGTAATCTTTTTTGTTATGTGTGGGTGGGTGGGGGGGGTTTGTTTTTTTGTGTTGCTAGTGGTTGAAACAGATTGGATTGGTGTAAAAATGTAATCTTGTTTGCTGTGTGTGTCTGTGTGTATGGGGTTTTGTTTTATTCTTAGTAGTGGGGTTTCTTGATTTGTTGGAACAGGTTGGATTGGTGTAAAAAAGTTATCTTTTTGATATCTCAGGAAGATGGACAGCAGGATTGCACCTGGAAGCTTTTTTCAGTACTCCCCTACTGAAGTCCATGGAGTTCATGGGGCAATTCATAGGTCCTCTTCTCCTTCGGATCGCGAGAGGTGAATTTCAGCTTTTTGTATTTTTATTTGTTTTGGAATTGTGTGTATGTACCAAGGTTGGACCATGAAATGGATGTATGTGCCTGATGTTTTAGTGATTCATTTTGTTTTTAGGTACTTGTTATTTAGAAATTGGTTGTAGAATTGGGGTTCATGTTCAATGTTGTACCGAGTTGGTTGTGTATAATTGTTTGAAGATGAATTCTCAATGTCGATGTTTTATCTCAAGTGTGAAGGTCTAGGTAGCAGGTGGGGGGATGGGGGGTTTCGGCTTAATGTTTATTATGGTCCAAATGAGAATTTTTGTCCTTCTAGTACTGTGAGAGATTATGCATTTCTTGAGTTACCTTAATTGTTCTGTGTCTTTGGCATTTCAAGTGATTTATGATTGATTTCATGCCTGCAGGCTGCATCTGGTATAACGAGTCACATTTATGTATTTTTTTCTAGTTAATTGGAAATAACAACATGTTAATATGTTCCTACTTTCATCTATCTGTAGAAACAAACACATACAACTTCACTTGCAAAAGAGATTGTTTATGCATAAGGCTTCCTTTCTATTCACATTTCGTAATTAGTAAAGCATGAAGTAAAAGGTTTTATTTTCGAGTATCTAGGAGTGTAGTTGGTACTTATATTTACATATGAATATAATTGGCAATTGACCTTTATCTTGTTGCCTTTATGATGTATGCTTACTTTTATATTCATTTGTCTGGTATTTATTCACAGATATCTCTCAGAATTGTTGGCAGAAAGGAAGAAGTTGGCACCATTTCTGCAGGTTATGCCAGTGTGCAGCAGGCTTTTAAGTCAAGGTTGGTCCTTAAAGTGGTAGTCTTTGCTCCTGTTTATCTATATTTGCGGAATATTAGTAATTTCAGTGGTCAGTACAGTTTCTGTTTTCAGCTTCATGGTAAGAAAAAACAATTAAAACAGGTATGGTGTGTAGAGCAAGCTTCCGCCTTTTAGCCCTACTTGTAATTAATTATACTGAGAAATAATCTAAAGATTCTTCACATAACTACGTAACCGCTTTTGTATGTGGGTGGAAGTTTCAGTTACTACCATTAGTATTATCTCAAGATACTATAATCGTAAAGTAACTAATATAGGTGTGTATAACATGTTAGGTCAATTATTTCATACCATATTGTACGAAAGTGACATGTAACATGGGAAGTAAAAGCTATAATAAGAACCTATACCAAACCATCACTTGATAATCTTGTATCTATAATAAGAGATGTAGTCATTTAATTTATGTGTCCTTGCCCCTATCTATGGTTGGTTATATTATTTAATTTTACGGATGTGCTGAATTTCCTAGATAGCTATAAATTTAATAACCAATGAGTTTGTCTTAAGGTTAATAACATAGATATATGCATTCACAAATCACCCTAACATCCATATGTTTAAAACAAGGCTTTTCACATGAAAAGTCGCTGCATCTATATATTATCAGTCTTGATTGTCGGGCTTAATGTTCTGCCCAAAACCCAAATTAATGAGCTTCTATCAGCAAGCCTATAACTAATATTATTAGGACATCAAATCAAATAAATCATAGTCTCATATCTGTCAGGCTCATCTGCATAAATTATGATCCTTTGTTACCATAACAACCCTATAATTTTATTGTGATGAAGCTCATCTATGCAACATGTCCTTGAAAGAGTGATAATGGAATGTTTTTTTCCCCTTTTCTTAAGGCTTGAGAATACGTTTGCATGCTTTTGGAATTGTTTCAGGAGTACCTTATACTTGCAAACATTAAATCAATGTTTCTTTAATGCTATTTACTTCAGTGACCATACTGCAACCTCTTCTTTTTAATTAAAACTTGTATTGATCTAATTGCTCCTTCATTTTCAGAAATCATGCGTGCTTCAGGATTCACATCAAATCAAAATTTTGTGGATCATGAAAGACTAGGGCACGAGCGATCTTATAGGTCTTTTGGCCAGCAGCCTAATGGAGGACCAGTTGATATGGAGTCCTGGCCTCCGATGCAAACAGAGCAAGTAATATTTTTATTATCACTCATACTGACATTATTAATCTGCCTTTTTTATTTAGCATACATGTGTTTTATTATTAGGTAGTAATGAAGTATCAACTAGCTTTGAACCCTTTAAACCAAATGGTATAAGAAATGTATAGTAAGTACAGAATGATCTATATAAAATATGCCCCAAACATGTCATTTAAAAGGATTTAATTTCTTTAAAATATTTAATGGAGGATAGTAACTAGTACGCTGGGACCATGCCTGTGCATCATAGCCAGGTAGATTTAGATTTTGAGGATCATCCGTGCTTTTCTTTGTAAACCTTAAACAGAAGAATTGTTCTTAAGATAGCAAATCCTTAGTCAGTTATGTAGCGCCCTTGCATAAGTTAGAGATTGCCATTTGTAAGTCCTTGCAAGGGAAACTGTGCAAGATGTTAAATTTTCTCTCAAATTTTAATTTTACACAATAATTATATAATACTTGTGTTTGCATCAGGACAATGGCCTTTTACAAAGGATGGCTCCATTTCAAGCTGCCTCTTTAGGTTGGCCTTCATCGCCAGGGTTCACTACACCTGTTATTAAGCGAGTTATTAGACTTGATGTTCCGTTGGAAAAATTCCCTAATGTAAGTACTTATACCCAGCCATTATTTATCGATGTTGTTTGTGTTAATTTGCCATTTGGTTTCCGTTTTCTAATACAAAAGCATGACAGTTCAATTTTGTTGGTCGGATTTTGGGACCTCGCGGAAATTCTCTGAAAAGGATAGAAGCTATGACAGAGTGTAGAATATTCATAAGAGGCCGGGGCTCAGTGAAGGATTCTATGAAGGTATCTAGAAGCCCATCCTCTTTCAATATTTATATTAAACAATAATCTTTAAGATTGCTTAGTAACTAACAATGGAGACCTGGTCATAGTGTCAACAAACATTACATGGTGGTCATCTAACTAGAAAGTATTAATGTGTAGATTACCTAAATTTTGGTTTTACGTGTTTTCATTATTTATGACAAATAAACATTTTTGAAGTACTTTTTTTAGTCTTTAAAGGAAAGATATAATAAAACCCATTAGTTACTAAACCATTCTACTCACAGCCCTGCTCATATATGTAAAATATCATATTCCTCGACATATATTCCCTCAATGTTCAAGCTTCCATGAAAAGGCAAGTAAGATTAAAGAAAAGTATATGATAGCAACTTAGGGGAAAAGTCTACTCCATTGATAAACCTTCCTTTCAAGGAAGGGATATTTTATCGTCAAGTCATTTCAAACTAAAGGCCTGGTCACTTAAGATATGCCTTGGTACATGCTAAACTAGGTAGCCTGGTCACAGTAAGTACAGAAACTTGGTCAATCTGTACAATGCATAAATATCAGGAAGTTAACTTTTGCTTGCATGATTTGTTTCTCTTCCCTGATACTTTGGTACCAGTTTCTGTCAATGTTCTTCAAATCTATACTTTTGTTGAGTGGTTTATTATGTGTACTGATACATGTGTTTGTCAATGTCTGTTGCAAAATTTAAGGTTCCAGACCTGGCACTTTTTTTGTAATTTTTTCTGAACATTGTTTTCTTGATGCATGCTTTTTTGGACATAAATTTATGTGTCATAAACATGAATTACAGTATTTTTAACAGAATTAATTTCTGAAGACTATACTTTTTTTCTTTTTTTCCTCGACCAGGAAGAAAAGCTGAAAGATAAGCCTGGATATGAGCACTTGAACGAGCCTCTGCATTTGTTGGTAGAGGCTGAGTTTCCAGAAGATATAATAGAATCTCGCTTGGATCATGCAGTGGCATTGCTGGAAAACCTTTTGAAGCCGGTGGTATTGTAACATAACCTTGCCAGTATTTGTTCCATATTATAGACGTGTAGACAGACATCTCATTTGTCTCTTTTTCTTCAGGACGAGTCCATGGATATATATAAGAAGCAACAGTTGAGAGAACTGGCCATGCTGAATGGTACACTAAGGGAGGAAAGCCCAAGCATGAGTCCGAGCATGAGCCCGAGCCCAAGCATGAGCCCGTTTAACAGCGCTGGTATGAAACGAGCTAAGACTGGAAGATAACGTTTAATGCAATAGACAATCATTAGTCTTCTTTGCTGAAACAATAGTTTTTCAGCGGTTATTAGTGATTAGCCCAAGGATATTAACTGCCGGAACACACATAGACCAAGAATTTTTGAACTTTTTAAAGCCTGCTTTGGGCATATAACATATTTGGCTGGGTTACTGCTTTATAATTTTGATTTTAGGACATCTTCCTAGTTACTGATTTTGTGTTCTTTTGAAAATTTGTTTTTTTAATAATATTTGTCATTTGCAGAAACTTATTTTTGACATCTCACATTTAAAAATTCTGATGCTCGTGTAATATGCAGATCATTAATTTATCTGTAGAATCTTCACATCTTTGCCCATGAGTTTAAGGGAAGGAGATATATGTCAATCAATGTAGTTTTCTTTTAATATAACATAGAATTTTCCTGTATTTGCCTTTAAAATATACTGATACTAGTAACTAGTGTATTAAAATGTTCCATATATATATATGATTTTAAGTTTGAAATATATCAACTACCAGCTTCTATATTAAGAAATGCAGAAGCATTTTCAGTTATGACATGGGAATTGGTAAACTCCAATTTCAACGATTAAGCTTGATAAATGCAGTATAGGTGGAACATGGAATACAATTAGAGCCATGATATGCTTGTTAACACATGAGAGTTGTCTTTTCTTCCCTTCCACCCCTTTTCTCCTCTCTTTGAACCCTATCCGCTGCCCTCAGTTCCTTTTCTCTGAAATTGTTAAAATCTCGTGGTTCTGATGACGGCTTGTTTTCGCTACCCATGGATTGAGCTTTTGATGGCTGCTCAATGGGTTTTCCGATTGCTGAGGTTGATCAGAAGCCCTCTTCTCATGGTATTGAGTTGGCAAGTGAAAGGACATGTCTTTGTCCAATCCATTGATCAGAATATTCATAGCCTTTTTATTTTTGTCACTTCGTTCTCATCCTCCATAAATTCTATACATTCGTACTCATAAGATAAGTTTGTGGAGTTACTCCAGGCAATAGTCAACTAATTCATCAGCCAATTTCCCCTCCTGCCTTGCATTTCTGTAGAAGCTTCTCCTTGCTTGTCTATGAGCACGGGAGGTAAGTGAAAGGTGTAACACCCTTGAATCCAAAAAGAAAGTTTGGATGAACAATGAAGGAGATCTCCTGCAATTTTCATCCACTCACATGAATTTGGTTTTGGATTCCTCAAAAGCTCACATGTACTCTTCTCCCACTGATGCTCTTCTATGGGAAAGTTGGGTCGAGCAAGTAAGTTCTGTCTCTCAAATCAACTTATTATTGATGATGATGGCTTTGTCTACTTCAAGAATGAAATAATCCAGAATGGAAAAAATGTTGATAATACCTCTTTTTTAATATTAGATGCCCAATTTACCATTTTCCAAACAGGTGACCATATATATACCAACCATATATGCTTTCTAGAAATGCATATATCATATATGTGCAGTTATCCCTCCTCTGTGTTGTCTTCTCTCTTCTTCTGTGTCACTGTCATCATCCCTCTTCTTCTCACTGCCTTTTCAATACAAATGAAAAAATCATTTGAATCTCTTCTTTATTTCAACAACTTACTACTACCTAATTTCAAACCCCAATTCATTCACACTCTTATCCATAATTTCAAATCACGACTCATATCCTCTTTTCTTCACGTATTCAGAATTTATATGATATATACATATATTTTATATTGTAATACACATTTACAGGAAACGTACAGAAACAGGTATTCGGAGAAGAAAAACGCAAAATATGCTCTTGACTTGTGCGTATTTAACTGGTCGTTATGTTCTCCAATTTGAAATCTGGTATTTGTGTTATTTTTATGTGCTACGTCGGTATTTTTGGCCTTTGTCCTCCAGAATGGGATATACTATATGAACGGCCCTAAACTTGCACTTCCCTTGACACTGAAAATCGGGTTCATTTCACACAAGATGCCCATATTGATGCCGTTCAAATCATGATAATGAATGAGTATGCCTTGATTTGATTGGGTGACTATACCTAATATTCCTAGCCGTTATCATAATAAGACAGGCATTGAATTCTTTGCTAGCTCAGTTGGAAAAGTCTTTGGTATGGCTCAACCAGCCACTGAACACGAGTCTAAATCTATTGTTAGACTGTTAGTAGAGTTAGGTTGAAATGTTAAACCAGGTAGGTTGTGGGTTCATGATGATGATGAATTGCTTGTTGATGTCCCTGTGTCATCGGATTATGCTGCCCCTTGGTTAAGCCCCGGTGTGAGGATCAAATCTTTGAGGTTTGATCATTTGTTTTTTGGTCCATCTACCTCCTAGGTTGTCCAGTATCTGTTGATGGATTTGAGGATATTAAGCACATTGTTGAGGACATTACTCACACTGTTAGGTCAAGAAAGAGGTTTTTTTGTTGTAGGAATAGAGAACTCTGAGGTGGAGACCATGAGCCCTGTAGGAAATCATTTAGTGGATGATCAACCTATGACCGACAAAACCTTCACTGAGGGTAACATAGTGGAGTACGGGATTACTTCTTACTTGATAGCTTTGAGAACATTGACTTGTAAAATTGTAATTGATCTCTTTACTTGTTTGGTTTCTATGCCCTTGAGGGCTTTAGACTTTGATCTTGAAAATGAGCTCAGTTCATGACCATTTTTTATGACAACATAGATTAGAACTCAGTTCATGACTTTTTTTTTTAAATGACAACATAGATTCTAGACATGTTAATTTTGCCGATCTATTTATAAAAATTACTAAAATTAGCTTTAAAATGCACAATATGTGTAGTGCAACATTATGCATATAAAGTTGTCCGGGGTGCAATTTCTGACCCAGCCCGAAACCCGATACGAAAAAATACGAATTTGGGTCAGTAAATATTCAACCCGAAACAACCAGGTATAATCAGACACGAACCTGAAACCCGAAAATTAATGAACCCTCTATTTATAACCCTAATTTTGAAATATTTTATGTTTAAAATAACTAAATTTAAGTATAATAAAGTAACTTTCACGTGCAATGATAGAGACTCATTAGTTGGTTCATAATTATTTAATAATAATAACAATATTTTATGCATGTTCCGCCCTTTTTTACACTTGACAAAGTGGGTACATTATATACTATACATTTGAACGGTAACTTTCACGTGCAATGAAAGAGAAATGAACTGTTTTATCTTAAAAATTGTGCAAAAATAATCCGTCCCCCGACAGGGGCGGTATATAATATAAGAGTATATTTTCAATCACTCTAAAAAAATAGTAGTGGTGGTGAAACCCGAAATGACTCGAAACCCAACACGAACCCGATAGGTACGGGTACGGGTTAGGGTTAGAAAAAAATCAATCCGAAACAATCAAGTACAATCTGACCCAACATGAATATGAACCCGACCCAAAATCCGAAATTGACACCCTTATCCATTAGAGTACCTTAGCAACTACTTGTCTTAATAAATGTCTCGTGCTTTGATTTTGATCTCCGCTTTAATCATTTGTTAATTTTCTTAGTTTTTTTCTTAAAACCCCTTGGAGCAAGTATAATGATGGTGTTAAAAGGAGTGCTATTGTTATATTATAACATTCATAAAAAAATAACTCATTACATTACTATACTTGTATGCAAAATAGCAAAATGCTATAGATGGTGCTAAATATAGCACCAAATATAGATGGTGCTAGTACTATAATATAGCACTTACAAAAAATAACTCACTCCAATAGGATGTATTATTTGAATGCAAAATAGTAAAATGCTATAGTTAATTAAATATAATTTATTTAGTGTCATTTCTAATCTAATCATCGGAATAGAAGTTCTATTTTAATATCAAAACTCACTTTTTGGTTTCAAAATATAGCAATAGTTATACATATAATAGAACCACTACAATTGAACTTGCTCTTACACGTTGATTAATGACAACTTAACAAGAGCTTAGACAATTACTTGCATATTTTATCATCAGCTTTAGTCATTTGTTAATTCTCTCAGCTTTTTCTTAAAAAACTGTGCGCGTTGATTAGCGTCAACTTAACAAGAGCTCAGACAATTACTTGCATATTTCATCATCAGTCGGTATGCCTTTCTAGTTCCACTTTAACTTTAACCTGCAAATTGAGAAATGAAGCTATAGCTCGAAAATTGATTGCATAAACTAGCTCTGGCTTTGAAGTTGAGAGGTTATTGTGTTGACATGTAGCACCAATTATAAATCTATGTACGCTGGTAAAAATTCTGAATGTGCTGCAAATCAATGTGGTAGTATCCAGGTTTTTGGAGAATCAAGCATCGGGGAACATAGTAGCTTCAGAATCTATGACAATATTCATGAGATTTTTTTGTTAGGTCAAGAAAGAGGTTTTTATGTTGTAGGAATAGAGAACTCTGAGGTGGAGACCATGAGCCCGGTAGGAAATCATTTAGTGGATGATCAACCTATGACCGACAAAACCTTCACTGAGGGTAACATAGTGGAGTACATGATTACTTCTTATTTGATAGCTTTGAGAACAGTAACTTGTAAAATTGTAATTATCTCTTTACTTGTTTGGTTTCTATACCCTTCAGGGATTTAGACTTTGATCTTGAAAATGAGCTCAGTTCATGACCATTTTTTATGACAACATAGATTAGAACTCAGTTCATGACTTTTTTTATGACAACATAGATTCTAGACATGTTAATTTTGCCGATCTATTTATAAAAATTACTAAAATTAGCTTTAAAATGCACAATATGTGTAGTGCAACATCATGCATATAAAGTTGTCCATTAGCAGGGGTGTTGATTTCTGACTCAACCTGGAACCCGACACAAACTCAACCCGAAAAAATATGAATTTGGGTCAGTAAATATTCAACTCGAAACAACCAGGTATAATCAAACACGAACCCGAAAATGAATGTCTTAATAAATGTCTCGTGCAAGTACTTAGCAAATACTTGTCTTAATAAATGTCTCGTGCTTTGATTTTGATCTCGGCTTTAATCATTTGTTAATTTTCTCAGTTTTTTCTTAAAACCCCTTGGAGCAAGTCCAATGGTGGTGTTAAAAGGAGTGCTATTGTTATAATATAACATCATAAAAAAGAACACATTCCAATGCAATGCTATACTTATATGCAAAATAGCAAAATGTTATTGATGGTGCTAAATATAGCACCAAATATAGATATTACTATTACTATAATATAGCACCTATAAAAAATAACTCACTTCACTCCAATAGGATGTAATACTTGAATGCCATAGCTAACCATTAGAATAGAAATTTTATTTTAATATCAAAACTGACTTTTTTGATTTCAAAATATAGCAATAGTTATACGTCTAATAGCACCACTACAATTACGTATAGCACCACTACAATTGGACTTGCTCTTACACGTTGTTTAATGACAACTTAGCAAGAGCTTAGACAATTACTTGCATATTTTATCATCAACTTTAGTCATTTGTTAATTTTCTAAACTTTTTCTTAAAAAACCGTGTGCGTTGATTAGCGTCAACAAGAGCTTAGACAATTACTTGCATATTTCATCATCAGTCGGTATACCTTTCTAGTTCCACTTTAACTTTAACCTGCAAATTGCGAAATGAAGCTATAGCTCGAAAATTGATTGCATAAAATAGCTCTGGCTTTGAAGTCGAGAGGTTATTGTGTTGACAAGTAGCACCAATTATAAATCTATGTACACCGGTAAAAATTCTGAATGTGCTGCAAATCAATGTGATAGTATCCAGGTTTTTGGAGAATCAAGCATCGGGGAACATAGTAGCTTCAGGGGACTTGTGTGCTCTTCCTCTTTCAGTAATCGTGTTCATTCTCTTTCAGTATTATATTCTGTATTCTAACTTATTGTACTTGTAACCTCCTTAGTGGTTGTACATCTATTAGTTAGTTGTAAATTTGGTATCAAAGCCATGGAAGCTTAAACCCACTTTCCTTATTCCTCCCGATGACACCTTATTCCTCCCGATGACACGACGGTACTAAGGTACCTTACACTTGGTCTAAAGAGAGCATGCTCTGTGGTTGCCCTGTTAGGGATCCTCCACACCAGAAATCTGGCGACTAAAAACATACTATGAAATGGTTGTGATAATCTTGGGTTGTGGCTCTTGTGGCTGCTATGATGGTGCGGCTTTGAGTATATGCTCAGATTATCATGATGATTTCATGGTTGTTTAGACGCTTCGTGTGTTTTTAAGACACCTTACCACCAACAAAAAATCTCGAGGAATAAGGACTCTCAACTTCATGACTAATCCTTATAATCATACTCCTTTTCCTTCCTTTTCATCTTCCTGAAATTCCTTTAGTTCCTCAAAATCAAAAAATAATGATTTTCTTTATGCTGTTGATTATCATCGTGAAGATAGTAAAATCTCAATTACCGAACTTCATTTACTAACCCATATCGAACTTTCACCAAAAACACAATCTTGTCTCCCGAGTTGTTAAACATGTTCTCTCGTTAAACAAGACGCTAGAAGCTAAAGAGTTGGTCTTAGCATCAAGATTGGAACAAGTTCATATTCCTTTCACTGAAGCAGAACAGATAATTCCCATTCAGATAGGTGATTCCCTACCAGACCAATGGCGTGCTCAAGGATATTCTCATCTTCATTTTGGTGCTGTAAGAATGGCTTTAACTCTGCATGGAACAAAAAGATTACCAGTGGTAGCAAGGATGACACTATTGGATATGCGTTTCCAGCAATATTTACATGCATGTATTGCTACAGTCCAAACTACACTTAATGCTGATACAATTTTCGACCCTTTTTCCAAACTCCAACTTAAGGCTTGATGATCCCCTCATCTATAACAATCTCAAAGTTCAGCTTCAGATAGTAGGAGCACCTCAGGTAGCAGGAACTTATATAGCCACTCTCCACTATCAAATGGCATATCAGATTCAAAATCATTCATTTGATCTCAGTCTGTCTAGAGATTTAGATGAAGCACTATTTTTGGAGATAGATGTTCAGTCCAGCTCATCATGCATTCATGTTCCAAAGCAGATTCCTAAAGAAGATCTCGTCAAACTCCTTCCAGAATCATGGGTGACCCATTATGAAAAAATCCAAAGAGATAATCAGCCCATCCATTCAACGAAATCATCCTTCTTTAGAAAGAAGGATGGGGCTGTAGAAATTGTTTTTAAGAAGGACGACTCTTCATCATCCTCTAACACATCTATTTTCTCTTCAAAAATAAATATGATAGAGGAAACTCCCATAAACGTTCACATACATTCTTTCGACTCCAGTGGTAAACCCATCTATGAATTTAGTGAAAATGGACATATCTTTTAGGGCATATGTAACTGTGAAGCTTGCCTCGAAGATCAATGGGATGACGATGATGATTATGCAAAAGGGAGAAAGAATAAAAAGAAGTCTATGCAGAAAAAGCTTCAAGAACGATATGAAGAGGGAGATCTAGAAGTTGGCCTTCTTGGAGAATCATCAGGTAAATTTGATTATTATGTCCTTTATTCTAAAAGAACAGAGGAATGTAATATGATGCATCCAACATTCTATGAAGACAATTTTCCACCATTAGATTTCGAGCATGACATGACATCCCACATATAAAAAATCAAAAGTCCAACTACAAAGAATCCTGACGGGTCAAGCAAACAGATTCCTCCAGCTAAAGATACCCTAAATTGGCAGTCTGAAAATGTGGTGGCACAAAACAAAGTCTTAAAGCAAATAATGGTGAATCAGCAGGCAATGACAAAAAGGCTTGTTCATGGTTTCTCATCAATCTCGAACACCACGATTCAACTCCAGAACAGGATTGACACCCTGCATCATGAGCTTATGCAGTTGGCCTCAACCGTATCTTTCAACTCACCTGTTCTAGCTCAGAAAGAAGCCGAACTAAAAGCCTTAAAAGCCCAACTTCATTCTATTCAAACTCAGAAGCCATATACTAGTTATTATGATGCTCCGTCTTTCTCATCATATTTGCCACATCTGCCAACTTATTCATAACCTCTATCCACTTTCTCTCCATATGATCATAGTCCATTTAACAGTGCAGCTTTCCTACCAATAAAGCAGCATGATACACCACAATCATCAAAGAGAAAGCTATAAAAATCACCAACAAAAGAGTCTCCTACTAGAGAATCTCATCAGCCATCTTCTCAGTTAATGATGGAAAATCCAATATCATCTTTACTAGCAAAGCTGGCGGCTCAATCTCAATCACGGAAAAAGTAGATGCCTTTATGGCAAACTTGTGAAGAAGACTCCGATAATGATAGCATGTTTCTTGAAATTCTCATGACTGACCCACCTGCCGATGAACCAACTGTAGAAGATGAAGAAAACTTTACTCAAGGCTATCCAGGCGTTGAACAACCAAACACATTTCAAAATGATCCTTCAAAAGGTTTTTCATTTGACAACATTTCTCCTTCAAATTGGCGAGACAGAATCTATGAAATACATGTTTGGTGCACAGCTGAATTACTTCAGCCAGGAGCTTCTATGCCTTTAGTAGCGGATAAATTTGTAACAAAATTCCATGGAAGATTAAGACAGTGGTGGATTGCACTTGGAACTTATAGACAAATGATTGTTAAACAAAGCCCAAATGTAGATGCTTTGATTATTCATGTCCACAACGAGTTTCTTGGAGCATGGGATCATGATAAAACTCAAGCTCGTGAAAAATACTTGAGTATGAGATGTTATTCGTATAAAAGAAAATATTTGAAAACTCACTATGAAAGGATGTCCAAGAGATTCTATGCTATAAACGGTATTGATGACGTCAACTCAAAACAAACATTCCTAAATTCTCTTCTAGAGCCATTAGAAAATGAGACATCCAGACTTCTTCAGCTCAAGAATCTTTCTATTAACAGTACTTCTCTCGGAGAGTTGTATCAAAATGTGTTGCTCGCCCTAGAGAAATTATGCAACAAGAAGAGATTTCTCAAGCAAATCGAGGAGTAAAGTAAAAACCTCGGATCAACCTATGATCGTAGTGAACTCCAAATCAAATGTGGGAAAGACAGCTCTTGCAGATGTTAAAAGAAGAAGGATAAACTTTCTAAATACCGCAAGAAGGGGGGGAATTATTTTTCCAAAAAGAAGAAGTGGAAATTCCTCAAAAAAAGAAAGGAAATACAAAATCCTCCACGTGATATGTGTGCAGAAAGAAAGGACATTTTGCTAAAGAATGTCCCAACAAGGAGAAGAGCTCTAGACTCATTGAAAATATTGCTCAAGTTGAAGACATGGAAGATGATGATCTAGAGTCACTATATTCTCTTGATGAAGAACCAGGTCCAGACACTATTTTAGCTATAGGAGCAGATCTTTCTAACTCGACGGACGAATCTGATGATGATGTGGTTTTATTTGACGACATATATACTCTTACTCCTGAAGACAGTTTGCTATGTCAGCCATCACCGTCAGCCAAAATTCATATTTTTCTAGGAAAGTGGGAGAAACTGATTCCAGTTATAGCATTCTTTGATACGGGAGCTACATCTTCAATCATGAAACCTGGTATTTTACAAGTCGTTTCGTGCAGCTAATGGTGATATCTTTGTTATTACTCTCATGAGCAAACTTATCAATATCCAACTATTTCTAGGTTATGTGGACAAACATCAAGTTTATGGATCAAAATTTCCTGAAAAAGATCTCTTAATTGGATTTGATATCTTACATAATCTCAAAAGAGTGTCATGGAGTAAGGAAGGTCTCAAGCATAAGAACCATTTGTTGCCTTGGACAAAGATGCTCATTTGTACCCCATTGAGATCTTATTTCCAATGAAGGAACAAATTGTTAGAACCTCCTGCGCAGAGACTCATACAGAATTTCTTCAAAAGTGTTCTCATCCATTATGGAAAAATCCAGAATTTTTTGTCTATTTACCTTTTAAAGAGAACGAAGACATCAATCCGACAAAGGCAAGCCACAAAGGTATGAATCCAGACCATTATGTTCTTGCTATTAAAGAAGTTGATAAATTGCAGCAAGAAGGGCTTATAAAGAATACTAAATCTCAGTGGGCTTGTGAAGCCTTCTATGTCAATAAAAGATCAGAGCAGGCCCGGGGAAAATTAAGGTTGGTAATAAACTATCAGCCTCTGAATCATTTCCTAGAAGATAATAAGTTTCCTTTGCCAAAAAGAGAAGTATTATTCCATAAACTTCCTCAAGCCAAGATATTTTCAAAGTTTGATCTCAAGTCAGGATTTTGGTAACTGGGTATACATCCAGATGAGAGGCTAAAAACAGGATTTTGTATACCAGAGCGGCATTATCATTGGACTATGGTACCTTTTGGATTGAAACCGGCTCCATCTCTATTTCAGAAGGCAATGTCAAGGATTTTTCAACCCATTATGGATAATGATCTGGTCTACATTGATGATATTCTACTTTTCTCTCCAAACATAAACTCTCATCATGTCCTTCTATCTAAGTTCCATAACTTAGTTAAAAGTTATGGAATCATGCTCACAGAAAAGAAAATGATCAGTGGTGAAACATATATTAATTTTTTAGGAATGCATATCTCAGAGGGTCAATATCAGCTCCGGCCTCATATTGCAACCCAGTTGGATCATTTTCCAGATGAAAATCTCACTTTCAAACAGGTCCAACAGTTCCTAGGGATTGTAAATTACATGGCAGATTTCATACATGATCTAGTCAAATACAAGACTCCATTCACCAACCAACTAAGAAAAGATACCCCGCCATGGAGTCAGGCATGCACCGATGCGGTCAAAAGGTTAAAGTCACTGACTAAGACATTGCCATCTCTAAAGATTCCTTCTGTAGGAAAAAGTTTTTGGGGGCAATCCTTCTTGAAGAAGAAAATGGAAGAAGACAAATATGTGGATATAAAAGTGAAGCATTTAAAAGTGGAGAACTTCATTATCACTCCACTTACAAGGAAATTCTGGCAGTAAAAAGAGGGATCGAAAAATTCCAATTTCATTTGATAGGACATCATTTTCCTATCAAAATGGATATGTCGGCATTTCCAAAAATGTTACAGTTCAAACAAAAGATGCTGCCTCAAGCTCAACTTCTCAGATGGGCAAATTGGTTTTCACAATGGAAATTTGAAGCAAGACACATTAAAGGAAAAAACAACTTTCTTCCAGATTTCTTATCAAGGACTCAAAGGACAATATCCTCAGTATTCCCACTGATATACTCTATTCAGACAGAGGATCTTCCACCTCATATAAAAGATAAGTTACTTTATTTTGTCTTGTAGAAAAGATCATTGTCTAACTTGATTGCTTTTCAAAAAATCTATATTCGGCGATATAGCTTATCTGATGGGCCACTTGCCAATCTTCCTCTACACCCTACCTATCCTTTCCTGACAATCTTGGTGTTCAATGGAAGATTCAAATTTTGTTTCCCTAAAGAAGCATACATGTTCCTATGGTACTTTGTGAAAACATGTCCTTTTGGTATGATATTTGATAAAACAGACCTGCTCCAATATCTCGCCATAGCTGACATGAAACCATGCAAAAAGAAGTATAAACATCTTTTTTAATGGTTAACCTTATTTAGAGACTCAACTTTCTAGCGTGAAAACTTATGACCAGATAGAAATAGTAGCAATGGAGTTCGGGATCAAAGATACATTCTTGTCCAATTTAACTGTCAAAGAATCATTACCATTGAGGACGATAAGCTAATCATTCAAAGAAAATATTGGATTACGTGCTATCATAATCCAATATACGACACCAACAGGCCAGCCGAGCAACATAAGGAGTTATTATGTGAAGCCAACAATATTCCACTCACTGAAGTTCCTTCGGAACTCCCCGACATCTGGAAGAAACCAAATATCCTTCATCAAGACTATGTGGCGGGCATTCAAGACTATCATCTAAAGTTAAGTCTAGAATCTGTTACAAAAGACTTGGATGACCCAGACCACCTAGATTTCATGCTCCATAAAAGGACTCCTCCACGATTCTACAAGTATCTTCCAGGTCTTAAATATAGTGTTCATGTATCTTCAGGAAGTGAAAACGAAGAAGATTTGGAGTCATGACCCTTTTTCACCAGGGGGAAAACAAAGGGAATATATTCTGTAATCGTTATGTATGTAATAAATAAAAGTGTGTGGTGTGTAATAAAAGTGTGTGATGTGTATTAAATAAAGTAAAAGTAGAAAAGATATATTCTTATCTTATAAGATAAGATATTCTTTACACTTGGCATTTTAAGAGTGTTTTGTAATCCTGTAAAGATAATCTTATCATTTGTAAAGATAATCTTATCATTTGTGATAAGATATCATTACACGTGTCATGTTTATATTGGCTTGTAAGATTTCCCCGTATCTAGCTGTCTCTCCCGAGACTACTATAAATAGGGAACCTTTGTAATGGTTTAAGGTATCCTAGTCTTGACTAATATCTTCTGAGCAATAAACTTGTGTGCTCTTCCTCTTTCAATAATCATTTTCCTTCTATTTCAATAATCGTGTTCCTTCTCTTTCAGTATTATATTCTGTGTTCTATCTTATTCTACTTGTAACATCCTTAGTGGTTGTACCTCTATCAGTTAGTTATAAATTAATCTATGACAATATTCATGAGATTTTTTTCTCCATTATCCTATTTCAAAGCTGCTATTCATTATACAAGTACAAACCAGACTTCAGATGATGAAAGAAGAATTCATATTGATTATGTAACCAGATGATGAAAGAAGAACTTCATATTGATTATGTAACCAGAAAAAATAGAAGAGAATAACTAGTTCCGATAACAAGAGCAATGGGCATATTCACGCATTTTAATTGATCAATATTTTTTTACAAGACTGTATACTCTCACATATATTACTGAAAATGGAAAAAGGCGGAAAACTTATAATTGTGATCATATTAATACAAATACTACAAATTTGGAATGAAATTTTGAACCAGCCTAAACCAGTAGTATCGCTAATACAAATGCTATAAATTTGGAATGAAATTTGTGCCACCAGTAATATCCCTACCTTACCGGCTCTCAGGTCCTCGCAGGGATTGGTTGTTGTAAGAAGAATTGCGCCATTTTAACCTGTGCAGAAGCCCTAGAGTCAGAAGTTATGCAAGAGAAACAAAATTGACTACCACAAGAACTATCAAAGAAACCAACTGCAGATGCCTCGAGTCTCGACTTATAAAAGATTGCCAGAACGCAAGAACGCAAGAACCCCAGGCATTTGGAAAAAAATCACAATGACACTATGGCTATGCTTGTTTCCTAAAATAATATTCCCTTCTCGCTTTCTAAATTAAACTATATATAGCCCTGCTGTTAACCATGGACAAAATTACAGTCACTTGGTAGTCATTTTTACAAAAGGAGGTGGGCTGCTAAAGTGTAATAAAACATGAAGAGGTTGAGATTAATATTCTCCATTCCACAAAATAAACTAGAAAGTGATGAAATTGTGTAAACAGGTTAAGTATGACAACTTTGCGGTCTAGGAAGCAGAAACCTTGCAGAAGAAGATAGTCCAAGAATTTTGGAGCAATCCTACTCGCAACACTTGCTAACATGCAACAACCTTGTTACCAAAGTTTCTATGATTTTTTTCAAATTAGGGGATTTTTATGGAAACAGCCTCTCTATTTGGTTAAGGGGTACAGTCTACCGCACACCTCACCCTTCTCAGACTCACGAGTGGAACATACTAAATACGTTTCGTCTACTAATATGCAACACCTACAAGTGCATAAGTTATGAGCAGCACACAGAATGAAAAAAGAATTTAGATTCAAGGTCTTCAACTTGACATGAAATCTCCTTAATTTGCCTCTTAAATGCTTCATCACCCTTGCAACAAGGAGGTACTTGGATTTCAAGCTTTATCATTCCAACTGATAATACACCAAATTCTCAAATTCCCTAATGAAAGGTATCTGCAGTTTCATGACCCGGATAAGCTAAAAACATAGGGTCCTAACAGTTTCTCATCATTCCAAATGAACGTAGTCATTAAAGTACAATGCATGTCAAACAGTGTTTTTTGGGGGATGGAAGAAATAGGTGTACATAATCATTTCTTCAATATACGGAGTAGGAGTTTTTGCTGTTTACTTAAACTGAGCAGCATACAAATAAAAATATAGTCAAAGATCTTGTGTGTAAGGCTACCTTGCCTCAATCAAAAAACTGAAATATAAGGAACCAAACCTTCAATGATCTGAACTTAGACAAGGCTGGGATACAGTCTCAATCCCTAAGCCCAAGTTCAACCTCAAGTTCATCATCCTCTTCAAATAACTTTAGCAAGCGGGCATATTGCTCTTCACGTTTCTTCTTTTGCCAATATTTGAAAAGAAATACAGACAAAAGCACAACTACCAAAATAACAACACATATGATGACTACTCCCGTCCCCTTGTTACTAGAAGCATCGTTCTTTGTCCCCTCATTGGAACCTGATAAACCATCTGTCAAGCCTGAAAGTGCAAACTTGTCTGAGGGCACATTTTAGATTGGAAATAATTTTTCGACATACAAAACATATTTCCTAACTAAGAGCTAAAATAAAGACATTTCAAATAAATCTATTATCGTCTGCCTCGTACATACCATAATACGAACCACTCGTATATTTTTTATCAGAAAAACCTGTCGTACATACCATAATATGACCTATTCATACATATTGTCATCAGAGAAGCCAAACTCATCAGAATGCTTAAAGTTCTATATATTTCCTAACTAAGAGCTAAAATAAAGCTATTATCATCTGCCTCGTACATACCATAATACGAACCACTCGTATATTTTTTTTATTAGTTAAACCTGTCGTACATACCATAATATGAACTACTCATACATATTGTCATCAGAGAAACCAAACTCAGCAGAATATTTAAAGTTCAATATATCTACGAATAGACACGATTGTAACTTATAATGGCACGGCTAAATTACACCAGAGAATTCCAACGCCAAAACCGGTATCCTCAATACCTAACTTCATTAACTTTTTTTTGAATAATTAGGCTTATAACCTTACAAATGTGTATTTGTTCTAAGAAATCCTCGGAACCCCGGAACGATAGAGGATAAGTCGTTTACCACTTGGGCTATCCAATTATGCTCTAACTTAATTACTTAAAGCTGTATACCTCACTTTCTTTCCAACTTCAGCTATCAAAAGTACATTACAACACCTTCTCGACTTACAAGTCGGTAAAAGCTTACCCAAACGGAGCATCCACCATCATCACTAGAACACGACAATTTCGACTCTATATACTAATAATACCTTCTTTCTAACAAAAAGTTTTTTAAAAAAAAAAAACAAAAAACCATATTCCACCTATCACAATTCTATCTTAAAACCAGTGCATACCATTACAATTACAATCACAATCACCATTTACACCAATAAAACTAATAATTAAATATAAAAACAGATATAAATCATAAACTAAACCTAAACACAGAAAATTAACAGCAATTTCAATCAACCTTAACCTCAATACCAACAATTTCACTTTACAAACACACACACATATATAGAAAATAGTGAACCTGGAATGAATTGTAGAGAAAGTAAAGAGAAGAAGAACAGGTAACACAACCAACTTGAACACGAGATCTCATTCATCCTCTCTCTCTCTCTCTCGAACTCTTCCTCTCTCTACAACTTATAAATGTTTTGGTCTGTAATGTTGTAATAATACGCTAATTTTTTTTTTGTTGTGAAATTCATTGAAGTCCCTCAGTTTTGTACTTATTTGCATTTATGTACTTGTTAATTTTTCTTTTTTTTATTCATCGCCGAGATTTTATGGATATTTTTGAAAAAAAATTGAAGTTAGAAAATTTTTATTAGGTTTTTTTCTAAATTTAAAAAATTATGTTGATGTTTTGGAATTTGATGATATAATAAATTTAATCTCTATGACATGTAGGTAAGAGTAGGGTTGAGCTCGGATCAAGACTGAAAATAATTCGGTTTGGTTCCAAAAATATTGACTATTTAGTTCTTGGTCTATTCGGTTCAGTCTTGTTCTGGACCGATCGAATCATCAGCTCTAGTTAAAAGAAAAAATATTCTTGAAATTGATCCGGAGTAAAATGTAATATTTTTTAAAATAAAATAATGATAATATTTTTTAAATGTATATAATATTTTATAATTGTAATAATACTATCCGGTATTTATATGAAAAATTTTAATCTCACGAAAGTTATGTGAAGTAACTTTTTTTTTAATTATATGTTTTCTTTTGACAAAATTAATGGTATTTAATTAATTTTTTTAAAAAATATTTTATAATTAGGGTGATATTTAAAAGTTAATTAATTTTTATGAATTTTATGAAATAATGGATTTTGTTAGATTTTATAAGATTTTATATAAGATATAAATTCAGCATATACATTTTTAGACAGATTATGTTTAATTTTAATTACCCTGCTTAAAAATAAAACTAATTACGTACACTCATTTTCAAATTCAAGAATTATTGTTGATCTTTTGAAAAGTAAACACATCATTTTAATTAAATTTGACCCACAAATAATTTAGTAAACAACGTATACAAGTTGTGAAATTAAATTGACCAACAAAGATTTTGATAAACGACTTGTACAACTCGTAACCAAGTGGTACAGCAACAATGTCTAAAGTTTAAATTTGAAATTAATTAATCAGGCCTAATTAATAATATATTAGACTAATGTCTTGAATACAAAAAATTACAAGAAAAGGGGCTGGGAATATGGTAAATGACAATGTCAATGATATTTAATTTGACTTTAGAAACAAATGAGGTCAATAATAATAAAATTCAAAATCAAATTAAGACGCATTAGAAAAAAGGTACCAGTTTGTATATATAATGTAAGGCAACATAAACGAACTCCTGAGGACAAAATATGGAATGGCACTTCCATCTTAACAACAATCTATATTTCAAACTAAATATAAAGCTTAATATTAGATATAAAGCCTGCTAGAGTATAATTTTCAATTCTAGTAATGGACATCAATTAGCTCCTCATTTGAAGCACTTGGCATCCAAAAGGGCCTCTCCTTCAAAAGGTTCTTGATCTTCAATCATCTGACTGACCCTCTCCTTTTGTGCTTCATCAGAGATGTCCACCTTGGTCCACTCATAAAGCTCCATGTCATAGCACTCATCCATTATGAACTGAGGAATCTCTTGGCCACGGAAAAGCCACAACCCCTTCACCTTGTAGGGAGCTTCGGAGCCAATCACTAGCATCTTTCCAAAAGCATACTTGCGAGCCAGATCCATTCGCTGAAGAAATCCACCGACCTTATTCATAGTGACAAATGATACAGTATTCTCGTCATTATACTTGTAGTCGCAGAACCAGAGAGAGTAGCCTTCTGGGTCATACATGTCCCAGAAACCTGTGGCAATCATAAAAAGGCATCAATGAGCATAGATAATTTACAAGCAGATTAAAATTTCTAAATTCTCACCAAAAAATATGAAGGCGTCATCTTAAAGCTCAATAATCATCAAGACAAACAAACAGCAAGAAAAACAAAAAAACTGCATATAATACCTTAAAAAATACAAGAACAAAATATTGGAGAATCAACCTTTAATTGCGACATCACGAAAATTGCTCTTGGTATTTGAGTACAACCTCTTCCACTCATCCAAAACCATCTTACTTGGAGGCAGCAAATCAAGAGGATTCTTTGCTTTGGGTTTGGGTGCATCTTCAACTTCCTCGCTAGCTTCAGCTTGTGCCTTGGGCAATTCCTTTTTGACTTCCTTTTTAGGTTCTTCCTTGAGCACTGTTTTAGCAGTTTCTTTTGGTTGAGATGGCTTTTTGGCTGCCGGGACAGGTGGAACACTTTCAGTCTGCTTCACCGCTCCCACAACTTTAGTGACATTGGGTTGATTAACCATGGTCCAAAAGTACCTTTCAACATGAGGAAACTCGGCTGTGAAGTTCTTTGTCATAAGCCATGTAAAGCCCAAGTACAAATTACATGTCATGACAATGTCAGCTAATGTCACAGCATCTCCAACTAGGAAAGTGTTCGAAGTAAGATGAGTGTTCAAAGCTCCAAGAGCTCTTTTCAATGCAGTGATTGCAGCTTCCTCCACCTAAAAGAATACACGTAAAGATTGGTTCAGTGTTTTCACATATAAGAGTGCAACAATCTTTCTGTACCCAACCAAAAATCATCCATCATTAAGCCCACTCGATAAAAGAGATTAGAGAGCAGTAAGAAGAAAATTAACATAAAACAAATAGTATAATTATATTATTATATTAGACAACAAAAGTGCTAGTAGCACTGGCTTCATGTACTTGCCATGGAGAAATAGTGCCTTGCAAGATAGAAAATACATAATATGTATGATTTAGCAGAAGAAAGAAAACTGTATAGAACAGGCAAGCAAACGAGGTCCGCATAATTCTTCCCTCTATGCATGAGAAAGAAGTCAAAATGGCTTTAAAGAAATCAACATGAAAGGAGAAACGGGAAGGGTCATATATAGAATCCTCAAAGGCACGATCCATAATCAATTTATCTATAGTAAAAATCAATTTTCTCACAAATAGAAAACAGAGTTTTTCATAGACACACACACACACACATATAGAAAGGGGAGGGGGTTAAGAGGAGTTTACTGGACGAAGGTGTGCACCGAACCCCATTCTTGGCCTCAGCCAGACTAACAAGTTGGCATCAATTTCCAATGAGGAAAAGTCAATCCACTGCTCAACAAGGCCCTGTTAACAGTAAAACAAGAAGTAAAATAGAGAATCATAACAGATTTTAACTCTAGTACATCTGTACATGTACCAAGGCCACAAGCACACAGCTAAATATTACAGATTATAAAAGAACAGAGCATTTTCAATAGCTATTTTCAGTTGTTTTGTCTTTTACATTTTACATACTTTTAAAGTGATAGAGAGGAGAGTCGACATTATGGCTTACATGTTCTATATGCGAAGAACCAAACAGAGAACTATCAGGCTTCAATGAGGCAACTGCAACATCCAGAAAATGATAAGAACCAAATTAACAATTCAAAATACATGAAATACTACATGGTACAAGGTATATAGCTCACCATATCGCACAATGGCATTGCTCTCAAAGATAGCCCCATCAGGAGTTTCCAATACAGGAACCTACAAAATTATACAAGAAATCTTTAGATTCACATCAAGTAATACCTTAGAACTTGAATTGAACACGATTACTTGACCCGGCCTATTATACCTTTCCAATGGGATTCATCTTAAGAAAATCGGGGCTTTTATTTGATACACCCATCTCAAAATTTTCAACCAGTTCTACTTTGATGCCAGTGTACTCCGCAGCAATTAGTGTCTTGAAAGCATTTTTGTTCGTTTTTCCAGCATGCAAAACCTAAAACAAACAGCTTCTTTCAATGAATGTCATAAAACTTTAGGCTCAAAAGTAAATTCTAAATACCAAACTATCCAAAAAGAGAATTCACTGAATCAAAATTAGAACTCGTTCAAAACTATAATTGGACATAGGCATAAACCACAACACAATTGAAAGCAACATATGCAAGCCAGTACAACTTAAAACTATAAGCTACACACATGTAAATCTATAACAATAAAACATACTACGAAAAAATCAAATATCTCGTAAGTCTATGCTCAAATCATAAAAATCAATGACTATTTAAAATCACACAAATTTAAATAATAGTATACCAGGTTAAATTATTAAAAACAACCGAAAAATAAAATAATATAATCATATCAACAAAAAATCTACCAATCTCTACTTATAACTTCATTTTATTACAAGAGAAAAACAGAGTACATAACAGGCAATCATATCGAAATTCGATAAAACCTTGGAGATTACATACAGATCATATACACCAACTAATTCAGCACAATCATCAAGTCACAATACATAAATTAACACAAATTGTGCATTCATCACATAAAAATACACATAAACTACTAAACAACTTACCAATGCCATGATCTAGCAAAGCGAATTGATCCTGCGATTCGATCTGCATAAATATAGACATAAGCAATTAAACAGAATCTTATAGATAGATACATAAATCATGTATATATATGAAAAATCACGAATCAATAGAGACACATATAGAATTTTACAGAAATCAACTGAGGGAGAGTGTACATACCTAGGGTTTTGCACAGTAGACTAGTAGAAAAGAAAGGTGATGGAGGGGGTATTTATAAAAGTCTCTAACGAGTTGGATCGGGTCGGTGTGTGATTCGGGTCCACGTTATACCCGTTAACAATTTAATGTATATATGTAAATGAAAATGTAATGCTCGGCCCCGTCTCTTTTTACTTCACATTTTTGAAAAGAAAAGTTTGTTCTTAAATAGTTATTTATATTTTATTTTAATATACATATATTTACATATTTTTATAAGATCACCTTACTCTTATTTTCTATACTAGATTTTAACCCGTGCGATGCACGGATATTTTGTTTTATTTATTAAATTATTTATTTTAAAATAACTAATATTTTTATCATTTTAAAAGTCTTAATATATTATAATTATATTAGTTTTTTAACTTATTTAAATTCCATATTTTTACATCAATCGAATTAAATATAAATAAGAATATTATAAAATATTAAAAATAAATATACACATCACACAAAATATAAATTTATATTATTAATATATAAATATGTAAACTTTTGCGATTCAAAATATTATAAACATGATTTTTTAATATATCAAACATATGTTTAATATATTTAAGATTATACATATTAGATTTAAATATATTTTTGATAAGATCTTTATTATGTTTAATTTATATAAAATTTAATAGATATTATGAAATATGAGACATAATATATATGTATCTGTTAATAATATGATAATATAATTATTTATTTGAAAAAGTTTTTTATGTTATTAGATTTTCAGTATTATCATATTAGTTGTAATTTATAAATAAATATATAATATATATAATTTAAACATTGATCAATAAATAATATATGTTACTATCCATTAGTATCATATTAGTTGTAATTTATAAATAATTATATAATATATATATAATTTAAATCTTGCATCAATAAATAATATATGTTACTATATTGCTAATGAGATTTAAACTTTAAGTTAATATTAAAAAATAAAATGATACATAACAATTACCGTCTGAATAATTTTTACATCTCACTTTTTCATACTAATATATGATTGATTCTTTATTGAACCAAACATATTACGTGTTATGACAATTTAACATGTGCAATAACATTCTTTTAGAAATATAAATGACTTTTAATTATAAAAATAGTTAACAGTAGTCCTTAGTTATTAAAAATTAATTCAATATAATTTTCTCATATATAAATTGATTAAATTTAAAAAAATTATTAATATTAATTAATTAATATTATTTTAATTTTAATTTGATTTATTTTATTTATCAAATAGCATGATTCAAAGTATGTGATAACGTGTTTTTGATATAGTGGCTTCGGTTCAATGAGGAACTCCCTTATTTGAGTAATTGATGAACCATCAACAAATATAATTACTGAACACATGAAAAAATTGCAGAACATAGAAAAACTGCAGAACACAAAAAATAATTACAAAATAAATAAAAAAATTACAAAACATAGAACACAAAATTACAGAACACTATTCGGTATTAGTGTTATGTAAATTGTGTTCTATATTTTTCGTATATTATGTAATTTTTTTGTTTGTTTTACAATTATTTTTGGTGTTCTATGATTTTTTATATGTTGTGTAGTCTTCTATAGTCTTTTCTTAATAAAATTCTTATAAAATATGAATTGGTTCATCACTTACTCAAATAAGGAGTTTCTCGATGAACCTTACTCTTGTTATAGTATTATATATAATATAATAACAAATAGAATGTGTTAATATCTTAGGTTAACATTGAACTCTTAGCCGGGAAACTCAAATAATTATTTTAAAAAAAATCTAATTTCTTCAATTCGATCCAAACCAATAAATTAATAAGGTTTCTGAGTTCTCAATATAATAATTTCTCCTGTAAGTGTATCTGGTTCTCCGTATAAAGTTACCCTGATATCTTATATAATATATTACATATTTTTTATAGAAAAGATTTGGATAAAAAAAACTTTAATCATCTCTCTCACAAAAAAAATTCACGGCCTCCCTCCATCTCTCTATATGTAAAATCCTAGTATTATCTCTACTCCAATTTAATAATACATAATAATGTCTGATATATGATATGTATCTATATAAATCTAATATAAAAATTATTTTAATGTTTTAAACTAATTATAAAAAGGTTTCCTAAATAGAATACAATTCATCAATAAAAATTCATAACTGTCTTTTATGTCTGTTGATGTTGATGTTGATGTTGATGGAGAAATCTGGTAATCAACAAAGATTGAGATTCTTTGCTGGAAAAAGATCTAACGAGGCTGAGATTGCTAGGTTTCAGAATAATTAGAGTTTTATTCTCTGACGGCCGTGAGCTCTAATAATTCTGACCCCTAATAATGATCCTACGTACCTCTATTTATAGGGAAAATAGAGGATCAAGCCAACGTAGTTCTTGGCAGAACAGAGGCCTAATAGGAAAATGAGTTTCCTTCTTCGAATCAGATACGACAAAGAGGCAAAATAAACCTACTTGGAAGATGCCTCTACATTTGGGCTTGTTTGGATAGATCAAATCCCAGTATAAGGCCCAAGGACTTCATGAATGCGAAATTGACCCGAAAATCGGGGGCTTTAGTTGGTACACTACATCTATTTCCAAGGTACCTTGACTAGAGGCTAGCACTAGATCCACCGCAAATGTAGGACACGTCCTAAGCCCCTAGACGAGGGCAACCCGCCTGAGTACATGAAAAGGATCTTCCAAGATAAGGTTAACAACATACTATAACTCCCCTACGAGGGCAACCTGAGAAATATAGAGCTATGGCCTACAATCGGCATTGACAGACGCAAACAGTGGAGGCATCAATCAAAGGCAAATAATCAGGAAAATTCCACCCAGATTTTACGTAAGAGAGGGCACGCCCTTCTCCCCCACCAAGGTAGGCGCACCCGCCTTCCACATAGAAAATCATGTATAACAACTACCCTCAAGTCTCGAGAGCATTAGAAATGTTCGAGAAAATTCCTACCATACTCGTCACCAGGGCGCAGCCTAAAACCAAACACAACCTAATAACACAATTAGAATTCCTTTCATCAATGGGGTGCGCCCTCACATAAACCTTAACCTAGACCAGAATCGTCGATAAACCATAACCCTTCAATTTTCATACCAGGGTGAGTCATCTTTCTTAGAGAGAGCCCTCTTCAGGGAGTGCCCTCATCTTCATACCAGGGTGATCTCTCTTCCTTAGGAAGAGCCCTCTTCATACCAGGGTGAGCCCTCTTCCTCAAGGAGAGCCCTCTTCATACAAGGGCGAACCTTCTTCATACCAGGGTGAGCCATCTTTCTCAGGAAGAGCCCTCTTCATACGAGGGTGAGCCATCTTCCTCAAGGAGAGCCTTCTTCATACAAGGGCGATCCCTCTTTATACTAGGGTGAACCCTCTTTCCCAGGAAGAGCCCTTCTTTCAGGAAGAGGCTGATTCCAAGAGAATCCCGACATTACGATGAGGCCGCTCCTCCTTCCAGGAAGATGTTGATTCCAAGAAAATTATGATAATAGGAGGAGACCGATTCCAGAAGAAGCCCGACATTAGGAGGAGGCTGATTCCAGGACGAAGCCCGACTCCAAGAGGAGATCGAACTTCAGGTGAAGCCCAATCTCTAGGCGAAGCCCAACTTCAGGCGAAACTCAACTCTAGGCGAAGCCCGAGTTCAGGAGAATATGGGTATAACAACTACCTCCCTAAATTCTTGAAATATTAAAATATGGCATTAGAACCACCTCTCTATAATAGAGCGTACGTGGATTTTTTTTAAAACCCCATTTTTTTCTTATAAATCTGGTTCCGTTTTTAACAAAACCAACTAAAATAAACATATAACCATCAGTTTTAACCCTAATCAACCACAAACCATCCACAACCTAACCCTAACCTGGTGTGATTTGCTGCGTTTGGTGCAATTTGTTGCGATTTCCTGCTTTGTGTTGCTATTTTTCCTTCAAATATGCATTCTAATCTTTATTACATATGATTTTTGCACTTTTTGTATGTATATTGTGTGCATATTCGATTGTTTATGTATTGTGTGCATGTTTAATTTGCTAGTGTTATATTCGATAATGCATGTATGTGTGTATATTTCAATATGTATATGTTTGTATGTGTGTATATTTCAATTTGTATATGTATGTATGTGTTTAAGTTCAATTTTTTTGGGTGGTTTGGATTAAATTTCAATTTTTTTGCTATATATGTGGTTTTAGTTCGAATTGTTTTGGTTATGTGTATAAAGTTTAAATTTTGTTGGTTATGTGTATAAAGTTCAATTTTTTTTGGTTATATATGTGGTTTTAATTCAATTTTTTTGTTATATATGTTGTTTTAGTTCGAAGTTTTTTGATTATGCATATTCTTGGATTTTTGTTTGAGATTTCGAATTATTATTATTGGAGTTTTGGGTTTTAATTTCGAATTATTGGAGATTTTGTTTGATATGGATGTTAGTTTATCGACATTGTTAGACTTACGTAATTATTTCTTTAATTTCAGTTATGTTGGATGATTTATTTGGCCCTGTCAATCCTTCAGTTCTTCATGATCAAAAAAATCACATTAACACCATTATATGGAATGAGATTCATCGAAATCTTCTCAAAATTCGTCAAAGTACTTCTTTGCTTTCGCAATGGAAATCAGAGTCATTTCAAGTTCATCTTCTACAGCAATGGGGTTTCAGAATGTTTGCTAATCCAAAGGCCGTTATTCAAAATGGCGTGGCTTTGATTTCGGCGTTAGTGAAGCCTTGGAGACCAGAAACTAACACATTTCATTTCACTTTTGGTGAGATAACAGTGACTTTTGAAGATGTCTACATGTTGATGGATCTTCCGGTTATAGGAGAACCGGTAACAAATCTTGAAGCAATTGGTGTCAAGAATACTTGGTTACACACTTGACCGGATCCGGATCATTCCATTGAAGAAAGAGAAGAAGCTTTTGGTAGGGGTGGCGTCAGACTGAGTTTTTTGGGGGAGCGATATTGCAATTGCCCAGATAAGAATGATCCCCAGATGTTGGAGATATATACACGGGGGTATGTCTTCTATTTATGCGGCGCTATTTTATTCCCTACAAGTCTAATAATGTTACTCACCCTAGATTAATCCCGTTGTTACTCGATACTAGCAAGATATATGGATATGCTTGGGGGGCGGGAGGTCTAGTATACTTGTATAAGAATTTGTATGAAGCTAATTACAAAGATTATGTATTGATTACCAGATGTTGTACTCTTTTAATGCTTTGGGCTCGTGAGAAGTTGCATTCGAGACAACTTATGATTGCAAGTAATGTGGAACATATGTGACCTAGGGCTTTAGCATGGACGATTCATCCGGTTGGCCAAGGGAAGTCCAAATACTATAATGTCCATTACAACATTGACGTCTACCGTGGAAAATTTAATAATTTTGATCCAAGTTGGGTTGCTTAGAGGCCATATAGCCCTTTCTATCGCATGTTTGACCCAGATTTTGAAAGGGTTCAGTTGGTCGGTATCGCTCATGTGTCGCTGATATTTTTTGAATATGTTGAATATCAACTAGCGGAGATGGTGGCAAGACAAATGAATTTGCCCTTGAGCATACCACCTCCGCCCCCGAGGAGTGAAATGAAAAAATGAGGCTTAATGTTGATGTTCCATTCCAGAATATGGATCCGAAGAATATGGAAAGATATGTAACAATGTGGAATGATTTTGTGAATGATGGTGTTGGCCTTTTGGGCCCCCGGTGTATCCGGTATCATTAGAGGATTATATGGATTGGTACTTGAATATTACAAAATTGAAGATTCTACCACCTTCAAAACCAATAAAGGATCCTAAAATATACCAAGAAGCGAAAGACAAATTTAACAATCCGAAGGCATTGGATTTGGTATGTTTTCTTCCTAATATATAAAGTATTAGTCATAGGTTCCTTAAATAATATCAGATATGCATTTATACATTGTTCTTTTTTCTTATCTTATAGATCATGTGTGTCGCTCGAGGAATGGGTGAGATTTCTTTGCATGATATGCCTTCTGTTTTTCACAAGTCCGTCTTGCCCACGTTTGTTGAAAAATATGATGCTTTTATGCTTGATACTTTTGGTCCGACATATAAAATACCTGAGTTTAAAAGTGTTTTGCCTAAAAGAAAGGCAAGAAGGGGCCAAAAAGCTACTCGAGAAGCTAGTCCAGAGAAGCCATATATTGAGGAGTATAAGGAGTATGTGGTGGATCCTAGTGCTCCTATGTACAAAACAACTCAATTAGATGAGGATTCTAGTGCTCACTTTGATGAGGTAACAATAGTTATTATTTTGGATTTGTCTTTATTTTTCTATGTTTGTCTCTATTTATTCCAATTTTATTTTGTTTTCATTTTAGGGCACTATCACCATTTCGAGGGCCAACTATGATAAATGATCTCTTATAAAGCCTATCAAGGCACATAAATCAGATTGGTTGAAAGTAAATTGGTGGGAGTGTGTGGCCGTTGGAAATTTGCCAAGAGGTTGTGACGCCAAAGCGGACATTTTTTTACAACCAAATAGAAAAGTGGAGGATAGTATAATGGATGTATATTGTCAATTGCTAGAAGCGAGGGAAAATAGTCTCTTTAGTTTTGAAGGTGTGAGACCGCAACATATTATTTTATGTCTCCGTGGTTCTTCCAATTGATGACCTCTCATCATTGCAAAAATATGAAGAATATGTTGAAAAGAAATAATAAAGAATGAGAGGCTATTGATAGGGACTTTAAAGCATATGGCACAAAAGATAGGGGGGACGTGAAGATTACTGATTTTGACTTTATTCTTATGCCGGTTGCAACAGGAGGTCATTGGTTCCTATTTTTGTGGTTAATATTTTTTTTTAAAGTTTCATTATTTGATCCTCTACGAGATGATGCTCCTTACATGAAACTAAAAGAGTTATACAAGAAAGAATGCTTCGTAGTGGTATATTTCATCTCTTTCTTTGCAATTTCTAGTCGTCAAATTATGTTTTTGTCTAATGTATTTTTATGTTTGTTTGATAGAAAAAATTGATTCCTTTGATATTTCACCGGTTGGACCCCGAAACT
This sequence comes from Oenanthe sinensis, assembly GCA_028671895.1. Classification (NCBI taxonomy): domain Eukaryota; kingdom Viridiplantae; phylum Streptophyta; class Magnoliopsida; order Apiales; family Apiaceae; genus Oenanthe; species Oenanthe sinensis. Next base: position 21,000,206 of record CM053795.1, read on the forward strand.
TACCAAGCTGTCACATTTGTCGAGGTTGAAAGTGTCCAGGACTGACCTAGGCAACGTAATGGTCTTGATTGCGGTGGTGTCGAATGAGATGAGGCTATTATCTCACTCTTCCGGAATCGTATTGAATGAGAACTCAATAAGGGAATAGCTCGACATATGAGTGATGGATCATATCAAGCTAGATTAGCCAAATTGTAATTTAAATTTGGTTGTAATGATATAATTTGGATTTGGATTTCTTTTAATTTGGATTGTAATGATATAATTTGATTTTTATATGTTTTACATTTGGATTGGTTTTTATATTGGATTTGGATTGGTTTTTATATTGGATTTGGATTTGGATTATGGAGTTGATGTTGTATTTATAGAGTTGGATTTTGTTGGTTTTTATGTTTGTATTTGTGTTGTATTTTGGAGTTGTATTGGATTGTATTGAGTTTGAAATAGGGTGGACATGAAAAAAATGGAGGAAACATTGCAAAATTTCAGTCTGCACATACGCTCTATTATAGAGCATATTTACGCTGTATAATAGAGCGGATATATAATGATGTAAAAACAAAACTAAGGTAAAACTGCTCTTCTTTGCCTAAACTGACTGTAGGTATGCTCTATTATAAAGTGGACATATGCTCTATAATATAGCGCACATATGTTGATGTAAAAAAAATTAGGCAAAAACAGATTTATTGCCAAAAGCTATCTGCACTTACGCTCTATAATAGAGCGTACCTTTTTTTTTTTTACTTCTTAAACCAATTCTCATATCACAATATCATAAAAAACTTCAATATCAATACAAATCCAACCAAATACCATAATACAATTCAAATTCAAATTACAACTCCAAAATATCATAAAATTTAAAATTTTAAACAAATTACAGCCAAATACCAAAATCAATTCAAATGACATACAGTATCTATTTGTACGGTACATGGAGTCAAACACTACCACATCTTCAAAAAATTTATATGCATGTAATGATCTCGGATCAACCCACAACATAGCACGCACCCGATTTTCTTCATCAACATCTACTAAGTAGAAAAATTCCTCTAAACTCTTACATTTTAATTCTCGAAGTAATGTCAAACCTTCTCGGACATCACTTGAAATAAACACATAATGTCTAATATCACGCAAAACATTCCGAATGTCTTCACTAGTAAATCCAATATTCTCTAAACCTCCCGTTAACTCACCCAAAATATTCAAAGTTTTTGAAGGTCCAATACCCGACTTATTCAAAGTAACAATCAGTTATCGAATAATGGGGATTATGTTTCTTGGCCTTTGCATGAAATGCACTTCACTCGGTTCTACCATTTTATGATTGTGTTTCAAATTAACCAATGTCACTTCCCATTTCTTTAAATTCTCTCTATGAACAACATAAATCCGTGCTTTACAACTCGTTCTACCAAGAGTATATATACTTTTTTCCTTTTTCGGACATCAAACTCATCCAAAGTCTTTTTAAGCCTAATCTAACACCCTTTCTAAATATATACAAACGCGAACAAATATTTTTACTTTTTAAGCGTTTATGCGTAGTTCTAATTATTATCTCAAAACCAATATGTCTACCATGATCTCTATAGAATATCTCCGCCTCATCTAAACTATCGAACAATTGACCAACACAAGGGCAATCATCATTCAAATCATCCAAAGGAACATCTTCATTATCTTCCACATTTTGTGTGTTTGTGGGTGAATTTTTAGATTTTTTTTCAATTTTGTGTGTGTGGTATATCATCATCATAATAAAAAACATAAAAATCATCACCATCATCATAATTATCATCATTAACATCATAATCATCATCATCATCTCTTTTATCATAACCATCATCAATAATCTCTCCTATTTTAGGATTAGATTTTTTTTTATCATTATCATCATCTTCAATCTCAATTTTAAACTTATTAGGAGACTTGATGACGTGTCATTGATGTGACATAAAAATTTATGGTTTAGGTCTATGAATTTTTTTATTTCCTGGTTTAGGTCCTTGTACATAATTTTTTAAAAAATAATTGAATATTTTTAAATTTAAACGATAATTATGTTTATTTTTAAAATAAATGATAAACATAAAAAAATTATGTTAAGATTTTTATGTTTAAAATTTAAAAATATTCAATTATTTTTAAATTTTTGTTGTATGAAGTTTTTCGGCTTGACATGACTAGGGCTGTAAATTGATTCAGACTATTTATCAATCTGATTCGTATCCGGCTCGAACATATGATATACATATCAGATTTGTTTTATTCTTAGAATAAATGGTTATTTATATAGTTCAAATAAAAAATAATACTTAATGTTAGTGGATTATATTTGACTCGTATTCGATGGAACACAATATAAACATGATAAAAGTAAAATGATTTGATACATGAGTAAAGGGATATCCGTAAAATCTCAAAACCAGAGTTTCACCGAGAAAAAGCTTACTTTGGTACATTTTGACATGCTAATTGTAATTGACATTAAAAGTGGCTTGCGAACTGTAAATTTAAATATTTAGATTTGTGTATGTTTTTAAAATTTTATTTTTAAAATAAATGATAAACATAAAAAAAATTATGTTCAGATTTTTATGTTTAAAATTTATAAATATTCAATTATTTTTAAAATTTTTATGTTTAAAGACCTAAGCCAGAAAATGAAAAATTTCAAGGACTTAAATCAGAAATTTTTATGCCACATCAGTGACACGTTAGCAAGATTCTAACGTCCGGTAAAATCTATTTAATAATAATTGAGGCACCTGATATTTAACTTTCCCATTTAATTTTAGACACGAGTATATCCAAAAAAACCGTGCAGACAAACCTTCCTGTTTTGCGCTGTTCTCTCTCATCATTCTCTTGGGAAAGTAGAGAGAGCAACAGAGTGAGAGACTTTAATAATTACCTACTACTGTACTAACCCCATTTCTAGAGAGAGAAAGTGTAAAAATGGCTCGAAGACCAGACGAAGAGTACGATTACTTGTTCAAAGTAGTCTTGATCGGTGATTCCGGCGTCGGAAAATCCAATCTCCTCTCTCGTTTCACCAGAAACGAGTTCTGTTTGGAGTCCAAATCCACCATCGGCGTTGAATTCGCTACTCGCACTCTCCAGGTCTCTCTCTCTCTCTCTTTTCTCTCTCTCACTCTCTCTATCTCTCCCTCTCTATCTATTCTCTCTCGCTCCCTCTCCCTCTCTCTCTCTCTCTCTCTCTCTCTATCTCTTCCTGTATATAGTATGTGTAGATATAGATATGTAGTTAACTGATTTGTTGCTACTTGTGTGTTGTGATTCACTTTTGCTTGTTTTGTTTTGTTTTGTTTGTGCTGATGTGGCAATTGTGGATCTGTGATTGTGATTATTATTGAGTTTTGCTTGTTTGATGATTGTTATGATTGAATTGAGTTGATTTGTTGGTGCCCAAGTTTATCTTGTAGTGGAGAGGATGTTTTTGAACTTTAGCGGGAAGATAGGATGTTATAGAGTTCAGATCTGTGTAAACTCAAGTTAATTTGATCAAGTTTGGGGTGGCGTTGTCATGTTATGATGAAGCTGTGATGTTAATTATCAGTCTGTACACGTAAATTGTATTTGAGAGCATATGTAAGGGCTAAAGGCACATAAGAATTTTTTTTTTTAAAGGAATGTATTTGTTCGTTAATATGTTATGAGGATCTTGTGTGATGAATGATGGAGTACAAGTCAGCTTGGTAATCTTTGACACGATTGTAATCTACATTAGAACAACAGTAATTGGATGAAATCTTACCACTATGAAACAAACAAATATTGTCGTTTAGGACATTATGAATAAAATTGTATTTTGGCTTTTTAGGTGACGTTTTACCTATCTATTTTCATTTAAAATAAACTTGGTAACAATTTGTTAAGATTGTAATATGGCAATAGCTATTATTAGCTGTAATTTATTACTCTTTTATGCGTTTTTAGATGCATGTAATTAATTGATATAGTGTGTATTTATATGTTAAAATTGGACAGTATATTGATGGCAATGAGCCAATTGTCTCTTAACCTCAGCTGTTGCTCAATAATGTGCAAAAGATTCTCATTCTACTGGTTTAAGATTGTTTAAATAGATGCCGTGAATTGTGTAATGTTTGGATTGTTTAGATATAAAAAACTTACCCATTTTTTATGTATGGGTATATATGTTTTGGAACATATTTGTAAAATTTAAACAATTGTACACCATATGCCCAGTAATATCATATTCACCCCAACATGAATTATACATGTACCGATAATTGTGCGGCTGATGTACCTTACCAAAAATACAGCTACTAATCCTAATTACAATTCTACTTAATTTGGAAACTGATGTAATATAAGATAACCTATAAAAAACTTTCATACTGTTTTGATTTATGAATTTTATTAGGTGCAGCCATATCCTGGGCCCTGGTCTAAGTCATATATATGAAATATCTTTAACATGCATTTCATGATTCCATAGCATATTAAATATTTTTAGTGCCCCTAAACACCTGGACTCTGAAAACAGTATGGGTAAGCCAAGGTAACCAGTGCTAATGAGCCTTTAGCCTTTTGGTTGTGATATCTATATATAATGCTTGCTTGAAATATATATGTGGATACAATATATTTGAGAAAACATGCCAAAAGTTTATTCAATGTTATAACTTATGATTCAGGTTATAAATCGGGTAATAAAGGAAGCCTCGGAAACTCTATGTCTAACTAGGAAGATTGTATAATCATGATATTCTATAAGCCTTATACAACATGGTATTTCACTGTGACCCAAAAACGAGCTGATTAATTTTATAGAAATTTGATTATTGAATATTTTACAAATTAAGATTTAACGTTGCTTCCCATGTGGGTAAACAAAATAAAAAAAAACTAGATATTATTGATATTATGTATGAAACCGTTAAGAATCAGTCAACTTGTTAGTTGCTACTAAAAGTGGCACTGACAGCCTTTATATTAAATTAGTAATCTTGTCAATTACTTATTATATAAGTTGCAGGTTTATTATGTATATTCACGTAGCCAGATGAATTTAGGTAATTAGCTATGCTTCATGGGGCTGATAAGTAAAGCTAAGATAAGGCCATAAGGGTATATTGTACGTTTATTCCCAATATTTTTTTTTTTTCTAATTATTTGTAGTAATATTTGCATTATAATATTCAAACATTGACATACATCTGAACTCTGTGACAATGAGCCTACGGTAATGTTGTATACTAATTCTGGTTACTACTTAGAAAATGTGACATAGTACATTATCTACCAATGGTTTTTTTTAATCGGGGCCTTGTATCTCTCATAGGTGGAAACTTTAACTTGATATGGCCATATGAACGCACAAGAGGTCAGTTTCTATTTTTCCTTTCCTTGATAATGCATTCTTGGACAGCTTTCCCGACGTCCTAATGGAGGGTATGAAATGTGGTTATCTAGTGAGTAATGACTAATGAGTAAAAATGTGTTATTTTTACCAGTTAGTGTTGTTTAGCTGGGGTTCTATCCGGAAACAACCTCTTTACTTTTATTGAGTAGAGGTTAGATCTACCTACATCTTACCTCCCCAGACCCTCTTATCCTCCCCAGACCCTCTTACCCTCCCCAGACCCTATGGTACTAGGGAGGAAGGTAGAATGGGTATGTTTAGTTCAATGAGTAATGACCTGTTTGAGGTGTGAGGTTTAGTTTGGTTCAACGAGTAATGACCTTTTTGAGGTGTGAGGGTTAGTTTTTACTGTCTTCTGAAGACACTTTGGTGATGGACCCTTTTTTCATTTGCAGTTATGCAGCACTAGGTTCCATTATTTAGAATCCTTACTGGCAATTGCAATAATGAAACCAGTTCTCTAAATCATTGCATGTTATGTAGTAAACAGATGACAAATATAGAGGGACGAGTATTCAAAATTTAGCCTACCTATTATGTAATCTCCTATTTCACTTGGAGAGCACGAAAAGTTGCCTCTAAATTGATTTAAAATATTGGATGCACGGATGAGCCTCAACCCCTGCATTATTGTTTCAAATACTTTGTTTTGCTCGATCTTTTTGTGGTTAGGCCACGTCAGGCGCATGCCTTAATAGTGAAGACAACATATCAGTTTCAAAATGGGACTGCTACATTTTGAATTAAGTTGAACTCTATCAATTAATGTATAGTAATTTGACTAATTTCCTTTTAGCTGCTACTATATTACTTGTAATATTTATTGCCTGCTCCTTCAATATCTTGAGTGCATTCAAAGCAATTTTTATTTTCTCTGTGAAATATTTCTTTAGAAACATTTTTGCGCCTCTGTTCAACTATGTTTTCTGTTCAGGTTGAGGGAAGGACTGTCAAGGCACAAATCTGGGATACCGCAGGGCAGGAACGGTACAGAGCAATAACCAGTGCCTATTATAGGGGGGCACTAGGAGCGCTTTTGGTGTATGATGTAACCAAACCAACAACATTTGAGAATGTGAGCCGGTGGTTGAAGGAACTGAGGGATCATGCTGATTCCAACATTGTGATCATGCTCATAGGCAACAAGACTGATCTGAAGCATCTCAGGGCTGTTGCCACCGAGGACGCTCAAGGTTTTGCCGAAAAAGAAGGTCTCTCATTCATAGAAACTTCTGCTCTAGAAGCAACAAATGTTGAAAAGGCTTTCCAGACAATTCTTGCAGAAATCTACAGGATAATCAGTAAAAAGTCACTTTCCTCAAATGAACCAGCACCTACTACTATCAAAGAGGGGCAGACTCTTGTTGTTGGACCTCAGGAGTCCAACACAAAGAAACCTTGTTGCTCTTCGTCCTAGTGGATATACCATGTCAATTCTTTTTGCTATATCTATGTTTGGTCTTTCTGATTTTGTTTGCACTTTGAAACATATGTTGCTGTAATCATTTCATGGTTTCTTTTCTTGATGTGATTAATTGAGGTATAATAGAGTATTTAGCGGTTGCCAGTTGTGTTTAAGGGATTAATTCCTTTGGTTTTTTTTCTTTCTAGCAATCTAATACATTGGATGAATTTGTGCATTGTTGGTAACGGTGATGTTAATAGAACATCAGTTCATTGCTGCAATGCTGCAATGCTGCTACCCCGGTATGTAAGGTTAATGGTTATAACTTCAGCAATTGCATGTTTGGTCTTGCTTTTTTTAGACATTCAATACTTGTACAGTGTTTCTGTGTGTTTTTTTAATTTAGAATATTGCTTTAGTAAAAAACCATAAATTGTTATCTTTTGAGCACAACTTTTAGAACGAGTTGGTCAATAAGAAACTCAAATTTGAACTCAAATAAGCTTGACTTGGTTTGGTTCTTCAGAGTCTTGGGCCTTAAATTATGAATTATCAAATTGGTCTTGGTTATGATATGTTTAAAATTCTAAATATAATATGCTCTCTTGGAGTCTTGGGCTTTAAATTATCAATCGTCTAACAATTTTTGATTTAAAAATTTGTATATGCACAGGACATTAGGAAACGCAACTCTTGACTTGAAATATTTGCGAGAAACTTCACTCTACTTGTTTATTAACTCGACCTCCACGAGTTTGTTTCGAATTGAATAAATGCTGATTAGTTATGTATCATTTTTTAGTTTCTCACTCGAGTCTGATAAGAAAAACTCAATTCAACATAATTTATTTACAGCCTACAAAACATTTTTCTAGAAAGTTATTAGCATATTTTTCTGGACAAAGAACCATACCTTCACGGCTTCACCTTAATTTTAAAAACAGTGATGATCGTTTTTGAACATTTAGCTTGGATTCTTTGTTGTGTTATGCACACGGTTACAGTTTACTGCAAAACTGGTTTTGATAAGCTTGAAGATGCACTTCATCTGTACGATAAAATGATCCGAATGCAGCCTCGGCCTCCGGTTTCCGACTTAACTCCTAGCTTCTCTTGTTAAAATGAAACACCATTCTGTTGCTGCTTCTCTATACAAAGATATGTGTGTTTTAGCAATGCCAGTTAATATATGCACCGTTAATACTGTCATAGGGTGTTATTGTCACTTAAATCGAGTCGATTATGGGTTTAGTTTGTTGGGTCGTAGCATCAAGAATGGTTGTGTCGCGGATGTAGTTACGTACACTACTTTGTTAAAAGGACTTTTTGCTGATAATAAGTTTGTGGAGGCAGAGGTTTTGTTGAAGAAGTTGATTATGTTTAAAGTGATTCGACCGGATATTGTTATGTATATCGATCGTCTTTGTAAGACTGCAAGGCTTGCTTGGCCATTGCGTTGCTTAGATTCATGGAACATGTTAGTTCGTGCAAACAAAATTAGTATAAATTAAGAAATCAAATAACATAGTTGCAATTGCAACAATTCCCCTCCCTTGTCACGACATCATGACTTCAAATTCTTACTCCTCTTGTATAATCAAAAAATCAGATGGATAGAAGAGATATGATGTACAAAAGGAAGTTATAAATAAAAGCACCAAGACTTCATATTTTTTACCCAACAACAGAGTACACAAAGACAGTTTTTACTACAAGAAGGATATACAACAAACCCCCTATAACACAATCAACCTGCATGGAAGGAAATTACAATAATTTGAATTCTACTTTCCATTTTGGCATGAGCTATGGGATTTGGAAAGTAATGTCACACACTAAAGCTGTTTGGTGAGTCCCTGTTTTAAAAGTTTAGACAGTTGTTTACAATTGGCTTGTCATCAAACGTTCCCATAATCTGGTGACTAACTGCAGCAGTTGGACTTCTGTTCAATGGGTTGCCCCTTGATTTGAACACTACTTGATGATCTTTTGTTAGCAGCTGGTTGATTACCCATTCTGCAGATAAATTGTGAAAATACATTATGGTAGACTTGTGGATATGATACGAATAACCATGTAAATTAATCTATACATGAAGCAAATGCGGGAATGCAAGTTTTTAACAATGCTGAAATAGTCAATGCATGTTAGTAAAGATAACAGATATATATATAACCAATAACAGATAATAAGTTGTCTTACTTCTTCCTAATCTCTCCAGCCATAGTCAAAAATGCTTGCTCAACATTGATCGAGTCTTTTGCACTGGTCTCAAGGAAAGGTATACCAAGCTCATCTGCAAATGCCTGCAGGTAATTCAAGTCCAAAACAGTAGTAAAGTTAGTTCACGTGGAATATATTAGTAGCAAAGTATAACTTGAAAGTATTTTGCAATGGTTAGTTGTTTCCTAGAAAGAGGCACACACACACACAAATAAATAAGTAAAAATAACAACTAAATGATTTAATCTGTACTATCCCTCACAGGTTAACAGGGCTGGAAAGCACTATATTTGCCCAGCAGGCATCACAAAGTTTGTCCTGTTAGAATGTCTCATATCAGATTCGTGCAAGTGCGTGGAACTTAAAGTCAAAATATGATCAATCAAAGTTGAGTTCTTCGATCTGCTTGTGCAAGAAATAAAAAAACCATTATCTTAAATTAGGACGCCCATACACTACATTTGCCTCAATACAATTGACAATATGACCCAATTTGCTAAAATATGGTATATTCTTGATCCTGAGGTTCAGATTGAATCTTTCTGGACAACCACACTACTTTTTATTACTTATTTGACATATTGCTAATGTGTAAGAAAAACAAAGTGTGCGTGAAATTTCTCTCTAAGCAACCAAAATCCAATAAAAATTTCACCATGCCATGTATAAGACCCAAGACCTCAGAACTCTGATAGGCTTAAGACACCAGTTCAGGCCTCCATACCCAGAGCACAGGATGCAAACCAGACATAGGATTAGAAAAGCTGAGGGACGTATTACTACATAATTATGATTGCATGCTGTACCTTAGCTGTTTGAGTGTCCACGACCTTGTTCTCAACCAAATCACATTTGTTTCCCACCAAAAGCTTGCATACACTATCATTTGCATATCTGTCTATTTCGCTCAGCCACTGCTTGACATTGTTGAAGCTCTCCATATCGGTGACATCGTAAACAATCTGTTACAAGGCCCACACATTTAATGATACAAACATATGGAATAATATCACCGACAATTAACATAGAGAATGTAACAATGCGTAGAAGATGCAGAAATTATCCAATTTTACGACAACTGAAGTGCTTCTAATTTTGCTACATTTTACGATATGCATAACTGTCATTATCTAATACACTTATTAAGATATTAGGTATCTGAGAGTTTGAGACTTGCGTAATACATGTACATCAGGTACAGTGAAGCAAAGATAGAGTTTTCAGGGAGGGAAATAAAAGAATAATACATATACTCGCCCCCCCCCACACAAAAAAAGAAAAAAAGAAAAAGAAGAGTTAAATGTAATATGATGCACATGGTTTGCCATTGAGGAAGGGCTGATACATATTACTTACAATTATTCCATGTGCTCCTCGGTAGTAGCTGCTCGTTATCGTCCTGAATCGTTCCTGCCCTGCAGTATCCCACTAAAAACAACAGATAATACTATTGTCAAGGGTTGCTCTTACATTTATGCTTCTTCAAGAAGCACAAAATAATGCATATAGGTCCCCCGCTATTTCATATTCTAGAAAGTAAATGCAACTCGTCCTAGAACAAAGGATTACGATAGATAATTATGCAAGTAGCAACCTTACGAGTCACAAAACATAATAATATAGTCCCCCTATATTTCGCAGTATAGAAACAGAGAACAGAAACAGTATAGAAATTCCCATATCATGATTCTTCTCCAGACTACAATCAACCCTATATTTCCTTGGTCACAAAATCTAGTTTTAAGTTCTAATAGAGAAGGACAGCAACAAGTTTTAAGTTCTAATAAAATGAGGTAACAACAAGTAATACACATGTTTGTGTGTGTACTTGGCTAACCCAAACGCCAACTATAAAAATATAAGACGTTTAACTGCTGAAAGAGTAGCAATATTTATATAAAAAAACAAAAATAAACAAATGCTCCTAAACCAATATTTCACTCTGCAAACATCAAATTCTCGAATCAGTACTCACAATTTGAAGCTTGATTGTCTTGCCATCCTGCTCCACAGTCCTAATTTTCTTTATAAAAGGGAAAAAAACCAATTTAGCTTAATCAAAACCAAGAAAAAATAATTCATAAACACTGCTAAAGGAAAAAGAGTATATAACACATCAGAAAGAGAGTAAGAAACTCACAAAATCAACCCCAATAGTGCTAATGTAACTATCAATATAAGAATCATCCTGAAATCAAAACCCAACAAATTTAAGCAAGCAATCAACTCAATCTAACACAGTTTTACCAAAAAAAAAAGTTAAAATTCATTTAAAAAGCTAACTAAAGGGTTCATAAAAGTTGATCATACAGCAAATCTGAGAAGAAGGCATGATTTTCCAACAGAAGAGTCTCCAATCAGCAAGAGCTTGAACAGATAATCACTACAAGAAAATCAAGAAACACAAAACAAACAATTAAGTACAATTACCAATGAGCAAGTAGATTAATGTGAATAATATAAAGTTGGTAACTTTAATATTATTTTTTTGGGCAAAAGTTAAGAAAAAGAAAATCAAGAACTTACTAATCGTTGCTCATGTTTGGTGATTGAGAAACTGAGGTGTTCTAAAATTGTTTAAAGGGTAAATTCTTTGTTTGTTTTGCAGGGCAGACAAGAAAAGAAAGTGAAGAGAGGAAAGGTATAATAAAAGAAGGAAGTGTCATGCATGTTCCATGCTTTTACCATTTTCTCTGCTTTCTCTACCGCATTCGAAAATTATTGGTATATATTAATTTAAGTATATTTGTGTGTCAATTTGTGTACTTTAAATATTATTATGTGCCACTTAAAAATACTCTTATATCTATATATTATTATTTTACACGCACTAATAAATTTACAAGCAAAATGTAACGAATATCATTCTGAATATGAGCATTTTCATATGCATCAACTTAACTAGACTATGAGAAGTACTAGAAATGGTGCATGTCTGATTAGATTTTAGGGTTCTTTTATTTATAAAATTTATCATTATCTTCCTTGTCAGTTGTCACACCAGTATCATAAGTTAGTGCTTCTCCACCATTTTTTTCTTCAATAATTGAGTTGCTATGGATGCTTAGTTTTAATTATTAGTCCCCACTGGATGAGAATAAATATAATGAACTGTATGACAAGTCTCTTTTTTTTTTTGAGATTGTAGAATGTAAAATATTTATTGAATTGAGAGGTTATATTGAGAAATGAAAACAGTGAAAAAGTTGAAAGAACCATTATTTTTACTAAGAAATATGAATCATGTGTATATGTCATATAATGAAAGCAACATTGAACTGAAGCTGTTACTAGTGCCTCAATTATTTGTGTTTCTTTCATATCTGAATCTCTATGTATCCTATTTGTGGAGACCAACTGCAAACAATAAAATGAGTGATCAAGAATTTGAAAAAAGGAATGGTCAAGGGCAAAAAGGCTTGTCCAAGTCATCTTTGTGACTTGGAATTCTAAAATGCCTCAATCTTCCCTCTTGTTTTTTCATATACCCTTCACATAAAAATGCCATTGAAAACTTATCTTCCACCCCTCTATTCACATCATGCACAAATATATCAGTCTGTGCTCCTTCTTCCCTGTTTCGCGCAATCATTCCAGCTGTATAGATTGCACTCATTCTCCCCGGAGCCTCGTCGTAGTAGCCAGTTGGTGCATCAACCATTATCAAGTCCCATTTTGTGTCGTAAACTTCATTAGGCAATCCTTTTAAAGCAAGTTGACACATTGAGTACCTAGTTTCACCTATTGCTGTACACTCATTTCCTTTGCCTACTTCCATTAGCCCATCTGCTTGATGAACCTTGCTATCATATGTAACGTGGTACGACTCTAATGTAGGAAACCTGTGCTTAATTTGCGCGATCCAAGCCTCATCTTCTTCCAAGAAAATCGTCCGTCCACCAAAATTTAGTGTAGTCCACATTAGACTATCATGGCCTAAGCCAAAAACTAGAAAGTTGCAAGGCGACTTTTTTTCAAGAATTTTCGACGTTACTGATATTTCCTTGAGTGTTTGTTGAGGAGTGATCGTCGAGGTTGTGTAATGGATAAGTGCTTTCGATACAGAAGGTGGGATTTTGTTGCAAGTTGGCGAGCAACTCATTGGATTTGCATTTGATATAGTTGTCAGCACTTTTGGTAATGTTCGTGTTATTGGAGATGAAATTTGCTTAGATGAAGAAAAGCTTGATCTCAATATAAACAGGAGGAAGAATGCAAAGAAAACACCAATTACAAGTAGAAACTTATTGTTGACAGGGTAGTACTTAGTCTTTGACCTCATTTTCCAAAATGGTTAAAGTTTTGTGTAGACAAAGACAAGGGAGTTGTGAAAATGTACTATTTGGTTCAAATGGTGCTGTGGAAGATCATATATATGGATTCAAGTTGGAGAATAAAATGAAATGTCATTGTTATGTAAAGCTTAGGGATCAAGGAATGGATATTTAGAGTAGAATTGAAGACAACATAAGACATAGTTGGTACATCTAGATAGTTGGTGCAGGTTCCTCTAGCTATTAGCTAAGATTGTGACACACACACACACACACACACACACACACACACACACACATATATATATATATATATAAGTTTGTTGTAATTACAGTTAAGAGTTCTGTTGATTTACTTCATTGTACATCTACATTGGTTGGGAGGGTAAGAAACTCTGAAATAGAAGGATAGATAATAGATTATTGATGTTAAACGTGTGTAAAATTTTGCTACCAAGATGGTAGGGAGGGAAGTATCTTAATAGCAAAAATTTATACCGATTTGTCGGGGCTATAACGAGAATATTTGTTTCAAATTTAACTACAGAAAATTATAAGCAAAATTTTCATATTTGAGCTATTAATTTTAATTTTAATTTTTGTGTTCGTCATGCCCTGCAAATAATATAAAATTTAGTTCAATTTGTAAATAATTATTTTATTTTTTATATTTTAATCAATTTTAATAAATTTAGGAATCATATATTGATATAATACTATTTTTAAACACCAAACTCTTAAATTTTAACAATCTTTGTAAATAAATTTTAATCTCAAATTATCTCTTTAATTCATTGGTTAATGTAGAAAAATAATTTATGATAAGTGTACTCTTTCATTTACTAAAATTTTAATTTTTTATTTAGTAATCCTAATATTTTATATTTGGAATTTTTTAAATAATTTCTTTTATTAGTGATTGCTTATTAATTAAACTTATACGTTATATTATATGTTTCACTATGATTCCAGCAGCCCTCCCCAAAATTTGTTTTCACAAATTTCTTCGTTAACAATATTCACTATTTATTACTTGTAGAATTAGATTTTTAAGAAAAATAAAAAATTGGATTGAATTCAAATATCTGATTTTTCAAAGAGTTATGATCTAAACCTGAATTTGAATTTATAAAAAAAAAACCGGATATTCGATTTAATTTTTAGAATTCTAAAATCAGACATTAGAATATCAAAATTTTCAAATATTTATACTCACTTGTAATTGTTAGTGCCCAATTATTATAAACCATTATAGTTCGAATGCGGTTTTTAAGTTCATATTGGTAGTATCTCTGAACCTCACAATGATTGTTCATTTATCCGTGAAAGATGATAGAGACAAATTCACAAAAAATATATCGGTGGGAGGGTTAAAATTTGAACTCGATTTTTTATCCCTTTTTCATCTATTAGATATAAGCTGATAAAAAACAGTTACAATGTGCAGTGCAATATGTAAAGAACACGCACATAATAACTTATCTAATTTTACATTAGATCAATTTTTACTATAATTCAAAAAATCACATATGACTTTTTAGCTACTTGTTTTTGAAAAAAACCCTGAATTTAGAATTTTTCAACTTATCAATTCATCTTCTTTAAAACTCAGGGTGAAGCCAACATTCTCACTTGACTCACCACAAAAGGTTAACACCTTCGTTGAGCAGGATAATATTCACCATTCTCCTAAGTCGATGGATATTTCTAAATCAATTGATAATATCTAACATCCATCGACTTCCACTCATCCATCGATGGATATCCTTGCATCCATCGACGAGCTCATTTCAACAGATATTCATCAATCGATGGATACTCCTTATCCATCGATCATCATTTCACATCCATCGATTGCAGCTTCAACTGATATTCCATTTCTTGATTCTATAGTTGAAGTTGCACATACTCTATTAGGTTTGAGTGGAGTGGGTGAGGTGAGTGAGAGGCAGGATTTGCGTATCCTGGCAAAAGGTGAGTGTGTGATAGAGAGGCCCTCAATTTCTTCTAAGGTGGCAAAATGAGAGGGTGTGAGGATTGAGAGTTCCACCTTAGTAGGTGATGCAAAATGTGAGTAAAGTAAGAGAGAAGTGAGTTTCCAGGATGAGATCCTGATGAAAGAAAAGAGATAAGAGAGTGAGGGAGAAAAGAATAGAGAGAAATCAATGTTCCCTATCAATGAAGCTTCATCTTCTAAAACTGAGGCTTTTACAGTAGAACTCACCCAGGAGTTGGGGTTGAAGTTAGGGGGAGATGAAGAGGTTGGAGTTCCTGCAGGAGTTGCAGATGCCCTCATGATGGAGGATGATGAAATTGATGTTGATCTCAATGCTGACACCTTTCACCATGACCCTCATTACCAACACTTGGCAGCAACTACAAATCAAGAAGCTGAGCAGATTCTGGGATTGGTGCAAACTGAGGAGGAGTCCAGGAGTGGGAAAGAAGCTTTATCTAGGATGCGTGATGATGTCTCTCGCATGAATCCTGAAGACTTTGAATCTGAGGGTGATGATGACACATTGGAGCCAATTATGAGGGATGATGAAGCCACTCTAGCTGAAACTGAGAGAGAAATAATGACTCAGTACAGAAGGTCCATGAATAAAGTGAACATTGAGGACCCTGTTCAAAGAAAGATATTGAACTTCTATAGAGACAATCTCAAGGTTCAAAAGCTTCATGTCACCAGCACTGGGAATGAATTGAGGAAAGTCAAATATGACATTGAGAGTGCAATGACTCACTTTGACTCAACCATGGACTCCAGACTCAGTTTCACTCTCATGAGCAGAATCAAGCAGAGACTTGACACAGAATTTACAGCTAAGGATAAAGTTGTGGAGTTAGAGAAAAGGGTTACTGCCATGGAACTCAATATGCAACAGATTCTAGCCAATCAGGTTACTCAGGTCAAGCTTTTTAGCAGACTATTGGACACCCCTTCATCTTCTCAACTCTTGTCAACTGTTGCTAATAACAAAAAGGGGGAGAAGGAAAATGTTGAATTAAGAAGGGAGATGGAGAATCAAATCCAAGCTTCTGAGGTTGTCTTATCTAAGTAGGACCCAATGGCCAAGAAAAGAGAAATGGCCAAGAAGATTGTTCAAAGATTTGAAGCATTGGAAATGAGGACAAAGGCTATAAATGAGGAAAAGTCAATTGAGATTACAACAATTACTTCATTGCCAGCAAACTCAACTTCTGAAATTGCAATTGTTGAATCTCATGAGGCTGGATGAATAAGGAGGGATGAAGGAGGAAGCTCACAGCCAGGAGATAGAAAAGGAAAGGGCATACTGATTGAATATGGAAAGAAAAAGAAAAAGGCTATCTTAGGAGATGGTGAGAAACTATTGCATAATGCAATAGTAGTTGGTGTCAAGGATAGGATAAAGCAAGAACATGCAGGAGATGAACTGGCCATAATTCTTCAGAGGCAATTTGATGAAGAACATGAAAAGATTCTTGAAGATAGAAGGAGGGAGGCTGAAAAGAAAAGAACAAAGCAGATAGCAAACGGATCTTCCAAGTCTGCAGGAGTAAAGAAGAAACTGAATATTGATGAAGGAGAAGTGGTTGAGGAAAAACAGTCAAAAGAAAACAAAATTCAAAGAACTGACAGTGATCAACCAAGAGAAGTGGAACTGTTCCAATCAAAGGTAAGCAATTACATCACAATTAGATCAAAAGGATTAATTGCTACAAAAGGCCAAAGGAAGAGGGGTGTGGATCTTCTTCACCTTGAATATGAAGATGGTTCACATCTCACCTTCACTTTTACACTGGTGATGAAACATGACTATACAACTCTGAGAAAAATCTACACTCTTCTCAACAAGAATTACTACTTAACTCAAGGATTGGCCAATGATATCTTACAGAGAATGACCATCATGAGAGAGGCTCCAATTCAGGAAGAAAAAGAAAAAGTAATAAAAATCTGGAATCCTGAAGGAAGAAAAATTCTCCATAAACCCTTCTACATGATGCTCTACACAGATAGGGATGGCAAAGAAAGATGCATTGACATTTGCAAGGAAATCAGAAAATTTCCAAATCTGGAGCTGAATTACTTGGCTAGTCAGTTAGATTACAGTATTGAAGATGAGAATATACTTAAGGGATCATTGTTCAGGCAAATGGATGAGAATGAAAAGAAAGAGATGGTTGAGTCTGGCAGAAGGAAGAAAAGAAATTAGTCAAGTCAAGTTCATCAGAATTCTTCTCAGAAATCATATGAAACTGGTACATCTAGTCTCATGTCTTTTTTATGTCAAGTTATGATTTTCAATGTATTGATAAATGTTTAGGGTTTTGTTATCATCAACCTAAATTTATGATTATTATTAATACTCATAAATATGGGGAGATTGTTAGGAATCATGTTGTATGATGATAACAAAGTACCTAGAATTGTATGTTTGACATTAATTTTGTAACTAATCAATGGATGTGTGTTCTATAAATATCCATTGACTAGGAAACTATTTATCAGTTGAAGTTGTTATTAATCAACTGATAAAATAGAGTGTAACAGTGATTTAGAATTCTTTTCTATATCAATTGATTATAATATGTCGATGAATGTTATGATTTAATCAACTGATGTTTGTTGGCTTCGATTTATAGCTCATCAACGGATGTGAAGAATTGCTGGTAAAGTGTAAATATTTTAAGTCAGAATTCTATCAAATGAAGTGATCAACGGATAAACGAGTCAATGGATATGGGTGATTAATCGATGGATAAAAGGTCAACAAAAGTCAAATCAATGGATCTTCATCAACGGATAAAAGCATCAAGGCAATCAACGGATAAAAGACAATCAATGGATAAGGAAATCGATGGATGCTCAAATATCCATTGATACATCAATTGATCAATGGATAATTTATCCATCGATGGATAAGCAAAGAAGACTCAACTGATACGCTTCACAGCATTTATCAGTTGATCAAAGTTTCCCAAAACAGTTAAAGGCAAATGAAAGGAATCTTTGCAGAAGTCTAAATCAATGGAAGACAGTCCGGTCAGGACTGTGAAGACTTTAAAAGAAACACAGTCTTCAAGGAGAAGATCAAGACACAGACTTGTCCAGAATAAGACAAAGGTCTATGAAGACTGTGAAAGAAACTACATTCTATTTTCATGTAAACATTGTAAAATGTACTTTATGCATTTTATCAATCGATAGGAAATAGAAGTAGAGATGAGTTGTTATATATAGTTTAGCAGTTCATTTTTATAGCAAGTAAGAAAAACTAGAGCAAGAAAGCACATTAGAGAAAGAGAATCATTTGTATGTTTGTCTCAACTCAGTAGTTTTTATTTTATAAGCAGGTTGGTTCTTAGACCAAGGATAATTTGAAAGTAAAAATATACACTAGTGGAGAAACCAATCCACTAGTAATTTAAAAAGACTTGTTTTCAAATTGTTTATTTTTAATTCTCCCAAATTTATTTTTCAATCAGTTCTTAAAACTGTCAAACCTAATACTTAAACAAACATGTATCCGCAAGAATTTAATAAAAGTTCTTAAGTTTGTATTCATCTTCCCTCTACAAACTTGTTGTACTAAAGGGAAATAACAGAGTGTCACGAAACAATTCTTTTACACTATCATCTTTTGATAAATTTTTGATTGTCTTAAACAATCTATATTCTTTTTTCTCTCGGCTCCATTTAACAAAAATGTTGCCATTCAATTTTTCAAAATTAACAAAATTTTAATACGATAAATATTCAATACATTTTTCATTTAAATCTCAACATGATTTAAACAAAATATAATTTCACACTCAATTTTAACAGATATATAACACAAAAAATGATGTTTATATTTTCAATGCTCTCTTTTCTCAGCATTACAAAAAACTTTTTCAAATACAATATCATCTATTTCAATGACAATTTTCATAATTGTACCAAGATAATTTATTTTTTCTTCCTCGACTCCACACATATTTGAGCCATTAAAATTTTCACTTTTTGATATACAAACAATATCAAATCATTTTTAATCTTTGTAACAAAAATTTCAGATTATCTTAAAATAATCTATGTTCTTTTTCCAGGCTCCCACGTCCCATTTAATATTTTAAATTTTTTCAATTCAAATACAAACAACTCATCTTCTGTACAGTACCATATAATACCGTTTATTTCAACGATGATTCTATGATTGTTTTACCAATAATCTCTAATTTCTGATATATCGATTGGCTAAAACATGGAAAGCGATAGCTGATAATCTCTAGCCTTGTAGTGAGATTAGATGATCCAATGAAAATGAAGAAGAGGGGTTGTCGTGTGAGAGATTTGATCTTGAACCAAGCTCATGATACCAAGGTTGTATTGTATTAATATATTTATATGAAAAAAGATGGAGTTTTTTGGGTTCCGGAAATATATTGAACACGTTTTTTCTATATTTATTGTTAGCTTCTTCTCTTGGACATTCATCCACAATATATAGGCATATCATACATTTCCTCCACCCAAAAACAAAACTGCCCCATTTATTACTCTTTATTATAATTTATCACATATCAATTCTGATCAATATAACATGTAACTCTCATATATAATTTATACAACATAAATAATATATGTGTAACTCATATGCATTGCATTCAAAATCAATGCATATATTTGATACGAATAAACATGGGTGGAGCTTCTAAGGGGCATGCACTGGCCATGACCCCCCAACCCTAAAAATACTCCTAAGATAAATTATATATATATATATAAATTATATGTATATATTTTATATTTGATCCCCTCATCACAATTATATATATATATATATATAATTTTAAAAATATATAGATTATATGATTTTTATCATAATAGAATTTTAATAAAATATAACTATTATGTTTAACTCTTTAATTTTAACACTTACATAAATGTAAATAATCCGATTTAAATCAAATAAATTTATAATTTAAATTCTCTTTCATTTAATTTCACCATATACAAAACTTGATTTTTAAAAATTCAATTTTTTTTTTTTGCTTTAGACTGAAAAATTCAAAGTTATAAATAGTTTTCTAGAGGAAAAATAAAATAAAATGATCATCAGAAATATACAGAATTTAAAATTAATAATATATCATTAATTATTTGTTTTTTATTATCATTATTATTATATATATAAATTTACTAATTATTTATATATTTATTTATTTATTTAGCCCCTCCTAATATTTTGTTCAAGCTCCGCCACTGCCAATAAATACATTATTCATGTATTTATCTATTCATTTTATATTATAAATTATTTGGCATAAAGCCAAAAACCCAACATGAATTCGATAAAAAAAAGTAATATTAAAACGTCTCAAATTCTATCATAAAAATATTTATAATTGACATAGATTTGATAATGTGTTATTATATATTTTAATATATGAAATTTATATAAATATAAGATGTTTTAATAAAGTTAAATTAAAATCAATATTAACACATAACACTTCAGAAACATTTTAAAAACAAATTTAAAACCGGTAAGAAAGGTGTAAAATGTAGGGATGAGCATGGTGCGGTTTGTACCTAAAACCATAACCGCAACCGTAAGGGTGCAATTTCCAATATGGAAACCAAAACCGACCCAAACATTATAGGTGCGTTTCGATTTATAATAGGTGCGGTTTCGATTTTAAATGATGTGGTTCGGTTTGAAAAACCAACAAGAGTCCGAGCATAAATTTTTATATATACTCATTAAACATTCATTCAAATTCACATTTATAGTATTGCAGTGCATATACTCAGACTAGTTGATTATTATACTTGTTATTCAAAAAATTCTAAGACATATAAAATTTATAGTACAACAAGCCTATAACAAACGAAGGTAGACATATCACATATCTATTTATTATATCTTGATATACCAAAACTTTGGAGTTTACAAGTTAATTACAGAAACAGTGAGACATAAAGATAGAGTCTAACAGATGAATGATAAGGAATTAAGATGCTAGGTGGGTGACTCTAAATTTGGGAGTGTTAATTGGATGTAGAACTCTATACACAAAATACTAAGCTCAATCTATTCATTCTACTATAAATATAAATTGATTACTAACCTTCGTAGTTTAAAACTTTAAGTACAATATTAGTAATTATATAAATAAGATGAATGATAATATAAATTAAAAATTATATTTATTAATTTTATAATAAATTAATATTCGGTGCGGTTTCGATTTTAAAAAAATTATAAACCAAACCCGAACCGTATAATTGATGCAGTTTGAACGATTTTACAGCATTAAAAATTACAGTTTTTTGAGTTGCGATTTTCATCAATTTTTGTGCGATTTCGGCTCGATTTTGGTTTTAAATCGATTTTATGCTCATCCGGTGAAATGAGTGTAAAATTGAGGCCAAGAGCGGATACACGATGAATGTGATAGTGCCACCTCAGCAAACGACCCCACCATAAGAAACCTGAAAGAATAGCTAGCTGTGTACAGCCTGTCATTACTCAACAGTCTCAAACTCAAAATTATAAACAAAAAAAGTAAACCTGTGGATACTAATTTAAACTAATTAATAAAAACAAAACACAACAAAACATTTTTTAAAATAAATTACTAACATCTAACTTTATCATAAATAAATATTTGTCCAAATCTCAGGATTAGCGAGTAGAGAATAATAAGCCTTCCGATATTTAATTTAATTAATAAATAATAAAAGCCGGACTGTTCAATTGCTGGAGACAGCCTGTCACCCAACAAAGTCCCCTCTCTCTCTCGTTACTTCTCTCCCACCTTACATCTCTCTCTCCCCCTCTCTCTCTGGGTTTCCTCAATTTCTTCTTACCATCTTTTGGCTCGTTTTTCGAGGAGCACAGATCCGGATTCTGCGTCTCGTTACCTTTCCAACGGTGTGTTTACTTTTCACATTTCCTTCTGTTTTTGGTTCTTACACTCTTTATTATGTATAATGTATCTATCTTCATGATTTTTACATACTTTTCTTACTGTATGTTGATTTTGTTAGTAGTTTCATTTGTAGTTTGTTGTTTGGGAACTTTTATTGATTTTTTAAAGCTGTGTTGTATAAAATTTATGTTTAGTTTTATGTATTGTGTAGGTGAGATTTATATTGTAAAATGAAATAATGTGGAAATTTTTATTTTATTGGATTATATTGAAATGTGAAGTGTGTAAAATTTCGGGATATTTTTCATGATTATATTAACTAGTTTGGACCTTTGGTGTAGTTTTTAGGTTGTTTGAGTTTACGTAGTCCCGATTAGTTGGAGATTTGCTATGTCAATTAGGCTTGTCGACGGAAGCTACACTCAGTTTTAATATGTATACTTATGCTTATATGTATGTTGGTTAAGTTCTTGACATACTTATGGAAAATTTGATGAACTTACTATGGTTGCCTTGTAGTATCGTATTGATGAATTATGATAATGGCATTGTAGTTGAACAGGATTTTATTACATTGCTGTGCCTGGTTACTAATTTAAGTTTTGTAATTGTCTAGGTTGTTTGGCTCGGTGGTGGTACCAGTTTCTTTTTTTGAAGATTTTTGTGTTTATATGTTGAATCGCGTGAAACAACTTAAAAGGAAGAATGGATCAACGGAATGTTATGAAGAGGTAGTGAAGCAATATTAAATAGACGGCGTGTTGTTTCTTTATAATTTTGTTGGGAGTACTTGGATACGTAACTCATAGGGACTCTCTTTGTATCAATGCTGGCTAGAATGTGTTTTGGGTAATGCCCCAGAAGAGATTTGATGCTGATGCACTCGGCGTGGTGACAGTTTGTCTTGTTTCTCTTTTTGTAGTGTTTGGATTCTTTTGCATCGTGTACTGTGTTTATTTTCGCACTCGTGTTCATAGGCAGGGTTTTATTCGTCTTGGATATTTTAGTGGGCCTTGGATTATCCGAATCACATTCATATTGTTTGCAATCTGGTGGTGTGTTGGTGAGATTATACGGTTGAATCTCTTGAGGAGTGAAGGTAGAATACTTAATGTTAACTTGGAATGGCAGAAAACTGTTTGCAAAGGATACATTGTTTCAAACCTAGGGTTTGCAGAACCTTGCTTTTTGCTCACACTTGTGTTCCTCCTTCGTGGATCATTACAGGGGACAGAGTCCGAGACTTTGAGCCAGAAATGGAATTGCAAAACTGCGGGCTACATACTTCTGTATTGCTTTCCCATGTTTGTTCTTCAGCTGATGGTAATTATAATCGGTCCAAAGCTCAACAAGGGTGGTAGTTATTCGCACAAGTTGCCGCATTATTTCACGAACACGGTTGCAGCATCTATGAGTAAGAATGAAACTGATGTTGCTCTATGTACTTACCCTTTATTGAGCACCATATTCCTTGGTATATTTGCTACTGTCCTAACTACCTACTTGTTCTGGCTTGGAAGCCGGATCCTGTATTTGGTCATCAATAAAGGGTTGCATAAGAGAGTCTACACATTGATAATATCTGCTACTAGTTTTGTTCCTCTGAGGGTCATCTTGCTTGGTTTATCAGTACTGTCGAAGCCTGAACATGTTTGGTTCGAAACCCTTTCATTTTTTGCTTTTCTTTCCCTCCTATGTTGTTCTGGTTTCGGAGTGTGCATACTGGTTTACCTTCCGATTGCTGATTCATTAGCTTTGAGGAACGTGCAAGACATGGAGGCTAGAAGTGGTGATGATCAACAAGATACTGTTTCACTGATTACTAACCAAAGCCCTCTAGAAGAAATTAGCATAGGGAGAAACTCTGGTACTTCAGCTAAGCGTAGTTCCATCTCTTTCCGAACAATGGATAAAGATCATCAAACCTCAGGAACGTTCGTGGAATTAAGCCTTTTCTCTCCCAGCCAGCATTCAAGCCCACCTGGCTCACCTCAACTTCTGGGATGGCCCATGCTCTCTGCTGCCGAACTGCAAGAACACTAAAAACAATCAAGTAGCTGGGGTGCAAGTGAACTCATTTTTGTGATTGTAAAGGGTTAGTTTTATTAAGGATTGCATTTTTGTATTGTGCTTTTATTTTGTCTTTATTTAAGATGTAATGGTTTGTCTGCTGCCCACCTTAATTTTTTCCTGGGTGGAACTCTTTAAATCTTTTTTGTTGTTATAATTCGATAACCATGTACAATAGATTCGAAACAAGGCATTACTTGCAAGAGCCGATATTCATTGTTTATTTTTCTATGCTTCTGTCGAATATTTTTTTTACTTTCCGGTCATCTAGTCAATTAGATTATCCTAAGCTTGCCTCTCCCTGGTTGGCAATTGTCTCCTGCAGTTGAAAGTTCTCATGTTATGTTTGGTTGGGATGAATGAATTTGGAAAGAATGGAATGGGATTTAGACCATATTATGAATGAATTTTTAAAATTTTCATTTATTTTCCATTCCTAACAAACTAAACTTGAACTCAAATCCCCTAACTTGAGATGGAACTATTCTCCCTCATATACAATTTCATCCCAATTATTATCAAAGAAATTTTATACTCACTATTTTTTTTTTCAAATCTTTCATCCTATATACATAAATTTCTTGTATTTTCACTTATTCTATTATTTTCCATTCTTTCCAACCAAACACAACATTATAGTTTTAATAAAACATTTTATTCCGATATAATTATCTTATATATGGGCTCTAATTTTGTTTAAGCATTTTTTCTATGATTAAATAAATGGATCCTAAATGATGAGGTGGATACAATAGCTGTTTTTGAAATTAGCTTGTTAGAGCAACTCCAAGATTCACTTAAAACTCTCTTCATAAAAAATATTTTTAAATAAGCTCTTAGTTGTTTAAGATGTAAATAAAAAATTTCACTCCAACAATCCTCATCAAAATGGAATGAATTTTTAAAATTTTCATTTATTTTTCCATTCCTAACAAACTAAACTTGAACTCAAATCCCCTAACTTAAGATGGAACTATTCTCCCCCATATACAATTTCATCCCAATTATTATCAAAGAAATTTTATACTCACTAATTTTTTTTCAAATCTTTCATCCTATATACATAAATTTCTTGTATTTTCACTTATTCTATTATTTTTCATTCTTTCCAACCAAATACAACATTATAGTTTTAATAAAACATTTTATTCCGATATAATTATCTTATATATGGGCTCTAATTTTGTTTAAGCATTTTTTCTATGATTAAATAAATGGATCCTAAATGATGAGGTGGATACAATAGCTGTTTTTGAAATGAGCTTGTTAGAGCAACTCCAAGATTCACTTAAAACTCTCTTCATAAAAAATATTTTTAAATAAGCTCTTAGTTGTTTAAGATGTAAATAAAAAATTTCACTCCAACAATCCTCATCAAAATGGAATGAATTTTTAAAATTTTCATTTATTTTTCCATTCCTAACAAACTAAACTTGAACTCAAATTCTCTAACTTGAGATGTAACTATTCTCCCCCATATACAATTTCATCCCAATTATTATCAAAGAAATTTTATACTCACTAATTTTTTTTTCAAATTTTTCATCCTATATACATAAATTTTTTGTATTTTCACTTATTCTATTATTTTTCATTCTTTCCAACCAAACACAACATTATAGTTTTAATAAAACATTTTATTCCGATATAATTATCTTATATATGGGCTCTAATTTTGTTTAAGCATTTTTTCTATGATTAAATAAATGGATCCTAAATGATGAGGTGGATACAATAGCTGTTTTTGAAATTAGCTTGTTAGAGCAACTCCAAGATTCACTTAAAACTCTCTTCATAAAAAATATTTTTAAATAAGCTCTTAGTTGTTTAAGATGTAAATAAAAAATTTCACTCCAACAATCCTCATCAAAATGGAATGAATTTTTAAAATTTTCATTTATTTTTCCATTCCTAACAAACTAAACTTGAACTCAAATCCCCTAACTTAAGATGGAACTATTCTCCCCCATATACAATTTCATCCCAATTATTATCAAAGAAATTTTATACTCACTAATTTTTTTTTCAAATCTTTCATCCTATATACATAAATTTCTTGTATTTTCATTTATTATATTATTTTCCATTCTTTCCAACCAAACACAACATTATAGTTTTAATAAAACATTTTATTCCGATATAATTATCTTATATATGGGCTCTAATTTTGTTTAAGCAATTTTTCTATGATTAAATAAATGGATCCTAAATGATGAGGTGGATACAATAGCTGTTTTTGAAATTAGCTTGTTAGAGCAACTCCAAGATTCACTTCAAACTCTCTTCATAAAAAATATTTTTAAATAAGCTCTTAGTCGTTTAAGATGTAAATAAAAATTTTCACTCCAACAATCCTCTTCAAAATTTAATATGTTTTTTATGTTTTTTATGTTTTTCTGCAAATATGTATAAAAGCGTAACAGTAATGCAGTACATGATAAATACATTTGAGAGGGAAATCAATATAATATTAAATGACTGCTCTTTATTATTAGGAGGCTTTTAAACCACCTAGAGACTTTAACCAAGGAATCAATATAAAGCATGGGTTGGAGTTGCTCTTAAAATTAAGATCCTCGTATTGATGTGATTTTTTTGGATGTAGATATGAATTTTTTAGCGTAAAATTAATGTTATACATTATTCTGTAGTTAGCTACTAGTTTAAATCAAAACATATTCTATTCCTCTATTTGATTTTAAAAGTCGCTTGATTTTTTTGAAAATGATCTTTTTTTAAATTTTTTTCTCAAAATATGTGGTTACATTATTTTTTTAAAAAAAATGTCAGGTGACTATTAAAATGAAATAAATTATTAAAATGAAACAATGAGATAAAGGGAGTAAATTGTTTTCACGATCATAATAATGAGGAAAAATGATATAAAAGGCCTGACCATATGTGAAATAATGATAAAAATATCAAATTTTGAGTTTAAAATAACAAAAATAACAATTTTTAGATGTATGATTATTTTTAACGGATGAGATAACCTAATTGGGTGAGATAACCTAATTGGGTATCTCATTTTGCATAAGATAAACCATTAAAGAATGAGTATCCAAAAAAATAAAAAAATTGAGATACATAATTCATAAATGCGGATCTTATACAAAATGAGATACCCAATTATAAATTACCCATGACCCTTAAAATTGTTATTTTCACAACGAAATTTTAAAAAATGAGTATTTTTAACCAAAACCTGTCACACTTATGCCATGTAGTCCCGTAAAAATTAGTTAATTGAAAACTGCCGAATCTGTTATGGACCGTAACCAATCTCTTTGAGTTTCGACAGAAGTATGGGCTGTGTCATCCTGACACTAAACATTTGAGTTTTTGGACCTAAACATCATAATATTCAATATATTGTTGAATCCTACACTTGATCATGTAATCTCAACCGAGTCCGGGTAACATCGAGGATTTAATAGTCTGGTGTAGCAACATATAACTATATTTTCCTGCAAGAAGAATGATCCTGAATCAGAGAATCATTTTGTTATATATCTGTGCTTCTTTGGTTCACATGCACGAACTTAAATAGAACAATGAAAAAAATCACTATTGTGCAATTACCTCTGTCTGACTGTAAGTTTGTCTCGTTTGACAACTTGACATGAGCGTTCATTAGGTGAGCATATGAGCAACTGGCAATGATTCGTAGTTATGTGAAATGTTAAATATAAAAATAGATATAAGGAGTCTTATAAAGCATATGAGAAGTTAAACATCATTCCTAGTTGAATGAAAACCGCAAAAATTTCAGATCAAATTGAAAGAAACTTGGGATCGGAAGATTCCACAATGGTTATTTTTCGTATACTAGTAACATATGATCTTTATACAATATACAAATACACACATGATAAAATGCATCAATTACATTCAAATGCAAGTTTTGAGAACTCACATATGAATATCTGAGGTACTATCTACAGGAATTCATAAAGGATATTAAATAAGAACTTACCATTTTACTTGGCATTGCATTCCTTCGCAGATTGGTGTAGGAAATCTCCATACTGTGGTGCTGACTCATCCAGAAAATCTCCGTCTATGTCTACTTGAGAAAATGCATAGGGTTGGCCACTGCTCCATTCTAAAGCGTTCCACCATTCCCTCTCTCCTTTAATTTGTATTACCTCTTTACTGCACACTCCCACACAAGGAAGTCTTTTCAACTTTGGGCAATCATATATAACTATGTCTTCTTGTTTCGGACCAATGCTTAAGCCGCTACATATGCTCACCAATTCAGGCAAGTACAAAAGCGATAATTTTTTTAATCTGGGGAGAGATAAGTCTGCATCTGTTAGAGTTTTGATTTTGGAGCAATCTTCAACTCTTATCTCTTCCAAGTTAACTAGATCTCCTAGTATAACCTGGGTAAAAATGGTTTTCAAGTTTGGACACATATTCAGAACCAGTACCTTTAAAGACTGCAAGCAACAATCAACACGTGACCCTCTCCAGATTACCTCTAACTTCTTCAGGTAATGAATGGCCAAGTACTGCAATGAATGAAAATTTTCTCCTTTGTTAGCTACCCCATGATTAAAGTCTTTTTCATCAAAAACCGTTTGCATCTCATTGCAATCCACCAACAAGCAGAATTTCAGCCCATTTAATTCCTCTAATCTGAAGTCAGAGAGCTTCTGACTCGTCCAATGACGGTCTAGATACAAAGCTTTGGCATGTTTTAGAGCTTCTGAAAACACAGTTGTGTCGTCCTTGCCATTACTGTATTTCAAACATCTCTTTAACTGCAGGAACTCCTTTTCGAGGTCACATGGTAGACGCGATATGAAACGCTGAGCTTGAGGACCAATAATGAAACGGAAGTTCGATAAATTTTGGTAAATAGGCAAGTCATCGTTGTACCACTTAAGTTCCAGGAGTTTTTGGAGAAGTATGGTTGTTGGCAAATACAACTTAAGAATTTTCAGCTTTCTGAGGCTAGGCAGGTCTTCCATAATAGCTTCCATTGAAGTGTTGCACCATATATCCTGTGGATCAACACTTATGCTTAGCTTCTCCAACTGAGTGAGCTTCGACAATTTTTTCCTTGGAATTGTATCAACTATGTTCTTGCTTTTTCTGTAGCTCACAGCATCATAAAGGGAAAACTTCAAACACCTTAACTTACTAAGCTCTCCGAGTTCCTCAGGCAAACAAACAAGATCAGTTCCTTTTAAATCCAATACCTTTAGATTCCCAAGTTCGCCGATTTCATGTGGTAGCTCTATCAGAAGTTCACAATATCGCAAAAGGAGTTCTTCCAGTTTGATCAATTTAGAAACAGAATGTGGCAAAGTTTTTATACTTGTGCTTGACATATCTAGGATTTTAAGGGTCGGAAATTGCTCAAGGGATAAATTCTGAATATCAAATAGGCTTGAGCAACCAGAGAGATCCAGTTTTTGAAGAAAGATCAGCTTACTTTTACTTCCTGGCAGCTTTGTCAAACTTATACAATCTCTTAGATACAGTGATGAGAGACACTCAGGAAAATTAATAGACTCAGAAATTTCAGCCAAAGTTGTACAACCAGAGAGATAGAGATATCTAAGGGACCTCAGCGTACTTAAACTTTTTGGTAACTTTGTCAAACTTTTACAATCTCTTAGATCAAGTGAACAAAGACTCTGAGGGAAATCAATAGACTCGGGAATTTCAGCCAAATTTGTACAACCTATAAGATCCAATTTTTTGAGATTTCCAAGTGCACTTATTTCATGTGGTAGCTCCATTAGAGATTCACAATGTCGCAAAAGGAGTTCTTCCAGTTTGAGCAATTTGGAAACAGAAGGTGGCAAAGTTTTTACACTTGTGCTTGACATATCTAGGACTTTAAGGGCCGGCATTCTCCTAAAGAATGAATTTGGAACTTCCGATAGATTTGAGCAACCACAGAGACTCAGTTTCCGAAGGGACCTCATCTTACGTGTACTTTCTGGTAGCTTTGTCAAACTCTTACAATCTATTAGGTCCAGTAATGCAAGACTCTGAGGAAACCGAACGGACTCTTCAATTTCAGCCAAATTTGTACAACCAGAGAGATAGAGATATTTAAGTGACCTCAGCTTACTCATCCTTTTTGGTAGCTTTGTCAGACTTTTACAATCTCTTAGATCTAGTGAACAAAGACTCTGAGGGAAATGAATGGACTCAGGAATTTCAGCCAAATTTGTACAACCTGTAAGATCTAATTTTTTTAGATTATGAAGTGAACTGATTTCATGTGGTAGCTCCATTAGAAATTCACAATTTCGCAAAAGGAGTTCTTCCAGTTTGAGCAATTTGGAAACAGAAGGTGGCAACGATTTCACACTTGTGCTTGACATATCTAGGACATTAAGGGCCGGCATTTGCGTGAAGAATGAAGTTGGAACCTTTGATAGACTTGAGCAACCACACAGACTCAGTTTCCGAAGGGATCTCAGCTTATGTGTACTTTTTGGTAGCTTTGTCAAACTTTTACAATCTGTTAGGTCCAGTAACGTGAGACTCTGAGGAAACCCAACAGACTCTAGAATCTCATCCAAATTTGTACAACCAGACAGATAGAGATATTTAAGGGACCTCAGTTTACTTGTACTTTCTGGTAGCATTTTCAAGCTTGCGAAATCTCTTAGATCCAGGAAAGAGAGACTCTGAGGAAAACTAATGAACTCAGAATTTTCAGCCAACTTGGTACAACCAGAAAGAGAGAGAAAATTAAGGGATCTCAGCTTACTTACACTTTTTGGTAGTTTAGTCAATTTCTCACAATCTGTTAGATCCAGGAAAGTGAGACTCCTGGGAAAACGAATAGACTCGGGGATCTCATCCAGATTCGTACAACCAGATAGATTTAGAAATTGAAGGGATCTCAGCTTCATTATACTTTCTGGTAGCTTTGTCAAACTTTCACAGCGTGTTAAATCCAGTGAAGAGAGATTCTGAGGAAAATCTGTAGACTCAGGAATTTTAGCCAAATTTGTACAACCAAATAAATCCAATACCCTGAGATTTTCAAGTGCGCTGATTTCCTGTGGTAGCTCCATCAGAAGCTCACAACTTCTCAAAATGAGTTCTTCCAGTTCAATCAATTTGGAGACAGAAGGTGGCAAAATTTTTATACTTGTATTTGACATATCTAGGACTTTAAGGGCCGGCATTTGCACAGAGAATATATTTGGAACATCAAATAGGCTTGAGCAACCTGAGAGATTCAGATATTGAAGATATCTTAACTTTTCTGGTAGCTTTGTTAAACTTGTACAATTTATTAGATTCAGTGCAGAGAGTCTTTCAAGCAATTGAATAGACTCAGGAACTTCAGCCAAATTTGTACAACCAGCAAGATTCAGATATTTAAGAGATCGCAGCCTACTTATGCTTTCTGGCAGCTTTGTTAAACTTTTACAATCTGTTAATTTCAGTGAAGCCAGGCTCTGAGGGAAACTGATGGAATCGGAAATCTCTGCCAAATTTGTGCAGCCAGAGAAGAAGAGATAGTTAAAAAATCTCAGCTTCGTTATGCTTTCAGGAAGCTTTGTCAAATTTTTACAGTCTCTTAGATCCAGGAAAGAGAGTCTCTGAGAAAACTCAATAGACTCAGGAATTTCAGCCAAATTTGTACAACCAGAGAGATTCAGATAGTCAAGGGATCCCAGCTTACTTATACTTTCTGGTAACTTCGTCAAACTTTTACAATTTCCTAGATCCAGGAAAGAGATATTACAAGGAAGATCAAAAGACTTAGTTTTTTCAGCCAGAGTTGTACAACCAAAAAGATCCAATACCTTGAGATACCCAAGTGTGCTGATTTCATGTGGCAGTTCAGTTAGAAGTTCACAACATCGCAAAAAGAGTTCTTCCAGCTTAATCAATTTGGAAACCGAAGGGGGCAAAGTTTTTATACTTGTGTTTGACATATCTAGGACTTTAAGGGCTGGCATTCTCTCAAAAAATGACATGGGAATACATGTCAAATCAAGGTTGGATCGCATGAATAACTTTTCAAGATTTGGGAAGCTTATATTATCTGGAATATCAGGGAGTTCGGAATTGATTATATGCATAACTTTGAGGTTCCTTGCTGTTAAAACTTTTGAATTCGGTATAACCTTTTCATTTGGGCCAAGTAATTCTTTGATGTCAAACAGAGTACCATCTCCTTCGGGAAAGTCTAGTTGCATTTTCGTTCTACATCACAAAAATTGAGTTGTAAAGATTAGGACATGACACATAACCAGTGTGTTGAAACAGGTAAGAGTTGAAGACAAAACCAGGTTTGCATATTGAGAGAAATAAATGATGAAAGATTTCTTTGTTTACAAAGGCAAAACAGCTATGAATTCGTAATTTTATATGAAATTTTTCGTTCATATACTTAAATTTAAAATTGTTATCAAGCAAAACTCTATACAATACACAAGCAACCGGAAAGGTCTAAATTACCTGCTTGGTGAAAACACTGGCTTATAATTTCCAGAAAGGCTCCCTATTGCAGCCAATGCAGCTTTCCAAGTTTCTACCACCTTCAAGTCCTTCATGTGCGTATGTTCACGGAAAGCGGAGCCAAATTCACCAGTTTGTTCTCGAACATCTTCTGGATCAACTTTATAAAATACCGGAAACACATTCTGTTTTGATGTTCTCTTTTTTGATTCAAGGATTTCGACAAGCTCGTCCAGGCACCATGTAGAAGAAGCATAGTTTGTTGACAGAACAACAATAATGATCTTCGACACCTCGATTGCGGGGCACACTAATGAGGACATTACTTCTCCAGTACCTTGTAGCTCACTGTCATAGAAAAATGTTGGGATTCCATCCAAGTTTAAGGCAGTGCAGAGGGGATCCACAAATATCTTGCGTGTATCTATACTTCTGAAACTCAAATACACATCATGCACAGTTGAAACAGAAGTAGCCATGTTAGATGATTAGGAAATGAGAATGAGAAACCAGAGCACAAGGGAGAGAAGAGATAATATGTAAAGTTTCAACGGAGGAGAAAAATACTCAGCATGTCATGAATACCATAAAAATGAATACATGATATTTTTATTTGTTTTGACAAATTAGTCTTGCCCACTTGCGAAATAATATTCGACGAGCCAAATTAATGTTCGTAGAAAGTGATTGATGACTAGAGAAGCATAAAAAGCATGGTTACGAAAATTTGGCCTGTACCGATCAAAAAAAGTCTAAAACACCCTGTTTCACTTGGCGAAAAATGTAGGCCAGTCCGATACGGTAAAAAACTTGAATTGGGTCCGGTCCGGTTCAGATAAAAGCCGGGATAAATCCGGAAAAAGTCTTAATAAAATCCAACTAAGCAGTAACTTTTTTTTTTATACATAAGAGAATATAATATTCGAAAAATAGAATTTCTTTCATTTAAAAAAAATTATCAATCTAACTAAAAATTTATGTATAGATGTTGTCAGAAATTTGTAGACAATAAAATTTTAATATCCGGAAAAAAATACCTATAACGGAAATTCAATAAAAGTTAATACCACACTTTAAAAAATGATAAGGAAAGTACATATTACAAATTTAAAAAAATTAATGTATGAAGAAACAAAATAACATTTAACCAAAAAAAAATCTTTAATTAGATAACTAAATAAATAATATGTAACTAATAATATAAGTATTTTATAAAATTATATTAATTGAAGGGTTATTTGGTATGTTGATATAAATTATAAGTTTGGAATGAATAAACTAGAAGATATGTGCTTTGAAATATAAGATGTCGGTCGAGTATGATTTATTTCATTCTAAATTCATATTTAGTATTTAGTTAAAATTAAAAAATAAAATTTTATTGAATAGGATTAATATATGTTATTTTTCTATCATAAATGCGACCGTAAATGTGATCTCATAAAAATTTTTATCACCGAATTAAATTTATGAAAATTTTGCAGATCTATAATCCCGGACATGAAGACACTAAAACGAAACCAAACTCTCCTAAGGAGAGGCTAACAAAATTCAAAAAAATTAAGAGTTTATTGAAAGAAAATAATAGATTAATGATGATAAAAAGGGATTTTTCACCGGTAAAAACAGATGAACCCCTCAGAAAATATTAAGGGCGGCCGCTGCAGAGACTTGTTTTATTTGTAATGTTACTTTTTGATTTATAAATTAGTCATCCGATTTGTTATTTTAAAGTCTGGTTGAATTTTTAAATGTTTTTTCTGGGCCCTAGTTAGAAGTGTCGGAAAGAGACATTCTTCTGCAGTGATAATTGTAGTGGTTGGTTACCCGGGAATTATTAACACATTATCTTCTTCTCCACATGACATGTTTACAGTTTGTAATCTGAAAGACTGATACTATGGTCTATGACAGTCTTCAAAAGTCAAACACAAAGTTGTTACCTCTTGCATGATATTAAGCCATAGAAGCCTCCTGCTTTACAAGGTACTGTGAATCTACTCTCCCAATTGTTAATACAGATTTTATGTCTGAGTGTGTTTATGTTTTAATGTTTCGGCTTTAATAATATAATATAGATATGCGAGTATTTTCTTTCGTTTTTTGGTTGCTGATGCCCGATACTGATCAACTTAAATTTTTTGTTACTCCCGAGCAGTAGAGTACACCATTCCACAATTACATAATAAATCTGCAAGTAATCGGGTATTTATCCATCTTTCATTCAAGCTATTTTACATGGGTGAATTTGATATGATATATAGTTTAAAAGATGGAACTAGGGTTTTAAAGAGAGAAAGATGAGAGACAGAAATAGAGTTTAGAGAAAAGAACTTTTAGAGAATGTATTAAAATCATAATATCCTTCTCCGCTTTGCGATTACATATATATATATATATATTGAAATGCCAGCTAGATGCCAACTCAAGTCCTACTCAGCATCGATGTGGATAAATCCATATCATACCATCCCCCTTAAAAAAAAATGTCCTGGATCTTTACTGCATGTGTTCCTGCACAAAATCTGGGAATTTAGCTACAAAGGTCTCAGCAATTTCCCAAGAATTCTCAGATTCATCAGCATCCTTCCAAGCAATCAAGTACTGAACTTGCACCTTATTTTGAAACTTTACCATCCTTTTGTCCAAAATAGCATGAGGCTCCCTGTGATGCTGTTGAACCGAAAGCTGTTCAGGCCAGTAAAAAGTTACCGGTAACTCTCCTACCACCGCTTTTAATTGTGACACATGAAATGTATCATGAATTTGTGAGCCAGGGGGTAATTTCAACTTGTAAGCAGCGTTACCAATGATAGATATGACCTCAAAAGGACCAAAATACTTGGGCGCTAATTTCTGATTTGTCCTGCGAATAACAGATTGCTGCCTATAAGCGTGCAACTTTAACCAGACATAATCTCCAATCTTAAACGCTCTCTCAGTCCTGTGTTTATCAGCATTTTGTTTCATTCTGTTCTGTGCACGAGACAAATGAAATTTGAGCCTATTCAACATTTCTTCTCTTTTTTTTGCAAAGATCTATCCAGCAGCTCATTCACAGACTCTCCAGGCAAATATGGTAAATGTAATGGCGGGGGTTGATTATAAACCACCTCATAAGGAGTCATTTGTGTGGCAGTGTGGAAATGTGTATTGTACCACCATTCAGCCGCTGACAACCAAGAACTCCAATCTTTCGGGTGCTCACTACACATACACCTTAAGTAAGTTTCCAAACACCTATTTACAACCTCCGATTGCCCATCGGTCTGGGGGTGGTAAGCAGTTGACATTTTAAATTCAGTCCCATGAACTAGAAACAAACCCTTCCAAAATTGACTAAGGAATAACGGATCCCTATCACATACTATGCTCCTAGGCCACCCATGCAACTTGAAAACATTATCCATATAACTCTGAGCTACTTGAAGTGCAGAAAATGGATGAGATAAAGGTATAAAATGTGCATACTTACTGAGCCTGTCTACCACTACTAAAATTATATCTTTTCCTTTAGAGCTTGGCAATCCGGAAATAAAATCCATAGATATATCAATCCATACCTCTTCCAGTATAGGCAGGGGCTGAAGTAACCCAGGAGAAGCTACATTTTCATGCTTTGAAACTTGACAAACTTTACATTGACTCACAAATTGCTTCACCTGTTTAGCTAATCCCTTCCACTTGAAAATAGCTTTAACCCTTTTAAGTGTAATATGCCTTCCTGAGTGTCCACTTTCAGGAGAAGAGTTTAACCCTCAAGTTGGAATCAGGTCCAACGAGAACCTTTCCCTTCCTCATTATAATCCCTTGTTGCACTCTGCAATTTGGCACTACTTCTCGAGCTTGCAGTTTTTTTAAAACTTCTACAAGGCTCGGATCTAACAAATAACTGTTTTTAATGAGATCTGGCAACTCAGAAGAAGTCCATGAAATAGCCATACACAATATATCTGTAGAATTAACTCTGGAAAGAGCATCAGCCACTACATTTTCAACACCCTTCTTATACTGAATTTCATAATCAAATCCCATTAATTTGGAGAGCCAAAATTGTTGAAAGGGGGTGGATAATTTCTGTTGAAGTAGCCATTTTAAACTCTTTTGATCAGTTCTTACAATGAAGTGAGCACCAAGTAGATACTGCTCCCACTTTTGCACGGCAAACACTAAAGCTAATAACTCCTTTTCATATACGGACAATTTCTGCCATTTTGGACCAAGTGACTTACTGATAAATGCCAAATGATGCTTATTTTGCATCAAAACTGCCCCAATACCATCTTTCGAAGCATCCGTTTCTACTATAAACTCCTTTGAGAAATCCGGTACAGCAAGTACTGGTGCAGTAATTAGCGCTTTCTTCAATGCTTCAAAGGCTGCTTGAGACTGCTCATTCCAGTTGAAAGCCCCTTGTTTTAATTGATCCGTTAAGGGCTTACTAATAATAGCATACTTATGCACAAATTTTCTGTAATATCCGACCAACCCCAAGAAACTCCTTAACTCTTTCACTGATGCAGGAACTGACCAACTACTTATAGCGGCCACCTTATTTGGATCAGTCTCCACCCCTTTGTTTGATATAAAATGACCCAAATATTCCACTTTATGAGTCCGAAAAATACATTTGCTTTCCTTAGCATACATACCATTTACTTTCATTAATTCAAAGACTGATTCCAAATGCTTCAAATGATCGTCAACATTTTTACTGTAAATGAGTATATCGTCAAAAAAAACCAAAACACACTTCCTAAGAAGTGGTTTAAACACACAATTCATCCAATTCTAAAAAGAAGCAGGTGCGTTTGTCAACCCGAAAGGCATGACCAGAAATTCATAATGTCCAGTATGGGTCTTGAAGGCAGTCTTGTATACATCCTGATCTTGCATCCTCAACTGATGATACCCTGCTCTTAAGTCTAGCTTACTGAAAATTGCAGACCCGGCAAGTTCATCTATTAATTCATCAACTACAGGTATGGGATACTTATTCTTCACAGTTTTATTATTCAAATCTCTATAGTCTACACAAAGCCTCCAAGTTCCATCTTTCTTTCCAACCAGCACTACTAGAGAAGAAAATGGACTAGAGCTATTCTGAATAATACCCCTTTCCAACATTTCTTGAACTAGTTGTTCAATAACATCTCTTTGTTTCAAAGGGTATCTGTAGGGTCTTATATTGACAGCATCGAACCAGGTTCTAAAGGAATAGTATGATCAAAAACCCCTCGATTAGGAGGTAAATCCTTAGGGTCCTCAAAAATCACCTTGTACCTTTCCTTTAAATTTTGTAAAACAACAGTTGGAATCTTCAGTGGATTATCGTCGGTATCACCCTTACTTCCTTCATCACTGTCCAACTCACGTTCATGATTTTTATCACTTTTCCTATTGACTTCCCTTAACTGCAGAAAACATAAATGTGCTCCCTGTTTCAACAACTTCTCACTAGGAGGTCCTTCAACGACCTTGACTTTCTGCGTAGGTAAACCCCTTAACACTATTTGTTTGCCATTGATTGTAAATTGCATCCACAATTTCTTAAAATCCCAGCAAATAGTCCCCAATTTACTCAACCATTGAACCCCTAACACCATATCACAACTTCCAAGAGGAATTAACATCACATCCGTCGTGAACGACAAATCTTGCATTTTCCATGTAAAACCTTTACACACATGATGACAAGACAATTGGTTACCGTCCGCTATAGTGATAGCTTGCTGATTAATTTCTTCCACCTTGCACCCCAACTTCAATGCTAGTGACGAATCAAGAAAATCATGAGTACTCCCAGAGTCGATCATAATATGTATGGCTTGTCCCGCTACCCTTCCCTTGACTTTCATAGTATGGAAATTTTGATGACCAGTTAGTGCATTAACTGAAATACATGGGCTCTTATCCATTTCTTCTTCATCTGTACCACTATCTTCATCCCCTCTATTACCTCTTGCGATCTCCACTGTGAACAACTGATTCTCCTTAAACTGACACTTATGTCCTTTTGAATAAACTTGATCACAATAATAGCACAGACCTTTGGCTATTTTTTCAGCCCTCACATCTGCTGGAATATGCTTAAAGGATTTAACAGGATGTGAGTGGAGCCTTTGAACTACGGAATTTGTCAATTTAGTGGCCGGAGTAGGCAATAGTGGTGGTTTAAGATTGGCTAAAGCTGGTGTATAGGATACTGATTTCTGTTCAGCATTACCCTGTACTTTATTAGCCTTCATATTAGCAAAATTTAAAGCTTCCTCTTGTAACCTTGCAAATTCTACCGCTGCAGCCATAGATTGAGGCTTAAAAGCTCTAACAAAAGGCTTAACTGCAGGTTTAAGGCCACCAATGAAGCTCTCCAGAATGTAAGTATCAGGTAAAATTGAATTATTTTGAATCATTATAGATCTAAGATGCTCAAATTCATCTATATAGGCTTCCAAAGAATCATTCTGTTGCAGTTTGTTAAATTGTTCCACAACATTACATCCAGTTTCATCCTTAAATCTAGCGGTTACATCAATCACAAAATCACTCCAATCCACATTTTTTCGTATTGTTAAGTAACTTGAAATCCAATGCTCCGCTTTATCAATCATGTTAAGCGATGCAATATCTACTTTCTGATCTTCAGGAATTTTACACAGAGTAAAATACTTAGAACACTTTTTAATCCATAACCTAGGGTTTGTTCCATCAAACTTTGGAAATTCAATCTTCGGTACATAACCTAGAGTAGATTTAGTGTTAGTAACAATACCTCCTCCTGAATTACCAGCCACTGGAGATCCATGAGAATTCATACTTGCATCTATCTGTGTTGAATCTCGTTGCGCATTCGTAGAGACCTTCAATTCTCTCAACATCTTCATTAATTCCTCAAATTTTCTATTATTTTCATCATTTTGTTGCTCCATCCGCTTCTCTAGATTCTTGATTTGATCCTCCATATTTATTTTTGTTTGCCTCGTAGTCGGAGCCAGAACTGATAGATAAGAGCGTGAATCAATGGTGATTATATGTATATATGGATGTATCTAGATATACGGACTCGGATTACGGTGAGAGTGATGAAAAATGAAGAAGAAGATTAATGGCGGATCGATGCTCTGATACCATTGATATGATATATAGTTTAAAAGATGGAACTAGGGTTTTAAAGAGAGAAAGATGAGAGACAGAAATAGAGTTTAGAGAAAAGAACTTTTAGAGAATGTATTAAAATCATAATATCCTTCTCCGCTTTGCGATTACATATATATATATTGAAATGCCAGCTAGATGCCAGCTCAAGTCCTACTCAGCATCGATGTGGATAAATCCATATCAGAATTTGACATGTATGAGGGGTTGAAATTATTTTTTGCGAAAATGATCGTATTCGAAATCAAAGTCGATTTTTATAAAATCTCTAATGAAACCATTTTCCCCGCTGAATCTTTAGAGTTACCATTTTTTCTGAGATGGATAACGAAGACTGATCTAAGAAAAGGTTCAGGTACTTGTGGGTATCTCCGTTTCCAGAGTGGGATCTGCGAGTTTGGTGCTTTAAGCAAGCATTCAGCCATAGTTGTCACATCCGGGTTCGAGATATGGGCAAGTAAAGTGAAGGTGCCTTACCTTCAACTAACCTATCTTCTATGGTAACTGACTAACTGGGGTTTGGACCCTCAGCCCCTGTGTCTCGTTCTAGTTCAACCCGCTGTTCTTCTGTCTGAGGCAAAGGCGAATCTCTCATTACTGTATGTGTTCGTTGCTTGATGCATTTTGGCATTCTTATACTTTTTTGATTTTACGCTTTAATTCTCTCCTGTTTCTCAAATCTATCAATTGCGGCCTAATAATTAAAATCGCACGAATATGATTATTCAATGATATTTTTAGGAGCATGAAGAAATGTGTTAATTTGCAAAATTTAATCGCCAAAACATTTTCAAGCATTTCAATGATTTTAGAAGGTGATTTTCGGAAGAATCTATTGCAAAGTTTTAATGGAAACAGTCCATATAAAACCGAAAATTGTACAAATTATTAAAATCCCTAGCACTGTAGCCAAGTAGACATCTTTTATTATTTGGTATTAAGAGGCCGAGTGTTCTAGCCACAGTGGAGGCATGGGTGTGTAAATATCTAAATTTCTTTAGTTGACCATAACTTTTTTAAAGTAGTTTATAGAAGATACCAACTTCTACTACTTCGTTTATGTATTATATATAGGTAAATTGGAAATGTCTTCACCCCACAACTGCAGTTTTCATTGTAAATTCGACTTCCACGTTACATACTTTTTAATGTAATTAGTTCAAGTAAAAAGAACTCCAAACTTTCTAGCTTAACTTTCACCCGATTGTCCAACTCCTTCCCGAAAAACTGCTATCTTTCTTAAAAGGCTTTCTGTTATCAATGATCAAAGGTAGGCATGAATACAGTAATATTTATATGTTTCAGAAAAAGGTTCCTACTAGCTACTTGGCATGCTTTAGACTTGTAATGCTCATCATTACACTTGGTGTGCAAGGGAGCTAAATATTGTTTTTCTACTTTTTTAGAGCTGTTGATGGCTAGCACAGTGCAAGCAGTGGCTGGTACAGTGCAAGCAGTAGCTGCTGTAGTAAATGCAGGAGCTGAAGTTGCTGGAGTTATACCTGAAGGGACATTTCTCTCCCTAAAAAATGTGAAGGATATCTATAAAGAACTGAAGGACCAATTGGATTCTCTTCGGGCCAAAAAGAAGGATTGTGATGATGAAGCCGAAGAAGGTCTGATGACAATGAAGACAAGTTATGATTATAATGACTGGAATCGGAGGGTCGTAGAGACTGATTTTCAAGTAACGGGCTCGTTGCCGTCTTATGCAACTGAGATTCAAAAGATAGAGAAGTGGAAAGATATACTTCCGCGGATAAATCTTGGTGCAATCATGAAGAATGATATCAAAAAGATAAAAGAACTCAAGATAGAGCTCACTATGATACGAAACATTCTAGTAGCTAAACAAGCTGACCGTGTTGTGAAGATATCTACTGCACCTGACATTAATGGTTTTGGAACTTTGGAAAACCCAATGAACACTATTTTAAATCTTCTTAAATGCGGAAAGGATGTCAGAGGAATTCTAATACATGGAATACTTGGTACTGGGAAGACAACTATAATGCAGAACTTGAACAACCACAGAGAAGTTGCTAATATGTTTCAGCTAGTTATCTGGCTTAAGGCTTCATCAGATATGCTTGATGCTATAGGGAACAAGAAAAACTTTAGCATTGAAGACTTACAAAGGGATGTTATGCAAAGACTGAATCTTGATGACACTATTCAAGCTAACCAATACAAGCAAAAAATTTGGGGAAAATTGAGAGACAAAAAGTATTTGCTACTCCTCGATAATGTCAAAGAAGATCTAATTATAGATGAAATTGGATTTCCTAACAATTGGGAAAGAGGTAGCAAAATAGTATTAACGACAAGGTTTAAAGTTGTTTGCCCATCAATAGTAGACCACTCCATTAGGGTTGGATTACTAACTCCAAAGGAGTCCCGAAGGATGTTTTCTAGTATTTTAAAACCCAAAGATTTCAGTCACAATACATTGATCATGAAAATCATGCGTAAAGTAGTAGATTGGTGCCGTGGTCTTCCAGTTGCAATTAAGATTGTAGCAGGATACTTCAGATTAAGAGACACCGAGAGTTCCTGGAGAAATGGACTCAACACTTTAATTAGCTGGCCCGAGTATGGAGATGATACGATCAAAGAAATGTGTAGATCTTTGAGTTTTTGTTGTGACTACTTGAAGGGTGATGAAAAGGATTGCTTTTATTATGGTGCACTATATCCAGAGGAAAGTGACATATATAAAGATCGTTTGTTGGACTGTTGGATGGCTGAAAATTTCTTGGGTACTAAGGGTGAACGTGGCCGTGCATATGGGCGATTCATGCTGGAGCGTTTCAACAATTTAAATTTGTTCGAAGAAGATGAGCGCAAAATATGTGTTCGGATGCACAAATTGATCCGACTTGTGGCATTGCATAACTTGCAAACTGATGGGAAACATAAATGTTTGATTCTATCCAACGAAGAATCTATGGATCAACAAAATCTGGATAAATGGAGAGGAAAGCATTGGATCTCCTTGGCTGACAATAAGAA
This sequence comes from Oenanthe sinensis, assembly GCA_028671895.1. Taxonomy (NCBI): domain Eukaryota; kingdom Viridiplantae; phylum Streptophyta; class Magnoliopsida; order Apiales; family Apiaceae; genus Oenanthe; species Oenanthe sinensis. The sequence goes on from CM053795.1 coordinate 21,043,131, forward strand.
TTTAAAGACCTTTTCAAACATTCCAGATTGCTCGGTACTTTCCACTCTTTTCTTACAAGGGAATTCAAATTTGAAAGACTTTCCTGCATCATTTTTCAGACAAATGGGAAGTCTTTGTGTTTTGGACTTGATGGGCACTGGTATTGAGTCTCTTCCAAGTTCTTTGATGAATGCGATCAATCTAGAAGTGCTCTATCTAAATGGATGCACTAATTTGTTAGAACTTCCTATTGAAATAGGAAACCTTGAACTTCTTGAAGTCCTAGATATTAGTGGCAGTGGAATTAATAATATACCGCCCCAAATACAAAGCGTAAAGCGTTTGAAACGTCTCTTTGTATCCAGTGGTGTTTTAAGTGAAACTAATATCTTCAATGTGATTCCTTTTCTGACTGAATTGCAAGAGTTGTTAATTGATATAAAATCAAACAAGGAAATTTACAACTGGGAGATTCTTGATGCTGTTATGGAAAGTGTTAAAACCTTGAGGCGTATTACAAGTCTTCAGTTCAGGTTTCATAAAGATGAGATTGTTGATGTCATAAAAGTGGTAGATGGTGTCACAAGAATTTATGCTCATAAAGAAGACAATCTAAAATTTTTTGTTGATGAAGATGAAGGTCTTGTCACTAGCTCGTTTCAAGTTTTCATTGGTTGCCCCATCTCACTAGATGTTAAAATTCCGAAGTGCGAAAAATTTCAAAGGTATGTGAAATATTGCAATGGTAAAGATCGAAGTCCAACAGTTCTGAAGTTACTTTCGAAGGCCGATTCACTAGTAATAGATAACCATTATGACCTCGAACATCTATCTGAATTTGAGGAATTTAACTTGTTTGCAATCAAAGGTTGTCTACTAGAGCACTGCAACAGAATCAAGTATATTGTTGGCCACTATTCAATGCTGTCGAACCTGGAGCGACTGTATTTGAATAATTTGCTAGAACTTGAAAGCCTGTGGGGTGGCTCCATCCATCTTGATAATTTACCACAACTGAAAACTCTAAAGTTGAGCAGATGCCCAAAGTTAATCAAAATTATCACCCAGGATGCAGTCAAAAACATAGTCCAAATTTCTTCCAACGCTGGACAGAAACCACTTGTCTTTCCTAACCTAAAGGAAGTAATACTTGTTGAAATGGAAAATTTGACAAGTATATGTGAAAATGAGTTATTGGATTGGCCAGCTTTGAAGACAGTAAGGATCAGTAAATGTCCCTCATTGCGTCATTTGCCTTTCAGTGAAGATAATGCCATAAAGTTGACATCCATCACAGCTGAAGAAACTTGGTGGGAAGCTTTGCAATGGACAAACCATGAGGCCAAACAGCATTTCCAGAAGCATTGTACATTTGGTAAATTCTTTGTTTAATTTGGTTTTTATGCACCAGAATTTGCGGATCAGTTTTACATCAGATTGTTATAGTACAAGTCTATATTACCTTGTGGCATCTACCAAGCATTGCTTTTAACCTTTCTTTCTGACCATGCTTAGTGTAATGCACTTGAAGAATCATCTTCGATTTTAAGTAATGAATGCATGTTCCTTGCATACAAATTTAATGTCTTGTCACTAAATTGCCTAAAACAATTTTTTGATCATCTAAAATTTCGGTCATCTAAAATCTGAGGTACTGAAATAGTTCTTACTTTTTTGTTTTTAACAGACGCAATGATCAAACTGTGTAGTCTGTATTTCCATCTTTTACAAGATTGGACACATCTAATACCCTTTTTTATGTTACTAGCTGTCTAGCAGGAGACGGATTCTTCCAAACACCCGGAGTGATGGTAATGGTGCTCAGTTTGGCCTAGTGGTGGAAACAGTGTCTTGGCATTTTAATTTTTTCCGTCACTCTTTAAAATTTATGTTTTGTAATAAGCATAATGCTGTCCTTGAAATTAATAGTTTTGTCTCATTCTATTGTGGAAACTTTGTTTTGGCAAGTGCATATGTTGAAACTTTCTGAAGTATTGAATATATATGGTAATGCCTTATGAACTATTATTGATTTATGTATAATCTTTTGATGAACAAGTTACCTGTCTTGCTGTATGTCCCCGGTATCAGAAGCTTAATTCGTTAGTCCCAAAACTATAGGTGTTCCAATTACGATCCCCCAACTATGGAATTTTCTAATTTAGATTATTGTCTAGATTTCTGATGGATCTTTGAAGTAACTTTATTTTCGCTCAGCATATATAACATTTAAGTTCCAATTTACATATAACTCCCTAGTGCGTGAGCTGCTGAGCAGTTGTCCAAGTTTTTTTTCAGCAGATAACTTTATTGTGATATATTTGCTTCCGAGTTTCTCTCTTCAATTATGTAACTTGTAAGCAGTTATTAAGTGTTTTTTTTTGCTGAGTAGTAATTATATTAACTTATCAAAAAAATACATCATACTAGGATATTCCTAGGCAATCAGTAAAAGCGAAACACACTCCTACTCATTTAATTGAAAGTAAACTAACTACTCTTCAAAACTAACTAGACAACTACTTGCCTAGAAGTACATCCGGGCATTACATTAAATAATTAATATACTCCCTCCGTCTCATATTTATTGGCTCATTTAATTTTTGCACATATATTAAGAAAGTCAATAATACCTTTTTATCTTAATTAATAAATGTCCTCTTTTTCTTAATTTATCATCGATTCCAATAAATAGTTATTGATGGGTTGATATTTCTATACAACATTCTATATAAATATATATAAATAAACACTTTTTTAAGCAATTAATCATTGATAGTATTGAAAACATCAAATATGTATTTATATAGTACTCCGTATTGGTTAGTGGACGTCTTAATTAATACTTATAAAAAAATTAAGTTATTAATTGTCATTAATCAAAGATAAAAATAGAAATCAGCCAATATCTTGGGACAACTATAAAAGGTAATTTAGCCAAAAAATATGGGACGGAAGGAGTAACAAACTAATTAGATGTGGATTCTTCCGGGCAGCTTCTTTAAATTTGATGCATCTAAATAGCTTTCCTTGCACCGTCTCCTTTATATTTCCAATAATTTGACAAACTCGCTGGATTATGGTATCTAAAATTTCGTTCCTTCCAAATACTATGAAATGGCATTGATATGAATAAATAGGCTATATGTTTTCTTATTACATTAGAAGATGTAACTACGAAATTGTCACTGAGAAATTCAAATCAAACTGATGTCATTAGAACTGGACTGCGAGAGAGAATAGCAGTAATGAGCAGAAAATGTGCACCCCACTGAATTGCACAAGAAGCAAAGTGGTTTGAACAACCATACCAAAAGAAATTAGCCTGTCACGGGTCAACAATCGATTATTCAATGCAAGCCACGTCAGTACTGCACATTTTGGGATAGAAAACTGGTGCCACGCTATAGACAACCAAGGGGGAGCGACCGCAAAATTTCTAATCATGTTCCAAATAGTGTGTAACTTAATATCCGTCCCATATTAATAGTCTCCTGTAAAAAAATTACGCATATTAAGAAAAATTAGTTATACTGTAATTTTCCGTATGTATCATATTTATTATGACTATATTAGAGTACTAAATAAAATAAGTTTTATATTGAAAATGATAAAAAAAAGGATAAATTTGAATTTTTTTATATTGAAAATAGAAATGAACAATTATTATGGAACAAATTTTTTTCCCAAATGAGACTAATATTACGATAGTCAGGGTGTATTCGATGACCGGCCATAAATATGTTGCATACCAGTGTTAAATGCTACTGTAGTACTGTACCTGTAATGTGTGTTTTAGATTATTGAATAATAAAAAATGGCATTCCAGTAATGTATATGTCTTCTCTTTCATCTGTATCAAGTTATACACATACAAATTGGTTTGGTACAAGTTCTCTCTTTCACCCTACTGTCTCACAATTCATGCTTTAATTTGTTCTCATAAATTAGTTGTTTACGATGAAGATGAGATTTAATTAAATTATAAGTTTTATTTTTTTATTTTCAATTTAAATGTTTAAATTATTCTCGTAACTTTCTTTGGCCTTCTAATTAGTAATTAGTATAAATAAAACTCCTCTCTAAATAATTAGTCTGATTCTGATTAGTCTAAATTAAATAATTAAGAAAATGCGGAAATATATAGTATTTATGAATTGACCCATAATTGTTACACCTGCGGTTTATCATATTTTTATACACCTCAGGGCTCAGCCTACAACATGCGGGTATAACATATTTTTGTACACACAACATAAAACACTATTCTAATATATATTATATTGTTGAGTTTATTTGAGCTGTTCATATCCACCCTTCCCAGGCAAGTGAAGCATACTAAACTATTTTCAGACCACTTATGTTTAGTTTGTGCAAAAATGATTACTTGAATGGTCGAACCAGACAAAAAAAAAAAGTTTAGTAGGACAGATATATATTCAACCAAACTTTGATAGACAGTGTGATTAAGTCTTGATGAGCGAGAGTCGAACCCAATACTAGGAATGACAAGAGATAAACCTTTACCACTACTCTATCTCATTCCGCTCAAGTCTTTTTTTATTAGTTATGGTCTATTACAAAAATTTAAACCCTCACTCGCACATGACTCCACTGCTAGGACGGCCTTGCGGACATTAAAGACACTTACGATCTGTTTATATATTGAACACAAATATTACAACAATAGTATAAGAAACAACCCGTCTAAAGTAATTTACAAAGAGAAAAACAGAAGCACCATTACAATTGAGTAGAGCAGACTAAAACATAGCAGCAGAGCATACCAATTTGCATAACATACTAGCAGAGCAGACCAAAAGCAGCATAATGGCATCACATGCTTGAAGCATAACCCTGATCAAGAAAATTGAAACAAATGGGAATTAAGAAACATAAAGAACAATTTGTTCAAGTTTTATACTATAAAGATACTCAAGTTCTTCTTGCACTAAGATCTCAAGACCTGCCGGTTAACAGGAAAAGGCATCATAAGTTCATATCTGCTGCCGCTAAAGCAAAGGTACGGGTGCACAGTTTGGAATACGTAATTTTGATAAATTATATATGCTTTACAGTATATAATTTACTTAACAAACTTAATATGGTAAATATATTTAACTTAAAGGGGCTTAATATGATATGATAGGGTCAGTGGTTGGGATCCACAAAGCTAAAAAAATCTTTCAAACGAGAATAATAAAAAGAAGATAGTTATAAAGAAAAACTATTTAGTACAAGTTAAAATAAAATACATACTATTTGCATAAACTTGTAAAGAAGAATGAATAAGATAATACCATGTTAACTAGCATCACATTCTTCCGCAAAGAGGCATAGTGAATTTCCATATTGCGGTACCAACTCATCCATAGAATCTCCTTCTATGTCAAGTTCAGAGAATGCACGATGTAGATAAGCAGGTTGGCCACCGTTCCATTCTGGTTCATTCCATTCTAAAGCATTCCACCATTCACTCTCTCCTTTAATTTCTATTACCTCTTTATTGCAGACTGCCAGAGAAGGCAGTCTTTTCAACTTCGGGCAATCGTAAATTACTATATTTGCTAGTTCTGGACCAATGCTTATGCCACTAGATATGCTCACCAACTCAGGCAAGTAAAAAAGTGATAATCTTTTTAATCTAGGGAGAGTGTCTTTGGATGTCAATTGAGTTGAGTCTTCAGTTATTAGGCTTGTGAGTTTGGGGCAATCCTCAACTGTTATCTCTTTTAAGTTATTTAGATCTCCTAGTAGCACTGGGGTGAAAATGGTAGTCAAGTTTGGGCACATATGCAGAACCAGTACCTTCAAAGAGTGCAAGCAACAACCAACACCTGGCCTGTTCCAGATTACCTCTAAATTCTTTAGGTAATGAATGGCCAAGTATTGTAGTGAAAGATGATTTTCTCCTATGTCAGCTACCCTGCAATTAAAGTCACCACCATCAAAAATCGATTGCATCTCATTGCAATCCACCAACAAGCAGAACTTCAGCTCATTTAATTCCTTTAAGTTGAAGATTGAGAGCTTCTGAATAGTCCAATGACGATCTAAATACAGAGCATTTGCATGTTTTAGTGCTTCAGCAAAGTGAGTCGTGTCGTTCTCACCATTAATGTATTTTAGACATTTCTTTAATTTCAGGAACTCCTCTTCTAGGTCACATGTTAGACGAGATATGAAATGCTCAGCACGTGGACCAATAATGAAACTGAAATTTGATAAATTTTGGTAGATAGGCAAGTCATCATTGTCCCACTTAAGTTCCATGAGATTTTTGAGAAGCTCAGTAGTTGGGAGATACAACTTGAGATTCTTCAGCATTCTTAGACTAGGCAGGTCTTCCATAATAGCCTTCATTGCAGCACTGCACCATACATCCTGTGGATCAGCATTTATGCTTAGTTCCTCCAACTGAGTGAGTTTCGATAGTGTTGCCCTTGGGATTACGGAAACTATTTTCTTGCTTTCTCTGTAGCTCTCAGCGTCATACAAGGAAACCTTTAAACACTTCAAGCTAGTTAACTCTTTGAGTTCATCTGGCAAACAAACAAGGCCAGTTCCTTCAAGATCCAATACCCTGAGATTCCCAAGTGCGCTGATTTCAGGTGGTAGTTCCATCAGAAGTTCACACCCTCGCAAAATAAGTTGTTCCAGTACGAATAATTCAGAAACAGTTGGTGGCAAAGTTTTTATACTTGTATTTGACATATCTAGGACTTTCAGAGCTGGCATTTTCATAAAGAATGAAGAAGGAATATAACTCATATGAAGGCTGGGCTGCAAGAATAACTTTTCAAGATCTGGGAAAATTAGATTGTCTGGAAACTCTGGGAGTTTGGAATTCTTTATGTGAATCACCTTGAGGCTCCTTACTGCTACAATTTTTGATTTCAGGAATTCATATTGCACTACCTTTTCCAGCAGGACAAGTAATTCTGTAATGTCAAGCAGAGTAGCCTCGTAATTATGGATGTCCAGTAGTACTTCCATTCTTCATCACAAAAGTTAAGGTATAGCCATGAGTACATTATACACAGTCACTAAGTTACTAAAAGTTGAGGACATAACCAGGTCTACACACTAACAAATAAATAACACTAACAGGTTTCTTTCTTGGAAGACATTTCAGAACTCTGTAGTTTTAGAAGTTGCAAGATAATTTTAACTGACTGGGCATTTACACAACATGTTAAGACATTACCATAAAAATATCAAGTCTTTATCTTTTATTAAAAGGTTGATGCTTGCAATATATTTAGGGGCCGAGGATCGTTCGGTTTGGGTGGTTTTGGAGGTTCAAATCAAACCAAACTGAAATTTTTAGTTTTGCTAATTTAGAGAATGAACCCAAACTGAATTTCCTGATATCAAATAAAATAAGTGAAAGTATTTAGGAACTTACTCATCAGCCTGGCTGGAAGCAGAAAATGTGTGTATAGAAACTTCAGGGGCATGGAACTCAATTAGGCTTGAGCAACCAGAGAGATAAAAAAAATTTAGGGATCTCAGCTCTCTTATACTTTCTGGTAGCTTTGTCAGACTTTTACAATCCGTTAGATTCAGTGAAGAGAGATTCTCAAGCAATGCAATAGACTCAGGAATTTCAGCTAAATTCTCACAACCAGAGAGACTCAGATATCGAAGAGATCTCAGCTTACTTATACCTTCAGGTAGCTCAGTCAGACTTTTGCAATCTTTGAGAACCACTATAGAGAGTCTCTTGAGCAAATTGATAGACTCGGGAATTTCAGCCAATTTTGTACAACCAGATAGGTCCAAGAAATCGAGATTCACAATTGCGCCAATGTCATGTGGTAGTTCTGTCAGAAATTGACAACCATGCAAAAGGAGTTTTTCCAATTTGATCAATTTGGAAAACGAAGGCGGCAAAATTTTTATACTTGTGTTCGACATATCCAGGACTCTAAGGGCCGGAATTCGCTCAAATATTGAGGAAGAAATAGATACTGAATCAATCTTTGATTGCAGAAACAAATTTTCAAGATCAGGGAAGCTTAGATTATCTGGAATATCAGAGAGATTGATATTCCTTATGTGCATCACTTTGAGGTTCCTTACTTCCATGGATTTTGATTTTGGTAGTTTATATTCCAAAACATTTTCCATTAGGCCAAGAAACTCTTTGATGTCAAACAGAGTATACTCACTTCCGGGAAAGTCTAGTTGTACTTCCTTTCTGCATCACAGAGAATTTGACTTGCAAACATTAGGACATTACAGAAGACCACCATGTTAGTAGGTGAAAATGGAGTACAAAACAAGGTTTACACTTTACATGTTGACGGAAAAATAAATGAACTTTTGCCCGATAATTCTTCACTGACTTTCATAATAAGGTTTTTAAAGTTTACAAATTTTATCTTTAGTTTGGCAGTTACACACTGTGTTCAGAATAGTCCATTTTGTAGGTTCAAGTTTAAAATTGTTGAGTGAATTAATGTTCACATGCTATCATGTCTCTTACAAAAAACAACTGACTAGTGCAAAATTAATCATGTGTCTACTTTACCAGGCAACCCCTTACTATCAATTGTTGAGGTGATGGAGTACTGGAGCAGTCATGCAATTGTTACCATATCACACTCTACACAATAAGGAAATACATCCATCCCAAATTACTCCTCAGTTTGATATTTTACACGTATTTTAATATACATGGAAAATATAACTCAACAAATAATTTTTAAAATTTTCTTTTTTAAATAAAAATTTAATATTTAAAAAAGGAAAATTTTAAAAATAATTTATTGATCTCTCCTTTTTTATGCACCTTACAATACGTGTAAAAAGTAAAAAGACACGTATGCAGAAATTTGGTGTGCCTGGCTACTAGCATTTTCATATGAGATGCAATAATGCAATTGAACCAAATTAGTTGTTCGGGCATCTATATAACAGATTTCACATTTGGGCCGAATTCGAGTCATTTTAAGTGATTAAATCTAAGCCCGATTACAAGAATTTAAATTACTAATTCTGTATACATTATTTAAGAGTTGGGATCAGCAGATTTATATATATATATATATATATATATATATATATATATATATATATATATAAAACTCATGCAAGAAGTGGCGGATTCGGCGTATATGCGAGTTTAGGTAGTTTTGAAAATTGGGGACATGGAGCTCTGTCAATTTTTAAACAGGAGCATGGGGAAACGATATAATTTCTTACTAAAAAGCATATTAAATTCAACTTACTAAAATTGGCAATGAAACTCAAATCAATCGTGATTTTGTTAATGACTTTCCAATTTGTGCTCCTACTTCTCGTCGTATCTTTTTCCCTTGTGTATTCTAAGTTCATTTAATATGTAATATTTTAAATGGTTAAAAGTGCTCACATTTCAGTCAAATAATCTAACATCAAATAATTACCGTGTTCAAAGCATGTACTGCGATTTAAACCAGAGAGTACGAGAACGTGGCATATACACAAGTGAAGTCGAAAATCTGTTTTAATAATGTTATATGAGAAGTGAAAATTTAGAAAGTAACAATCAGTAAAATGCCAATGCCTCTACACTATAGGTAGAATAATGTTACCTTCTCTTTGCATCAGGTTCATCTTCGTCTTTTTCATGCACTCTACTTCTAGCCAATTTGTCATTGTTACCTAACCGTAACATAAATCCTTTACGTGTACGTAGGCTTCTATGTTGATTCTTGGCAGACAATGAAAAAGATACCCTGTCAAGGCTTGCATCATTCACTTTTCCAGTTTGATCTTTTAATACCAATCTAGTGTTCCATTTAATATTTGAAACTTCATTTGGTTCTTCAGAGTCAAAAAAAGGATCTTCCAAAAAAGGATCTTCCAAAAAAGGATCTTCAAAAAAAAGATCTTCAGAAGATGGAAAAAAATCTATTTCAAGGCTTTCATCATTCACTTTTCCAGTTTGAAATTGAGGTGGAGGATGATTGTGGTGTCTGAAATGTACAACCTTATTTAGTTGGCCATCAAAAGATTGCTGTAGCTTCCAAGCTGGACAATTCTTTTCATACTTTTGTAAGCACCTGTAGTAACTTCGTGGATATTGGCTATTCAATACTTGCTTCTGACCATATTTCCTCCAGTGGTAGTGGTCGCCATCACAAGCAGGGGACCTAAGTAAAAATTTACATAAAGATTATATATTTTCAGTTTTGCCATTAAAGGCGACCGGAGAGTTGTTGGAAGAATATTATTCAAAAATTGGTTAAACTATATATCCGAATATGATCGGGATTATGTGACCTTAAAGTGTCTTTCAAAATTCATTTGAAATTCTTTTTAAATTTGTATTTTTGTTAGAGTAAATTAGATAATGCTGGTCATACTTTATACCGATTTTTAAAATAGTCATCAAATTTTCAGATTCTCAAAATAGTGGCCAATTTTTCTTTCCGTCTTTTAAAAAAATGGTTTCTGTCAACTCCCCATAAGGATAAAATGTATTTTTTTTATAAAGTACAAACAGTCATATTGTACGTATATATACTATAGATTGTACAGTAGAACCTCAATAAATGAATATTCGATAAATAAATAACCTCATCAAATGAATAATTTTTCTGGTCCCAACATAATAGAGACAATGTGTTTTTGACCTCGATAAATGAATAATCTCGATTAATGAATATAATTTTCCGGTCCTAAGCGTATTCATTTATCGAGATTTAACGGTATGTGTTATCAAATTTATGACTTAAAACCTAGATTTTCAATTAAAAAAACAAACAATGACAATATGTCATTGTGGGAGAGTTGTAGTGGAAAGAGTTGCTTGGATTGTACTACTGTTGGGCATCGATTCATAAATTGCTCTGATGGTCAAGCTGGTTGTGGCGTTTTTCAATGGGTGGATGCTCCTTTTTGTAATCGAGTTAAAATTTTGATTCCTGGTCTTATGAGGAGGTTGAAAATTTTGGAAGCTGAGCACTTAATTGAATTGCAAGAACTGTAAATATGAATGATTCGACTTGTGTTAGCATCTATTTGTTTACTACTATAATATGTTTTGAGTGACAATGAAGGTATGAGTACAGATAGTGAGCCATTATTTTAAAAAATGTAAAGAAAGGTTAACCACTATATTGAGAATCTGAAATTCTGGTAACTATTTTGAAAATCGGTATTGTTATGGATTAAAAACTAGGGTGTACTTATTGTGATGAGTGTCGGAGCTTATCGAGTTTTAATGGCTGCACTTGTGTTTCGTAGTTCAGTTCTGCCCTCACAAGATGCCTACGTATCTCAGTGCGTATGAGAATCAAGCTAGACGTAGTTCTAAGAATAAGGGGTTAAGCCCTTTATATAAACGTAGAGAGTCTAAGAATTAGAATAGGTTTAGGAACTTTGGTGGGCAAAGCACCTCCTTGAAGGATTCTGGATCCTTCTTGTGATAGAAGTAGTTTTCATGTAAGAATATGTTTCCTTGTTGATTGAGGTGTCTTGGGGGTTACTCCTTGGAGTAGTTTCCTTGTAGTTGGACATAATTAATTAGCTGTATATTTAATTAATTAATTAATTACGAATTTATTTAATAATTAGGGTTTCGAGCCTCATTAAATGGGCCTCCCTTTTGGACCAAACTAGGTCTAATTAATGTTACATTAATTGTGTCTTTAGGGCTTATTTTTAGCCCATATCATTTGCCCCCCCAACTTCTGTAAAGTGTGCAACACTTTGTAGGAGTTAAGGTTCATGAATTTGTCATTGAAGTTCGCTTTTTATGTCTTCCAGAATTTTTCCAAATTTCATTTTGTCCTCAAGGATTTTTCCTGTATTCATGGAGAATTTTTCATAACTTATTTGCACCCACATGTGTTTTTCCTTGATTTCTAGGAAATTTCCTCTATTTATAGAGAATTTTTCATAATTTATTTGTACCCACGGGTATTTTTCCTTAATTTCTAGGATTTTTCCTCTACTTATAGAGAATTTTTCATAATTTATTTGCCTTTTAAATCATTTTAATGATTTTCTAGCATTTTTCAGTATTATTTTCGACCAGGAATCCTAGTAGAATTCGACCAGGATCCTGGTCGTTTCTTGCTTCCTTGTGGAGTCCTGGTCGACAGGGAGTCCCGGTCGACCAAGGCTCATTTCTTGGTTCCTGGTCGGTTATAGTGTCAGTTTTAGCACGTAGTCATTAGGGATTCTTGGTTGTATGTTCGACCAGGATCCTAGTCGTCCGTAGAGTCATACTTGGCGTCTGATCGTTGAGGATTCCTGGTCGATCATTCGACCAGGATCCTAGTCGTATGTTGGACCCTTTTTGAAAAGCCTAGCCGTGGAGGATTCCTGGTCATTCATTCGACCAGGATCCTAGTCGTTCGTGGTTTCAATTTGCACCCTAGTCGACAGGATATCCTAGTTGTTTATAGGCCATTCATTGGCTATAGTCGACAGGAATTCCTAGTCGTTTATAGACCATTCATTGGCTTTTAGTCGACAGGGATTCCTAGTCGTGTGGTCCTTTGAGGATTTTTTAGTAGTGATAACCATTAGGCCTTGACCCATAGGTCTTTGGGCTTTTGCTATGGCCTAGACTTTTACATTTGCTTGTTCTATTCGAAACAAAGTTTCAGGCCTCATCGATTTTTGGGCCGTAGATTGTCGTGGCCCAAATTACTTTGTGAGCTTTTTACCGGCCATGGGAAATTTAACCGGTTGAGCTACTGTTTTTCTTGGCTATAAATTAGTGAAGTGAAAGTTCATTCCTCACTTCTCACTTTCTCAGTAAATTTCTCTTAGAATTTCGCTCTAGAGCTTTTTAGTCAAGGCGATTTCCGGCGAACTTTTTCTAGTCTTCTTCCTCTTCTTCGTTTTTCAAGCAATCATCTTTTGAAGATTCATGGCAGATTCCCAGGATGCTGCTCAACAAAGACTTCTTGCTAGGGCGGCAAACAGAGGTAACATGGCTACCGTAAATTCTTCTTTTTCCTCTGTTTCTGAGTTGCTCGAGATCATGGGCGATGAGTTTCCTTCGATTTCAGAGTTAGATGCTTTTAATTATACAAGTGTTTTTACGAACCAAATACACTGTGATAAATTCAAGAAATTGTATAAGTTGCCCACCGGGTACAAGTTTGTTTTGGCTGAACCTGGTGATCAGGCTTGCCATTGGCAGCCCAATAGATTATGTATTTTCAGGGATGCCCTTATTGGCGGGCTTAGGTTTCCCTTTCACGAATTCATAATTAGGCTTTTGGCTGAAGCTAGAATCAGCCCATGCCAGTTAAGCCCAAATTCGTGGCGAACCCTTCTCTGCTTTATAGTTCTTTGTCTTAGGAAAAATTATCCCCTCTCAGTTGCTGTTTTTAGGAGCATTTTTCAATTCAAAAACCGCCCATCAAACATATTGGGCTGGATTTATATAAATCATAGGCAAGGGGTAAGCCTAATTTTTTGCAACAAATCTCTACCTGACACCAACCCGGATTGGCGGAGAGATTTTTTGTACTTGGAGTGGGAAGGCGGTGATTTGGGCACCCTCTTCAGGACCTCATTTTGCAAGGTCAAGGATGGCAATGCGAGCCTGATCTAGTTGACCCCGGAGGAAAAGCTCATAATTGATGATTTGGGCCAAGATAAGGGTCTGACCCATTATAGAAAACTTTTGGAGGAATTTTCTTTGAAGGTCGTGGGCCTTTCTCGTGTCTCGGACAGCGGTACATTTCTTTTCTTGACTTGTCGTTTCTTTTTGATTTTTCTGAGTCCAATTATTTATTTTCTTGTTTGTTTTGCAGCCGCGAAAAACATCAACTTCCATTTGGGTGTGGGTGATTAAGAAACCCATAAGATGAGGAAGGCCCGCGAGGCTCTCGAAGGCCCAATAAAGGAGTCCAATCTTCCTGGGTTCCTTCAGCCCTGTGACAAGGCCCAAAGAAAGAGGCCTCGAGTTGACGAAGAGGAGAACCCGGAGACTGCGGCTTGGAAGCCCAGTTGGGGAATTAGAAAGCAAGACACTGTCGTCGGGAGCACTCTGAATTCCGTCGACAGGGCCAAAATTTTCTTAAAGACGGACATTGAAGAGGCCAAAACTCTTGGGCCCCAAGCTGCTGCCATGGTAAGGCCCACTCTGTTCACATAATTTATTTATTTTTTATACTTGAGTCATCTTTCAGACTTTTGATTTGAGTGTATTGTGTTATAAAAAGGTCAACACTTATTTTCAGACAATGGCCCATCAGGCCAAGACGTGACATTTTTCTGAGAAGGCCCAAAGGAAAGGCAAGACCAAGGCTGATGCAAAGGTGGTTGTTCTTGAGAAGAAGCAACTCGAGAAGGATCAGGAGTTGACAGCAGCCCATGCTGAGCTGCAAGAGCTAGGGGCCGAGAAGAAGGGCTTGATTGACGAGTACATGGAGTCGGAGGAATTCTATGCTTTCATTGAAAAACATGATGACCTGGTTTTTGCGACTGCTGGTGCCCAAGCTTGGGGCAAGTGTCACAATGCCATCTTGGCTAAGCATCTGGGTTTGTTTGATCCGGTTGACTTCCCTGCTCCCATGGGGCAACCTTTGGCCTTGACCTCCACCACCCGCGAGGATAACTCTGGTGATATTTCGGGTAGTAAGGCCTTGGATGAATGTGATAAGATCTTTGACTCCTTAGAGGCCGAAGAGAATGCTCAAAAGGAGATCGAAGAAGAAGAGGAGGAGAAGGATGAGGAGGAGCATATCGAGGACCTTCCTTAATTTTCATTTGTACTACTTGCATTCCTTGTACTTTTATTTTTTCTGCTATTTTATTTATGTATTCCCAAGACTCTTTATTTATAAAAAGTCCTTTGTTGTTCTTTTCTTTTTTGTGTTTTAACATATTTGATAAAATATATTTTTCGAGCATAAAAGAACAAATAAGACTAGACATTAATCAAAGCGCCAACCGGGCTAAGTTTTGTTCTTTTTCTTGCCTTAGTATATTTTGAGTAAATATACTTTTTAAGCACAGAAGAACAATAAAATTGATGGCCAACTTAGGCTAAACACAACATGTTTAAGAAATGCCATAAGGTAGAAAAACTTCTTTATATTAATAGTGTCCTCAAGGCTAAAAGTGGGCACAACCCTTACAAAATAGAAATCCTACTTAGAGCGAAAGGCTCTTATGTCCTAGTGGTTTCATCGAACCTTATTTCTGCTTGGTTCCAACTAAATATAAGAATTCACCATCGAATTCTTTAGATATAATAAACCTTCAGGCTTAAGGCATGCCAAGTTCTTGACATTTCAACATCTTCTAGGGTTTCGAGGATGTATGATCCTCCTCCCTTAACCTGTTTTATCTTATAAGGCCATTCCCAATTAGGGGCTAACTTTCCTTTGGGGCCTACTTCAGAAGCTTCAGCCTTTCTAAGAAATAAGTCTCCTTGTCGGAAGAATCTTTCCTTAACCCTTAGGTTGTAGTAGAAAGAAGATTTCTTCTGATATTCTATGATCTTTGCATGAGCCCTGTCCCTGACTTCATCCATCAAGTCCAACGCGAGCTTCATCCCTTCTTCATTTTCCTCAGGCTCAAAGGCCTTGATTCTTGGCGATATATGTGATATTTCAACCGGAACCACTGCATCTGCCCCATAAGCTAAGCAGAATGGAGTTGCATCAGTGGTCACTTTATGAGTGGTCCTGTATGCCCAGAGTATTGGCAAAAGCTCATCCACCCATGTGTTAGCTAAACGTTCAATCCTTTTCTTGAGCCCATCAAGGATGATTCGATTGGCTACTTCAGCCTGCCCATTTGCTTAGGGATGTGCAACAGAAGTAAAACGTAGATTGATGTCATTATCATTGCAATATTCCTTGAATTCTTCATTATTGAATTGTGTTCCATTGTTTGTGACCATGATTCGTGGTATTCCGTACCTGCATATTTTCCCAGAAGAATTGAGCTACTTGCTTGGTGGTTATCTTGGCCAGTGGTTTAGCCTCAATCCACTTAGTGAAATAATCGATCGCAACAATCAAGAATTTTCTTTGTCCACTAGACATCAGAAAGGGTCCAAGGATGTCCATTCCCCACATTGCAAAGGGGATGGGGGAATTGATGGACGTCAACATCTCAGGAGGTTGCCTGATAACTGGTGCATGCCTTTGGCATCTGTCACACCTTCTCACATACTCTTTTGAATCTTTTAACAAGTCAGGCCAGTAAAAGCCAAGGCGGGTGATTTTGTGAGCCAAAGCTCTGTCCCCCAAGTGTTGGGCACAAATTCCTTCGTGTACTTCTTTCAAGGCCTCATGGGCTTCATCCGACCTTAGACATTTCAAGTATGGAATAATAAAAGATTTCTTATAGAGAATTCCATCGATAACAAAAGATTTCAAGTATGGAATAACAAAAGATTTCTTATAGAGGCCTTTGGGTCTCTTGCCTTTCTGGAGCGAAGTTTCTCTTTTTTTGCTTCACTGTTTTTCAACTTGGATTCACGTTCGGGGTCAATCCCCATCATATCAGCCGCTGTCCAAGAAAATAAGTCCTCGTGTTCTTATAAAAGCTTTGTTAACTTTTCTTTCATAGGCTCTTTTAACGAGGCTCCGATGTAGGTGACTTTTTCTGGTTCTCCCGGAACTAAGGGAAGTGGAACCAAGTCTTCAGCTGGCTTCCCCCTTCTTTCTTCGTCTTCCCTTGAGTCCATGTCCTCTATGGGTGGGACTTGCCCTCCGACTCCATCGGGTCTCAGGGCAGCTAAATAGCAACTTCTTGCTATTCTCTGATCTACTTTTTCTTCCCCAACGCCGTTTCTGGTGGGGAACTTGATCTTCAAGTGATAACTCGAGGCAACGGCCTTAAAAGCATGCAAGCCCGTTCTTCCAAAGATTGCATTGTACATAGAAGATGCTTTGATTACCAGAAAGGTTAGCATCTGGGTGGCATCTCGAGGCTCTCTTCCCATTGTCATGGGTAGTTGAATAGTTCCTTCTACTTTCGACTCCACTCCATTAAAACCATAGATTGGAACATCTAAATGGGTTAGTTGTGAATCATTGTACCCCATCTTCACAAAGGCATCGTAGAACAAGATACGACGGATGCTCCATTGTCCACCAGGACTCTTTTTACTTCCGAATTGCCTATCAAAGGGGTTACGACAAGGGGATCGTCGTGGGGGAACTTTATCCCTCTTCCAAGTCTGAGTCATTAAAGGATATGACCACCTCTGTTCTAGCGCGTTTAGGTGCTTCTCCTACGACTTGCATAACTTCTTTAGCGTATGTTTTCCTTGAATTTCTTGAGTTCCCTGCAACTGTAGGTCCTCTAAAAATTATATTAATAACTGGCCCTCTAGGCTGGGGATTCCTATCCCGATTATCATTGTTTCTCCCGTTATCATCGCGTCTATCACGGCTTCCATCTTTGGTGAACTTAGAAAGTTTTCCTCTTCTGATAAGGAATTCGATTTCATCCTTCAATTGTCTCCAGTCATCCGTGTCATGCCCGGTATCATTCTGAAATCGACAAAACGCATTCTTGTTTCTCTTCTCAGGATCAGAATTTAGGGGTTTAGGCAATCTCAGGTCTCGATCCATTTCAATATCCATCAAGATTTGGCTTCGAGACGTATTCAGCCTTGCATATTCAGCGAACCTTAATCCCAAGTTATTTTTCTTAGGAGGGGATTCTGAATCCTTATCTGTCTTAGAATACTTGTCCCGGGCATCATACTCTTGATTGCCTTTTCTCTTTTTATTATTGTTCCCATTTGTCGCCACTGGTATAGTGGTTTTCTTCCTACTTTCTTTTGCCTTAATATATTTCCCTGCTCTGTCTTGGAGAAGGAACATGTTCTCGGGCGGATGCTTGGCCAGAGACCTCTTGAAGTAAGGATCAGTCGTCCCCTATTGTAAGGCTATCATAGATACTTTTTCATTCAAGTCTGGTACCTTCAAGGCTTCCTTAGTGAAACGATTCAAGTAGTCCCTCAGGGATTCGTTCTTTCCCTGCTCTAGGTTCATGAGCGAAGCCGAACTCTTTTCGTGCACTCTCCTGCTTATGAACTGACTTATAAAAGCTTTGCTTAGTTCTTTGAAGGACCCAATAGAATTGAGAGGTAACCGGCTATACCAACGTTGAGCCATGCCCCCGAGGGTTTGAGGAAAAGCCCTGCACTTGACAGCATCGTTGATAGGTTGTAATAACAAAGCATTCGAGAAAGTTCTTACATGATTCGAGGGGTCTCCAGTTTTATCATAAGTCTTGATTGTGGGCATCTTGAACTTCCTTGAGATGTGAGCATTCATGATCGCTTCGGTAAAGGGTGGTGTTAGATCATCAGGATCTCCGAGTAGTAGCAACTCAGTGGGATCAGCCCTTGCAGTTTCCCTTCTCCTCTCTCGAGGGGTTCCATCTAGCTCTATGATATGAAGGGCTTCACGCCTCAGGGTTGACCTTGTGTCCTGCCGACCCAAGCTTTTTTTTAACTCTTTGAGTTCAGTCTCGTAGAAAACAATTCTATGTTCTAATGTCTTACGGGACTGAGAACGTTGGCTCCCTACGGGTTCCTTGCCAGACCTTCTCCTCCTAGGATTAATATCGGTGCCTTCAGAGCTTTCATCATCAGTTGAATATGGTCTTGAGAAATCACGGATTCCTTCTCTACGCCTATAGTTTTGTGGGGGTTCCAACCCTCTGATGTATGGAGTGGGATAAGTTTGGGAGAGTCCAAGCCTA
This sequence comes from Oenanthe sinensis, assembly GCA_028671895.1. Classification (NCBI taxonomy): domain Eukaryota; kingdom Viridiplantae; phylum Streptophyta; class Magnoliopsida; order Apiales; family Apiaceae; genus Oenanthe; species Oenanthe sinensis. The sequence continues at coordinate 21,061,804 of CM053795.1, forward strand.
GGTTGGGCAAGAGTGCTACTAGGGATAACAACAGTAGAAATTTGCGCATGAGGAGGAGCAGTAGCAATACAAGGAGTTTGAGTTACCTGAGATAGAGGGTCGGATCCATTGATGACTTTCTCGGGATTAGTAGAATGGACAATTTCACTAAACGGACCAAGCCTTTGAGTGCTAGGGCCTTGAGTTCCAGCAGAAATAGTGGTGGTAGCGGGGATCTCGGTGGTTTGAGTTTCATTAGGAGTCACAACATTCGGGTCTCCTATGGTAGGGACGATGTCTCCATCAACTCTTCGTGTTCTTACCATGGTTGATGTTGTCTTCCCACAGACGGTTGAGTTACCTGCGATGAGTGTCGGAGCTTATCGAGCTTTAATGGCTGCACTTGTGTTTCGTAGCTTAGTTCTGCTCTCACAAGATGCCTACGTATCTCAGTGCGTATGAGAATCAAGTCATACATAGTTCTAAGAATAAGGGGTTAGGCCCTTTATATAGACGTAGAGAATTTAAGAATTAGAATAGGTTTAGGAACCTTGGTGAGCAAGACACCTCCTTGAAGGATTCTAGATACTTCTTGTGATAGAAAGTAGTTTTCATGTAGGAATATATTTCCTTGTTGATTGAGGTGTCTTGGGGGCTACTCCTTGGAGTAATTTTCTTGTAGTTGGACATAATTAATTAGCTGTATATTTAGCTAATTAATTAATTACGAATTTACTTAATAATTAGGGTTTCGAGCCTCATTCAATGGGTATCCCTTTTGGACCAAACTACGTCTAATTAATGTTACATTAATTGTGTCTTTAGGGCTTATTTTTAGCCCATATCAGGTATAAAATGTGAAACAATTTGCAATAAACACAATAGAATAATACGAGTGATTGTGTGTGCGAGTAACAGAGCAGTGTATGACTACGAATACAATAAAAAGATATGAACGAAAGATGTCTCGAGTCTAGTGCAAAACTGTCTCCTTAAAGCTATTTCGGCTCTCACCGTATGCGCGAGTCGATAGCCTTCCAGGATAAAACGAGAACACGATGATTTCACGAAGAACAACACCTTCAGCGAGCTAAAACAAAGCAAGAGAACTATCACCAGAAGAGTGGGTTGTGTTGAGGACGACTGTGTTTAGGTTATGAGATGATATGAAACTCTAAGACCCATATAAGACGTATATATAAACTTAAGGAAACTTGTGCGCTACACAATTGTCTAATTAACCACGCGTTAATTAATTAAGGAATAACTTATGCGCTACACAATTTCCTAATTAACCACGCGTTAATTAATTACGGAAGGCGATTGTCAAATCAATCAGCAATCAATTTCGAATTAATAATAATAATAATAACGAATTATTTATTTGAGCTAAAGCCCAGTGGAAATTAATATTTTACCAAAACTAGTCCGGATTTATTCGACTCAAATTTTATTGTATTCGTGTCCGCAGGTCGCCCATGCGGAAAGCCTGAAGGCTTGCGAAGCCACGAATTTTTCCTCGAAATCCCATGATTTGCACCCCCTTGCGCGCATCTGGGAGGTGAAGCAATACCATACTAACACAACTTAAACACTACAAAAGTGTTCTACTATATAAAGTCATGGAAACCCCTTTTCCAATTCAATGTGGGATTCAAGTTTTTTATTCTTAATTTTCCAATTTCAAGGGACCAACTTTGGATCATCATATCTCATCCATCCCTTGATCATTTTGAATACTTAAATATGCGTTGGAAAGCTCTCACGGAGGAGAACGTACTCCAATCATAACTTGTTGCGCACACGTACCTAAGAATCACTCAAACTTAGGCTCAAAATGACTTGACAATGTGGGGCTTCTACCCACATTTTCTAACAATCCCCCACATGGATGAGATTGATGTTTCACTAGCACATACTAGACAGACAGACACGGAATTTGGCTTGGTGATAGTTTCTTCGATCAGATATAGCATACGATAGGTAGAGAATGATCCTTGAACCTTCGCTCGATTAGGCATACCGACCTTACTGGTAGACAGTAGACGCGAGTGTCCTTGAACTGCTCGACCGTTTGTGTAAGCGATGATATACTTATCACTACATCTTTTCTGACTCGTTCAGCTCTCATGATTATGTCTATTTTGGCCATGGACATCGTCCTGATTCCGCGGGAGTTTCTAAAGAAATATGCCTCGCAATTCTCCTTTGAAGCAACCCCACTTTTCTCCTACATAGGTGACCTTTATCTTAAAGAGTAACCCGTGTTTACTCAACTGAATTCCATGCATTCATCCTTGAATTTCATGTATTCACTAAAAGATCATTAAAAGCGTAAAGCTTACCCTCCTATCATATGGGTCTCACTATTTTCTCATCATGGGGTTACCCCCACAGTGATTTGGTCATCATGATTTAGTTTGCCCATTTGAACCAAGTTCTTGGGACCTCCAGTCAACAAGTTTGGGTGTCCACCATGACGCCGTTAAGCAGTAGGCTTAAGGCCCATCCCCTTAGATGATTTATCAACTAGTTCTCTTAATAACCCATTGGTTAATGGATTCGCGATATTATCCATTGACGGTACAAAGTCAATAATGATAATTCCGGTTGATATTAGTTGTCTAATGGAACTGTGTCGTCATCGTATGTGACGAGACTTACCATTATACAACATACTCTGTGCTTTGCCAATAGCTGACTGACTATCACAATGTAGTCATACTGCAGTCACAGGTTTTGGCCATCTAGGAATATCCTCCATGAATTGGCGTAAATATTCAGCCTCTTGTGCGCATTTGTCTAATGCCACGAACTCAGCTTCCATCATGGAATGAGTTATCACCGTTTGTTTGGAGGATTTCCATGACACGGCTGCCCCAACTAGTGTAAACACGTAGCCACTCGTAGACTTTAATGCCTTCTTACTAGATATCCAATATGCATCCGTGTACCCTTCAAGTACTGCTGGATATCTTCCATAATGCAGTTCATAGTCTTGAGTTCCCTTTAAGTACCTTAGTACTCTTATGATCACTTTTCAGTGAACAGCTCCTAGATTACTTGAGAATCTACTCAAATTACTAATTGGGTACGTAATGTCTCGTCTCGTACAACTCATTAAGTACATCAGACTTCCTATTAACCTCGAGTATTCTAATTGGGAAATCCCTACACCTTTATTCTTCGATAGATGTGAAGTCAAATCCACACGTGTTATGGCTATCTCGGTATCATCCTTGGCAAACCTCTCAAGGATCTTGTCAACATAATGTGACTGACTTAGCACGATACCTTCTGATGTTCTAGAGATTTTCACACCTAGAATCACATCTGCTTGTCCCATATCTTTCATGTCAGATCTTGATTTTGACATGTCCTTTGTAGACTTGATCACTTTTCCACTGCTGCCAGCAATAAGTAGATCATCTATATACAATGTTATCATGACATATTCGTTCTCGTTATGCTTGTAATAGACGCAGCTATCACATTCATTTACCTTGAAGCCGTTTTTCATCATGACATGATGAAACTTTTCATTCCACTTCATGAACGCTAGCCTCAAGCCATATAGTGACTTGACTAATCTACATACCTTTCTAGGAACCACAAACCCTTCGGGTTATTCCATGTAGATTTTTTCGTCTAAATCTCCATTTAGAAAAGCTGTTTTCACATCCATTTGATGTACTTCCAAGTTTCGCAGTGCAGCGATAACAAGCACTATTCTTATGGATGTTATTCGTGATACAGGGGAGTATGTATCAAAGTAATCGAGGCCATGTTATTGCTTGTATCATTTAATTACAAGTCTGGCCTTATACTTGTCAATGCTGCCATCTATTTTCAATTTCCTGTTGAAAACCCACTTGCAACCTAGTGGTTTGCATCTAGATGGCAAGTCCACCGGCTCCCAGGTATGATTCTGCATGATTGAATCAATTTCATCTTTAATGGCCTCTTTCCACATAGGTCCATCAAGTGAAGTTACCGCTTCCTTATAGGTTTTCGGATCACCCTCTTCGAGCAAATAAGTCATAAATTCTGACCCATAGGATTTCTCCTTTCTTTGTCTTTTGCTCCTTCTCATTACCCCCACATTTTCATCTTCACTGTCTTCGTCCTCATTGTCTTCCTCTATAGACTCATGAGGTTGTTTAGACGTTGTAGGGCATTTAGTTTCTGGATTACAAGGAAATGTTGTCTCAAAGAATGAGGCATTCCTCGACTCCATGATCGTATTCTTTTGAATGTCAGGAATCTTTGATTCATGCACAAGAAACCGATATGCAGTACTATTTGGGGGATATCCAATGAAGATACAATCTATGATCTTTGGACCAATTTTCACTTTCTTAAGCGCAGGGATCAATACCTTAGCAAGGCACCCCCACACTTTCAAGTGTTTATAGCTTGGTTTCTCTTTCTTCCATATCTCATAAGGACTTTCATCCTTGTTCTTGCGCATCATCGTATTTAAAAGATAGTTTGTACTTAAGATGGTTTCCCCCCACATTGACTGCGGAAGTTCAGAGCTTAGCAGCATCGCAATCATCATCTCCTTGAGAGTGCGATTCTTCCTTTCAGCCACTCCATTTGACTGAGGAGAATATGGTGCAGTGACCTCATGGATTATACCATGTTGTGAACGGAATTCCCCAAAAGGTTTAACATATTCACCTCCACGATCATTATGTATCCTTTTGATTTTCTCACCATGTTGGGTGGAAAAGGGGGCTAGCCTGGGGTAGGTGGGTGCGTGGGTGAAACGGGGGTGTTAAGGGAAAGAACGGGGAGGAAGAGGTGGGGTCTATTTTAAATTATGGCTAAAAATTAAATGTCTAGTATTAGTTTTTAACTTTGACTTGATTTGTATTTGAGTAAAAGCCTATATATATCATTGAAACGGTTATAACAGTACTTGTTAGGTTAGGTTGGGACTACGTCTACTGTCGCCTCCCTCTAAGAAACGATGAGATCATTAATAAAAAGGGCCAAGGATTATCCTAAAGCAGAAGGAGCATGTGGAGTCAGTTATCTTCTGATGATCGAGGAAAAATAAAATAATTATGCCATCGCGAAAGAGTATTCTACAAAGTAAAGTTTGTTACCACTATAAGAAAATTTTGTTAATCTATTTATTATTTTTTTTATTTTAATATCTATACTATATTATTAGAATCAAATAATTTTTTTTTTTATCATCTTAGTTACACAGGTGAACAGTAAAAAAAATTCTAATCATCCAATTTTTAATAAAATCTAACGCCTTAGACTCTAAATATAATTTTTCATTAAATTGGTCATAATATATGTCAACTACTCAAACTCTAAATATAATTTTTAATTAAATTTTAATTAGAATACACTTATATACAAACTCTTATAATTCTAACACAATTTTTAATTAAATTTTAACTAAAATACACTTTTATATATCTATATTATATTATTATAACTAAATAAAAGAGAACTTTTTTTAATCTTAAAAAACACAATATTATATTACGTTTTCACTTATTTTTTTTAAACAATAAAAAATGTTTTGAAAACGCAACTACAATATGCGTCATTACCATAAACACAAATATAATTTGCGTTATCAGTTACTTTGTACTGATTTTAAAATTTAAACCACGTGATCATCCACTAGCGCACAACAGCAATTAAGGCTGAGCATTCGTTCGGTTCGGTTCTGCATTCGTTCGGTTCGGTCCAGAACCGAACCGAATAGACTAAGAACCGAATTGTTAATATTTTTGAAATCGAACCGAAATTTTATTATGGACCGGACCGGACCGAACTGAATTATTTCGGTCCGTTCGGTTCGGTCCATATTTTTTTTAAAAAAATAATAATTAAATAAGGTGAATTTCTAAGAGAACATGAAAACAAATATATAAATAAAACTAAGTAGATTCATATTTAGGCCAAATAATAAATCAATAATGTAAAAATTAATGCAAAATTGCATTTATCGAACATATATTATGTAAAAATATATTACATATATATTAAAAATAAATAATATATAATTCAGTCTATTCTGTCCGGACCGAATTTTTTTATTAAGGACCGGACCGCACCGAACTTTAATTCGGTCCGGACCAAAAAACCAAGTAGACCAAAATTTCAGAAAAAATACAACCGAACCAAAATTATACTATTCGGTTCAGTTTTTTTGATTCCGGTTCGGTTTTTCCGATTCGATTTTGCTCAGCCCTAACAACAATGTATAAAATATTTACTCATTTTTGTCTTTTAGCTACAACACTCTCTCTGTCATTGAGTCAAAATACATGACTGGTGCAAAGACTCTTAACAAATAATTCACTAATAAATAAATAAATATACAAAAGCTTAGAGACTTGCAAATTGTGTATAAACGTGACTTGAAGTCGCGTTTGTTAGTGATAGGAGGAGCCATTTTATTGAATGATGATATTTTAGGTATTTTATTATTAAATTATGATTAAAAGGGTCATTTCTCAATTTTATGAGTTATAAGCTAGTAATATATATTAATTATTCTTTATTTATTTTAGGTTTTCGTTCTTGGGTCGACATATAAATTACAAATATAAAATTTGAAAATTCTATTGAATCATGATTTTGACTCACCTTGAATCATAATTCTGAGTCTCCCAGGCGATATACAGCACAGTTTTTGGACGAAATGTCAAACGGCGTGGGTGATGGGACTCCCCAGCATGCAATAAATTACTTTTGCCAGTCGCAATACGTTTGACGATTTCGGAAAAACAGATACTTTTGTCAGTCTTAACTCTTTTGACAATCTCAGAAATATAGATGGGTTCCAACCTGCCACCATTTCTGCATGCAAAAGGGTCGTTAGTAGAAACCGAGAAACAGTACCATCATCTAATGAATTTATTATTCCATCAGTTATATTTTATTTTATTAGATTGATTTAACTTTTTTATACTCCCTCCGTCCCTCTCATTTCTTTACAAATGAGTTGGGCACGGAGAAATGAATAAAGTAGTGGAGAAGTGGAGAAGTGTAAGAAAAATGAATAAAGTGATGGGACACATTAATATTTAAGGTATAAAGTGAGTATGGTAGAGGAAAGTAGTGGGTGTAGTTGATTTTTATATTATAAAACTTTACTATTTTTGAAAACGTAAAGAATTGAGAGTGACGTCCAAAAAAGGAAACTGTAAAGAAATAGATAAAACAGAGGGAGTATATGTTAAGGAAAAATAAATTTGGTCCTATTTGGCAATTAGCGGTTAGCGGATAGAATTAGCTATTTTGATTAACTAATTAAATTAATTATTTTGACTAGCGGATTGAATTAACTGTTTGGTAAATAACTATTGAATTAGTTATTTGTATTTTAAATACATGACAATCATCTAATTGAAAAAAATCCTACAAGTAGCTTTTTTTAAATTGGCTTATTGAGTCCAAACCGCTAATTACCAAACACTAATATTAAAGAATTCATCTAGTCAAACTTCTAATTTTAGTTCAAACCTCTAACTTTCAAATAGAACCTTTATTTTTACACTAACTAGAATATTCTTTTTAGTGCATTACTCCCTTTGTCCTGAAATAATAGTCCATTTGACTTTTTACACGTGGTTTAAGATATAAAAAAAACTACTTGTAAATATTATTTTTACAATTTTCTTTTTCTGACTAATAAGTTAAGTATTATATTTTTATCAAAAAAAAAATTGAAAAAATTATATATGCAAGTAGTGTTTTTTTACACTTCAAATTACGTATAAAAAGTTAAAATGACTATTATTTTGGAACAGATGGAGTAATATATATATGACTCGTAAACCGTCAATACATAATAAATTGAATAAAGAAAGGAGTATTTGCATTGAATAACGTAAATAGAAGATTACCAATTATAATGTATAATTAATAGGGATATTTAGGGGTATCGGTAGAACTTAAATTTATATTAAAGAAAATCAAACAAGTTTTTTGGGATAAACTAATATAGTAATTTAGCCAAATAAAATAGATGTTGACCCTTTTTATTATTTTTTAAAATAAAGTGGACTAAAATGTCATAATTTAAAAAAATGGTCCTTTATATCATAACAAAACGCAATTTTAAGTTATGTTTTTTTTTTAAAATTTAAAACTATATTATAATGAATATGCGTGTATTTTAATTAAGTTTGTTTCCAAAAATAAAAATAAACACAACTTCAAATTACGTTTTCTAAAAAAAAAACCCCTATATACGTTATACTTCGGAGCCCCAAACAGAAGTAGATGATATACGTGCATCTGACAACCCACGTGGTGGTAGGGCAGAACTTTTGTTATCCATGAAAATGTATAAACTTATATTTTCATGTGAGAGGGTCATGTTTTTTAATAGTGTTATTTTGAAATTTAATAATAAATTATAATATTAAGGGCCTTTTTACGAATAAATAGAACAGAAGAGTAGTATATTTTAAAACATATTGATGAGTACAAATATTGAGAGAGCATTTAGATCTTTTAAAATAGAATATTTGGGTTCATGAAATTCTTTTTTGTATTTCATTAACTAATTTTCCAATTCCTTTTTTGTGAGAAAAGAGGTCTTATTAATAGTAGTTACAAGAGGGGGGTCCCATTCTTGGTGACCAAATAAAATATCCTGGACTTTTATGGACCTTTATACAATCATAGGGACTATTTGTTATTCTATTTGGGTACGGCCCAATTAAGACTAATTATTACCTAAATGGGCTATGGCCCAACACATATATATGATCTATTTTAGCAAGGGACGAGCTCATAGAGATGAGCCCATCATATGGTTTTGTTTAGCGGTTCAGTGCTCCTTTCACACCTAACACTTGAGCTAAAAGTATACCAAAGTGATATTGTGTAGTTTTAAAATTTTAAAATCACAATTACAAATTACAATCGTAAATAATTGATGTGATTTTTATTTTTGAACGAGTTAAAAATGTTATATAACATAAAAAACAATTAATGCATGAAATATGGATGTAGCATTTGATAAAAGTATAATTTAAATTTGTATACAAATCTTGTCTAGTTCACGTAAGATTATGTTAGCTAGATAACTTGTAATCTTTAAAGGTGATACGTATTACATTATAGACTGCTTTTAAAGGAAAGGTTATGAATTACAATGAGCTAGTGCTTTTTAAGTCATTACAATGAGAGCTGCGGTCATGGCTTGGATAAATTCTCTAGTATAAATTCATTTTCATTATAATGACTTTTAATATCACAAGATTGTAACTTCGAACTTTTACATCAATACTGGGCGACTTTTACAATATTTTGATACAAAATTTGTGCTTATTAGGTAGATATTACAATATTCAAGAATTTAATTTTTTAGAAAATGAGAATATATGAAATTATTTAATTAACATTAGAAATGCACAAAAATCGGATCCGGACGGATTTCATCAAATAATATTAGGCCTGCAGATCAGACCGGACATGACCCAGATTTATTTTTATTAATATTTAAATAGTAATAATTTTAATTTTATAAATAAAATTTATTTTTTTACCGAATATATTTGAATTTTATCTATTTTTTAAAATATTGAATGAAAATATTGGATAAAAGTATAAATATTTCACTAAAAATTAAAAAATAATTGAATTTTATTCAAATTTTTTTAAAAAAATTGGATAAAATATGGGTCGTGCCAGACCTAAACCGTGCTGGACCGTGCTTAATTCAGATTAATTCAGACAGGCCTGAATCCGTGTTGCCTGAATCCAAATTTTTCCCAGACCCGGCTGAATTTTTCAAAAAAATATGTGATCCATTCTGATTCGCCGGCTGGATCGGGCCAGACCGGTCTTTTTTGGATCGAATTTTTCTTGAATTTCTCGGATCAAATAGGACGGATTTTTCAAATTCAGATTTTTTATGCATCTCTAATTAACACCAAATATATTGAAAGTATAACTCCTCACAAAATAGGGAAAGTTGTTTACCCATCCACTAGGTAACTTACACTTCCTACTAGTTACATTTTCATATTTTTTAATAAAAAAATATTTATATGTCCGAGGAATTTCATAAATGAATTAAATACCTAAGAAAATACAACTTCCCATGAAAATAACTTCCTATGAGTAACCAAACAAGCATTTGTACTACACATCAAACCAACTTTAACACATGTTACTCTATATATTACATTAAAATGAATTACTTTCTCCATCTCAATTTATTTATCACGTTTGACTTTTTCTTGTATAAATAAACAAATTACTCGATCCTTTTGGTACTGTTCATGATATATATTATAACTCGACCATTCATTTAAATTTTTTCCTAAAAATTTTTTGTGACTATTTTTAATTGGGCTATTAATATGTATACATGCGGCTACATTATTTTTAATAGGGATTGAGCCAATAAAAAATTACAACATAAATATTTGGGAAAAATTTTAGAATTTTTTTAGAATCTCTAACATTTTCCAAACCAATTATTATCAAAATAATAAATTTCATATGTTTAGTAAGATATTTCTAAATTTGCATATTCCGATTCATCAAATTGCAAGATTTAAACTATCAATTTTAACCATTCAATATTCTTAAATTCTATATCTTTAACTAAAGTGTGATATATATGAGGTTAGTGATCTTAGTTACCTTCTTTGTCGAAGTGGCAAATAGAATCCAGAAAGGTTTCCTACTTCAATTAGTGCTGCTCTCCATGTTTCTACCTCCTTGTTCTCCATGTCCTTAAATCTTTGGAAAGCCGTGCCAAATTCACCAGTTTGATGGATCACATCTGCTGGATCAACATGGTAAAAGATGGGAACAACAGTCTGCAATCTTTCTTTTGTTCTCTTAGATCTGAGGATTTCGACAAGCTCGTCGAGGCACCATCTCGAAGAAGCATAGTTTTCAGAGAAAACGATAATAATAGAATTTGACTTCTGGACTGCTTGGGGTATCAGTGAAAACATTTTTTCTTCTCCCAGCTCACTGTCGAAGTAAATTGTTGGGATTCCAGCTGATTTGAAGGCCGTGCAGAGATGATCCACGAATGTTTTGCTTATATCTGTACTTCTGAAACTCAAATACACATCATTTGAAGTTGTAATCGGAGGAGGGACAGAAATGGAGAGGGAACTTCCGCACTTATCTGAGTCTGATTTAGAAGTAGCCATAGCAGACAGAAGGTCAATATCTGAGTCTGATTTAGAAGAAGCCATAGCAGACAGAAGGTCAATATCTGAGTCTGATTTAGAAGAAGCCATAGCAGACAGAAGGTCAACTAGCGGAGACAAAGAGGGGTAGAGAGAGGGGAGGGGATAAAGATGAAACCTAGCATCTCCAATTTAGGTAGAGGGAGCGTGGTAGGTTGGGGTAGATTTTGGAATAAAATTAGAATTTAAATTATTTTATTTTTTTTGAAATTTTAAATTATTTATTTTTATTTTAAAATTTGAAAATCGTAATTGTAATTATAATCGAATTTTTAAATTGGTATCACGTATCAGTTTAAAAAATCTAATATTAGTTCGATTTCAGTTATAAAATCAAATAAAATAAAAATGAAATAAAAATATATTACTAACCTAAATCATAAAAACAACAAATTCATTATTTTTGCAACATATTGAAATGCTGAAAAAATAAAATAAGATATTCAACAGAATCTGATGATATAGCTTCACAGAATGTGACATGATGGAAATGGGTACAATAATTATCAAAAAGGCTCCAAAAGATGAAGTACATGGAATACATAAAGTATTTAGACTTTTCCAGGAAGTCATCAAACTCTAACAACAAGGAAATGTATAAGAAGAAGGACAATAAGGAGTCAAGGTCTGCGAAGGTTGAAGAGTCCAAGTCAAATGTTACAACTGTGACAAGATGAGACATTTTGCTACTGAGTGCAAGAAAGTTAAATTTAGCAAGAAAACTAGTAAAACTCTCATCACTTCAAAGAAAGATTAGATGGATTCCTTAGACTCTGATAATGAAGTCAACTATGTCTTGATGAAAACTCTCAAAACAATGAAGATCCTACTGATAACATGTTTGAGTTAAAATATTTTTTTAAATCATTGCACTTAATCTTTAAAAATCAATCTATGGAAAATGCTAGAATAAAGTCTAGCATGCATGATCTTAGTAACATGAATAATCATTTAAAAGTTGAACTTATTTTTATGCTAGAAGTTCAAAAGGAATGTGAAAGTGCTAAATATATAAAAATTTAGTTAGAGAACAAATGCACATTTATTGAAAAAGAACTTGAAAAAACTAATAATACTATCAAAGTTTGGACAAACTCTGATAAAAAAAGTTCAAGAATTATTTACTGATAAAAACTGGAAAGAATGAATAGGATATGAATCAATAAATACCAAAGTTGACAAGAAATAGAAAAAAGTTGACATTGAAACTGAGACTCCATTGACCTATAAAGAGGTTATAATAACATAAGGTCAAAATGCACCCTTGTTAAATTTGTTTCTCCTAGTGATGAACCCAAATCAACTTTTTAGAAGGGTTCAACATCTAAAACTAGTAAAAATACCAAGGAATCACATAAGAAACCAATTAACATTGGTTTACTATATCGAAAACAGCTAAAAAAGAAAATTAGGGAAGCTACTAAGGAAATAAGGTAAAAGGCCCTAAAAGGAACATAAATGGAAAAATATGTATTAAAAAAAAGAGTAATTATAAGTACATTCTTGATGCACATAAACAAGCTTGTTTAACTGTGATAATACTAATCATCTTGCTATTAACTAAAGCAAGAATAGGAAAGCAAAGACTGAGACTCCTAAATCAGAGTTTAGGAATTTAGCTAGCTAGATATATGCCACAAAATCCTTATTTTCATTTTGGTAGTTCATGGAATTATATGTACACATGTAAAGAGTACCACAGTTTGTATTATGGCTAGTATGAATTGTTGCCTCATTTAAATGAAATTCATGTTACTCTTACATATGCCTCTTTTGCTAAACATGTTGTTAATTGTGACAATAATAAATCAAACTCTGACAAGTCAAAGTCTGATATATTCAAATCTAATAAAAAACTTCTGGTGCTAAAGTTAACAATTTTAGAAAGAAAGAATCCAAAATTGTTTGGATCCCCAAGGTTTCTAATTAAGTTACATGTATGATTGCAGAGGAACTAGAAAAACATCCTTGTAATAGATAATGGATATTTTTCACACATGACTGGAAATAAATCCCTCATTTCAGAGTTTAAAGAGAAGGTTGTCCTAACAGTATCTTATGGAAATGGCAACAAAGGAAGAACATTGGGATATGACAAGTGCTAGGGATTGTGATGTTAACATTGTAATCAACTATAAGACACTTAGATTAATTAGAAATTAACTAAGTAAAACATACTGTCATATGTATATTGATAGTATTTTTAGTTGTCACTTGGAACAGTATGTATAAAAAGCCAAGTAGGTGACAGTAAGTATCAATAGTTACTGTCTTGTAAAAATATAATAAATGATCTATGAAATAGAAGTTCACAAAGTGTTCATGCACAGCATGGATCAAATCATTGACAGTAACATTCTGTAAACTGAAGCCTACGACAGCATATTCAAGTGACAACACATTTGGAACATACGACAACAACTATTCCCTTGACAGTAAACTTGACGGAGATTGAAGAATCGAAAACAGCAAGTTTTACTGACAACAACTATTCCCTTGACTGTAAACTTGGCGGGAATTGAAGAATCGAAGATAGCAAGTTTTACTGACAGTAACATTGGCGATGATAGTTGACAATAACCTTTTGGTGAAGCTGACAGTCTGTTTCAAGTAGCAGACTAGGTAGTGTAAACTCAAAAATTGATCTTGACAACTTTACCTAGTCTGTCAAGTCTACTACTACAACTTGATAAAAGACAAGCAAAAAGATAAAACGTGCTCAAAGAGTCAAAGAATTCTGTACATCTCAAAGTTACTTTATCTATAAATGGAATGAAGACAAGTTTGAATGAAAGAAGCAAAGTTTCTATTTCGAGCTTTGTTCTAGGAACAAGAAAAAGTACACTTGTAAGTGGGATATGTGTTTCAGTACAAATACACATATCTCACAAGTATTTTCTCTTATACAACTGAGCTTAACTTTTCTCAAGTATAGAAACACTAGCAAGTTATTTGTTATTGTATCTATTGAAGCTGGAAACTTCTTTCAGTCAGTTGTAGCAAAAACAAAATTTAATAAAATTAATTTTTAAAGTTAAACACCTTTCTTTATTTGCTATCTTATTGTTGCTTGCATTTTTCACTTGATATTTTTACTACTTGTTTGTTGTTAGCAAAATTAGTGATAAATTATCAAGTTGCATTCAACCCCCCCTTCTGCAACACTCATACTGTTTAACAACTGGTATCAAAGCAGCAGGTTAGATATACATAACCTGAAAAGATCTAAACATGAGTGCACAGAAAGTAAGTAGCATAAAAATACCCACCTTTGATAAAGAACACTACAACCTTTGGAAACGAAAGATGATGTTGTTCATAAAAATAGCCAACCCACTTTACCTTGGAATTCTAGAAAATGGTCCTTTCATTCCTCAAACATATATACCTGAAACTACAGTAGATGGTGAAACAATACCAGCCTATTGGGTTCCTAAAAAAGGTTCAGAGTACACTGATACTGAAAAAGAAAAAGTATCTCTAGATGATTGCTTATAATTTATCATCATTGAGGCACTTGACAATGTCATGTACAATAACATTGTCAACTGCACTAGTGCAAAGTAAATATGGGAAACCATTGAGATACTCTGTGAAGGAACAGAAGAAGTAAAGAAAAATCAAAGACAGATTTTGGTGTCTCAGTATGAAGCCTTCATGGCCAAACCTAGCGAAGGGTTGACTGAGATGTTTGAGAGGTTTAATAGGTTGATAAATGACCTGCAGCTGCATGGAAAGTTTTATGACAAAAAGGAGGTAAACATGAAATTCATGTTGACACTTCCTAACCATCTAGAGCACAAGGTTTCTGCCATAAGAGAAGGAAGAGATTTATCAAAAGTTTCTCTTGAAACTTTATATGGCATACTTAAAACCTATGAGCTAGAGCTACTACAAAAGAGATCCATTCAAGCTGGTCAAAGAGGAAAAATGGCTAACACATCAAATGCTCTAGTAGCTCAGGATCCACAGGTGATGCAGCTCAAGGAATCTCAGCATCAACAGCAAATCAAGATTGAAGAAATCACAGATGAAGATGAAGGTGTAACTCTGGAACTCAAGGATGGTGATGAAGATGAGTTCTACACTTTGGAGGAACTGGACAACATGGAAAACAAAACAATGGCCTACATGGCAAGGAAGTTCTCCAACTTGAGATTCAAGAAGAACAAAGCTTTCAAACCCAGAGGACAAAGCTCCAGGTTCAACAAGTCAAATATTTCAAAGCCTGGAGGAAGTGGCAAAGGTGGATACAAAACAGGTATGGTGGATAGATCTAAGATAAGGTGTTACAATTGCAATGAAATGGGACATTTTATAACAGAATGCAAGAAGCCAAAAAAAAGTGAGAAGAAATGACAATGATTATGAGGAACTCAAAGCAAATTATGAAGCCTTGCTCAAAAAGCAACAAGGAAGGGCTTTTGTGGCTGAAGAAAAGTGTTGGGAAGACTCTGATGATGAAGAGGAAAAAGAATATGGAAATCTTGCTCTCATGGAAAACTCTGGAGAAGGTTCATCCACTTCATCAAGTCAGGTACCCATTCTTACTACTGTTGATATGACTACATCTCAGTATAAGAAAACTGTTGAAAGTTTAAGTTTTGAAATTTTCAATATTCATACAAGCATGTTAGCTGCTAATGAGGAGATAGTCAAACTGTCTAGTGCTAATGAGTCATTGAGAATTAGAAATCATGAACTAGAACTTAAACAGAATGCTTTTGAGTCCTTACAACAAGAAAATGAGATTCTTAAAAATAAGGTAGTTTGTGCTTCCCAAATTGAGGAATTTCTCAGAAAATAAATTTCTGAGAATGAACTAAAAATGAAGGCCTATAAGAATTCTTCTTCCCTGTTAAAATCATACAATGATGATAATACTGAAAATTAAAAGGTAGGTATAAGTTTTAACTATGAGAAGAAAAGTTGAAAGAAACATGTTATAGAGAAAGACATCAAACATACTGTCAAACCTTCCATTCTAAAGAAAGTTAAGAATCCCATGTTTAAAAAGACAGAATTCGAATTTGATGAGGAAGCATTAGTGATTAAACAAGAGATAGATGATGAGGACAATGAAGCTGTCACTAAGTCCCTTAAGGCAAAAGATACTGTCAAAATCCCCAAGATAGTTAGTTTTGACCTTGACAATGACTTGTGTTTAAAAGATGCTGTCAACTCTGGTAAGACAGTAAGTTCAGAAGCTGCTGTCAAGATTGTGAGATCAAAACTTACTGTCATGACAGCTCCATCTAAACCTACTGTTAATACTAACATGATAGTAACTTCTAAACATACTGTCATAAAGACCATGAAGAACAGAAATGAAAAACTAGGAAAAAATAAGAAGAACAGTTATGATTATATTCCTAATGCAACTAGAAAATTGTTTAACAATTGTGGGTCTTCTAGTCATCTAACTCATGTCTGCAACAAAAGCAAGTCTAATGTCAAGAATGCTACCTTTGTTAATGGAAATTTACACAGCGTGCCTTTAAAGAACAAACAAGTAACTCACTGTGATGATTTTGATTGCATTTCATGTAAAATGAACTTGATGCGTGTGTGCTTTAACATGCCTTTTGCTAATGATCAAAAATGTCTACATAAGAATGATAAAATTGAAAAGGCAAAGACTCCAAGTCCTCCTAAAGTTAGGATGGACAAGCCTCCCAAAAACAAAGCTATCAAACCAGTAATTAAAACTGAATGGATAGCTACAGGAGTCTTGCTAAAAGTAAAAGAAAGAACTATAACTTACTCAATTTCAAATTGTGATCTAGCTAAGCAAAATGGACCCAATGAAAGTTGGGTACCAAAAGCAACTTGAAATATTTGCTTTTTAGGGTAACAGGAAAAATAAAAAAATTATGTGGATCATTGACAGTGGATGCTCAGGACACATGACAGGTGATAAAGCCCTGCTATCACAGTTCAAGGAAATGGTTGGCCCTTATGTAACCTTTGGTGACAATAACATTGGTTTCACAATAGGATATGGCATACTGAAAGTTGGAAACTTAAAGATAGAGAAAATTTCTCTAGTGAATGGATTAAAGCACAATTTGTTGAGTCTCACTCAATTTTGTGAAAGAGGTTTCAAAGTTGGTTTTGATCAAGATAGATGCTCTATTGTCAACAAGAAGACATGAGAAGAAGCTCTTCAAGGAGTAAGAAAAGGAAGCCTCTACATAGCTGACTTGGATTCTGTAAGGAAAGACAAAATCTACTACTTCTACAGTAAGGCTTCTCTATCTGAAAGTTAGCTGTGGCACAAGAAGCTTTCTCATTTGAACTTCAAATCAATGAATAATCTAATGAAGAGAGAATTGGTGAAAGGGCTGCCTCAACTTGAATTCTGTCAAGAAGGATTGTGTGAGGATTGTCAGAAAGGGAAGTTAAGGAGAGCTACTCACAAAAGCACTCCTAGTGGTTCAATCAATGAGGCATTTCAACTAATTCACTTGGACTTATTTGGTCCTGTGAATGTGCAATCACTAGCAAGAAAAAGATATGCCTTAGTAATGGTTGATGATTTCTCAAGATACACTTGGGTGAGGTTTCTAGCATCCAATGATGAAACTGCACAAGAAATCATTGATTTGGTAAGAGTTCTTGACAAGAATCCCAAGTACAAAGTGCAGACTTTGAGAAATGACAATGGTACTAAGTTTAAAAATAGTATCATGAATGATTTCTGCAAAGAGAATGGAATCACTCAACAATTCTCTGCACCAAGGACACCTCAACAAAATGGTGTTGTGGAAAGAAAGAACAGAACTCTCATTGAGGCTGGAAGAACAATGTTGAGTGAAGAAAAACTTCCTACCTATTTCTAAGGTGAAACAATCAATACAGCATGTTATACTCAAAACAGGACTGTAGTCAACAAGGCCTATGGAAAGACACCCTATGAATTGCTCACAGGAAGGAAACCAACAGTCAACTACTTTCATGTCTTTGGAAGCAAGTGATACTACATGAAAGATTCAACTGAGATTAAAGGAAAATTTGACACTAAAGCACTTGAAGGAATCTTTATGGGGTATGGCATTGACAAGACTGCATACAGAGTTTACATCATTGATCACAAAACTGAGGAGGAGAGTGTAAATGTCACCTTTGATGAAACTAAATTTCCTGGAATTGAAGGAAGTCAAGAAATAGAATCATTAGCCTTTGAAAATCAAGGCTATCTAGAAGACATTGATGAGGAGTCACCAAGAGTTGATCACACAATTTCTGGTCCAACAATTGTTCCTAACCAATCTAAAGAAAATTAAGGAACTGCTCATACAACTGATTTGTCTAGGAATTGTTGGTCCCTGATATTGTAGAAGGGGGGTTGAATACAATATCTGAAATTTAATCACGGAATAATTGGATTTAACAAATTATTTTAATTACTCGCGAAATATTAATTATAATGAAATACTGTTCAAGTGAAAGATATAATTTTAACTTGATTAGTATTATAAAATTAATATTTAGAAAACAGTTATATAATTGATAAAAAGTTCTGAAACAAATTTGACATGAACTGTTCAGGTTTTATCAATTATATTCAAACTTGCACAGAAATCTGTGAATATTACAATGAAGACAAATTTCTGAATTTGAACTGATTTCTAATTCTTGAACTGCTGAACTTGTTGAACAATTGAAAAAGTGAAGGGCTGATCTCATATTTATAGAGATTTGAAATGGCTGCTATGACCTTTATGAGTATGACTTAATTTCAAGAAATTAACCATTGTATGACTTCTGAAATCGTTGGGCATGACTTTCTGAGCTCGGTATGACTTTCTAAACTTCGGTATGACTTATTTTAAAGTCATATTCGGATTTTAGTTAATTAAAAATCGGTATGACTTATTTTAATTAAATAAAATCACTCCAGCATGACCTTTTGAGCACATGAATCTCGGTATGACTTATCCCACTTGCTCCAGCATGACCTTTTCAACAGCTGCTCGGTATGACCTTTCTTTAAGGCTCGGTATGACTTCTTTTATATATATATATAAATAAATCTCGGTATGACTTATATATATATATATATATATATATATATATATATATATATATATATATATATATATAAATGTCTCGGTATGAATTTCTTCCTTCAATCGGTATGACATTTTATAATTAAGTCCAGTATGACTTATTTTCATTAAACCAGTATGACTATTTATTATAATTCGGTATGACTTATTTTTGAGTCATTTGAATTATATTAAAAATCATATTAAGTCATATCTTTTATAATAAATTAATTCTACTTAAATTAATTAGTTAATTTACAAATTAAATTAAATTCAACTTGAATTAATTTAATTAGATAAATTAAATAATCAATTAACTTTTGATAATAGAATTAAAATACTATTTCGACTTGTATTACCGTGCTGTCAATCTTGAAATCTTCTTGTCTTTTCTTTGTCTTTTGATCTTGAAACCTCTTAAATTAAATGAAGAATAAATATTCTTTTAGTTGACACACAAATGTACTGTCTGGTTCATTTGTGTCATACTAATAAATATTCTCCATTTATTAACTTTTAACTTGAGGCCTTCTGTCATTTCCTTTTTGCTTCACTGTCTTCAATCTTCTTCTGGAATCTTCTGTAGTAACCACTTGAAATCTTCTATATCTTCTGTCTTCTATATAAGTACTACCACAATATTATTTTCACTGACGCTTGATCATAACAATGAACTTCTTCCAGTGTTGAGTAGCAATCCCATAAAATTCTTCTGATACTTAGATCCTTTGTGATTAGTTGACTGTCTTCGATTTGATTCCATCCTCAGTATTTATTACTTACTACATTTTCTTACAGGAGTTGAGTTGTCATCTATTTATTACAAATAGGCCTAGACATATGCCTTTCAATCTCTCCCTATTTGTTGTTAAACATTTAACACACAAATTCCTAGAGGATAACTCAACTAATAACTAAGAAACTAATATTACATTTAAGAACTGTAAGTAAATAAATTGTTCTCTGGATCATATAATACATTTCCAGATTTCTTTGAGTAACTGAAATGAAAGATGTTTGTTCCTCTAGTATTGAACATATTATACATGTAGTATTATCTTCATTTCTCTTCTTACCACTTTTCCTTAGATTCTCCAACTTCTGTCTTCACTTCTCACCCAAGGTAGAATCAATTTCTCCTTTCGTGAATAACCCAACTTTTGAGTAATCCTCTTTTAGTAAAAGTAAAAGTCTTCAACACTTCTCCCTTAGTTGAATACTTCGAATTTAATACTTCTCCCCTTTGGATACTTCTCCCCAAATAGGATACTTCTCCCCCTTAGTTTAGTAATCCTCATCATTCTAATCCTTATGATTCGAAATTTTCTCTCCCTTAGATAAGTAACATTAGAAATCTGTAACAGGGAATTGGGAATAGGATTTGGTAACTGTGCTGGTGTGTGATTTTACTTTGTGTTCCTCACAAGTGTTTCGCTCATATACTCTCTAAGTGTTTCACTCATAGAATATATATATTTTCACTCGTCCTCACTTGTGTTTCACTCTTTTCTCACATCACTATTCTCTCTCTCAGTACGAATGCCACATTCTTTTGTACCTGCAAGAAAGATCACCATAGCCCCTTCAAGAGAGGTCACTAGTGGTGCAATGGGGTTTCGTAAATCCTCGTCCTCAATTGAATCTATAAAAACATTTGACTTTGAAAAATTGAATTGCTTCAGTAATAGATTCAGTGAGTTGCTGATCATCTAAGATGATCTATTCCGTTAGAAATCCAGATATGTTCCATCTGGGGAGGGAGACAAGGATCTATAATGTAGCAGATGATCCAAGTTTCCTCCTGATGCCTGTGAAGGCATGTTGATTCAGTCAGAATCATCAATTATTCTTCCTTCCTTGATATGGGAGTTTAGAAAAATTGCTTCCGTCAATTCATCCTTACACGACACTCTAGTTGCTCCCTCTTAGTCATTGTTGGTCCCTTTGAAAAGAAGACACTTTATATGAGGTGAAAGAAATGTCAGATGAAATTGACTCTTTACAAGTAGCCTTGGCTGACAGGCTGAATTCAATAGACTCACTCTGTTGAGAGAATGAACCTAGTAACAGTTTTGCCTTTTCCAAGTCTGTATCCTTTTGAGAGAACACAGATGAGCTAACAGTTGTCTCAGTTTATATATGAATCACCTTTCTGGAGACAGAGCTGTTGGGTCACTCACATCACCAACCTTATCAAATGCAATCAAGGCATTGACTCCCTCATAATGAACAATTAGGTATTCTGTTTAATGGTTAGAGAGATGAAAGTGATAGTGTTTGTGTGTTTGGTTCTAAGATCTTGGTTAGAGATTGATGCCAATGATTAGGATCTAACTTTTAGAATCGATTGGATTATCAAGCTCATATATATTTCCTATTTCTCAAAAGAGACTTGAAATAATCAGCTTAAAAAATAAAAATAAAAAAATAAAAAAATAAAAATGTCAAGTTGTAAAACAAATAAAACTATACATACTTATATACATATATAACTGATACCAATTATTATATAACTTATATATATAATTGATACCAATTGTTAAAAACTAAAGATAATATAAAATATATTTACAGTAAAGATGACAATGGAATAAAAACTGTACAAAAATAAGGAAAATCTTTTTGAGTTTTCTTTTTCAATTTTTTGTTTGTTTTTGAAATATTTTTTAAGGAATATATACAGAGTATTTACAGTACTTGAAAATAAATATGCAATTTAAAACAACATGCAATACTTAGTTCATGTTTAACATCCCTAACTCACTAACTAACTTAGAGAAAGTGGATTCATCAAGTGGTTTCGTGAAGATGTCAGCAATTTGATCTTCTGTGGGTACAAAATGTAACACCACAGTTCCGTTCATGACATGCTCTCGGATAAAATGATACCTTATGTCTATGTGCTTGGTTCGTGAATGTTGTACAGGATTGTTGGAAATTGCTATGGCACTTGTGTTATCGCAAAGTATTGGGATTTTAGATAGCGCAAGTCCATAATCATTCAGCTGATTCCTTATCCACAAGATCTGTGCACAACAACTACCTGCCACAATGTATTCTGCTTCGGCTGTCGAGGTAAATACTGAGTGCTGTTTCTTGCTGTACCAGGAAATCAACCGTTGTCCTAAAAAACTGACAGCTTCCAGACGTACTTTTCCTGTCCATCCTGCATCCTGCATAATCTGAATCTGTATAGCCTATTAGTTTAAAACCTGTATCTTTAGGGTACCAAATTCCAAGATTTGGTGTCCCCTTTAGATATCTAAAAATTCTTTTCACAGCTATAAGATGAGATTCTCTAGGATCAGTTTGAAACCTTGCACATAAGCATGTTGCAAACATTATATCAGGTCTACTAGCAGTTAAATACAATAATGAGCCTATCATACCTCTATAGCTTGTGATGTCAACCTTCTTACCAGTTTCATCTTTGTCAAGCTTTGTGGCTATTGGCATAGGGGTTTTTGCCGGTAAAGAATCTTCTAGATTGTATTTCCTTAGAAGATCCCTTACGTACTTTGATTGGCAAATAAAAATCTCATCTTCCATCTGCTTCACTTGCAGACCAAGGAAGAATGACAGCTCACCCATCATTCTCATTTCATATCTGCTCTGCATTAACTTAACAAATTTCTTGCACAAGTTTTCGTTAGTAGAACCAAATATAATATCGTCAACATAAACTTGGACGAATATCATATCTTTATTATGTAATTTGTAAAGGAGAGTTTTATCTATGACACCTCTAGTAAAACCATTTTCAAGTAAAAATATAGAGAGAGTGTCATACCATGTCCTCGGTGCTTGCTTGAGTCCATAAAGAGCTTTGAATAGAAAGTACACAAAATCAGCAAACTCTGGATTTTCAAAGCCAGGGGGCTGCTCCACATATACTTCCTCTTCTAGCTCTCCATTCAGAAATGCACTCTTCACATCCATCTGATAGACTTTAAAATTGGAATGTGCTGCGAATGCCAGAAATATCCTGATGGCTTCAAGTCTTGCAACTGGTGCGTAGGTCTCGTCATAATCAATTCCCTCTTCCTGGGAGTAACCCTTTGCAACCAGTCTGGCCTCGTTCCTTGTAACAATGTCATCACCGTCTAACTTGTTCCTGTATACCCATTTGGTGCCAATTATGGATCTGTCTTTTGGCCTGGGTACCAGTGTCCACACTTCTTGCCTTTCGAACTGATTGAGTTCTTCTTGCATGGCAAGAACCCAATCTGGATCAGTTAGAGCATCTTCAATTTTCTTTGGTTCTTCTTGAGATAGAAAAACTGAAAATAAACATTCATTTGAAGTTACACTTCTGGTTCTAACACCAACATCTGGATCACCTATGATCAATTCAAAAGGATGATCTTTGCTCCATATCATTTCCCTTGGTAGGTTTGATCTTGATGATTCGCCTCTATATTCATTGTGATGCTGTGTTGTGCCAGTTGATCCATCTGTTCCCCCTGAGTTGCTGTCAGGCTGACTTGTTGATCCACCACTGGTATTAGTAGTATCTCCAGTGTTTCCATTGTTTCTACCACTATTACCTGGATCATTATCATCATTGTTGTCATCATCATTTCCTGCTGCAACCTCAGGCTCTTCTTCATTATCCGAATCTGAGTCTGGATGATTGTCAAATTTTAGTGACTCAGAAGGATCTTCAGTTTGGATGCTCGGGAGTTTAGTGTCATCAAATGTAACGTTGACACTTTCTTTTACTTGGTGCTGATCAATTATGTACACCCTATATGCCCTTTTTAAGTAGCCGACAAAAATTGCTTCATGTGCCTTGGCCTCGAATTTGCCACGATGTGCATCTCCATCTTTTAGCACAAAACATTTGGCTCCAAATACATGAAAGTACTTGAGTGTAGGTTTCTTGCCAGCCATTAAGTCATAAGGTGTCTTCATGTGATCCTTGTTGATCAGAGTTCGATTCTGAGTATAACAAGTTGTATTAACTGCTTCAGCCCAGAAGTAGATAGGTAACCTTGATTCACTTAGCATAGTCCTTGCAGCTTCAATCAGGGTTCGATTTTTCCTTTCTACAACTCCATTCTGTTGCAGAGTTCTTGGCGTTGAGAATTGTCTTGTTATCCCTTTGTCTGAGCAGAAGCTATTCAGAATTTCATTCATAAATTCTGTTCCATTATCTGATCTGATTGCCCGGACAGGTAGCTTAGAATCTAACTCAATCTGCTTTACATGATCAATCACCAATTGTGGAGTTTCATCCTTAGAGTTCAAGAATAAAACCCACGTGTACTTTGTGAAGTCATCTACAATCACTAAATCAAATCTTTTCCTTGACATTGACAGAATATTGACTAGACCAAATAAATTCATATGTAGTAGCTGTAGTGGTTCAGAAATATTCGTAGTGTTCGTGCCTTTGTGAGTTGCTCTTTTTGACTTCCCTTTCTGACATGCCTCACACAATCCTTCTTGTGTAAATTCCATCGGAGGCAGTCCTCTTACCAAATCCCTCTTGACTAGAGAGTTCATTGTTTTGAAATTCAGGTGTGAGAGCTTTTTGTGCCATAGCCAACTTTCTTCTGTTGAAGCTTTTGAATAAAAATAGTTTGCTTCAGCTTCAGTTCCCGAGTTGAAATCAGCTACGTACAAGTTTCCTTTCCTTACTCCACGCAAGGCTGGTCTGTCTTCTTTAGAATGAGCTATTAAGCACTTCTCCTTGATAAAGTTCACCTTGTAACCTTTATCACAAAATTGACTGACGCTGAGTAGATTGTGCTTAAGTCCTTCCACCAAAGAGACGTTTTCAATGATAACATTTCCAGTATTTAACTTGCCATATCCCGTAGTCATTCCTTTGCTGTTATCTCTAAAGGTGACGATTGGGCCAGCTCTCTCAACCACGTCTGATAGCAGGGCTCTATCTCCGGTCATATGCCTTGACGATCAGCTGTCCAGGATTCATACAACCCGGTTTACCTGTTTAACTCCCTGCACATATCAAACGGATTAGATCAACTTCAGAACCCAAAATTGATTGGGCCCGACATACTTAAAGAATTGACCTTTGTCAGCTTTGACAACAGATCCTCTTCGAACAACAGCTGCATCTTCCTTGACTGTACTTACTTTCCTATAAACAGTCTTAACAACTTTTTGTTTAGACTTAGGAATATATTTTTCCTTCTTGATAGGTGAAGGAATAGTAGTCTTGGATTTTGCAAATTTATTATTGATGTGTTGTCTCGATGTCATGTTCTTTTTATTAGCAGTCATGCGTTTGAAATAAGCAGTCATAGCATTAAAAGCACATAACACACAATTTAAAACACCACAAGGTTTATGGCATACATCAATAGCAGGCATGTTATTCACAGCAGTAGGCATTTTAACAGTTTCTACTTTAACTTTTTCATCAGATTTAAAGTTTTCATTAGAATGATATCTATTGTTACTATCCCTACTTCTAACAAAATTATTGTTAGGTCTGTTCATTTTATTCTTTAAGTTCTTAGCACCTATACCAAGTTTGTGGAAATCAGAAGTTCCCACAACTTTCACTAGTGTCTTGGGTGCAACTTTCTCTTCTTGGACATTTACTCCTTTTATGTCCCTCGCTTGTTCTTCTCTTTTCTTCTCTTCCTCTTGATCCTCTAACTACATCTCACAAGCACTCAGTATAGAGCTCTCGAGGATTGGTTCAGCTACGGGTGTTATGAAAAGAGGTTTGCGTGCGTCTTTAACAACATGATGAATACCCATTTCAGCAGCGCTTTGCTTGAATGGAGTAATGTTGCTTGGTTTTCCTACAAATTCATTGTACTCGAAGCCTATTCCAACTTTTCTGTTTATTATCTGTTGGTTAACTAGGTTCTTTACAATATACGAGGAATTTTCATATGCTAGAAACCTTTTCTTTTCTTCCTCTATCTGTTTTCTGAGGTAGGTCTCAACTTCAACATAACAACTGACTCTATTGACTTGAAAAGCTAAGTCCTCAGTTAATTTCTTAGTCAACTTGTCACTATTTCGTTTTAACTGTTTTAAGACTTCGAGCTCATCAATTACATCTTTCTTTTCGAGTCTTAGTTGCTTAACCTTACTTCTTTCACCTTCTAGTTCTTTACCTAGCAATGCAAACATTTTAGGACAAGAAGGATTTACCTCTATTCCTCCTTGGCGAGTAGGAGACCGTGATTCTTCGGATGAAGCCATAAGAGCAAGATTTCCTAGCTCTTCCTCATCATCATCATCTGAGTCATCCCAGCTTTTTCCCTTTGCCAGATAAGACTTTCCTTGATGCTTTTGCAAAAGTGCATCGTACTTTTCCTTGAGCTCTTCATAAGACTCTCTCTTCTTCCCTTGCTTAGGCTTCTTACACTCAGTTGCAAAGTGGCTTAGCTCATTACAGTTGAAGCAACGAAACTTGCTTCTATCAACTAAGCCGGTCTTATAGCCGCTCTTCGATTCAGCTGTTGAAGACCCTCCTCTTTGGAATCTTCCAAAATTAGATTTGACTTTGTAGGAGGGATTTCTCCGGAATCTCATGTTGCCAAACTTCCTGGCAACCAAAGCTAGAGATTCATCTTCTAGCTGATCTAGTTCTTCCAGAGAGTAGAATTCATCACCTTCATATTTATCTGAAGTATGTCCAATTTCTGGAATAACATACTCCATTGAAGGTACAACAACCTTCACTTCCATCTTCTGTGGTGCTTCCACTATCAGTGCTTTGGAGGAACTCAGTACCTTACCTCTCCCATACATCTCTCTGGTTTGGATCTGCTCCAGTTCATATGTCTTTAATACTCCGTAGAGTCTTTCCAGGGTTACCTCCTTCATGTCCCTAGACTCACGGATTGCTGCAATCCTGTGTTCCAGATGCTCGGGTAGGGTTAGTAGAAACTTCCTGTTGACCTCCTGATTCTGATAATACTTCTCATTCATGTTGAGCTCGTTTATCAGTTTATTCAATCTCTGAAACACCTCAGAGATACCCTCACCAGGGTTGGATCTAAACTGCTCGTACTGGGAGATCAGGATTTCCAGTCTATTCTCTTTTACTTCCTCAATTCCCTCATTGATAATCTCTATGGTTTCCCATATCTGTTTTGCATTTTTACAATTGATACTTGATTGTACATGACGTAGTCTAGAGATTCAATCAATATCAGCTTGAGATTGTTGTCCAGGGACAGAGCTTCCTTTTCTTCAATTGTATAGTCAGCTGGACTTTTCGGAAACTGTCTGTGAGGAATTACGATCCCATCTACTATATGTTCGAGAATAACTGATATAGGGGGTTCAAAACCATTGGCCAAGATATTTGCATACTTGGGATTTGCAATCCCGATAAACAGTAGCATTTTATGTTTCCATAAATTGTAGTGTTCTCTGTTGAACTGTGGAATTTTAATACTGGTGACTTTCTGGGTACTCTTCTTTAATAAGATTAAAAATTAAGTGTTTCAAAAAAATATTTTAATTTTTGACTTAAAACAATTTTTGATCAAAAATAATTTTTCGGAAAAAAAATTATTTCGAATAAAAAATTATTTCGAATTTAAAATAATTTTTGAAGTCTGTATGAGTTCGCGGAATTTGATTTGGATCTGATATGAAAATATATCAACCAGCTCTGATGCCAATTGTTGGTCCCTGATATTGTAGAAGGGGGGTTGAATACAATATCTGAAATTTAATCGCGGAATAATTGGATTTAACAAATTATTTTAATTACTCGCGAAATATTAATTATAATGAAATACTGTTCAAGTGAAAGATATAATTTTAACTTGATTAGTATTACAAAATTAATATTTAGAAAACAGTTATATAATTGATAAAAAGTTCTGAAACAAATTTGACATGAACTATTCAGGTTTAATCAATTATATTCAAACTTGCACAGAAATCTGTGAATATTATGGGAGTGACGTTCAATGGATAATTGTAGACATTATAGTTTACCTTGGGAGAGGACTTTATAATCATTAGAAGGATTGTTTTTAGCAAAACGAAAGACACAAATTAGACATTCATGATAGCCAATGGAAGAAACCTTGTTCCTGGATTATTTTCTCTCATATTTATTATATAGTTATTTATTTGTTTATTAGATTAATTTAGCTGATAATTAAACCAACATATTCTTCACCATACTTCTAGATTGTAAGGAATAAAAGACTTGAAATTGATATTGATAACAGTCCTTCCCTGCGAATGATACCCTCCAAAATACTCGACAACAAATTGGCGCCGCTGCCGGGGAAGGCGACAGTATTGATTTTTAGTTAATTATTTCTTATAATTTAGATTTTATTTTTGTACATACATTTTCTTTGCCTTTGTTTTTTTAGTGTCTACAGGTTACTTTGAGTTAGACAACTAAAACTTTTTGAGTTGAGGAGACATGGATTACAAATTTGGTTGGAATAACGCTCAGAACTTTTTCAGCAATCAAGAACGATATCAAGATTTCAATCCTTATCAAGACTTTAATGCTTATCAGGATTTTAATTCATATCAGGTGAATTCGTTCTATTCTGAAAACTCATATTATGCTCCATACCATCTTAGTACAAATTTTTCATACACCTTTGAAAATCAATACCATGATTCATATACATGTAATGGTGTTGATAAGAGTTTAATTCAATCTAAACCTTCTTTGCTTTCTTTGGGATTTTTTAAACACTTTGGACCCAACTTTTGAGATTGTTAGTAAAAATAATATTCCATGTGCAGTAGAGTCGCCAGCTTGGTATGAGGAGAATGCTAAAAGAAATAGTTTTATTATGGAAGTTCAACTTGTGATGCATAACGGTTGTCTTCAAGTTCCTCCTTGTGTCAATTTTCCGACTACATGTGATTCTTATTTAGCAATTGATGAAAATTTTATGTCTGATGAACCTACTTGTTTAGTTGATAATTGTCCCATGCTTGATATTTGTAAATTGGATGATGTTAAAATTCTACCATATTTAAAAGATAACATTGTGCTTAATGAATTGGTAGAAGATGTGAAATTAGATATTGATGAGTGCCCAATTATATTTGAGAAGGTAATTGAGATTGACAAATTTGAAAATCTTTCTTTAGAATACAAGGATCCAATTTGGGAGGAGTTTGTGAGTCGTACTTATGTTTCTTATTCTGACGACTTTTTTAACTACTTTGATATTTTTGAGTCTCTTAAGCAAGTGATGATCATAAATATTATCTCTTATTTTTATGGATCAAAGGTATGTTTGCACATCAAAATTTTAATGCTCATTCGTAGGTATGTGCATCTATTTGCTTTCTCACCTCATTAGTTATGCTACTTGAATGTATATGTCGAGCTAACGACGTTAAAGAAGCGCTTATTGGGAGGCAATCCAAGATTATACTATTAATTTTTTTTACCTCCCATAGGTTACCTTGATGTGTTTGTTTTAAATGGTGGTCGCATGTGCTGAAGTGAAAAAATTCATGGGAATTTTTCTGGTTGAGTCACCTATCTTGTTTTTCCGTTTCCCAGAATTTCAACGGTCGGCTCGTCCTCAATTTTGGACAGCATCTTCCTTACTCGTATATCTAAAGTATGAACGGTGGAGATCGGATTCGGAGCTCCAGAAGTCAGTTTGATGAAGACCGGGCAGATATATGTTGCACCATGGGCAGGGTTATGCTCCCCGTAGTGCATCGACTTGGACTTGATTTTTATTAGATGGAGTCAACACACTTCACTTCCTTTTCGAGCGGCACTTCATGCAAATGCATTAGGGGAGTATTTATAAATTTTCTTTGTATATTTTTTTTTATCTTGCTTTTTATATTTTTTAGGATCTTTTTAGATTTTTTTCTTTTTCTTCTTTTCATAATTCATTGAGGACAATGAACCATTTAAGTATGGAGATGACGTTCTCAATATTGTAATATATATATATATTTTTTATTCTAGCTTTATAAATAATTAGATGATCATATGGAATGCATGCCTAGAATTCATGTTAAATTTAGAAATTTATTGCATTGCATAGCATAACATGATCCCATATTAGTAGTAGTCCAAGTCAGTAACTTATGATGATAATATGTATAACTTATTTTTGATTATATCTTGTTATCATTTAATAATATTATTTGCGTAGTGTCACTAGTACAGAGTTTATTTCTTTACACAAAATTATTATGCTCTTTGAATTGAGACTTAGACATACTTGTATCTTGAGGGGTAGCCGCTTGTTGATGATTCAAATTTTGACTATTCCCTTTTGATCGTAGTACGTAGCATAAGTTTAAGGGAGACATGGGATGTAAATGTCTAAAAAAAAGAGGCAAACAAAGTATCAAGACTCCTTTGAGATCAATGGGTGGCAAATGCAATGTCATATGAAAGGGACGATCCAGGTACATGTGCTGGTATTGAGTGCAATTGTACTATAAATAAAATTTTCTTGGTGACTTTTCACTGCCCTTGGTTAATGGAGAATTACTTGATTAAAAAAAAGAAAAAAGAGAAAAGAATGAGATAGTGAAGTCGTAAGGTGGTCGTAACTCACTTATCCTGAGAAGCGTCCCGATCTTAGACCAATTGATATTAATGAATATATACTATAAGTTATATTTGAACCTACGCAAAAGTCAGGTCAATTTGAAAGAAGCTGTGTTTGAGAATTGGTGTCTAGACCAAAGAACAAATCAATAATAGGCACCAAATGGATTTATAGGAACAAGATGAATGAATGTGGTACTGTAACAAGAAACAAAGCAAGGCTGGTGGCAAAAGGTTACTGTCAACAGGAAGGGATTGCTATGAAGAAACATTTGCTCCTGTTGCCAGACTTGGGGCAATAAGAAACTTTTTGGCTTTTGCTGCATTCAACAACTTTAAAGTTTTTCAAATGGATGTAAAGAGTGCTTTTCTTAATGGAGAGTTAGAAGAAGAATTGTATGTTGAACAGCCCCCAGGCTTTGAAGATCTAAAAATGAAGAACTTTGTATACAGACTACTAAAGGCATTGTATGGCTTAAAGCAAGCACCAAGAGATTGGTATGATACTCTTTCCAAGTTTGTTCTTGATAACAACTTTACAAGAGGGATTGTGGATAAAACTCATTTCTACAAAAAGCATGGAAAGGATATCATTCTAGTTTAAGTATATGTTGATGACATCATCTTTGGTTCAATAAATGAAGATTTATGCAAGAAATTCTCTGAGTTGATGCAGAACAAATGTGAGATGAGTATGGTTGGTGAATTGATATTCTTTCTTGGACTTCAAGTCTATCAAAAAGAAGATGGAATATTTATTTACCAAACTAAGTATGTCAAAGATCTCTTGAAAAGATTTGATATGGAAGACTCATCTCCTGTAAAAACTCCAATCTCAATAGCAACTCAACTTGACAAGGATCCAAAAAGGGAAGAAGGTGGAGAACAAAATGTATAGATGAATGATTGGCTCTCTCCTATACCTAACAGCTAGCAGAAGTGACATCATGTTTGTAACAGGGTTGTGTGTAAGGTTCCAGTCTGACCCAAAGGAGTCACACTTAATGGCAGTAAAAGGAATTTTTAGATACATAAAAGGCACTTAAAATTTAGGCCTTTTGTATCCTAAAGATTCTGGTTTTGACTTAGTTGGGTATTCAGACTCAGACTATACAGGGTGCAGGATAGACAGAAAAAGCACAACAGGTAGCTGTCAATTTTTAAGAAAAAGACTGGTCTCATGGTTTAGCAAGAAGTAGCATTCAGTATCAAATTCAACTATAGAAGCTGAATACATTGTAGCTGGTAGTTGCTGTGCTCAGTTACTTTAGATGAGGAACCGGCTATTGGACTATGGGTTGATTCTGCATGGAATTCCTATTTTTTATGACAACACTAGTGCCATAGCAATTTTTGAGAATCCTGTTCAACATTCAAAAACTAAGCACATTGACATTAGACATCATTTTATTAGAGAGCATGTGGAGGAAGGCACAATAAAGCTGATCTATGTGCCCACAGAGAAACAACTTGCAGATATTTTCACCAAACCACTGGATGTAAAGACATTCAACAGGCTAGTGGGTGAATTGGGTATGTTAAATTCACCCTGTTAATGTAATTCTGTTTAAGTTGATCAAAAATTTAGTTAACTGAATTTCACTGTGAATTAATGGCCTCCTGAGGTGTTTTGATTCTTATCACAATGAAAACACATGATGATATTTTACTGAGAGGTTAACTAATTTATTTTTAAGTAACTTATTTTATATGAGGTTAATAAAAAGTACTATCAAGGTTCTTGACAGTATGTTTTATCCATACTGTCATATAGTAATATGTTACTCTCGATCGTTTGAGAAGTTTTGACAGCATAGTATGCGGGACTGAAACTTACTGTCAATAACTTGCTATCGGTATTCATTGACAGTATAGTTTTCTAAAATCTCCGCATAACATACTATTAATAGTGTCTTGACATTATGTTTTATTCACACTGTCACATAGTGATAAGTTTGTGTCAAATTCTGTGGAACTTACTGTCAAACGATGGTGAGGTCTTGACAGCATATTATGCGGGACTGAAACTTACTGTCAAACTCTTGTGAAACTTACTGTCTAACAACATTGACAATATAGTTTTCTAAATTCTCCGCATAACATACTGTCAATAGTAAATATTAGGGTTATTCATTTATTTTATATATATTCTCTAACCGCTAATGTTATTGTCAAGAGTGTATGTAAATTCTAGCGCAGGGGTTACTGTCAAGAAATGGAACTAGAAGACAACTGTCACTTAAAATCGTTCACAATTCCTTCTTGACAGTCTCTTTTTCACATCATATAAAAACACAGCTAAAATTTCTCTCACTCTTTACTTTGCCTTATTTCTCTCTTTAAACTTCTAAATTCAAACGCCCTAAACTCTCATTACTTTCTCTATAACTTATTCTCTAAACTGTTCTACATTTCTAAACCTTTAAATTCTTAACCATGTCTGGACCCCAAATCATTTGCTCTCTTGCCCAAACCAACTTCACCACCATGGCTTCAGTGGGTGAAGCTGCAGAAGCCTTCATACCATTTGTTGGCTTCATGAACAACTCGTATTTGTCATTTGCTCTCAACAACAGTCCAATGCTAGAAATACCAAGGTTATCACAGTTGTGGACCTCTGTAACGTGGGAGGGGGAGCAAGACTCAAGCACCATCAAGTTTCAAATCAATGGGCTCTCCTACACCATTGATTCAACCCATATCAACACTGCTCTCCACACTGAAGCTGAGAAGGATGCTCCTTTCCAGGAACCCGCAAGTGAAGAACAACTCTCCAAGTTCTTTAAAATGATTGGGTATACTGGACCTAAGACAAATCTTGACGGTGATGAATGGTACCCTTCAGGAGGTATGGACAGAAAATACCTGAACAAAGAATGGAGCATGATACTAGATGCTATTTCAAGGTCCATGTCTAGTAAGACCAGTGGCTGGAATGAGGTGCCAGCCTACATTAGGAAGATTGTGCACTCCATGGTACAAAACTACAGAATCGATATTGGACAACTCCTGATGCCATTATTCAAACTGGTGCTTGGCAAGAAAGAAACAAGGAAGCCGGTAATTTACTATGCTAGATTCTTTATGCTTATCATTAACTCTGTTGTAAGCATAATTAATTTAGATAGTGTTCAATGCATGGAGTCCCCAACTTTAAAGAAAAACACTCATTCTATGTTAGCTAGTAAACCTCTCAACATAGAATTGAGTCTGTTTATAACTGATTTCATGCTTTCTTTTATAAATAGATTAAATTTAAAAATTGTTGGGGACTGTAATGTATTTTTCTTGAGTGATGAGAATGGTGTTGACCTCTCCATTCCTAACCCACACTCTAAACCTTTTGAAGGAGTTCGGCCTTCTAGAGTCACCAAAAATATTAACCAAGGGTCTGGTTCCTCTCAAAAGGACCAGGTTTTTAAAAGGAAGAAAATCACTGTTCCTTCTGGACCTCTAGAACAAGGAGAGATAAGGGAGGCAGTTGGTGTTCCAGGAAGAGACAGCGTATACTGGATTCATTCTTATACCGATGATACAGCTGATGCCTTGGTGTTCATTGATGCATACCAGAAACAAACCTTTTTGCACATGAGTAGGAAATGGCTGCTGCAGACTCAAGATGCTGCATTTCTAGACAAAGTCAGAAAAGAATTCAAGTGGGGCGAAGTGGAGGATATGCTTGTGGATGAAAAACAAAGACTGCTAAAGTACTTGTCTGAGATAGTCCAGGAGAAAAGGCGGATGGAGTCAGATGCGGCTAGTGTTTACAATACCAACCGTGTCAAGGGCTACCCAAAAATGATCTACTGTCAGTTTAAAGTTGATAAAAAACATTGGAAGCCTCAGCTCATCATGAAGAACTTTGAGGACATTCCAAAGATCAGGACTACTCAGGAGGTAGACAAACTTTGAAGGCTTTTCAGACATCCATATCCAGAACCCAAGAATCCTTTAGAAATGGAAGCAGTAAGTCGAATTTTCTATGTAGAAATTCCCAAGGCGAATTTCCTATGTAGAAATTCTGGAGGAGAAAAATATTTTCTAAGTACTCAAGGCAGGAAGCTATCTCGAATTTCCTATGTAGAAATTCTTAAGTCGAATTTCCTATGTAGAAATTCCTAAGTAGAAATTCCTGTTCTACTTAAAGTTCGAGATAGGGCCAAGTAGAAATTCCTATGTAGAAGTTCTACATGGAGGACATTTTCAACATGACACATGGCATCATCCGGGTGGAAGATTTCCAAGCTTTCAAGACAAGATAAGATTTACATGGACAACATTGGGACACTCATATCTTATCTTTTGAAGACTACAAGTCATAGATTACAAAGTAGTATAAAAAGAAGTACTTGTGTAACTTTTATAAAAGAGCAATATTCGAGAGAAACACTAGTAAAAAGAGAGAGTATATTCACAGAGCTTAGTATCATTTACTACCCTCTTTATTTCTGTTGTACTATTGTAATGAATATTGTAGCAACCCTTTCAAGTTATATATAAGACATATATTCCTTGAATCATTGTGTTCATTTATTACATAGTATTTATTGCTTCATAAAATCAAAAAGTTGTATTCACCCCCCCCCCCTTCTATAACACATTTGGACCTAACAAACCCCCACAACCTCCAAAACATCAAAATAAGCTACTGAAAGGTTGAAATCCCTTTCTCATAAAGTTTCCAAGCTCTCAAAGAATCTAGATACTGTTAGCAAAAATCAAGTAAAGTTGATCAACAAGATGGCCAGTCTGGAGCAAACTATGAATGATGGATTCAAGACCATTTTTGACAAGCTTCAAGAGTTCAATTCTAGATTTTCAAACCCTGCAGTTGCTGCCTCAACTAAGGGGTAGAAAAGTATAGATGATGCTGAAGTGTTTGTAGATGGGAGTGATAAAGAATAAACACAAGCTGCATCTCAGGGGGAGAGTCAACTAGCATTATTGTCTAGTGTGGCTGCTGAGATTGCTACACAGCTTGGTGGTGATAAGGTGGAGAAACAGCAGAATGTTGAAAGGCTTAAGGAGAAAGGCATTGTGATAAAAGAAGGTGGTGTAAAGAAGGCTCTAATAGTTCATGCTGCTGGGAAAGGAAAGGCAAAGCTATATCAGATAAATACTGATGATACTATTCTGGTAGAGAGGGAGGATCTTACAGAAGAAGAAGCTATTGCTTTGATGATT
Organism: Oenanthe sinensis; assembly: GCA_028671895.1. NCBI lineage: Eukaryota > Viridiplantae > Streptophyta > Magnoliopsida > Apiales > Apiaceae > Oenanthe > Oenanthe sinensis. Next base: position 21,097,740 of record CM053795.1, read on the forward strand.
GATAAAAATGAGAACAGTAATGCATTTCAGGATGCAAGTTTCTATGAAAGAATTAAAGATATCAAGATGTCATCCAACAAAGACCCAAAGAAATTCTATGAACAGTTGAAACAGTCAATAGTGAGAGCTGTTATGATGATATCTGTCAGTAATAAATGGGTGACAACAGTAAGAATGGTAGGAGGATCGAGTGGGTATGTCAACCTAGGATTTCTTAGCAGATAAGAGATTCTAGTTATTGAAGCTATTAGACTAAAGATTAAAGCTGAGAAATCATTCCTCAATAAAAATCTCAAAAGAACCCTGTTGAAATTGGTAAGAGAGAAGCTTCCACAAATCAACTACAACCCTCTGAGCATTTGAGTACTTAAGCAAAATAAATCAAAGTGAGGAGGTGATGGAGGTGGTGAAAATTCTAAAGAAGGAGATTGAAAGGGTTGAAAAATTGAGAGCTGATAGAATGGGAAGAAATAAGGATGGAAATGGTGAAGACACCGATGAAGGAAAGCCTGATGGAGGTACATGTACTTCTAGCTAACACAATAGCAATGGTGAAGGATCTTCTAGAACTGGAAATAAGGTGGATGAAGATGAGAAGAAGAATGAAGAGGAGTACAAGGAAGCAATTGAAGGAAAGGTCTTGAAGCTGGTGGTTTTGGGTTGTGAGAATGACATGAATGATGATGTCAGGAGTAATAAGGGTGAACTTACTGTCACAGAACCTACTGTCAAACCTGCATTGATAATAACTTCAAAGTCGCTGTCAAAAGAAGTGAGGGAAGATTTACTGTCAAAGAAAATTTCTGTACCTAACAGATTCAGGAAGGCAAGGGCTGAGAGACCTAAGCCTCATTCTAGCAGGAAACCTAGCAAAAAGAGCTGGAAGCTAACAACTGAGACACTGCATGAAGAATTTCTTGATGTCAGGAGACCCACCATCAACAACATAAATGAGTTCAAGGCAGAATCAATAACCAGAGTTGTTGTGGAATGGTCTGAGCTTAATTCTTTGAACATGATAAATGTATTTTATGCTACATGTGAAGTTGAAGTCTTGGGTCATGAAATGAAGGGAACAGATTGTTGGGTCCCGGAAGTATCATAGAAGGGGGGTTGAATGCGATACTCATAACAATTTAAAATTCTTTTCGAAATTTGCGGAATTAAATTATTGCTTAAGCTGAGGGTTCGAGTCCTTGTATTGTTTGAGAGGCTGACATACTAGCTTTCTATTTTTAGGATTAAACATTTAAGATATAGAAAATTAGCAAGTAAGTAAACAAGATTCAAGTTAAATATGTATATTAAACTTGAAAGGGTGTTACAATATTCGGTAGAATAAACTTTAATTCCTAGAACAAATTTGACATGAATTGTTCTACTTAAGGAATTAAAACCAAACTAGCACAAAAAGTCCGTGAATATAACATTGCAGACAAATTGCTGAATTTGTAAGTTTTTCTACTTCTGAAAAATGAAGCAAAAGCCTCATATTTATAGAGGAAATTATAAGCTTGTATGACCTTTTTGACTATGACTTTATTTAATGAAATTAAGTCTTGTATGACTTATTAAAAAGATGGGCATGACTTTTTTCACTCGGTATGACTTTCAGAAATTCGGTATGACCTTTTTAAAGTCATATTCGGATTTTATTTAATTAAAAAATTCGGTATGACTTATTTTAATTAAATAAAATCAATTCAGCATGACCTTTTGAATGAAAAGCTTCGGTATGACTTTCTTCCACTTGCTCCATCATGACCTTTTGAACAGCTGCTCGGTATGACCTTTAATAGCAGCTCGGTATGACTTTTCATCAGCTTGGTCGGTATGACTTTTCGACAGAACAGCTCGGTATGACTTTTTCTTCAGATTCTCGGTATGACTTTCTTTAACAAGCTCGGTCTGACTTTTCTTTTAAACAGAAATTTTGGTATGACTTTTAATAAATTCTTTTAGACTTTATTAAAAGTCATACCAAGTCATATCTTTTATAATAAATTAATTCTACTTAATTTAATTAAATAATTTATAAATTAAATTGAATTTAACTTGAATTAATTTAATTAAATAAATTAAATAATTAATTAACATTTGATAGTAGAATTAAAATACTGTCTCGACTTGTATAACCTTTTTGTTAGCTCCGAAATCTTTCCGCCTTTGCTCTGTCTTCTGTCTAACCACTTGAACTTTTTGATGACGAATCTTCACTAACATTGTTGACACCCTGCGCACTGGTCTGGTTCACGGATGACTAACTACAATGTTGATTCTCATTTCTTCTGTAGTGGTCTTTGTGTCTTGTCTTGTCATGTTTTGGCTTCTTTTTGTTCTTCCTCTATATTCAATATTTATTATTTACTTCGCTTTCTTCTCTGAGTTGAGTTGTCATCTACTTATTACAAATAGGACTAGTAATATGACTTTCAATCTCCCCCTATTTGTTGTTAAACATTTAACACACAAATTCCTAGAGGATAACTCAACTAACAACTAAGAAAAATAATACGACATTTAAGAACTGTAAATAATAAATTGTTTTCTGGATCATATAATACATTTCCAGATTTCAATTATGAAAGATAAATATAAGATGGATGTTCCTCTAGACTGAACATATTTAACAATGTTCTATCTTAACTTACCTATCATTACCAGCTTCAGAAGTATCAACTTCACCATCTTCTAGAGTTTAACTTTTGTGACCAGGTGTCATTGGTACATCTTTAGTGGCTGGTTTCTCTGGATCAGATTCTGCATTTCCAGATTTCTTGAGTGAACTAGAAATGAAAGATGAAAGATAAATCTTCAAGTTAAATCATCTTCACTTCTCAGACTCATCACTACTCCCCCTTAGGATGGTAGGGATGAAGTCTTGTTCTCTTCTTACCATTTCTCCTGTGGTTCTCCAACTTCTGTCTTTACTTCTCTCCCAAGGTGAATTCATTCTCCCCTTACGTGAATTATCCAACCATTTTAAAAGAGGTAACAACAGACATGGCATACATACAGCATTAAACCATCGCAGATATAAAAAATGCAAACTATGACATGTTATGCATTTTAGAAAATCCAGTTAATCTTATATACAAGAATCTTCTAAAATCAAATGGAATAGAAGAATTAATAAATAATCATTAGTTCTATCCAATCGAAGCATGTTGTTATATACCCCCTTTTCTTGTTCAACAATTCTCCCCCTATTTGGATCTTGTTCAACAATTGAGTAATCCTCTTCTGGTAAAAGTCTTAGTCTTTGTTCAACAATACTCCCCTTTGGATCTTTGTTTAACACTTCTCCCCTTTGGATATACACTTCTCCCCCTTAGTTGAGTAATCCTCTTCAGAAGAAATTTCCTCCCCCTTAGTTGAGTAACATTAGAAATCTATAACAGAGAATTGGGAATGAGATTTGGTAACTGTGCTAGTGTGTGATTTTACTTTGTGTTCCTCACAAGTGTTTCGCTCATATATTCTCTAAGTGTTTCACTCATAGAATATATATTTTCACTCTTCCTCACTTGTGTTTCACTCTTTTCTCACATCACTATATCTCTCTCTCAGTACGGATGACACAGTCTTTTGTACCTGCAAGAAAGATCACCATAGCCCCTTCAAGAGAGGTCACTGGTGGTGCAATGGGGTTTTGTAAATCCCCGTCCTCAATTGAATCTATAAAAACATTTGACTTTGAAAAACTGAATTGCTTCAGGAATAGATTCAGTGAGTTGCTGATCATCTAAGATGATCTATTCCGTTAGGAATCCAGATATGTTCCATCTGGGGAGGGAGACAAGGATCTATAATGTAGCACATGATCTAAGTTTCCTCCTGACGCTTGTGAAGGCATGTTGATTCAGTCAGAATCATCAATCATCCTTCCTTCCTTGATATGGAAGTTTAGAATAATTGCTTCCGTCAATTCATCCTTAGTGTGTGACAATCCTTACAGTGCATTTGAATATTACATTTATGGTTTGCAGTGTTTGAGAGTGTCCAGATGAAGTTGACTCTTTACAAATGGCCTTGGCTGACAGGCCGAATTTAATAGACTCACTCTGTTGAGAGAATGAACCTAGTAACAGTTTTGCCATTTGCAAATCTATATCCTTTTGGGAGGATATAAATTAGTTAACAGTTGCCTTGGTTTCAATTTCACATTCTAACTAGAGGCAGAGCTGCTAGAACACTCATAGATACTTCTCTTTTCTAGTGCACTAGAGGCACTTACTCTCTCACCCTCTTTAGTTGATGATACTTTTCTTTTCAGGGGTTTAGTAGATGAAGTTGTATCTGTTTGAGTGTTTGTGGTTCTATGATCTGTGTTAGATATTGTATGTTTTCAATCCCTTGATCTTGTCCTATAGCCACCGAGGGCTCAATATATAAATTGTAGCATTTTCATATCAATTGATTAGACAATATATCAAGATCGAGATTACCTGCTTTACCTTGAGTCGATTGCTCTTGTTCGACAAGTATTAAATCAAAAATTCCTCGGAAATGTTTGACAATAAAAGTATGTTGAAGAGTTTGTGATTTAGAACAAAGATATAATTTTATTATTAGTGATTTTCATATAAACAAAATATATTATCACTAACAACAAAAATCACAATTAATTGCAATAAAACAATAACAAACTATCAATACATGATAATTAATAATAATTTCAAAAAGCAAGTAATTATGCTCCTAATATCTCATCGTATTAAAATTATGAAACTAATAACCATTTAATTGCTTCAATTCAGAATTTTAATAAGATAAAATACTCTTGCTAAATACTAAATAATCATAGTAATGAAAATTAGCATTTAACTTTATACATTATATCTAATAATTGTTACTCAAGCATATGACAATTATACTCATAACAATTATTAGTGATATATGTAAGCTCGAGAAAGTAGATGTAAAGAAATTCACAAGTCCTTTAACTATTGACATTTAATACTTATGATTCTTAGAACAATTTCTCGTTAACAAAAATAAATTTTTGAAAATAAAATGAAATAAAAATAATAAAAAAAATATGCCAATAAAAAAAATAAACTTACACACACACACACACACACATATATATATATATACTGATACTACCAAATGTTTAAAAATAAAAACAATATGTACCAATTGTAAAAAAATTATCATTTAAGAGCATGATACGAAAATTTCTTTTAAGATACATATCCCTTAATAAAATGCGGAAAAGTTGTATTTCAGAAAAAAGTTTCTATCCTTTATGAATTTCCTATAAGGCAAACTTCCCATAATAAAACGCGAGAATTTGTACCAAAGAAGAAATTCAGCAATCTTAAGGAATTTTAAAAAAAATATATTATGAATTTCCTATCAGGCAAACTTCCCATAATAAAATGCGGGAATTTGTATCAAATAAGAAATTCAACTCTTGTAAGGAAAAAAAATATATTTACAGTAAAGATGCTAATTAAATAAAACTGTACAAAAATAAAATTTAGGAAATATTTCTAATTATATAAGATATTGAGAATTTTATATACACATATATAAAATACTTCCACTTTCAATATTAGTGTTTTTGAAATATGCATTGATTACTTAGATCAGTAATTCTAAATAATTTCACTAATATTAAAAGTGTCACAATTATTTGTAATAAATATTAAATGTATCAGAGCAAAATATCAGAGCAATTAAGCAAGACATCATTGACTAATACTCATCAAATATTTATCATACAACTAATTGTGTTGCATATTATTTTAATTCATTTGAATCATGAGACTGGTATGACATTGAATTGTCTAACATCATAATTTAAATCAATTAAGACAATATACAAACTTATGCTAGAACACCTAATTACCACATATGCATATAATATTGTAAACATGATAATTAAAGTAGTAGCAATAAGCACGAGGTTCTGGATTTCAAATAAATTCACAAGTCCTTTAAATATAGAAAATTTAATACTTGTGAACTCATTTAAGAATTCCTTGCAGATGAAATTTCCAATAAATATGCACATTAATAACATCTCAACTTTACTAACCAACTTAGACAAAATGAATTTATCAAGCTGTTTAGCAAATATCTGCAAGTTATTCTATTAAGGACTACTCTCGAAATAAATGATACATGATGTCCATGCGCTTGTTCCGTGAGTGGTGTAGAGATTATCCAGCAGAGTTATTGGGGTTTACAGCTTCTATAGGAATTACTTCCCTGTCTTTCTTACAACCTGCATCGTCTATATCTATATAGTCATTTAGGTTAAACCTAGTATCTTTAGGGTACCTGATTCTAAGAATTGGTAATCCCTTAAGATATCTAACAATTCATATTTTAGCTATAAGATTAGATTCTCTAGTATTCACTTGAAAACTTGCACATAGGCATATTGAGAATAAAATATATGGTCTTTATGCACTTGAATAAGTAATGAGCTGATCATATCTCTGTAGCTTGTCACTTCAGTTATATACCTGATTTGCCCTGATCAAGCTTAGTGATTTGTTGGCAAGAAGTCTTGGCAGGTCTAGAATCTTCCAGATTTCACATTTTCAAAAGATCCTTGACTTACTTTAATTGTCATCATTCTTTTGAATTACTTATAATCCAAAAAGAATCGTAACTCTTCCAACATCAACTTAGCAATAGTCTTTTGCCAAATTTACGTTAGTAGACCCACATATAATATAATCATGGTATACTTGCACTAATATTACATTGTGTGTGTGCCTTGTATTCTAGAGAGATGTGTATGTATAATAATATTAATAAAATCATTTTCAAGTAATTATCAGTTAGAGTGTCATACTATGTCCTTGACGAGTGCTTGATCTCTTACCTTCGTCATAGAGAGCTTTGTTGTACTGTAGTTAGATCTTGAAAGTCCCGAAGATTCTATTTCCATCATCGTCGATATCTTCTGCTTGATAGTAACCTATAGCAACCAGTTTGGCTTTGTCCCTCATAACAATGCCAATTAACATCCAGTCTCTGAAAACCCTTACAGTACCAATTACAACTTTGTCTTGTGGTCTGGGTTCCAGATTCAGTAGATTCTGCCTTCGAACTGATTGAGATCATCTTGCATTGCAATCACCCAATCTAGATCAATCAGTGCTTCTTCAATCTTCTTTAGGATACCAACTGTTTAATAATTGTTCTTTCCCGAAGAATAACCATTTACTTTGCATAGCACTTCTAGTCTTTACTCTAGTATCCAGATCACTAAGAATTAAACTCCAGGAATGACTTTGACTTCAAACCTTTTGTCTCGACAGATATATTCTTAATGTATTCCTTTGATCTTCATTGTGTTGAGTATGACTAGTAGATCCTTCTTTTATTTGTTCCCCCTGAGTTGCTGCTAGGATGTGTTGAAGATCCTTCACCTTGTTGAGTGGATTCTGTTAAAGTCCACGAGTTATGTAGTTTCACTACCATTTCCACTTCTAGGATCTGAATCATCATCATTAACCTTGATTCCTTCTGCAACCTCAGTTTCATCATAAATATCTGAATATGACTCTGACAAGATGTCAAGCTTCAAAGATTCAGAATAAACTTTTATTTTAATGATTGGGAGCTTCTTGAATATTGTAACACAACCCTGATCTTGTCTTGCTACTTTTAGCCTCACCTGTTTCTTCAGTTGTGACCTCTAACGATTCTTAAATCCGTTTTGTACAAGTACAAAAACTAGAATGATCATTAGAGTCAGAAAAAAATTCTTCAAAGTTCCCCACTAATAAATCTATCCTTTCTTTACATTTGAGCAGTTTGTGGAACTGTAACATAAACAGTCATAACATCCACAACAAAATCCAAACGCTCCGGAATAAACCTACTAATACGAAATGACCACTTTCCTCGAAACCAGGTCATATACTCTGGGAATTAATTCTGAGCCAAACCGGAGAATTTTCCAACTACAAACCCTTTTGGAAAAATGGACCAAGTTTTAATATCTTTAGATTATAAATTAAATCCGTATAAATTTAACTAATAAATTTACTTAAATTAAATTTATAAAATAAATTTATTTAAATTAAGTTTATAAAATAAACTTTTTCAAGTTAAAATAATAAACTAATTTAAATTAAATTTATAAAATAAATTTATTTAAATAAATTTATAAAATAAATTTATCTAAATTCGAGTTCATAAAATAAATTTATTTAAACAAATTTAAATAATAAAAATAAATCTCTTTAAATTTAAGGAATAAATTTATTTAATTTAAATTTATAAAGTAAACTTATTTAAATTAAGTTTATAAAATAAACTTTTTCAAATTTAAGTAATAAACTCATTTAAATTAAATTCACAAAATAAATTTATTTTAAATAAAATTTATAAAATAAATTTATCTAAATTTAAATCTATAAAATAAATTTATCTAAATTTAAATCTATAAAATAAATTTATCTAAACAAATTTAAATTATAAACGTAAATCTATTTAAATTTAAGGAATAAATTTAGTTAATTTAAATTTATAAAATAAACTTATTTAAATTAATTTTATAAAATAAACCTTTTCAAGTTTAAATAATAAACTCATTTAAATTTAATTCTTAAAATAAATTTATTTTAAATAAAATTTATAAAATAAATTTATCTAAATTTTAATTTATAAAATAAAATTATTTAACCAAATTTAAATTATAAAAGTAAATCTATTTAAATTTAAAGAATAAATTTATTTAATTTAAATTTATAAAATAAATTTATTTAAATTAAATTTATAAAAATAAACTTTTTCAAGTTTAAATAATAAACTCATTTAAATTAAATTTATAAAATAAATTATAAAAGAAATTTATCTAAATTTAAATTTATAAACTAAATTTATTTAACAAGGCCTCTAGACATTCAGAGTTCAAACAGTTTCGGTACCTTGAGCTTCACTGGACTGCGGATCTTGATTTGTATATCAATCAGCTTGCTTTGATGCCAATTGTTGGGTCTCGGAAGTATCGCACAAGGGGGGTTGAATGCGATACTTACAACAATTTAAAATTCTTTTCGGAATTTACGGAATTAAATTATTGCTTAAGCTGAGGGTTCGAGTCCTTGTATTGTTTGAGAGGTTGACTTATTAGCTTTCTATTTTTAGGATTAAACATTTAAGATATAAAAAATTAGCAAGTAAATAAACAAGATTCAAGTTAAATATGTATATTAAACTTGAAATGGTGTTACAACATTCGGTAGAATAAACTTTAATTCCTAGAACAAATTTGACATGAATTGTTCTACTTAAAGAATTAAAACCAAACTAGCACAGAAAGTCTGTGAATATAACGTTGCAGACAAATTACTGAATTTGTAAGTTTTTCTACTTCTGATAAATGAAGCAAAAGCCTCATATTTATAGAGGAAATTCTAAGCTTGTATGACCTTTTTGACTATGAATTTATTTAATGAAATTAAGCCTTGTATGACTTATTAAAAAGCTGGGCATGACTTTTTTCACTCGGTATGACTTTCAGAAATTCGGTATGACTTTCTGAAAATTCGGTATGACCTTTTTAAAGTCATATTCGGATTTTATTTAATTAAAAAAATCGGTATGACTTATTTTAATTAAATAAAATCAATTCAGCATGACCTTTTGAATGAAAAGCTTCGGTATGACTTTCTTCCACTTGCTCCATCATGACCTTTTGAACAGCTGCTCGGTATGACCTTTAATAGCAGCTCGGTATGACTTTTCATCAGCTTGGTCGGTATGACTTTTCAACAGAACAACTCGGTATGACTTTTTCTTCAGATTCTCGGTATGACTTTTCTTTTAAACAGAAATTTCGGTATGACTTTTAATAAATTCTTTTAGACTTTAATAAAAGTCATACCAAGTCATATATTTTATAATAAATTAATTCTACTTAATTTAATTAAATAATTTATAAATTAAATTGAATTCAACTTGAATTAATTTAATTAAATTAATTAAATAATTAATTAACATTTGATAGTAGAATTAAAATACTATCTCGACTTGTATAACCTTTTTGTTAGCTCCGAAATCTTTCCGCCTTTGCTCTGTCTTCTGTCTAACCACTTGAACTTTTTGATGACGAATTTTCACTAACATTGTTGATACCCTGTGCACTGGTCTGGTTCACGGATGACTAACTACAATGTTGATTCTCATTTCTTCTATAGTGGTCTTTGTGTCTTATCTTGTCATGTCTTGGCTTCTTTTTGTTCTTCCTCTATATTCAATATTTATTATTTACTTCGCTTTCTTCTCTGAGTTGAGTTGTCATCTACTTATTACAAATAGGACTAGTAATATGACTTTCACAAATTATTTTATGGTAAGAAGGATGCTTCAACTAACAAAGGGTCTAGAGGTTAGGACTAGAGTGTTCAGGGGAATTCTGATTAGAAAACTCTTAGAATAAATGGATTCCTTCAAACCTTACCCCTTGGACCTCATAGAAGAAGAAGAACCTGAGTCAATTGTATACTCAGATGGGGTGATGTTTGCAAATGAAGATGGAATCTAGGAGTTTTGGAGTATGGACTCCTTGCAAGAAAAGTACATGGAGCTCCTTGAAAAGTTGGTGAAGCAGTTGGAAAAGTATCCTTATCCTGAGGAGAGAAGTTTCATGTCAAATTTTCTGAGGATAATTCAAGCTAAGAAGAAGAAGGAATTTGAAAGGAATGTTGAATATGAGAAGACTCAACAATGTCTTCTCAGGAATCATGACAGGATAATTTTCTACAACTCAAGTGGATCAGCTAAAGAAATTACATTTGATCACCTAAAGAGATTAGCTGAGAATGATCATCATATCATTGAACTCATCAAGAAGCAATTGCTCAATATCACCAACTTTGAAATTTTTGATCTAAAGAATAGAGTACTGGATATCTGTGACTCTAAGAAGAAAGAGAGAAGATAAGTAAGTTTGAAAGAGAAGTGGAAGCTGCCAAGAAGAAGGTAGAGAAGATTACAAGAAGAATTAAGGAGGCTGATTTTGACATGAAGCATGCAATGCTAAATGATCAATTCTTAAAAAGAGCTACATATGTGTCTCCTGTCCTTTTTGGGCCCCTGAGAATCATTATTGATAGCATTGAAGTGAAGGTTATCAATTTCAAGGTGCTCAATAATGAAAATTTGAGGAAGATCTTCAGACTCACTACAGGTTCATACCTAGAATTTGAAAGAGATCTAAGCAAGAATGTCTGGGAAATTATTGAGTCTAGAGAAGAAGAAGATGAAGTCATAGACAAACTCAGAGTGAAACAGGTTTTCTCTTCTATAAAGGAAAGATTTGTTAAAGACATGTTTGGTATGAAATATCTCTATATCTCCAAAGGACCAACTGAGAACTACTACACCTACAGAGAATTGAAGGATCTTTTTTACAAAATGGTGAAGCTAGTCTTAGATTGTGTTTCTGATCATGCCAAGACAAATGAAGAAAAGTAGGAACTGAAAGCTCTTGAAGGACTATATGGGAGAATAACTACAGAAAAGAAGTGAAAATGAAGCTCAAGCTGAAGTTAAAGATTTGCTCAGTCTAGAGGAGCCTTGTAGAGATAAAATTGTACTTGTAATTTTTGAATATTTTCCTATACAAACACTTCTACTTTTATTAGTTGAGTTAACATCTACGATTTACTTTGAATTTGTCTTTATTTTTCATAAAAATAAATTGGGGAAGATTGTTAGGGATTGTGATGTTAACATTGTAATCAACTATAAGACACTTAGATTAATTAGAAATTAACTAAGTAAAACATACTGTCATATGTATATTGACAGTATGTTTAGTTGTCACTTGGAACAGTATATATAAAAAGCCAAGTAGGTGACAGTAAGTATCAATAGTTACTGTCTTATAAAAATGTAATAAATGATCTATGAAATAGAAGTTCACAAAGTGTTCATGCACAGCATGGATCAAATCATTGACAGTAACATTCTATAAACTGAAGCCTACGACAGCATATTCAAGTGACACTGACAGCAACTATTCCCTTGACTGTAAACTTGGCGGGAATTGAAGAATCGAAGATAGCAAGTTTTACTGACAGCAACATTGGCGGGGATAGTTGACAGTACCTTTGGACGACAACAAGTTTTGGAAGACTATCAAGTCTGACAGTAAAATATGCGGAGTCGAAGATGCTGTCACCAAAGAAAAGCAAAAGGTTGGCAGTAACCTTTTGGTGAAGCTGACAGTCTATTTCAAGTAGCAGACTAGGTAGTGTAAACTTAGAAATTGATCTTGACAACTTTACCTAGTCTGTCAAGTCTACTACTACAACTTGATAAAAGACAAGTAAAAAGATAAAGCGTGCTCAAAGAGTCAAAGAATTCTGTACATCTCAAAGTTACTTTATCTACAAATGGAATGAAGACAAGTGTGAATGGAAGAAGCAAAGTTTATATTTCGAGTTTTGTTCTAGGAACAAGGGAAAGTACACTTGTAAGTGAGATATGTGTTTCAGTACAAATATACATATCACACAAGTAATTTCTCTTATGCAACTGAGCTTAACTTTTCTCAAGCATAGAAATACTAGCAAGTTCTTTGTTATTGTATCTATTAAAGCTGGAAACTTCTTCCAGTCAGTTATAGCAAAAACAAAAATTAATAAAATTAATTTTTGAAGTTAAACATCTTTTTTTATTGCTAGCTTATTGTTGTTTGTATTTTTCACTTGATATTATTACTACTTGTTTGTTGTTAGCAAGATTAGTGATAAATTATCAAATTACATTCAACCCCCCCTTCTATAACACTCATACTGTTTAACAACAAGATAGTCATTGGGAATGTCATAATAGATAATATAGCTCTGGTGAAAGGACTGAAATAAAATCTATTGAGTGTCAAATGACAGACATAGGTTATCATGTCAATATCTTGATACTCACTGTGAAGTAATCAGCAAAAAAACCCACAAATTGATTTTAATTGGTTACATACATGATAATCTATTTAAAGCCAACTTGGAGATAAATTATAATGGCCTTACTACCTGTCTAATAAGCAAGGCATCTACTGAAAAAATTTGGAATTGTCACAAGAGACTTTGTCATCTCAATTTTAGAAACATCAATGAATTGACAAAGAAAGATCTTGGGAGAGAACTGCACAAAGCTCAGTATACTCCTGATGGCTTATGTGATTCATGCTATAAAGCAAAATAAAGGAGAACTATTTTAAAAAATAAGACCGAGTCTTCTATTGATGAGCCATTTCACTTATTTCAACTTGATTAGTTTGGTCTAGTCAACATAATGTCTATTGGCAGGAAGAGATATGTATTTGCTATTGTTGAGAATATACAAATTTTATTTGGGTGTATTTTTTACATAGAAATGATGAAACTCCTACTATTCTTCTTGATCATGTAAGAATGCTTGAAAAGGGATCAAAATTCAAGGTCAAGGTCCTGAGAAGTGACAATGGAATAGAGTTTAAAAACTCTACAATGGAAGCGTTATGTGCATCTAAAGTTGTAAGGCAAACTTTCTCGGCTCCAAGCACTCCTCAACAAAATGGTGTTATAGAAAGGAAGAATATAACTCTCATTGAAGCTGCAAGAACCATACTTGATGAAGCAAAGCTACCTACATACTTTTGGGCAGAAGCTGTAAGTACTGCTTGCTTTACACAAAACTGTACACTGATTAATAAGCATGGTAAGACACCATATTAAATAGTGAAGGACAAGAAGCCAAATGTGAAATACTTTCACATATTTGGGTGTAAGTGCTTTTCTTGGATCTAGACAAACCTACTTTGTTTAATTGTATTACTTGTACTGCTGTTGCAACATAACTAGTTCTCTTGTATAGGTTTATGACTTGGTTCTTATTATGTAAATTTGCAGATAGAAGTCTGTCCTTACAGTAATTCCACATTGTAAATAGATGGTCACAAAATAAATGTTCTGGTAGAAGATTCAGAATAAAATAGATCATACATCAAGAGAATTAAGACCTCATCAAATAAGGAGATCAATATGAAAATTTTTCTAAGGCAAATGATCAATCGAGAAGTCAACCTATTCAAGAAGTCAACTATGGAAACTGGTCGAGAAGTCTCTAAAATGTCTAAATGGTTGTGATTCATTCGAGAAGTCAAAGAATCATTGTATTTGATAAGTGATCAAATAGAGAAGTCTTATTTGAGAAGTCCAGAATTCAGCATGTCGAGAAATTAACTGTTGAAGCATTCGAGAAGTCTAAATAATGAGCCTGATCGAGAAGTCAATAAAAGAATTCCATTCGAGAAGTCTAGGCTAATCGAGAAGTCATCAAGAATTGTCTAATCAAGAAGTCTAAGCCAATCGAGAAGTGTCAAAGAGAATCGATCGAAAAGTCTCAAGAGTAGCCAATCGGGAAGTCTACATCATGACTTCTCGAAGAGTTTTCAAGTGAGTATTCGACTGTTTCAAATGAACTAAATTCAAGGAAATAGGCAGAAGTAACAGACAAAGTGAAGAAGTATTGTCATGATCATGGTCAGTTACTCAAAAGAAATCAACATTCACTTATTCAAAAAGAAAAATTCAAAATATACATTCACCCCCCCTGTATAAGTTTCTAACAGCTCATATCTAACAGCTTTGTTCATAAAACACATCCTGAATAGCTTGAGAAATTGGAGCTAAAAGTTGATGAAGGAATTTTTCTTACTTATCCTCTATCATCAAAAGTATTTAAGGTCTACAATATGAAAAAAAAAGTATTCATGGAGTCAATACATATATCCTTTGATGATAAGGATATAACAGGAATCCGTGATGAAGATTCACTGGAAAGTTTGAGATTTAAAAATGAGTTGTCAAATTCTAATAATATGATAAACTCTGATCCAGTAAATGCCGATCGTACAACATATGATTCTGTAAACTCTGATGAACACACATAATCTGATGAAGTAATTTATCATGAAGATATCTCAAACGGAAGTGTAAATGTTGAGCAGGAGCAACACAACAATTCAAGTCAAGAGACCATGTCAACAGAGTTATCAAAAAATACATCAGATTCTAACTCATCAGGATCTATATTCAACTCTGTCTAGCTCAAGTTCTGATGAAACAAATTCCGATGATGGCACATATGTAGGAGAAGCATCAAATAATTATATCGATCTCTTTAATTTTATGTTATATATTTTTTCAACGCTACAAATAATACTCTATAATAGAGTATATCATAATATCTACGTAATGATTGAGATTTGCATGTTTGACTCCATTACTAAAAAAATTGTTTTCTATTTTTGAAAATAGAAAATAGTTTTAGAAAATAGTGGTGTTTAGCTATTTTTTTAAATTAAGTTCTTAAAAAAAGAAAAATAAAAAACTATTTTGAAAAATCAAAAACATAAAAGATGTTTTTTTTTGAAATTATATAATTATATTAACTAGCATAAAAGTACGTGCTAGGCACGAGTCTAGTATAAATTAAATTTATTGTAATTTCTATTTTGATTATATTTTTTTTATTTAATTACTTTTTAAAAAAATTATTTTTTATTTTATTTATATATTTTAATTGATTCACAATGTACTTAATTAGCCAATTAGAGATCATAAAATCAATTTTTTATATAATAATTTTTTAATATATAAGATATAATTATTGTTTTTATAAATATTATTTTCTCATAAATCAATAGTATTGAACTACAATATCATAAGTTAAAATATAAAATATGGAGAATGGAGTTTTTTCAATCAAAAAATTTATTATCTAATCGAAGGTGATATTCCCATAAATTTAGATAATAAAATCTGAATGTCTAAAAAGAAAACACTCAAAACAAATACATTCAAGCATTTTCTTGGTTTCTGGGGTTGTGAAATGGTTCCTAGTCTCTCAAAAAAAAATACATTCAAGCATTTTAGTTTGACACAGTCTGATTGTGTGTAATATTATTGGTGATCCTGAAAGTGATATTTAATCTAGGAGTGCTACTTAATATAAATATCTATATCACATTTTACTATCTCAGACTAAACCAAAGAAGGTTGAAGAAGTTCTTAAAGATGTAGATTGGGTAACTGCAATGTAAGAGAAATTGAATGAATTTGAGAGGAATGAAGTATGGACACTTCTACCTAAACCTAAAAATAGATCTATTGTAGGTACTAAATGGGTGTTTAGGAACAAAACTGATATTGATGACATCATTACAAGAAATAAAGTCAAACTTGTTGTAAAGGGGATATTCTCAACAAGAGAGAATTGACTATGATAAAACTTTTTCTCTTATTGCAAGGTTGGAAGCAATTAGAATATTTCTTGTATATGTTGCTCACAAGAAGTTTAAGGTGTTCCAAGTAGATGTTAAGAGTGCTTTTTTCAATGGTGAACTTTTTTTTGACTAATTTGGCTTATATAGCCTTAAAAATGATTATCTGTTCTAAGAAATTCTCGGAGTGAGTCAGAGTCGAATCTAGGACTTGGGACGATAAAGGATAAGTCCTCTATCAATTGGATAATCCAATCGTGTTCCTCAATGGTGAAATTGAAGATGAAGTTTATGTTGAACACGCTCCAAGGTTCGTTGATCCAAAATATACAAATCAAGACTACATAGTGGACAAGGCACTCTATGAACTGAAACAAACTCCAAGGGTATGGTATGAAACTCTGACTCAATTTTTGCTGGAAAGTGGCTTCACTAGAGGTACCATTGATAAAACTCTATTTTATAAGAAACATGGTAAGGACTTGTTGTTAGTTCAAATACATGTTGATGATATTATTTTTGGTTCTACTGATGATAAACTCTGTGAGATGTTTTCAAAGTTAATGCAGTCTAGATATCAAATGATTATGTCGGGAGAATTAAGCCATCTCTTGGGGTTACAAGCCAACAGACTGATGAGGGCATTTTCATCAATCAAGCTGAGTATACAAGAAATCTCTTGAAAAATTTCAATATGCAAGACAGTGCAACTACATCAACTCATATGGTCACAACAACCAAACTGGATCTAAACTCTGGCGAGTCTTTGGAAATGTCAACTTATATAAGTATGATTGGCTCACTTTTATATCTCACTACGAGTAGGCCGGATATCATGTATGCAACCTGTCTGTATGCATGGTTCCAAGCTGATCCTAGGAAATCCCATGTGCACTTTTCAATATGAATTCGTTTTGCACTTCTCGATATCAACTTGCACTTCTCGATATCAAGTGTTTCTGAACTTCTTGACAAAGGTTAAATTTACACTTCTCGATATAATGTCAAATCTAGACTTCACTATATAATATAACTTGGACTTCTCGATATAATGCCTAGGTATAATTCCTTCATTTCTGCTATCATTATTTTCTTGCTTTATTCCTCATATTGCATGAACTTCTTCCAACACTTTTATTTGATGACCATATTTATTTACAAATTAAATAACACAAAAGAAACTAACTAGAACAAAATACATTGAATAACAAAGTCCTGATATACTGCTATATAGTTAATATAAGTGTTTATACAATTGACAAATACAATTTAATAGTGTAGGCTTCTATGTTACACATACAATCACAAGAGTTCTATGTTACACATACAATCACAAGAGTGGTTGCGGTTGTTCAAGGCAACTTTAAGTTTTCTAATATACACATAATAGACTTTAAACCCATGCGAAGAATGAAGTTTTTATTTAATAACTTAATATTAACATAATATTTATTTATTTATAATTTTTTAGTTATCTGAATTGATATTCCCTCCATCTCAATAGGTAATTAACATTTAATTTGTGCATGAAGATTAAAAAATGTAAAGTAAATAAAAGAAAATATGTTAATTTGTGGAACCTATTAAAATTAGTGAAAGAAAATATATTGTTTTAGTAAATGATAACAATCTATTGAGATATCCAAATTAGAAAATGATAACAATCTATTGAAACAAATGAAATATTATTTATTTTTATTCGCATTTTTATTTATAATATTAATTCAATGCAGTTGAAAGGTAAAAACACACCAAATCATATATGACAGTTTTATAAATACTTATTTACTCCTTTACTCTCAGGGTTTGTTTGGATACAGGATTGGAAGGGTTTGGGTCAGGACCGGTTGGGTTGAAATTTTCCAACCCTTGTTTGGTAAAATATACTATAAGGAAGATGGTTGGGTTCAGGAGAGTTGACCGGGTTTAATTTTTAAACTGATAAAATTGATTTATCCAACATCTCAAATCGTAATTTCCTGCTTGTTGCCCTTCTTGTTTTATGGGTAAGGAAAAAGTTCACATCAACATTGTCGTAATTGGCCATGTCGACTCTGGAAGTCAACCACCTCTGGTCACTTGATCTACAAGCTTGGTTTTTTAAGATCTTCTCCCATTGATTTTTTGTCAAGAATTTGAAATCTAGTCTTTGTGGCTTTATGCATGTAAGAGGGTACTTGATTTGTAATTTCTTTTAAGTTTGTTATCTTTTTATTTTGTGCTAAATTGAGAATCTATTTTTTGTCTTGTTTGTTGAGTAGTTCTGTATACTAATTTTACAGTTGGTTATTGACATGTAAAAGACGAGGTTTACTTGCAACTTTTATAGACTAGTTATATGGCAAAAAGAGCTGTACAATTCATGGAATTGTAATATTATCGTGTCTTTTTATTTTTCTTGAAATCTAGGTTCAAAATTAAATTAGCTAGTTCTGTAGGGTTACAATTACTAGAATTCAGGGTTTGGATATATTAGAAATTAATCCAAAATCGTTGATTTATATAAGTTAAAAAATTTAAATTAAAAAATATTATTATTTTTTAATAATAATATTATATGTATTAGTATAATTTCTCGACTCCACAAAAATATCAAATATCAATAAAATATAACATTACATTTATATTTATTTAAATATTAATTAACTCATATACTACGAATTATAAGTTTATAATTTATTATTTTTTAAAATAATTATTAAAAGATTATTATAATTAAAAAAATTGAAATTTTTTCTAATCCAATTTCTTAACCCTTACATCCAAATAAGGTAAGGGTTGAACCTAACCCAACCTTTCCCTCCCTAACCCGGCCGAACCCCCAACCAAATAGGCCCATAATGTATCCGACTTTTACACAAGGACTCTTAAAGAAAAAACTATACCTCCGTGTCTTAATATATCTGTGTCTTAATATATGACAACTTGGATACTTCAACCCTTTTGACTATTTTTTTCAATATTACCTTTAAACCTATTTGTCCACTACTACATATTTAAAGAGTAAAAAAGTTTAAATACATATAATATTAATTAAATATTAAATATTTTTAACTAATAAAAATTTATTAGCAGAGTGAACTCATGGTTAAAGAACCATACAAAAGATGAATAATTCAACATTTAAATTATAAATGCCTAAAACAAATGTATATATGTATATATGTGATTATTGATTAATAGAAAAAAATTATAAGTACATTGGTCTGGATTACTGATTAATAGTAATCCATTGGTGATTAATAGAAAAAAAAATGCAATTTATAAGTACATTAGTATTACATTGGTGATTACTGATTGGTATGGATATTTTGGCATAGTTGTTGACCACTCACTCCTTGTACCTTTCTTTTGTACCTAATAGTGTATCTCAATGAAATGCATTATGTTGATGGAGAAATCTGGTGATCAACAAAGATCGAGATTCTTTTCCGGAAAAAGATCTAACGAGGTTGAATATCACCGGAGTGTGGTGGTTTGTATGAAATTGGGAGTTGGAATTGCTAGGTTTCAGAATAATTAGAGTTTTGTTCTCTGACGGCTGTGAGCTCTAATAATTCCGACCCCCAACAATGTGTTTACGTACCTCTATTTATAGGCGAAATAGAGGATCAAGCTCACATAGTTCTTGGCAAAGCAAAGGCCCATTAGGAGAACAGAACCCTAATTCGAATCAAATTAGTCAATGACAAGAGGAACCTTCCTGGAAGAGATCTCTACATCCGGACTTGTTTGGATAGGTCAAAATCCAGTATAAGGCCCTAGGACTTCATGGATCCGACGTTAACCCGGAAACCGTGGGCTCTAGTCGGTCCACTAGGGCTATTTCCTGGATACCTTGACTGGAGGTCAGCACTAAATCCACCATAGGTGTAGGACATGTCCTAAACCCCCAAACGAGGGCAACCCACCTGAGTACAGGGAAAGGATCTTCCAAGATAAGGTTAGCAGCACACCATAACTCTTCTACGAAGGCCTTCAATTACCTTGATATGACGTCTCTCACCTTTCTCCTTCGTAGCTGCGGCGCGCCCTACCATGCACAAGACGCGGCTGGACTAGTCTAGGGGAGGCCCGAGTCTATCCAGTTTTATAAGAAATTCAATTCTAAAAGGAGACCGCTCCTCCTTCTAGGAAGAGGCTGATTCCAAGAGAATCTCAATATTAGGAGGATGTCGATTCCAAGAGAAGCCCGATACTAGGAGAAAGCCGCTCCTCCTTCTAGGAAGAGGCCGATTCCAAGAGAATCCTAATATTAGGAGGTGGCCGATTCCAAGGTGAAACCCAACTCTAGGGGAAGCCCAACTTCGAGGAGGAGACCAACACCAGACGAAGCCCAACTTCCATGTGGAGACCGCAGTTCCTTCTAGGAAGAGGCTGATTCTAAGAGAATTCCAATATTAGGAGGAGGCCGATTCCAGGGCGAAACCCAACTCTAGGGGAAGCCTAACTTCCAGGAGGAGACCAACTCTAGGTGAAGCCCAACTTCCAGGTGGAGACCGCTCCTCCTTTCAAGAAGAGGCTGATTCCAAGTGAATCCCAAAATTAGGAGGAGGCTGATGCCAGGAGAAGCCTGATACTAGGAGGAGGCCGCTCCTACTTCCAGGAAGAGGCCGATTCTAAGAGAATCCTAATCTTATGAGGATGCCGATTATAGGAGAAGCCCGATACTAGGAGGAAGTGAAAGGCATATTACTATGCCTATTTATAATATTTAGATGACAACTCAACTCAGATAAGAAACTGTAGTAAATAGTAAATACTAAACAGGAATCAAGACGAAGAATGTAAATTAGACACAAAGAATCCGCTTCTCTGAAGGATTTTTAATGAGGTTGCTACATAACACCGGAAAAGTTCATTAATATGTTCATGCATCGGTGAAAAATAAAAAGGTAGTATTTCAGAAAAGTTCAGAAGATTCAGAAGATTCCAAGTGCCTACTACAGAAAGATTCCAGAAAAAGAAATAGTGAAGACAGAGCAAGAAGCAAGAACAAGACAGAAGATCACAGCTATTAAAGTTAAAAAGGTGAAGAATATTTGTTTAGTATGGCACAAATGAACCAGACATTACATTTGCGTGTCAACTAAATTAATAAATATTTTTCACCTAGCTCAAGTGACTTTCACAGAAGATAGAAGACTGGAAGACTCAAGTCAAATCAACAAGGATGGTGCAGTGAAGAAACTAAATTAATTCTACTATCAAAAGTTAATTAATAATTTAATTTATCTACTTAAATTAATTCACCTTGAATTAATTTAATTTATAAATTATTTTATTAATAATTTGTGGAATTAATTAAGTTAAAAGAAGATTTATTGTTACATTTTAAGAAAGTCTTGCTGCATTTATTTTAAATAATTTACCGAATTATTTCGGTAAGACTTTTAAAAGTCTTACCGAATTAACTCGGTAAGACCTTTCAAAGAAAGTCTTACCGAGATAAAACGGTAAGACATTTAAAAGTCTTACCGAGTTTTTTCCAGTAAGACCTTTTTAAAAGTCTTACCGAGTTATCTCGGCAAGACCTTTTTAAAAGGTCATTTTCTTCTGTCTCGGTAAGACTTTTTGAAAAGTCTTACCGAACAGAAAAAGTCTTACCGATCATGAAAAGTCTTGCCCAGCAAATAAAAAAAGTCTTGTTAGGCTATTTAAAAAGTCTTACCGATTTTTTAAATAAGTTTTATTCAAATGTCTTGCCAGCCTTTTTCTCTATATATATGAGAAGAATGACTTCATTATTTCGGTGTTAAGAAAACAGTTCAAATTCAGTAATTTATCTGCATTGTAATATTCACAGTTTTCTGTGCTGAGTTTGGAATATAATTGTTACACACGAACAGTTCATGTCAAATTTGTTCTAGAACTTTTTATCAATTATATAACAGTTTTGAAAGGCTGTATGTATAGACCTATATGTAATATAGGTTTATAACTCAACACAAGAACAGGACGTGGAAATAATATGAAGTTATCACCGGAATCAGGAAGACATGAAGACTTGGTAAAGACAAAGGATAAAGAAGAAATCTACAGACTTGAAGCGTTAGCTCACTGGAAGAAGTTCATTAATATATTCATGCCTCAGTGAAGAATAAAGGTTGAAGTATTCAAGGATGTGGAAGCAGTGAAGCAGTTGTCAAAGTACCAGAAAGATTCTAGTGATCCAAATCTGCAAGTTAGTCAAGCAATGAATTGCAGAGCACAAGTACAGGAATCGATAAGATAGAATATACGGCAAATACAAAGAATCAAAATATTAGATGGAATCTTGGAGTCTATTATAGATTGCTGGAGGAAGTTCATTCATATGTTCAGACTTCAATGAAGGATAAAGTTCGAAGATGTTCAGGGTTTCAGATATGTTTATGGTTCAGTATAAGTGCCAGAGGATTCTAATGTACTTACAATCGAAGCACTTCTAATCAACAAGGAACAAAGTCAATTGTATTGTAAAGAAGATGTGAAGATCAAGATCGTGTTAGTCGTTTGTGAACCAGACCAGTTGCACCAAACGTCAGCGCAAAAGAGATTGAGAATTGCATCTATGAATCAGAAGAATTGACTGTATGATTAAATTAG
The DNA here is from genome assembly GCA_028671895.1 of Oenanthe sinensis. Lineage (NCBI taxonomy): Eukaryota > Viridiplantae > Streptophyta > Magnoliopsida > Apiales > Apiaceae > Oenanthe > Oenanthe sinensis. The sequence continues at coordinate 21,120,571 of CM053795.1, forward strand.
TAACAAGTGAAGTGGTATGTGACTAAGCCCAGAATAAATCAAGGTCGAATTAACAAGGAAATATTTATTTGACTTGGTTGCAGTGGAAGAAATTATATTAAGGGCTTATCAGGTTCGAAATTGGCTAAGTAAAGAGACTACAGAAGCTGTATCCAGAAGTCAACCTAGTCAATCTGTTTCGTCTTATTCACCAATGGTTAAACAAGTTATTTTGTCTTATTCACAGATGGTTAACAACCATCAGGTGAAATGAAAGAATTGGTGAATATTCAAAGGGCTTGTTTTGTCCTATTAAGCCGATAGTTACTAACTATCGGAAAAGAAACAAAAGCCAACTAGCCACTTTCCGATGGTTACTAAGTTTGAAGTAATTGATTTTATTTCAGGAATTGTTTTAAGTCTCTGATGGTTATTCTACAGACTCATCGATACTTAAACAATTAATCAGTAAATTGTTCCCGATAGTTAAGTAAAAACAGAAGTGAAGAAGCAGCTCAGTTACTTGGGCCACATGAAGCCACGTAGCTGTACTGAAAAAGCCTACACATAAATTGAAGCTGAGCCATTCATTTGGAGTAGTCTTCAACAACACAACAAAAATAACCAGAGAGAGAGAAGACGAAGCCGGAGAGGAGAGAACCCAGAAAAATCTATACCTCCTCACCGGAGATGTATTAGTGGCCGGTACCTTAACGGAAAATGTTAAGGATCACTATATATCACTCTCTACGGTCTTAGTTTCCTTTGTACTGATCTAGAAATACTTGTATAGGAAATTGACAGTTATATGTTTTTGTTAAGCAGCGAAGAACTTGTTCTTCGGACCGGATTTGTTGGCCGGGTGTAGCAACCTCAGGGTTTATATTTATCAATGATATATTCCCCGAATCTTGTGTTGTTTATTTTCCTGCTGATTTTCTAGAACCGAAATGATTAATCCTAAACACAGAAAATTAGTTAACAGCTCCGTAAACACTATTCACTTCAAGAACACGAGCCCACTAACCGAACTCTAAATTATTTATCCGCAAAAGATTCGAAAGAATTTTATGATTTAGTGAGTATCGTATTCAACCCCCCTTCTACGATACTTCCGGGGCCTAACAATTGGTATCAGAGCTGACTGATTGATATACAAATCAAGATCCATTAGCTCAGTGAAGCTCGCCAGGCGAAAGCTGTTTGAACTCAAAAGGAGGCCTTGTTAAATAAGTTTAATTATAAACTTTTAATAAATTTATTTTATAAACTTTTATAAACTTTTATTAGTTTTTGTTATAAATTTTAATTAGTTTATTTTATAAATTTTAAATAAAATTTATTTTATAAACTTTTATAAAATTTATTTTACAAACTTTTATAAGTTTTAATTAGTTTATTTTATAAATTTTATAAAAGATTATTTATTAAACCATTAAACTTGGTCCATTTTTTAAAAACAAAGCAGTAGTACTCGGCATCACATGCACTGCAAGTAATTGAAGAATTTGGATATGTACCTCACGCTGCAAACTTCAATATTCAACGCATGCTGCGCTGGTACAAGACCATCTCATGTGGGCCATTACATTCAGCATCATGTTCACGCGCGGAAAGCATTTGTCCGATAGTTATTAACTATCGACACATCCCCGATAGTTACTAACTATCGGAACCGCATTCTGATATTTTTTATTTTTGATTTATTATGTTTTAAAAATTTTAAAATTCTTAACTTTAAATTTTTCTTAAATATTAATTTACGATTTATTTAATTTTTAAGAAAATTTGAAATTCTTGAAAATTAAATTTTTCTGTAAATATTTATTTTTGATTAATTTATTTTTTAAGAAAATTAAAATTTTTGGAAATTTAATTTTTTCTTAAATATTAAATTAAGGGTGTCGAAGCTGCTTGGACGTCACAGAGTGTTCATTTTTGAATTGCATCTTAGAAAAAGATATTTGCCCATAGTGTAATTTTTGTTTCCGGAATAAAAATTGACCAGTGTTTATTAAATTCTGAAACATGATCATATAGTATTTTTACTGTGTAATCATGTCTTAGGTCTTAATATTGGCGAAGTTTCTTTTTGAGGAAAAATGTGAATCATTAGTGTTACTCTTGGACATAAGCGCCTCAGATGCTATTTTGGCCTACTTAACGTTTTGAAACTCTAATATCTATTTTAGATTTATTTATTTTTCCAGAAAATTTAATATTCTTGTTAATTAAATTTTTCTTGAATATTAATTTACAATATTTTAATTTTTAAGAAAATTCAAAATTCTTGAAAATTAAGTTCTGTAAATTTTTATTTTTGTTTAATTTATTTTCTAAGAAAATTAAAAATTCTGTAAATTTAAATTTTTCTTAAGTACTTATTCGAGGATGTTCAGAAGTTAGTAGTTGAAGATTTTTTATGGGTTATTGAAGATAATGAAGATCAACTGAAGATTATCCAAAGAAGTTGATTCTGGTTATGAAAAGATTATTTGGGTACAGTTTTTAGTTGGTTTGAGTTGAATTTGAAGATGAAAAATCTTAGGGGTTTAATTAGTGTGAAGGAGAATAAACTGGACATCCTAGCATCTCAGTACAGAAGCCTTAAAGATTATTCTACAAGGAGATTACAGGAAGTTCGTGCTAACACTGCAGATCATCTGGAACATAGGATTACAGCTACAAGGGAATCTAAGGATACAACCACATTATTTTTAGATGAACTATTTGTGTGCTGAAGGCCTATGAACTGGAACAACAGCTGAAGCAGATAATATTTGGTAAAGTAGGTTGTTAGCATATCCACTGTATTTGTGACCCATGAACCAAATTTGATTGAATTCAAGGTTGAGAACCTCTGAACAGAAATGAAATGATCCTAGAAGCTGAATTGAAGATGTTGTTGCTCGAGGTAGTGGTCAAGGTGTTTTATGTAAATTTGACACTTTGGAATAACCTGAGATCTGGACGACTAGTCAAGCCTGCAGGGCAACAGGAAGTTCAGTGACATCAGATTCAGACGGAATCCCAATTCTAAATCTAAGGTCCTTACCTATTGATTCCATAAAGGAGATTTTCAAGAACAGTTCAAGAGGCGGTTGCAAGACAGGGATGGTTGATTATAGAAGACAAGATCAGGGGTTTTGTTACACAGTTTGAAGAAGCCTGTACAAGCAAAAGATGACAGACACTATGTTGGGTTGAAGCAGGAATTTCAAACATTAGTGAGGATACAGCAAGGGAAATCATTTGTTGATGAAGTTAAATGCAAGGATGATTCTATCAGTGACAGTGATGAACCAAATGGATATCTGGCATCAATGACCAACACTAGAGATGAATCACTAAGCACTTCACAGGTACACTTACTAACTAGTATATCTTTATCTAATTCATAATTGTATGATTATTATGTTTTGAAATGTATTAGACTCGTGTCAGCATGTTAGCATCTTAGAACTTAAATGCTTAATTGATTGCTAAGAATAAGATTTCATGCTTAGTTATATGAGTTTAGTGAGTACATTTCATACTTGATTTTCTATGCAGTAAAATGAATATCTAGAATTAGATAGGGTGTTCTAGACGGTTAGGTGTATCCCTAAACATTTGCTGAAACTTGATTTAAATCTTCTGTGATTTAATACATCTACTAATGTTGTGAAAATTGCTAATAGACAAACAGGTCATAGATCAGATATTTTATATTTGTTCTTATTGTGATAAATGACTTGATAAGTATATGTGGAATTTGATATTGCTTATAATGTTTTATTCAAATATTCTGCATATTCTTAAATTGTTTATGTGCTTATTTTCACATGATTTGCTTGCAATAACATAGTTGCACTTAAATGTCATATTAGATCATGTATTGCTTGTTAGGGATAAGATGGTAGAATTATCTAAGTTGTCAGTAACATTTGTAGATTCAAGGTTTAATCTAAAACTGACTTAGGTAATTAGAGATAGTTAAAAATGTTAGACAACGACAGAAATGGACTAGACAGAATTAGTAACTAATTTGTTAATTCTTCTATCCATGTGCTTTATGCATATTGAAGCTGTTGTTACCTCTAATAATATCTCTAACCCATCTGGACTCAATTAAAATTGAGTACCAAGAAGCTTAATCATTTGTGATTGCAGAGTATGTAACAAAAGACATAGATTAAAGCTCTGACATCACAGTTGGTTGAGAAAGCCTCCCCGATGGTAACCTTTGGAGATGACAGCAAATGATGTACAAGGGATATGGCTATCATGATTTAAGAACTGTCATCACTGGAAGCATCTTTCTTATGAACGGAATTAAGCACTATCTACAGGTCACTAGGGAATTCTTTGTCAAGGGTTTTCTAAAAAAGCATTGAAAAGGAAAAGTGTTTGATCTCAAATAAGAAGGTTGGAAGCTCACTCAACTGAGAGTGAGGAAGTTTGTTCGTAGCTGACATGGAGTTTATATGCAAAGGTGAAGTGAACTTTTCAGTAAAGCTTCATCAGTAAAGAGTTGGCTATGGCACATGAAGCTCTCATACTTGATTTTCAAGACAATGGATTCTCTGAGAAAGATGAAATTGGTGAGAGGACTGCTTCTTATGGAATTCTATCTAGAAGGACATTTTGAAGTATGTCACATAGGGAAGTCAAGATGACAACCCTAGTTACAAGTTGGTGATGTTCGTGCATTCAACAGACAAAATATCACAGATGGTGATTGATCATCAGGAAGATCAAGTTGGAAGCAAAGTAAGCTGTGAGAACTTTGAAGTCAGATAATGGAACTGAGTTTCGCGAATGAAGTTTTAAGTGAAGTCTGCACTTTAAGGGGATTATGAAGCTGAAGCAATTAACACAACATGCTACTGTATTCAACAAAGATCGTGAAAAGACTTAGTCGAAAGCTATCAAGGTATTTGTGATTAAAAACCAGAAGGTGATTGAAAGACTGAATGTTTCGTTCTACTACACCAAGCTCCCAAGCATTCAAATGAAAGACTATTCTGAATCTTTGAAGTATGACATCTTGTCAGAGTCAAATTCAGATACTGATGATGAAACTGAGGTTACAGAAGGAAACAATGATAATGATGTTGATTCAGATCCTATTAGTGGAAATGGTAGTGAAACTACACAACTCGTGGACTTTAACAGAATCCACTGAAAAAGGTGAAGGATCCTCAATACATCCTAGCAGCAACTCAGGGGGAGCAAATAAAAGAATGATCTACTAGTCGTACTCAACACAATGAAGATCAAAGGAATACATCAAGAACATATCTGCTGAGACAAAGGGTTTGAAGTCAAAGTCATTCCTGGAGTCTAGTTCTTAGTGATCCGGATTATTGAGTAAAGGCTAGAAGTGCTAATCAAAATGAACATACATTTTTCGGGACCCAACAATCAATAATTGGTATCCCAAAGAATATTGAAGATGCACTGATTGATCCAGATTGGGTGATTGCATTGCAAGATGATCTCAATCAGTTCGAAGGCAGAATCTACTGAAGCTGGAACCCAGACTAAAGATGAAGCTGAAATTGGTACAGTAAGGGTTCACAGAAACTGGAGAATAATTGGCATTGTTATGAGGGACAAAGCCAAACTGGTTGCTATAGGTTACTACAAAGTAGAAGGTATCGATGATGATGGAAACAGAATCTTCGGGACTTTCAAGATCTAACAGCAAGTAACAGAGATGAGACTTGATCCTCTTAGGACCTAAAAATTGGGCCTAACAAGATGAGGACCTAACAGAGTTAGGGATTCAAGCAAATTGTCAAGGACATGGTATGGAACTCTAACTACTAATTACTTGAAAATGATTTTAAATAGAGTCGTTATACACATATATCTCTCTAGATTACAAAGCACAAACAATGTAATATATGTGCAAGTATACCATGATTATATTATATGTGGGTCTACTAATGAAAATTTGGCAAGAGATTTTTGCTAAGTTAATGCAGAGTAGGTACAAAATGAGCATGTTGGAAGAGTTGCAGTTCTTTTTGAATTATAAGTAATTCGAAAGAATGATGGCAATTAAAGTAAGACAAGGATCTTTTGAATATGCGCAATTTGGAAGATTCTAGACCTGCCAAGACTTCTTGCCAACAAACCACTAAGCTTGATCAGGGAAAATCAGGTATATGAACTGAAGTGACAAGCTATAGAGGTATGATTAGCTCATTACTTATTCAAGTGCTAAAGACCATATATTTTATTCTCGATATGCCTATGTGCAAGTTTCCTAGTGGATACTAGAGAATCTTATCTTATAGCTAAGTTATGAATTGTTAGATATCTTAGGGGATCACCAATTCTTGAAATCTGGGACTCTAAAGATACTAGATTTAACCTAATTGGCTATATAGATATAGATAATGCAGGTTGTAAGAAAGACAGGGAAGTCATCCCTAGAAGCTGTCAATTTACTTCAACAACTCTGTTGATCTCTCGATACCACTTAAGGAACAAGCTCATGGACACCGGGTGTCATTTCTTTCGAGATTTTCCTTAGTAGAATAACTTGCAGATCTTTGCTAAATAACTTGATGAATTTATTTTATCTAAGTTGGTTAGTAAACTTGGGATATTATTTATATGCATATTTGTTGAAAATCTCATCTGCAAGGAATTCTTAAATGAGTTCACAAGTATTAAATTTCCATATTTAAAGGATTTGTGAATTTATTTTAAATCCAGTACCTCATGCTTATTGCTATTAGTTTAATTATCATGCTTACAATGCAATATACATAAGTGGTAGTTAAATTATTTAGCATAAGTTAGAAGCATAATTATTTGCATGTTAAATATTTGATGAGTATTAGTCAAGATGTCTTGCTTAATTGCTCTGATATGTTGCTCTGATATTCTTAAATATTTTGTTACAAATAATTGTGATATTGTGATATTAGTGACAGTATTTAGAATTTCTGTTCTAAGTAATTAATGCATATTTCAAAACTCACTAATATTAGAAGACGAAGTATTTTCTAAGTTATGTGTATAAAATTCTCAATATTTTATATACTTAGAAAATATTTCTAAATTTATTTATTTTGCGAGAAGTTGCAATTAGGAACACAAGTGTTAAATGTCTATATTTAAAGGACTTGTGAATTTCTATTCAATTATTTTCTCGAGCTTACATATATCAATAATAATTGTTATGAGTATAATTGTAATATGCTAGAGTGACAATTATTAGATATAGTGTAAGAAGTTAGATGCTAATATTCAATCTAATGAATATTTTAGTATTTAGCGAGTTTATTTTATCTTATTAAAATTATGGATTGAAGCAATTCAATGTTTATTAGTTTCATAATTTTGATTTGATAAAAGATAAGAAGCACAATTTCTTGCATCTTGAAATTATTGATAAATATCAAATAATTGGTATCAGCGTGCAATTAATTGTGATATTTTTAATATTAGTGATAATACAAGTTGTTTATCTGAAATCACTAATAATAAAAATATGTCTTAATGCTTATTGTTCTACTGAATGATTGCCATGTTTAGTTTATATATATATATATATATATATATATATATATATATATATGCATGTGATTGGCAATTGCTTAGTGCAGCATAAGTATTTAATTTATTTTGGTTGATTTAAATCATGATGATATAAAACAATTCAGAGAAATATATTGGTTCCATGATTTAAGTATATTAAAATAAATTCGAAGCATAATTATTTGTGGTATAATTATTATCTTTTATTATTTTGTGATAATTGATTAATATTTTATTACAAAATAATTGTGATATATTGATACTAATGGATTTGCTTAGTTTTTATTCTAAGTAAAAATTGGTTTTTGAAAAAGCCGTTAGTATTAGTATATTTAGTTTTCTTTATTTAACTGAATTTTAAACTTGAATGTATTAAAAAGAATTTATTGTCTGATTCTTTTTCAAAACGTTTTATTCAAAGATACATTCATTTTCCTTTCAGTTTTAGAGAAGAAAACATCAAAATTCTTTTTCAAAACTTCTCTTTTGAAAATCATTTGATTTACAGCCTTACTTTATTTTTCCAATCCTAGGGTGTGAATCAAACTTTTCTTGAGGATAATCTTTCTTTAAATCTCAAAATATTTTATCCTCTCTCCAAAGCCGGTTTTAAATGCTATATTTTCAAAACCGTTTTCTCTCTTAATTTTTCTTTTTAAAGTGGCAGAAACTTTGTGACTCCTATTTTATTTGGAAAAATTGTTTTAACTTTGAGGTATCAACCATTTGTAAAATGATTTGTTTTTAAATACTTGTGTCAATGTATGTTTCACATTGATTCTGAGTAACTAAACAGTGGTTGTTGCTTTGAAGGCCTAGTGCTGTATTGTTAAGCATTCATTCACCCCAATTGTCATGTTTTATTTTAAGTCGGGGATATTATCAGGCAGACGAAAATGATGTAAATCATAATTGAATTATGAGTCGGAAAATCATTATCTTCTATCTGATAAGGATGTTTTGCAAAACTATTTTCAAAACTTACAGTACTTAGGTTTTAAAGGAAAAGAGTTATTTTATTGAGATAGAATTTGGTAGAAGAGTTGAATTTCTTCTTTGGTATAAATTCCCGCGTTTTATTATGGGAAGTTTTCCTTATAAGAAATTCATAAGTGATAGAATTTTTCTCTGATACACATTCCCGCATTTTATTATGGGATAAGTATCATTAAAGAAAATTTCTATTGGTATCATGTTCTTAAATGATAAATCTTTAGAACCGACAAAACTCTTTTATTGAAAGTGCTTTAATGCAATCAATTACCATTCCTTCTTATATTTTTCCTTCTCATTGGGATGAAAAATATATTTTAGAATGTTAAGGTGATTATCTTTTAATCTTGATTGATTCTACCGTTTAGCCCCCAGTGGCTACAGAAGCTGGCCAAGAGGTTGAAAACCCATCAATCTCTTACCCAGGCCATCGTACCAAACACTGATTCATCTACTTCCATATATTAACCCTTGGAGATATAAGGGACTTATGTTAGTTAGAGGTTAATAAGGGAGAAACTGCACTTGATGCAGCAAATAAGGATGAAGTCGGAAGTGCACCCACAGCTCTACCTCCAGCGAAGTAAAGAAGTATATAACTGAGGTATCTGTAAGCTCATCTGTATCTTCTCAAAAGGATGCAGAGCTGAAAAGGCAATAAAACTGTCTCTGGAATCATTCTCTCAACAGGGTGAGTCCATTGAAATTCGCTCGTCAGCCAAAGCATCTTGTAATGAGTCAAGCACACCACTAGCGCTCACGCTGATGGTAAGCCTAAACAGATAAATTCTAGAAACACATTGCAAGACGTGCACAGTGAGAGGTATAGGCATGTTAACAAAATTCCCGTCACAGGGTTACGAGGGAAATGTAGACTCTAATTTGCCATTCATTACATTGTCTACTACGTCGCCCCTCCTGGAAGGAACATTTCCAGATCCTGAAAAGGAATGTCCATCTCCCGTTTACGGAGAAGGTGTGAGGCAACTCCTTGATAGAACAAGGCAGGATTCCCTAACAGATTTTAAAATCTTGGGATAACCCATCTCAAAGAGGTGAGGCTCCACTAGACAGTGATTTAGCAAAAGTTATTGAGTCTGGTGCTGAGACAGTGCTTATGCATGATAGATCAAGAACACCTCAACGAGGCAATTCTCCACTTGATAGTGATTCAGTTCATTCTGATGAATCAGGTGTTGGGAATATATGAATTGACGGATTTCACTTGCAGGTACAAAAGGCTATATTTGGAATGCAGAGTGAAAGTGAGAGAGAGAAACACTTAAGTGAAAGTGAGGGAGAGATACATTTGAGTGAGAGATAGGGAGAGAAAGAGTGAAACACTTAAAATGCTCGATACTAAAGTGTAAACACCAACAGAACGTAGTAGAAGTGAGGAAACCATAAGCCAAACACTTACCCTTGCTACTTGCTACTTCTGAAAGAAAAGCTACTATATTTTTCCCGATCAACGACAGACGAGAACCTTCTCTGGAAGACAAGCCATTCAAAAGTGGGCCATTGGAGGATTCCTCAACTAAGGGGGAGAATTTATAGGAAGAAAAAGGAAGTTAATAAAGTCTTATCTTCGTACTTTGGAAAAGTTAATATCCTAAAGGGGTTCGTATCCTGGATCATTAAGGGAAGTTCCTGGATCCTTAAAGGGAAAAGGGGTTCGCATCCTTGGGAGAAGTTAATATCCATAGGGGGAGATTTGAGACGAGAAAAAGAAAATCTTATCTTCTGATCCTGAGGGGAAACAACAGAAATATGGGAGAATCAAAAAGTTGTATTCTATACTTGAAAGGAGTTGTCAGAAGAGGATTCCTAATCCAAGTGGGAAGAACAGAGGACTATTCCATTGATTTTCTAAAGGGAGAAGAAGAATAAGAAGGAAAATCACATTCTCAGGGGGAGAACATTATTTGAGCAATGTTCTATATTTTATTGAAGATGTTCCCAGGAATTTTGATTCTTATGAAGCTCAGTTTATGATAAGTTCTTTGTAGGTCAAGCTATGAAGGATTTTGAAGCAGAGAAAAGCTCAAACACAGAGGAATGAAGATGATATCTATTGAAGATGCATTCAGTGCTAAAGGAACATTCATTTTCTATTTCTCTTTACTTTATAGAAATCTGGAAATGTATTATATGATCCAGAACCCAAGTAGTATTATTTACAAGTCTAGAGCATTAATATTTTCTTGTAGTTAGTTGAGTTATCCTCTAGGGATTTGCTTGTTAATCTCTACCAAACAAATAGGGGGAGATTGAAAGGCTGTATGTATAGACCTATATGTAACATAGGTTTATAACTCAACACAAGAACAGGACGTGGAAATAATATGAAGTTATCACCGGAATCAGGAAGACATGAAGACTTGGTAAAGACAAAGGATAAAGAAGAAATCTACAGACTTGAAGCATTAGCTCACTGGAAGAAGTTCATTAATATGTTCATGCCTTAGTGAAGAATAAAGGTTGAAGTATTCAAGGATGTGGAAGCAGTGAAGCAGTTGTCAAAGTACCAGAAAGATTCTAGTGATCCAAATCTGCAAGTTAGTCAAGCAATGAATTGCAGAGCACAAGTACAGGAATCGATAAGATAGAATATACGGCAAATACAAAGAATCAAAATATTAGATGGAATCTTGGAGTCTATTATAGATTGCTGGAGGAAGTTCATTCATATGTTCAGACTTCAATGAAGGATAAAGTTCGAAGATGTTCAGGGTTTCAGATATGTTTATGGTTCAGTATAAGTGCCAGAGGATTCTAATGTACTTACAATCGAAGCACTTCTAATCAACAAGGAACAAAGTCAATTGTATTGTAAAGAAGATGTGAAGATCAAGATCGTGTTAGTCGTTTGTGAACCAGACCAGTTGCACCAAACGTCAGCGCAAAAGAGATTGAGAATTGCATCTATGAATCAGAAGAATTGACTGTATGATTAAATTAGTAACAAGTGAAGTGGTATGTGACTAAGCCCAGAATAAATCAAGGTCGAATTAACAAGGAAATATTTATTTGACTTGGTTGCAGTGGAAGAAATTATATTAAGGGCTTATCAGGTTCGAAATTGGCTAAGTAAAGAGACTACAGAAGCTGTATCCAGAAGTCAACCTAGTCAATCTGTTTCGTCTTATTCACCAATGGTTAAACAAGTTATTTTGTCTTATTCACAGATGGTTAACAACCATCGGGTGAAATGAAAGAATCGGTGAATATTCAAAGGGCTTGTTTTGTCCTATTAAGCCGATAGTTACTAACTATCGGAAAAGAAACAAAAGCCAACTAGCCACTTTCCGATGGTTACTAAGTTTGAAGTAATTGATTTTATTTCAGGAATTGTTTTAAGTCTCCGATGGTTATTCTACAGACTCATCGATACTTAAACAATTAATCAGTAAATTGTTCCCGATAGTTAAGTAAAAACAGAAGTGAAGAAACAGCTCAGTTACTTGGACCACATGAAGCCACGTAGCTGTACTGAAAAAGCCTACACATAAATTGAAGCTGAGCCATTCATTTGGAGTAGTCTTCAACAACACAACAAAAATAACCAGAGAGAGAGAAGACGAAGCCGGAGAGGAGAGAACCCAGAAAAATCTATACCTCCTCACCGGAGATGTATTAGTGGCCGGTACCTTAACGGAAAATGTTCAGGATCACTATATATCACTCTCTACGGTCTTAGTTTCCTTTGTACTGATCTAGAAATACTTGTATAGGAAATTGACAGTTATATGTTTTTGTTAAGCAGCGAAGAACTTGTTCTTCGGACCGGATTTGTTGGCCGGGTGTAGCAACCTCAGGGTTTATATTTATCAATGATATATTCCCCGAATCTTGTGTTGTTTATTTTCCTACTGATTTTCTAGAACCGAAATGATTAATCCTAAACACAGAAAATTAGTTAACAGCTCCGTAAACACTATTCACTTCAAGAACACGAGCCCACTAACCGAACTCTAAATTATTTATCCGCAAAAGATTCGAAAGAATTTTATGATTTAGTGAGTATCATATTCAACCCCCCTTCTACGATACTTCCGGGGCCTAACAAGTTTTCTAAATATTAATTCTGTAATACTAATCAAGTTAAAATTATATCTTTCACTTGAACAGTATTTCATTATAATTAATATTTTGCGAGTAATTAAAATAATATTTTAAATCAAATTATTCCGCGATTAAATTTAAATATTGTATTCAACCCGCCCTTCTACAATATTAGGGACCAACAATTGGTATCAGAGCTGGTTGATATTTTTCATATCAGATCCAAATCGAATTCCGCGAACTCATACAGATCTCAAAAATTATTTTAAATTCGAAATAATTTTTTATTCGAAATAATTTTTTTTCTAAAAATTATTTTTGATCAAAAATTGTTTTAAGTCAAAAATTAAAATATTTTTTGAAATACTTAAATTTTAATCTTATTTAAAGATGAGTACTCAAAGATTCAGTAGCATTAAAATTCCATAATTTGATAAAGAAAATTACAATCTTTGGAAGAGGAAGATGACCTTGTTTCTTCGAGCTGTAAACCCTAAGTACAAAGATGTTTTAAAGACTGGTGTTGTTGCTCCAATAACAATCGTTCCTGAGCATATGGAAGATGGTGTACTTATTCCGCACAGACAATTTGATAAAGATATTAATGAGTACACTGAAACAGAAAAGGAACTGGATTCTTTGGACACCAGCCTGCAATTAATCCCGGAATGTACAATCATGTTGTTAATTGCAAATATGCTAAACACATCTGGGAAACGATAGAGATACTAAATGAAGGAACAAAAGAAGTAAGGGAGAACATAATAGAGATCTTAACGTCACAGTATGAGCATTTTAGATCAAATCATGGAGAAGGTATTTCTGAGGTTTTTGAGAGATACAACAAACTGATAAATGATCTAAATCTCAATGGCAAACACTATACGATTACGGCCATCAGGGAGTCAAGGGACATGAATGAAATTTTATTGGAAAGACTTTATGGCATTCTGAAGACCTATGAGCTAGAGAAGATTCAACAGAAAGAAATATATGGTACAGGCAAGGTGGTCAGCAAGTCTACAGCTCTTGTAGCAGAAGAACGAGAGTACAGAAAAGCTAAGACTGAATCTTCTTCAGTCAACATCATTGATCAGAGTATTGTTGCAGAAGTTGGTACAACTCTAATGAATTCAGCTGACAATTAATTTTACTCAATGGAAGAACTCGATCAACTTGAGGATGAATCTCTGGCTCTGATTGCTAGAAAATTTGGAAATACAAGATTCATGAGGAACCCTAGTTTCAAATTCAAGCCTATGGCAAACAGATTTCAGACAAGTGGCTCTTCTAGCACATCTAACACAAAAGGTGGATACAAGACAGGGATGGTAGACAGAAGCAAGATCCATTGCTTCAACTGCAATGAAATGGGGCACTTTGCTACTGATTGCAGAAAGCCCAAGCAGGAAAGAAAGAAGGATTCATACGACGAGCTTAAACAGAAATATGAAGCTCTATTGAAGAAGCATCAGGGAAGATCATACTTAGCAGCAGGAAAAAGCTGGGATGATTCTGACAAGGATGAAGAAGATGATATGGGAAATCTTGCTCTAATGGCCTCTTCTTCTGAAGGATCACAATCTCCACCTCGACAAGGAATTGAGGTAAACCCAAGCTGTCCTAAAATGTTTAAATTGATAGGTAAGGATTTAACTAATGCTAGAGATCGAATAAAAGTTTTAATTTTCGAAAACAAAGTTTTATCAGATGAGAATTTTGAACTGAAAAAGCTGAAACTTATAAATGTTAAATTAACTAAAGATGTTGCATTTCAAGTTAATAGAGTCAATTGTTATGTTGAAATTGAAGCTTTTTTGAAGGATAAAATTGAAAAAGAAAAGGTCAGGTGTCAAGCCTATAGAACTGCTTCATTCATTATGAAAGATCTAGTTGACCAACCAGAGATTAACCGGAAAGTTGGGATAGGTTATGAATATAATGAATCTGTAGGAAAGGCTAGTAACATAACCCCTTTTAAAAAGTTTGCCATAGAGAGGGGTATTCCACATGTTATCAAGGACACTAAGAAACCTCTTTTCATAACTCCTATTGCAGAACCAGTTCTTGATAGTTGTGTAATAGTGGATTATGAAATTAAACTTGAAGACCTTGAGGAAAAAGAGAAAGAACCTGTTAGGGACATAAAAGGATTAAATGTCCAGAAAGCTAAATATGTACCTAAAAGACCAATAGAAAATGTGAACTCTGCTAGTTCATCCACTCCTGGTTTAGGTGCTAAGAACTTAAAGAATAATTTAAACAGACCTAACAATAAGTTTGTTAGAAGTAGGGATAGTAACAACAGATGCCATTCTACTGAAAACTTTAAATCTGCTGAAAAAGTTAAAGTAGAAATTGTTAAAACTCCTACAACTGTGAATAACATGCCTGCTATTGATGTATGCCATAAACCTTGTGGTATGTTAAATTGTATGTTATGTGCTTTTAATACTATGACTGCTTGTTTCAAACGCATGACTGCTAATAAAAAAACATGACACCAAGACAATACATCAATAATAAATTTGCAAAATCCAAGACTGCGATTCCTTCACCTGTCAAGAAAGAAAAATATATTCCTAAGTCTAAACAAAAAGTTGTTAAGACTATTTATAGGAAAGTAAGTACAGTCAAGGTGGATGCAGCTGTTGTTCGAAAAGGATCTGTTGTCAAAGCTGACAAAGGTCAATTCTTTAGGTATGCCAGGCCCAATCAATTTTGGGCTCCGAAGACGAATTAATCCGTTTGATATTTGCAGGGAGTTAAACAGGTAAACCGGGTTGTATGGATCCTGGACAGCGGATCGTCAAGGCATATGACCGGAGATAGAGCCCTGCTATCAGACGTTTTTGAAAGAGCTGGCCCAATTGTCACCTTTGGAGATAACAGCAAAGGAATGACTACGGGATATGGCAAGTTAAATACAGGAAATGTTATCATTGAAAACGTCTTTTTAGTGGAAGGACTTAAGCACAATCTACTCAGCGTCAGTCAATTCTGTGATAGAGGTTACAAAGTAAACTTTATCAAGAAGAAGTGCTTAATAGCTCATTCTAAAGAAGACAGACAAGCCTTACGTGGAGTAAGGAAAGGAAACTTGTACGTAGCTGATTTTAACTCGGGAACTGAAGCTGAAGCAAACTGTTTTTATTCAAAAGCTTCAACTGAAGAAAGTTGGCTATGGCACAAGAAGCTCTCACACCTGAATTTCAAAACAATGAACTCTCTAGTCAAGAGGGCTTTGGTGAGAGGACTACCTCCGATGGAATTTACACAAGAAAGATTGTGTGAGGCATGTCAGAAAGGGAAGTCAAAAAGAGAAACTCACAAAGGCACAGTCACTACAAATATTACTGAACCACTGCAGCTGCTATATATGGATTTATTTGGTCCAGTAAATATTATGTCTATGTCAAGGAAGAAATATGCCTTAGTGATTATAGATGACTTCACAAAGTACACGTGGGTTTTATTCTTGAACTCTAAGGATGAAATACCACAATTGGTGATTGATCATGTAAAGCTGATTGAGTTAGATTCTAAGCTACTTGTTTTGGCAATCAGATCAGATAATGGGACAGAATTCAAAAATGAAGTTCTGAACAGCTTTTGCTCAGACAAAGGGATAACAAGGCAATATTCAGCACCAAGAACTCCTCAACATAATGGAGTTGTAGAAAGGAAAAATAGAACCCTGATTGAAGCTGCAAGAACTATGCTAAATGAATCAAGGTTACCTATCTACTTCTGGGCTGAAGCAGTGAACACAGCATGTTATACCCAGAATCGAACTCTGATCAACAAAGATCATATGAAGACCCCCTATGAACTAATGGCTGGCAAGAAACCTACTCTAAAGTACTTTCATGTATTTAGAGCCAAGTGTTATGTGCTTAAGGATGAAGATGAACATCATGGCAAATTCGAGGCCAAAGCACATGAAGCTATTTTTGTCGGTTATTCAAGAAGATCATATAGGGTGTACTTAATAGATCAACACCAAGTAAAAGAAAGTGTCAACGTTACATTTGATGACACTAAATTCCCACGTATCCAAACTGAAGATTCTTCTGAGTCATTAAAATTTGATAATTATCCAGACTCACATTCTGATGACGAAGAAGAACCTGAGGTTGCAGCAAGAAATGATGACAACAATGATGATAATGATCCAGGTAATAGTGGTGGAAACAATGGTAACACTGGAAATACTACTAATACCAGTGGTGGATCAATAAGTCATCCCGGTAACAACTCAGGGGAAGATAAAGGATCAACTGGAAGAACACAACATCACATTGAATATCGAGGTGAATCATCTAGATCAAACCTTCCAAGGGAAAGGATATGGAGCAGAGATCATCCTTTTGAATTGATAATAGGTGATCCAAATGTTGGAGTTAGGACCAGAAGTGCAACTTCAAATGAGTGTTTGTTTTCAGTTTTTCTATCTCAAGAAGAACCAAAGAAGATTGAAGATGTACTAATTGATCCAGATTGGGTTCTTGCCATGCAAGAAGAGCTCAATCAGTTCGAAAGACAAGAAGTCTGGACACTGGTACCCAGGCCTAAAGATAGATCTATTATTGGCATGAAATGGGTATACATGAACAAGTTAGACGGTGATGGCATTGTTACAAGGAACAAAGCCAGACTGGTGGCAAAGGGTTACTCCCAGGAAGAGGGAATTGATTATGACGAGACCTACAAACCAGTTGCAAGACTTGAAGCCATCAGGATATTGCTAGCATTCACAGCACATTCCAATTTTAAAGTCTATCAAATGGATGTGAAGAGTGCATTCCTGAATGGAGAGTTAGAAGAGAAAGTATATGTGGAACAACCCCCTGGCTTTGAAAATCCAGAGTTTGTTGATTTTGTGTATTTTCTATTCAAAGCTCTCTATGGACTCAAGCAAGCACCGAGGACATGGTATGACACTCTCTCTGAATTTTTACTTGAAAATGGTTTCATTAGAGGTGTCATAGATAAAACTCTCTTTTATAAATTGCATGAAAAAGACTTGATATTTGTCCAAGTATATGTTGACGATATTATATTTGGTTCTACTAACGATAACTTGTGCAAGAGATTTGCTAAGTTAATGCAGAGTACATATGAGATGAGCATAATGGGTGAGCTGGCATTCTTCCTTGGATTGCAAGTAAAGCAAAAGGAAGATGGGATTTTTATCTACCAGTCAAAGTACGTAAGGGATCTTCTGAGAAAATACGGTCTAGAAGATTCTTCACCGGCAAAAACCCCAATGCCAACAGCCACCAAGCTTGATAAAGATGAAGCTAGTAAGAAAGTTGACATCACAAGCTACAGAGGTATGATAGGCTCATTATTATATCTAACTGGTAGTAGACCCGATATAATGTTTGTAACATGCTTATGTGCAAGGTTTCAATCTGACCCTAGGGAATCTCATCTTATAGTCGTTAAACGAATTTTTAGATATCTGAAGGGTACACCAAATCATGGAATTTGGTACCCTAAGGATACAGGTTTTGACCTAATAGGCTATACAGATTCAGACTATGCAGGGTGCAGGATGGATAGGAAAAGCACTTCTAGAAGCTGTCAGTTTCTAGGATGACGGTTGATCTCCTGGTACAACAAGAAATAACACTCAGTATCTACCTCGACAGCCGAAGCAGAATACATTACGACAGGTAGCTGTTGTGCACAGATCTTATGGATTAGGAATCAGCTAAATGACTATGGACTTGCGTTGAACAAAATTCCAATTTTCTGCGACAACACAAGTGCTATAGCTATTTCCAACAATCCTGTACAACATTCACGAACCAAGCACCTTGACATAAGGTATCACTTTATCCGAGAGCATGTCATGAACGGAACTGTGGTGTTACATTTTGTACCCACAGAAGATCAAATAGTCGACATCTTCACGAAACCACTTGATGAATTCACTTTCTCTAAGTTGGTTAGTGAACTAAGGATGTTAAACAATTGGTAATTTTTGGTAGCTAGGAATTGATTTGAGTTCATAAATATTAAATGTTAATATTTAAAGAATTTATGAAGTTCGAATCAATAAAATCCTAAGGCTTATAAATATTTGGAAAAATTATCTTGAGAATAATTTAATACTCTTAATAGATAATCATTTCAAGTATAGCATAAGTACTTATATTAATCATTAGTAGTTTATAAGCATTATATATATATATATATAGCTTAAAACTGTTAATAATTAGTTACTTGCTTTTAAAAGTCTAAGTCTGGGAAGAAGTTCGAGATAGAGTCCATCTCGAAACTCATCTCGAAATTCGACTTGAAGTTCGAGATAGAGTCCATCTCGAAACTCATCTCGAAATTCGACTTGAAGTTCGAGATAGAGTCCATCTCGAAACTTATCTCGAATTTCGACTTGATGTTCGAGTTAGCCTCCATGTCGAAACTTATCTCGAATTTCGACTTGATGTTCGAGTTAGCCTCCATGTCGAAACTTATCTCGAAATTCGACTTGATGTTCGAGTTAGTCTCCATGTCGAAACTTATCTCGAATTTCGACTTGATGTTCGAGTTAGCCTCCATGTCGAAACTTATCTCGAATTTCAACTTGATGTTCGAGTTAGCCTCCATGTCGAAACTTATCTCGAAATTCGACTTGATGTTCGAGTTAGCCTCCATGTCGAAACTTATCTCGAATTTCGACTTGATGTTCGAGTTAGCCTCCATGTCGAAACTTATCTCGAATTTCAACTTGATGTTCGACATAGAGTTCGACTTAGATTCCCCAGTGTGTACTTAAGTTTCTTTTATTTTATTAAATCTCAGTAAGACTTTTTAATAAAAAAAACTCGGCAAGACTTTCCAAAAAGTCTTCTCGAGATTTAATAAAAAGTCTTACCGACTTTTATTCTTTTTAAACTCAAACATTTTTTTTTCTTTCTTAACAGTTTTTAGTTCTTCTTTTACAATACACACGAACAGTCTTTTCGAAAAACTCTTGAAACAACTCTTGTTTTAACGCTATTTTCAACTGCCCAGTTGCGATTACTGTGATTTCAAGCTTCAAGCTTGCTTAATTTGTGAAAACCGATCATTTTTTTCCGTTACTCTGACCGGTTTTTTTTAGATTTAGAACTGTTCTTGGGTGTTGTATGATCATCTGGTTTTGATTGTCTTAAGAAGATTAAAGGACTGATTAAGAACTGTTAGAAGTATAATTAATAGTGATTAGTTGTGATTAGGGTTTTGATTTATTAATTTTAATCGGATTTTGTGGCTGATTAAGTTGTTTTATTCCTGTAATTTTCGAATAATACAGTGTGAAAAAGTCAGTAATTATTTGTTAATTTAACTGTCAAAAATGGCTGCCACTTTTGTAATTGCTAAGACAAATTTCGTGGGCTACTTCGATCCGGCTAATTACAAAGAGACTAGATTTAGACCCTGGATCCGGTTCACGAACGAGCACTCCCTGATAAGAACAACAATTTTCTTGGACGCGCCACTACAAATTGAACCCCTAAGAGCCTTGTACTCCACAACGAGAAATCTTTCGAATGATAGGGTGGTTAAGTCTTCATTTAAAATTGGAGAGGCAGTATTCGTGATAGATGAATCTGACGTAAATAGAGTTTTAGGGTTCCCGACAGACAACTTCGAGACCCTACCAACAGTTGAAGATATCACTACCTTTTTACAGTCAATTCACTACCAAGGCCACATTGACTTGGTAAAACTGTCCAAATCCCAGCTGGTGGCTGAATGGGATTATTTCTTCGACACCCTAGCCAAGGTGTTTGCCCCTACGATGAAAAGCAACTTCCACAACATCTCAACTCTCCTACAAGTTATTGGGTATTCCGTGGCCCACAACCGAAGAATAAATTTTGGGAAGTTAATTTTGACGGAAATAATAAGGAAGATGGGCACTGCAGAAAGCAAAAGATTAGATGTTGTTCAAAGAGTGACGTGTTTCTACCCAAGGTTTTTAATGTTGTTGATAAACAATATACTGCCAGAGGAGGTCAAAGCCATCTTTGTGAACAGCTTAGTGGAAGTTTCACCCTCAACTCAAAAGAATTTGTTCACACGGCTCAGCAATCAGAACAAATTTCCAGGGGTAGTCACTGCAACAACAGAGTTCATGACTAGCATCTTCAATCAAATAGCCAATCCTGCATAGGCTCAACCGCATCAGCAAGAGCCAGAACAGGTACCACTGGAAGGTGAACAGACTGCACAGCTTTTACTGGAAGCTGCTCAACGTGCAAAACAAGAGGCAGAGGTAAAATAGGTAATATCTCACACCTTAGCTTCTAATTTCCTACCTATAGATATATCCACTGTACCTTTAAATATATCTGTGGCGGACTATGATTGTGTTTTTACACAACAGTATTTCAGCTATGAACCTGAAATCACACAGGTTCAAACCCAAGTTGAATTAGTACACCAAACAGTTTCTCCTTCTTCAACTTCCACGAGTCAAGTCAGAAAACGGAAAATACCGGTTAGGAAAGTTAGAGGAAGAATACAAGGTACTACAATGAGTGAACCCGCAGCTCTGTCTCCACCTTCAAAAAGATTGAAAATAATTGAACCTGAGGCAACTGCAAACCCATCCTTATCCTCTCAATGGGATATGGACTTTGAAATGGCAATTCAACAGTCTCTAGACTCACTCGATCAACCGGGTGATTTTATTGAAATTCGCCGTCCGGCCGCGGCATCCTGTGAAGAGTCCTGCACTCTGCTAGCGCTCACACTAGCAGGACCTCCACTTTCAGAAACACACAGTGAGGAGGGCATAGGAAACGAAGAAAATGTCTTTGAATCAAACTGGTCAGATGCCACATTAATAGTGGACCAAGACATTTTAGATGCGGTGCAGCATCAATTGCCTTTACAGGCATTAAGGGGCACCACAGACTCTTACGAGCTACACATTACATTGTCTGAGGTGGTGACCCTGCTGGAACTAACCCCTCCAGTTCCTTACGAGGAAGTTCTCTTATCCACTGGTGGATTCGAGAGGCAACCACTCTTTGGAGGGAGATGGGACTCCATTCATGGAGTAGCTACGTCAGTAGCGGAGCCACTTCAAGTTAAACTTGTTGAGGACGCGTCTTCACAGGCATCAGAAGAGCATTATGACTCTTAAAGAGCTATTATAATATATGCAGGTACAGCTTCAGGATCTGGAAAGGAGCTAAACATGAGTGATGTGAGGCAAACACCGAGCGAAACACATGCACATAGATTAAGTGATTCTAACAAGAGTGCAAGCGAGGTGAGTGCACACACACACAGTGAACTACTATTAAAAATAGAAGCTCTCCAGACTGAAATGCAGATTGTTCAAGCTGAGTTGGTAAAGGTTAAAGCACAAGCAGAAGAGAAGTCTACATCTGCCTCTGTAACACAACAGTTGACAATCGTGCTACAAGAAGTTAATGATGTCAAATCCTCCATACTTCTGAAAACTCAAGATATCCAGAATGTACAAAGTCTCATTGATGAGGATATGAAAGAAGTAAGGTCTTTACACGATAAAATTGATGAGGTAGAGAAAAGCTTGACTCTGACAATAATTGAAAATGAAAAGATCTCCACCAAGCGATTCAGCAAGCTGGATGATGGAATGACACATTTGAATGAGGGAATGAAGCAGGTCTACGAGTCCGTGCAGAAACTTATCACATCCATTGAAACTTCTAGATCTCAAGAGGATCCCTCAACTAAGGGGGAGAAAGGAAAAGAAGAAAGTAACTGAATACACAAGATAAAGTCTAATCAGCCATATGATCTGGAAGAAGAGTTAATAGATCTTGTTGAGCAGGAAGTGATGTGGCAGTTAGCAAAGGCTGAGCAAAGGAAGTTATATGGAGAGACCACTACAATAGGAAGATTAGAATCTGAAAAAGTTCCAAGGACACCTGTGCATAAAAGTTCAAACCCGGAAGAAGGTGAAGTTGATACGTCTTATAATGGCTTTTGACCTATCCAAAAAAATCCAGATGTAGAGACCTCTTCGAGAAAGGTTCCTCTTGTCATTGCCTAATTTGTTTCGAATTAAGGCTCCGTTCTCCTAATGGGTCTCTGCTTTGCCAAAAATTACATGGGTTTGATCCTCTATTTTGCCTATAAATAGAGGTACGTAGGCACATTATTGGGGGTAGGAATTATTAGAGCTCATAACCGTCAAAGAACAAAACTCTAATTATTCTGAAACCTAGCAATCTCAACCCCCAATCTCATACAAACCACCACACTCCGGTGATATTCAACCTCGTTAGATCTTTTTCCGGTAAAAAACCTCGATCTTTATTGATTACCAGATTTCTCCATCAACAAATTGGCACTAGAAGGAGGGGATATTTGCATCTTAGGAGAAAGGATGTCACAACAACAAAATCGGAAGAACAGATCTGATAAGAGATGATTTTGAATGCGATTCCGATATGGAAGCAAGTTATGAATATTTTGGGTATGGGGTGCACCCTCCGGAGAAAAGGATGGAGTCAAAGCAACATCACAACTATAATCAAGTAGTTATGGGACTCATGGGACTCATGAGCTGCACACACCTCCCAAGTAAGCCTTAATTTCTAATATTTTCTCTTGTGAATTGGGTTTTATGCAGGTAAGAATCTTCCTAATATGAATTCTTGGGGACGGCATATCATCATCCTTCGAATCTTTCGAGACGCCCCTCTGGAAGGCTGGTGTAGTTCTGCTGTTTCTACTCCGAGAAAATTTTCATCAGCCCCTATCACAGGGAATATTCTTAGGGTGTGCCCTCCAGTTGGAAAGTGTCTAATGTCGTCAACATAACTTCTAATTTTAAGGGTGCGGCCCTATATCAGTCACACCCCTCAACGACAGAATAATCAGAATGGCACCCAAAATTTTCCTCCTCACTAATACATCATCAGGGCGTGCCTCAGCCCCCCTTGGTTTATCAGGACACGCCTCAGCCCCCTTGGTTGGTCAGGGCACGCCTCAGCCCCCTTGGTTGGTCAGGGCACGCCTCAGCCCCCCTTGGTTGGTCAGGGCACGCCTGAGCCCCCCTTGGATGGTCAGGGCACGCCTGAGCCCCCCTTGGTTGGTCAGGGCATGCCTCAGCCCACCATCATCACTCAGGCCACGCCCACGCATCAGGGCTCGCCCACTCTCAACACCCCACATGCCACTATTCAGGCCGGTCCTCTGGCACAACTCTCAGGGATGCAAAACATTCCATGTGTAGGTAATGTAAACGTTGATGAATTAAGAAGGCTTTTAACCCTCCTTGATGGAGAAAGAGCCACAACTTTGGTACAAGCCCATTCTACTTTTTCTCAGGCCGTGAGGGAGGCTCTACTCCCCCAAGGGTATCGAAGCACGACTGATCTCCGTTATCACGGGAACTCTGGCCCGGTTTAATATCTTAGAAAATTTAACATTGACATAGATGTTTACTAGGTGCCTAATTTGGCTAGATGTAGGCTTTTGGCCGCTACTTTGAGGGATAGTGGTCAGTTATGGTTTCAGAAGTTAGGAGCCTTCAGTAGAAGAAACCTCCGGTAGAAGAAACCTTGTGTCTTAAGGATAATCCTTATCCTCAAATTTTGACATTGAAAGCACGTCCTAGAGAGGAGTTGGTGGGGGGCGGTGTGGAAGATGCCAGTGATGAAGAATCTGAAGAACAAGCCTTGACTAGGGTAAGGAAAGAAAAAGCAATTATGCCTGAATGTCTCCCTATTAGTGAGTTGGAAGAAAATATTTTTTAGTTTCTTTTTGAGCGGTACAATAAATTAGTAAATGAGTTGAGTATCCAAGGGAAGAACTATCCGTTAAGGGAAACGAATAGGAAGTTTATGTTGACTCTTCCACATCATGTTGAGCATAAAGTTTCTTCAATTAGAGAAAGGGACAACTTCAATGTCATGCCCCTTGAAAAGCTATATAGAAAATTGAAGACTTATGAAATGGAAAAAGAACAGAGATTGATTATCTATGGTTCCGGCTCAGTGGACAGTAAGAGTGCAGCACTAATGAAGACCACAGCTCTTGTGGCAGATGAAGTTAAAACTTCTGAAGCAAAGGTCATTGAAACCAAGATTGGTGGAGAATTAATCATTGAAGCTGAAATGGCTACAAAATCACAAGCTGAAGAGGAAGATGATTTTTATACATTGGAAGAGCTTGATGAGATGGAAGACAAATCTATGGCGTACTTGGCAGGGCGTTTCAAGCATATAAGATTCAGAAGGAATCCCAAGTACAAGAAAAGTTTTGGTAGTAGATTTCAGAAGACAGGATCATTTTCAGGATCCAACTCAAGAGGTGGTTACAAGTCAAACATGGTAGACCGTAGTAAGTTCTGGTGCTACAACTGCAATGAACTAGGGCATTTCGCCACTGAATGTAAGAAACCGAAACAAGCAAAAGACAAGAAGGTTTATGAGAAGAAGAGTTCCTACGAGAAGAAAAGCTATGATGAGTTGAAAAGGGAGAATGAGAAGTTGAAACAGAGATTGGATGCTTTGGTTGCAAAACAACAAGGCAAGGCTTACATTGTTGAAGGTAGAAGCTGGGATGACACAGATTCTGAAGAAGAAGAATATGGAAATCTTGCATTAATGGCAGATACTTCAGAAGAATCTCCATCATCATCACAGGTACCTATTCTCACCACTGTAGATATGTCTCTATCTGAATATAAAAATATTGTTAATGACTTGAGTATAGAGATGTTTAACATTCATACAAGCATGCTAGCTTCTGAAGGAGAAAATGCTAGATTAGTTACGAAGATTAAAAAGCTAGAATCTGGAAAGGAACAACTAGAGCTTGTAGGAATCACAGTTAATAACCTTAAGGAAAGAAATGAATATTTGGAGAATAAGGTTAACTGTAATGCAGAGGTTGAGACATCACTTATGGCTAAGATTTCTGAGCTAGAGTTAAAATTGGAAGCTTTTAAGAACTCAGCTAATGTTGCTAAAGACATATTGGATAAGCAGAGCTTAGATAATAAGACATGTATAGGCTTTGACTACGATGAACATAAAAGGAAAAAGAAAAAGGATAAAAGGAATGTAACTTTCAATGCTTCTAGTACTGTTCTATTAGAAAATGAAAATGTTCCTTTTGTCATTAAGAAGAGTAGTAATCATATCTTTAAGATCTCACTCTCAGAACCCTTAGACGAAGATACTATCGTATGGAAACAAGAAATACTTGTTGAGGATAAGTTAAAAGAGAAAGAAGTTGAGGAAGATAATGTAGAAGAAGTTACACCTAATGAACCAGTTAAAATTGAATATGTTAAAACTGAATTAGGTTGTAACAAGAATAAGTCAAAGAGTAATTGGAATGGGAAAGTAGGTGTTAAAACTACTAATTCTGCTACACATGCACCCACTGTACCTAGGAAATTGTGTACTAATTGCAATTCTGCTGGACACCTTAGTCATGCATGTAATAAGGTTAAAGTAGAATCTAATGTTCCTGTTCTGCAGAACATGTTTAGCATGAATAGTTCTCATTTGCCTTGTGGTATTACTGGATGTATGTCATGTGCTTTTAATATTATGCATGCTTATTTCAATTTGATGAATGCATCTACTTCTAGTAATTGCATAGGCATAGAAAGAAGCATGAATAAGAAAAAGGTAAGGGCAAAGACTGCTAGTCCTCCTAAGGTTAGGAGGGAAACTCAATCTCCTAAGCCAAAAGACAAATATGTCAAGGCAAAGGAACATGATTCGAGTTCAGTCAAACTAGAACTTAAAGATGTGAAAATTGAACCTATTACACCATCTGCAAGAACCTCTAAATTTCTTGGACCCAAACAAGTTTGGGTTCCAAAGAAACCTTAATCACTTTGTGGTTGCAGGGCATAGGTACTAATGAAAAAGTCATGGGGATTCTGGATAGTGGATGTTCAAGGCACATGACAGGAGACAAGTCCCTGCTGACCAATGTGGTTGAGAAGACCGGCCCAGTTATAACCTTTGGAGATGACAACAAAGGCTTTACTAAGGGATATGGTAGTCTGGAAGTTGGAAATGTCATCATTGAAAATATCTCTCTTGTTGACGGTCTAAAGCACAACTTGCTAAGTGTCAGTCAATTTACAGATAAAGGATATAATGTGGACTTCAGGAAGGAAAAGTGTCTGATCACCAACAGGAAAGATGAAAAGCTTGCTCTTAAAGGAGTAAGAAAAGGAAATATGTTCGTAGCTGACTTAAACACTGCAAGCAGAGGAGAAGCAAGTTATTTCTACAGTAAAGCATCCTCTGAATTGAGTTGGTTATGGCACAGAAAACTATCTCACCTGAACTTTAAGGCAATGAATTCTTTAGTGAGAAGAGAATTGGTGAGAGGGTTACCACAGATGGAATTCTACCAAGAAGGACTCTGTGAAGCATGTGAAAAGGGTAAGTCAAAGAAGGCGTCACATAGAAGAAAGGACATGTCAAGCATTAGCGAACCTCTCCAGTTGATTCATATGGATCTATTTGGACCGGTTAATGTCATGTCAGTTTCAAAGAAGAAATATGCATTAGTGATTGTCGACGACTACTCCAAGTACACGTGGGTGTTGTTTTTATATTTTAAGGATGAAACACCTCAAATGGTAATCGATCACATTAAAAAGATTGAGGTGGAAGCTGGATTGTCTGTGCGGACAATCAGATCAGATATATGCAAGAAGAACTCAATCAATTTGAGAGACAAAAGGTGTGGAAACTGGTACCCAGGCCAAAGAACAAGTCTATTATTGGCACAAAATGGGTATTCAGGAACAAACTGGATGAAAATGGCATTGTTACGAGGAACAAAGCCAGACTGGTTGCTAAAGGTTATTCCCAAGAGGAAGGAATAAATTATGATGAAACATATATTAGATATGTTGGACAATATATAACACTTTTCTGGAATATTCTATATATACTATAATTTTAATAAATATAAATTAGTATGAAATATACAAAAATAAATATTTTTAATAACAATTTTTTTAAAAAAATTGAAATATAGGACAATCCCGTGCCTTGCACGGGTTTAAAGCTGGTTATATATATTATGGACCAACATGATGTTTTTTTCTTATTTATGAAAAATATCTAATATGTCTCTATATTCTATCATAATGTTGAGATTTTAGGGTGATATGAAAATAATTAGAATAATTATATATTTTTTGAATATTCAATATAAATTCGATAAACCTCGATAAGAAACTCAAAATTGTGTTAAAAACTCAATAAGTTTGAGAACTCATTAATAACTCGAACCCGACTTGTTTACTATATGAGTTAAAAACTCAAAATTAATAAAATTTAATAACTCTTTAATGTACAAAATTGATTTTCCAGTATTAATTAAGTTGAATCATCTAGCCTTTTTTTTAAGTGCATCAGATATACGGGTAATAAGTTACCCGCTGCTTCGCTTGTTAAATAGGAAATAATAATAAATTAAATATAGAAATCAAACGTAATTTGAGTCGAGTCGTGTTTTTATATATCTAATTTATCGATTAACTCATATAGTAAACAAGTCGGGTTCGAGTTATTAATGAGTTCTCGAACTTATTGAGTTTTTAACACAATTTTGAGTTTCTTATCGAGGTTTATCGAATTTATATTGAATATTCAAAAAATATATAATTATTCTAATTATTTTCATATCACCCTAAAATCTCAAGATTATGATAGAATATAGAGACATATTAGATATTTTTCATAAATAAGAAAAAAAACATCATGTTGGTCCATAATATATATAACCAGCTCTAAACCCGTGCAAGGCACGGGATTGTCCTATATTTCAATTTTTTTAAAAAAATTGTTATTAAAAATATTTATTTTTGTATATTTCATACTAATTTATATTTATTAAAATTATAGTATATATAGAATATTCCAGAAAAGTGTTATATATTGTCCAACATATGCACCAGTGGCAAGGCTTGAAGCTATCAGGATGTTCTTGGCATTTGCAGCACATTCCAACTTTAAAGTATATCAAATGGATGTGAAGAGTGCATTCCTGAATGGAGAGCTGGAAGAAGAAGTGTATGTGGAACAACCCCCAGGGTTTGAAGATCCAGAATTTGCAGATTTTCTATACTTCCTCTTCAAGGCTCTCTATGGCCTAAAGCAAGCACCTCGAACATGGTATGACACTCTATCTATATTTTTACTTGAAAATGGTTTTACTAGAGGTGTCATAGATAAGACTCTATTTCACAAAATGCACAAAAATGATATGATATTAGTGCAAGTATATGTAGATGACATTATATTTGGTTCTACTAACGATCAGTTGTGTAGTAGATTTGCTAAGCTAATGCAGAGTAGGTATGAAATGATGGGAGAGCTGAACTATTTCCTTGGACTCCAAGTAAGTCAAAGGAAAGATGGAATCTTCATTTGCCAGACCAAGTACATCAAAGAACTATTGAAAAAATATGGTCTTGAAGATGCATCAACAACCAAAACCCCAATGGCAACTGCCACTAAGATTGATAAAGATGAACTTGGTAAGAAGGTAGACATCACAAGCTATAGGGGTATGATCGGCTCACTACTCTACTTAACTGCAAGTAGGCCAGATATTATGTTCTCTACATGCTTGTGTGCTAGGTTTCAATCAGATCCTAAAGAATCACATCTTATAGCTGTTAAAAGAATTTTTAAGTATCTTAAGGGAGGTCTGAATCTTGTAATTTGGTACCCTGAAGATACAGGTTTTGACCTTGTTGGCTATACAGATTCTGATTATGCAGGGTGTAGGATTGATAGAAAAAGTACATCAGGGAGTTGTCAATTCCTTGGTAGAAGATTGGTGTCCTGGTATAGTAAGAAGCAGTACTCAGTTGCAATGTCGACAGCTAAAGCTGAATATGTTGCTGCTGGAAGTTCCTGTGCACAAATTCTGTGGATAAGGAACCAACTTCAGGACTATGGACTGTTGCTGAACAAAATTCCAATATTCTGTGACAACACAAGTGCCATAGCCATAACAAACAATCCTGTTCAACATTCAAGGACCAAGCACATTGATATCATGTATCATTTCATAAGAGAGCATGTCATGAATGGTACTGTAGAGTTACATTTTGTACCTACAAAGCAACAAATTGCAGACATCTTCATTAAATCACTGGATGAAAACACTTTCACTAGACTGGTTTGTGAACTTGGGATGTTAAATTCTACTAACTAATAAGTTAGTAATCAAAAGCTGCAATTTGAAGCTGATAAATTCACTAGTTGATTAATTTCAATATTTTTAGGACCTGTGAATTTTATCTACCAAATTATTTTCCAGTTATTAAGATTAAATTCTAGATAAATACCTTGTGTATGCCTGTTTTATTTATTAATCTGGTATTTATTTAATTTTAATTTTAAAAATTATTTAAGTGCTTGTATTTAAATGATAAATTCTTGGCACTTATTTATTTAAATATTATTTGAAATTATTTTAAATAAAAAGGATGAATATTTATATTTATTCTCTTATTTAAAATAAAATTAAAATAATAAGAAGCATAATTTATTTATGATAATAATTTTAATAATTAATGTTATTATTGTTATTAATAAATATTTGTGAGTAATTAATTATTATTGATTAATTATTCAAATTATTCATAAATATTATTTATTCATTAGTAGCAAAATCTAGGAACACTTGAGATTTTATCTAAGTACCTTGTGGCGCATTGATAGTCTAGTGACGTCTATACAGTGGTTTGACTGTATAGGCGCAACATTTTCCACCACAAGTACTTGGAAAAATAAGTTGAAATTCAAGTGACGCCTATAGGTTTTGTTACGCCTACACAGTGTTACCACTGTAAAGGCGCAACAAAGCCCTTGAAAGTTTGTTGCTAACCTTGGCTTTAGTTTATTTATGTGGCGCCAACACAGTGTTAACACTGTGAAGGCGCAACATAAATAAACCTAGAGTTACCCAATTGTGCTAAGTAAAAATTAACTTTTGTTGGTTCCTGTTATTGTAGAAGGGGGGGGGGGGGGTTGAATACAATATCTATATTTAATCGCGGAATAATTTGAATTAAAATATTATTTTAATTGCTCACAAAATATTAATTATAATGAAATACTGTTCAAGTGAAAGATATAATTTTAACTTGATTAGTATTACACAATTAATATTTAGAAAACTGTTATATAATTGATAAAAGGATCTAGAACAAATTTGACATGAACTGTTCGTGTTTAACAATTATATTTCAAACTCAGCACAGAAATCTGTGAATATTACAATGCAGACAAATTACTGAATTTGAACTGTTTTTCTCACACTGAAATAATGAAGCATTCTTCTCATATATATAGAGAATAAGGCTGGCAAGACATTTGAATAAAACTTATTTAAAAAATCAACAAGACTTTTTAAATAGCCTAACAAGACTTTATTTAATTGCTGGGCAAGACATTTTTTGGTCGGTAAGACTTTTGAAAATCTCGGGAAGACTTTTCAAAAAGGTCTGCAAGACCTTTTCTGTTCGGTAAGACATTTTAAAAGGTCTTTAAAGATTTTTCTGCTCGGTAAGACATTTCAAAAGGTCTTACCGTGACAGTTGAATAGAACCTTTAAAAAAAGGTCTCGGTAAGACTTTTGATAATGTCTTACTGGGAATAAGTCGGTAAGACTTTTAAATGTCTTACCGTTTTTATCTCGGTAAGACTTTCTTTGAAGTGTCTTACCGAGTTAATTCGGTAAGACTTTTAAAAGTCTTACCGAAATAATTCGATAATTTATTTAAAATAAATGCAACAAGACTTTCTTAAAATGTAACAATTAATCTTCTTTTAACTTAATTAATTCCATAAATTATTAATAAAATAATTTATAAATTAAATTAATTCAAGGTGAATTAATTTAAATAGATAAATTAAATTATTAATTAACTTTTGATAGTAGAATTAATTTAGTTTCTTCACTGCACAGTCTTAGTTGATTTGACTTGAGTCTTCCAGTCTTCTGTCTTCTGTGAAAATCACTTGAGCTAGGTGAAAAATATTTATTTTAATTTAGTTGACACACAAATGTACTGTCTGGTTCATTTGTGCCATACCAAATAAATATTCTCCACCTTTTTAACTTTTAATAGCTGTGATCTTCTGTCTTGTTCTTGCTTCTTGCTTTGACTTCACTATTTCTTTTTTTCTGGAATCTTTCTATAGTAGGCACTTGGAATCTTCTGAATCTTCTGAACTTTTCTGAAATACTACCTTTTTATTTTTCACCGATGCCTGAACATATTAATGAACTTCTTCCGGTGTTATGTAGCAACCTCATAGAAATTCTTTACACAAGCGGATTCTTTGTGTCTAGTTTACATTCTTCGTCTTGATTCCTGTTTAGTATTTATTATTTACTACTGTTTCTTATCTGAGTTGAGTTGTCATCTAAATATTACAAATAGGCCTACTCATATGCCTTTCAACTTTAGTGACGCCAATACAGTGTGTGCACTGTATAGGCGCAACTAAAGTACTTGGCCAATATACATTTTCTGTGGCGCTAGAAATGTTTAAGTGGCGCCTACACAGTGCAAGCACTGTGTAGGCGCAACATAACCACTTAGCAAAATTTTAACAATTTTTGCTGCGCCTATATATATAAATAGATCACAGTTTTGATTGCATTTCATTATACATACATAGTACACACACCTTAGAGGCGCAAGAAAAACTACATAGATCTACATTTTTAATCGAACATTACTAAGCCATTTCTTGTCTGATTTTTAAACTAAAACCTGTTTTGTGAGACCCACCTTCATACCTTTCATTTGCAAGTGGTCCCATTGAATTTGGTTTAGTTCTTAAAATTCACATTTTTACAAAACTCGAACATTTTGGCTACTGTTGTTCATGCTATAATCAATTAAAAATCATATTAATATCAAAGGTGTGCTTAAAATTACTAGGAGTTAATCATATATTAATTTCAAGTCGATCCTAGTATTTTTAAAATTAGGGTTTTACTTCATAATTTACTAAAATAATTTGATTTTAATTACTACTTTTAATTCCTAAAAATTACTTTTCTATTTTAATTAAATGGGGAGTCATTTTGAGATTAAAAAGACTAATTATTTATCCATTTTAGTAGATGATTGGACTGAAGCAGGGGAGTTAGGTAACTAGGCTAGGTTTTTAAATGAAGATTCAATAGTCCGGTGTGCACTAACGACTTCTATTCCTTTGAATAGAAACTTGTTAAGACATGTATATAGGTATGCTCTTGACACTTCTGCAGATGGAATCTCAGCCTTCACTTGCAAAATTCAGAAACAGAGGGTGCGAATAACTGAGAATGACATCAATCGAGCACTGCATCTGCCATCTGAGGATTTTGAAGATGAGCCATCGCAGGAAGAATCGGACAACTTCTTTATGTTCTTGCACTGCACCAGAGAGAACACTAATCTTTCAAAGAAGATTTACAAGAATCACTTATCGAAGGAGTGGAATTTATTTTTCAACATCTTGTCTCATGGCTTTGCACCAAAGACAGGTGGATTCCACGGGATTACACATTTCAACAAGGTGGTTGGCTATGCAGTGGCTTCTGGATCAAGAATAAATATTGGAAAATTGATCATGGCTGAAATTTTGAAGAACCAGGCAAAAATGGAGAACTTCTATCTGTATCCAAGATTTTTGCAGCTGGTGTTAAATGAAGTACTTGAAGCTGATCAACTCCAAATGTTTCAGAACAGTCAATTGGAAGAGTCACCTTCATTACAGATCAGAACAATTTTACTGCTAAAGAATGAGGCTGACTATCCTAATAGGTATGCACCTGCTCCAATGACTGAACCTATACGAGATTTCGTTGCTCTTCTTAGACAGGTTAATGAAGAAGAAAAAGTAGAAGAAGAACCAGCAATCTATGACAAGGATAGTGAAGCTGAAACTTCAAGTGAAGAAGAACCAAGCACTGATAAAGAAGATGAAATGATGGATGAAGCTGGTTCTGAACATGAACAAGACCAAATTCCTGCAGAAGAACAAAGGGATAGCCCTGAAAATCCTACAGAGGAGATAGCTGTTGAGACAGAAGTGGAAGAGCCTCAGACTAGAGATGTGTACATCCCTAGCATGTCTGATGAACATATGGACGAAGGTTCACTTCTTTACTTTGATCTCTCTGCTTTTCTAACAGATGAAACTGACACAATATCTCCTTCTGTGCCTCAAACGGCAATGCACACACAAGAACCCTCAGTGGCCATCGAAGCTGGCAATGAACTTGGCGACCAACCAGTTCTAACCACTGCCAGAGATCAACAAACAGTTCCTTCATCTCCCCAAACCAGAAAAAGATCCCTTGAAATAGATGATAGGATTGTTTCCCTAACAAATCAGGAAATTATTGAAATATCCCCTACAGCTCTGCCTTCTCAAAAATGTCGTAAAATGAATTTTAAACCAAAGGCAACTGTGAGCCAGGAACCTAATTCTCCAGTCTCTGAGAACATTCTTTTTCGTTGTAACCTTAAT
Source organism: Oenanthe sinensis (assembly GCA_028671895.1). Taxonomy (NCBI): domain Eukaryota; kingdom Viridiplantae; phylum Streptophyta; class Magnoliopsida; order Apiales; family Apiaceae; genus Oenanthe; species Oenanthe sinensis. The sequence continues at coordinate 21,154,683 of CM053795.1, forward strand.
TCTGAAATTGACAAAATCCTGAAAGGTACGGGAACAGAAACAGAGGTTGGAACAATTTCCGCTACTTCAGTAGCTAGCACTATTTTGGTTGATCCAATTTAGAACCTGTCATCACCGACAGTTGGGGGCATCACTGACACTCACAAGCCATTCATTACATTGTCAAATGTGGTGACCCTCTGGACTTAACATCTCTAGATCCTATTCAGGATGTTTTCCCTCCCCAAGTGGGTGAAGTGGAAAGGCAACTCTCCCATAGAAGAGAAGAAGTCTCCATTCAAGGAGTAGTTGTGTCAGCAGTACCACCACTTCAAGTGGAAATGCCTTTACAGGCTTCGCGGGGCACCACAGGCTCTAATCTGTCAATCACTACATTGCCTGAGGTGGTGACCCCCCTGAAAATTCCAAGTCCAGCTCCTACAACGGAGGTCCTCCCCACCTTTACAAGTCATGTGGAGGGACAACACACCCATAGAAGGGATGTGGACTCTCTTAATAGAGTATTTGCTGCTTCGGTAGTAGAACCTGTTCAGGGTGCCTCTGGACAGGTCATGCCTTCAATGGCTTCAGCTGGCATCACGGATTCTTCAACTTTGCCAATCATTACAGAATCCATAGTGGTGACAACACTGGGTCTCAATCCCCCAGTTCCTGAAAAAGGAGTTCTCCCCACCCACAGTGGTCAGGCGTAGAGGCAACCTTCCCATAGAAGGGATAGGGATTTTAATGCAGGTACTGAAGATCCAGATGTAATAATAATGATGAGTGATACACTTAACCTGAGTGATCTTCAATTCCCTGACCTTGATTAGCCGAGTGTGAGTGTTGAGGGTTGTGCTCAAACAGAAATAGTGAAAAGTGAGACACCCACTTACCAAACAAACACCCCACACAATGCACACACAGCACACAGCCAAAGGAATTTAAATCTAGAGGCCCAAGTCACATAAATTCATTATTCTATAAGGAAAATCTTGGAAGCGCAGGAGCAGCAGCGAGCTGAAATGAAAGAAATCAAAGATCTAGTCCAACAGCTGCTGGCTCAGAAAGTTCCTATTTCTACTCCATCAACTTCAACAGCTCAGATTACTTCGGTTGGAAGGGAGGATAACCCAACTGAGGGGGAGAGATTAGAACAAGAAAAAGTTGGAGCTGAAATGATAATGGAATATACAGCTCAGGGGGAGACGGATTTCTTTTACAGGCCTGGAGCAAGGCAACTTGAAGAAGGAAAAATTTTTGAACCCTATGTGCCAATGGATATTCCTACAGAGATTGGAATAGAGAAAACAATAAAGGCTGAAGGGATAGATGCTGAGGAGGAGTTTGCTGAAGAATATGCCTTTGATAATGACTGTCTTCTAGTTGGGATAGATGAAGTTATTACTCAGGACATAGTTCAAGCTCAAGAAATAATGAAAATAAAATGGAAGAGAATACAACACGCAATAGAGAGGAAAAATAGAATGAAGGACATTGCAGCCAAAGAAGGTCCTGATTGTTATGAAGCAAGGAATCTGCTAAAAAAGAAGGAGTTATCTTTAACTCAAAAGAAAGACGGAGAAGTCCTTGACCTTTTCAGGACCTTGAAAGAAAAATATGAAGATGTTCATGAGTTTTATGCTATGCTATCAGATGAGATATCAAGCGTGTCAGTAAGTGCCTACAAATCTGGTTGGAAAATGTATATCAATTCAACAACACTGGGATCGAGGATATTGTCGACAAAGAGCTTTGAGAAGATGAACATAGTGGAGTTGTATGTGCTGAAGAGGAAAGTCATCTTTGGAGGGCATAAAACAAACGAGATACTGAGAGATCTAATCGAGAAGAAAATTCTAGAGATCAGTGTCGAAGCATTTGAGAAGCCTCCGGTTGTCAAGTACTACAAAGCAACAACACTTCACAACTTAACTTTGTCAGACGAATGTTTGGATTCAAGCCATGTATTGTTCATGCAGTATGTAGAAGGGAAACTCAGAAGCAAGAAGAATAGAACTGAAGAAGACCTTAATGCTGCTGAGTTAATCTATGCATTCAGGCTGAACAGAGCAATTTAAACTTCTGGAAAATATCTCATGGAAACGTCCAGATACTACCAAGACCCAGTGTTTGTTAGAAGAGAGGATGGCACTGAAGTACTCGAATCCATTAAAGACTCTGTACCTTGCATTCAAACGTTTGCAAACGGATCAAAATACTTCCTTTTCAAGAAGAATGGAGTGGACAAGAGGAAGGAGCTTTCAAAGCTAAGGAGAAACAATTCTGAGATTATCCGAAAAGTCTTTTCAAGGGTAAAAAGATCCACTGTCAAATCAGACAAAAAGGCTTTGAGGATAATCCAAGATGTGCTTACGGAGAAACTGGCAGAAGAGTCGATGCACAACACTGACAGAGTCAAAGGCTTTCCGAAAAGGATAACAGTGTTTATATTTTCAAAGAGACAATCTCTGGCCTTCGAGTCAATCTTCAAGATAAATTCAACGGCGTTTCTCACTGAGATTTTGATGAAATTAGAAGATCCACCTCCTGTCAATACTCTTGAAGTGGAAGCTAGAGATATAGTGAAGGCAAGGTTAGAGCAAAACGAAGAAGAGCTGAGAGAGCTTCACTCCGAAGCGAGATCTAAGAACAAGCAGGACTTAGTGCAAAGAAGTAGAAAATCATAGATTTATTTGTTCAGGCTAAAGGAACAAACTTCTTTTGTACTCAAAGAAATCTGGAAATGAAAAATCTAATCCAGAATGTAATTAATATTATTTACTGTCTTTCTGCACTTTACTTTTTCTTGTAAGTATCAGTTGAGTTATCCTCTCACAGGATTTGCTTGTCGAACTCTAACAACCAAATAGGGAGAGATTGTAAAGCATAATTTAACGTAGTATGTAATAGTGATAACGATAACTCAACCAAGAAACAAAGACAGATAAATAATACTAATAAGCAGCACTGGAATCCAGAAGGACATATAAACAGAGATCATACATACATCATTGCTGAGCATTCAAGATGAAAGAATTACTGAACGTCAGCGAGAGAAGTTCATTAATATGTTCATGCCTCAGTGACAAATAAGAGTTCAGAAGATTTCATACTAAAGACAGAGTAATGATTCATGTATAGTTGTCAAAGGGTTTCAGTGATCAGAAGCAATGGAACAGTCCAAAGTTTATCAGCTGAAACAAAACAGAAGTCAAGGGAATTCAATTTAGTGTTAGTCGTTTGTGAACCAGACCAGTGCACTAAGCGTCGGCACAACAAGAAAAGAATTGTCTTGGTTAATCAGAAGAAAATCAGTTGATCAAGCCAGAAGAGTGAAAAACAAAGTAGTAATTACTTCAAGAATTCAAGAAATATCTTAAGGCAAGTAATATCACATTTGGTGGTTCATACACAGGTGGAACAATGTGTGAAGCGCAACAAACATTACTTAGGTGCAACAAGATTAGTTGAAAGCTCAAGATAATCCTAAGTCAAGAGGTTTGTGGCGTCTACACAAGGGAATGAGAGTGCAGGCGCAACAAAGCATGTTTATGGTGCCACAAAGATGAAGTAAAGTGGTTGTGGCGCCTACACACTGCAAATAGTGTGCAGGCGCAACAAAGGAACAAAAGGCGCAACATGTAAAGTTTCTAAGGCATGAGTGGCGCCTGTATAGGGAAACCACTATACAGGCGCAACTAACCTGAAGTACAGGCGCAACATACAACAGGCTCAACAGCTCTAATTGTTCCAAGTCACTAGTGGCGCCTATACAGGGAAACCACTATATAGGCGCAACTAATATTTACATAGAGGCGCAACAAGGCTCTAGAGGCGCAACAAACCAATCTAGTGATGCCTGCACACCACTCACACTCTACAGGCGTAACAAGGGACTTATACATTGATGGAAATCATTTTCCAAAAAGCCTACATAATATATATGGGTTTAAAACAACAGATTTAACTGGTTATCATCTTCAGCATTCAACACAAATAGACGGGAAGCTCCATTAAAGCCTTACTTTTATTATACCCATCTGTATATGTGTTATAATATTGTTTTGAACCCATTGCAGCTAATCTACTTATTAGATTTGTAGCACCTCTGGGATTTAATAATATATTGTTATTTCCCCGAACACTGTGTTTCAGTTACTGTCAAATATATATCTCATAAACACAAACACTTAATCCGCAACAAAATGAAAAATCTACCATATCATATTCAACCCCCCCTTCTATAATGATTTTGGACCTAACATGTTGACTACTTGTGTTATTTCTACTAACTCCCCCTGAGTTAATGCCAGCTCCTACAGAACTAGTGTCATTTCTCCTCGAGTCTTGAGCACTTGTCCTTGAGCTACTATATACTCCCCGTGAGTTATTGTCAGAACGTGCGGAAGAAGTCTCTTCTGATCTCGTAGAATTCGATTGTCCATTAGACTCAGGTATTTCTTCACGAACACTTGGTATATTTGAAGTAACAACCAACTCAGGTCCATCCTCAACTTCATCCAAGTCCAGATTCTGAAATTTTAGGGACTCAGGTTCACTAGTATCTTTAGAAATTGATGGGAGTTTGGTATCGTCGAATCTGACATTGTAGCTTTCAATCACTTTTCGATCATTCACTAAGAATACCCGATAAGCTGCCATCATATTTGTAGAATAACCAACAAATATCCCTTCAAGTGTTTTTGCTTCAAACTTGCCTAGTTTTTCATCGTCTATAAGTACATAGCATTTAGCTCCAAAGACATGAAAGTATTTGATTGTTGGTCTTCTGTTATTCATTAGTTCACATGGTGTCTTTTCTTTATCTTTTATAATGAAGGTTCTATTATGAGTGTAACACACTGTACTCACTGTTTCGGCCCAAAAGTATAGAGGAAGTTTTGATTCATACAACAAAGTTCTTGCTGCTTCAACCAATGTTCTGTTCTTCCTTTCAACTACTCCATTCTGCTGTGGAGTTCTCAGGGCTGAGTACTGATGACGTATTCCCTTAGAAACACAGAAATCATTCAGTATTGCATTTTTAAATTCAGTGTCGTTGTGTGATCTAATCGTCTTCACAGTGAGTGTTGAAACATTCTCAATCTCAGTGATGTGATCAATGATTTGGAAAGGTACTTCGTCTTTTATCATAACGAACAATACCAACTTATACTTGGAGAAGTCATCCACGATTACCAATGCATATCTTTTCCTAGATAATGATAGGACATTCACTAGGCCAAATAAATCCATATGTAGGAGTTGCAGAGGCTCAGTGATACTAGAAATTTCTTTACTCTTATGCGACACTCGCTTTGACTTTCCCATTTCACAGGCTTCACAGAGTCCTTTAGGACCAAACTCCATTTGAGGTAGATCTTTCACCAATTCTCGCCTTGCGAGAGCATTCATCGTTTTGAAGTTTAAGTGAGATAGCTTTTTATGCCATAACCAGCTTTCATCATCTGAAGCTTTGCGGTAGAAACAGGTGACTTCATTCTGGTTTGCCGAATCCATATCAGCAACAAACAGATCTGCCTTTCAAACTCCTCTCAAAGCCAACGAACCTTCTTTAATGTGAGTGATTGATACACCTTTCTTATTGAAGACAATTTCGTATCCTTTATCACAAAATTAACTGATACTCAACAGATTGTGTCTCAATCCCTCAACATAGGAAATATCTTCAATGATGACATTACCGGTTTTCAATTTGCCATATCCCTTTGTCACACCTATGTTGTCATCTCCAAAGGTGACATAAAGGCCAACCTTCATAACCAACTCTGTAAGCAGGGACTTATTTCCTATCATATGCCTCGATGCTCCACTATCTAGCACCCATATAACTTTATTTCTTTTTCTCTTAATGCCCTGCAATGACAGATTGATTAGGCGTTCTTCGGAACCCAAGTTTGATTGGGCCCGGCTTTTCTATAAGATCAAGAATTATCAGATTTAACAACAGGAGATGCACCTTCTTTAACATTACTAGAGCTTTTGACTTTGTCTTTTCCTTTTTCAGACTTGACAGATTTGTCAGTCTTAGAAGAAGGCTTGTCACTCCTAACTTTAGGAGGACTGACAGTCTTAGCTCTTACATGCTTCTTTTTGACATTAGAACTAGCAGAAGAATTTAGACACAATTGGCTAGTTGCATTCATCAAGTTCACAAACGTTTGTATGACGTTAAAAGTGCATGGCATACAATTAGGTTGACCACATTGTGCATGATTCTTATGCATGTTATTCATTATGAGTGGTACAGACATGGCATGTGCAACATGAATATTCATGTTAGATTTGCATGCATAAGAAAGATGTTGAGTTGATTTACAGTGATAAAACTCTTTCTTCACATGTTCTGCCTTAACCTCTTTTATGCCTTTTTCCTTTTTACTCTGTTGTTTAACAGCCTTAGCTCCTAATCCTTGTCTAGATTCTTCTCTAGGGGATTTGATTTTAACTAATTTAGTAGGAGTTACAGGTTGTTCTTTCTTGCGATCTTCCATTTCAATTTCATATCTAACTAACAAGTCAGTCTCTCCTTCTTCACGAGGAACGAAGTGTTTAAAGATAGGTTTGACAGCAAATTTAAGAAATGTAGGTATTTCAGTTTTGATCTCACTGGAACTAGTGTTTACAAGTCTTTTTCCTTTTTTCTTAGATAAGTTAGAATAGTCAAGTCCTATACCGATTCCAATTATCTTCTTAAATGTGTCACTATCAACATTCACCTTACTAGCAGCTAGTTTATAAGCTTCGCATTTAGTTTCTAACTCAGCTAGTTTATTCCTAAGACATGCTTCTATTTCATCTTTAAGGTTGATCTTGTGTTCTAAAGATTTAATAGAGTCTCTTAGGGAAGTATCTACAGTGCAAGCAGCCTCTAACTCTTCCACTTTTGCCTCAAGCATTCTGCATTTGGCAACAAGTTTTTCTGTTCCTTTTGAGAAGTGTTTAGGCTTTTGCACAACATATAGATCTCTTCGCTAAGAGCCCCGTTCTGCACCTTATAATCATCAATAGACATTTCTTCTTTAAGGGTTAGAACTGGTACATCTAGTTCATTTGATGTCTCAGCCATGAGAGCAAAGTTTCCTGCATGAGTAACTTCTTCCTCATCTGAATCATCCCAAGCTCTGCCTTCTGTTACAACTAAATCTTTCTTTCCATGTCTTTCCTTCACCAGGGCTTTGTACTTGCTTTTGAGGGCTTCATAAGTCTCTTTGGGATAGGTCTGTTTCGTCTTCTTGCAGTCTGTAGCAAAATGTCCAGCTTTACCACAGTTATAGCATTTGAACTTCATTTTGAAATCCAAAGAAGATTTGTAGCTGGTACACTTGCCTTTCCCTTTGTAACCTAAAGAGCTACAACCACCCTTAGTAACCCGATAGAAAGATGAAGATTTTCTCCGTGGTCGGTTACTCTTTCTGAATCTTATATTGCTGAACTTCCTTGCCATGTATGCCACGACACTATCATCCATGTTGTCCATCTTTTCTTGGGTGAAGTAGTCATCATCACTATTAGAGGTGCACTCATCATCATTATCAACTTGATATGGTACCGGTGATGATCTAGGTTTTTCTGCAACTATTGCCTTTTTAGACTCTTTCTCATCAGCAACTAATCCTGATGCAGCTTCCTTTCATTTTGAATCATTGTCCCATGCTTGATCTTGAAAGGTGTCCAGCTCATAGGTCTTTAGAATTCCATAATATTCTTCCAGAGAAGTTGTATGCAAATCTCTGGTTTCTCTTACGGCGTAGACTCTATGCTCAATGCTCTTCGGCTGGTTCCTTAGATATCTCGTGTTGACTTCAACCATGGGGAGAGTTATACCTCTCAGATTCAAATCCAACACTAACTGACTGAATCTTAGATAAACATCTGTTATGCTTTCACCTTTTCTGATTCTGAAGGTGTCATACTCCATCTTGAGTATAAGTGTTTTGTTACTTCTGACCTCAGCGGCACCTTCCATGAAGACCTCTATTTTATCCCAAATCTTCTTAGATGTAGTTAGTCCTTTGACTACATTAAACATTTCATGATCTAGGGATTCCATCAAGGTTTATCGTACGGATGCATCGAAAGCTATTTGCTCCTTATCAGCATCTGAAAAGTCCGCTGCCTTTTTAGGCTCAGACCGTTGTGGTACAATCACATCTCCTTCCATATACTCAGGAACAACAACCATCGGAACAAATTTACCCTTGTTAAGGACTTCCAGATATTCAGGATTAACAGACTCAAGGTATAGTTTCATTCTCAAAACCCATTCTTCATAGTGATCTCGGTTGAACATTGGAATCTTGAATAGATTTTTAGGTGTCGTCTTAATGTAAATTTAGAGTAGAGATAATAAACTTTTCTTATTACTTGAATAGTAATTAAAAGAAAATCGAATTATCTCAGAATAAATCAAAGTTCAAATCCTGGTCACCAAAAATTTCTAAGTACACAAGACTAGGCTATGTAGAAAATCAATGTAGAACTTTTGCCTAAGTCGAAATTTCACTAAGTAGAAACTCTGTTCAAGTCGAAATTTCTAAGTAGAAATTCTTAAGTAGAGATTCTATGTAGAACTTTTGTCCTTGGAGAAAATTTGTTGCAGGTCACTTTTAATATTGAATAAACAATATTATTTTTCACACTTTTTGACTTTTGTGTCTTATCTCACCTAACTCGCCTAACACCCACGTAATAGGTACAGAGTCTTCTGTAATTTCTTTTTGTGCAGTGAGTATGTTATCCAATCAAAAGCCAATAACACCTTTTTCACTTTTTGTCTGTTGAAAAGGAAATCAAAAGTTGCTGGGTTTGTCTTCTTTATCAAGAACAGTGATGAATACGTGAAGAACACCATAAACCAAAGTACCCAGTATAATTCACAAAAATTATCTAAAATCCACCCAAGCTAAATAATCACACCTGGAGTATTTAAATAATTTTTGGGATGAGTTTTCACTGAGAAAAGAATTAAAGCACACTTTTCAAGAAAAGCTTGAAAAGTAGATCTGGAAATGAAAACTCACTAATCTTCTACCAAACACAAGGATCTATGTTTTGTATGTCAAACATAAAGCTTTGATACCAATTGTTAGGTCCAAATGTATTGTAGAGGGGGGGTGAATACAACTTTTCAGCTTTATGAAGCAATAAATATTATGTAATAAATGAACATAATGATTCAAGAAATATATGTCTTATATATAACTTGAAAGGGTTGCTACAATATTCATTACACTAGTATAACAGAAGTAAAGAGACTAATAAATGATACTAAGCTCTGTGAATACTCTCTCGCTCTTTTACAAGTGTTTCTCTTAATATTGCTCTCTTCAAAAAGTTACACAAGTACTTCTATTTATACTACTTGTAATCTATGATTTGTAGTCTTCAAAAGATAAGATATGAGTGGCCCAATGTTGTCCACGTAAATCTTATCTTGCCTTGAAAGCTTGGAAATCTGCCAACCAGATGATGTCATGTGTCATGTTGAAACTGTCCTCTATGTAGAACTTCTACATGGAGATTTCTGCGTACGCTCTATCTCGAAATTTAAGTAGAACTTCTACATAGGAATTTCTACATAGGAAATTCGAGATAGCTTCCTTCCTTGAGTACTTAGAGAATATTTTCACCTCCAGAATTTCTACTTGGCTCTAAGTAGAAACTTATCTATAATTTCTAGATAGGAATTTCTACAAAGGTTCCCTAGTAAGTACTTAGAGAAATTCTAGACTTCAACTTGAAACTTCAATGCAACATCTTGAACTTGTAATTTCTTCTTGTCTTCTATATTCTTCAACAAGCTCTTGAATATGGATCTCTACTACTGACATAAACTTGCTATCAATGTCCTGACACTTGATGCAATGGTTTGGTTCATAAGTGACTAGTCTTGATAGGGTTCTTGCTTCTGAATAGATTACCATATTCAATTAGTAATGTGGCTTTCTAACAGTTGCTTTCCTACTTCTTCACTTGAAATCAATTAGCCTTATTGATACTGATAGTTATGATCTTGATTCTTTAAGTTACAAATCACTGAGGTATGAACAACTTTGACTTGAACTTCTTCCAATGATTTCCTCTTTGATTGATCATAATTAACATGTTGAATTGTATCAATTACCTTGTCTTCATTTTGTATTGATTTCCTTGTGAATTCTTGTTCTTGATTATCTTCCGGTTAAGTATCTTTTCTTTAGTTGAGTTACATAAGTTACAATGTTAGTTTAGACACTCTGCCTTTCACACAGCAAGTACCAATTCGAGAAGTCAATCACCATGACTTCTCGAAGTAGTTTCAACAGAGTACTCGACTGTTTCAAAAGAGCTGATTTTAAGTAGAATTGCAGAGAACAAGACAGATAATCTGCAGCTCTGTTTTTACAGGATAAGTCAAGCCTGTGAAGATAGAGACAAGTCTACAATGAAGCTGGGAGACAAACAAGACAAAAGACAGAAGATACAAGGCTAAATGCAACAGACTGTCAAAAGCAAGTGTTAGCTAGAAATAGATAGTAGTCAAATGTAAAGTATTTCTTGTCTATTTTTAGTTTTAGCTAAACTGTCTTATGAGAGCATGTGCCAAAGGACATGTTGTCTATATAGCTGATGCACAGCCTCATTAGTCAGTACCTTTGAATATTATCAAGAGTATTCATACATTGTATTCTTCCATGATCAGAAGCTGAAATTCATCTTTGAATTTCAGATTGTAGCAAAGATTCATTTTAATACAATTAGATTGAAAGTTATATTCTGTGTTTATATTACTCTATGCTTTATGCTGTTATAAACATCTGAATTAACCTATCTACATTATACAAGCAAACAGTTCATCAATAGAAAAGATTGAAAAGTTTTTGAAGTATACATTCACCTCCCCCTCTGTAAACTTCTGGGACTCCTATTTCCTAATAGCTTTGATTTTCCGAAAATTATTTTAAAGTCTGTTTTTAAAATATTTAAATATTTGTTCTGCGATTTTTGAAAATTATGTAGTTGCGTAGAATATTTGAAATATCTGTTTCAGATGATTTTAAAATTGTGAAATTATTTTATTGAACCCTTAGAGAGATATAGGGTATACCGAGTTAACCAGCTGTAGGAGTACTATAGTCATGTCATTGCGGCACCAGTGGCATGACACTTCCGTGGCAGTGTGATTGGTCACGGCGTATCCTTCTGTTAGCTCAGGAGGCGAGCCTTAGCCATTTTGATATTTATTTGAGGATACGTGGGTGCACCCAGGGTTTGATTTGATTTGTGATTTGATATTTGACGATGACGTTGTATATGCCGTACACGTTGTCCGGTTTGTTGCACGCATTAGGTACCCTATGATGTGTGTATTTGTTATCTATTTTGATATCGGTATGAAATATCCTAACCCCTCTTTGCTTCAGTCTTGTCTTTAAAAATTAAAGTTTATTTATTATTATTAAATTATATATCTTGCTTCTTGTTTTATAAACTGTATTCCAATCCGTACTGGGCATTTGGCTCATGCCGTATTCTTCTTCTGACAGATACTTAGGGGGATCCCGGGTTGTGTGATGGAGAGCTACCCTTATTCCACTTATTAGGGTGTTTGAACTTTTCATATTATTTAGACATTATTTATTATTAGGGATTTTGAATTTATTCGCATTTATCGCTTTGAAATATTTTGAAGGTTTTAATATTATTTTAAAAACCTGTTGACCTATTTAATTATTATAAGGTGGATTTTAGTACTATGTATACAGGTTCGTGATTTGAAAAGTAACATCTCGTCTCTTTTTGGAAAGGGGGTGTTACAGATATAAACTATGATTCATTTATTGTTCAGTTTTATAATAAACTGTTTTACAGGTTCGTGATTTGAAAAGTAGCATCTCGTCTCGTTTTGAGAAGGGGGTGTTAGAGATATAAACTATGATTTATTTATTGTTCAGTTTTAAAATAAACTGTTTTACATCTCCATTCTTTATTCAGACTTTATATCCTGGTTTTATTTCGATTGCTTTATATATACTTGTTGACCATTTCTTTGGCTCACTCTTACTTTTCATCATACACTTTTCTAGACAGAAAATATTAACATGTTCCTGCAACATAAAGGTTTCTTTGATCTCTTCATCGGTACTTACTATATCTGGAAACATAATAACGAGCACATGATAACTGACTTTTACCTGAACTGGATATATATTTATAATATGATTCAGTGTCACTCGGTGAACAAGTATATATTATTCAACAACAATTTAAACCAGTACTGTGTCTGTATGGTACACGGCGAAAATAAATGGTTATAATTCACTTTTAATATTACTATGAACTAACTATGTCCCTTGATAACTAATTATTATAAATTTAAACTCTTGAGGAACTTTCATTCATCCCTACCGTACGTCCCCCTACTCCCCTATTCCTCAATCTCACACTGTGTGAGTTAAACTGGCAGAGCATGCCTGTCTATGGCAAAGGCGTGGTGAATACGAGGAACATCACCGACTACTTGCAAATTACTGGAGCTGTTGTTGGGACAATCGAATCATGATGCTGCGTTTTATGATATGAAAACGAACGAGTTTGAATAGAAAATTAACCTTAATCGCTACGGCGCAAGCGATTCAAATCCACGTCTTCTACTGTATTCCCGTATTCACCTTGAGCGAAGTGTGACCTTCGATCCTCCCAAGGTTGCCTCCCTTCTAGCTTTGAGATCTTGGAACCCTAGTTCTTGGTTGCCTCCTTGAACGGCTGCTCACAAAAACCCTAGTATTTCCAACTCTTAGCTAGAAGAGAATAAGATGAATATATAGGCTACAGTAGGGATCCTGGATAATTAGGTCGGGCCTTCCAATGACATTCTGGGTCAAGCCCAATGTCATTAAATATTAATTCAATCCACTAAAGAATTAATATTTGCACTACCTCTCCTAATACCGTAATTTAATTATTTAATTCGGCTCCAATATTATTTGCTTATTAAATTCCCCATGTTTAAGATATCGAATGTCCATTAATTAAATTAATTTCTGATAATTAATTTAATCAATATCTTTTATCCTTGATCATCCACTCAACCTTATAATTATGCAAGAACAAATCTGCTTGCAGGACTAAAGCATAATTATCTTTATGAGCTTTCAAGAGGACATCATCACCCGAATATTTTCGGACACGGTTTCCTTTTATAGTCAATATCCCACTCTGTATGCAATGTCATTGTCCAAAACATAATATTGTGATTAACAAAAAATCACATCACATATGAATCAAAACATGTGCATTGCATACAAGTGTCAATCACTGTATCCGGATTAAGAACCTAAGCAATAATAATATTATAGAATCTTAGTTCTTCTTTATTATCAGAATAGAAGAACAATTCTAATATTTTAATCCCGTTCAATATACACAAAGCATACAAGTATTATTCAATAATCAAGATAGATTATTTCCAAATAATACTTCAGTCATTCCAGTGGTTTGTTTAACTCCACTTAAACTGTGAACATTTATTATATTATATATAGACACTGACAATCTAATCTTCTGTTATCCCATTTGATACTAGATTATCCACAATATATAATATACAAACAGTGTTAAAATACGCATTCAAGATTCTCAATAAAAAAGGACAATGTCATATACTTCAAACGAATAGTTCAGTATACTCCCTAACAATCTCCCACTTATACTCAAGCTATTCTTTGAGTATATCAGTGTTTTATTACAAGCAATCCACTACCAATTAAATAACTATTATGTGACCATACATCTGACTCCTATCGCCTCCACGTGCTTCTCAAAAGCCTTAGCTGGTAAGCTCTTTGTGAAAGGATCTGCCCGGTTGTCCTTTGATGCTATATCAGTCACAATAATATCTCCTCGCTTAACGAATTGTCGTATAAGGTGATACTTACGCTCGATGTGTTTTGCTGCCTTATGGTCTCGCGGTTCCTTTGCATTTGCCACAGCACCAGTGTTATCACAATACACTGTCAAGCTCCTAGGCAAATTAGGTACCACATCTATGTCCAAAAGAAAGTTTCTGAACCATATTGCCTCTTTGGCTGCCTCCGAAGCTGCCACATATTCGGCTTCCATGGTAGAGTCAGCAACGCATTTCTGCTTTACACTCCTTCATATTACAGCTCCACCTCCTAAGGTAAACACATATCCCGAGGTTGATTTCCTCTTATCTCTATCTGCTTGGAAATCTGAATCGGTATATCCTAGAGGTAACAAATCTGAGGCCTTGTAAATTAGCATATACTCCTTAGTCCTTCTCAGGTACTTGAGTATAGCCTTTACTGCACTCCAATGTTCCTGTCCTGGGTTTGACTGATATCTGCTAACCATGCCCACGGCAAAACAAATATCAGGTCTCGTACATAACATTGCATACATTAAGCTTCCCCATGCCGAAGCATAGGGAACCGCTTTCATGCTCTCTATCGCCTCTGGTGTCTTAGGACACTGTTTCTTTGATAGAGCAACTCCATGTTTATAAGGTAGGTTACCCTTCTTGGAGTCCTGCATGTTAAAACGAGCCAATACCTCATCAATATAGGGCTCTTGGGATAAAGCCAACATCCTTTTCTTGCGATCCCTTATAACTTTGATCCCAAGGATGTATGCCGCTTCACCTAAGTCCTTCATTTCGAACTGTTTGAACAACCATGCCTTTACCGCTGATAACATCCCTACATTGTTTCCAATGAGTAAAATATCATCTACGTATAGCACTAGAAAAGTCACTGAACTACCCTCACATTTCTTGTACATACACGACTCGCTTGGACATTGATCAAATCCGTATGACTGGATTACCTGATCAAAGCGAATATTCCAATACCTAGAAGCTTGTTTAAGTCCATAAATGGACTTCTTAAGCTTACATACCAGATGCTCTTGGCCTTCCTTAATGAATCCTTCTGGTTGTTGCATATAGATGATCTCATCATCAAGACTCCCATTTAGGAAAGCTGTCTTGACATCCATTTGCCAAATCTCATAATCGAGATGAGCTGCTATAGATAAAAGAATCCGGATCTACTTTAGCATGACTACTGGCGAAAAGGTTTCCTCATAATCGATCCCTTCTTTCTGAGTATACCCTTTCGCAACAAGTCTTGCTTTCCAAGCTTTTACCTTTTTGTCAAATCCTCTTTTTCTCTTATAGATCCACTTACATCCAATGGGTTTTACACCTTTGGGTGGTTCCACGAGCTCCCAGACTTGATTTGAATACATAGATTCCATCTCAGATTTCATTGCTTTTTGCCATAGATCTGCATCTTTGTCTTGCAGTGCTTCCTCGTATGTCATGGGATCCTCATCATGTTCCTCAGAGACTAAGTCCGAAAACTCTCCCAATAACATGAATCTGCTGGGTTTACGAATAACCCTCCCACTACGACGAGACACCGGTGTGGTATTAGTGATAGGTTGTGTGTTCTCTTGTGGTTGTTCTACTTGTACTATTGGCATTTTCATTATTTGTCTCTCCCACTAGTTCCTCTAAAACGACACTGCTCATGGGTTTATGGTTCATCATATAGTCCTCCTCTAGGAATCTAGCATTGGTACTAATAATGACATCCCGATCCTTAGGACTATAAAATAAATATCCTTTCGTTCCCATGGGATAGCCTACAAAAAGCCTTACTTCTGTACGAGATTCTAACTTAGTCACGTTCTTGTTCAACACATGTGCTGGACAACCCCATATCCGAATATGTCTTAGACTAGGTTTTGAACCAGTCCACAATTCTTTTGGAGTCTTAGGAACTGACTTAGAAGGAACTAAATTCAAAAGATAAGCTGCTATTTCTAAAGCATGTCCCCAAAACGACTTGGGTAATTCTGAATAACTCATCATCGATCTAACACTCTCCAAAAGAGTACGATTCCTTCTCTCCGCTACACCATTCTGTTGGGGTGTTCCAGGTGCAGTCAACTGAGAGATGATCCCATTCTTTGATAAGTAATCCCTAAATTCTCCAAGCAAGTATTCGCCACCACGATCTGATCGTAGTGACTTGATACATTTTCCATGTCGCTTCTCCGTTACAGTTTTGTACTCCTTGAACTTGTCAAAGCACTCTGATTTACGGCGCAATAAATAAATGTATCCATATCTAGAATAATCATCAATAAAAGTGACAAAATATTCATAACCACCTCTTGCTTGAATATTCATGGGTCCACATAAATCAGTATGAACCAGTTCTAACACTTCTTTGGCTCTATTCCCCTTTGCCTTAAAAGGCCTGGTGGTCATTTTACCTTCCAAACAGGATTCACAGACTGGAAATGGCTCCACTGCCAATGAGCCTAAAGGCCCATCTACTACCAGTCTTTGAATCCTCCTCAAGTTAATATGACCTAATCTTAAGTGCCAAAGATATGTTTGGTTCAAAGAAGAAGGTTCCTTTCTTTTAGTAGTGATAGAAGATGTGTTATTTAATACCCTATGTTGTAGTTGCAGTGCAGGTTGATTAGGAGTGATTATGTATAAATTGTCTTGCAATGTACCAGAACATATAACTAGTTTATTCCTCATAATTGAAACATTATGATCCAAACAAACATTATAACCATCCAAAGCAAGTTTAGAAACCGAAATTAAATTCCTTCTAAACGAAGGTACATAAAGACAATTGTTCAAAACCAAATTCCTATCATCACCAAAAGATAAATTAACATCTCCCACTGCAACTACTGCTACTTTCGTAGCATCTCCCATTAACACATATATCTCGCCATCTCTAAGCATTCTGGATTGCTGGAACCCCTGCATAGAATTACAAACATGATCAGTGGCTCCTGTATCTACACACCAAGTGCTCGTAGATATAGCCGCTATATATGTTTCTGTAACTAGAGAAAGAGACATACCAGTATTGTTTTTCTTCTTAGAAAGAGGACAATCCTGTATCCAGTGACCCGACTGCTTGCACCTGAAGCACTTGCCCTTGGGCTTTTTCACAGCACCACCTTGAACTCCCACAGCTTTCACAACTTTCTGTGTCTGAGCCTTTTTCTTCTTCTTGGCTTTCGGCTTAGAAGAAGAAGGTTTCTCAGCCACATTGACTTGAACACTCTGCTGAAAAAGTCCTTCAGCTGCCTGAAGTTCTGTCAGAAGTTCCGCAAGACTATACATCCTTTTGTTCATGGTGTAATTCAAGCGGAACTGCTCAAAACTTTTGGGTAAACTCATAAGGATGATATCGATCTGGGTTTCCCCATCAACCTCAGCACCAAGGATCTCCATCTCATTCAGATGTGACATCATCCTGAGAACATGATCCCTTACAGGTGTCCCTTCAGCCATCTGAGTGTTCATTAAAGCTTTCATTGCTACTTGCCTTGCAGCCCTATTCTGATCTCCAAAAAGTTCTTTGAGATTAAAGAGCATATCTGAAGCAGTGGCCATAGCCTGATGCTGATGCTGCAAAACACCTGACATTGCTGCCAGAATGTAACATCGCGACATCTCATCAGCCTTAATCCACTTCTTATAATACTCCTTCTCAACTTCAGAAGCATTCTCAGCAGGCTCCTCTGGCTTGGGTTCATTAATGCAAAATTTGTACTCCTCAGCAGTCAACACAATGTCCAAATTACGTTTCCATTCAATATAGTTAGGTCCGGTAAGTTTGTTATCCTTAAGTATGGTAAAAAGTGGATTAAAGCCCATTATATCCTGAGAATCATACATATAACACATAATTAGAGGGTGTTTAAAAAAATTGGTTCATCTAACAATTATTTAAAATTAAAACACCAACACTTAAACACCATAGGTTTCCGGTATGCCACGTTGGGTGACTTATATACCACCTAAATTTATTTAAATGTTACTTCGGTCCTACTACTAAATAATTAGCCACGTTAGGGTGATCTATATTATTTTTCATAGCTAAGTGTATACCATTATTAAATCTTAAATTAATAATAATAATACCAGATGCGCCTTTTGACTATGATAAATTCTTGCTCCTAACAATAAGATACTACTAAAATTACAAATCTAAAGAGTATTCAGACTGACTGGCCAGGCCGGTGGAAGCATTGCCAAGAGGCTAACCACTTTTCTAGACACCAATCTAAATGGCTAGGTAAGCTGCACGCTTTCCTAGACACCAACGCAAGAATACTCAAAGATGTGTTATTTTAGATTCTCTTCCTAGTTGAGCGTGAAAGCTATCAAAAAAAGAGGGTATTCTTTTATTATTTGAATTCTATGAAACTTAGTACGCCACGTTGGGTGACATATGTACCTTCCAATATTCATAATTAATTTTAAAAGTTTGTTCTAGTAATTTCCATAACACTCTAGACACCATAAATTACATGCCACGATGGATGACGTATACATAATTTATATTCGACTTAGTGTTAAATTACATACAAACAATAATGGAGACCATGGGATTTAATACCAAATTAATTCCCTCTCCCACTTAGTATTTTACTATGAGGATTTTATCTAGATGCACGCCCTATGTCATTTTTTCGCAGTCCACATGTATCATAATAACAATACATATAACACATAATATAGTAGCATACTCATCATGATTAAAGCATAATAAAACAGCTCTATGTCCATGTCGTTCTAGCATGCGAAGTGTTAGTATCACATGGCATAACAAACAAACATGGAACACATAGTAGCAATAATCAAGATAAGCAAACATTATGTAAAACATAATAAAATACATCCACTATTATGGCCCTGAAGAATAATCTTCAAAATCATCCATCGATAAATTTTCGAAAATCTTCATCCGCCTGTTTGACTGCCTAAACGAGCTCAGAATGGCTTGAAAAATCTGGAGATGGTTCCCATCTCAGCCTGTAGGTATCGCTCTGCCGTTTCCGAAAAGATATTATTCGCCCCAATCGGATATCGTATGCAAAATCTGTAGCCAGAACAGCGAAGCAGCCACAAAAACAGCATATAGCAGCGGAAAAACTCTGTTTCTCGCATCTTCGTCGATCAAACAATTACATACGACAAATACAACAGAAAAATCTATTCTATTACATCAGATCATAATCTAAATTGAATACAATTCGAATTACAAGATTACAATCAAAATAGAAATCAAAAATTAAAACTAATCATGATCAACCCTCATGATTTAATTTACAACCACGATAAACCACGTGGGATCCAAAAACATAATTACAACCATGGCCATAATAGTGGATAAAAACCTGCATCAAAAAAACAATACAAACCCACCACTATATACATACATAATTACGACATGGACATCATATCATATAACGCAGAACCCTAGAACCTGGCTCTTGATACCAATTGTTGGGACAATCGAATCATGATGCTGCGTTTTATGATATGAAAACGAATGAGTTTGAATAGAAAATTAACCTTAATCGCTACGGCGCAAGCGATTCAAATCCACGTCTTCTACTGTATTCCCGTATTCACCTTGAGCGAAGTGTGACCTTCGATCCTCCCAAGGTTGCCTCCCTTCTAGCTTTGAGATCTTGGAACCCTAGTTCTTGGTTGCCTCCTTGAACGGCTGCTCACAAAAACCCTAGTATTTCCAACTCTTAGCTAGAAGAGAATAAGATGAATATATAGGCTACAGTAGGGATCCTGGATAATTAGGTCGGGCCTTCCAATGACATTCTGGGTCAAGCCCAATGTCATTAAATATTAATTCAATCCACTAAAGAATTAATATTTGCACTACCTCTCCTAATACCGTAATTTAATTATTTAATTCGGCTCCAATATTATTTGCTTATTAAATTCCCCATGTTTAAGATATCGAATGTCCATTAATTAAATTAATTTCTGATAATTAATTTAATCAATATCTTTTATCCTTGATCATCCACTCAACCTTATAATTATGCAAGAACAAATCTGCTTGCAGGACTAAAGCATAATTATCTTTATGAGCTTTCAAGAGGACATCATCACCCGAATATTTTCGGACACGGTTTCCTTTTATAGTCAATATCCCACTCTGTATGCAATGTCATTGTCCAAAACATAATATTGTGATTAACAAAAAATCACATCACATATGAATCAAAACATGTGCATTGCATACAAGTGTCAATCACTGTATCCGGATTAAGAACCTAAGCAATAATAATATTATAGAATCTTAGTTCTTTTTTATTATCAGAATAGAAGAACAATTCTAATATTTTAATCCCGTTCAATATACACAAAGCATACAAGTATTATTCAATAATCAAGATAGATTATTTCCAAATAATACTTCAGTCATTCCAGTGGTTTGTTTAACTCCACTTAAACTGTGAACATTTATTATATTATATATAGACACTGACAATCTAATCTTCTGTTATCCCATTTGATACTAGATTATCCACAATATATAATATACAAACAGTGTTAAAATACGCATTCAAGATTCTCAATAAAAAAGGACAATGTCATATACTTCAAACGAATAGTTCAGTATACTCCCTAACAGCTGTTGCTTCGCCTCAGTAGAAATGAACGTCTTTTTTGGATCAAACTTAGTACCGTTATTCCGCTAAAGAAAAGAGCTGAAAGAAGAAGAACAAATGCCAAACTGATGGAAGAAGTTGAGTAGACAATGGAGGCCAAAGAAAGCATGGAAACAAACCCAAAAAACCTCCTGACATTAGTGTAGATAACTAGCAGAGCTGCCGGCCAAGTGGAAGAAGGAAAAATGCTAGTAATAGAATGGTCAAGGTAGCATGAAAAGCAGTAAAGAAGAAAAGTAGATACTGCGATAAGCATGGTGGTGGGGTGTGATGGGAATAATTAAAACTAAACACAACAATGGGGGCAGTTATATAAACAGTTTAACAAGAACAGGCAGATTAAACCAATTAACAAAACAAACAACGAAGGCATAAACGAGATATATAAATCAGTAACTGTAAAGACAAGAGAAAAGATAGAAGTCTTAGCTCTAACAAAAACTTTTTCGCATACACTGATAGAACCAATGAACAGCTGAGTCGTCAAGCCTTGCTAGAAGTCTTGACTGTTCTTGAAGAGATTATTGCCCCACTACGCTGTGTTGGGTTGCAGCAATATCACTTCCAGGATAAAACAGCACAAAGTACTTCGTCCACAGATACGTAGCACTCAACAGCGACATGCACCTCAGTTCGCCCAGAAAACCTTATGCAAAATCTGTATGAATATTACTGTGGAAAATACAGAGTATGGCTGCTAGGGTTTTCTCAAACCTATGTTAAAATTCGTCTATTTTATCTCCAACGTTTTTATGTATATATAATACAATAAAACGTAACAGCAGATAAAACATTAATTAAAATAATTATTCTGACTTAAAAAGCATTTAATAGAATATTCAGAATCAGTAACAGTCAGAGTTTACTGTCAAAAACTGTGACAGCACCTTTTATAAAACTGTTAACAACACCTTTTATAAAACTGTTGACAACAACTTTTATAAAATCTGTTGACAACAACTTTTATAAATCTGTTGACAGTAACTTTTATAAAATCTGTTGACAGCAACTTTTATAAATCTGTTGACAGCATCTTTTATAATTCTGTGACAGTATCTTTTATAAAATCTGTGACAGCACCTTTTATAAAATCTGACAGTAACTTTGCTCCTGACAGCATCTTTTATAAAATCTGTGACAGCACCTTTTATAAAATCCGACAGTAACTTTTTCCTCCTCAGAGTTTACTGTCAAACACTGACAGTAACTTTGATCCAATATTCATATTAAAATAATATTTAAAGTCATAATTAAATTAATTAATCATGTAATAAAATTCCTCGCCCAGGTCGCCTCGCGTACGCGAGACGCCGAGACATTCGCCCATCGACCCGACCCGACCCGAGGCGAGGCGAGGCGCCGCGACGGCGGCGCGCGTGTGTATGCGCGCGAGGGCACACAAATACACCATGCATACTCACATGCCTTAGTAGTTGACACTACCCTTGCACATATATACATATAAAGCACCCACACCCATATTACATATTCAATGTGGTACAAACACATTTAACTCATTTCAAACTAGCAACTTCTACTCAATTTATCTATGGATTACACTAAGAAAATGTCTTAGATCCAAATATAAAAGTTTAAGTCCTCATAACAAGGAACAACTTCCAATCATTAGTTTCCGGAAATTACATCAAGAACATATATAAAATATGTCTCAAACTTTTCATTTTCTAACAGGGTGTGTATCGAGGGAGGAAGAAGACTGGATTTGAAGGACATTCGGGAGGAAATTAACCACGGCAACTACTCCGGTTATCGACATCGATGAAATTATTTGTGAGAAGTTGAAAGTGAAGGAGATAAAAGTGGTAGTAACTACCACTCTATAATTTACTTGGAAAATTTGAACATCATTTTCAATCAGAACATTTTTTGACTAAATATAAAAAATGTTCTAATTTTCCAAGTATAATTATATATTTTTATATTTAGTCATTAATTATATATTTTTATATTTTTATATAAAAATATATTTTTATATTTCCAAGTACAGTCATTAATTAATTTCTATATAATTAATTTTTATATTAATTATCTTGGAAATAATTATATAAAAATTAATATACTGCGATAAATTTCCTCAAGAGTTCCTCAAGATAAAAATTAATTAATATACTGAATAATATAATTTCAAATTATTTAAAATTCAGAATAATAACCCCAAAATTTTAAAATCTAAATGAAAAACTATCAGATTTTAAAAACATTTTAAAATTTTACTTAAATGTTAATTAATTTTTATATTAATTATCTTGGAAATAATTAATATAAAAACACAGTCCCAATCTCCCAAATCAAGAAATGAAGCAAACCCCGGCTGAACAAAAAACAAGAAATTTATACAAATCTACACATAATTCACTTTAAAATAAAAAAACCCACAATTCTTCACATATTTTTCAAAAGTAAAAAAAAGAAAAAGAGAGACAGGGGTAGAAAATAAAAAGATCAAGAGTTGAACCTGAGAGAGAAGAGTTGAACAAGAAGAATAAGAGTTTTGAAAACGATGGTCATTTTTAATTTACTCTTTTTTCTTGAAAATCTCTCTGCTCCAAAAGTGTATGCTAGTAATATACTAAAAGCTTTGTTTGTGTGTTTATACAGAGAGAGATATGTAAGGGGGTCTACAATTCTACAAATGATATTTTATGTCATGTGGTTTTACATGACTAGTTTACACGTATATCTTGTCCCCATATTACCCCTATACCATGCTCGCTTCCCAATGTTGATATTACCGACATGCACTTCCCACCCTCTGCAATATTGCCCGCCAAGGTTCGTCTATACATATATTCACCCCCCCTCTCTACCATTTTACTCGATCTATACATATGTATCGTCTATACATATATTAAACACCCTCTCTACCAGTATCTACTATTCTCAAAAATTAGATTACTCCAGTATATATTGTGAGGCTTTGTGAGAAATATAGAGCATCGTTATCTTCTCTATATTTCTTTGCTCCAGTATATATTGCAATTTCTCACAAATAACTTCATCTCATCGATGTCGATAACCGGAGTAGTTGCCGTGGTTAATTTCCTCCTTAATGTCCTTCAAATCAAGCCATCTTCCTCTCTCGATACACACCCAATCACCATGCTGATCGCAGTATCTACTTTTCTTCTTCACTGCTACCTTGACCATTCTATTACTAGCATTTTTCCTTGTTCGACTTGGCCTACAGCTCTGCTAGTTATTTACACTAATGTTAGGAGGTTTCTTGGGTTTGTGTCCATGGTTTCTTTCGCATCCATCGTCTTCTCAACTTCCTCCATGAGTTTGGCATTTGTTCTTCTTCTTTCAGCTCTATTCTTTAGCGGAATAACGGTACTAAGTTTGATCCAAAACAGAAGTTCATATCCACTGAGGCGAAGCAACAGCTACAGTAATTTGCAAGTAGTCAGTGATGTTCCTCGTATTCACCACGCACGTCGTACTCTGCCAGTTTAACGCACATCTTTTGTATAATCGCATGGAAATTGAAATTGGTGGATGAATCGTGATGAACCACATCGTTTGTATAATCGCATGTTCAGTTGAATCGCGTCAACTGACACAGGCCCTTGATTGAAAGATGACATGTAATTTATGCAGCCTGGCTACTTGCGGTTGCATTAGTACAATCTTCGCCATTAATTATATATTTTTATATTCAGTCAAAAAATATTCTGTCCCTGTATAATTATATATAGCCAGCGCCTGTGTCTCCAGGCTGCAATATACGTAGATTTTTTGTACAATATACGTAGATTTTTTGCCAAAAGTTTTTAATATATAAAACAGATTTTCTATATTATATTCAAATTCGATTTTACCAATATATTACTTGTATCTTGATTGTAATTTGTAATCAAGATTTTGATTTTTGACATGTAATATGACGAGAGGTAACTTATCAAACCACAAACCTGTATACATAGTACTAAAATCCCTTTTAAAGAAATTAAATAGGTCCAACAACTCTCCAAAATAGTATTAAAACCTCCAAAATAATTCAAAGCCGTAAATGCGAATTAATCCAAAATCTAGAATAATAAACAATGTCTAAAAAGAAATGTGAGAAGTTCAAACGTCCTAATAAATGTAAATAAGGGAACTCTCCATCACACAGCCCAAGATCCCCCTAAGTACCTGCCAGAAGAAAGAATACGACATGAGCCAAATGCCCAGTACGGATTGGAATACAGTTTATAAAACAGGAGCAAGATATATATCTTGACAATAATAAATAAGCTTTAAGAAAGAATACGACATGAGTCAAATGTCCAGTCACGGAAGTGTCATATCACTGGTACCACAATGACATTGTTGTAGTACCCCTACAGCTGGTTAACTCGGTATACCCTATATCACTATAAGGGTTCAAATAAAATAGTTTTCACAATTTTAAAATCGCCTGAACAGGTATTTCAAATATTCTACGCAGATATGTAGCATACATAATTTTCGAAAATCGCAGAGACAAATATTTAAATATTTCGAAACAGACTTTAAAATAACTTTCGGAAAATCAAAACAATTAAAACGAATAATAACGGAAGGAAGAGATTTATGAACGGAACGAATTGAATATAACTAATCCTAAAAAGAGTAGCGCTGAAGAGAAAGGGGACGAAATCCGTACCTCGAAATAGCAACCACAAACTTTATAAACAGTCATGAACAACTCGTTAAATTCTTGGTTTCGATATAACTACACAAATTGTAATTTATGATTAATAAACATAATACTCATATAACCTAATTAACCTCCTTCTTCACGCATAATATCTATTAAAATAAGTAAGCTAGCAACTAATGATACATTAATATTATAATTTAAAAGTTAATTAAATAAAACCTTGCTGCAACCCTACATGTTTGTGTACTGGTAATGCACTTTGACGTCAATACATGTACATATACATGACTAAAACATACACATATATAATTGACACATGCCTGCTTTATTTATGTACTTACATTTACAAAATCATATAGACTTTGTGACTCTTGTCAGTTAGTAACTAAATCTAAATAATCTAAATAACATAACTATCTTGCGTAGGTAGTACCTGAACTTGATTTTGTCGAGATATATTACTCCTTTGTTTTTTTTTCCCTTCCAGTTCCTCCCATCTCCTCTGTTGCGGCTCTCTCTTTGTGCTTTAGGGTTATAAAACTCACATATGTTTATTCTAAGACTCGTGTGTGTATATATATATAAGGGTCTAATAAATATTATTCTCTTTCTAATAAAATTAGTAATCTAATTTTAAATTCTATTCTAAATTTAATTCAATATAAATAAATATAATTATTAAAACTAATATACTTATTAATTCTAATTCTAATTTTATTCCCGTTAATATATTATTATTATTAAATAATAATTACGGATATCACATATATACCCCTTAAAAAGGATTCCGTCCCCGGAATCAAACGAAACTAAGACTCGTACCTGAATGAAATAAATGTGGATATTTCTCACGGATAGATTATTCTAGTTCCCAAGTAGCCTCATTTTCAGAATATTTTTTTTCCACAAGACTTTTAACAAACAGAATGGTTTTCTTCCTCATAACTCGCTCCTCTCGAGCTAAAATAGCGTCAACGCTACCTGCAACGGATGGTACTTGTAGTCTCTCTGAACAGACACATGAAATACATTATGCACATGAGATAACTGTGGTGGCAACGTTACCTAATAAGCAATTTCCCCATACCCTCTCTATAACATCAAAAGGACCAATATATCTTGTACTAAACTTTCATTTCATAACAAAACGTTTAACATCCTTCCATGAAGACACTTTGAAAAATACATGATCACCGGGCTCAAATCTACCAAACTTCCTCTTTTGATCTACATAGCTCTTTTGACATGATTGAGCTTCTTTTAAGTTTTCTTTAACTTGCCATACTTTCTTAGTTACCCGAACCAACTCTGGTCCTTCAATGACACTCTTTCCAACCTCATCCCAACATGTCGGAGCTCTACATTTTCTACCATGCAACGCCTCAAATGGTGGCATGTCAATGCTCTCTTGCCAACTATTATTGTATGCAAACTCCACAAGATATAGATATTTGTCCCAATCACCAGACCACTCCAAAGTACAAGCTCTTAACATATCCTCTAACATCTGGATCGTCCTCTCTGATTGTCCATCAGTTTATGGATGAAAAGTTGTGCTATAATTAAGCCTCGTATCCCAAGCCTGCTGAATCCCTTCCAAAAACGTGATGTAAACCTCGTATTCCTGTCTGAAACTATCGACACAGGCACACCATGAAGTTTAACAATATCCCGCTGAAATATCTCTGTCAAATCATGAATATGAGTGTTTTCTCCAATAGGTAAGAAATGAGCTGACTTTGTAAGTCTATCAACCACCATCCAAATAACATCATTCTTTTTTTAAGGTCCTTGGCAAGCCAGTGACAAAGTCCATGGTAATATTTTCTCACTTCCAAACTGGGATATTTAACTGCTGAAATAGCCCACTAGATCTCTGATGTTCAATCTTTACCTGTTGACATGTAAGACATTTTCCCACACATTCTGTTATGTCTCGCTTCATCCCACTCCACCAAAAGTGCTTATTCAAATCTCTATACATCTTAGTAGAACCTGAATGAATAGAAAATGAACTACTATGAGCCTTAGTCAAAATTACTTCACGAAACATTTCATCTACAGGCACACACAATCTACTACCCAACCATACCACACCATGAACATCAACATAAAACTCTGCTTGCTTACCATCTGCCACATTTGATCTAATAGCTTCTACCCATATATCATTTTTATGAGCTTCCTTAACCCTTGAGACTAGATTTGATTCCACCTTCAAACTTGTAATACTTGCAGTTGATCCTCCAACATACAACTCCACACCCAAGCGCTCCATATATGAAATAAGGTGTTGCTGAGTAATAAGAGATGCAACACTTCCTAAGTTCTTCCTATTAAGAGCGTTTGCCACTACATTCGCATTTCCTGGATGGTACTGAATTTTAGCATCATAATCTTTAACAAGTTCAAGCCACTTCCTTTGTCTCATATTTAACTCCTTTTTGTGTAAAAATGTATTTGAGACTCTTGTGATCAGTGATGATGTCACAAGTTTCTCCATACAAATAATGCCTTCAAAATTTTAAGGCAAAGACCATTGCTGCTAACTCCAAGTCATGGGTAGGATAGTTCACCTCGTAAGATTTAAGCTGCCTAGAGGCGTACGAAATCACCTTCCCATGCTGCATAAGAACACACCTCAATCCTCTCTTAGAAGCATCACTATAAACTTGATATCTTCCACACCCTGATGGTAAAACAAGTATAGGAGCTGACACCAACTTCTTCTTCAACTCTCAAAACTCTGCTCACGATCATCATTCCACTCAAACTTAACACCCTTCTGCATCAGCTGAGTCAATGGCAAAGAAATGGATGAGAAACCCTCTACAAAGCGCTTATAGTAGCCTGCCAAACCAAGAAGCTCTTCACCTCTATCACATTTCTAGGTCTTGGCCAATTTGTGATAGCCTCGACTTTCACAGAATCCAACTCAATCCCCTTACCAGACACAATATGCCCCAAAAATACAACCTGCTCCAACCAGAATTCACACTTCGAAAATTTTGCAAACAATTTCTTCTTCCTCAAGATTTCAAGTACAATGCACAAATGCTCCTCATGTTCCTCCTTACTCCTAAAGTATATCAAGATATCATCAATGAAAACCACAACGAACTTATCCAAGTAATCATGAAAGACCCGATTCATCAAATCTATAAGCACTTCTAGTGCATTTGTCAACCCGAAGGACATCACAAGAAACTCATAATGACCATATCGAGTCCGAAATGCTGTCTTCGGAATATCCTCATCTCTTACCCTTAACTGGTGGTAACCCGATCTCAAATCTATCTTCGAAAAATACTTCGCCCCTGCAACTGATCGAACAAGTCATCAATGCATGGTAAAGGATACCTGTTTTTAACAGTCACCTTATTCAACTCCCTGTAGTCAATACACAATCTCATAGACCCGTCCTTCTTCTTCACAAACAAAATGACACACCCCATAGAAATAAACTCGACCTGATAAATCTCTTAGGACTGCTCTTTCAGTTCATACAAGTTCAATGATGACATCATATAAATATCTTTAAAATAGTTTTAGTCCTAACAAGTCCAAAAGTAACATATACATACTTTTATGACATAACACGTCTTTTCATCTCTTACGAGCGTCGCAAAACTACAATCCTAAGATCCCTCCATTTTTTATATTCCAACATTCCAGATTATACCCCCCATAAAATTTAAAACGAAATGATAGAATCACTTAGATTAGGTCTCAATTCCTTTTACATCTCTCATGACATTAAAGAGGTCTCACCAACCCTTAGAGCAGTCCAACTTAACAAACATTTTCGTGTAGTTTGAAATATTCTCATCATCATTCTACCTAATTAAATGCAACACCCTAAGGTAAGATTCTTTGTGTATAACTGAGAAATATTGTCAGCCGAATATATTATTAAACCATTTCCAATCCATTGCTATCTTGAAATCTTTTCATCTAGTCTCGTTCACATTTCCGTACCACATTTTAAATTTTATATATCTGATTTCACGTCTTGCCATGATAGCGAACCTAATACCTCTTTACATTTAACTCATTGGTATTTAATAATCCTTAATATGTAGCTCATCGTATCCCTAGTAGAAGTCTTAAAGCCACGCATTTCTTAGCCAAAAGTTATCTTACTCGTAAAGCCAAAATAATTCTAAATACACCTTTCATTTAAAAATCTTGATCTATAATTAATAACATACTTGCAGCTTTATAGATCTTTCACTTTCCTTCTCAATCAAATGCTCCAAAATGTTAAATCAATAAATCCTTAAGATTTAAACAAGGTCATGCATCAATATCGGAAATAAGTTTGCCTAGATAAGTATATTCTATAGATTCTAAACACTCTTGATAATTATCATGAAGGCACATAAAAGGATCCATTTACGAAGACTAAAAGGAAAGATTCTGAAGAGATGAGAAAGAAACAACAAAATGAGTCAAAACATATTTAAATAATGCAAAAGCTCTACGTCTAAAAAGGATTCACAATATCAAATACAGATACGAATGAAGTTCGCAGAAAGAGGCAAGCTGAAGTAGTTAATAAATTTTACAAGAGTGAAATAATATTGAAATGAACACAACTAAATGAAATCTCAAAAATGAATACCCATCCTAACGACTACCCAAACTCACAGGTCAACCTAAATAGGTTTTCTACAAGAAAGAACCTAAGCTCTGATGCCATCTCTGTAACACCCCCTTCCCAAAATGAGACGAGGAGTTACTTATCAAACCACAAACCTGTATACATAGTACTAAAATCCATCTTAAAGTAATTAAATAGGTCCAACAACTCTCCAAAATAGTATTAAAACCTCCAAAATAATTCAAAACGATAAATGCGAATTAATCCAAAACCTCTAATAATAAACAATGTCTAAAAAGAAATGCGAGAAACTCAAACATCCTAATAAATGAAAATAAGGGAGCTCTCCATCACACAGTCCAAGATCCCCCTAAGTACCTGCCAGAAGAAAGAATACGGCATGAGACAAATGCCCAGTACGGATTGGAATACAGTTTATAAAACAGAAGCAAGATATATATCTTGACAGTAATAAATAAGCTTTAATTTTTCAAAAACAAGGCTAAAGTAAAGAGGGGTTATGATATTTCATACCGATACCAAACAGATAACAGATACACACATCATAAGGTACCTAATGCGTGCAACAAACCAGACAACGTGTACGGCATATACAACGTCGCCGTCAAATATCAAATCACAAATCAAATCAAATCTGGGTGCACCCACGTATCCTCAAACAAATATCAAAATGACCAAAGCTCGCCTCCTGAGCTAACAGAAGGATACGCCGTGACCAATCACACTGTCACGGAAGTGTCATGTCACTGGTGCCACAATGACATGACTGTAGTACCCCTACAGCTGGTTAACTCGGTATATCCTATATGACTATAAGGGTTCAAATAAAATAGTTTTCACAATTTTAAAATCACCTGAACAGATATTTCAAATATTCTACGCAGATATGTAACATACATAATTTTCAAAAATCGCAGAGACAAATATTTAAATATTTCGAAACAGACTTTAAAATAACTTTCGGAAAATCAAAACAGTTAAAACGAATAATAACGGAAGGAAGAGATTTATGAACAGAACGAATTAAATATAACTAATCCTAAAAAGAGTAGTACCGAAGAGAAAGGGGACGAAATCCGTACATCGAAATAGCAATCACAAACTTTATAAACAGTCATGAACAACTCGTTAAATTCTTGGCTTCGATATAACTACACAAATTGTAATTTATGATTAATAAACATAATACCCATATAACCTAATTAACCTCCTTCTTCACGCATAATATCTATTAAAATAAGTAAGCTAGCAACTAATGATACATTAATATTATAATTTAAAAGTTAATTAAATAAAACCTTACTGCAACCCTACATGTTTGTGTACTGATAATGCAATATGACGTCAATACATGTACATATACATGACTAAAACATACACATATATAATTGACACATGCCTGCTTTATTTATGTACTTACATTTACAAAATCATATAGGCTTTGTGACTCTTGTCAATTAGTAACTAAATCTAAATAATCTAAATAACATAACTATCTTGCGTAGTACCTGAACTTGATTTTGTCGAGATATATTACTCCTTTGTTTTCTTTTTTTTCCCTTCCAGTTCCTCTCATCTCCTCTGTTGCGGCTCTCTCTTTGTGCTTTAGGGTTATAAAACTCACATATGTTTATTCTAAGACTCGTGTGTGTATATATATAATGGTCTAATAAATATTATTCTCTTTCTAATAAAATTAGTAATCTAATTTTAATAACTATTCTAAATTTAATTCAATATAAATAAATATAATTATTAAAACTAATATACTTACTAATTCTAATTCTAATTTTATTCCCTTTAATATATTATTATTATTTAATAATAATTACGGATATCACATGAAGACTGTAGTTAGAACCCCTTTGATACTGGTAGAGAGGGTGTTGAATATATATATAGACGATACATATGTATAGATCGAGTAAAATGGTAGAGAGGGGGGTGAATATATGTATAGACGAACCTTGGCGGGCAATATTGCAGGACATTCTCGACTTTTTATCCTGTATACATAACACCTAGAGTACATATATCTCAGTTTCTCCATTTACAAAAAAGTGAAAATGGAAATTGGTGGACTTTCTAATTTTCTCCATTTACATTTAAATGGAGAAAATGAGAAAAGGCTACTTGACTAGTCATCGCTTCAGTATTCACTGAGGCCAACATTAGTGTTCTCATATAATCACTTTCCAAAATGGAAAATGGAAAATGGAAATTGAAATTGGTGGATGAATCGTGATGAACCACATCGTTTGTATAATCGCATGTTCAGTTGAATCGCGTCAACTGACACAGGCCCTTGATTGAAAGATGACATGTAATTTATGCAGCCTGGCTACTTGCGGTTGCATTAGTACAATCTTCGCCATTAATTATATATTTTTATATTCAGTCAAAAAATATTCTGTCCCTGTATAATTATATATAGCCAGGGCCTGTGTCTCCAGGCTGCAATATACGTAGATTTTTTGTACAATATACGTAGATTTTTTACCAAAAGTTTTTAATATATAAAACAGATTGAAATTGCAAACTTCGTGTAATTTACCAATGTAATATCTTGTTTTTAATGATAGATTACGTGCGTAAATTTTACTATATATTATTATCAAAGTAAGTTCCTTCTCATCTACAAAACGGCTCATAGTTCTTCCCGGCTCATAGTTCTTCCCAAAAAATCTACAGGGTAGGGTCACGCGTAAGTCCGATCCTGATATGTCCCTGCTACATTCCTATATATGTTGGTGGGCGTTGAGCCCTATTACTGTATTATATATTCACAAATTATTTTATCTCAACTTCACTTGCAATTTCTTTTCCAAAGTATTTCATCTGATCATATATGGCTCTAAACGGATATGTATATTGTAGATTTTTTGTACAATATACTAGAATATACGTAGATTTTTTGTACATATTGTACATATATGTACTTGACTTATATGTACTTGACTTATATGTACTTATATGTATGCTTCAGTATTCACTAGTCATGTAAATGGAGAAAGGAAATTTTATCTCAACTTCACTTTCAACTTCTCACAGGGACAGAATATTTTTTGACTAATTATAAAAATATATAATTTTTTGACTAATTATACTTAGAACCCATTAATACACCTCAGTGAATACATAAAGGCTACTTGACTAGTCATCGCTTCACTATTCGCTAGTCATCGCTTCACTATTCGCTGAGGCGAAGCAACAGCTACTGATATGGGTAAAAATAGTTCTGAGAAAATAATAAATATGACATTTATTATTTCATTAATTAGACCTAATACGGTCCAAAGGCTTGGGTCCTTAAAAAGATCTAGGAAAATAAATCTTAGGATCAACTAGATTTGGAAGCCCACGGGTTCTAATAAAACTGTAGGCCCATTAAGCCTTTGTTATTAATTAATTTCGTGATTAATTAATAAAGGCTCATTAAGGCCCAAAAGGCCTATGGAAGGCCCTTATCCTAAAAGGATCTAGACACCTTATCATAAAACGATAAGATTACGTTTCTAAGAACCCAATAAGGACTTTTATTCCTTACAGGTTTCAAACAACCTTGTCACTAGGAGACTTGTCCACCAAGTCTCCTAATTCTAACATAACTCTAAGGCCCTCGTGCGCCTATATAAAGGGTCTAACCCCTCAACATTAGAACTACGTTTTATTGGCTTGATTCTCACACTCATTGAGATACGTAGGCAGTTAACGAGGACCCGAGACAGTCAGGAAACGTTAGTGCAGCCATTAAAGCTTGAAGCTCTCTCAAACCCTAATAATAATTATACATTAAATACATCTGATTTTGATCCATAACATTTGGCGCCGTCTGTGGGAACGAATAATAACCATGACAAGAACACGAAATATCGCGAACACCCTCGAGGGAGAGATCCCTGACGCCACTGTTGACACCGGCATTCCCCCTGCTCCTCCGCAGGAACACGAAACTGTTATCCCAGCTACCTCCGCCGGAGGCCCTGAGGCAAGTACCCAACACTCTGGACTTCTCAGCGTCGTTGTTCATCCTTCCAACCCCGACACATCCATTCATGCTTCGGTTCCTCCACTCCAGGTAATTCCACCCCCTCGTACTACTTTTACTGCTCCTCCTGCTCTAGGATCTCGTCCGTCGTGACACCTGACCCCCGTTATGGGCTCCCGAGAAACTACGAACCCCCGTACGAGCAAGGGTTGTTGCCCCACTACACCTCACGATGAAGGAGTCGAGACTTCTCTGGACCATATTCTACGGATGACGAAGAATCATCTGACGAGGATGTTAATCCCCGAAGAAGGAGACCCGGTAAGGAACCCCTTAGAGGAAGGAGTACCCAGCCCCGAGGGCCTCAAAATAATGACTCTGCATCCCTCCAGGAAAGGATCCGAGCTCACGAAGCCCAGCGTCTGAGGCAGGACTTGGATAGGGCACTAGCAAGGCGCCCTTGCCCAAGAAACGAAGGGGCTGGAGGATCAACCAGGAACATATCTGTGATAGACCTTGATGAGCCCCCGATTAGAAGGCACGCCAGAATAAGGGCTGACCCCCTGGACCTGCTACCCCTTGAAGATCCCAATGATCCAGTGCCTCCCTTTACAGAAGAAATCATGAATGTGAAAATCTCAAGAAAGTGGAAGATGCCTACTATCAGGGCTTATGACGGGACTGGAGACCCCTCGAACCATGTCCTTACTTTCACCAATGCACTGCTGCTGCAACCAGTGAACGATGCTGTCAAGTGTAGGGCGTTCCCCCAAACTCTGAGTGGCATGGCTCAGAGGTGGTTCAGCCGTCTACCACGTAACTCCATAGGGTCATTCAGAGACATAAGCAGAGCCTTCGTAGGCCAATTCATTAGCAGCAAAACTCATGGAAAGAGCTCAGCCTCGTTGATGAACATGCATCAGGGGAAGAATGAATCCCTGAGGGACTATATGAATAAATTTACAAAGAAGGCCTTGAAGGTCCCCGATCTAGACTAGAAGGTAGCTATGATAGCCTTGCAGCAAGGGACTTCTGATGAGAATTTC
Organism: Oenanthe sinensis; assembly: GCA_028671895.1. Lineage (NCBI taxonomy): Eukaryota > Viridiplantae > Streptophyta > Magnoliopsida > Apiales > Apiaceae > Oenanthe > Oenanthe sinensis. Next base: position 21,189,518 of record CM053795.1, read on the forward strand.
AGGAGGTCTCTAGCCAAGAGGGCTCTAGAAACTATGAACGAGCTCCAGGAAAGGGCAGGAAAATATATCAAGGCTGAAAAAAGTATGAGGAAGACCCAGGGGTTCCATGCTTCGAACACCCATTCCAAGAAGCGATCCAGCGATACCGAGTACACTGTCGATACCAAGTATGCAAAGAACGGCGACACCGATGACTCCAAGAAAAAAGGAGGAGCCAGGTTCGCTGAGTATGCCAGACTTAACACTGCCCGCAGCCAAATACTGATGGATATCGAGAAGGGCAAGGACCTTCGATGGCCTAAGCCCCTAAGGACTGATCCTGAAAAAAGAAACATGAATGCGTACTGCCGGTTCCATAGAGACACGGGACACGACACTAATGATTGTCGGCAGTTGAAGGATGAGATCGAATTTTTGATCAGAAGAGGAAAGTTAGAAAAATACACCAAGGACGGTGCTAGAAACGACAGGGAATACAACGATAAAAGGAGGGAGTCAAACCCCAAGGAGAGAAATAAACAGCCCCGAGGGCCTGTGATCAACATGATTTCAGGGGGACCAACCGCGGCAGGTAACTCCCGAAATTCTAGAAAGGCTTACGCCCGAGAGGTAATGAGCATTGTAGGCGAGCCTCCTAAGAGGACGAGGACTAAGGTCTCATTGTCATTTGACGATTCCGATCTGGAAGGGGTGAGGTTCCCCCACGATGATCCCTTGGTGATCACCCCACCATAGGGAATTCTCCTGTAAAAAGAGTCTTGGTAGACAATGGGTCATCTGTAGACATCCTGTTTTACGATGCATATGTGAAAATGGGATACAACAACTCGCAGCTGACCCCCTCCAACATGCCTATATATGGTTTCAACGGAGTGGAATCTCAGATTGAGGGGATCATTTAACTACCTATGACTATGGGTGAAGAACCTCTACTGTCCACTCAGATGCTGAATTTCCTAGTTATCAAGGCCAGCACTACCTATAATGCTATCCTTGGCAGGACAGGTCTGCATGCCTTCAAGGCCATAGCTTCTACATACCACTTAAAACTCAAATTCCCGATTAGGAATGGAGTGGGAGAAGAAAGAGGGGATCAAAAAATGGCCAGAAGCTGTTACGTGGCCGCTTTGAAGCCTGATAGCACTAGGGGCAGGTTCTCCCCATTGAAGATATGGATTTCAGGGATCACGAAGAAAGAAGGGGGAAACTCACGGAAGACTTGGAGTCCATTCCCTTGGATCCTCTAGATAGTGAGAAGGTGACTTATGTTGGGGCTTCACTCCCCAAAGACCTGAAACAACAGCTGGTCAGATTCTTGCAAGATAACAGAGATGTCTTCGCTTGGACAGCGGCCGACATACCAGGGATAAACCCCAAACTCATAACTCATCAGCTGAATGTAAATCCTAGTAGGACAGCGGTCAAACAAAAGAAGAGAAACTTCGTTCCTGAAAGGCAAGAAGCCATTAAGGAAGAAGTAGAGAAGTTGTTGGAAGGTGGTTTTATTGAAGAAATCCATATCCCTGAATGGCTGGCTAACCTTGTGATGGTCAGAAAGAGCAACGGAAAGTGGAGAATGTGCATAGATTTCACCGATCTCAATGATGCCTGTCCTAAAGACTGTTTCCCCTTGCCACGAATAGACATGTTGATAGATGCCACGGCTGGGCACGAAATGCTTAGCTTCATGGATGGTTTCAGTGGTTATAACCAGATCAAAATGCACCCTAGAGACATCTCTAAGGTATCATTCATCACTGATTTTGGCATTTCTTGTTGTTTAGTTATGGCTTTTGGACTTAAGAATGCAGGAGCCACGTATCAAAGGCTTGTGAATAAAATTTTTAAACCCCTCATTGGTATAACTATGGAGGTTTACATTGACGACATGTTAGTCAAGAGCCTAGAAAAGGCTGATCACCTTGCACACCTGAGTGAGGCATTTGAAGTTCTGAGAACCCACAAGATGATGTTGAACCCAGCCAAGTGTGCCTTTGGTGTAGGGTCTGGAAAATTTCTAGGCCTGATGGTCTCAAAGAGAGGCATTGAGGCCAATCCTGATAAGATCCAAGCGATCTTGGACATGGAACCCTCCAAGACTGTGAAGGAAGTCCAAAAGCATATTGGAAGGGTAGCAGCCCTGGGACGTTTCATATCCAAGTCTGGAGAAAAGTTTCTGCCATTCTTCAAGGCCCTCAAGAAGGTCAAGAACTTTGAGTGGAATGACGAGAGTTAAGCAGCTTTTGAAGAATTAAAAAAATATATGACTGAGCCACCTTTGCTTGCCAAACCAAAGCCTGAAGAGGTCCTGTTTCTTTATCTTGCTATCTCAAGCTCAGCACTGAGCGCTGTTCTGGTAAAAGAGGAAGCTAAGGTTCAGAAACCCATATATATGTTAGCAAGATTCTGCATGGTGCAGAGCTGAAATACTTGAAAGTGGAAAAGTTTGCCCTGGCATTAATAATGGCTTCAAGGAAGTTGCGTCCGTACTTCCAGGCGCATGTTATTGAAGTCTTGACAGACCAACCCCTGAGAAACATACTGCATAGCCCCAAGGCCAGTGGAAGGCTAATCAAATGGGCTGTTGAACTGGGAGAATTTGAAATCAGATACAAGCCGAGAACGGCCATCAAGGCACAGGCTCTAGCTGACTTCGTGGTTGAATGCACCATTCCCAACCAAGAAGTCGGGGGGCAAGAAGAGGATAAAGGAAGTGAAGAGAAGAAGGAAAAAGAGGAAGAACTCAAAGAATACTGGGTACTCTTTTTTGACGGAGCTTCAAAAATAAAAACTAGTAGAGCCGACCTAGTTTTGAAAAGCCCAGACGGTTTCATTGTTGAGTATGCAATTAAGTTGGATTTTTCAACTATAAACAACGAGACAGAATATGAAGCTTTGATAGCTGGGCTTGGCCTGGCCAGAACCCCGAGGGTAAAGAATATGAAAGTATGCGGCGATTCAAGACTAGTAGTCTCTCAAGTAAATGGAGAATTCGAAGCCCGTGATGAAACTATGGCAAGATATTTGAGAATTGTTAAAGCTCAAGCCACGCAGATTGAAGAATGCCATTTTGAATACATCCCTAGAGAAGAGAATGTGAAGGCTGATGCCTTGTCCAAGTTTGCATCATCAGAGATTGAAAATTACTCTGGTAGTGTTTATTTTCAAGTCTTGAAGACCCCAAGCATTGATGCAAAATTAGAAGCTCTGATTGGGCTGGGAGCATGCTGGATAGATCCCATCAAACTCTACTTGGAAACAGGAAAAACACTAACCGACCCAATGGAAGCTTGTAAGCTATCAGTGAGGGCCTTGAGGTATGCCCTTATAGAAGGAATACTCTATAAGAAATCATACATGATACCTTACTTGAAGTGTCTGAGACCCCATGAGGCTGAAGCTGCCCTAAAAGAAGTTCACGAATGAGTGTGTGGCCAACACCTTGGAAGCCGGGCACTAGCTCATAAAGTCATGAGGTTGGGATTCTATTGGCCTGAAATGCTTAAAGATGCCAAAGCTTACGTAACAAGGTGCGATCGCTGCCAAAGGTTTGCTCCTATAGTAAGGCAACCCCCTGAAATGCTAACATCCATCAACTCTCCTCTCTCATTTGCCATGTGGGGGATGGATATCCTAGGCCCGTTTCCTATGGCCAGTGCACAAAGAAAGTTTCTTATCGTTTCCATAGACTACTTTACTAAATGGATAGAAGCCAATCCCTTGGCCAAGATCGACACTAAGAACGTGACACAGTTCTTCTGGGAATCTATTATATGCAGGTATGGGCTGCCTCGAATCCTAGTAACGGACAACGGAACTCAGTTTAACAACAAGGACTTCACAGAGTATTGTGGAAACTATAACATCGAACTGCGTTTCACTTCAGTGGCTCATCCACAGTCAAATGGACAGGCAGAAGTTGCTAACAGAATCATCCTAGACGGACTCAAGAAGAGGATTGAACGCTTCCAAGGGAATTAGATGTCCCATTTTTGAAATATACAATGCAGCTATCCCATTTCTGCAATGTGAAGCTCAGCATGTCCTATAAATGAAAGGGAGTCGTACTGTGTCTGTATGAGCACATGATAATAAATGCCATATTTATTATTTCCTCATGAGGAAATAATATAGGTCCTATAAATTGGACCGCATTAGGTCTAATTAATGAAATAATAAATGCCATATTTATTATTTCCTCAGGGCTATTTTTACCCATATCATTTGCCCCCCTACTTTTGGGAAAACTTCACGAATTTTCGTAAAAGTTTTACAAAGGGTTTCAGTGCCTCTCCTAGGGCTTTTGACTTGCTTTAGTCAATTTTATCTCAATTCTTTGGGCCCATGCCTTTCTCATTTTTAATCCTCTTACAGAATTAGTCGGTTCCCAAGGGACTTTTATTCGTAGCTATTTTTGCCAAGGACAGTTTTTGCATTTCTGCCCTGAATTGATTGGGATCGAGTTCGAACAGGTACTGCTTACAACTGTGGGCCGGCTGGGGGTTGAATTCGACTTGGATTGAGGTCGATTTTTGACCTCAAAAATCCTCGAGGTCGAAATGGCATTGAGGTCAAATTTCGACTCCGATTGAAGTCGATTTAAGCCTTCAAAAATCCTTGGAGTCGAATTTCTGGGTTGAGGTCAATTTCGACTTTGATTGAAGTCGAATTAGACCTCAAAGTTCCTTGGAGTCGAGATTCTGGTTTGAGATCGATTTTGACTTCGATTGAAGTCGAATTAGACCTCAAAGTTCCTTGAAGTTGAAATCTTGAGGGCCTCATGGCTTTGTTATTTTCGACCAGGAATGAAGTCGAGTTAGACCTCAAAACCCTTTGAGGTCGAAGTTAATGAGGGCCTCATGGCTTTGTAATTTTCGACCATGAATGAAGTCGAATTAGACCTCAAAACTCTTTGAGGTCGAAGTTAATAAGGGCCTCATGGCCTTGTAATTTTCGACCAGGAACGAAGTCGAATTAGACCTCAAAACTCCTTGAGGTTGAAGTTAATGAGAGCCTCATGGCTTCGTAAGTTTCGACCAAGAATGAAGTCGAATTAGACCTCAAAACTCCTTGAGGTCGAAGTTAATGAGGGTCTCATGGCCTTGTAATTTTCGACCAGGAATGAAGTTGAATTAGACCTCAAAATTCTTTGAGGTCAAAGTTAATAAGGGACTCATGGCCTTTGTAATTTTTGACTGGGAATGAAGTCGAATTAGACCTCAAAACTCTTTGAGGTCGAAGTTAATGAGGGCCTCATGGCCTTGTAATTTTTGACCAGGAATGAAGTCGAATTTAGACCTCAAAACTCCTTGAGGTCGAAATGTATGCCTGAGATTGCCTTCGACCTCAACTGAAATCGAATTAGGCCTCAAATTTCTTTGAGGTCGAAATTTTTGAGGGCCTTATAGTTTTGTGGGCTTTATCGAGCCATTACCATATTGGGCCTTGAATTCTTGACACTTTAGGCCTTCGAGGATTTATGTGTGATTTCATTATGGGCCTTCATGGTTTGAATGGTCATGGGCCTCACAGGTCTAAGTTCTAGATCCTTCTCAACTTTGGGCCTTGAATTATGGGCCTCGAGGTTTGAGCACATTCACCGGCCAAACCTGTTGAGTTACCTCTCAACGGTCATGTGACCTAGAGACGCCTGTTAAAAGGTGAATCTCAACGGTCATGTGACCGCCTGGGGGTTGTATATATGAGGGGTGTGAGGGACTTCATTTCTCACACTTCTCATTTCTCGCTTCTCAATTCTCTTCTATATTTGAGCTCTCCAACTTTCTAGTGATTCCAGTCTTTAGCTTCATTGAGCATACACATAAACTCGAAATAGAGATGGCAGACAAGAGAGCTTTAAGACTGGTGGCTATGAACGCAGGATCAGCCAAGCGAGGTAAACCCCTAAATCGAATCCCCATTTTCTCAACTTACATGTCTTTAATAGATATGATCAATCAAAGGGGGGACGAGTATCCTAGCCAGTCTCATTTAGATTCGTATAGCATTAGTAGTAAGTTCTTTGATACTGATGTAGTTGAAGACTACAACAAACTTTTTAATTTTCCCCCTAGATTTACCATTTCTTTGGGGGAACCTGGCGACAGGACCTGCCATTAGAACCCTAGTCATTTATTTGTCTATGTAGACGCTTTATTAGCAGGGCTTAGGTATCCTTTACATGAATTTATCCCCATTCTTTTAGCCGACGTCCAAATAAATCCCTGCCAAATCGTGCCCAATGGATGGAGACTCATCCATTGTTTCATGGTTTTGTGCTTAGAAAAGAAAATAAAGAGGACCGTCCCTCTTTTTCGCAAAATTTTTCAATTCAAAAATTCTTCCAGCCTTTTCTTGGGTTGGGTTCAAATGGCACACAGGCCTCACAAACCCCACATCTTTGACACATCTTCAATTCCTGATAACAACCTTCACTGGAAGGAAAATTTTGTTCAAGTAAAATGGGAAGGGGGAGATTGGGGGACCCTCTTTAGGCCCATCTTTAGCAAGGTAGCAGATGGGAGCTCCGACACCATTAAGCTCTCAGAAGAGGAGCAAGAAGTTTATGTCAAGCTAACTCAGGTGGAAACCAAGCAAGTTGCTTGGGTTCTTCTTGACGAGCATAAATTGAAGGCTGTTGGCCTTTCCAGGGACTCGAACAAAGGTATATGTCTTACTTCACCTTGTTTACCTTGTCGATTTAGTGTCTTACTAACTTACTTGTGTTTTCTTTTCAGCTGCTACGTTGATCAATGAGTGGACTATTCCACCCGTGGAGGAAACGGGCCGTATGAAGCGGCTAAGGCTGATGAACGACCCCAGACAGGGGAAGGAATTGCCAGCTTTCTTACAGCCACATTCTGGGCCAACTGAGGCTGAGGGTAGCGAACCTGTCAAAGCGCCCAAATCCCAGGTATACAGGCCAGACTGGGGCTTCAGGAAGTCGGATACTGTGGTTGGCTGCATAGACCATGCCAGGGATTGGTCCCTTCATTCTCTTACTCCTTGTGATTACAAGGACATCGTTTTAGGACGAGATGAGGAGGGCACCAAGGCCTTGGGTGCACAGGCATTGGCATCGGTAATTTCCCTTGCCGAGCTCAATTCGTATTTCATAGTTCTTTCGTTTATGTTTTTGCTTCTTTTTATATGTTCTAACTTGGTTTGTTGCCTTTCAGGCCAACGCCTATTTTCAGGCTTCTTTGTACCAGACAGAAGCGTGGAAGACCCAGGCGGGGAAGCACAAGAAAGAACTCACTATGGCCTATACCAAGCTTAAGCACTTGGAAGAAAAGTTGGCTGAAAAGGAGGAGCTTCTCAAACAGGCCCAGTCTGAGGTGGTCGAGCTGCGGGCCGACAAGAATGCCATCATTGATAAATACATGGCCTCAGATGAGTACCGGGACCTGATTGAAGCCCATGACGACCTTATCTTTCCTGTTAACTACACTCTTGGGTGGAATGATGCCCTCAAGAAAGTGCTAGGGAAGCATCCGGGTCTGTTTGATCCCAAGGTTGATCTTATGTGCCTTCAATCAGCTGATGCCTTGAAGCGATTGTTCGAGGAGCACGAGGAAACTGATGGGGAGGACAGCCCTGATGTTAGGACAGAAGGGGCTCGTGAACCTTCTCTGACTCCTTCTCCAGTTCCTGAGGTGACTTCTAAGAAACCAGCAGTAGAAATCTCCTCAGAAAAAGAATCTAGCGAAGAAGAAGATTCGTCTATGTCTGATAAGGAGGAGTCTGAGGAAGAGTAGTTTAGATTTTTATTTCTTTGTTTATGCTGGCCCCAGTGGCTTTGTAGAAAATTTTGGCCCTTGAGCTTTTATTTATGTAATCTTGTTTTTTCATATTCCTGCCTTTTTACTTTCTGCCTTTATTTTGCTTGTTTTTCGTGTTTATCTTGAACATAAACAACAAATACTTGCGAGACTTGTAAAAGACTTGGTGAAAATAACTAACTTTATAAAAATATTCTTTATCAATTAATCAAGTTTTTCAATCGTAACTTGACATTAAAAACATGTCACGCCTTCGAGACTAATAAAATGACACTTAAATATCTTTGACTATCAAAGTAAGATAACTAAACATAATAAATCCTTAAGTTGCCTGCATTCCAACTTCTAGGGATTTCAATTCCCTCAAGGGTTTGGAGCTTGTATGCTCCTTGTCCGGTGACTTTTTTAATTTGGTATGGTCCTTCCCAATTTGGGGCTAGTTTGCCTTTTGGACCGACTCCAGAAGCCTCGATCTTTCGTAGGACTAAGTCCCCTTTGCGGAAGAACCTTTCCTTTACCCTAAGGTTGTAGTAGAACGAAGCTTTCTTCTGGTTTTCTACAATCCAAGCATTGGCTTCGTCGCGCAGCTCATCTATTAAATCTAGAACTAGCTTCATGCCTTCCTCATTGGTGTCAATTTAGAACTCTTGTATCCTTGGAGATGTCTGAGTAATCTCCACGGGCACTACTGCCTCAGCCCCGTAGGCTAGCTGAAAAGGAGTAGCTCCTGTTGAAGTTCTACAAGTAATCCTGTATGCCCATAAGATGGGGAGTAGTTTGTCGACCCAAGTTCTACAAGTAGTCCTGTATGCTAGAAGTTGGGATGCTAATTCCGTCATAACCGCCCTTTGTAATGGCGGTCAGTAGAGTGTTGAAAAGAGATTTTATTGGAGATTACGAAGTTATATGAATAGTAATTGTGATAACACAACACTAGAACAGGACAAGTAAATAATACTACGATTACACAGACATCAGCAAGAAATGAAGACAAGGCAAATACAGTGAATCAAGACATTAGAAGAAGTTTTGAAGTCTACTACAGGTCACTGAAAGAAGTTCATTTATATATTCATGCCTCAGTGAAGAATAATGATTGAAGACTTTCAGGGTTTCAGGTATGTTGAAGATTCAGTATAGCAGTGCTACAAGAAGATTTCAGTGTAAAAGCATTGATTGAAGATAGATAGTGTTTGAAGCATAGGAATCTAGAAAGGTGGAGACAAAGGTTAAAGAAGACAGCTACAGTCTTGAAGTTATACTCACTGAAAGAAGTTCAGTAATATGTTCAAATATCAGTGAAGAACTTAGAATGAAGTATTCAAGAGTGTGGTAATAATGAAGACGTTGTCGAAGTACCAGAAAAGATTCTAGTGAAGTTACAGTGTTTATTGACAGTCAGTGTTCGAAGCAATGCAACAGTCCAAGGTTAATCAACTGAAACAGAAAAGAAATCAAGGGAATTTAATTCAGTGTTAGTCGTTTGTGAACCAGACCAGTGCACTAAGCGTCAGCACAACAAGAAGAGAATTACCTTGATGTATCAGAAGAAAATCAGTTGATCAAGCCAGAAGAGTGAAAATCAAGTGGTAAATACGTTAAACATTTAAAGAAATTGGTTAAGGCAAGTATTACTACATTTAGTGCTATTGTAAAACACTCTCTGTTAGCTTGATTCCGTTAGTACAACACACAGTCAAATGTTGTATAGGGATTAAGCTTTATCTCTTTGTAGAAGCAAAGAACTAATTTGTTCTTTGGAAGCCAGTTATATTTTTAACTGGGTGTAGCAACCTCAGGGATTATATACGAAAGTAATATTCCCCGAAACCTGTCTCATTAAATTACTTGCTAATTTTCTAGATCTTTATTGTTTATTCATAAACACAGAAAATTAGTAAGCCAGCCTCTTAAACACCATACACCTCCTGAATCCGAACCCACTGAACGAACTCTAAATTATTTATCCGCAACAGATTCGTGTTTTCCCAGTTGCACAAGTAAAAGGGGGGTTGAATACTTGTGTTTCTTTTTCTGCCTGATTAAAACCAACTTAATATATGAATTAAGAACAAAGATTAAACACAAAGATATGAATAAGTACTGTTTGTATTATTGATGATTGAATACAAAATCTCTCCTAGGATGTACACAAACCCTAGCAGCTTCTTCTGTGTTTATCACAGCAACTCTCTCTATCTCTATGCTCTCGCAAATTATCACTCAGACAATTTTGCTTCTTGACTTCGACACTGACAGAGACATTGACATCCAAGACATCGACATCTTTACAATTAGGTTACATAGAGTTTATATAGAGAGCTGCCTATCAACTAATAACAAAAAGTAAAATTACAATAGGAATTATAGGAATAGAATTCCTAATTATTAGTTGACAGCTTCCTTCTGAAATCTTCTTTCCTTTCCATAGCGTATCTGCAATATATTTGTTTTGATCTTCAAAGACTTTCCATTCCTGTGATCATCTTTCCAAATATAACTTCAACTGTATAGACTCTGGAATCTTCAGACTCTGATCATCTGTAGACTCTGCCAGATCATAGACTCTGATAGTCTATAGACTCTGATCATCTGTAGACTCTGCCAGATCACAGACTCTGATAGTTTATAGACTCTGATCACCTTCCAGACTCTGATCTTCATATAGATTCTGGTTTCACTAAATTCTGAAGATAAACTCTGATAGCAAACATTCTGACAGCAGCTTCTATGACAATAACTTGTCTGACAGTAACATTCTTGATAGTAGCTTGCATGACAGTAGTTTGCATGACAGTAACATTGCAGACTATCGATCGATATATATCTGTTGATGACCTCTCGATTAATATTTATTCGTTGATAACCTCTCGATTGATATTTATCCGTTGATGACCTCTCGATTGATATTTATCCGTTGATGACTTCTCGATTAGTCTTTATCCGTCGATGACTTCTCGATTGGTCTTTATCCGTCGATGGCTTCTCGATCAGTCTTTATCCGTTGATGACTTCTCGATTGGTATATATCCGTTGATGAGTTATCGATCGATGTTTATTACAGACAAACTATGCTAAATCCTGTTCTAGTATTTTGTACATCATCAAATGAAAATATTCCTAACAATCTCCCCCTATTTATGCTTTATAAACAATGAAGCATAAATCAAGATTTGATGATGTCAAAACTAAAGAGTGAAACAATTAATCTAGAACAGTATAACAGAATCATAAGGAAAAGAAAAAAGAATTATTTCTTATCACCATATCTGTCAAGGATAGATATCACCATCTCTCCTCCTTGTAACTCCTAGAGTCACCTTTTCTTCTCCATTTTTTTCTGTCACCTTGTCTTCTCCCCCTTTTCTTCTCCCCCTTTTTGACATCATCACCACATGTGACCGCCAAAAGAATCTGTGCTGGGACTGAGAAGAAAGTAGCCTGGGCTGCAACAACTGAATCAACCTTTGTGGTTAAGTCAGAGACTGATGTTTGGAGTCTGGCTTGATTAGCAGTGATATCAGCAATAACATCTTTGAAAGCTGTTAGTCCCAAATATCGTAGAAGGGGGGTTGAATACGATATTGTCCAATTTAAAATATTCACGGAATGATTTGTTATGGACTAGTTGACAGTTCGAACAGATATTAACTCAAACACAAGGTATGCACACAGTTAACACAAACATAGTTCGTTCGGGGAATATATCATTTTATTAATATAAACCACGAAGGTGCTACACAAATCTAATCCGTAGATTAGCTTCAACTGATTCACTAGTACAGTTACAATACAACAACAACAATCAATACGAACAATAATTATGACACTAGCTCAAACGACGTTAATGGCTTCTCTGTGTCTCTCTTCTTTGCTCTATATGTTTTCTCTCTGTAACTGAATGAATTAATCACAAAGGCTTGGCTTTGTTGCTTTATTGTGTAGGCTTTTTCAATCTACTACGTGGCCTCCTGAGAACTAAGTAAATAGATTGCTTCTCACTTCTTGAATTAACAACCGTCGAGACATTTGATTTATAACCATCGGTGAGTCTATTGATAACCGTCGAGACTGAAATAAATCACTTAAAACAATTCTGCTCAAGGATATCAATGATATGTGACATGCTGTGGCTGGCTGTAGATTAAACAATCTTAAACCTCAACTATCGAAGTGCCATAACTATCGAATGACTTAAGCGTCGATGTAATAAATAATCTGGATATTTATCTGAGTACCTTAACTATCGAGATGTTGTAACCGTTGGTCAATTAAGACGAAACAGTCAAACCCAACTATCAGTTATAACTATCGACTCAACATGAATTATTAAACCATAACCGTCGAGTGAAATAGAATTAATAATATATCCAAAAGGGTAACCGTCGAGATATGCTAACCGTTGGTAAATAAGACGAAACAGCCAAACAGCTAATCACCAACCGTCGGTAGTTCACCTTAGCCATTTTTCCAACGATTCAAATCTCTGTAATATTTCCTTTCACTGCAACCAAGTCAATAAATTTATCCTTACTACTTGAACTTGATTTTCTCTGAGCTTTAGCACACAACGGTTATACAGCCAATTCTTTTCTAACATAGATGCAGTTCTCAATTCCTTTTGTGCTGACATTTAGTGCAGCTGGTCTGGTTCATAAACGACTAACACGAACTTGATCTTCACATCTTCTTGACTATTTAATTGGCCCTATTTCTCTAGCTGTTAAGAAGTGCTTTTGTAATTCACTAGAATCCCTTGACTTCTCTGTTGTAAAACCTCTGACATCTTCTGAACCTCTGAAACACTACATCTTTATTCTTCACTTAGGCTTGAACATGTTAATGAACTTCTTTCAGTGATCTTCAATGTCTTCAAAGCTTCCTCTAATGTTTTGGTCTTTTGTATTCAACTTATAAACGATTCGCAGTCGATTCTGTGCTTCATTTTAATATAAGTTACCGACCATCAGTGTTGAGTTAGTTTCCTCGGTTACATGTTATGTTACGTTACATTATGCTTTACAATCTCCCCCTACTTGATTGTTAGAGTTTGACAAGCAAATCCCTTAAGAGGATAACTCAACTAACTTACAAGAAAAAGTAAATAGAAGACGGTAAAATAATATTAAATACATTCTGGATCATATTATACATTTCCATATTTCAAAAACAATTACAATGTAGAATGTGTGTTCCTCTAGCCTGAACTGATATACATTATGTCATTCTCATTGTACAAGACTTGCAAGCTGGTCATTCACTAGATCCAGCGCTTCTTCTTCTAGCATATTTCTTGGCTTGGGATCTGACAAAGCTTCCTGAAGTGTTTGCAAGACAGCTACTCTCCTTATCTGCTTAACCTGTTCGAATATAAATTCAAGAATTTTCCTCTTTCATTTAAAACTCAACCTCTTTGGAACTGCTTTAACTCTATCAGTGTTGTAACATGATTCTTCTCCCAACTTCTCCATGTAAAGCTTAGAGATTTCTGCCAATGCTGATTTGTCTTTATAGTTCGTCGAAGTCTTGATTTGATCAAGTATAAAACCCAGTTCCTTAGAAGTCATGTAAGACATCTTGTGGATATCAACTATTACAGTTTTTCCTTTGGGATTCTTGTACCTGATTGCTGGAGGATCCTTTAACACCATTGTCTCTGTCTCCCTGATTACATCAAAATCTGGAAAGACAATTGGAAAATCTGGCTTCTTTATATACTCGAACACTTTCTCTTGAGACATTCGTGCAATTTCACATGCCCTTATCCTGGATTGATTTGCATCTAGCAAACCAAACGTTTCCACAAAGTCCGTTTCAGCGAACTGATAAGCGGCACCATTTACAAATTCATCAAACAAATCATCTTCCTGAGTTGTAGGAGCAGTATGAGAAGGTTCCCATATTTCTCCTTCTTCAAGTGTGAGCCTTACCTCCAGCGGTATATCTTGCTCCCCCTGAGATGTATAAATGTTTGCTTCTTTTTCTACTTCTACCAACTTGCCTTTCCCTTTGTCTTTACTCCCCATATCAACACCAGATTCTTTTTCTTGCTCTCGCACTATCATCTCCCCCTTAGTTGTGTTATCCTCTGAAGCAGGGATTTGAGTAGTTTGAGATTTATACATTTCAAACAAATCTGTAACAAACTTCTTCATATCAGTCTTGAAATTCTGTAAATCCTGCAACATGTTGTATTGAACAGATTTTATTTCCATAACATTGCTGTGAAATTCAGATTTCATTTCGGTGATAGTAGTCTCCAGGTTATAAACCCTTTGACTTAGAGATTGTGTGTGCATTGTGAGGGTATCTATTTGGCTGGTAGGTGTCTCACTGACAGGTTCTGTAGGTGTTTGTCTCTCAATTCTCTCGCTCGGTCTTAGAGGTGTGGGTGAATTATGATCACTCAAACGTTCTGTTGGTGTTTCACTCACTCTTCTTGACTCCAGCAAGTCTTCTGTACCTGCAGTTAAAATCCTAAATGGCTCATCCGAAGAACTATTGCCAAGTACTTACTTCTCCTTTCCACTAATAGTGGTGGAGACCTCATTATTAGGAGCCAGGAATGTTCCTCTTGGGGGGGCTTATCACATTGGATCCTATAATGTTTAGCAATGAAGGACCCGTGACTCCCGCAATAGCCTGTGAAGGCATGACCTGTACAGGATCTACCGGTATAGGTTCTGCTACAGTAGTAGCAACATCCGTCAATTCCTCCTGTGTGTGTGCTCCTTTCAGTGCAACATATAACTTGGTTGGAGGCTCAATTATTGACACTCTTTCAGATGCCCTGGCCGATGGGCGAATTTCAATAGGTTCACCCTGTTGAGAGGATGTCCCCAGAGACTATGTATTTACCTTTTTCAGCTCTATATCCTTTTGAGAGGGTATAGATGGGCTAACAGATACCTTAGGTTCTTCTAATCGACGTCTAGTCAGAGGTAGAGCTGTTTGGGTTCCCTCACCTTCCTTATGTGGTGTTTCTGAGGCACTATCTCCCTCACTCATAAATTTTCTTTTTAGGGGTTGGAGAGAAGATAAAGGTAAGGTTTTTATAGTGTTTGGTTCTGAGGCAGTGGTTAGAATCTATTGGGTTTCAGATTCATTGCCTTGTCCTACGGCCACAGAGGGCTCAGCTGATAAGTTCATGACACTTTCTCCAAAAAGGTCATGCAAATTAGAATAAGCTGAAGAGTCAAAGACATGAAGACTACCTTGAGTACTACTTGTAGGAGTCCAGGGATGATATGATTGCTGACTGTCAGTATGACCTACAGAATCTCCTCCAGATATACTTTGAAATCCATCTCCTGAAATTTGTACTTCCTCTGTCACCCGAACCACTTCCTCTTCTTGAGCTAAATCCTCTACAGGAGTAGCTACTGGAACGGATTCTTGCACTGGTTCAGGGACCTGATCATCTTCTTGAGGCCCTTGAGGCACGTCTCTTTCCATGTCCACTACACAACCCTGCATGTATTCAGTCATTTGAGCAGGTGCTTCGTTGATGTAGTTTTTGTTATTGTTCAGAGTGTTGGCTATCCTGTTTTTCTGTTTCATACACAAAGAGGTAACACTACTAGTATATAGTAGCTTTTCCTCGTTAGTCGTTAGATCATTAAGGATAAGTTGTAGGAACTGTGGAAAGTAACACTCTATATTAGTGACTTGAAGGTTTCTGTACTCCACCGGTCCCATAACATACAACATCTGATTCAATAATAACTTACCAAAATTAATCCTACAATTATTAGCAACACCGAAGCCTAAAGATTGATAATAACCTAAAATACTGTGTGTGTTGAATTTTTTTGTAAAAGAAACATTGCATAAGAGTGTGGAAAAAGAAATTCCATTCCTTAGGTAAATGATGTTTACACCTTTCACCCGAGTCGTGGAGATTAGGATTAACGTAGTTGATAGTCGTGAAGAACTGAGTTAATTATTCGGAATTGGGATAAGGGACTAGATTATTCTCAGGGAATCTTAAGATACAATTCAAATCTAGCTCCGTCACCTGGATTTCCCGATTAGCAATACTAAATTAAAAAGCCAGTTCATCAACAGCAGAAGAGTCATATGCAGAACAGTAACAGTCTCGTAGCATATTATGTTTTAATATCACATCTGTTACTAAGGCATACCTCACTCGAAAATATTCGAGTAACACTCGTGCCCAGGCCCGATAATTAGCAGGAAGGGACTGAATGTCAAACTCGGCAACTAAATTCGTTTTGGTAATAGTAAAAATTCCAACCATTTTTAACTAGTAAAAATTATTGAAAATTTTAACTTTAAACAATTAATTACGAATTTAATTAGACTCGATAACGAACCGAAAATACTAAAATTCAAAACTCTTCCAAAAATCGTGAAATATATATATATATATATATATATATATATATATATATATATATATATGCTAAAGTAGGAGAGATTTGAACGGTGAAACTATTTTTGTTTTGATTTTTAGACCTCAAACAAATCCTAGAGAAAATCCCAAAGATTGAAACACCCGAAACAAAACTGAAACCAAACGATGCAAGGCTGGTATCAAACGATTCGGGATGACTAGATATACAATTCTATCGGGTTAGATTTTCAAAACTAGTATTAGAATGGTAGAAAAAGGAGGGAAAAAAACCAATTTTTTTACTCGATGGTTAAGAACAGCAGCTGAGTGTTTATATTAAAGGCGGCTGAAACTGGCGAGTCAACAGAATATGTATACTTAACTGGCGAGATGGTCGCCACTTCCCCTTTCTTTTTTTTTTTAAACAACTCGATGGTTATCAAAAATAATAAAATAAAAGCTATAGTAACTATCGAGATGGATAGTTTTCTATTATATAAATATATTAACCAAAAGACTACTTCGACTGTCACTAATATAATATATTTTATCATAACTATCGAGTATTGTTTAAAACCACTTCGATGGTTACGAAAAATATATCTAATTGTAACTGTTGAGAGTTTCCTAATAATAATAATAATAATAATTAAATAAAAATAATTTAAATACACTTAACAAATAATTTCAAATATTCATAAAATTAATTAAATAGAGATTTCTTAAATTAACGAGTTAATATTCCTAAAATAGAAATATTAGAATCTTAATTTGGAAATAACTATCGAATTAATAATAATCCAATTTGAAATCCACAAACAGACAATATTAATAGTAATACTAATAAACACAGGTGGTTTCTTTAAAAACTTTGGAACAAACAAAAAATTTTGTTCCATACTCTGTTACTTTTGAAATTTCCAAAAAATTTTAAAGCAACCCAATCACAATCCAAACATCATACAAGCATACTATGAATAAACATATAGACAGTTATGCAAAATAAGATCATGAAATGTAATTGTTACACATGCTTTCAGTGAGAACCAGTACATTAAATAAACAAGTCTGTACAACCAATTTCTCACTAAAGATCACAACTTGTCTGATATAGAATCTCTCAGCCAGATCTCATAACATTGACATCCACCAATTAATTCTAAACCACAGACTGTTATGCTTCTTGTTAACTACAAACAATTATGTAGCAGTTAACTACTTATGCTATATCGAATAATTACCACAAAGCATAACTGGTATACTTATGACAATTAATATTGATATTCATAAGCCCGAGATCATAAGTTAGACTGGAGTTCACAAGTCCTTTGGATATAAAAATTCAATAACTTGTGAATCCATACAACTCCTCGCAAACAAAAATTAATTTAAATTTAACATCCCTAATTCACTAATCAACCTAGAGAAAGTGGATTCGTCTAGTGGTTTAATGAAGATGTCTGCAAGTTGTTGTTCTGTGGGTACAAAATGCAACTCCACAATTCCATTCATGACATGCTCTCGTATAAAGTGATACCTGATATCAATGTGCTTGGTTCGTGAGTGCTGAACCGGATTGTTGGTTATAGCTATGGCGCTTGTGTTGTCGCAGAATATTGGAATCTTGTTCAACATAAAGCCATAGTCTTGGAGTTGGTTTCTCATCCATAGGATCTGAGCACAACAGCTACCTGCTGCGATGTATTCTGCCTCTGCTGTTGAGGTAGACACTGAGTGCTGCTTCTTGCTATACCATGAGACCAATCTTCTTCCCAAGAATTGACAGCTTCCAGAAGTACTCTTCTTGTCAATCTTACAACCTGCAAAATCTGAGTCTGTATAACCGATTAGGTCAAAACCAGTACCTTTAGGATACCAAATTCCCAAATTTAGAGTACCCTTCAGGTATCTAAATATTCTTTTAACAGCTATAAGGTGAGACTCTTTTGGGTTAGCTTGGAACCGTGCACATAAGCAAGTTGAAAACATAATATCTAGCCTACTTGCAGTTAAGTAAAGTAGAGATCCAATCATACCTCTGTAGCTTGTGATGTCGACGGATTTACCTGATTTGTCCTCATCAAGCTTTGTGGCAGTTGGCATTGGAGTCTTGGCGGGGGCTGAATCTTCAAGTCCATACTTCTTTAGAAGATCTCTAATGTACTTTTCCTGGCAAATGAAGATCCCATCTTTCTTCTGACTCACTTGTAGTCCAAGGAAGAAAGTAAGCTCGCCCGTCATACTCATCTCGTACCTACTCTGCATCAACTTAGCAAATCTCTTGCAATGCTCATCATTAGTAGAACCGAATATTATATCATCAGCATATACTTGTACCAATATCATAGCATCTTTATGCATTTTATGAAAAAGAGTCTTATCTATAACACCTCTGATAAAACCATTTTCAATTAAGAATTCAGATAGTGTTTCATACCATGTTCGAGGCGCCTACTTGAGTCCATAAAGAGCTTTAAAAAGGAAGTACACAAAGTCCATATAATCTTTGTTCTCGAAACCCGGAGGTTGCTCTACATATACTTCTTCTTCCAGCTCCCCATTCAGGAATGCACTCTTCACATCCATTTGATAACCTTTAAAGTCTGAATGTGTTGTGAATGCCAAAAACATCCTGATGGCTTCAAGTCTTGCTACTGGTGCATAGGTCTCGTCATAATCTATTCCTTCTTCTTGAGAATACCCCTTAGCAACCAGTCTGGCCTTGTTCCTCGTAACAATGCCATCTTCATCCAACTTATTCCTGAATACCCATTTAGTGCCAATAACAGATTTGTCTTTAGGTCTGGGTACCAGTTTCCAAACTTTCTGCTTATCAAACTAATTGAGTTCATCTTGCATCGCAATCACCCAATCTGGATCTTCTAGAGCATCTTCAACCTTTTTAGGTTCTTCTTCTGATAGAAAACCAGAGTACAGACATTCATTCTCTGTTGCTCTTCTAGTCCTCACACCACTCTCTGGGTCACCAATGATTAATTCAAAGGGATGATCTATGTTCCATACCCTCTGTCTAGGCAGATTAGCCCTTGATGATTGTCCTTCTTCGTAGTTGTGTTGCGAGCGACTAGCTGATCCTTCTTCACCTCCCCCTGAGTTGCTGCCTTCATTATTTGATGATCCACCAGTTGAGCTAGCAGGTTCAGTAACAGACTGGTTTTGAAATACAGACTGTGACTGTGACTGTGTGGTATTACCAACACTTCCACTGCTTTGCTCTGGATTATCAATCTCCTTGTGTACATGACTACCAGATGCAGCACCAGGTACGTCTTCATCTCCTAAGTAGTATTTTGATAGATTTTTAATTTTCAGAGATTCAGAATTTTTATCCTTTTGAAGACTTGGGAGTTTGGTGTCGTCAAACGTTACATTAAGGCTTTCAATGACCTTATGTGTTTCAATCACATATACCCTGTACCTCTTAGACTCTAGTGTGTAACCAAGGAAAATCCCTTCATCTGCTTTAGCATCAAACTTGCCCAGATGTTCATCTTTCAATACATAGCATTTTCCACCAAACACATGAAAGTACTTCAGTGATGGCTTTCTGTTGGTCATAATATCATAGGATGTCTTTTCTAGATCTTTATTAATCAGGGTCCTATTTTGAGTGTAACAAGCTGTGTTGACTGCTTCTGCCCAAAAATATGTAGATAGCTTTGACTGTCTTAGCTTTGTCCTTGCTGCTTCAATCAAAGTCCTGTTTTTCCTTTCTACCACTCCATTCTGCTGTGGAGTTCTTGGGGCTGAGTATTGTCTTGAAATGCCTCGCTCTGCCAGTCAAAGAGGGCGCGCCCTTAGAAGGGGCTAGGAAAGGTGAGAATTTTGACTTTGACCTGGATCCTCGAATACCTCTTGTAGTGAGAAAACAGGGCCAAAAAAAGAAACCTTTGATATTCCCGTCAAAATTTTTGAAGGCGGGCACACGGTTATGGCGCGCCTTAAGTTGGTAGTTTACCAGGTGAATGGGGGGTACCAAGCTCGGGGTCCCAAGACGGAGATATATTTGGAGTGTGCTCAGCGACTTGTACAAAAATTCAAGGAGGAGCGCCTCCAGCAGATGTCGAGGAAGAATAATAGTAATGTTGATGCTTTGGCCAAATTGGGGTCACAGAAGAATGCTCATTTGTTGGGGAGGTATTTCCATTGAAAGTTCCGGAAAAGCCTAATGTTCCCGAGGTAGAGGTAATGCAGGTGGAGGAAGATGCTCAAATCACGTGGATGACTCATATTCTAGAATATTTGAAGGAAGGAAATCTCCGTATCTTGAAGGAAAATAGCATGAGGATAATTTGAAGGCAATCGTTAGAAAGATTTTAGGAAGAAGTAAACTGATTTAGGAGAGTGTTACGGACACGTCAAAACTACAGGGCACACATTCTTTTGAAAAATGGAGGAGCATGGTGGAAGAAGAAATTCTCTCATATTTTAATATTTCGAGAATTTGGGGGTAGTTTTTATGCCCATATTTCTCCTAGACTTTGGCTTCCCCTTGAGTTAGGCTTTGCCTGAAACCGGCCTCCTCCTAATATTGGCATTCTCTTAAAATCGGCCTCTTCTTGGAAGGAGTAGTGGCCTCCTGTTGGTCCCTAATATTGTAGAAGGGGGGTTGAATACAATATTTAAATTTAATCATGGAATAATTTGATTTAAAATATTATTTTAATTACTCACGAAATATTAATTATAATGAAATACTGTTCAAGTGAAAGATATAATTTTAACTTGATTAGTATTACAGAATTAATATTTAGAAAACTGTTATATAATTGATAAAAAGTTCTAGAACAAATTTGACATGAACTGTTCGTGTGTAACAATTATATTCCAAACTCAGCACAGAAATCTGTGAATATTACAATGCAGACAAATTACTGAATTTAAACTGTTTTCTTAACACCGAAATAATGAAGCCATTCTTCTCATATATATAGAGAAAAAGGCTAGCAAGATATTTGAATAAAACTTATTTAAAAAACCGGCAAGACTTTTTAAATAGCCTAACCAGACTTTTTTTATTTGCTGGGCAAGACTTTTCATGATCGGTAAGACTTTTTCTACTCGGTAAGACTTTTCAAAAAGTCTTACCGAGATAGAAGAGAATGACCTTTTAAAAAGGTCTTGCCGAGATAACTCGGTAAGACTTTTAAAAAGGTCTTACTGGGAAAAACTCGGTAAGACTTTTAAATGTCTTACCGTTTTATCTCGGTAAGACTTTCTTTGAAAGGTCTTACCGAGTTAATTCGGTAAGACTTTTAAAAGTCATACCGAAATAATTCGGTAAATTATTTAAAATAAATGCAGCAAGACTTTCTTAAAATGTAACAATAAATCTTCTTTTAACTTAATTAATTCCACAAATTATTAATAAAATAATTTATAAATTAAATTAATTCAAGGTGAATTAATTTAAGTAGATAAATTAAATTATTAATTAACTTTTGATAGTAGAATTAATTTAGTTTCTTCACTACACCATTCTTGTTGATTTGACTTGAGTCTTCCAGTCTTCTGTCTTCTGTGAAAATCACTTGAGCTAGGTGAAAAATATTTATTAATTTAGTTGACACGCAAATGTACTATCTGGTTCATTTGTGCAATACTAAACAAATATTCTTCACCTTTTTAACTTTAATAGCTGTGATCTTCTGTCTTGTTCTTGCTTCTTCCTTTGTCTTCACTATTTCTTTTTCTGGAATCTTTCTGTAGTAGGCACTTGGAATCTTCTGAATCTTCTGAACTTTTCTGAAATACTACCTTTTTATTTTTCACCGATGCATGAACATATTAATGAACTTCTTCCGGTGTTATGTAGCAACCTCATTAAAAATCCTTCAGACAAGCGGATTCTTTGTGTCTAGTTTACATTCTTCGTCTTGATTCCTGTTTAGTATTTATTATTTACTACAGTTTTTTATCTGAGTTGAGTTGTCATCTAAATATTACAAATATATTTAGTCATATGCCTTTCAATCTCCCCTATTTGTTGTTAAACATTTAACATACAAATTTCTAGAGGATAACTCAACTAATAACTAAGAAAGTAATGCGACATGTAAGAACTGTAAATAATAAAAAGTTCTGGTATTATATTTAATAATTTTTCAGATTCAATTTTTTGAAAGATAGATACAAGATAGATGTTCCTCTAATACTGAATAAATATTATAAATTTTCTATCTTGACCTATCTACTTCTTCAGTCTTCACATCATGAATTTGACATTGACTTAAAAACCGTATATTTTAATCAGTCCACAACAATTATTTCATTAAATCCATTGCACGTGTAAGACACGTTCTAAGCCCCAAATGAGGGCTAGCCGCCTGATTAGATCCTCCAAGATAAAATAAGGTTGTCGAGAAAGCTATAACCTTTGGAACAAGATACATACTCGTGTGGGCCTCGGCCGGGGTCCATAGCAAGATAGAACGCGCCTACCCTTCCCAAAAATCACACATAACACATTACAGTTATACTCAAACTTGAAAGTTTTGAAAGTAATTAACCTAGACTTATCTCCTCTTGCAAGATCTGGGTGCTCCTGCAATATAAGGTACTTTCCTCCGATTCTTTTTATATAGATATGTATATCTGAAGGCCGTAAACAAAATTTAATTTTTCCCAACTTAGTTTAAAGATTGATAGATGCTGGACGACTGTTTTCATTTCTGTGCAGAAGAAACCATTATTCCACAATATTTTCCCTAACTAGCTTGAAGCCTTGAGTTGAACATTAAAATAAAGCTGTTGCCTACATATAAAAAGTTTCTGACTATAGATTTAGAAGACAAAGCTATTATTCTCATCACCCGCAAGTCAGTCCTTGCATAGATCTAGTTACCTTCTGGATGTCATCTTTAATCGTAGTTATTAGGCACGAGTAACTAATATTCTTATAGTATATATTCCCTCCATCTCATATATCCTCTTTGACTTTTTTTGTAAATTTGACCAAATTTTGACCGTAGATTAAAATTTATTTTTTTATAATTTTTAAAAACTGAAAAATACATTTTAAAGTGGATTAAATATATTTTATAGGGTTTTGGTCCCTTACATGCGATGGTTGACCAACCATCTGTTTGCGGTTTTTTTCCACGGATAGGAAAAACCCTAGCTAGTCCCGCATAAGCGCTGGATAGATGACATGGTCGTCTGGATTCACAAAAGTTTCATGTGTTTATGCTATCTGCAGGAAAAAAACGGATAGATGGTTGAGACAATCGAATGTGAGGGCGATGACCTTATTTTCTAATGATATAATTTGTAATATTTTCTTAATTATATATTGTGTGTAATATTTGGTCAAAATTTAATCAATTTAACTAATAAATATCAAAACATAACAATAATTTTGAAATGAGAGAGTAATAAATAACTTTGTACTACGAGGGCTTTCGAGAGAAGCCAAAAACAAATTCTTACCGACTCTGACAACAGCCTAAACTGGACAATATTATAGTAATGTGCAGCTGTCCAATAAGTGGCATCAGAATTGAAGTTTAAGAAGTTGATCTTAGATTTGCAGGCTGTAGTTGTGATGATGTGGAATATTCAATTTACGGCTTGTATCGGAACTCTTCCTGACAAAGTAATCAGGGGCAGTAGCCAGCGTTAGTTTAAGGGTCTCAAGATTGATGGTTCTTTATTTGAGGGAGGGAGATTGTAGAGGGTGGTTTACCCAAGTCCCACACACTGGAGATGAAGAAGAATTTTCTTGAATATAAGAAACCAAATAATTCTATTAGTACGTAAATTTTTGGGAGATGCTCAAAAGCAAATCTGTTTCTTGGCCCAATTGGGAAAAAGTAAAAGATCATCAGTTTAATTCAAATCAGATAGCTTGTAACGTGGACCCCGGGACTGAACCCATAGGATAATGTGCAAATATTGGGAAAAAGTAAAAGATCATCAGATTAATGCAAATCAAATAGCTTGCAGCTCAGACAGGAGAGAACCCCCTCTGGTTATACAAAGAAATGAACTAGCCAAGGGATCTAAATAGGTTAATGTGCAAATATTGGGAAAAAGTAAAAGATCATCATATTAATTCAAATCAGATAGCTTGTAACTCAGACAGGAGAGAACCCCTCTGGTTATATACCATGAGTTGAACAAGCCAAGGGATCTAATTAATCAGCTGTTCAGATCGTTTAACAAGTACAATGATTAACAGAAACATTACCCATATATTCTCTTTAGGAGACATTTATGCTGTGACATAAGAGTCTTAAAAGTCATAAGATGATAAAATTGTCTAACCTTCTAAAGGTAAGTGTATTACCACCAGAAAAGATGAGATAAATGAGATGTTGCACATTGAAGAAGTCGTAAATAAATTGACCGATATTATAATGGTGAAACATATTAACTTTCCAAACGAGGAAAACATAATAGAAATAGCTACCACATAAAATTTTATTCATTTCATGTTGTTCTGATAAAATTTGTTAATTAACCAGTTATCCAAGAACCTCAAGGTGCTAAAGAGAAGGACTTAGCAAGATCGTAAATATCTTAACACTTCCCCGCACATGAAAACCCATTTTTGGGTCATAGAATGTATCACCGACACTTGTCATTGGGGCAATACTTTGCCTTGGTGTGTAGAATTAATTGTGAGAATATTAGGGGCGGAGGGAATCGAACTAAAGTCTTAAGTTAATATAAGATCTTGGTAATCCTCCGCCTAACACGTTGAGGTTATAGGAGAATTGATTGTTTAACACGGTATTAGAGCTCTAGGTAGAAAGGGAAAGTATTTTCCTAGAGATGGGCCGGTGATTGACTATTAGGCCCAAAAATGGTCTTTCGAGTGAGAGGGGAGTGTGAAGATAATACAAGATCCTGGCAAGTTCTCTTTCTAACAGGAGAACTGGTTAATTGGCTTGGTCTTCATTTATTTGTTGAGTCATTCCTTTCTCCATTAATTCTTAAATTTGATAAAACTTGTGGACGAGTTGTTATCAATAGAGAGAAGAATGAGACAGAGAATTGAATCAAAATATTAGTTTTTTAAGTAATTTTATAGGAATAAGGTTGATTGTAGTTTATATTAAAATTATTATGTTAGATAGGTACTTTTTTGAATATATATTCTAAATTATGGTTGTATGATAAGGAAAGGATAGGTTTACCTATTGCAAGATTCGTTTCCTTATCGTAACAGTGCCATAATCATGCTGTGTTTAGAATCTTCAAGTACCCTAAAAAGAACTATTGGTCAACATCTGCTGTTATCTTATTCACATTTCACCCAACTTAATTGTTTTTTGTGATGCTGACTAGGTGCCTGTCAGTTAACTATAAGGGAGGTCACTGGATTTTGCGTCAGTTAAGGACATTCTCCTCTCACTTGGAAGTCTAAGAAGCTGCGTACAGTGTTCAGGTCTTCAGCAAAGGCTGAATATAGGGTTATGGTTGACACTACATGTGAAATTTTCTTTTTCTTTTTTTCTTTTTCTAATATGCATGTTTACGCTCTTACACCTGCTACTACACTTTACAGTGACAACTGTCAGCAATTTATATTGCTTCTTAAGAAAAATTAGCTCATCAAAATTGCTTCACTTACTCGCTTGGTGATAGAAAAGCTTCAAAGGGGTGTTAAGTAGCACCCAAAAAAATCTCGGCTGTGAACTCTGAAGTTTATAGATAACTTGTTGAAAACCCTTGCAATAAACTCATGTGCTTATATCTGTAATAGCAAAAAACATATGATTTCTTTGAATCTAACAGTTCTCATCGTACAGGGATTGTTAACGATATTGTTCCAAACAAAAAAGCTAAGAATATTGCAGTACAAACTTTAGTATGTGGATTTTAACTTTCCTAATATTCCATTTAAGTTAAATTTATTTGAAGTCCAATTATTGTAAATGCTGCAGCACTCATTATATAAATTTTATTGAATAAGCCAACTTACTATTTCTTTATTCTATGCTGGTAATGTAATTATGAAGTGGAAACGTTTTAACCTCTCAGTACAATCTTTCATTGTATACCTTTCTCATTGTATTAGTTTTCATAAATGGACGCACCACATCATCTAGTAAGCTCCTTCATGCCCGAACACTCTGTCTTTCTATTATGAGAAAAGGTAGGTAGAATATAAAGCAAATTTGTAAATGTTTCTTGGAAAACAGGTCACTGTTACTTTCTTAAAATGCTTATGTTGTCAGACTCTTGTTATGCTCATTGCCACACTAGGCGTTGAAGGATAATAAATGTTGTTTTCTCTTTCTTAGAGTTGTTGATGGCTAATACAATCCAAGCAGTAGCTGCTGTAGTGAATGCAGGAGCTGAAGTTGCTGGGGTAATACCTACGGAGACATTTCTCTCCACGGAGAATGTAAAGGAGATGTACAAAGAATTAAAGGAACAATTAGACTCTTTACGGGCAAAAAAGAAGGATTGTGATGATGAAGCCGAAGAAGTTCTTACGACAATGAAGACAAGTTATGATTACAATGACTGGAATCGGAGGGTTATAGAGACTGATTTTCAGGTGACGGAATCCTTACTTTCTTATGCAACTGAGATTCAAAAGATAGAGAAGTGGAACGATGTATTTCCACGGATGAATCTCGGTGCAATGATGAAAACTGATATAAAAAAGATAAAACAACTCAAGAAAGAGCTCACTAAGATGCGAAATATTCTAGTAGCTAAACCACCTGATCATATTGTAAAGATCTCTACTGCTCCTGACATTAGAGGTTATGAAACATTGGAAAAGCCAATGAACACTATTTTAAGTCTACTGAAACTGGGGAAGGAAGTAAGAGGAATTCAAATTCATGGAATACTTGGTACTGGAAAGACGACCATAATGCAGAACTTGAATAACCATGGAGAAGTTGCTAATATGTTTCAGATAGTTATTTGGCTGAAGATTTCATCAGATAAGCTTGATGCTGTTGGGAACACAAAAAACTTTAGTGTAGAAGAGTTACAAAGGGATGTTATTCAAAGACTTAATCTTGATGTTAACATTCCAGTTGAGCAATACAAGCAAAAAATTTGGGAGAAGTTGAAGGACAAAAAGTATTTGTTACTCCTTGATAATGTCAAAGAAGACATTATAATAGATGAAATTGGATTTCCTAACAACTGGGAAAGAGGTAGCAAAATCGTATTAACAACAAGGTTTAAAGTTGTTTGCCCATCGATAGTAGATCACTCCATTAAGGTTGGATTACTAACTCCCAAGGAGGCCAGAAGAATGTTTTCTAGTAATTTAGAACCCAAGGATTTCAGTGACAACACATTTATCATGAAAATTATGCGTAAAGTAGTGGATTGGTGTCATGGTCTTCCAGTTGCGATTAAGATTGTAGCAGGATACTTTAGATTAAGAGACACAGAGAGTTCCTGGAGAAATGGACTCAACACCTTAATTAGCTGGCCCGAATATGGAGATGATAAGATCAAAGAAATGTGTAAATCTTTGAGTTTCTGTTGTGACTACTTAAAGGTCGACGAAAAAGATTGCTTTTATTATGGTGCCCTATATCCCGAAGAAAGTAACATATATAAAGATTGTTTACTGGACTGCTGGATGGCGGAAAATTTTTGGGAAACTAAGGGTGAACGTGGCCGTGCATATGGGCGATGTTTGTTGGAACGTTTCAACGATTTAAATTTGTTCGAAGAAGTTGAGCGCAAATTTTGTGTTAGGATGCACAAATTAATCCGACTTGTGGCATTGCATAACTTGCAAACTGATGGGAAACGTAAATTTTCAGTTCTATCCAATGAGGAATCTTTGGATCAGCATACTATGGAGAAATGGAAAGGAAAACATTGGGTCTCCTTGGCTGACAATAAGAATTTGAAGACCTTTACAGATACTCCTGATTGTTTTCGTTCGAAAAAGAAGAAGAAAAAACACAGTCCAGAATCAGATTGTTCAGTTCTTTCCACTCTTTTCTTACAAGGGAATTCAAATTTGAAAAAGTTCCCTGAACTATTCTTTAAACAGATGGGAAATCTTTGTGTTTTGGACTTGACAGGCACTGGTATTGATTCTCTTCCGTATTCTTTGATGAATGCGATCAAATTGAAAGTACTCTATCTAAAAGGATGCACTAATTTGTTAGAACTTCCTTCTGCAATAGGAAACCTTGGACTTCTTGAAGTGCTCGATATTAGTGGCAGCGGAGTCAATAATGTACCAATACAAGTCCAGAGTTTAAAACATCTAAAACGTTTCCTTCTATCCAGTGGTGCTTTCAGTGAAACACATATCGTCAATACAATATCTGTTCTGGCTGAATTGCAAGAGATGTTGATTGATATAAAATCAAATAAGGAAAATTACAACTGGGGGATTCTTGATGCTGTTATGGAAAGTGTTAAAAGCTTGAAACATATTACAAGTCTTCAGTTCCGGTTTCTGAATGACGAGATTGTCGATGTCATAAAAGTGGTAGATGGTGTTACAAGAATTTACGCTCATAAAGAAGAAAATCTAAAGTGTTTTATTGAGAAAGATGAAGGCCTTGTAAGCAACTCATTTCAAGTTTTCATTGGTTGCCCGATTTCACCAGATGTTAAAATCCCAAAGTGTGAAAGATTTCAAAGGTATGTTAAATACTGTAATGGAAAAGAGAAAAGTCCAACAATTCAAACCTTACTTTCAAAGGCCGATTCATTGGTAATAGATAACCACCATGACCTTGAACATCTATCTGAATTTGAGTTCTCAAACTCATTCACAATCAGAGGTTGTCTACTAGAGCACTGCAAAAGAATCAAATATATTGTTGGCCACTATTCAGCACTTTCAAGGCTGGAGCGACTGTATTTGAATGATTTGCTAGAACTTGAAAGCCTGTGGGGTGGCTCCATCCATCATGATAATTTACCAAAACTGAAAACTCTAAAGTTGAGCAGATGCCCAAAGTTAATCACAATAATCACCCAAGATGCAGTCAAAGACATTATCCAAATTTCTCTCAATACTGGACAGAAACCACTTGTGTTTCCAAACCTAAAGGAAGTAATACTTGTTGAAATGCCAAATTTGACAAGTATATGTGAAAATGAGTCATTGGATTGGCCAGCTTTGAAGACAGTAAGGATCAGTAGATGTCCCACATTGCGTCATTTGCCTTTTGGTAAAGATAACGCCATAAAATTGACATCCATCACAGCTGAAGAAACTTGGTGGGAAGCTTTGCAATGGACCAATGATGAGGCGAAACAGCATTTCCAGAAGCTTTGTACATTCGGTAAGTTATTTCTCAATTCAGTTCTTATGCACCAGAATATGCGGATCTGTTTTTCATCATATTTTTATAGTATATGTCTATATTACCTTGTGACATCTAGCATGCATCGCTTTTAACCTTTGCTGCTGACATATTTAGTGAAATTTTGTTATCAGTTTTAGGCATTTTCTCTAGAAGTGTAAAGCACTTGAAGAATTCTGTTCATTTTCCTTGCCCACAAATTAATTTTCTTGCCACTGAATTCCCTAAAATTGTGTTCGGGAACATGTAATTTATTTCAAATGACAGAAATTGAGTTGTCATTTTAAATTTTCAAATTAGTACTTATTTTTTAATGCCTTGGAATTCAAATAAAATCCAAATTCAATTTTATTTTAATCCATACACGTCATTTGACCAAATCTAGAATTTCAAATTCCAAGTTCCCAAATAGGCCAACAAGTTGACAAATTTCCTAGTCATCTGAAATATAAGTTACTGAGTTGGGTTTTTAGCTTTAACAAACAAAACGATCGAACTGTATTCCAATTTCCAAACTTTTACTGCATTGCACACATCTAATACCCTTTTTATGTTACTAGCTGTGTAGCAGGTAGACGATTTCTTCCCAGCACTCGGATGGATGTCAGTTTGGACATGCTAGTGGTGGCAAACAGTGTCTTGGCTTTCCGATTTCTTTTGTCACTCTTTATAATGTATGTTTTGTAATAAGCATAATGCTGTCCTTGAAATAAATAAATGTCCCATTCTATTGTGTGGATCAGTTTGGAGAACTTTGGACTGTCTTTCACTTACTATTGTCAAACAATAGTTCTTTTTGTTAAAAACTTCTTGTAGTATCGAAGATATATAGTAATACCTTATCACATTTTTTATGAAATCTCTGATAATTATGTATAATCTTTTGATGAACAAGTTATTAGTCTTGTCGTAACCATGTCCCCGGTATCAGAAGCTTTGAAAGTAACACGCTCGGTCCCAATTCAAGTGACTTGTTTGACTTTTTGCGGTCAATTTGAATATATTTTGACCGAAAATTAGAGATTATTTTTTTTATAATTTTTGAAAAGTAAAAATTACATTTTAAAAAAAATTATATATATTTTCTAATGATATATATATTTTTTAATTTTTTATAATTATATAATATATGTAATTTTCGGTCAAAATTTATTCAAATTGACTATAAAAATTCAAATGAGACCCTTGAATTGAGACGGAGGGATTAACTATTTTTGTTTTACCGGTAAGAGACCATATCCTTTACTTTCTGCAATTGTTAATCTAATAGCCTCTAAAATCTTATTACTTACCTTGTTCACTTGATGGAATGGAATGAGAGGAGACTGAAATGAAATTTATATTTTTATTCGGGTGAGATTAGGGAAATTGTTTATAATTTTCATTTTTTCTTCCATTTCATTCCAAATTATTTAAACGAGAATTCTAACCAACATGTTTTGAAAGGAATGCTCATTCTATCTTTTTACCATTTTTCCTACAATTCTCATCATAACAAATTTAAACTTTCTCATGTTTTTTCTTTCTACATAAAATTTATTTATAATTTTTCATTTCATTCGTTTCTCATTCCATATTCATTTTTCATTTCATTCTCATGAACACAACCTTATATGACTGACCGGTGGACAGTATCATAGTATTTTTATTGGCGGGGATTTGAGTTGAGTCAGTCGTGGAAACCAGAGTTTGCAGATCACTTTCCTACATCTACATTATTCTTTCTTGTAAAATGTCTACAAATATATAAAATTTAATTATTTACTTATTTTTTGTTAATATCTTGGGAAACATCCGGGATTTCTAAATTGAAATTAATTTTCTTATTTAATTACATATGTATATATTTTCTTATTATTTTATATGCAGAATTATTATACATAATTATTATTTTAATTATATTTGTTATAAAAGTAAGACGAGAAGCTGATAGCACTATAACTATTTTATATGTTAACATGTATTTATTTTAGTTATAATTATAGATGAGAAAATGGTAGTGGATGTTTTAAAATTAACAACCTACCATGAGATATAATTATTAAAAATATATATATATATGTATGTATTTATTTTAATGTATGTATTTATTTTAATAAAATAAAATAAATATTTTAATTAAAGTGTAAATAATATATGATAATACGTATAAAAAATGTTTAGAAATAAATTAGTAAACTAAAAATAAATATTAAAAAGGATTAAGAAAGAGAACTAGTAAAATTTAATAATTAATGGAAAGAGAGATGCCGGAAACTTTTTTACGAGAGAGTGTCACGTGTCCAAAATATTTTTATTTGTAAACATTTGTATGTACGAGAGAATACATTTTGTATGTACTACTTGCATTTGTATGTATCAAATATTTTTCTTTCACTTATTTAAAATTTAATTTATGTTTCTCTTAAAATTCTTCATTAAGTATTATTATTAAAAATAATCATGTAATACCTTTTAAATTAGTCAATTAGAAGATAACGTTAACTTTATAGATGAAAAGTATACTCTCAATTATAAATTATAAAATTGGTGAAGATGTGTGGCTGAGTTGGGTTGAGTCTGAAAAAACCCTATAGTGTAAGAAAAATTTTGTCAGAAAAATAATCGTCATAAAGAACACGAAGATGGTGTCACACAGGAGGTTCCGCTTCTTGCAGAGCACATGACAAGAAGACTTATATTAATAAGAAAGAACAAATATATGTAAGTTAAATTTGAACTTAGCATTCTTTCTCATATTTTTGTTAAATTCTTTATTATTTTGCTATTATATTGAATTTATATTTAAATATTTGTTTTCTTTATTTGAATTTTTTTAAACTCTCCTTCATGTTTTTTCAATGTGTTATCTTAAAATTTTATTTTATTTTATTCACTATAAAGTTAGACTAGGAGTCCAATTTTGATCTTGTTAGAGCATCTTCAAGGGAAGAGACCTCTTAGCTAAATTATCTATGTGTATGTAAGTGGCATCTACGTGACAACGTTCAGAGAATATCTAAAAAATGAGTCACTCTAACCTTTTTTCCCTTAGAAAAAAATTTAAATAATTATATTTGGTCTTCTAGTTTGTTGAACCCAAAAACTCTCATCTATAATTTTATCTAATTAAAATTATAGATAATCCTATTAGAGCAACTCCAACGCTCAAGGCTTATTAGCTAAACAAGCCCATATGGCAGTGAACAGTAAAACATATACCTAACAGCTATCAATTGGACCGCTCCAACCATGCTAATCAGTTAGGCAAAATTATACAAATCGGAGAATGAGTTGCTATTTCTATTGATTGGGAATCACATCATCTATATCTGCCACATCATCTCCCGCTCAATTGATCACCTCTCCCGCTTATTCTTTTCTCTCCCGCTGCATCAGTTCCATTGCAAAGGTATGTGTCCTTTTTAATCGTTTAAATTGTGTTGTAAATTAAGGCTATTGATTTTCTTTACTACATTTGATTATATCAAAATCTTGTGTTATTGTGATTGAAACACTATATATATCATTAGGGTTCTAGTTTATAAATTTGGGGTTTTCCAGAAATTGTGATCGAATATATATATTTTGTGTTCTTGTTGTAAAACACTATTAGTTTTACGCTAACAGTCTCTTACTACCAACACTCAACCTCTCACTTACTTTCCTTCAATCTTCATCCCATCATTTCCCAGGTTATAATTTTTATGGGTTAAATATCTTGTTGGTCACTGAAGTCAGCCTGATGTATCAAGATGGTCACTGAACTGAAATTGGTCTCATGTAGGTCACTAACTTGAGTAGATGGTACACTCCGTTAAGTCATCTAACGGAAGTTACGTGACATGGCAAAAGTTGCTGACTAGAGTTTAACTTAACTGTGATTAGCTAACTAGAGTTTAAGTAAACCCTAGTTACAAGTCGATTAAACCTCATAATATAAACAAAACATTTATATTACAGTTGCAATCAAAACATTTATAAATGTTTTGTTTATATTATGAGGTTTAATCGACTTGTAACTAGGGTTTACTTAAACTCTAGTTAGCTAATCACAGTTAAATTAAACTCTAGTCAGTAACTTTTGCCATGTCACGTAACTTCCGTTAGATGACTTAACGGAGTGTACCATCTATTCAAGTTAGTGACCTACATGAGACCAATTTCAGTTCAGTGACCATCTTGATACATCAGGCTGACTTCAGTGACCAACAAGATATTTAACCCTAATTTTTATTTCTTGTTTTTTTAATTATCTTTTTATATATTCATGTTGCAAGTTTAATTTTTATAATATGTACTTCTCTTTCAGATTACATTTGTGTATATTAAATCCTATAAAACCCATGTTCTAGACCCTAAAATCTTAGTCTGCAGAGTGTATTTGCCATTTCATAATTTGTATTTTTTTCTGAATTTATTCATTTTGGGACTTGGGAAATTCAGTTTTGATGTAAAAATCAAATCTTGATGAGTTTCTTTAGTTTTTGTGGGTGCATACTATATGATGATGCAACTTAAAGGGAGTTTTGTCATTTGAGTTGGAATGAATTTGCCTATGCTTAAAGGAGTGTGTAATTGAATGGATAAGAAAATTTAAAGGAAGAAGATATATGCTCTCAGCCTCTCATGGCCACATTGATGATCATGATCATCTATTCTTCTCCTGTAGGTACTCATCTTTTGTTCTCTCTTTATACCCCATTCCTTTCCTAAAACAGACTTGCTAATGTTCCAAAGTCTTGACAAAAATTAGTTTGCACTCAGAGATAAGAATAATGAGAATCAGACAATTAAAGTTTCAACTTTCAAAGCAAGTCCCTAATAATAAAATACTATTTTTGAAATATAGCCGTTGGAGTTTGAAAATAATAATAAAATACTGTTTTTGAAATATAGCACCTTACAAGTTCAGCAAATTTTACATAACCATTACTTTATATTATTTTAGCTAACCATTTTAGCTATCTCCCTTGGAGATGCTCTTAGAGTGCATATACTTCCTATTAGCTAAAATTTTACATAATTATTATAGATAACCATTTTAGTTAATAATTTTAGATATTATCCTTGGAGATGCTCTTAGGAATGTAATTTCTCAATTTTCTATACTTTTGCAATAATTATGAACTTATTTGTTTCAATATATATTTTATATTTTTTAAATAACGAAAATAAATTTTTCTATGAAGCAGTTGGCGATCATAATAAGAACATATAATCTATGAGCTTGGTTTATCTCAAAATTTATTCTATGGACAGAATATAGGAGCGGTGCAGTCTCCAATTATAATAACTCCCAATATAACATTTAAAAAGAATATGAGAAGCTGCAAGCCGAGTTGAAAGCGATGAAAGATGTGATGAAAGAGGCTAATGACATGCGGGTTAAAGAAGAGAAAGAGACGAAGGAGCATATGAAAGTGGCTGATGAGATACGAGTGAAAGAAGCGGATGAGATGAAAAATTAGATAAGAAAAATGCGGAACCAATTAGCTATGGTTTTAGATTGTAAAAAGTAAATTTTTTGTTTTTGAGTAAGTATTAATTCAATAATAAAAAGTCATACGACATCTACAAAAATAGTCGCGTCGAACAAACATAAAACATAAACAATAGCTGATTAATCCATTCTTTTTGGAGATACAATCACGCCATTTGTTGAATATAATATATTTACATGTACCCGTTTCATCATATCCAGTTGGAGTTAATCCAATTTGAGCTATCGACCATATTTGCAATACCCTAAAAACTTTTATCACTAAATCAAAAACCATACTCTCACAAATAAAGGAGAGAAACACCAAAGAGAGACTACAATCAAATTGAAATTGTAAATTAAAACTAAAATTACAAAATAAAAGCAAGTTTTAGATCCAAAAAATAAAATCACAAAAACAAAAGAAACCGAACTCCCGAAACCTATGCAATCGATGTACTGTACTTTAAAGTACGTGTTTAAAATCAAAAATGGATAATAAATTTGGGGAGGAGATTTTTTCTTTCTTTTTATCAGATTAGGAAAGCAATAAAATCTGTATCAAAAAGGTTTGTTGTTTTACCTAATGTCTCGCATGCACAGTTGAATATTTATAACTGTCATGTGTTTAATTACTTAAAAACTTGAGTTTTCATTCTGTCCTGCTGTAGATAATATCTCTGTTTTCCTAATTCGTGCTTCATTGTTTTATTTTCCATTTGTGGTTTGTTGTGTATCTCTCTACTCCATTGTATTTAGTCTGATACTCTGATTTATCATGGTACATCTTTATGAATTTGTTTACTGTTCTGGCACTTTTCTTAGATCATCAGCAACACAGCAGTATAATTTTTCTAATAAATTATATTGTAGTTCTTAAAAATGATCGATAACTGATATTATATAATAAAACAATCATACATGGACCTATATTCACATGTTCAACTTTTATTATCAAGAAGAGATTGATTAGGAATTTTTCTATTTTATTTTTATAACAAATAATATGTGTAGTTGATATGTCATCATACGACCGGATTATACTGCTGTTCCGCTTGAATGAAATCTTTGGAGAAAAACAGACACGGATAATTAAACATTCTCAAGTACAGTCCATGAATTGATTAAGCTTCGTAATGTCCATCACTTTGCTACTTGTGTGAGTATTCTTTATCAAATAATGTATCCCTCGTACATATTGTTATGTTTGTAGGAATTTAGTAGAATATATGTATAGGCACTTCGAGGGGCCTAGACCTCCATTTGTAACTCAAGTATTTCTAGAAATTGTCTTCCTCTAATTCATTCTGTTCTTCACATCTATAGATTCAACATAATTAAAAATTGTAGTTGACACACCCATGAGCCTACTAATCCACTAACGGAGACAACAAGCATAATAATTGAAATTGACTAAACAAAATAAAACAAATACAACTAAATACATTGGGTTCGACTCTGGCTCATCCTGAATTTTTTTTAAATATATACTCATTTATAAGGCTATAAGCCTAATAATTCAGAAAAAAAAAAGTAAATAGACTCAGACAAGTTCCTATGTTCATGGAATATCTTTCCATAAAACATATTAAAAATAAAATAAAATATTGTACACATATTATGGTGTTGGTGGGGTGGGGTGGTGGGGTGGTAGCATGACGGTGGCACAGAAGAGGTGGAGGGGAGAAGGTGGCTTTCAGACATCATAATATGTACAACAGGTATTAATACATGCCAGGTTCATGCGCTATTTTGGGCCTATATTTTCAACCAAATATTCAAATTGAGGTATTTTCACTAACATCCTGAAAAACTCCAAATATTAGAATTAAGAATTTGTGTTTGGTGCATGAATTTTATATGCTGTATATATTTTTTACTAGCGACCACTTTTCTATAATTACACCTTATCTCTAAATTTATCTCATTCTTGCATAATACATATACTATAACAATATAACTTGAATCATATGGTAGCAACTCCTTTTTTTTTTTGAATAAGTCTAAGGATACTCATTAGTTTTTGATATAGGTGAGGATCGAACCGAAGACTTTGTGGACGACAAAAGGATAGCTCTACCACTGAGCTACTCTCAACCCATAGCAACTCCTCTTAAATATATTTCAGTCCTCATAATTGCTATACTATCACAACAAATTAGTTTATCAATAAAAGATAATTAGCCCAGACAGTAATCTATACAAAAACTTGTTGCAGAAATAAATGTTAGAGTGAAACATATGAATTAGAGACAGATAATCTGTCAATAGAGATAGAAATGGCGTACTCACAACCGACACCCACGTTTCATTTACTTTTATTCTTATGCAGTTATGCTTGGTTTGATCCAATTTAATTATATGATAGGGCTTTCTTCGGTGGATCTACGATTTACACCCTATATCAAATAACTATGATTGAAAAAAAAGTAAAAACTACTTCAACAAGCTCAGCTCGTCATTATTATTTTGTGCTATATCTTGTTGGCAAAAAGTTAACTAATGTAAGAAAACTTGTATCTGGTGCTATAGATGTGATGTTAAGAAAATGGAAAGTTTAAGGCATATTTTATATATGTTCTTGATGTAATTTCTGGAAACTAACTATTGGAGGTTGTTCCTTGCTAAGAGGTCTTAAACTTTCATGTTTGGATCTAAGACATTTTCTTAGTGGAATCCATAAATAAATTGAGTTGAAGTTGCTTGTTTGAAATGGGTTATGTGGGGTTTGTCCCACATTGAATTTGTAAATAAAAGATAATAAGTTTATATAGCATCTTGTGTTAGTGTTGTTTACAACTACTAGTGTAAGTAGAATACTTATATCACATGATGCTATTGAATACTTTATATCTTTTATGTGCAAGTTTATTTGATTTATTTATATTGATTATTTAATATTAATATTAAATATATTGAGTAAGAATTATTTCAATAATCAGACTCTAAATATATACTGCAATATTAATATTACATAATATAAGTAACAAATAAAACTCATTTCTTTGCAAAACTCTATTTCTTTGTAAAACACTATATCCCACATCGAATAGAATAAGAGAAGAGCAGCTCATGCCTATATATTGAGGCGTGCACATCTAGTTATGCTGTGCCTCTTGTTTGTACCTTGCATACAATAAAAATTGCATAGGTTGTCGGGCAAATTGAGGCGTGCCACTTTCTCTTACCTTGCATATATAAAGTGCATAGGTTTTTGGGCGAACTGAGGTGCTAGTCGCTGTTGAGTGATACGTATCTGTGGACGAAGTACTCTGTGCTGTTTTATCCTGGAAGTGATATTGCTGCAACCCAACACAGCGTAGTGGCTGCAACCCAACACATCGTAGTGGGACAATAATCTCTTCAAGAACAGTCAAGACTTCTTGCAAGGTTTGGCGACTCAGCAGTTCTATTGGTTCTATCAGTGTATGCCTAAAACTTCTGTTAGAGCTAAGTTTTCTATCTTTTCTCTTGTCTTTGCAGTTACTGATTTATATATCTTGTTTCGACCTTCGTGTTTTGTTTTATTTTGTTAATTGGTTTAATCTGTCTGTTCTTGTTATTTGTTTATATAACTGCCCTATTATTGCTGTGTAGTATAAATTATACCCAACAATCTTGAAGAGATTAACTGTTATATATTGTTAATTAACAAGATGGTTAACGAAACGGAAACTCCTGTTATTGATGCTACTGATTCTGGGTCTAGGATTACTGCATCCACCATTGATTGGACCACGTACCGTTTCCCACAGCCCATTGATTTGTCGGGCATGCCTGATAAATTCGGTGGGGGTGTTCGTTTTTCTCGTTGGCAGAAAAAGATGAAACTGTGTCTAACGGTAAAGGATCTATGGCCGGTGGTGCAGTATGCTTCACCAGTTGTTGATCAAGAGAAGGTTGACTCTGTTAAGGCTTATGCTATGTGGGAAGAAAAGGATGGAGTGGCTAGGGCTGCAATATTGGCAGCTTTAGTGAACACTTTGTTCGATGTTTACTCATCGGATTCCTACACTGCTAAGTTCTTATGGGAGAAGCTGGACCAGACACATAATACTGACTCATAAGGTCTGGAAAAGTATTCAGTAGCTCGGTTCCTTGATTTCAAACTAGTGGATACTAAATCCATGACGGAGCAAGTGCATGAGTTTGAGATGTTGGTACATGCTTGAAGGAGTCTGGAATGGACCTTCCTGAGAAGTTTCAGGTTATGTCAGTGATTGAAAAGCTCCCGAAGTCTTGGGAAGAGTTTGCTCTCTCCCTGAAAAGACAGAAATGAGAGATCACCTGGACTAACTTGATATTGGATATCTCTGTATAAGAGCAACACAAATCCAAACAGGGACATGTGATGTCTGCTGAACATGGGAGTTCGAAGGTGAACGTAGTGACTGTTGGACAGAAAAGAAAGTCTGTCACTAAGAAGGAGAATAACAAGCCTAAAAATGACAAGAACAAGACTAAGAAACCAAAGGCAAACAAATCATGTTGGTCTTGTGGACAGGTTAGTCACTGGAGCAGAGACTGTCCTGCAAAGAAAGCGAAGAAATCTAATGTGGTAGCATAAGCTAATACTGTGCTTGGAACCACTGGTGGGCCTGTGGTTAACATGGTTGTTGGTGAGACTATTGCTTCTGAAACCAATGACGGGTATGTTACCTATAACCCTTCACTACTTTCTACTTATCTGTCAAATGAATGGTTGATTGATACTGGAGCTAATGTACATATTTGTACTGATATTACTCTGTTTGTATCTTATCAACAAATTCAAGGCATGACAGTGACGATGGGGAATCCTAGTACTGCTCAAGTACATGGAGTAGGAAACGTGGACCTGAAGTTTGCTTCTGGGCGTGTTCTATCCCTTACTAGAGTGTATCATGTTCCTGACATTTGTAGAAACATAATAAGTGGAAGCTGTTTAGTTAGAAATGGTTTCAAACTTTTTTTAAAGTGTAATAAAATAGTCATTACACATACTGGTGTATTTTTTGGCAAAGGTTACTTGTCTGATGGTTTATTTTTAATAAATGTGGAGCCTGTTTTGACAGTTTTATTAATGATAATGTTGTTCCTTCTGTACATTGTGTTGAATCATCCGATTTATGGCACTCACGTCTTGGTCATCTAAATTTTGGTGCTCTAAAGAATATGATGTCTTTAGAGTTGATTCCAGAGCATGCCATTGAAAAGAAATCTAAATGTCAAGTATGTGTGACTGCTAAACTAACTAGGAAACCCTTTCATAATGTTGTTAGGGATTCAGAAGTATTAGAATTAGTACACACAAATGTTCACACTTTATTCACGCAAGAGAACGTGGTCACAAGTAATACAGTAATAAGTAGGATACATTCCCACAGAGACTCGACTTGCTTATGTTTAGTTCACTTATACACCAGAGTATAGTTATGCTTCACTGCTAAGAAAATGAACAAATTGGTGTTTTGATTATACTAATGATTAAAACTTAACGATTTACTTATATGAAACAAACATGGGATTTCAACTTCATTAACTATCTCATCTAGAATCTTATGCCTTTTCAACCAAGCATGTGAAAGTGATGATAACTGATAAGATACTCCAAACTGATAAACGCCAACTTTCGGTGTACGCATACTATCATAATGAACATCCACAATTGATAGAAGTCAAATAGTCAACCACTATGCTTAGTCCCTATATGACTATAGAAATTGAAAACATAATGGCATAAGCACAAATATCCATAAAATCACATAGTCAGTGCAAGACGGGTAGAATTACACCACAAATTAATACATGCTCTTAACATGGAAAAACCTATGCTAGCATGGTATGTTCTAAACCCTAGATCCACTTTCGCATTCACGAGGGTTCAACAAACAATCATAAATGTTCGCGACGCATTTACAACGAATAAGCTTAACCATACGAGGATATCCATAGCAATCACACACTTTGGCATAAAAACAATCAATATCTAGAATCGATAGAAAAATCCATTAAAATCCCATGACAACAATTAGCCCATAATTGGACTATCCGCCATCATGAGTTCGAATGAAAACATAGTAGATAAACAATTATAAATAAAATACTGATATTAAATGCAAGAGTATGAAACAACCGATCGTCCACGTTGTAGAAAATTACAAAGGAAAATAGTTCAAACTAAATCACCCAAGATAGCTTGATGGCCTAATTCTCTAACTTGGTGGCTCACAAAAGTACTACTTGAATACGATACGATAATGACAATCCTCTCCCTCTTAATGGTTTTTTACTAGGTTATATAAAAAAAACCAAAAATCCATGGGCTTGCTTCTGCTGGGCCTTAAAAGCTAACCAAACTGTAAAATAACTAATTCAGCTTTAACTGGGGCGCGGGCGCGCCTGATAGAGCGCGGGCGCGCGTGTCTCCCTTACTGCAGCGCGGGCGCGCTTGCAGAGGCGCGGGCGCGCCTGCAGCTTCTACCCGGCAGTCTGATTTTTTGTCTTCTTGCGCTGCTCTTTTCGCGACTCGTCTTGCCCTTTCTTGACCTCGACTGAAGCCTTGACTCACCTCATTTTAAATCCCAGCTCATATACCACCAACTTATGCAATTAATCCTCAAAACTGCTTCGAACGATAATCTGCACACCAAAGACATAAAACACATCAAAAGACACTACATACTTGGGCACAAACGATCAATTTAAGCCGAGTTGGAACGTATATAGTGGACTTTGTGTCCACTAACACACCCCCAAACTTAAAACGATGCTTGCCCCCAAGCATAAACAGACTCCAAACAATCTAATGCAATGCAATGCATGAATGCAACTAATATAAAAATGCAATGACCCCCTCGAACTCACCAACACTAATCGACAAGCCAAAACCTCAAAGAGATGCAATACATCCGAACAGAGCTCGACCAAGCCCCCGTATACCGATATTACATGAACAGAAACGTGGGTGTGTGTGACGCTCATCAATATACCCTTATACTACACCAAGATCATACCTATTTTTTGCGAAAACAATCACATGTTTATAAACAGAATGAGCGGTAAACACTCCATAACATGCGAACACCTCCGTCATTCAATTGAGTTGGACAGGGAACCATACTTTATTGCTAAACAACCACTACGACACATAACCCAATACATAGGCTTACTTAACCGTGCAATGGATGAGACCCGTAAAGGCTTATATAATAATACCCATGTAGCGAGCGTTAGGTCAGTGAATCCCAGACTATAAAAAGCCTTAGGTCACTAGGCACAAAGTCCCCGCGAACTTAATTGCTCGAGTATTAAAGAGCTCACCCTGGTTAATTTTGCCTCGAAATTATTCACACGACTCCCTTTTTTTTCTTTTTTTTTTCTATATTTTCTTTCTTTCTTTTACAATCTGGAATGAGAATTCTCAATTCCAACCCTAGACTACTCATAAAAATATGAACCGGCTACTAGCCATTTGACGCCTAGCCATACTCGACAACTATTAACAATTAGCATGAACCCCTGGTTTCCCCCAAACTTAAACTTTAGCATTCTTACATTATCAAGGGAATAACAAACATTCTAGATATAAACAGGCGATTAAATCTAAAACAACTAAACAGGCATGACTCAACCTAGCCCAAAAGCAACCGATGAGACTGTGTAAAGAATGTGCTTCTGAACATGCAAATCAATTTCATGAGGACTGTAAATCATCCCTCTGTTCATCAATATCACACTCAAATTGACATCGACCTAACAACCAGAATTAGCTCGTCCTAAGGGATCATGAAATATGCATGCTATGAAATGCAACTAAAATATGCATGCTATGAAAGCCAACAAAATGCTCTATATGGACAATTAAAACAAAATACATGAAAAATACTACAACTACATGATCTAAATGCCTCTAACTACTATCTCCATTTCCCACCCCCAAACTTAAAATATTCAATGACCCCATTGAAGGCGAGAAACAAAGAAGGTGCACAAATATACCTCAATTTTCATCAGAGTCACCCTCCTCGGGTGAATCTGGCGGTGGATACACGGTGCCAGCTCCATAAACAGGCCAATCAACCTGTACACTAGTAGCCAGAAAAGCTGCCCCGAGAGCCTGAGTCAGGTCAGAAGCAAACCGGCTCTGTCTGTCATCTACGACGTCTATCCGCCACGCCAATCGTCGAAATTGAGCATCACCCAGCCCAGCACTAGCCACATCTCACTGCGCCCTCGAAGAACCAGCCTTAGCCTCCTTCTGCTGCCTAGGTGGCACTCCACCATCCACTATATACCCCAACCCTCAGTCATCCGGTACACCACCGTCCCATTCAGCCAGCCGGGCTATCGCCGCCCTATCAATGCTACTTGCAGGTAGCTGCAACTGCTCCTCTGCTGGCCAGTGAATACCCACATCCACACACAGGCTAACAACCACTGAGCCATAAGGAATCGCTCTAGTGGTACTGCCCTGCAGAAATCTGATCATGTGCCTGTAGATAAGGGAACCTAGATCGATGTATTTCCCGCTTAGAATACCCCATAACAAAATGGCTCGATCCACTGTCACCTCATGAGTATATGATGATGGCATGATATTAGCACACAGAAACAGGTTCCAGGCCTTAGCATACCTGTTCAACGCCATGGCTGAGAAGGTAACCGGCTCAGTAGAGCCCACCCTGCGCTTCCAATCAGTGCCTAGAACTGTCATATCTTTCAGAATGGCCTCAAGGTCAACCTCCTCACGGGTTTTCAACCTAAAATCC
This sequence comes from Oenanthe sinensis, assembly GCA_028671895.1. NCBI lineage: Eukaryota > Viridiplantae > Streptophyta > Magnoliopsida > Apiales > Apiaceae > Oenanthe > Oenanthe sinensis. The sequence goes on from CM053795.1 coordinate 21,233,146, forward strand.
TCCACACCTTCCTGCTGTACCGACAATTTCAAGACCTTGGTAATAGCTGCCGGAGTGTAGTCCACCACATATCCTCAGACTGTAGAGTACCCGTTTTTCTCCTGCATGGCATTAACGTAAAACTCCCTAACGATACTCAATGGTATCGCCTCCGCCGCCTCACATACGGTTTCCCAACCATGCCAACTAATCATCTCAAGCAAAGACCCATCAAGAATACCAGGAGTAAGTCCTCTCTCCTTGACCATAGATTTGGTCAGTAATCGCGCAAATTCAGTTTGAGCCTCCGGTGAATTAAACTGAGGAAGGGCCCCCTACTCGAAGAAGAAGTGCTAGAAGATACTGCTCGCCTAGCTCTCTTAGGTGCCATGCGTTGATTTGAAGTTGTGTGTATAGGTGAGATGTAGAGATTTTGCTAGAATAGTTGTGTGTATAGTTTGGGGATGTATGTATAGGTTAGATTTAGGGTTTGGGAGTTGGGAATATGGGAATTAGGGTTGGGGGCTATATAACATTTGCTTTTCTCTTTTCTCTTTTTTTTTGCAGCAGTCGCACCAATCGCGCCCGCGCCTCCTTGGAGCGCGCCCGCGCCTTGGGCTACCGCTTTTTTTTTTTTGTAGAAATAAAATACTAGCTGTAGGTTGCCTCCTACGAGCGCTGTCGTTAACGTCATTTAGCCGGACGCTCTTTCAGTTCCTCATTCCAAGGTAGATAGAATTGTGATTTCAGCTTCGCGGTTTACGCTTTCTCCAACATAAGGCTTCAATCTCTGACCATTGACTTTAAACGCTTGATCTGGTGTTTTTTCAAAAATTTCCACCGCTCCGTGTGGAAACACCGTCTTTACAATAAAAAGTCCTGACCACCTTGACTTAAGTTTTCCTGGAAACAATCTCAGACGAGAGTTAAATAATAAAACTAACTGACCAGGAACAAACACCTTTGTTATCAACCGACGATCATGCCATCTCTTCACTTTCTCCTTGTAGAGCTTGTTATTCTCATAAGCTTGTAGACGAAACTCATCCATCTCATTAATCTGCACCATCCATTTTTTCCCCGCGACTTTACAATCAAAATTCAACTTCTGCAATGCCCAATAAGCCTTGTGTTCCAGTTCTGCTGACAGATGACAAGATTTCTCATACACGAGTTGATATGGTGACATACCTAAAGGTGTTTTGAATGCAGTTCGATAAGCCCACACGGCTTCATCCAGTTTTAATGACCAATCCTTACGAGAAGGACTTACCACCTTTTCCAGAATGCGTTTTATCTCGCGGTTTGATACTTCAGCTTGGCCATTGGTTTGAGGGTGGTACGCTGTCGCGACCCGATGGTTGATGTTGAATCTTGACATCAGATTAGTGAACTTCCGATTGCAAAAATGAGAACCCTCATCACTAATAATGACTCTTGGAGTCTCAAATCTGGTGAAAATGTTCTTGTGAAGAAAGTTGAGAACTACATTGGCATCATTAATTGGGAGTGCCTTGACCTCAACCCATTTGGAGACGTAATCCACGGCTAACAATATGTATTGGTTATTGCATGATGATATGAATGGGCCCATGAAGTCGATTCCCCACACATCGAAAATTTCCACCTCTAGCATCACATTAAGGGGCATCTCATCCCTTCTCGAAATGTTGCCTACTCGCTGGCAACGATCACACCTGATTACAAACTGATGAGCATCCTTGAAGAGTGATGGCTAATAAAATCCTGCCTGCAGAATACGAGTTGCTGTCTTTTCACCTCCATAATGGCCTCCATAAGCTGTGGCATGATAATCCCTTAGAATAGCTTCTGTCTCACTATATGGTACACACCTTTTGATAACCTGATCGACCCCTTGTTTAAACAAATATGGCTCGTCCCAACGAAACCACTTGACGTCATGCATGAATTTCTTCCTTTGAGCTGAAGATAAGTCGGGTGGAATAATTTGACTCACAAGATAATTCACAATATCATCATACCATGGTTCTTCTTCTTGTACTCCAAACAGTTGTTCATCCAGAAAGGATTCATTGATGAGAGTACTGTCTTGTGATGATTTACCAAGATCTTCCAATCGTGAGAGGTGATCAGCTACTTGATTTTTTGTCCCCTTTCTATCTTTGATCTCCACGTCGAATTCTTGTAGCAGAAGAATCCATCGAATTAAGCGAGGTTTAAAATCCTTCTTGGAGAGCAGATATCTAATAGCCGCAAGGTCAGTATACACCGTCACTTTCGTACCAAGCAAGTATGATCTGAATTTTTCAAAGCCATACACTATGGCTAACAGCTCCTTCTCCGTGGTTGTGTAATTCAATTGCGCATCATTGAGTTTCTTGCTTGCATAGTAGATAACATGAAAAAGCTTATCTTTCTTTTGGCCAAGAACAACCCCCACTGCAAAATCGCTAGCATCACACATCATGGCAAATGGTTCAGTCCAATCTGGAGCAATGATCACCGGTGCTAAAATCAACTTCTTCTTCAATGTCTCAAAAGCTGTCAAACAATTATCATCAAATTTGAAGGGAATATCCTTCTCCAATAGCTTACACAAAGGTTTGGAAATTTTGGTGAAGTCCTTGATGAATCTTCTGTAGAAACCTGCGTGACCGAGGAAACTATGAATTCCTCTTACTGAATCAGGAGGTGGAAGGTTTTCAATGGTCTCTATTTTGGCTTTATCCACTTCTAGGCCCCGATGTGACACCTTGTGTCCAAGAATAGTTCCCTCTTGTACCATGAAATGGCATTTCTCCCAGTTGAGGACCAGATTAGTCTCCACGCATGTTTTCAGAACCATGCCAAGATTGTGTAGACACTCGTCAAAAGAAAAACCAAATACTGAAAAGTCATCCATGAAGACTTCCACTGTCTTACCAATCATGCCTGAAAAAATTGCAATCATGCACCTCTGAAAAGTGCCAGGTGCACCACATAACCCAAAAGAAACCCTTCGAAAAAGGAAAGTACCAAATGGACATGTAAATGTCGTCTTCTCCTGATCCTCTGGAGCAATACAAATATGATTTTAACCCGAATATCCATCCAGAAGGCAATAGTAATCATGGCCGGCTAGTCGGTCTAGCATCTGATCAATGAAAGGAAGAGGAAAGTGATCCTTCCTAGTAGCTTTGTTCAACTTCCGGTAGTCCATGCAGATTCTCCAACCAGTAACTGTCCGCGTAGGAATGAGCTCATTCTTCTCATTAGTTACCACAGTCATGCCCCATTTCTTCGGTACACATTGAACTGGACTCACCCAAGCACTGTCTGAAATAGGATAGATAATACATGCGTCCAACCACTTGATAATTTCTTTCTTCACTACTTCCTTCATGAGTGGATTTAGCCGTTTCTGATGTTCCACTGTTGGTTTACTTCCTTCTTTCAATGGAATCTTATGCTGGCAATAGGTAGGGCTAATTCCTTTAGTGTCTGCAATAGTCCAACCAATGGCTGATTTGAATTCCCTGAGAACCTTCAACAATTTTTCTTCTTCAGGTGCTGTGAGATTAGCAGCAATAATCACAGGCAAAGTAGATGATTCCCTAAGAGAAGCATACCTTAAGTGATCAGGTAACGGTTTGAGCTCTAGTTTTGGTGCTTCCTCGATAGATGGTTTCAACCTCTGATGCGATTCTCTCAACTCAGATAAACCCAAAGATTCCACTGGTCTCTCAAACTTTCGTTGCCACGGAGAAGCATTCAGAAACTGCACATGTTCCTCAACCTCATCCTCTTCAAATGTCGATTCCCCACTTAAAGCCTTTTCCAGCGTATCATTCATGAGCATGTGTTCAATTTTTACTTGCACAGCAGATTCCACTACGTCTACTTTAAAGCATTGTTCTTCTTCTGTTGGGAATTGCATTGCCTTGAACACATTGAATGTGACATTCTGATCGTGCACCCTCACGGTGAGTTCCCCCTTCTGTACATCAATAAACGTCTTTCCCGTTGCCAAGAATGGTCTACCAAGAATGATAGGGATCTTCTTGTCTTCTTCATAATCAAGGATGACAAAATCTGCTGGGAAGATTAGTTTGTCGACTTTCACCAAAACAGCTTCGACAATTCCTCGCGGATAAGTGATTGAACGATCCGCCAACTGCAGTGACATGTTGGTTGGCTTTGGATCAGGAAGGCCAAGTTGTAAGAATATAGAGTATGACATGTTAGGAATATTTTCATTTTATGATGTACAAAATACTAGAACAGGATTTAGCATAGTCTGTTAGGAATAAGTCATCAACTGATATTTCTTCATCAACGGATATTTCCTCATCAACTGATATTTCTTCATCAACTGATATTTCTTCATCAACGGATATTTCTTCATCAATGGATATTTCCTCATCAATGGATATCTCTTCATCAACGGATAAATATCAATTGAGAAGTCATCAATAGATATATATCGATCGATAGTCTGCAAAGCTACTGTCAAGCAAAGCTATCCGCCAAAGCTACTGTCATGCATGCAAAGCTACTGTCAAGCAAAGCTATCCGCCAAAGCTACTGTCATGCATGCGCGCAAAAGTTACTATCAAGCAAAGCTACTGTCATGAATACGCGCAAAAGTTACTGTCAAGCAAAGCTACTGTCAATGAAGTTACTGTCATGCAAGTTACTGTCAGGAACGTTTTGCTATCAGAGTTTACTGTCATGAAAGTTGCTGTCAGGAATGTTTTGCTATTTGAGTTTATCTTCAGAGTTTAGTGAAGCCAGAATTTATAAGGTGATCAGAGTCTATACAGTTAAAGTTATATTTGGAAAGATGATCACAGGAATGGAAAGTCTTTGAAGATCAAAACAAATATATTGCAGATACGTTATGAAAAGGAAAGAAAATTTCAGAAGGAAGCTGTCAACTAATAATTAGGGATTCTATTCCTATAATTCCGATTGTAATTTTAGTTTCTGTTATTAGTTGATAGGTAGCTCTCTATATAAATTCTATGTAACCTAATTGTAAAAGTGTGGGTCGAGAAGAACAATTGTCTGAGTGATAATTTATGAGAGCATAGAGATAGAGAGAGTTGCTGTGATAAACACAGAAGAAGCTGCTAGGATTTGTGTACATCCTAGGGGAGTTTTTATTCATACATCAATAATAAAAATAGTATTCTTTGATATCTCTGTGTGTGATCTTTGTTCTTAATTTATATCTGTTAATTCAGATTGAGTTGGTTTTAGTCAGGCAGAAAAGGAACACAAGTATTCAACCCCTCCCCTTCTACTTGTGTAACTGGGAAAACAATTGGTATCAGAGCCTAAAGTTTAAAATCGATCAAAGATGTCTGGAAACAAAGATGGCAATTCTAAGATTTCTATGCTTAAGAGAAACGAATTCACCCAATGGAAGGTTAAGATGCTGCACCATCTGGAAGCAACAGACCCTAACTATCTTGACATGATTCATGAAGGACCCTATGTGCCCTTAAAGCTTGTGCCTCAAATCAATGAAGAAGGTAAAGTAACTGAAGAACACTTCATTGAAAGACCAAAGGCTAAATGGACAAAAAAGGACAAGGAGAATGTCCTTAAGGAGGCAAAAGTCAAAAACATTCTCTTTAACAGTTTGGATTCTGTTCTTACAAACTGTGTTATATCATGCACAACTGCTAAGGAGATGTGGACAAAACTTGAAGTGCACTGTCATGGAACTAATGATGTCAAGAAGAATGCTTGGTTTTTGCTAATTCAAGAGTATGAGTATTTTGAAGTTAAATCTGGAGAATCTATCACTGAGATGTATGATAGGTTTACAAAACTCTTGAATGAGATGGCTATGCTTGGTAAGGTTTATGATTCTGAAGATACAAACACCAAGTTTCTGAGAGCACTTCCTGAAGAGTGGGATAATAAGACTACAACCATTAGAGAAGCTAGAGATTTGGATGACATAACTCTAGAAGAATTATATGGCAGACTCAAGACATATGATTTAGAGATGCAACAGAGGAAGAATAAGAAATCTGTGAAGACACAATCTGTGGCACTCTCAATAGAGTCTGATAAAGAACAATTGGAACAACCCAAAAAAGCTAGAACCAAGGATTCAAGGAAGAAGGGTAAAGCTGTTGAGGAGTCAGAGTCTACTGACACAGACTCTGATTCTGATGAATAGATTGATCTAAGTTAAATGATGGCTATGTTTGCTAAAAATTTCAAAAGAATGAAATTTAACAAAAGAACTGGTAAATTTAGCAAGAGACCATCATTCAAGAAGGAAGATGAGAAAGTTGAGAAGAGCAAGAGCACTATAATCAAACTTGACAAAGCAAAGGTCAAATGTTTCAACTGTGGAATATTAGGGCACTTTGCTAGTGAATGCAAAAAGTTAAAAAGTCAAGGAAAAGGGAAAGCACTTCTATCAACAGGAAAGGATTGGGCAGATTCAAGTTCAGAGGATGAAATTGATTATGAAAATTTAGCATTGATGGCATCCTCCCCAATAAAATCAAAATCTCTCAAAGAATCCTCATCTCCTAAAACTCAGGTATCAATCTTTACTTAATTTAGACTCTGATGGTATAGAAACTGTGCAAAGTGAGGTTAGTAATATAATGACAAACTGTAGGTCTCTCACTGATGAAAGTGAAAGGTTAAAAAAAGAAAATTTAGCCTTGACAAACAGGAATAACCATTTAGAGTCCGAGTTAATATTAATGGAACAATATAAAAAGGATTCTGAGAAATATAGTCATAACTACACTGAGATCTTGAAAGCCTATGACTATGTTAAGAAAGAACTAGAGGAAGAAAGACTTAAGTTTAAAGTCTGGACAAACTCTGGTAGAAAAGTTCAGGAAATTCTCAATAATCAAAATGTATGTCAAACTGCTGGTCTAGGCTATGACAAGAGTCAAGGCAAAAGACCTACTGTTGAGAATGATGACTTAAGTGAAGCTAGCCAAGTTAATAAGACTAAAGACAAAAGTACCTTTGTTCCTGTTAAGTTTGTGACTCCTAGAGAAAAGACAGATGAAACAGGAGTAAACAAGTCTAAGAAAAACATTAACATAGGGTACTTGTCTAAGTCTAGGTTAAGGGAAAGGCTAGAGAACTTATCAGAGTCTACCAAAACTAGGAGAAATAGGAATGGTAAGGAAGGCATTAATAAGGCCAATAATTATCAAAAGGATCCTAATGCTCCTAGAAAGAAGTGTTATAGATGTGGCAACCACAATCATTTAGCCATAGACTATAAAGCAAAAATTGAGAGGAAATCAGAGTCTAGCTCTTCACAGATTCTAAAAAGTCACTACACTCCACAGAAATCTTGTTATCACTGTGGAAGCATATTTCATTCCATTTATATGTGTAGGGACTATCATGATTTGTATTACAATTTTTATGAGCTAAAATCCTCTATTGATAAAAGTTGGTATAACACTGTTAAGACTCCACAAGAGTTTAAGGCAACAAAAGAAACAGGTAAATCCAAAGAAAAAGTTGTTAAACCTGTTTCACCTACAGTTAGTAAGAAAGGACCCAAAACTATTTGGGTCCCCAAAACATCTAACTAATTGCCTTATGTATGCAGGGAACCAGGGTAAAGAAAGTAACCCTAATCCTGGATAGTGGATGTTCAGGACACATGACTGGAAAGAAATCCCTGCTTACAGATTTTGTGGAGATGGCTGGCCCAGAAGTTTCCTTTGGAGATGGCAACAAAGGACAAACACTGGGATATGGCAAGATTGTACTTGGGAATGTCATCATTGAAGAAGTAGCTCTAGTTGATGGCTTAAAACACAATTTAATAAGCATAAGTCAACTTAGAGATAAAGGTTACCATACTGGCTTTGACAAAAAGGAGTGTCTTGTGACTCACAAAGAAACAGACATTTTGGTTTTCAAAGGAAACAGACATGGTAACATTTATGAAGCCAGCTTGGAGGATTGCATACACAGTAAAGTCACATGTCTTTATAGCAAGGCCTCAACAGAAGAAAGCTAGAAATGGCACAAGAAACTGTCTCACATCAACTTCAAAACACTCAACAAGTTGGTTAAACAGAATCTTGTAAGAGGATTACCACAGGTTGATTTTGTGCAAAATGGACTTTGTAAAGCATGTCAACTTGGAAAGCAAAGGAAATCATCCTTCAAGAGCAAAACAGTTAACACCATTTCTGAACCCTTTTATTTATTGCATATTGATTTATTTGGTCCAGTAAATGTGATGTCAATTAACAAAAAGAAATATACTCTTGTTATTGTAGATGATTTTACAAGGTTCACATGGGTTTTCTTTCTACATTCAAAGGATGAAGCTCCACAACACATAATAGATCTAATCACTCTTCTGGAAACAAAATCAAAGAAAACAGTTAGAATTCTAAGGAGTGACAATGGAACTGAATTCAAGAATTCAATCATGGAGGATTACTGTGCATCAAAGGGAATTACTCAACAATTTTCTGCACCAGGAACACCTCAACAAAATGGAGCTGTGGAGAGAAAGAACTAAACACTCATAGAAGCTGCCAGGACAATGTTGGCAGAGTCTAAGCTACCAGTGTATTTTTGGGCTGAGGCAGTCAACACAACATGTTTTACTCAAAACTGTACTTTAATTAGTATGCATGAAAAGACACCCTATGAGATTGTAAAAGACAAGAAACCAAGTGTGAAACACTTTCACATATTTGGATGCAAGTGCTTTGTACTGAAAGTTCATCCTGAAAAATTAAGCAAATTTGAAGCCAAGGCTGATGAATCAATCTTTCTTGGATATGCATCAAACACAAAGGCATTCAGAGTGTTTAATCTCAGAACCAGAATTGTTATGGAATCTATTCATGTTGCATTTGATGATAAAAAGTTTACAGGATTGCAGGATGAGTCAGAATCTACTACACTGGAATTTGAAAATCTCAAAGGTTCTGAGTTAGCTGAAAATGATGAGGATGAAGACCCTCAAATAACTCCTGAAACAACACAGGAACCTGCACACTCTGAGGGGGAGCCAGAAAATTCAACTCCAAATAATTCAGAGTTTAATATTTTAGGGTCTACCCAGACAGAGTCTAGACAGACAGAATCAAGTTCTTCAGAGTCTAACTCATCAGGGTCTGGATCAAGAAACTCTGAATCCTTGTCAGAGTCAAGCAATTTAGGGGGAGCCTCTTCATTTGAATTTCACTCAAGTACAGAAGATGCCAATGATTTAGGGGGAGCTTCAAGTTCAAGATCCAATCTTCCACCAGCTAGAAAGTGGACAAGGGATCACACTCCTGACTTAATAATTGGTGACCCTGAGAGTGGTGTACAAACCAGAGCAGCCATTCAAAATGAATGTCTTTATAGCTACTTTCTCTCAAAGAATGAACCCAAGAAAATTGAGGAAGCTTTGCAAGACCCTGATTGGATTATTGCAATGCAAGAAGAATTGAATGAATTTGAGAGAAACAAAGTATGGGAACTTGTACCAAGACCTAAAAATAGATCAGTTGTTGGTGCAAAATGGCTGTACAGAAACAAACTTGATGAGAATGGCAATGTAATAAGAAACAAAGCAAGGCTAGTTGCAAAAGGATACTCTCAGGAAGAAGGAATTGACTATGATGAAACTTTTGCACCAGTAGCAAGATTGGAAGCTATCAGAATGTTTCTTGCCTTTGCAGCTCATTCAAAATTCAAGGTGTATCAAATGGATGTCAAAAGTGCCTTCTTAAATGGAGAATTGGAAGAAGAAGTCTATGTGGAGCAACCACCAAGATTTGTTGATCCAAAGTTCCCTGATCATGTTTACAGGTTAGACAAGGCATTATATGGATTGAAGCAAGCACCAAGAGCATGGTATGAAACTCTTTCAAAATTTCTTCTTGAAAATGGATTCATAAGAGGTACCATTGACAAAACTCTCTTTATTAGAAAATATAAAGGTGATATTTTGCTTGTCCAAATTTATGTTGATGATATTATATTTGGTTCTACTAATGACAAACTCTGTGAAAAGTTTATTAAATTAATGCAGTCAAAATATGAAATGAGCATGATGGGAGAATTGAACTTCTTTTTGGGTCTTCAAGTCAAGCAGAATGAGGATGGAATCTTCATCAATCAAACAAAGTACGTGAAAGAACTATTGAAGAAGTTTGATATGCAAGACTCTGCAACTGCTAAAACTCCCATGTGAACAGCCACTAAGCTAGACTCTGACCCAAAGGGTAAGAAAGTTAACAACACTAGCTACAGAGGTATGATTGGCTCATTATTATATTTAACTGCCAATAGACCAGATATAATGTTTGTAACTTGTTTGTGTGCTAGATTTCAAGCAGACCCTAGAGAATCACATTTGATAGTTGTGAAAAGAATTTTTAGATATATCAAGGGGGCTCAAACTCTTGGACTTTGGTATCCTAGAGAGTCAGATTTTTCACTAATTGGTTATTCAGATTCTGACTATGCAGGATGCAAAGTAGACAGGAAAAGCACAACAGGACAATGCCAATTTCTAGGCAACAGATTAATTTCTTGGTTTAGCAAGAAACAACAAACTGTATCAACCTCAACAGCTGAGGCTGAATACATTGCAGCTGGAAGTTGCTGTGCTCAAATTCTATGGATGAGAAATCAGTTACTAGATTATGGACTAACATTCTCAAATATTCTTATGTATTGTGATAATACTAGTGCTATTAAAATTGCAGAGAATCCAGTCCAACATTCCAGAACAAAGCACATTGATGTCAGGTATCACTTTATTAGAGAACATGTTAAAAATGGTACTGTGACACTTCACTATGTTCCAACTGACAAACAGCTTGCAGACATTTTTACAAAACCACTTGATGAGTCTACCTTTCTCAGACTAGTAGGAGAACTAGGTATGTTAAACATGTAGGTAATCAGTGATTACAAGAAGCAAGGTATGTACTTTAATTATAGTTCCTGATGTGTCAAACTATAATTTATTAATGCAAAATTCTTGAAGTACTTTATCTTGACAGAGTCTAACTTCTAAACTCTGATGAGTTCCTAAACTCTGATGAGTCTATAAACTCTGATGATTGCTATGTGCAGGCATACAAACAACAAGAAGAATATTCTCTGACATTAAGAGAATTGATGACAAGAAGAAGAGTCTACCTGCCATGACATATCCACAGGCAATACAGGTAAAACTCTCCACCTACAAACCTTCTATCTACAATGCTTCATTTTTTTAAAGGTGAAATGGTGCAGGAACAGGTATTGGAGAATCCCCCTGCACCTACCCAAGTAGCCAAATCCCCTTCCACTAAACAATCTAAGAAACCACTATCTAGAAAAGCAACCTCTGGTGTCTCTCAAAAGGCACCAGTTGTAAAAAGAAGGAGATTGGTACAAACTAGGCTTGTAGATGAGTAAAGTGATGAGGAGCTCAACCCTCTAGAGAGACAGGTTATTGAAGGACTTTCTTTGTTAAAAGAAAATCATGATGCACCTGAATCTAACTTTCAAGCCACAACTGTAGACTCTCAAAAGTCTACAGACTCTGAAAAACCTAGGGAAGCACCTCAGGAACCTCAAATTGAGTCTCTTGAGATATCTTTTGCTAAACAATACAATAGGTTGAGGAAGGCTTATTCTGCACACACACACAAGCCTATTACTATTACTAACCCTGTTTTGCAGGAAACAGAAGCTCTCAAGGCTCCTGCAGAGCCAGACTGTTAGGTCCAAATGTGTTGTAGAGGGGGGGGGGTGAATACAACTTTTCGAATTTATGAAGCAATAAATACTATGTAAGAAATGAACACAATGATTCAAGGAATATATGTCTTATATATAACTTGAAAGGGTTGCTACAACATTCATTACAATAGTACAACAGAAGTAAAGAGGGTAGTAAATGATACTAAGCTCTGTGAATATACTCTCTCTTTTTACAAGTGTTTTCTCTCGAATATTGCTCTCTTTGTGAAGTTACACAAGTACTTCTATTTATACTACTTTGTAATCTATGACTTGTAGTCTTCAAAAGATAAGATATGAGTGGCCCAATGTTGTCCACGTTAATCTTATCATGTCTTGAAAGCTTGGAAATCTGCCACCCGGATGATGCCGTGTGTCATGTTGAAACTGTCCTCTATGTAGAATTTCTACATAGGAAATTCTACTTGGCTCTATCTCGAACTCTAAGTAAAATTTCTACATAGGAATTTCTACTTGGCTATCTCAAACTTTTAAGTAGAATTTCTACATAGAAAATTCGAGATAGCTAACTGCCTGAGTACTTAGAAAATATTTTCATCTCCAGGATTTCTACATAGAAAATTCGACTTGGGAATTTCTACATAGGAAATTCGAGATAGCTTCCTGAGTTGAGTACTTAGAAAATATTTCCACCTCCAGAGTTTCTACTTGGCTCTAAGTAGAAACTTATCCAGAATTTCTAGATAGGAATTTCTACATAGATTCCCTTGTAAGTATTTAGAGAAATTCCGGGCTTCAACTTGAAACTTCAATGCAACATCTTGAACTTGTGATTTCTTCATGTCTTCTATTTTCTTCAACAAGGTCTTGAACATGGATCTCTACTACTGACATAAACTTGCTATCAAAGTCCTGACACTTGATGCAATGGTCTGATTCATAAGTGAGTAGTCTTGATAGGGTTCTTGCTTCTGAATAGATTACCATGTTCATTTAGAAATGTGGCTTTCCAACAATTGCTTTCCTTCTTCTTCACTTGAAATCAATTAGTCTTATTGATACTGATAGTTATGATCTTGATTCTTTGATTTACAAATCACTAGGGCATGAACAACTTTGACTTGAACTTCTTCCAATGATTTCTTCTTTGTTTGATCATATTTAACATGTTGAATTGTATCAATTAATTTGTCTTCATTTGTATTGATTTCTTTGTGACTTCTCGTTCTTGATTGTCTTCCGGTTAAGTATCTTTTCTTTAGTTGAGTTACATAAATTATAGTGTTACAAGTTTAGACACTCTGCCTTTCACAGACTCTGAAAGCAAGACAACACCTGAACCAGAGTCTAATGTTGAGTCAGAGTCTAGTCTGCCTTCAGACTCTGATTATGAAACATTTTGGGAAGGAATGCCATAGGATGCAGCCTCTTGTCTCATTGATCAAGTAATTATCCCAACTGATGAGGTGCTGTTATTCTTATATCCTTTGGTAGAGCCAATTGAGGATCCTGATCAATTTTCAACAAAATCTCAAGTATTGGATCTTCTCACAACCTATGAAGCCCTAAGGAAGAAAATGAAGATGGAACTTCAAATGTCTACACAAGTTGTGGTCATAAATTTCTACAGCTACCTCTTCAACTCTTCATTACAAGTTAAAACAGCTGGGCTCATGCAAGGCAGAACAAATGAAGTTCTTAAAGCACTTGGTGTGCCAGGCTCTGAACAGCAAATTTCAAAAGCCTAAAACGCTTAAGGTCCACAGAAGGAGAAAATCAGAGTCTGTTGCTGAGTTGGAAATTGAGATTGAGCAACCAGTTTTTGACTATGAAGCAATTTGGGATACAGGAATTACCTACAGGACAACTACTGATTGTATTTCTACTATTCAGCTTCTTCCAGGGAAGGTGGTTGAGTATCTTTTCTTTAGTTGAGTTACATAAATTATAGTGTTACAAGTTTAGACACTCTGCCTTTCAATCTCCCCCTATTTGATTGTCTAACAATGACATTCAAATTAAAGAAGGATAACTCAACTAAATAATGAGACGAGAAAAGATAAGTAACATTAATGTCCTGTACATTTTACAATTGAATGAAAACTTGAAAACAATACAAAGAACTTTAAAATAAACATAAGCTAGAAAGAGAATTTGAACCTCGAATTAAAGACCATTGGAATGATCTCTATCACCTGGATTATTTCATGCCTTTCAGTCCAACTCATATCACCTTATTGGATCCACTCTGATTCACGGTTACAGTATGGTGAATTAGCCTATCTCGCATACCGTGGTTAGGTGAATTTTCCTTAAGTGAGTTAGAGCAACCAAAGGACATGAAGTTTTTCTAACTTCAAGTTCACATTCCTTTGAACTTTAATTCTAATTCCGTTTTCCCTTCCTAACTTCTTTAACAGCACTGCGCTCATCTTCTTCCTGTCTTCTGCGCCTTGCTTTTCTTTGCAGTTCTCTTTTGTATACTGGATCATGTAGCTGTTTCCATCTTGCGTTCAACAGACTCACTGCTTCCATTTCTAAAGGATTCTTAGGTTCTGGATATGGATGTCTGAAAAGCCTTCGAAGTTTGTCTACCTCCTGAGTAGTCCTGATCTTTGGAATGTCCTCAAAGTTCTTCATGATGAGCTGAGGCCTCCAATGTTTTTTATCAACTTTAAACTGACAATAGATCATTTTTGGGTAGCCCTTGACACGGTTGGTATTGTAAACACTAGCCGCATCTGACTCCATCCTTCTTTTCTCCTGGACTATCTCAGACAAGTACTTTAGCAGTCTTTGCTTTTCATCCACAAACATATCCTCCACTTCGCCCCACTTGAATTCGTCTCTTACTTTGTCTAGAAATGCAACATCTTGAGTCTGCAGCAGCCATTTCCTACTCATATGTAAGAAGGTTTGATTCTGGTCTGCATCAAGGAACACCAAGGCATCAGCTGTATCATCTGAGTAAGAATGAATCCAGTATACACTTTCTCTTCCTGGAACACCAACTGCCTCCCTTATCTCTCCTTGTTCCAAGGGTCCTGAAGGAAGAGTTAGAGCCTCATCTACGCTTTTCACAGCCTGTAGAATATCCCATCTTCTTTGCATTAGCTCTGGCTCAATCTTCACGCCATCCAGAGGATTTGGAGCAATGACATCGCATTTCCATATTTCACTGCTCTTCTGGAAGATTATCTTCTCAATGAACTCTACTGATTTTTCTTTAATATCCGAGGTGAATCCCTTACCCATCATTTGTCTACACACAGCTTTAAGGGATTCCACCGATAGAGCCATCAAGTCATTTTCTTCCAAACTAACCCTCTTCATCTTTCCATCAACAACCATTCGGACAACGTCTGGATTGGCTGAGAATTCTGGTCCCTTGTCCTCTGCTAGCTACATTAACTGATCTCTATACAGAATGCTTAGCTTCTCAGCTTGAGAATATTGAATTTTAGTTGCTAGCAAGAACAACTCTGACGCAGATCTTCTCGACATAAACTGATCATCGACATACATGAAAGACATGGGAGCTCCATCAACTAAAGACAAAATGACTTGCCATTCCTTATCCACCGTTTTGTATCCAACACGGACTTTAGAAATCATTGTCTTCAAAGCATTTATATAGTCCACCGTCATTGGATTCTTTATGTTCAAGTTGAAGAACAAGTCATCTGCCTCCTTATTATTAACTCCATTTGCACAAGTCCCCATCAGTATCTTTCGTGCATCGTCCCATTTATGTCCAATCCTTCTTTTGTCTAGATCAACTTGAGGATCAGCTAGTCTGGCAAGCTCATGATCATACTGCTTTTCCTTAAGCTCCACTTGCTTCTCAAGAAAAACAGCTTTTTCCTGCATCATCTTCATTTTTAAAAATTGAGCTTGTTCCAGAGCTAACTGCTGAGCTTTCAGGGTCTCCTCATCAATAGGAATATCTTCAGCAGACGCCCCAGCACCTCCACCTTATTCCTCCAAGGATATCTTAATTGCGTGTGCTAAAGATATGTCTTCCATATCATAATCTGAATCAATTTGTACATGTTCCTGTTGATCACCAAAGTCAGTGAATGGTTCTTCTTATTCAACCATCACTGCTTTACCCTTTCGCTTCCTTTGAGCCTCCTCATCAGTCACCAATGGATCAACCTTTTCTTCAGCAAGGGATGACTGTTGTGTCGTCTCATTACCTCCTTTCTCCCCTTTAGGTGAGTTATCCTGAACATCACCTTGTGCACCCGATCCACCAGCACTTGAACCAAAACCAGAAGGTCCAGTAGTCGGTCCACCAGCACCATCAGCATCCGGGAGAGGTTGATTGAATTGGTCATCGAAGCACTCCGGGGGAACTAAATGCCGAACTGCATACATCATTCGACTGACCTTTGTTGCCATTGTATGCAGAACGCTTTCCACACTCCCCATCCTGTCATACAGAGTGCTGCCCAAAACACCACCAGCATGGCCCAGGTCATTGACTTTGTTCGTCATATCTTTTAAAGCTTCAGCTTGACCTGCCATTCGTGTTGCGTAGTCATCAAGAGCTCTCCTGTTGTCTCCAATATTGACCCCGAACTGCCCCATCGACTGCGTAAACTGCTTCATCTGATTTTTCATTGTTGACATACGTGTTTCAAGATTTGCAAGAACCAGGGACGGTGTTTGGCTTAGGTTTTCTCGCTCTAAAAATCATTCTGTTTGTGTTTGACGCTCAGTTTCGGGCCTTAAAAATGAAGGTCCCTCACTCCCTAAACGCTCACACTCACTCCCTGTCTCACGCTCGTGTATGTCTTCAATAAGGCAACTCAGATTTAAAGCAGTACCTGCAGAAACTGGATAAGAAAAATTAGGAGCAGTTATGGGATCTATGAATTCTGTTTGATCCTGAGGTGGAATCTCAGGTTGCAGAGTGTTCATGTACAACAGGAGAACCGATCCTCTCTGCAGCATCAGGACGTACCGGTGAAGGTACTTTTGAAGCACTTAAAACTTCCGGCCTAACTGAAGAACAGGCTCTTCAGAAGACACTAAATCATCACCAATCATCCTAGGTGTTGACTGTGCAAAGGGAGAACCACTCTCGTGAGGTGGAGTGGTGGTGTGAGACACGCTAGGGTTTGACTGGGCTTTTGAAGTAGCAGCTTGGGAAATTTTGGCTCGCTTCCGTAAAACTGGCTGCACTTCAGGGTCACTCTCATCAGAACTCTCACCTAATTCTAAAGGCGCCGGCCTTTTAACTCCCGTTAGCAGGGGTGATAGGGAAAAAGTGAAGGAATCAGAAATATGGCTATCACCCTGGGATAGATCCTGCGGGCTAGCAGAATCTTGGGCCACGGAATTAGAATTAGAGGAAGAAGGAGTGTTAGGTTCAAAGAAAGTACCTCCTTCATTACCTGAGCGGGCAAGGGGATCAGAATCAGCATGTGTTGTCCTAGGAGACGGTTGCTGTTCCCTGTGCCTGGCTGTGAAGTGACTGAGAGATTGGCCCTCATCCTGGTCATCATCAATATGCTCGTCCGGAATCCCTTGAAATGCGTCAGTATGGGCAGAGGGATTCTGAGCATGTGATGAGAGTTGAGAAGTCCCCGCTAGAGTAGTTACACCTGCACCATAAGTAAGCCACACTTGAATGTTCTCAGGAATAGACATAGGTTTACCCTGATGTTTATCCTGGTTAGCAATAGTGGTTAGTGACTTAGTGCCCATGCCTAAAGGTGCAGAGGTGGAACTTCGAACAAATGCCTGCCTAAGAGATAAAGCATTAGAAGGTACAAGATTATTGATAAGCATTTGTAAGAAACGAGGATACCAGCAGACAACATCATTAGTTGCAAGGTCCCTGCTGGTAAGTGATCCCATAGTAGCCACTAATTCTGAAAGAACAAGCCTTCCATAATTAATGTTTAGTTCTTTGGCCAGGGAAACACAAAAAATTTGCATGGGAATGGAAATTTGATGAAAATCTCTTTCTCGTGCCCGAAAGCATCTAGTAATGGCCTCGAAAAAGTAATTCCATTCCACATGAAAAAATTGTTTTTGAATATTTGAAGTGGATAGTCGTCCAGGGGAGGATAACATCCAATTTCTTCAAAAAAATTCTGGCGCTCAGCCGCTGTAGGTTCAGGGTCATAAGAATCCTTGACTGGAAAACCAAGAACTCTATTAAAAATAGCCTCTGTAACCTCAAAATTTTGACCCTCCAAGGTAAAAGTAAAACCGTAGGGGGTCGATTTACTCCCAAAAGTGACTGCACTAGTCCATAACTGCTGCAAAGCATCATGGACCAGTGTAGGTTTTGCCGTAAAGGCAGTACTAGCTTTGGAGTACAAATTAAGAAATCGTACCCAAAACTTGAACCGCGGGAGTTGATCACCAATTTCTGTAGGAATATTGTAAAAATTATGTTTAGCAAGAGAAAATTGGTGAGACATATTTTGGCTGATTAAAAAAAATGTTTTAATCCCTTTTAATTTAGAAAATAACTGTGATGTTGTAATGAGAATTAAACTGTGGAATTTAAACAGTTATCAACAACAAACTACTATGAAAACAAGATCTGTAGTGATAATATATATGTGAGAGGTGTGTGTATATCGTGTGTATGTATTTGAATCGGTGAAGATGAACAGTCACGGTGGTACACACCAAACTACGCACAATATAAACGTATAAACGTGATGCAGACAGTAAAAACAAGAAAAAAATGGCAGTAGTTCGATATATGTAAGAGATTTAACAACAAGATGAACAGTCGTGGTGGGAGGGAGGGCGGCTGTAAAAAAAATTAGGTTTGAAAGAATTGGGTAAAAGTGAAAGTAAAATCGGGTTAGTGTTGTATATATAGACACGAGAGTGAAATGACAAAAACACCCCTGTGAAAATAAAAAAAACTAAAGTACACACACAGGGAAAATCTAAGTCGAACTCTATGTCGAACTTCTATGTCGAACTCTATCTCGAACATCAAGTTGAAATTCGAGATAAGTTTCGACATAGAGGCTAACTCGAATTAAAATCACTTGTACAATTTTAAACAGCATTTAACCTCAGGGAAAAATCCATCTCGAACAACAAGTCGAAATTCGAGGTAAGTTTCGAGATGGACTCTATCTCGAACTTCAAGTCGAATTTCGAGATAGATCCTAACTCGAACTACAAATCAAATTTCGAGATGAATTTCGAGATGGACTCTAACTCGAACTTCAAGTCGAATTTCGAGATAAGTTTCGAGATAGACTGTAACTCGAACTTCAAGTCGAATTTCGAGATGAGTTTCGAGATAGATCGTAACTCGAACTTCAAGTCGAATTTCGAGATAGATCCTAACTCGAACTTCAAGTCGAATTTCAAGATGAATTTCGAGATAGATCCTAACTCGAACTTCAAGTCGAATTTCGAGATGAATTTCGAGATGGACTCTAACTCAAACTTCAAGTCGAATTTCGAGATGAGTTTCGAGATGGACTCTAACTCGAACTTCAAGTCGAATTTCGAGATGAGTTTCAGGATAGATCCTAACTCGAACTTCTTCCCAGACTTGGAAAAAATACAAATCTCTTACATCTGGAACCCTATCTCGAACTTCAAGTCGAATTTTGAGATAAGGTTCGAGATAGACACTAAGTCGAAAAAGTGTCCAGACTTGGAATTTTGAAAACTTCACTCCTGGAAGCTCAAAGTCGAAATTCAAGTCGAATTTCGAGATGAGTTTCGAGATAGACTTTATCTCGAAATTTTGAAGGTACTTAGTAAAATTTGGCAATTTTTCAAGAAAAACAATAATTAAATTTTGCCAAATTAAAATAAATACCAATTCAAGGATTTTTAATCAAAACCATTAAGAGAAACATTCCTTGACAATTCGAAGCCTTCTCATGGCATTAAAAATACATGAAAAACATAGAAAAAAATCATCTAAATATCATGACAAATTTAGAGATCCATGAATTTAACTCCCCCTATGTTCATGCAATTAATGAGCATAAATTCAAAGTTTTTATGAACAATTTCAATAAATGCACAGTGAATTTATGAAAAATAACACAACACACACCATATAATAATCATTAATTAAACATCTTAAAGTCTAAGTCCATAATGATTAAATAGCATGCAGAAGTGATATTTTTGAGCAATTTTAAAAATTATTCACATATGTTTTCAACTAAGCATATTACAAGAAAGAAAAACATATGTGCATAAACAAAAACTTGGATTTTGCAGATAAGAGGATTTACTAACTTGTGTTAAGCATCCCCAATTCACCAACCAACCTATTGAATGTGACTTCATCAAGAGGTTTGGTGAATATATCTGTAATTTGTTGCATTGTGGGTACAAAATGTAACTCCACAGTCCCCTCCTCGACATGTTCCCTGATGAAGTGATACCTGATATCTATGTGCTTGGTTCTGGAGTGGTCTACAGGATTGTTGGTCATGGCAATGGCACTAGTGTTGTCACACATGATTGAAATCTTTGTATGTTCCATGCCATAATCTTTCAATTGGTTCCACATCCACAGTATTTGAGCTACACAGCTTCCAGCAACAATGTACTCAGCTTCAGCAGTAGAAGTAGATACTGTATGTTGCTTTTTACTTTTCCAGGACACCAATCTTCTGCCTAGGAATTGACAAGCACCAGATGTGCTTTTCCTATCAATCCTACAACCTGCATAGTCTGAATCCGAATAGCCTATTAGTTTAAAACCAGTATCTCTTGGGTACCAAATCCCTAGATTTGGTGTGCCCTTGAGATACCTAAAGATTCGTTTGACGGCTATGAGATGTGACTCTCTAGGATCCGCTTGGAACCTTACACACAAACAAGTTGCGAACATTATATCGGGTCTACTTGCAGTTAAATAGAGAAGTGAGCCAATCATACCTCGATAGCTTGTGATGTCAACTGGTTTACCTGATTTGTCTTCATCAAGCTTCGTGGCTGTTGCCATGGGAGTTTTAGTTGCTGATGCATCTTCAAGATTGTACTTCTTGAGAAAATCTTTGATGTACTTGGATTGACAGATAAAGATTCCTTCTTTTCTTTGACTGATCTGTAATCCAAGGAAGAAAGACAGCTCCCCCATCATGCTCATCTCATACTTATCCTGCATTAACTTGGCAAATTCCTCGCACAAGCGCTCATTAGATGACCCAAAAATAATATCATCCACATACACTTGAACAAGTATCAAATCACCCTTTACATTTTTGTAGAACAATGTTTTATCAATTATTCCCCTAATAAAACCATTTTCAATTAAGAACAAGGATAGGGTTTCATACCATCGTCTTGGGGATTGCCTGAGGCCATAGACAGCTTTGAAGAGAAGATACACAAAATCTTCAAGTTCTGGATCAATGAAGCCAGGTGGCTGTTCCAGATACACTTCTTCTTCTAACTCTCTATTCAGGAAGGCACTTTTCACATCCATTTGAAAAACCTTGAAGTTCTTGTGTGCTGCAAAGGCCAAGAACATCCTGACTGCCTCAAGTCTTGCAACTGGAGCGTAGGTTTCATCATAATCTATTCCCTCTCGTTGAGAGTAACCTTTCACTACCAAACGAGCCTTGTTTCGTGTTACAAGTCCGTTTTAATCCAGTTTATTTCTGTATACCCACTTAGTTCCAATTACTGATCTGTTCTTTGGTCGGGGTACCAGCTTCCAAACTTTCTGCCTTTCAAACTGATTGAGCTCCTCTTGCATAGCAATCACCCAATCAGCATCACCAAGAGCTTCTTCTATTTCTTTAGGTTCCAGTTTGGACAAGAACCCAGAGTACAAGCAGATATTTACCATGTCAGCTCTTGTAGATCTTCTAGTAGTCACACCAGCATCTGGATGACCAATAATTAATTCAAACGGATGGTCTCTACTCCATACCCGTTCTCTTGGTAATTGTCTTGATGATTCAGCTTGACTTTCTGAATTGTTGTGCTGACTACTTGTGTTGTTTCCACTAACTCCCCCTGAGTTAGTACCAGCTCCTACAGCACTAGTGTCATTTCTCCTCGAGTCTTGATCACTTGTCCTTGAGCTGCTATTTACTCCCCCTGAGTTATTGTCAGTACGTGCGGAAGAAGTATCCTCTGATCTCGTAGAATTCGATTGTCCACTAGACTCAGGTATTTCTTCACGAACACTTGGTATATTTGAAGTAACAACTAACTCAGGTTCATCCTCAACTTCATCCAAGTCCAGATTCTGAAATTTTAGGGACTCAGGTTCACTATTATCTTTAGAAATTGATGGGAGTTTGGTATCGTCGAATCTGCATTGTAGCTTTCAATCACTTTCCGATCATTCACTAAGAATACCCGATAAGCTGCCACCGTATTTGTAGAATAACCAACAAATATCCCTTCACGAGCTTTTGTTTCAAATTTGCCTATATTTGCATCGTCTATAAGTACATAGCATTTAGCTCCAAAGACATGAAAGTACTTGATTGTTGGTCTTCTGTTGTTCATTAGTTCACATGGTGTCTTTTCTTTATCTTTTATAATCAGGGTTCTATTCTGAGTGTAACACACTGTACTCACTGCTTCAGCCCAAAAGTATAGAGGAAGTTTTGATTCATACAACAAAGTTCTTGCTGCCTCAACCAATGTTCTGTTCTTCCTTTCAACCACTCCATTCTGCTGTGGAGTTCTCGGGGCTGAGTACTGATGACGTATTCCTTTAGAAACACAGAAATCATTCAGTATTGCATTTTTAAATTCTGTGCCGTTGTCTGATCTAATCGTCTTCACAGTGAGTGTTGAAACATTCTCAATCTCAGTGATGTGATCAATGATTTGAAAAGGTACTTCGTCTTTTGTCATTACGAACAATACCCATGTATACTTGGAGAAGTCATCCACGATTACCAGTGCATATCTTTTCCTAGACAATGATAGGACATTCACTGGGCCGAATAAATCCATATGACGGAGTTGCAGAGGCTCAGTGACACTAGAAATTTCTTTACTCTTATGCGATGCTCGCTTTGACTTTCCCATTTCACAGGCTTCACAGAGTCCTTTAGGAGCAAACTCCATTTGAGGTAGATCTTTCACCAATTCTCGCCTTGCGAGGGCATTCATCGTTTTGAAGTTCAAGTGAGACAGCTTCTTATGCCATAGCCAGCTTTCATCATCTGACGCTTTGCTGTAGAAACAGGTCACTTCATTCTGGTCTGCCGAATCCATATCAGCAACAAATAGATCTGCCTTTCGAACTCCTCTTAAAGCCAACGAACCTTCCTTGATGTGAGTGATTGATACACCTTTCTTGTTGAAGATAATTTCGTATCCTTTGTCACAAAATTGACTAATACTCAACAGATTGTGTTTCAGTCCCTCAACATAGGAAACATCTTCAATGATGAAATTACCAGTTTTCAGTTTGCCATATCCCTTTGTCACACCAATGCTGTCATCTCCAAAGGTGACATAAGGGCCAGCCTTCATAACCAACTCTGTAAGCAGGGACTTGTTTCCTGTCATATGCCTCGATGCTCCACTGTCTAGCACCCATATAACTTTATTCCTTTTTCGCTTAATGCCCTGCAATGACAGATTGGTTAGGTGTTCTTCGGAACCCATGTTTGATTGGGCCCGGCTTTTCTATAAGATCGAGAATTATCAGATTTAACAACAGGAGATGCACCTACTTTAACATTACTCGAGCTTTCGACTTTGTCTTTTCCTTTTTCAGACTTGACAGATTTGTCAGTCTTAGGAGAAGGTTTGTCACTCCTAACTTTAGGAGGACTGGCAGTCTTAGCTCTAACATGCTTCTTTTTGACATTAGAACTAGCAGTAGAATTTTGAAATGATTGGCTAGTTGCATTCATCAAATTTACAAATGTTTGCATGACGTTAAAAGTGCATGGCATACAATTAGGTTGACCACATTGTGCATGGTTCATATGCATGTTATTCATTGTGTGTGGTACAGGCATGGCATGTGCAACAGGAATATTCATGTTAGATTTGCATGCATAAGAAAGATGTTCAGTAGATTTACAGTGATAGCACTCTTTCTTAACACGTTCTGCCTTAACCTCTTTTATGCCTTCTTCTTTTTTTTTGTTGTTTAACAGCCTTAGCTCCTAATCCTTGTCTAGATTCTTCTCTAGGGGATTTGATTTTAACTGATTTAATAGGAGTTACAGGTTGTTCTTTCTTTCGATCCTCCATCTCTATTTCATATCTAACTAATAATTCAGTCTCTTCTTCTACTTGAGGAATGAAGTGTTTAAAGATGGGTTTGACAGCTGATTTAAGAAAAGTAGGTATTTCAGTCTTGGTCTTACTGGAACTAGTGTCTACATGTCTTTTCCCATCTTTCTTAGATAAGTTAGAATAGTCAAGACCTACACCAACTCCAGTTATCTTCTTAAATGTATCACTGTCAACATTCACCTTACTAGCAGCTAGTTTATAAGATTCGCATTTTGTTTCTAACTCAGCTAGTTTATTCCTAAGACATGCTTCTATTTCATCTTTAAGGCTAAGCTTGTGTTCCAAAGATTTAATAGAGTCTCTTAGGAAAGTATCTACAGTGCAAGCAGCCTCTAACTCTTCCACTTTTGCCTCAAGCATTCTGCATTTGGCAACAAGTGTTTTCTGTTCCTTTTGAGAAGTGTTTAGGCTTTTGCACAACATATAGATCTCTTCGCTAAGAGCCCCGTTCTGCACCCTATAATCATCAATAGACATTTCTTCCTTAAGGGTCAGAACTGGTACCTCTGGTTCTTCTGATGTCTCAGCCATGAGGGCAAAGTTTGCATGAATAACTTGTTCCTCATCTGAATCATCCCAAGTTCTTCCTTCTGTAACAACTAAAGCTCTCTTTCCATGTCTTTCCTTCATCAGGGCTTCATACTTGCTTTTGAGGGCTTCATAAGTCTCTTTTGGATAAGTCTGTTTTGGCTTCTTGCAGTCGGTAGCAAAGTATCCAGCTTCACCATAATTATAGCATTTGAACTTCATTTTAAAATCCAAAGGAGATTTGTAGCTGGAACTCTTGCCTTTCCCTTTGTAACCTGAAAAACTACCACCACCTCTAGTAACCCGATAGGAAGATGAAGATTTTCTCTACAGTCGGTTACTCTTTCTGAATCTTATATTGCTGAACTTCCTTGCCATGTATGCCACGACACTATCATCCACGTTGTCCAGCTCTTCTTGGGTGAAGTAGTCATCATCACTATTGGAAGTGCCCTCATCATCATTCTCAACTTGATGTGGTGCCGTGATGATCTAGGTTTTTCTGCAACCACTGCCTTTTTAGACTCTTTCTCATTAGCAACTAATCCTGATGCAGCTTCTTTTCATCTTGAATCATTGTCCCATGCTTGATCTTGAAGGGTCTCCAGCTCATAGGTCTTTAGAATTCCATAATACTCTTCCAAAGAAGTTGTATGCAAATCTCTGGTTTCTCTTACAGCGTAGACTCTATGCTCAATGCTCTTCGGCTGGTTCCTCAGATATCTCGTGTTGACTTCAACCATGGGGATAGTTATACCTCTCAGATTCAAATCCAAAACCAACTGACTGAATCTTAGATAGACATCTGTAACGCTTTCTCCTTTTCTTATCCTGAAAGTGTCATACTCCATCTTGAGTATGAGTGTCTTGTTGCTTCTAACCTCAGCTGTACCTTCCATGACGACCTCTATCTTATCCCAAATCTTCTTGGCTGTAGTTAGTCCTTTAACTATATTAAACATTTCGTGATCTAGGGATTCCACCAACATTTGTCGAACGGATGTATCAAAGGCTATCTGCTCCTTATCAGCATCTGAAAAGTCCGCTGCCTTTTTAGGCTCAGACCGTTGTGGTACGACCACATCTCCTTCCATATGCTCTGGGACGACAACCATCGGAATAAATTTACCTTTGTCAATGACTTCCAAATATTCAGGATTAATGGACTCAAGGTATAATTTCATTCTCAACACCCACTCTTCATAGTGATCTCGGTCGAACATTGGAATTTTGAACTGATTTTTAGGTGCCATCTTAATATAGATTTAAAGTAGAGATAATAAACTTTTCTTATTACTTGAGTAGTAATTAAAAGAAAATTGAATTATCTCAAAATAAATCAAAGTTCAAAAACTGGTCACCAAAAAAAATTCTAAGTACACAAGACTAGGCTAAGTCGAAAATCTATGTAGAACTTTTGCCAAGTCGAAATTTCACCAAGTAGAAACTGTTCAAGTCGAAATTTCTAAGTAGAAATTCTGTCAAGTCGAAATTTCTAAGTAGAAATTCTCAAGTAGAACTTTTACCTTGGAGAAAATTTGCAGCAGGTCACTTTCACACTTTTTGACTTTTGTGATTTATCTCACCTAACTTCACCTAACACCCACGTGAAAGGTACAGAGTCTTTTGACAATTCTTTTTGTGCTGTGAGTATTTTGTCCAATCAAAAGCCAATAACACCTTTTTCACTTTTTGTCTTTTTGAAAAGGAGATTAAAATTTTGCTGGTTTTGTCTTCTTTGTCAAGAACAGTGATGAACATGTGAAGAACACCACAAACCAAAGTACCCAGATTAATTCACAAAAATTATCTAAAATCCACCAAAGCTAAATAATAACACCTGGAGTATTTAAATAATTTTTGGGATGAGTTTTCACTGAGAAAATAATTAACGCACACTTTTCAAGAAAAACTTGAAAATCAGATCTAGAAATAAAAACTCACTAATCTTCTACCAAACACAAGGATCTATGTTTTATGTATCAAACATTAGGCTCTGATACCAATTGTTAGGTCCAAATGTGTTGTAGAGGGGGGGTGAATACAACTTTTTGAATTTATGAAGCAATAAATACTATGTAATAAATGAACACAATGATTCAAGGAATATATATCTTATATATAACTTGAAAGGGTTGCTACAACATTCATTACAATAGTACAACAGAAGTAAAGAGGGTAGTAAATGATACTAAGCTCTGTGAATATACTCTTTCTTTTTACAAGTGTTTTCTCTCGAATATTGCTCTCTTTGTGAAGTTACACAAGTACCTCTATTTATACTACTTTGTAATCTATGACTTGTAGTCTTCAAAAGATAAGATATGAGTGGCCCAATGTTATCCACGTTAATCTTATCATGTCTTGAAAGCTTGGAAATCTGCCACCCGGATGATGCCATGTGTCATGTTGAAACTGTCCTCTATGTAGAATTTCTACATAGGAAATTCTACTTGGCTCTATCTCGAACTCTGTAAAGCAAAATGTAACGTAAAGTAACATGTAACCGAGGCAACTAACTCAACACTACAAGTCGGTAACTTATATTAAAGTGAAGCACGGAATCGACTGTGAATCGTTTATAAGTTGAATACGAAAGACCAAAATATTAGAGGAAGCTTTGAAGACATTGAAGATCACTGGAAGAAGTTCATTAATATGTTCATGCCTCAGTGAAGAATAAAGGTTGAAGTATTCAAGGATGTGGAAGCAATGAAGCAGTTGTCAAAGTACCAGAAAGATTCTAGTGATCCAAATCTGCAAGTTAGTCAAGCAATGAATTGCAGAGCTCAAGTACAGGAATCGATAAGATAGAATATACGGCAAATACAAAGAATCAAAATATTAGATGGAATCTTGGAGTCTATTATAGATTGCTGGAGGAAGTTCATTCATATGTTCATACTTCAGTAAAGGATAAAGTTCGAAGATGTTCAGGGTTTCAGATATGTTTATGGTTCAGCATAAGTGCTAGAGGATTCCAATGTACTTACAATAGAAGCACTTCTTATCGTTGTGGAACAGGTCAATTGCAAAGCAAAGAAGATGTGAAGATCAAGTTCTTGCTAGTCTGTTGTGAACCAGACCAGTTGCACCAATCGACAGCATAAAAGAGTTTGAGAACTGCATCACTGATTCAGAAGAATTGATCAGATACTGAGATGAGTAACTTAAGTGGTATGTGATTAAGCCCAGAATAAATCAAGGTCGAATTAACAAGGAAATATTTATTTGACTTGGTTGCAGTGGAAGAAATTATGTTAAAGGGCTTAACACATTCGAAATATGGCTAAGTGAACAAGACTGCAGAAGCTGTATCCAGAAGTCATTGGTCAAGCTATTTCGTCTTATTCCTGTTTTGTCTTATTCACCAATGGTTAATAACCATCGGGTGAGTTAAATGAATAAGCAAAGAAAAGCAAGCCACTTCCCGATAGTTATTAACTATCGGGTAAAGGAAAAACTAGAAGGAATTTAAAGTCTACACAAAAAGCAGCAAAGGCATCGTCTTTGAGATTCATTCATTCAGCTAACAGCCAGAGAGATACACAGAGCGATTAAAGAGAGAAAACACAGAGAGCATTCAAGAGTAAACACTGAAGCCATTAAATTTGTACCAGCTGTTGTTACCCTTGTTGTTTTCATTAAAGCTTGTAATCTAACTGCTGTACTAGTGAATCATTGTAACTAATCGAAAGATTAGATTTGTGGAGCACCCTCGTGGTTTATATTAATAAAACGATATATTCCCCGAAGAACTGTGTTTGTGTTAACTGTGTGCATACCACCTGTTTGATTTAATATCTGTTCGAACTGAATTAAGTCCTAAAAGAATCATTCCGCGAATATATGTTAAAATTGGACAATATCGTATTCAACCCCCCTTCTACGATATTTGGGACTAACAAACTCTAAGTAGAATTTCTACATAGGAATTTCTACTTGGCTATCTCAAACTTTTAAGTAGAATTTCTACATAGAAAATTCGAGATAGCTAACTGCCTGAGTACTTAGAAAATATTTTCATCTCCAGAATTTCTACATAGAAAATTCGACTTGGGAATTTTTACATAGGAAATTCGAGATAGCTTCCTGAGTTGAGTACTTAGAAAATATTTCCACCTCCAGAGTTTCTACTTGGCTCTAAGTAGAAACTTATCCAGAATTTCTAGATAGGAATTTCTACATAGATTCCCTTGTAAGTATTTAGAGAAATTCCGGGCTTCAACTTGAAACTTCAATGCAACATCTTGAACTTGTGATTTCTTCATGTCTTCTATTTTCTTCAACAAGCTCTTGAACATGGATCTCTACTACTGACATAAACTTGATATCAAAGTCCTGACACTTTATGCAATGGTCTGATTCATAAGTGAGTAGTCTTGATAGGGTTCTTGCTTCTGAATAGATTACCATGTTCATTTAGAAATGTGGCTTTCCAACAATTGCTTTCCTTCTTTTTCACTTGAAATCAATTAGTCTTATTGATACTGATAGTTATGATCTTGATTCTTTGATTTACAAATCACTAGGGCATGAACAACTTTGACTTGAACTTCTTCCAATGATTTCTTCTTTGTTTGATCATATTTAACATGTTGAATTGTATCAATTAATTTGTCTTCATTTGTATTGATTTCTTTATGACTTCTCGTTCTTGATTGTCTTCCGGTTAAGTATCTTTT
The DNA here is from genome assembly GCA_028671895.1 of Oenanthe sinensis. Classification (NCBI taxonomy): domain Eukaryota; kingdom Viridiplantae; phylum Streptophyta; class Magnoliopsida; order Apiales; family Apiaceae; genus Oenanthe; species Oenanthe sinensis. Next base: position 21,262,263 of record CM053795.1, read on the forward strand.
CTTTAGTTGAGTTACATAAATTATAGTGTTACAAGTTTAGACACTCTGCCTTTCACAGACTCTGAAAGCAAGACAACACCTGAACCAGAGTCTAATGTTGAGTCAGAGTCTAGTCTGCCTTCAGACTCTGATTATGAAACATTTTGGGAAGGAATGCCATAGGATGCAGCCTCTTGTCTCATTGATCAAGTAATTATCCCAACTGATGAGGTGCTGTTATTCTTATATCCTTTGGTAGAGCCAATTGAGGATCCTGATCAATTTTCAACAAAATCTCAAGTATTGGATCTTCTCACAACCTATGAAGCCCTAAGGAAGAAAATGAAGATGGAACTTCAAATGTCTACACAAGTTGTGGTCATAAATTTCTACAGCTACCTCTTCAACTCTTCATTACAAGTTAAAACAGCTGGGCTCATGCAAGGCAGAACAAATGAAGTTCTTAAAGCACTTGGTGTGCCAGGCTCTGAACAGCAAATTTCAAAAGCCTAAAATGCTTAAGGTCCACAGAAGGAGAAAATCAGAGTCTGTTGCTGAGTTGGAAATTGAGATTGAGCAACCAGTTTTTGACTATGAAGCAATTTGGGATACAGGAATTACCTACAGGACAACTACTGATTGTATTTCTACTATTCAGCTTCTTCCAGGGAAGGTGGTTGATTTTCTTGTTCACAATGTAGGAAAGGTGGCCAACAAATACATCTATCCAACCTATGAAGGTAGATATGATTGCAAGGGAACTGCATGATTCCTTTCACATGATTTTTGCCTAGGCCATCAATGTCATCCATGCAAGGACTTTTCTAAATGAACACTTGGATGCATTCACCATGGTAGAACCATAGGAGGTAGCAGATGATGCAAGGAAGTTGGAGGATGGGACTAGTGCACCAGTGGTGACTAGTGAGAAAGATGCTCAGTCTGCCTCACCCACACAAGAACCACCTAGACAGAGGTAGGGTGATAGTGGGGCAGGGGAGTATGCTGTTAGGCCTTCCTTGACAACTCAACAAAATGATGATGAGAACCCCAATGATATGGGAGGACAGACTCTGATTGATGCTCATGAAGACTTTCTAAATCTATTCTATCAGAATCTATCCACCTTGAGGGGGAGTCTCATGCACCAACAGTCCAAGATGGTGACACTCAGACTCTGGCTTCTAATGAAGTCATACTGAAGCAGTCAGAGTCTAGAGTAGACCCTGAGACTGGAATACTGGAGCTAACAGACTCTGAAAAGAAAGAAGATGCTAGTATGGGTTCAGAATCTGTTGATGCTCACCCCTTGATGGAAACCCCTAGCCTTCAGACATTTGAAGGGGTACCCCTCCATCAAGGTGGTTCAGGTATTGAAGCAATCTCATTTTCTCTTAACCCCTCTTCTGTAGGATTTTTGAGTGCAGCCTCCAAATTGAGTGAAAAAAAATCTATTGAGAGGCTGACACTGGTCCAGGCAAAAGGAGAGGTAGATAAGGTTGTAGAGAGCCTGAGTGAAAATGAGAGAGTGGGTGCCCAACCCCACTGTGAGAATGAGAGATTAGGGTATCCTAAACCTAGCTTTACTTATTGGGATCAAGACTTTCCACAGAGTTGGTCCAATGAGTTGACGCAGGGAATGGATGACAATTTATATTTTTTTTCTTCAGAATTCCTTTTCTTCCATTATCCAAAGATGTAGCTTTTCCACAAATCCTTTTGGCTGGTGGTGATGATGTCAAAAAGGGGGAGAAGAAAGATATGCATAAATAGGGGGAGATCAAGAAAAGGGGAGAAGAAAGGTGAGTGATTTTTCTATGAGAAATAAGTCCTTATATGCAAGGAGTTAAAAGGTTGACAGATATGGTGATAAGTACTTTTCTAGATTAATTGTTTCATTCCTTAGTTTTGACATCATCAAATCTTGATTTATGCTTCATTGTTTATAAAGCATAAATAGGGGGAGATTGTTTGGAATATTTTCATTTGATGATGTACAAAATACTAGAACAGGATTTAGCATAGTCTGTTAGGAATAAGTCATCAACTGATATTTCTTCATCAACGTATATTTCCTCATCAACTGATATTTCTTCATCAACTGATATTTCTTCATCAACGGATATTTCTTCATCAATGGATATTTCCTCATCAATGGATATCTCTTCATCAACGGATAAATATCAATTGAGAAGTCATCAACAGATATATATCGATCGATAGTCTGCAAAGCTACTGTCAAGCAAAGCTATCCGCCAAAGCTACTGTCATGCATGCAAAGCGACTGTCAAGCAAAGCTATCCGCCAAAGCTACTGTCATGCATGCAAAAGTTACTGTCAAGCAAAGCTACTGTCATGCATGCGCGCAAAAGTTACTGTCAAGCAAAGCTACTGTCATGCATACGCGCAAAAGTTACTATCAAGCAAAGCTACTGTCAAAGAAGTTACTGTCATGAAAATTGCTGTCAGGAACGTTTTGCTATCAGAGTTTACTGTCATGAAAGTTGCTGTCAGGAACGTTTTGCTATTTGAGTTTATCTTCAGAGTTTAGTGAAGCCAGAATTTACAAGGTGATCAGAGTCTATACAGTTAAAGTTATATTTGGAAAGATGATCATAGGAATGGAAAGTCTTTGAAGATCAAAACAAATATATTGCAGATACGCTATGAAAAGGAAAGAAGATTTCATAAGGAAGCTGTCAACTAATAATTAGGGATTCTATTCCTATAATTCCGATTGTAATTTTACTTTCTGTTATTAGTTGATAGGTAGCTCTCTATATAAACTCTATGTAACCTAATTGAAAAAGTGTGGGTCGAGAAGAACAATTGTCTGAGTGATAATTTGTGAGAGCATAGAGATAGAGAGAATTGTTGTGATAAACACAGAAGAAGCTGCTAGGATTTGTGTACATCCTAGGAGAGTTTTTATTCATACATCAATAATAAAAACAATATTCTTTGATATCTCTGTGTGTGATCTTTGTTCTTAATTTATATCTGTTAATTCAGATTGAGTTGGTTTTAATCAAGCAGAAAAGGAACACAAGTATTCAATCCCCCCTTCTACTTGTGCAACTAGGAAAACATGGCATGAGGTTGATGCTCGCTCCCAAATCGCATAAACATTTGTCGAACGACAAATTTCCAATTATACATGGTATAGTGAAACTACCAGGGTCTTTCAACTTTGGTGGCAACTTCTGCTGCAATACCGCACTGCACTCTTCCGTCAAAGCAATGGTGTTTAACTCCTCTAGCTTCAGTTTCCTCGACAGAATGCCCTTCATGAATTTGGCGTAGCTTGGCATTTGTTCCAGTGCTTCAGCAAAAGGTAAGTTGATGTGTAGTTTCTTGAAGACTTTCATGAATTTAGCAAACTGTTTGTCCAATTTCTGCTTCTGAAGCCTTTTAGGGAATGGTGGAGGAGGAAATACTTCCTTGCTATCACTCTCTTCCTCTGAACTGCTCTTCTCCTCTGAATTACCAATTTTTTTCCTGATCGGTTCCTCCTGCGCAACATTTTCTGCAGAATTTTCCATCTCAGCAGTAAGTAGAGGCGCGCCCGCGCCTAAGGCAGCGCGCCCGCGCTCCGTTCCTTGTCCCGAATGCTGATCTTCTTCATTTTGTGGAATTTCGACCTCCTGATTATTTGTAACCTTTCTAGAACGCAATGTAATAGCGTGTATCTGTTCCTTGCTTCCTGTCTTGCCTGGATTAGCCTCTGTGTCACTTGGTAACTATCCTTGAAGTCTGTTTAGAAGAGCACTTGCTAGTTGACCAATTTGGTTTTCCAACGTTTTCAGAGTTACAGCTTGACTCTTATACATCATTCTCAATTCTTCCATCTCTGACTTTTCATTCAAATACCCTTGTCCTCCTTGAGGTTGTTGATGGAAACCAGGAGGATTGTATGATTGTCTTGGTGCATAGGATTGTTGAGGACCAGAATTGTTGGAAGGCCTTGGTCCGAATTGCTGACCTTGCGATGGTTGCGGCATGGCATTCTGATTGTTGCTCCAACTGAAGTTAGGATGGTTCCTGTTGTTGGGGTGATATGTATTAGGTGCCGGTTTTGTAGGCCTCTGATAGTTGCTGACAAAATTCACCGACTCCCTAGAAATAGCACACTGAGTTGTTTCATGAGCACCTACACACAATTCACAAACCATAGCAACTTGCTGAATCCCTACCTTAGACAATGCATCCACCTTCATAGATAAATCATGTAGCTGAGCTGTTATAGACGTGGCAGCGTCCACTTCAAAAACACCTACAGTTTTACTCTGTGGTAATCGCTGAGTAGGATTCTGATACTCGTTAGCAGCCATCATTTCAATCAAGTTATAAGCTTCTTCATAGCTCTTGGCCCAAAGAGCTCCTCCAGATGCTGCATCAAGCATAGGTCGTGAATGATTCAACCCATTATAGAAACCGTTAATGACCATCCAATCTGGCATCCCATGATGGGGACACTTTCGAAGCATTTCTTTATACCTTTCCCAAGCCTCACACAACGTTTCTCCAGAATGTTGATTGAACTGTGTAAGAGCGTTCCTCATGGCTGCCGTCTTAGCCATAGGAAAGAATTTAGTCAGAAACTTTTGTGCGAGATCCTCCCAAGTAGTTATAGAACCTGCTGGTAGCCAGTGTAACCAGCTCTTTGCCTTGTCTCGTAGAGAGAATGGAAACAGCCTCAGCTTTATAGCATCTTCAGAAACCCCGTTGGCTTTGAAGGTATCACATATCTCTATGAAGTCTCGGATATGCATATTAGGGTCCTCAGCAGGTAAACCCCCAAACTGCACAGAATTCTGAACCATTTGAATTGTGCCCGGCTTGATTTCGAAATTATTAGCTGCAATAGTCGGCCTAACAATGCTTGACTGAATGTCATTGATCTTCGGTTGGGAGTAATCCTTTAGAGCTTTCACTGGATCCCCCATCACTATTTCTGGCTCGATTTCTGGAACTTCAATTCCCATTTCTTCGTCTAAGTGTTCTTCCAGTTGTTCCTTACTTGCTTGAGAACGCGTACGCATACATGTTCAATTATCTGAAATCACGGAACAAACAAGAATGATTAGTAACAAGTCCAAGTCAGTGATATCTAACGACCACTGATGATAAGCACATTAACTAAACAAAACAATGAACCGAGTCCCGGCAGCGGCGCCAAAAACTTGTTCACACTTTATTCACGCAAGAGAACGTGGTCACAATTAATACAGTAATAAGTAGGATACGTTCCCACAGAGACTCGACTTGCTTATGTTTAGTTCATTTATACACCAGAGTATAGTTATGATTCACTTCTAAGAAAATGAACAAATTGGTGTTTTGATTATACTAATGATTAAAACTTAACGATTTACTTATATGAAATAAATATGGGATTTCAACTTCATTAACTATCTCATTTAGAATCTTATGCCTTTTCAACTAAGCATGTGAAAGTGATGATAACTGATCAGATACTCCAAACTGATAAACGCCAACTTTCGGTGTACGCATACCATCCTAATGAACATCCACAATTGATAGAAGTCAAATAGTCAACCACTATTCTTAGTCCCTATATGACTATAGAAATGGAAAACATAATGGCATAAGCACAAGTATCCATAAAATCACATAGTCAGTGCAAGACGGGTAGAATTACACCATAAATTAATACATGCTCTTAACATGCAAAAACCTATGCTAGCATGGTATGTTCTAAACCCTAGATCCACTTTTGCATTCACGAGGGTTCAACAAACAATCATAAATGTTCGCGACGCATTTACAACGAATAAGCTTAACCATACGAGGATATCCATAGCAATCACACACTTTGGCATAAAAATAATCAATATCTAGAATCGATAGAAAAATCCATTAAAATCCCATGACAACAATTAGCCCATAATTGGACTATCCGCCATCAAGGGTTCGAATGAAAACATAGTAGATAAACAATTATAAATAAAATACTGATATTAATTGCAAGAGTATGAAACAACCGATCGTCCACGTTGTAGAAAATTACAAAGGAAAATAGTTCGAACTAAATCACCCAAGATAGCTTGATGACCTAATTCTCTAACTTGGTGGCTCACAAAAGTACTACTTGAATACGATACGATAATGACAATCCTCTCCCTCTTAATGCTTTTTTACTAGGTTAAATAAAAAAAACCAAAAATCCATGGGCTTGCTTCTGCTGGGCCTTAAAAGCTAACCAAACTGCAAAATAACTAATTCAGCTTCGACTGGGGCGCGGGCGCGCCTGATAGAGCACGGGCGCGCGTGTCTCCCTTGCTGCAGCGCGGGCGCGCTTGCAGAGGCGCGAGCGCGCCTGCAGCTTCTACCCGGCAGTTTGATTTTTTGTCTTCTTGCGCTGCTCTTTTCGCGACTCGTCTTGCCCTTTCTTGACCTCGACTGAAGCCTTGACTCACCTCATTTTAAATCCCAGCTCATATGCCACCAACTTATGCAATTAATCCTCAAACCTGCTTCGAACGGCAATCTGCACACCAAAGACATAAAACACATCAAAAGACACTACATACTTGGGCACAAGCGATCAATTTAAGCCGAGTTGGAACGTATATAGTGGACTTTGTGTCCACTAACAACAGACATATGTGAATTTAGTAGTATTTTGACTAAAGATAATAAAAGATATTTCATTACCTTTATTGATGATTGTAGTAGATATTACCATGTTTATTTGATTAAACATAAAGATGAAGCACTTGATAAATTCATTATGTATAAAAATGAAGCTGAAACACAAACTGGCAAAGTACTTAGACGTTTGAGGTCTGATAGAGGTAGAGAGTATACGGGTACCTCATTTAATGAATTTTATAAAAGCAATGGTATAGTTCATGAGGTGACTCCACCATACATTCCTAAGTCTAATGGGGTGGCAGAATGAAAGAACATAACATTTAAAGATATGATTAACAGTATGCTAATCAATTCTGGGTTGCCTAAGTACATGTGGGGAGAGGCTTTGAATACAGCTTGCCATATTCTGAACAGAGTCCCTCTGAAATATATGGACAAGACACCTTATGAATTATGGAAAGGCAGAAAGGCTAGTGTAAAGTATCTTCGTGTGTAGGGCTGCCTTGCAAAAGTACTTGTCCCTGAACACAAGAGAAAGAAACTGGGGCAAAAAACTGTTGATTGCATCTTTGTGGGCTATATTAAAACTACTACCGCTATGAGATTTTTAGTGTTAAAATCTGACATAGATGGGATAGTGGCAAACACTATAGTTGAGTTTCGTGATTCAACATTCTTTGAGAATGTGTTCTCTATGAAGACTAGTATACCTCAGGGTATTTCTAATGATGATTTCACTCGCACATCGAGTTCCATTCCTGAACATGTGGAAAGGATGACAAATGTGGGGGTGGGTCCTGCTAGTAGCTCTACTCCTAGCGAAGTAGAGGAACCTAGAAGGAGTAAGCGTGTAAAGGTGGTCAAGGATTTTGGAAGTGATTTTATCACTTATAATGTCGAGGAAGAACCTTTGACTTTCTAGCAGGTCATGGACTCTTCGGAGTCAAGGCATTGGAAAAGCGCTGTAAAGAGTGAGATCGACTCTATTGTTTCTAACGGAACATGAGAGTTGGTTGATCTCCCTCCTGGGTGTACTACTATAGGATGTAAGTGGATCTTCAAAAGAAAAATGAACCCGGATGGCTCAATAGATAAGTATAAGGCTAGGTTGGTAGCTAAGGGTTTTAGGCAAATGGAAGGCATTGACTATTTTGATACATACTCTCCTATTGCAAGAATGACAACAATTCAAATGCTTATAGCATTGGCTTCCGAACATGGTCTTATCATCCATCAGATGAATGTAAAGACAACTTTTCTTCATGGTGATCTTGTAGAAGAGATTTATATGGATCAGCCTGAGGGATTTGTTGCTTCTAGTAATGAGAGGAAAGTATGTAAATTAGTCAAGTCTATCTATGACTTGAGACAAGCTCATAGAGACTGGCACAAAAAGTTTAATGAGACTGTTTTGATTTCGGATTTTTTGGTTAATGAAAGTGATAAGTGTGTCTACTATAAGGTTAAAGGAAGTGATAAAGTGATTTTGTGCCTGTATGTGGATGACATACTATTGTTTGGAACCAATATTGAGATTATTAACGAAACAAAAAGTTTCTTGAAAAGGCACTTTAAAATGAAAGATATGGGTGCAGCTAACGTGATTCTTGGTATCAAGCTGACTCAGTCAGCAGATAGAATAACCTTGTCACAATCTCATTATATAGAGAAATCTATACTTGAGAAGTATGGTTATTCAAATTATAGAATCGCAAGCACACTATATGATTCAAAAGTTGCTTTTGTCAAGAATAAGTCAGGAGTTCCTATGTCTCAGTTAAGATATTCTCAGATTATTGGGAGTTTGCAATATCTTGCTAATGGTACTAGACCAGATATTTCATATTCTGTGTCTAAGTTAGCTAGATAAATAAGTTGTCCAAACAAGACTCATTGGGATGCTCTTGATAGAGTGCTTAGATATCTAAAAGGCACCATCTACCTTAGTTTGCATTATAGGAGGTTTCCTGAAGTGCTAGAGGGATATAGTAATGCAAGTTGGATAGCTAAGAAATCTGGTTCCAATGGAGTGACTGGATACGTATTTACCCTTACGGGTGAAGCTATATCCTGGAAGTCTACTAGACAGACTATTGTAACTCGGTCTACATTTGAGGTTGAGTTGTGTGCATTAGATGCCACGGGCACGAAGGCTGAATGGTTGCATGGACTTACGTTCGTGATTCCTGTAGTAAGCCAACCACTTCCTGCTCTTGCTGTTCATTGTGATAGTCGTACAACTATCGATAAGATAAACAGTAAGAAGTATAATGTGAAAACAAAGAGACACATCCAAGTTAGACTAAAGTCTATAAGGGGTCTGGTGTCTGACAGGATCATTGCTATTGAGTTTGTTGGAACTCAAGATAACTTGGCTAATCCTTTGACTAAGGGACTTGAGCATGTTGTTGTCCTTAAGTCGAGGTTGGGGATGAGACTGATAACCCATTTTGAGTCATCAACAGCGGGAACCCAATACACCTGAGAGGAGATCTCTCGAAGTGTATTCAATGTGGTAATAACAAGTTTTGAGGGTGATTTAGTAGTACCTCTACTACAAATATCTAGATACTCACGTATCTGAGTCTTTCCCTTGTAAACCTCAAGAAGTACTGTAACTGCTAGTAAGCAAGAGTTTTAAAGAACTCTGAATGGGGTCAAATCATGAGACGAGATGTTGGCAGTACATCTCTGGAGATGCCCAACTAAGCGAATGTAATTGTGAGGTCGCAATTAGAGGATAGGGTTATTCCTCGAAGCATTCGATGAACAAGATCGAGACATGACCATTAACGTCTCAAAGCCGTAGATCAGCACCATAGCCTTTGATTTGTCGTCATCTATGGAGCGTGGTTACACCAAACGGATAAAGATTCAAGGTGAAACATTCCATCTATATCCTGTAGCCATTGAAGTAGGGTACTTATGAGGGTTCAAATCTGGAAGGGTACCGACTCTGAAAAATAAATCAAGATGAAAACTGATATGCATTTCTGTATGGATTTGTGGGGGAATGTTAGAAAATATAAAGTTTAAGGCATATTTTATATATGTTCTTGATGTAATACCGGAAACTAACTATTTGAGGTTGTTCCTTGCTATGAGGACTTAAACTTTCATGTTTGGATCTAAGACATTTTCTTAGTGAAATTCATAAATAAATTGAGTTGAAGTTGCTTGCTTGAAATGGGTTATGTGGGGTTTGTCACACATTGAATTTGTAAAGAAAAGATAATAAGTTTATATAGCATCTTGTGTTAGTGTCGTTTACAACTACTATTGTAAGTGGAATGCTTATGTCACATGATGCTATTGAATACTTTATATCTTTTATGTGCAAGTTTATTTGATTTATTTATATTGATTATTTAATAGTAATATTAAATATATTGAGTAAGGATTATTTCAATAATCAGACTCTAAATATATATTGCAATATTAATATTACTTAATCTGAATAATATAAGTAACAAATAAAACTCATCTCTTTGCAAAACTCTATTTCTTTGTAAAACACTATATCCCACATCGAATAGAATAAGAGAAGAGCAGCTCAAGATGTCTATATATTGAGGCGTGCACATCTAGTTGTGGTGTGCCTCTTACTTGTACCTTGTATACAATAAAAATTGCATAGGTTGTCGGGCAAATTGAGGCGTGCCTCTTTCTCTTACCTTGCATATATAAAGTGCATATGTTTTTGGGCGAACTGAGGTGCTAGTCGCTGTTGAGTGCCACGTATCTGTGGACGAAGTACTATGTGCTGTTTTATCCTGGAAGTGATATTGCTGCAACCCAAGGCTTGGCGACTCAGCGGTTCTATCAGTTAGAGCTCAGGTTCTTGTTATTTGGTTATATAACTGCCCTATTCTTGCTGGATAGTATAAATTATACCCAACATGTACATTCTTGCTTTGTATGCCACAAAAGCCCAAACTTAAATTGCACCGCCTGCCCAAAATCTCTATGCAAATGCTGCACCGGAAGCGTAAATTTGTGCAGATCAAAGGAGAAAAGGGATTATGCAGTTTAAGCGGCCTTGTGTTACAAGTTGAAGAAAACAAGGATGATTATTCTGACATGGTATGCATGCTTACTATATATAACTCATTTGATACATGAATTTATTAATATTTTGAATTCCTTTTAATTGTATGTATGTATATGAGTCTGTACTTGAGTATTGCTAGAAATTTATTGATTTTGAAATACATACTCTATTACTCATAAACACTGTACAGTGGGCCTGATAGAGGATTTCTGGAAACTGGATGCAGAAAACAAAATAAAATATAAATATTTAAGTGTTAGAGTTATAGAATGATGGCATATATCACCATCTATTCAAAACAAAATCTTTCTGACATTGTTAGCCCCGTTTGACGCAATTTATAAGCTGTTTATAAGCTGAAAAAGTTGGTATATATGTACTTTTTCTGAAAATAAATAATTTATTTTCAGATTTGAAAATAAGATTTGGTCTTAAATTTCTAAAATAAATATTAATTTTCAAAAAAAAATATAAAAATACTTTTTTTAAAAAAAAAACTTATTACTTATAAACTAAGTCAAACGGGGCCTAATAATGTCATTTATTGATGAGTCAAGCTCATTTAAGTTTGGTTTCTTATATATATGCTTTATAATTGCCTCATTATCCTGCTACAAAAGAAATAATCATCAGTTGAAGTAACTTATCTTAATAATCAAAGGCATATAGTTATTTATGTTTCAAAATGCACGTTTAGAGTTAACAATTTTCATAAGTAACAAAAAGCACCCAGTCAAGAAACTATTCACTAGGTACAACCGTAAAGAAATTTCATATAGAGTTGCAACATATACTGAGTTATTTTTTACGAGTCAATTGCATTTTAGTGACCAGAGTTTACACTTGATTTTAAAATAGTAGTTGTACTTTATAATTTTCAATTTGATAGCCAAAGTTTGTATCAACTTTTAAAAGAGTGCCTCAAGTTTGAAATTTACAAATCGGTAGTTATGATTTACCCAATACCAAAACTTTTAAAGTTTCATTGTAAATAGTAGTACAAGTACAAGCCACATACTTGGATATTAAAACAATAAAATCTTTTTCTTATTAAGTATCTTATATTTGCTAAAAATATAGAGTATTATAAATTTTAATAGAGTGATATATATAATTTATTATAGATAAAATATTAATAATATTTTATTATTGATGATATTTAATCAATAAGTTATAATTTAAATATGTTAAAGATTTTGATCCATGATTTCTCTGAATTATTTGTTGATGAGCTATGTTGCCCGGTTCTTCACTGCTTTCTAGTTCCTACACTAGGTAGTGAAACAAGTTCTATAAAGTTGTACCCTTCAACTTTCTTAATTTCTTGGTCTATTTACGGGCCAAGAATTATGGTTGAGGGGTTTACCTGCCAACTACTCCCGCTAGAGGGTCCTATTGTTTTGAGCCAACTCGACACTAATAATGCTGTAATTAGAATCCTTGGTCCAATACGTTTGGAGTGGTATTTTGTCTTGTGTCAAAGGTCACAGTGGCAAGGTTAGACTTCAGAAATCAGTGTGAAACAATTTGTAAAAATCACAAATATATATTACGAGTGATTGTGTGTGTGTCTAACAGAAAAGTGTATGATTACGAACATGGTTATGAACAAACTGTTAAAGAAAAGTAAATGAGAGATGTTTCGAATCCAGTGTGAAACTGTCTCGAGTGCAATTGACCATTACCAAAAAAAGAAGTAAATGAGAGTATGACTGCAATTTTTTAACATTGAGATCCGTAAGAGTACGAGTAGAAGGAAGAATGAGACATCCATGTTAAAAACCATATTTTTCAGAACTCGGTAATATAATACGAACATATAACTTTAACTAAAAGGTCTGTTGAAATGAAAAGTATGTCAATATCATGTTCATATCACTAGCTATGATGCTAAACACGGAAAGAATAAATCTTAATCTTCATACCCAGATACGAGCGTATTCCAGATCACCAAATAATAGGTATTCAATTGTGAGAGAACCTCAGATGCCACAACTCCATTGAAATCAAATCATTGAAGTACTAATCAATATCTATTCGGCAATAAACTTATGCTTTATATTAATAAAAAAATTGTAAATTTTCAGCATGAGCCAGGTGAAAACAAACAATTACTATACGCGCTTTCACAAATTATTTGCCTATATTAAGATATCGCTTTTTATTTTTGAACAACTAATCATCCATATACGTGGGTGTTGTTGGATATCACTACTAAGGAGTGTATTCAATTCAGTTTCAAAATTATTATTAATATTAATTCATTGATTTTAATTGATTGTATTTGATTTAAAAATTTCATAAATTATATACATAATTCATATAGTCCACGCAGGATTGATCATAAATTCAGTAGAATTTCCTGTATTAAGGCAAGATTTTAAAACACCTAAAATATATAAGAAAATCCAATATAATCTATGTAAAATCCAATATAATTTATGGATTTTTAAAATTCATCAGTGTTAATAAGTTTTTGAATACCTCTATATTTTAATTAATTAATAATAATCCATACTAGCTTTATTTATATTAATAATATTTTTATTTATATAATTCGATTATATTTTTATTTTTATAATAATAATTTAATTTTTATTTAATGTTATGTATATATATTTTATACAATTTTTCATATACTTTATTTGTATTTTAACATAATAATGTTTGTGTGTTTTGTTCAGAGATGTGTTGTATTTAAGAGATTAATGTGAGATGTATTTTAGTTAGGTGATTAGTGTTTAAAAATTAGACCCAATAATAATTATTCGGCTCAAATACCGATCAAGGACCACCGACTACCAAAATCTTAATCTTTCAGCTTTAATAATATAGTATATATTGAGTACCCTTAGATTTTAAATCATTATTTAAAATCTTGATTGAACATTCAAGATTTTAAAATAATATTTAAAATACCAATTGATTACCCCCTGTATTTTAATGGATATTGTTCAATATAAGTTAAATACCCCAAATTTTTAAAATCCAAAAAAATATTACGCAATCCAGATTGAAAAAACCCTCTAAGCTTGTGCAAGGTTTTTCTCTTCAAGGTTAGCGTCAAGCCTTTCTTTCATGTGAGCACGTAGCCTCTCCTTGAGTTTTTTACTTCAAAATTTGCTTTTCACTTCATGGCTTTCTGCAATGAAAGTATTTGATGCTCGCGATAAAACCATAATCAAAATCAAATGAAAAATCACATAAAAAAATATTTTAGTTCCTCATGGAAACAACGATCAAGTTTTATCATGAGTTCAGTGCATATAAACTGTTATGGAGCAAAATCCGAGATAACCAAACAATACAAAGCACACACAACAAAATTATATGACGCGGAAAACTCGCATCTATTACTAATCCATACAGTTATTAATAATACAACCAATTAATCACGAATATTTAAACCTAACAATACCTAAGCATCACTCACACCTCACGGTATTTTCAAACCTATGTACGTAAAACAACGACGTATCAAAAGATACATAAACCTCCATATTTAAGCATACTCATCAAACATATTATGACTATATATATATATCCATCTCAAATTTAGCCACCAAAACTTATCATACTTGTTATACAAGTTTAATCATACTTGGTATCTAATTATTTACCCAAGTCTAATCATACTTAATATCTAATTATTTATCTTTGTGACCAAAACATACCATCTATAATAATAGCCCATCTATAATTATTATCATCCATATTTGTTTACTTCTATGAAGTTGATAAGAAACATTCATGTCATCATTGTTAAACAAGAGAACAAAACAGAAATGTATTAGTGTAATTCTATCTATTACAATGCTTAGTTTATCAGAGAAGCAACTATCTTCTATTTACACTAGTCTATTACAAAGTTACCGTTGTCATTCTATAACAGAATTAGTTACAATATGTAAGGACTTGTTTGGATAAAACCTTGTTTAAGTTTATCGTTGATTGAAGTCAACTTACTATTACTAGTAGGTTGAATATTCTTGTTAGACCCACTTTTGACTGAGAATGCATGAATTAATTTACTGGATCAAGTAGTATGTTGTATACCAAATGAACTGCCCCCTCATCTTGGAGCATCTGATGATTTAGAATGTAAGTCCCAATTTGGAGACTTATCAAAAAAAAAAAAGCAATGAGGAACTTTGGCCAAACCTTTTTGTGAGGATCTGTGCAGTGTGGTCTTTGGTAGCAATTTGAGAAACACCTTTTGAGTTTTTTATAATTTATTATCCCTTCCCTCCCTTTTTAGTTATAATTTTTTGATTTTTTTATACGTATTTTAATACACATAAAAAATATAGTTTGATAAATTATTTTTTAATTTTTTTTTCTAAATAATAATTTAAATATTAAATTTTTATTTTAAAAAAATTTAAAAAATAATCTGTCTAACTATATTTTTTATACACGTAAAAAGGGCGTAGAGAGTATTATATATTATTTTTGTCAATCGATATACATAATTTGGTTCGAGATCCTCCGACATCTCCTTCATAAGCAAGCATGAATATCAAACTTATATATTTTTTTAATACTCCCTCCATCTTAAAATAGTAATTTCGTTTAATTTTTAAATGGTCTCGTCAAACTAATTACAGTTTTCTTGGAAATTAAAATTTATTTATTTTTAATTTTAAAAAATTTAAATATATATTTTAAAGTGTATTAGATATAATTTCTAATGGTATAAATTTTCAAAAAAATTTAATTATAAAATATATATAACTTTCGGTTAAAATTTAGATAATTTGACTAATAAAAACACAAGATTCTTATGTTATGTGGTAGATTAGACAAGTAGTTTTATACAAATACAAGATATAAGTACTAATATGTTCACAAAAAAAAAAGATATAAGTACTAATATTGATGTTTGTGCGTGATGAAAATTGCAATCTACACTAACTATAGTTTGAAGGATATAACAACTGATAAGACTGTGTACATGAATCAAAAAAGAAGATTGAATTAGATGTTTCCATCTTTATTAGCATCACATTCTTCCACACAGAGGCGTAGTGAATTTCCATCCTGTGGTTCCAACTCAACCAGCAAATTTCCATCTTTGCCAAGTTCAGAAAATGCACAGCGTAGATAATTAGGCTGGCCAGTGCTCCATTCTGGTTCATTCCACTCTAATGCATTCCACCATTTTCTTTCTGCTTTGATTTTTATTCCCTCTTTACAGCTCACTCCCATAAGAGGAAGTTTTTTCAACTTCGGGCAATCGTAAATCACTATGTTTACTAGTTCCGGACCAATGCTGAAGCCACTAGATATGCTCACCAGCTCAGGCAAATACAAAAGTGATAACTTTTTCAATTTGGGAAGAATTTCGTTAGATGTCGATTTACGTGAGTCTGCATCTGTCATAAGAGTTTTGATTCTGGGGCAATCTTCAATGATTATCTCATTTAAGTTCACTAGATCTTTTAGCAGCACTGGGGTAAAAACTGTGTCCAAGTTTGGGCACATATGCAGAGCCAATACCTTTAAGGAGTGCACACAAACACCAACATCTGGTCCTTTCCAGATTTCCTTTAAAGAATGCAGGTTATAAATGGCCATGTACTGCAAGGAAAGAAGATTTTTTCCTCCGTTTAGCTCATTAGTGAAGTCACTAGCATCAAAAACTGTTTTCATTTGATTGCAATCTACTAACAAGCAGAACTTCAGATTCTCTAGTTCCTCCCACTTGAAAATGGGAAGCTTCGAAATATACCAGTCACGATCTAGGTACAAAGCATTGGCATGTTTTAGTGCTTCAGCAAACTTGGTCGTTTCGTCCTTCGTTTCGTCCTTCGTTTCGTCCTTGCCATTAATGTATTTCAGACATTTCTTTAATTTCAAGAACTCCTGTTCAAGGTCACATGGTAAAGGAGATATGAAACGCTGATCATGAGGACCAACAATCAAATTGAAGTCTAATAAACCTTGGTAAATAGACAATCCCTTTTCCCACTCAAGTTCCAGGAGATGTTGGAGAAGTTTAGCAGTTGGCAGATACAACTTAAGAGTTTCCAACTTTCTAAGGCTAGGCAGGTCTTTCATAATAGCCTTCAATGCAGCCTCACACCATGTATCATGTGGATCAATATTCATGCTTAGTTCCTCCAACTCAGAGAGCTGTGACAACGTTTCTGCTGGAATTATTGCATGTATTTTCTTCCTTGTTCTGTAGCTCTCAGCATCATATAAAGAAACCTTTAAACACTTCAATTTTATTAGCTTTCTTAGTTCCTCTGGCAAACAAACAAGATCAGTTCCTTCAAGATCCATTACTGTCAGATTTTCAAGTGTACCAATTTCACGTGGTAGTTCCTTCAGAAGTTCACAATGTCGCAAAAGGAGTTTTTCAAGCTTGATCAATTTGGAAACCGAAATTGGCAAAGTACGCATACTTGTGTTTGACATATCTAGGACTTCAAGGGCCAGCATTTTCTCAAAGAGTAAGGTTGGAACCTCAAATAGACTTGAGCAACCAGAGAGATCCAATAGCTTGAGATTCTCAAGTGCTCCAATCCCGTCTGGTACTTCCATTAGAAGTTTACAACCACGTACAATAAGTTTTTCCAGTTTGATCAATTTGTACACCCAGGATGGCAATGTGTTGATACTCGTGGTCGACATATCTAGAACTTTAAGTGCTGGCAGTCGCTCAAAGAATGAAGAAGGAATACAACTCAAATCATGATATGATTGCAGGAATAATTCTTCAATGTCTGGAAAGCTTACATTATCTTGAATTTCAGGAAGTTCGGAATTCCTTATGTGGATCACCTTGATACTCCGCACTGCTACAGATTTCGATTTGAGGAATTCATATTCTAATACCTTTTCCATTAGGCCAAGTAATTCTGTAATGTCAAGCAGAGTACACTCACTTTTATGAAAGTCCAGTAATACTTCCATTCTGCATCATAACATTTTAGTTATAGAACAATACACATAATCCATATGTTAGTACAGGTAATTGTTGAAGACAAAAGCTGGTCTAGACATTGACAGAAATGAATAGGGATTATAGAAGAGACCGCTTAAAGTTTCAACAAAAGAAATCTCAAATTTCTTGTCATAAATTAATTTCTCTTAAAAATACATTTAATTGTAAGATAGTGTAAGCAATAAAATGAGAGTAATAACATGATAATAATGTGCTATATAAAAACCTTAAGATGATAATAGACATCATTAAATGAGAGAGAAAACTTATGTACAAGCGTAATTTATGTTATTGATTATATTAATATATGAATTGAAAATTTCTCTTCATTTGGTTTCTAATATTATGCATTACTTCTTTTAAAATTTTAAGATACCAGCAAGAAGTTTAATTAAACAAAATAACATTTTAATAGCCATTTCAATTCAATATTATAATAAACTGCATTGGATATATGTATCATTAATTAATTTATAAATATAAATGAAGAGAAATGAATAATAATTAAGATATTATATCATTAAATATGGACTATTTGGTTGCATTTTGCAACTTTAATTGAAATACAAATTCTATTTTACCATAAATAGAACATCATAAATATTCATCTTATGATGTTATACTGTATTCTAATCTGACCAATCAACGACATGGAACACTCTTTTTTTTTTTTTGCGAATACGATGAACGTTTCATTGATAGACAATTCGAAATACATATCCCAAAAATTTTAGGGATTGTGAGGGTTTATTTCATCCATAAAAGTTTATCATCTAACCGAAAGGTATGCTTAACGAATCTGATGGGCCGTAATAAAAATTACTACTATCATAAGAAAGAGATTTTTCAGGAAGTTTAAACAATAACACCTTCATATAAAAAAAGATAACACCTTATAAAGAATAAGTTACAAATCACAACTATTGTACATCATAAATATTCATCTTTTTCTCTTCCTGCTAAGTTGTTAGGGCTCAATTTTTTAAACTATTCCATCTATATATTTGGCCAACTAGTAAATACTCTATGATTTTATATATTTAAATGGCCAGAAAGATTCAATAATTTCTATTAATTAATAATGCACTTTGTATAATCGATCATGAAAGATTAACACATTATTTTATCCATGGTTAATTGTATCAAACATTTTCCTAATATTGCTGATAAATAAGTAAAGGTAGTTATGGGAACTTACTTATCTGGTTGGCTGGTAGTAGATACTCTGTTCATAGAAAAATCTGGACCATGAAACTCAACTAAGCTTGAGCAACCAGAGAGATATAGATTCTGAAGGGATTTCATTTTACTTATACTTTCTGGTAGTTTTTTCAAAACCTTACAATCTCTTAGATCCATCGAAGAGAGACTCTGAAGAGAAGAAATAGACTCAGGAATTCCAGCCAAATTACTACAACCAGAGATATCCACTACCTTGAGATTCACAAGTGCGCCGATTTCATGTGGTAAGTGTATCAGAAGTTCACAACGTCGCAAAAGGAGTTCTTTCAGTTTGATCAATTTGGAAATAGAAGGTGGCAAAGTTTTTATACTTGCGTCTGACATATCTAGGATTTCAAGGGCTGGCATTCGCTCAAAGAATGAAGGAGGAATATATGCAATATTAAGGAGGATTATCATTTTAAGATCTGGGAAGCTAAGATTATCTGGAATCTCAAGGAGTTTGGAATTCCTTAAGCGGACCACATTGAGATTCATTACCGATACCAATTTGAATTTCTCTAATTTGTCTTCAAACACTTTTTTTATCAGGCTAAGTAATTCTTCATTGCCGGACAAAATACCCTGTCTTTCGGGAAATTCTAGTTCCACTTCCATTCTGCATGAAAAAAATAAAGATGATTTTTGAACATTAGGACATTATACAACCAATATGTTAGCATAGGTGAAATTTTATGACATGACCAGGGGTTTAAGCACATCGACAGTCACTGAAATAAAATTAATAGAGAAAGATATACATCTTTCTTAGACTCTAGTAATCTATGAAGTTAAAAAGGTTGCATGATAATGTTCCCAATGAATCAATCGAACGGCCACTCCCAAGGAAGATTTGACCATTTTGAATTTTTGATGACTTGATGAGATTGCGAAACTCCACAAATTTTTATCATTAACTTGGCAGTGATACAATGTCTTCAGACATCCTGCCATGGTGTATATATACTACAGTTCTTTTTCCCGTATATCGAAGTTGGAAGAGTGTTAACTTCATCAGAGTCAATAAAGACAAGTACAAGTATTTTTTTCCAAAACAACTGATCCAAATATCCTCTTTTTACTACCCAAATATAACAATCACTGGGACATTTTATCATTAGTATTTACTTACCAAACAAAATCTTATTATAATTGTAACTATTTTAGCACAAAGTTACTACTCCCTCTGTCCCTAGTTACTTGTCCATTTTTGACTTTGAACACGCATTGATCACATAGTTCCATAAATTATTTGTTTGTCCAAGTTTTGGTTGTAGAGTAAATTTTTTATAAACGGTAATATGTTCTTTTATAACGTTAGTGGTATAGATTGATTATATTTTTTCTATTATAAAGTAATTGATCCAAGTCACTAAATTAATTAAAAGTTTACATGTCCCCTTATTTTCGTGTCCATACGGTTAGATTTTAATTAATAATTAAACTAGATGAATTTGAGGTGTGCCAATAGAAAAGTCCCCTTATGACAGTTCAGAAACTCAAGCATGTATAGAGTGTTATATCATTCAAATTAGGAGAGTAAATAACAAATATGAAATAAAAAACTTTAAACAAGTATAGAAAACAGTACCATAGCAAAAAAGATTATAAGTGACACGAAAATATGGAAGTATCAAGCATCTAAGCAATGATAATCAGAAGGTTTTAAATAGACTTACTTCTCAGGGAATAGGATATGCCAACCAGACAGATTCGGATTTCGAAAGGATTCCCACTTGCTTCTATTTTCTGCTAAATCCAGTGAAGAGAGTCTCTCAAGCGATTTGGTTGAGACCCGAGGAATATCAAACAAAATTTTGAAACCTCGGGAAATCCTTTTCACAATTTTTTGCCATTTCACTGGATTTAGATTGGTAGTCCTAAGTTTTAAAACCTGTTAAGATATGAAAGTATGACATTCGATCAGTTTTTGAGTATATATACCATGAGTAGTATTCCAATAAAACACTTGAATGGAGGATTTATTACTTTTTCGGATACTAGAGCCCGAACTTCTTTGAAAGTTGTACTGTTCCTGGTGATTCTGCCCAGAGAAAATACTGTGCTGTATGCGGACTCCATATTTATTGGGTCGGACTCCATATTTATTGGGTCGGACTCCAAATGTATATAAGACTCGACTCTTTCCAAAATTTGGTGTATCAGCTCCTGGTTGAATCTGCGTGAATTGCAAGGAGAAATAATCATTGCCTCACCATTTGTACACAAGTCAATTCATTATAAATTGACTCGCTTACCTAAACAGAATAGTGACTTGCATTATTTACCTGTCTACGCCTAACTTCTACCAAATTAAAATTATTTAAGTTTTGAAATTATTTATCACCAAAATCTGAAGTATCTTCATATTATCCCCCAGTCCGGTTTATAATAGTATAGTGTAGATGTACAGTATGATTTATGAGTACAGTTGAAGACTTGAAGGAGGAGTTTCGGGGTCAAGTATTTCCAGCCTAATTATTTAATCTATGGTTCATCAAGTACCATACCGACGATCAAAATTTTTTATCTTTCGGTTATAATAATATAGTATAGATAATAGATTTATCAGATCAGTTTTGAATTTAGTATTAATTACCCGCTCTGTGGAAATGGTAGATGATATCCACTAATGTTTCCGATTTCAGCTAGTGCAGCTTTCCATGTTTCTACCTTGTCGTCGTTCTTCATGTCCGTATGTTTTTGGAAAGCTTTTCCAAATTCACCAGTTTGTTGACGTACATCCCTTGGATCAACACCGTAAAATATTGGAAGCACTTGATGTTTTCCTCCTCTTTTTAATATGAGAATTTCAACAAGCTCGTCGAGGCACCAACAAGAAGAGGCATAGTTTTCTGAGAGAATGACAATAATGGTCTTTGTCATCTCAATTGTTGGTGAAAATATCGAGGCTATAAAGTCTATTGCATCCAGATCACTCTCATAACAAACTGATTGGATTCCTTTCGAGCTGAAGGATCCGAGAAGAAATTCTACCAAAGTTGTGCCTGTATCTATACTTCTGAAACTAATATACACATCATAGCGAGATGGTAAACCAGGAGGGCTAGAAATGGAGAGAAAAGATCCGGACATCTGATTACTAGAAGTAGCCATAGCTTAATTGAAGTACTTACTGGAAACTGCTGCTGGTACCTGTTGTCCGAATAGAAGATATCACACAAACTCACACAAACCTAATTTAGCAGAAGAAGTATTTGTATAAAATATATTGCTTGAAAGGACTTGATTACTTGCTACAACGCTTTATATAGCACGTCGGAAAGGATCTATAATAGAATTAACTAGTATATTAAGCCGCATTTCACGGCGGCTTCATAATATATTTTTAAATTTGAAAATATTTATTAAATAAATAATTATAATATATTATATTATTTGTCATAAACATATTATTAAAATAATTTTTAAGGAATGAATAATCATTGATCATATATGACAAAGTAAAGGATATTAATATCAGTAATATAAGTAACCAACAAAATAAAATTACATATTACAAAAAACAACTTCTTTGAACATTTTTAGATGCAAAGTCATTGATAATGGTTTCTGCATCAATGTTTTCCAACATATCTTTCACAATGCATAATATAGCAAGACCATTCAACCTTTCTTGCGACATGGATGTAGGGATGACCATCGGGCCGGTTCGGGGCCGGGGAGTGCTATACCCGCCCTCGATCCCCGAACCCTAATTCAATCCCCGAACCTCCCCGATCCCCGAACGGGGATTAATTTATTACCCGATCCATATTTGTTCCATGTGAGATCTCTACATGTGACTCTTCATGAGTGTTGATAAATTTTCAGTTACAAATGCTTTAGGCTCCATTTCATTTTCAAACCTCAAGGTGTCACAGTTTTCACCTTCCAAATTCATTACAGGAAACTTGAAATCATCAAATATCACATTTGTGCTTTCCATAACTTTTTGTTGATCAATCACATTTACTTTATAAACAATTTTATCCAAAGAGTATCCCACAAAAATTCCTTCATATGCCTTGGTTTCAAACTTCCCAAGGTTGTTAACATCATCCTTGAGAACAAAGCATTTTGTTCCAAACACATGCATGTACTTCACAAATGGTCTTCTATTTGTCATGATGTGATAGGGAGTCTTTCTAACTAATTTTGTGATGAGTGTTCTATTTTGAGTGTAACATACGGTTCTTACAGCTTCAGCCCAAAAACTAGTTGATAGATTTGCTTCTGCTAACATGGTTCTTGCAGCTTCAATAAGAGTCCTGTTCTTTCTCTCAACAACTCCATTTTGTTGTGGAGTTCTTGGAGATGAGAATTGGTGAGTGATTCCATTTTCTTTGCAGAATTTATTGAGTACAATATTTTTGAATTCTGTTCCATTATTACTTCTTATTGCTACTACTGGTGTAGGGCCTTTGTCCAATCTTCTCAAATTCTCAATGATAACTTCAGGAGTTTCATCTTTTGAGTGCAAAAATTCTACCCAAGTGTATTTTGAAAAATCATCAACCATGACTAGAGCAAATCTTTTCTTAGACATGGATATGATATTTACTGGTCCAAACAAATCCGTATGAATCAATTGCAGTGGTTTGGTGATTGATGTAAATTTTTTACTCTTATGACTTGATCTCCTCATTTTCCCTTTTTGACATGCCTCACACAGTCCTTCTATGCAGAATTCAAGTGAGGGCAGGTCCTTCACTAATTCTCTTTTGACTAGAGAATTAATGTTTTTGAGATTTAGGTGAGACAATCTCTTATGCCATAGCATACTTTTATTTTCTGATGCCTTGGTGTAGAAACAGAAATTTTCTCCTTGTTTGCAGAGTCCAAATCTGCTACAAACAGGCTTCCTTTTCTCATTCCTTGCAGAGCAATTTCCTTGGTCTTTCTGTGTGATATGAGGCACAAATCTTTGTCAAACTCCACCTTTAAATCTTTATTACAGAATTGGGTGATGCTGAGTAGATTATGCTTCAAACCACTGACCAAGGCTACATCTTCAATGACAACATTTTCATGAATCAATTTGCCATATTCCATGGTGAAACCAATGATGTTGTCTCCAAAGGTTACCATTGGGCCAACCTCATCTTTGAATTGTGACAGCAGGGCTTTGTCACCAGTCATGTGCCTTGAACATCCACTATCCAAGATCCACATGACCTTCTTCTTACCTGTGCCCTGCAAACACAAACAAATCAAGTTTTTTTAGTACCCAAACAAGGTTGGGTCCTTTATGCTTAGTCATATGAATGTCATTCCTGTTTCTAATAGTCTCAGTCACTTGCACATGCATATTTTCCTTTTTCTGATTTTGATTTTTAGCTTGATTAGTACTTTCAGAACTGGATGCATGCTTAGGTGACATTGAGTGTTTTCTTTGTTTAACAGGACTAACAGACTTAAGTTTAGAGATGTTGATGTTTAAGTTTTGACTTGTGCAACCATCAACAAACTGTTTCCTTAGCCTAAAGCAAGTATTCATGATATTCATGTTACATGGCATACAATCAAATTTGTCACAGAATTTATGATTATCATGCATCAAGGGTTTCACATAGCCACAAGCAAATTCAGCATTATTAACAACAGGTTTCTTGCATACATGTGTAAGGTGATTTGTTGATCCACAGTTTTTACAAATCTTCCTTGGGGCATTGTGAACAGGTGCATAGTTATTGTGTTTGTTAATGCCTATCTTGCCATTTCTATTTGCCTTTTTCTTTTTAGCATGCATGTGGTCATTTTTCTGGACATTTTGTTTTGGTTCAGTTTTAGCAGGAATTGACTTGGCTTTGACTATTGGTTCTTTTGCTTCAACAGAAGGCACATCATTCTTAGTTGTTTTCTTATCCTCATCATTCAACTGTTGTTTGATGACCATACATACTTCATCAAGTTCAACAGTTGCTTTCTTAAAAATTGGTTCCTTAACATTTTTCAAAATGTGAGGATTTCCAAGAATTTCAACTTTCTTGCCTTTTGTTGAAACAGACTTCTTCTTCTTGAGGTTATCATAATCAAAACCAACTCCAATCCTAGAATTTTCTTTATGCTTCTCATGAAATTCTTGAACAATAGTAGCTGAGTTTTGATAAGATTTAATTTTCAATTCATTTTCAAAAATTTGTTCTTTAACAAATTTTTCAATTTGCTCAGAACAAACAACTTTATTTTTGAGATACTCATTCTCCTGTTTCAAGTTTTCCAGAGTTATCAAAGATAATTCTAAGGTTTCATTCTTAGCAGTTAGTTCATCATTAGCTTTTAGCAACCTAGCAATTTCCTCATATGCAGAAGTCACACTGGTATGAATATTAAACATTTCAATTCTCAATTCTTCCACAGTTTTCTTATATTGTGAATTTGACATGTCAAGTGAAACTAATGAGAGTACTTGAGAATTTGAGGATGATGCTTCATCATGTGAGTTGGCCATGAGTGCCATATTCCCATATTCCTCCTCCTCATCTTCATCTGTATCATCCCAGCATTTTCCTTCAATAATATAAGCCTTTCCTGTCTGCTTTTTGAGGAGAGCTTCATACTTGGCTTCCAATTCCAAGTAATCTTTATCCTTCTTGATTGCTTTAGGTTTTCTACACTCTGTTGCAAAGTGTCCAAGCTCATTACAGTTATAGCATCTTATTTTAGATCTATCAATTGTTCCAGTTTTATTGCTCCATTGGTATTGCTTCTTGTTGGATTCTTTTCTTTGCTTGAAGATTTGAAATTTGATCTTGGCTTAAAACTCTTGTTTCTCTTGAATCTTAAGTTTCCAAATTTCTTTGCCATGAAGGCCATGGTTTTGTTGTCCATTCCTTCAAGTTCTTCAATGGTGTAGAAATCTTCTTCCCCTGATTCACTCTTGACAGGGTCCTTTTCTTCTTGTTCCTGTTCTTCAAGTTCTTCAATTTTCAACTTTCTACTTGTACCAGTCTTCTCAGTTCTTGAAGGTTCATTTGCAACCAAAGCATTTGAAACATTTGCCATTTTTCCTCTATTTGCTAAAATAGCCTTCTTTTGATAGAACTCAAGTTCATATGTCTTTAAAATTCCACAGAGGGTTTCAAGTGGAAGCTTTGTTAGATCTCTCCATTCTCTAATTGCAGAGGTTTTATGCTCCAGATGTTCTGGGAGAGTTAACAGAAACTTCATATTCTTCTCCTTTGTTTCATAGTACTTTCCATGGAGTTGAAGGTCATTGATGAGTTTATTAAATCTTTCAAACACTTCAGTTATGCCTTCATTTTGCTTTGACATAAAAGCTTCATACTGTGAGACAAGGATTTGTCTTTGGTTGTCCCTTACCTCTTCAGTTCCTTCACACAGAATCTCTATGGTTTCCTATATGTGTTTTGCAGAGGTGCAGTTGACAATATTGTTATACATAACAATGTCTAGTGACTCTATTAGTATGAGCATTAGACTCTTGTCAAGAGACAATTTCTCCTTTTCTGTATCTGTGTACTGAGATGGATCTTTGGGTATCCATGTTGCAGGTATTACCTCAGATCCAATGGTTGTTTCAGGAACCAATGTTACTAGCATAAATGGGCCATTCTTTAGAATTTCTGGGTACATGGAATTGGCAGCCCTTATGAGCATTAACATTTTTCTCTTCCATAGATTGTAATTCTCTCTGTCAAAAATAGGGATCTTTATACTGCTTAGCTTCTGAGAACTCATCTTGATCTTTAAACTGTATGTGTGTTAACAGTCTAGCTCTGATACCACTTGTTAGGAATTAAGAGTTCAAAGAAGTTACAGAGGGAGGGGTGAATGTATACTTCAAAAACTTTCTTCAATTTTCGATTGATGAACTGTTTGTTTGTTAGAATGTAGTTAAGTTAATTCAAGTGTTTACAATCAGCATAAGGCATTAAGTAAAATACACACAGAAAATAACTTTTAATCTAATTGTATTATAATGAATCTTTGCTACAATCTTAAATTCAAAATATGAATTTCAGCTTCTTGTTCTACAAGGTATGAATACTCTTGATAATATCCAAAGACACTGATTAATGAGGCTGTGCATCAACTATATAGACAACATGTCCTTTGGCACATGCTCTCATAAGACAGTTTTGCTAAAACTAGAAATAGACAAGAAATACTTTATATCTGACTACTATCTATTTCTAGCTAACACTTGCTTTTGATAGTCTGTTGCATTCTGCCTTGTATCTTCTGTCTTTTGTCTTGTTTGTCTTCCCGGCTTCATTGTAGACTTGTCTCTATCATCACAGGCTTGACTTATCCTGCATAGACAGAGCTGTAAATTATATGTCTTGTTCTTCTGTAATTCTCCTTGAATTTAGCTTTTTGGAACAGTCGAGTACTCTGTTAAAATTACCTCGAGAAGTCACCGTGATTGACTTCTCGATTAGCTCAGCTATTCCACTTCTCGATTGCTCTTTTAGCTAATTTCTCGAATTGATTTACTGGACTTCTCGAATGGGTACTTGATACTTAGACTTCTCGATTGGTTCAGCTCTTCCACTTGCGTTGTCACAATCAACTGATATTTTACTGTTAAGCATATCGATCGATCCTTCCTTGTATTCATCAACTGATATTCTTCTTCGATTGATCTTTATATTCATCGATTGATAAATGATGACTTCTCGATCGATAGATGATGACTTATCCGTTGATGACTTCTCGATCGATAAATGATAACTTATCCGTTGATGACTTCTCGATCGATAGTTGATGACTTCTCGATCGATAGTTGATGACTTATCCGTTGATGACTTCTCGATCGGATACTGAGCCAATGAATGTTTTGAGACTTCTCAACCAGTTGCATATTCCTGACTTCTCGAATGGGTGACTTCTCAAATGTGCATTTGCCTTACTCGAATTCTCAGACTGCATTCCTTATTTCTTCAATAAGTCTTCTTTGTCTAGTTGCATGATTCAACTTGAATCTTCTAACAGACTTTATTCTTTGATTTTAATTACAACTTGGAATTACAATTTGATCATACTTCTAACTGCAATAATATATTGAAATATCTAAGTCACTACCCTATTACAGAAGTTCTAAATATGTTATAGCAAGACAAATAATAACATAGAGTAGGCTTGATTTGATTCAACACGCTGCGAATCGCGACTTAGTAGACATACAAATCATATGACTAGTACAGGTAACATACAAATCTATATTCAGAGTTCATTACACAACTAATCTACACTTTACTGTACAATACTGGTGGTCTTGGTGGTCTGTCTATATCAAACTAAATTTATATTGGTGGTCTGTCTATATCAAACTATAAATACATTGAAAACAATCTGTATTTCGCACAAGATATTAATTGAGTGTAGTAAAATAATAATAATATAAATATAAGTAATCAACACGTAGTTTACTCTGACCGTATTTAAAATGTAATATATTATCATTATTTTATTAATTTTTTGTTAGTTTCACTCCAATCAAAATAGTCTAATTTATTAGTTGTTACTATCATATACTTATATTATATAAAATAAATTTTAATTTATAAAAAAATATTTAATTTAAAAATATTTTAGCAAAATAGATTAGTAAAATTCAGATCCAATTTATTCTTTTTTAAATTTAATTTACGAATAAACTCAATCCAAAACAATACGTGAAAGATTGAGCAAGCAAGATAGAATGGGTTGAGAGTAGCTCAGTGTGAAAGAGTTATTCATTTGTCATTTGTTGTCCCCAAGTTCTTGGATTCGATTTTCACATATATCGAATTTAATGTACTCATCTAATTGGCATCTTGAGGCTTAATAAAAAAAAAAGATACATTAGATGTATTGTGATAAAAAAACAGCGATGGAAAAAGAAAATTTAAAATAATTAGATGACTTTTTAATAATCTTTTTAACTTATGTATATTTTAAGATATAATATTAATTTATTTCAAAAAAAGATATAATATTAATAAAATAATATTTTCAAAAAAGTTTGATAATTAAAAAAACAATCATTTTATACAGAAACTGAAAAACAGAACTAAGATAACATACTTTTCTAAAAATATTTTTAGATGAAAAATACTTTTCTAAAAAATTATTTATAAATTTTATAAAATAATTTTAATTAGGACATTTCCTCTCAACTTAAGTTAGGAAGGTTAATTAGAGTTTTGAGAGTCGACTCCCGTATCTAGCTTTCTAGCCGCCACTTCTCCATTTTCATACATTCATTCCCTTCACCGATTAAGCTCTCTTCGCTCTCACATCCTTTCTTCTATTTACCAGTTTTTTAATAAAATCGAGATCTAATCCTTTTTGAAAAAGATCTTGTTGGTACCTTGTTATCAAGGTTATTAGTCGTGCCCATCTTTTTGGGATGTTAATGTTTTATGTTTTGATATTTTTGTGTGTCTTGTTATGAGTTTCAATAGTTTTTCTGAGAAAGATTTATATGATATTTTGAGAGATTTGTAAGACTCGCATCGAATCTGGGACGGTGGTGGAGATCGCAAAAACTCACCTTTCACAACAAAAAATTATTCATATTTTGAGAATATTTGTTCCTCCAATATCAGTTAATGTAACTGATAGTTCTGAACATTAGGTTACAGATGATACTTATGTGAATGTCAATTGTGATACTACTGGTTTCACAGCTGATGTAAGTTGGATTACTCGATATGTCCTTATAATACTTTTTCGATTAAAGAATTTGAATATTCTATGTGTTAAGCGATTTGAAAACAAAACGGCTATTTATTTA
Organism: Oenanthe sinensis; assembly: GCA_028671895.1. Taxonomy (NCBI): domain Eukaryota; kingdom Viridiplantae; phylum Streptophyta; class Magnoliopsida; order Apiales; family Apiaceae; genus Oenanthe; species Oenanthe sinensis. The sequence goes on from CM053795.1 coordinate 21,291,831, forward strand.
GCTCGTTCTTTGTTTGATAATCAGGTTGTAGTCGACATTTTGGAGATTTATTCCAACTAGATTATATTGTTTTAATAAAATTCTTTTATTTGTCAAAAAAAAAAAAGTTACCAGGTTAGGTTTGAAGATGATATTCTGAATAAGACTTCTTTAATTTTGTGGATAGATGAGGTTTCCTGGTTGGAATTGACCAAAATTTCCAAATAAATAATGATTTTTTGCCTGACTTTGTCAACACGTAATAAATAGGAGTGACAGTTAGAAAAGGACAGACGCGTGGAATGTATTATCATATGGGCTTCGTCCTGTTGTACATTACTACTATTATTTTATGAGTTTTTCTAGTGTGTGGTCATGCACACACACTAATCACTTATTTTTATGAGAATTTTATGAGGTGACATCATTTTATTTGTGGGAATTTTTGTGTATATTGGAGGGTCCATTATCATTAATTGATAGGAACCAATTAAATTTTGACACATCATCCCTTATAATGTGCCTTGAGCATACACTAGAAAAACCGTTATTTTATACTATATTAACGTTTTATTTTCTATATTTTTAAATAACTAATATTTTATATATATATATATATATATATATATATATAGGGAGAGGTACAAAAAAGATCCCTCCTTAGCTGAGAGAATGAGAGATCCTATATATCTACCATTGACTTACTTTTAATCGAACGGATTTGATTTTATTTAAGAGAATCTTAGTTTAAAATCTTAATTTAATAGAATCTATGGTTAGGATTAAAAAAATCTACAATTAGGATTGAGTTCTCTAGTTCTCTCGATAAGGAGGATCTCCCTTGAACCTTACCATATATATATATATATATATATATATATATATATATGGGGGAAGGTTTTGTTTTATGAAGAATATTAAATAGAGTATTAATTCGAGAACCATATATATCCTGCAAGACATGTATGTTCTTAGTATTCCATTTAAAATTTTTATAGAACTTTTCCGATATATATATATATATATATATATATATATATATATATATATATATATATATATATATATATATATATATATATAAGTTTATGACACGTATGAAGTATGAAATGATTAATATTTAAGTAAATTTATTTTCTATTTATATTTTAATTGATATTTAATAAAAATAATTATAATATTAAGAAATTATGGTAATACATATTATATATTCTCTTATTTCATATAAATTTATTAAAGATATCGGTGATATTAAATTAATTTAAAGAGTTTTTTTGATAATAATTTATAATTATGTATAATAAATATATCTTTATTTAACATAAATCTTTCTTATTGGACTTATAAAAGTTAAGTATAATAAATGTCCCACTTTTCTTTGCCTCATTTCCTTATTTATTTGTCCCAAAAATGTTGTCCACGTTCATTAAATATGATAAATTAAGAGTTCGTTTTGTTAAGTTTTATGAAAAATAATACACAATTTTAGTAAGTTTTAATTTGTTTAATGTAATTGAATAAAAGGTGGAATTTTATCCGTGGACAAGTAAAATGGAACGGAAGGAATATTCTATTTAACATAAATATGTTATAATTTGGACCGGTGCTATAATATATATATATATATATATATATAATTTAGGCATAAAAAATAAAATTTTAGATAATATAAATATGTATTTGATTACGTATTGTAACATATAAAATTATATCTCATACATGTATATTGTTTTAAACCCGGGGCCGAGTACCGACAAAAATTTTCAATCTTTCAATTATAATATATGTATTCTTTTAAAGGGATTTGATTATATATCTAAATTTTTCTTTTAACCTTTTATGTAAATAAAAATATTTAATTTATATTTTTTAATTATATGATCAAAAAAAATTTAAATATGTAAAAAGAAGTTTCATAACAATTATTTAAAACTAAATATAGTACAATTGAATAAGACAAACCGACTCGTATGTTTTCATTATGACAGGAATTATTGAATGGTTCACATTCACAACAACTAAGACCCGGAGTATTTAGAGTAAAGAGCACTTCGTGTACCCGCAGTTTGTGTGTCAGACCACTTGGGATACCACACTTCAAAAAGTACGACTCGCTATACTGCACTTCTTAACGTCCTAGCACTTTGCTGTTTTCCGTTAAATTGGACTAACGCCGTCATCGTCTCCGGTGACTTTGAACGACGGCAAAACAAAACCCAAACAAAGCTTGTCATTTTTTATACCAAAATAACGCTAGCCTTACCAGGAGTACGTATATAACAATTATACATACAAACAAACAACCATGTGGCCGTAAATTGAAGAAATCCGACGAGTTTTACCGGAAAAATAATTTTCCGACGAGCTCCAAAAACAACCCATAAACACAAACAAAAATATCACTAGCATGTCCTTTCACCGATCTACGTACCCATGTAATTAGTTTATGCAACAAATCAACGGAAAAATAAATAAGAAATTCAAGTATAACCTGAAAGTCATGAATTACAAATCAAGCAATTTCTAACGAAAACGGAGCACGTAGTCATGTACTTCAACACATGGGATTCAATTTGGTTACTCATACAAAGAAAACTAAGTTCAGAATCATCTTCAAAAGTTGCTTTGATCTTCAAGAACACGAAAAACATCTTCTTCTCCAAAACAAAAAAACTGACGGCGTTAGTCCAATTTAACGGAAAACAGCAAAGTGCTAAGACGTTAAAAAGTGCAGTATAGCGCGTCGTACTTTTTGAAGTGTGATATCCCAAGTGGTCTGACACACAAACTGCGGGTACACGAAGTGCTCTTTACTCAGAGTATTTATTACAATATAATCTTTGTCCAACTAGAAAATACTGTATCTCCTTCTTTTCTTATTTTGGTATTTCCTCCACCTCAAATATTAATGTATTTTCAAGATATTTTTATCAAATAATAATTTTCCATTTCTATTTTTAATATAAATATTTTTTCAAGTTATTCTCTTATTTTAGCATTTTCAATATAAACTTTACATAATTTACATATAAAACTACTATAAAAAATATGATAAACACCAAAAACTATTACACAATTAAATTTCTTTAATATGTGTTACATTTTCAAAAGAAATTATTAAAATGGGATGAAGTGAGTAATTTTTTAAAAAAAATAACACATATTAAAAAAATTAATTGTATAATAATTTTTGTATTTATAATAGTAATTTTATGGAAATGAAATAAATTTTATACCGGGAATGATAAAATAAAAGAATAAAATTGAAATTTTTTATATTAAAAATAAAAACAAATAATTATTATAGGATAAAAAATCTCTAAAAAGTTTAATATTTTGAAATGAAACGAATATTATAAATTTTATAGGAAATATGCTGATATATACTCATCTTAAATTTATTTATGTGTACTCTACAAAGTGTTCTCTATTGAAATGTTATTATTTTAAATTTTAATTATTAAAATATATAATATTAAGAACATGACATTTCAATTCAAAAACGTAAATTGATTATGCATAAATAAATTAAAAATATACCTCAAGGGGAGCAAGGGCCTTGTGATTCCTGTGTTCATTATTTATTTATAACTAGTTTATAACCGGTGCAAAAGCACGAATACTATTAATAAATTATATATTAATTATTTTATATAATTTAAATATTTTATTTAATATGATAATTTGTTTGATTATTAAATTTAATGATATATTAAATAAAAATTATAAAATAAATAGGATTCTTAAAAATAGAAAATATAGAATATAATTTAAATATAATATAATATTATTCGTGAGAAGTTGTATAAAAGAAAGACTAACGGGATAGAGTTGTATGTATGATATATATCTTTTTCAAAATTAAATTTTATTAAAATTGGATGGTTATGATCGTTTCTATGTTTTACCTAAAATTAGACGTTTAAGATATTTTTTATAATTTATTTAAGTATTTTAAAAAAAAATTCTCTAATTTGATTATAATAATATAATATAGATGATGTATGTGCATACCCGAAATATTAACACAGAGAATTTCAAAACTCACTTAACTAATTCTATATATCATGGCATTTTATTTTTATAATTATATTGAAAAAAATTTGACAAACATATTTAATGTTTTCACCAATAATCTTAATAAGCGAGAAACGGTCCTGCCTGCATATACAAGTTGTCAACTACAAATGAACATTTAGCCCGCCACAGGTTTCTCAGCTTCCTCTAGTGGGACCATGTGACCTACTCCATTTGGTTTGACGAAGTGATCCACGCGCTAAAGGTAGACCGGTAAGTTTTTCGGATAGTATACTTTTATGTCGCGCATTTTATGATTATTATATATAAAAGAGAAAACTTCTCCGAGATTGTCCTCAGAAAATTTCGCAAAAGGTTATTTTATATATAAATTGAAAATGATAAAATTATAAATAATAAACACACTTCCTCTATTCATGAAAATAGCCTTCTATTTATACTATCATTTTTCTTAACCTTAGATAACTCCCTGAGGTCACCCATACATGTACTCTATATTCAGAGAATTTTTAATTTTAATTTTAAAATAACATTCGCTTTGAAATTATTTTAAAGATATTTTTAATAGAGAATTTGCCAAATATACTACATTTAAAGATTATATTTGCAAAAATACCAACTCAATCATTTTATTGTAAATTTACTATTTCTTAAAATTAAAAATAATTAATTTGCAAGAATACGGTAGTTAAATGCACCTACCCATTTACTCTCTCTCTCTTCTCTCTTGCACTCAATCTCTCTCTCTGCTCTCCATTCTCACTGTCACTGTCCTTCTTCGATCTTGTTGGTGAGATTACGAAACTGTATAAATAGTAATCATGATAACTCAACACTAGAACATGACAGGTAAATAATACTACGCCTACACATAAATCAGGAAGAAATGAAGACAAGGCAAATACAGTGAATCAAGACATTAGAAGAAGTTTTGAAGTCTACTACAGGTCACTGAGAGAAGTTCATTAATATGTTCATGCCTCAGTGAAGAATAATGGTTAAAGACTTTCAGGATTTAAGAAGTGTTAAAGATTCAGTATAGAAGTGCCACTAGAAGATTTCAGTGTAAAGGCATTGATTGAAGATAGACAGTATTCGAAGCTGTTAGGAATATTTTCATTTGATGATGTACAAAATACTAGAACAGGATTTAGCATAGTTTGTCTGCAATAAGTCATCGATCGATAACTCATCAATCGATAAGTCATCAACGGATAAAGACCAATCGATAAGTCTTCAACGGATAAAGACCAATCGATAAGCCATCAACGGATAAAGACTGATCGAGAAGTCATCAACGGATAAAGACTGATCGAGAAGTCATCAACGGATATATCCTGATCGAGAAGTCATCAACAGGTATATATCAATCGAGAAGTCATCAATGGACATATCCTGATCGAGAAGTCATCAACAGGTATATATCAATCGAGAAGTCATCAACGGATATATATCGATCAAGACCGATCGATAAGTCATCAACGGATATATATCAATCGAGAAATCATCAACATATATATATCGATCGACAGATATATATCGATCGACCTAGAGTCTATACAGTAGAAGTTATATTTGGAAAGATGATCACAGGAAAGGAAAATCTTCGAAGATCAAAACAAATATATTGTAGATACGCTATGAAAAGGAAAGAAAATTTCAGAAGGAAGCTGTCAACTAATAATTAGGGATTCTATTCCTATAATTCCGATTGTAATTTTACTTTCTATTATTAGTTGATAGGTAGCTCTCTATATAAACTCTATGTAACCTAATTGTAAAGATGTCAAAGTCGAGAAACAAAATTGTCTGAGTGATATTTTGTGAGAGCATAGAGATAAAAAGAGTTGTTGTGATAACACAGAAGAAGCTGCTAGGGTTTGTGTACATCCTAGGAGAGATTTTGTATTTAATCATCAATAATACAAACAATGTTTATTCATATCTTTGTGTTTGATCTTTGTTCTTAATTCATATATTAAGTTAGTTTTAATCAGGCAGAAAATGGAACACAAGTATTCAACCCCCCTTCTACTTGTGCAACTGGGAAAACAATTGGTATCAGAGCCTAAAGTTTAAAATCGATCAAAGATGTCTGGAAACAAAGATGGCAATTCTAAGATTCCTATGCTTAAGAGGAATGAGTACACCCACTGGAAGGTCAAGATGCTACACCATTTGGAGGCTACAGACCTTGACTATCTTGACAGGATTCATGAAGGACCCTATGTGCCCTTAAAGTTTATGCCTCAAATCAATGAAGAAGGTAAAGAAACTGAAGAACACTTCATTGAAAGACCAAAGGTTGAATGGACAAGAGAGGACAAGGAGAATGTCCTTAAGGAGGCAAAAGTAAAAAACATTCTCTTTAACAGTTTGGATTCTGTTCTTACAAACTGTGTTATATCATGCACCACTGCTAAAGAGTTGTGGACAAAACTTGAAGTGCACTGTCAAGGGACTAAAGATGTCAAGAAGAATGCTAGGTCTTTGCTAATTCAAGAGTATGAGTATTTTAAAACAAAATCTGGAGAATCTATCACTAAGATGTATGATAGGTTTACAAAACTCTTGAATGAGATGACTATGCTTGGTAAGGTTTATGATTCTAAAGATACAAACACCAAGTTTCTGAGAGCACTTCCTGAAGAGTGGGACAATAAGACTACAGCCATAAGGGAAGCTAGAGGTTTGGATGACACAACTCTAGAAGAATTGTATAGAAGACTCAAGACATATGATTTAGAGATGCAACAGAGGAAGAATAAGAAATTTGTGAAGACAAAATCTATGGCACTCTCAATGGAGTCTGATAAAGAACAACTGGAACAATCCAAAGAAGCTAGAATCAAGGATTCAAGGAAGAAGGGTAAAGCTGTTGAGGAGTCATAGTCTACTGACACAGACTCTGATTCTGATGAAGAGATTGATCTAAGTCAAATGATGGCTATGTTTGCTAAAAATTTTAAAAGAATGAAATTTAACAAAAGAACTGGTAAATTTAGCAAGAGGCCATCATTCAAGAAGGAAGATGAGAAAGTTGAGTAGAGCAAGAGCACTATAATCAAACTTGACAAAGCAAAGGTCAAATGTTTCAACTGTGGAATATTGGGGCACTTTGCTAGTGAATGCAGAAAGTTAAAAAGTCAAGGAAAAGGGAAAGCACTTTTATCAACAGGAAAGGATTGGGCAGATTCAAACTCATAGGATGAAATTGATTATGAGAATTTAGCATTGATGGCATCTGTTAGGTCCAAAGTGTTGTAGAGGGGGGGTGAATACAACTGTTTAAAATTAATGAGAGAATAAACAATATGCAGGTAATAAATGATGACACAGAATTTCAAGAATATATCTTTATATTCATTGAAGGATTTGCTACAACATTCATAAAAGCATCATGATCAGTTGAACAATAAATACAGCAATTAAAGCTAGATTCAACTGATCCTCTCTCTCACTTTTTGTTTTACAGTAAATGCTCTCTCTTTAAAAATATCGTTGAATAATAGAGATGATGAAAGTCTATCTACTAATAAAAACAAAGTGTTGCTTTTATAATGTCATGTAGTCTTGATCTTGTCCTTTTTGTGTACGTGGCCCAATCAGGACTTCGACAACAAAAAGTACTTTCCCAACAACTCTGGATCAACCGTTCACAATAAGCCACTTGTCCCTTGAACATTAAATGTTACATTTCTACCCGCATCTCGATCTTCGCCTGTACCCATCTCGATCTCGATCTGTGAAAATCTCGATCTCGATCTGGGAGAATCTCGATCTCGATCTATGAAGATCTCGATCTCGATCTGGGAGAATCTCGATCTCGATCTATCACCTGGATCGAGATTTGCCTTTGCAGTGTTTTACTTCACTTGCAAATCTCGATCCGCATCTCGATCTGCTGTGGATCGACATTTGCCTTAGCAAATATGCACACATCCAATGTTGACCTTCATTAGTGACTAATTGAGAATTAACCTTTATGAGCAAGTTTCCTTAGCTTCTTCAATTTCTTTTCCTCACTCAATTCAAATGAGATCTTCTATTACTGACATGAACTTACCTCCAATGTCCTGACACTTGATGCAATGGTCTGGTTCATAAGTGACTAGTCTTGTAGGGGTTCTTGCTTCTGAATGTCAGTTCTCATTTGTTGATTAACCTTTACATTATCCAGATGTTGTTATACATTACATGAAATCACTTTGGTCTTCTTGATACTTCTTTGACATTAATTTGATTCTCCATTAGATAAGTTAGGGCATGAGCAATACTCAGATTGAACTTCTTCTCACTTATGCATCCTTGATTAACCAAATTAGTTACTTGTAGTTACCAAGTATCATTGCCATTTCTTCAGTTGATTGATTCCATGTGCTTCTTCAGTTTCTCTTGTTTTGCTGTTGTTTTATCTTTTACTTAGTTGAGTTACATAGTAATTAAGTGTTACAAGTTAGTACACCTATGCCTTTCAATCTCCCCCTATTTGATTGTCTAACAATGACAACCAAATTTACAATGAGGATAACTCAACTAAACAGGGACTGAAAAAGATAAAATAACATTCATAAAAGATCATGTCAACTTACATAATGCTTGTCTTGATTAATTAACTTCATGTCTATTACTGATACTTCAAGTGCCAAAATTGGACACCTGTTGGCTCGATCAAATGGCTTCATGCTCTTCTAGAGATTTTCTCTAAGTACTTTAAGAGCACGGTCCACTCAATCTTCAATTATCCTTCTGAAGTCCTTTTAGCAGTATTACCACCGCCGAACTTCGCGAAATAATTGACGCTTAATATAAACCAGTTTCAAGACACTTAGCTAACTAACTTCTACCTTACACTACACAAGAAAACAGATAATATATTTTTACAATGCAGGAAAACAAGAAAACAAATTACAACGCAAAGAAACATTACAAGCATAATACATTAAAACTTTGATTTCTTGCGCTCCTCTTCCTCACGAGCTTTCTTCTTGGCTGCTTTTTCTTTCTTCATGAACTCAGGGTTGCAGACTTCATCCAGTCTTTTCTTGAGAAGATTAAGTCCTTCTGCTTCCACATGATTTCTGATCTTGTAATTTCGAAACAACCTCAACCACCTTTCAACCATGCTGCGAGTGGTAAGCTTCGTGGGAATGTCTTCAAACCTCAGCTTCGTGACTTTGTCAGGGTACCCCTTTTCCCCTTTCTTCCTTATAACCAGCTGCTTAGGGTATCCAATGACAATAGCGGTGGTGCATTGCTGTAGCCTCTGAATATCAAGCTGTTGTCTTCTCTTACAGAAGTTATCAAACGTGACCCTTAGATAATCCTGATCAAACTCGTCAACATCATCCATCTCATCAATCAATTCCCTTATGATACACAGTGTTTCATGACTGTGTTCTGCAAAGATGTCGTACTTGATTTCAATGACGGTTTCCACCTGATACTTGTCTGTATAGATCAGCAGATCATTCTCATTCTCAGCTTTGCTCTTGACAAACTTGACATTTGCACTAACCACTGCACTAGCTTCCTTCCTTATTTCCCCTTCTTCTGGAATGTCTATCCTTGGATCTCCGTATCTTTGCACATGCTCTCTTATTGCCTCGTCTTGCAGCTCGAATGCATAGTCTTCAGGTTCCTTCTTAACCACTGGTAGTGTAGCTTCAGGCAACTTGTATCTAGCGTCTTGCCTTCTTATCAGCTTCTCCAAGTCCTTAGCCACCAGCTTCTTTTCCTTTGTTAGAAAACCCTTAGAGAGGACTAGCTTTGCAACTGCCTTCAACACATTTCCGCTCGGAGTTAGTTTCGAGTCATGCAGATTTACGATCCTCAAGACCTTGTCATGGACATATCTGATCTGGTAGGGATTTAGAATAATGTCAACCCCTCTGTCTTCAGCCATCTTCAACAATTTCTCCTTAAACAGCACTCCAGTCTTGACAGAGGTGTCTACCTTGTGAGCGAATTCTACCAGTTCACTTGCACCCCTTTCATGGAAGAAAGCCTCATCGACCATACACGGCCCGATTTTTGTTATGGGTGTCCAAGTGATCATCAGATTCCATGCCTTCTCCTTGAATATGACTTGTACGGAGGTGCATCCCTGTCTTATACAATTTAGATAATTCAGCAGCCCAGGGTTTAGATTTTCTAGCTTATGAAGAAGAAAGCTCAATCTTTCTGAGTCATGAGCATAGGCTCTTGGTCCAGCTAAGGCTTCTCTAGCCTTGTCCCACTCGGGACCTTCCCTCCTTATGTCAGCCTGGACCTTAGGATCATTGATCTTTTTCATTTCAAACTCATGCTGAGTTTTCTGAGCCGCTCTCTTCTCCTTTGCCATTAGTTCTTTTTCAACTATCCCTTGTAGTACTTCTTCATTTACTCTTTCTCTGGCTTCCCTGAAAATCTCTCCTTGCATCTCCGCTTCATCAACTTCTTCTTCTGGGACATGCTCGTCAGCAGCCGAGTGGTCTCCTGCATCACCTGCGCCAGATCCGCCAAGATTTAGACCTCTTTCTTGTTCCCACTCTTTTGCCCGTTGCTCGAGTCTCGACCTCCTTGCCACTAAGGCTTCTACATCCATCTCGTCATCATCAGAATCTTCAATAAAGTCTCCCATAAATGCATCGACAAGAGGTGTTTCTTTCTCAGCTTCTTCTTCAACCACCATCTTCTGCTTGCCTTTGTCCTTAAGAGCCGGTTGAGCCTCCTCCACCTTTTCACCAGATTTGTTTGAGGACTCGATCACCGGACCCTTACTAGTCAGCTTTTTCAGACCCTGATCCTCCTTCTCCCCCTTAGGTGTGTTATCCTCATCAGGAGCATCATCATCATTATTATCGTCACCACCACCACCGGTTGAAGGACCAGGTCCGGCCCTGTTACGTCCAAAGACAGCATCAAGGAGTTCATTCAGCTTCGTCCAAACCTGAGACATACCATAAGTGACATCATCTACTGATCTTCCAACCTCCACCTGTGCCAATCCAAGATTATTTATCTTGTCAATCATTTGATTTTGGACGGCAATGAGGTTCTCCATGAACTGAGCTCCAACCTCCAATCTTCTAGAGTGAGAAGAGACAGCAGCAGTAACACCAGCAACTCCAGCCTCCAAAGCCTCCACTTTCTGCACTAGATCCTGCAATTTGGGGGACGGTGTTTGGCTTGGGTTAAACTGTTTACTCTCGCCGGGTTCTGTTTCACTCAAGATCCCTAAAAAGAAGGGATCTACTCTCCCTGTCTCTCCCTCGTGTTTAGAGCCTAACAGTACTAGAGCCTCATCCACTAATCGCTGGGAACTAGCGGTGAGTTGGTCGGCAATATCGGTCAGTGAGACTGAGCCTTTAAGCGCTGTGTCTACGATAGGAGATGACGTTATGACCATGTCATCCCCTTGTTCACTTAGAACCTTTTCTGGTTCGCTGGGCTGTTCTGGAGGCGTAGACCCACCAGTCACCAGATGTCGTTGCTCGGCAAGCAACTTGTTTTCTGATTTAGATGAGGAAGCGTCATCCGTACTGGATTCGACAGACTCTTCCTCATTAAAACTTCCTGAAATACTAGTATCAGAAGTGCTAGTCTCAGTTTGCCATTCCCCTTCCGAGAAATTGCTCAAAGAGCCCTGAGCGGACAACTCAGGGGAGGTAGGGCCAGCTCCTATTGGCTGTTGAGCTGGACCCCCTCCTTGACTCTCACCAACATGCCTAGGCGAGTGCGAATGTGTTGAAATGATTTGGAGAGGAGAGCCACCAGCGTGAGGTGTGGTGGCTGTGAGAGGTGAACTAGCCTTAACAGGTTGTGCAGTTGCCACTGGGTTTGAATCCACCTTTTGCTTCTTTGGAGGTGGCAGAGCTGCTGAAGTGACTACTCTCTTAACTCCTACACTCCCTCCACTCGAATCACTCGACTCAGATAAGCTTGCCTTCCTTTTATCACCAGTTTTAGGGCTGGCTGAACGTTTATGAACAGAAGGGCTTACAGCCTGGGATAGAGCCTGGGGGTTTTCAGGCCCACGGCTGTAGAAAATAGGTTGAATTGATGATTGATCAAGATTAGCAAGAATAGGTACCTGACTAAGAAGATCGTCATCCTTGTCAGCTCCAGCTTCTGCAACATTTTCCTCGGCCATGCCAACATCTATACCTGCTTCTTCCAAATTTCTATGCACTGGATCTCCACCTTCAGCTTCGTTACCGCTACTCTCAGCTTCTACTGCAGTAAACTGAGAAACATGCCTCCTAGCATACTCATCTTGCAGATCCTGGAAGTACGGAGTCAGGCGCAACTCAAAAAGTCTTGACTTTTGCTGGGTTTCCATGGTGGAGATACTCTTTAGAGTCATATCAAAACATGCCATCCTTTCAGAGCCTTGAAATACTCGTCTGTGTTCCTCTGAAAGGACGTCATCCAGAACCATCTGAAGAAATCTTGGCATCCAGCATTTGACTGGACCATCTTCCGGATTCCTTGATGCATTTTTCTCCAATGCCCACCTCTCATGCAACTGAATCAACAGATGTTTGCCCACATTCACTCTCCTGTTGTTTGCCACTCCATATAGTATTACCCGGCAGCTGTTGTTCATTGGCCTGTAGTCTTTGTCTTTTGGGAACATGCAGCGCTGAATGGCCTGAACTACATAATCCCACTCAGCTGGTAGCATACCGGTGTTAACTTTTGTTACCTTGATAGGACCCGTGGGAGGGCGACAACCTATCTCCGTGAATAATTGCAACATATCCTCCATAGTGGGTTCCGGAGCATAATCTTCTGCAGGAAGCCCAAGAATCTCATTGAACTTCTGCAGACGGACTTCATATTTGGCACCACCAATAGTAAAGGATAAGCCTGTTGGATTTGCTTTACCACCCTGAATCTCTAATGTTGAGTAAGCAGCTTGAAGTGCTTCGACATTCAGGATGGGAGAGGCGGTTAAGGCATGACTTATGATTGATGTGTTGTTGAGGGATTCAATCCAGAACTGATAGTGAATAAATCTACCAGTTGCTCGATCAGCAGAGAGATTAACAAAGTTGGTCTTGGGGATTGTGAAATTTGGGTTTGCCATTTTAAATTTGTGTTTAAAAAAAATGTTCTGAAATGATTTTGCAATGGAATTTTTAGAGAACAAGTTCTAAATTTAAACAAAATAAAACGTACACGAACCCCACTAATTACCCCACGTAATTAGTGACACAAATTAAAACAAATTAACTGCCCACTAATGACCACTTAACTTCCCACTAATGATTGACGGTTGAGTTTTCGAAAATTAAAGTGAACAGCCGTTACAAAATAAATTATTTTTCCAGAAAACCACAAACACGGCGGTAAAGTTGCACTTTAAGGATTAAACCGTAGAACTCACAACTATTTTACTCAAGAACACAAAAGAACTTAAGAATCAGAAAGCACGAAACACAAACAAACTCACTCGAATGAAAAAGAAAACTAAAGAACTAATTGCAAGAACAGTAATGATGTTAAAACAACACAAGAAGTTCAACAGTTTTGGACAAAATTTTAGCAGAGTTTCGTTTTAGTGATTAATGCTTTCACGTAACAGTTAGTGATTTTTGTTTAAGAAAATCACAAGAAAACTTGATGTAATGGCAGGGAAAAGAACTCTGGTAATGTATGTATACACGTGTGTATTTGAAGAGCTTAAGCTTTTGAAAGAGAGAAAGAAAGTTAATGTAAATAATGAACAGCCTTTTTAATGCTAAAATATATACTTGCACGCCTAAAAAGAAGCAACTGAAAAGACGAGTCACATCTCGATCTCGAGATCCGCATCTCGATCCTCATCTAGATGTCGATCTCGATGTCGATCTAGATCCGCATCTCGATCTACATCTCGATGTCGATCTTGATGTCGATCTCGATCCGCATCTCGATCTACATCTCGATGTCGATCTCGATCCGCATCTCGATCTACATCTCGATGTCGATCTCGATGTGGATAGATCGAGATGTACCTTGACAGTGTTTAAACCAATTTTCACAAGTCGTTCTCGATCTCGATCCAGAACTAGATCGAGATTTGCCTTAGAAAATTTTAATGAAATTATGTGAATTAAACATTTATATGTAAAGTTCACAAGATTTCACCACAAATTTTCACACCATTTAAGAAACTTACAATGTTGAAACGACAGGGAATTTAGCAAATAAATCATGCAGTACAAAATGAAGTATAACATTAAATCCTATCACATCATTAGACATTAATCATTTAGATACACAGATCAGCACAAGATTAATTTCCTGAAACTTTCTAACTTCCCTTTATGAGATGTAATACATACATTTATGAAGTTAAGGACACATTATTAATTAAGAATATTCATGAACAACAATAATATGTACACAAACTGAATTCTAACAGATAGGTAGCAAAACTAACTGGTGTTAAGCATCCCTAATTCACCAACCAATCTAGAAAATGTTGATTCGTCTAGAGGTTTAGTGAATATATCTGCTATTTGACGTTCAGTAGACACAAAATGCAATTCTACAGTTCCATTTTCTACATGCTCTCTAATAAAGTGATACCTGATGTCAATGTGCTTGGTCCTGGAATGATCCACAGGGTTGTTGGTCATTGCAATAGCACTTGTGTTGTCACACATGATAGGAATCTTAGATACTTCCACACCGTAGTCCTTGAGTTGGTTCTTCATCCACAGTATCTGGGCCACACAGCTTCCAGCAGCAATATATTATGCTTCAGCTGTCGAGGTAGATACTGTGTGTTGTTTCTTGCTTTGCCAAGACACCAACCTTCTTCCAAGGAACTGACAGCTTCCTGAAGTGCTCTTCCTATCTATTCTACAACCTGCGTAATCTGAATCCGAATAGCCAACAAGATTAAACCCTGTATCTCTTGAGTACCAAATCCCGAGATTTGATGTTCCCTTGAGATACCTAAAAATACGCTTTACGGCTATGAGATGTGACTCTCTAGGATCCGCTTGGAACCTTGCACATAAGCATGTAGAGAACATAATATCAGGTCTGCTAGCAGTTAAATACAAAAGTGAGCCGATCATACCTCGATAGCTTGAGATGTCTACAGGTTTACCCGATTTGTCCTCGTCAAGTTTCGTGGCTGTTGCCATAGGAGTCTTAGCTTGTGATACATCTTGGAGACCATACTTCTTCAATAGATCATGAATGTACTTGGTCTGGCAGATAAATATCCCGTCCTTCTTCTGACTAACTTGAATGCCCAGAAAGAACGTCAGCTCTCCCATCATGCTCATCTCATACCTTGATTGCATTAACTTAGCGAATTTAGCACACAGCTTCTCATTTGCAGACCCAAAGATAATGTCATCCACATATACTTGCACCATTATTAGATCATCTTTGCATTTCTTGTAGAAAAGCGTCTTGTCGATTACTCCTCTTGTAAAACCACTTTCTAGTAAGAAGTCTGACAGAGTTTCATACCACTTCCGCGGAGACTGCTTAAGGCCATATACTGATTTGAAGAGTCGATAAACATAATTACAATATTTGATATCGATAAACCCGGGAGGTTGCTCGACATACACCTCTTCATCCAGTTCACCGTTTAAGAATGCACTCTTGACATCCATTTGATAGACTTTAAAACCATGATGTGCTGCGAATGCCAAGAACATCCTCACTGCCTCTAGCCTTGCTACTGGTGCATAGGTTTCATCATAATCAATTCCTTCTCTTTGAGTATAACCCTTAGCAACCAGGCGAGCTTTATTTCGTGTTACACGTCCGTCTTCATCCAGCTTGTTTCTGAATACCCATTTTGTCCCAAAAACAGATCTATTCTTTGGTCTGGGTACCAGCTTCCACACCTCTGCCTTTCAAACTGATTGAGTTCCTCTTGCATAGCAATCACCCAATCAGCGTCATCTAGAGCTTCTTCCACCACTTTAGGTTCCATCTGGGAAAGGAACACTGAGTATAGACATTCATTCTCAGTGGCAATTTCAGCTCTAGCTTTTCCTCTAGTAGTCACTCCGGCTTCTGGATCACCAATAATTAGCTCGAACGGATGGTCCTTGTTCCAAGTGCGATCCCTGGCAAATGTTCTTGATGATTCAGCTTGATCTTGTAAGTGAAGGTGACTTAGTCTAGAAGCACTTTCACTAGCTTCCCTTGAGCTAGTACTGGCTCCCCCTGAGTGAGCTGCTCCCCCTGAGTGCATACTGACTCCCCCTGAGTTAGTGCCAGGTCTGACGGAAGGTGATCCCTCAGCCCTAGTGTTTTGAATTTGCGAAACACTAGACTCTTGATTAATTTCATTATTTATCGTTGGATCACTACCCTGCACTACAGACTCAGGAACTGTATCCACTTCATCAATATCCATATTCTCGATTCTTAGGGAAGTGGGCTCACTATCTTCTTTTTGTATAGAAGGGAGCTTTGAGTCGTCGAATGTGACATTAAGGCTTTCAACCACCTTGCGATCATTAAGCACAAACACCCTGTACGCTGCTACTACTTCAAGAGAATATCCAATGAAAACCCCTTCATCTGCTTTGGCTTCAAACTTTCCAAGTTGTGCATTGTCTCTTAACACAAAGCATTTGGCACCAAATACGTGAAAGTACTTGATAGATGGTTTTCGTTTATTCATCATGTAATACGGCGTCTCATTATGGTCCTTTATAATCAGGGTTCTGTTCTGTGTATAACAAGCCGTGCTAACTGCTTCAGCCCAAAAATATAAAGGAAGTTTTGACTCATACAGCATTGTCCTAGCTGCTTCAACCAGTGTCCTGTTCTTCCTTTCTACCACCCCGTTCTGCTGCGGTGTTCTCGGTGCTGAATACTGTCGTCTGATCCCTTTAGATATGCAGAAATCCATTAACACTGAGTTCTTGAATTCTGTCCCATTGTCGGATCGGATAGTCTTCACAGTCAGACTTGCTACATTTTCAATTTCCAGTACATGTCTAATGATCTCATGTGGCACTTCCTCTTTCGATGTCACAAACTTTACCCATGTGTATTTGGAAAAGTCATCGACAATTACCAGCGCATATCTTTTCCTTGACATTGACATAACATTAACGGGTCCAAACAAATCCATGTGAAGGAGTTGTAGGGGCTCGGTAATGCTATTCACTTGTTTATCCTTATGCGAGGCTCTTTTTGATTTTCCCATCTCACATGCTTCGCAGAGTCCATCTGGGGTGAACTCCATCTGCGGCAGCCCTCTCACCAATTCTCTCCTTACGAGATTATTCATTGCTTTAAAGTTCAGGTGAGATAATCTTTTATGCCATAGCCAACTTTCATCAGCAGAAGCCTTGCTGTAGAAACACGTGACTTCAGACTGATCAGCAGAATTCATGTCAGCTATGAACAAATTTGACTTCCTTACTCCTTTGAGAGCAAGGCTTCCATCCTTTTTGCTTCGAATCGAACAATCATGCTTCCCAAAGTTGACGTCAAAACCCCTGTCGGTGAACTGACTAACGCTGAGAAGATTATGTCGCAATCCTTCCACAAAAGATACGTCCTCAATGATAACATTTCCACAAACGATCTTGCCATATCCCCTGGTGTAACCTTTGCTGTTATCTCCAAAAGTAACCACGGAGCCGGCTCTCAACACCAAATCTGTTAGCAGGGACTTATTGCCGGTCATATGCCTCGATGCTCCACTGTCTAGCACCCATATGACTTTACTCTTTTCCTGTTCACTGCCCTGCAAATCCAGAAAGATTAGGTGTTCTTCGGAACCCAATGATGTTTGGGCCCGGCATCAATAATTTCCTTTTTCTTTTCAGATACAGAAGGCTTTGCCTTGTTGCCATCAGGGGCATTCATCTTGACTTTGTCTTTTCCCTTGTCAACCTTGACTGGTTTGTCAGGTTTGGGAGCAGACTGGTCACTCCTAACTTTAGGAGGACTTGAAGTCTTAGTCTTTGACCCCGCATGCTTTTTCTTACCACTACTAGATGTATGTTCAACAGATGCACTAGCAGTATTCATTAAATTAAAATAAGCATGCATGATGTTTACAGCACATGGCATACAATTAGGATTATTACATTTAGCATGATTTGCATGCAAGTTAGGAAAAGCAGTAGTTGCAGGCATGGTATTACAACCAACAGATTTTTCTTCCTCTACATAGAACGGGCAATAGTAAGACAAATGATCAGTTTGATTACAGATATAGCATGCCTTTCTAGCTCGTGTAGATGTAGATACAGATGCAGGTTCAGTTTTAACTGCCTTTACAGGTGCTTTCATTTGGTCTGACCCTGCTACCCATTGTTTATATGATACCGTCTTAGCCTCCTTGGTTCCTACACCTCTCTTAGCATAAGCAATCTTACTCGCTCTCTTAGAAGTTGTAGGTTCTACTACTTTTTCTTCTGAATCTCTTTCAATTTTAATTTCTTGTTCAATTTTAGTAGCAACAGGATCTATGGTCCTGGGCTCAAACTGCTTAAAGATAGGTTTTCTAACGTCCATTAAAACCTCAGGCACATTTTCTTTGACTAACACTGGCTTTAACAACTCAGCAGCCCTATTTTTCTTTTTCTGTGTGTAGTCAAGTCCTATGTTTACTTTTTCATTTTTACTCTTGCCTGCCAGTTTCATGTACATGTCCCTTTCTACGAAAACTTTATTAGCGGCTTCTTCAAAAGATTGACATGTTATTTTAAGCTCAGCTAATTCATTTTTAAGTTCTTCGTTAAGGTCTTCCCTAATCTTAAGCTTGTGTTCTAAAACGTCTACCTGATTCATTAACTGCCTTTCTTTACTCTCTCTTGATTCTAATTCCTCTACCCTGGCCTCGAGAAGTCTATTCTTAAGGGAGAGTTTAGCATTTTCCTCATTAACAGCAATTAGATTTAGTTGGAGATTGTACATATCTTTAGTCATGGCAGCTAATTCATTTTGGTACTCAGGAATAGACATTTCATTTACGGTTAGAATTGGTACCTCTGACTGTTCTGAAGATTTTGCCATTAAAGCGAAGTTGCATAGCTCCTGATCTTCATCTTCATCAGACTCGTCCCAACCCTTCCCTTCAGTCACAACATACGCCCGGCTTCCCTTCTGTTGCTTGCTAACCAAGGCATCATATTTCTTTTTCAGATCAGCATAGGATTCCTTGGGATGAACGTACTTGGGCTTCTTGCACTCTGTTGCGAAGTGCCCCAACTCATTGCAGTTGTAGCATCTGAACTTGTTCTTGTCTACCAGGTTAGGTCTGTAGCCACTACCGGATGTGCTACCTCGGCCACTGTAACTTCCCCGACCACTTACACTACTGCCTCTGCCACTACTGCTGCCTCTTCGGCTGAAAGAACTACCAAATCGTCTTTTACTACTTCTTTGCTTCCTGAAGCTGATATGAGCAAATTCTCGAGCAATACAAGCATATGACTTGTCTTCTAATTTGTCCAGCTCTTCAAGGGTATAGTATTCATCCTCACTTTCTTCGGATGGATCTTCAATGTCTAATACCACCCTTTCAGGATTAGCAGTTTTCAATGAGACAGCTGCAAGTGCCTTTACAGCAGACTCTTCAGCTACAAGTCCAGACTCACTTACCGCTTTGTTTTCTCCACTGTTGTAGGATCTTCTTCTGTCATTTTGTTCCTGCTCCAGCTCGTAGGTCTTCAAAACACCATACAGCTTTTCGAGAGAAGTATTTTTCAAATCTCTTGACTCTCGAATGGCAGTGATCCTGTGTTCCAGATGTTTAGGCAAATTCAAGAGAAACTTGATATTTGAATCTGCTAGTGGATAGACTTTATCTCTTATACTCAGCTCGATAAGCAATTTACTGTAACGTTTGTAAACATCCGCTACGCTTTCTCCTCGTTCGCATCTGAACGATTCATATTCAGATATCAGAATGCGTTTGTGATTATCTCTAACTTTCTCGGTCCCCTCCATCACCACAGCCAGTTTATCCCACATGGCTTTAGCTGTTTTTAATCCCTTTATTTGAACATAGTACTCTGAGTTTAGGGATTCAATTATGACGTTGCGTAACGACGCATCCATACCAACCAATTCTTTATCTGCGTCTGAAAACTCCATTTCCTCTTTAGGAACAGACCGGGATGGTATTAATATCCCTCCTTCCATTCGCTCTGGCTCAATTCTCATGGGTATGTATGGACCGTTTTCCAATATTCTCAAGTATACCTTGTTTATTGATTCAAGGTAAGCTCTCATCCTTCCGGTCCATTCGTCATAATGTTGTGCATCAAACGGAGGTATCTTAAATCTGTGTGCGGCGGCCATTTTAATAAAATTTAAAATTAAGATAATACACTTTTCAAATTACAATAAATTGTATTTACTTGAAAAATTAATTATCTCACTTTAAATATCCAACACTCAATATCCAACGGATTTTACACTTAAGATTCAAGCAAGTTAGTTTTAATCACAGGAACAGTAGCAGGGTCCACAATTTTTCAAGTCCAAACAAAAAGGTGTCCACTTTCTAGTTGACAGAAGTTCAAAATTGTCCTTTTTGTTTAGTCAATCAGTTGATTCGAGTTTTGACCACAGAAAAATCCACAAAGCTCTAAAGTACAGTATTTTGGAATTTTGTACAAATATTCCTTACACCATGACTCAGAACTTTTTAGATCTACTACTTTTTCAAGAAGAAACAAATAAAAACTTTCGGCTCAAACTTCAAGAAAAAATAGATCTGGGATTTTCAAGAACCAACTCAAACAACACAATAGGATCTCTGTTAGATGTGTTTAACAGGTGCTCTGATACCAATTGTTAGGTCCAAAGTGTTGTAGAGGGGGGGGGGGTGAATACAACTGTTTAAAATTAATGAGAGAATAAACAATATGCAGGTAATAAATGATGACACAGAATTTCAAGAATATATCTTTATATTCATTGAAGGATTTGCTACAACATTCATAAAAGCATCATGATCAGTTGAACAATAAATACAGCAATTAAAGCTAGATTCAACTGATCCTCTCTCTCACTTTTTGTTTTACAGTAAATGCTCTCTCTTTAAAAATATCGTTGAATAATAGAGATGATGAAAGTCTATCTACTAATAAAAACAAAGTGTTGCTTTTATAATGTCATGTAGTCTTGATCTTGTCCTTTTTGTGTACGTGGCCCAATCAGGACTTCGACAACAAAAAGTACTTTCCCAACAACTCTGGATCAACCGTTCACAATAAGCCACTTGTCCCTTGAACATTAAATGTTACATTTCTACCCGCATCTCGATCTTCGCCTGTACCCATCTCGATCTCGATCTGTGAAAATCTCGATCTCGATCTGGGAGAATCTCGATCTCGATCTATGAAGATCTCGATCTCGATCTGGGAGAATCTCGATCTCGATCTATCACCTGGATCGAGATTTGCCTTTGCAGTGTTTTACTTCACTTGCAAATCTCGATCCGCATCTCGATCTGCTGTGGATCGACATTTGCCTTAGCAAATATGCACACATCCAATGTTGACCTTCATTAGTGACTAATTGAGAATTAACCTTTATGAGCAAGTTTCCTTAGCTTCTTCAATTTCTTTTCCTCACTCAATTCAAATGAGATCTTCTATTACTGACATGAACTTACCTCCAATGTCCTGACACTTGATGCAATGGTCTGGTTCATAAGTGACTAGTCTTGTAGGGGTTCTTGCTTCTGAATGTCAGTTCTCATTTGTTGATTAACCTTTACATTATCCAGATGTTGTTATACATTACATGAAATCACTTTGGTCTTCTTGATACTTCTTTGACATTAATTTGATTCTCCATTAGATAAGTTAGGGCATGAGCAATACTCAGATTGAACTTCTTCTCACTTATGCATCCTTGATTAACCAAATTAGTTACTTGTAGTTACCAAGTATCATTGCCATTTCTTCAGTTGATTGATTCCATGTGCTTCTTCAGTTTCTCTTGTTTTGCTGTTGTTTTATCTTTTACTTAGTTGAGTTACATAGTAATTAAGTGTTACAAGTTAGTACACCTATGCCTTTCAGCATCCTCCCTAATAAAATGAAAATCTCCTAAAGAATCCCAATCTCCTAAAACTCAGGTATCAATCTTTACTCCTGAATCTTTACTTAATTTAGACTCTGATGGTATAGAAACTGTGCAAAGTGAGGTTAAGAAAATAATGATAACATATAGGTCTCTCACTGATGAAAGTGAAAGGTTAAGAGAAGAAAACTATACTTTGACAAACAAAAATAACCGTCTAGAGTCTGAGTTAATAATAATGGAACAATATAAAAAGGATTCTGAGAAATATAGTCACATCTACACTGAAGTCTTAAAAGCCTTTGACCATGTTAGGAAAGAACTAGAGGAAGAAAGACTTAAGTTTAAAGTGTGGACAAACTCTGGTAGAAAAGTTCAAGAAATTCTCAATAATCAAAATGTGTGTCAAAATGCTGGTCTAGGCTATGACAAGAGTCAAGGCAAAAGACCAATTATTGAGAATGATAACAATGTAGAAGCTAGCCAAGTCAATAAGACTAAAGACAAAAGTACCTTTGTTCCTGTTAAGTTTGTGACCCCTGAAGAAAAGATTGAAACCACAAACTCATCTATCAATAGTACCCCTGTTGCTGACAAAAAGACAGATGAAACAGGAGCAAATAAGTCTAAGAAAAACATTAACATTGGGTACATGTCTAAGTCTAAGTTAAAGGAAAGGCTAGAGAACTTGTCAAAGTCTACAAAGACTAGGAGAAATAGAAATGGTAAGGAAGGCATTAACAAGGCTAATAATTATCAAAAGGATCCTAATGCTCCTAGAAAGAAGTGTTATAGATGTGGCAACCACAACCATTTAGCTCTAGACTGTAAAATAAAAATTAAGAAGAAATCAGAGTCTAGTCCTTCCCAGACTCTGAAAAGTCACTACATTCCACAGAATCCTTGTTATCACTGTGGTAGCATATTTCACTCTATTTATATGTGTAGGGACTATCATGATTTGTATTACAATTTTTATGAGCTAAAATCTTCTATTGATAAGAATTGGTATGACACTGCTAAGACTCCACCAGAGTCTAAGGCAACAAAAGAAACAGGTAAATTCAAAGAAAAAATTGCTAAACCTGTTTCACCTAAGGTTAGTAAGAAGGGATCCAAAACTATTTGGGTCCCCAAAAAATCTAACTAGTTTCTTTATGTATGTAGGGAACCAGGGTAAAGAAAGTAACCCTAATCCTGGACAGTGGATGCTCAGGACACATGACTGGAAAGAAATCCCTGCTTATAGATTTTGTGGAGATGGCTGGCCCAGAAGTATCCTTTGGAGATGGCAACAAAGGACAAACACTGGGATATGGCAAAATTGTACTTGGGAATGTCATCATTGAAGAAGTAGCTCTAGTTGATGGTTTAAAACACAATTTAATAAGCATAAGTCAACTTGGAGATAAAGGTTACCATACTGGCTTTGACAACAAGGAGTGTCTTGTGACTCACAAAGAAACAGGCATTTTGGTTTTTAAAGGACACAGACATGGTAACATTTATGAAGCCAGCTTGGAGGATTGCATACACAGTGAAGTCACATGTCTATATAACAAGGCCTCAACTGAAGAAAGCTGGAAATGGCACAAAAAACTCTCACACATCAACTTCAAAAGACTTAATAAGCTGGTAAAACAGAATCTTATGAGAGGATTATTATAGGTTGATTTTGTGCAAGATGGACTTTGTGAAGCATGTCAACTTGGAAAGCAAAGAAAATCATCCTTCAAGAGCAAGACAATTAACACCATTTCTGAACCCTTTTATTTATTGCATCTTGATTTATTTGGTCCAGTAAATGTGATGTCAATTAATAAAAAGAAATATACTCTTGTTATTGTAGATGATTTTACAAGGTTCACATGGATTTTCTTTCTACATTCAAAGGATGAAGCTCTACAACTCATAATAGACCATATCACTTTTCTGGAAACAAAATCAAAGAAAACAGTTAGAGTTCTAAGGAGTGACAATGGAACTGAATTCAAGAATTCAATCATGGAGGTTTACTGTGCATCAAAGGGAATTACTCAACAATTTTCTGCACCAGGAACTCCTCAACGAAATGGAGTTATGGAGAGAAAGAATAGAACACTCATAGAAGCTGCCAGGACAATGTTGGCAGAGTCTAAGCTACCAGTATATTTTTGGGCTGAGGTAGTCAATACAACATGTTTTACTCAAAACTGTACTTTAATTAATATGCATGGAAAGACTCCCTATGAGATGGTAAAGGACAAGAAGCCAAGTGTGAAACACTTTCACATATTTGGATGCGAGTGCTTTGTACTAAAAGTACATCCTGAAAATCTAAGCAAATTTGAAGCCAAGGCTGATGAATCAATTTTTCTTGGATATGCATCAAACACAAAGGCATTAAGAGTGTTTAATCTCAGAACCAGAATTGTTATGGAATCTATTCATATTGCATTTGATGATTAAAAGTTTACAAGATTGCAGGATGAGTCAGAGTCTATTACACTGGAATTTGAAAATCTAAAAAGTTCTGAGATAAATGAAGATGATGAGGATGAAGACCCTCAAATAACTCCTGAAACAACATAGGAACCTGCACACTCTGAGGGGGAGCCAGAAAATTCAACTCCAAATAGTTCAGAGTCTTCCCAGACAGAGTCTAGACAAACAAATTCAAGTTCTTCAGAGTCTAACTCATCAGGGTCTGGATCAAGCAACTCTGAATCCTTGTCAGAGTGAAGTAATTCAGGGGGAGCCTCTTCATTTGAATTTCATTCAAATACAGAAGATGCCAATGATTTAGGGGGAGCTTCAAGTTCAAGAACCAATCTTCCACCAGCTAGAAAATGGACAAGGGATCACACTCTTGACTTAATAATTGGTGACCCTGAGAGTGGTGTACAAACCAGAACAACCACTTAAAATGAATGTCTTTATAGATGCTTTCTCTCAAAGAATGAACCCAAGAAAATTGAGAAAGCCTTGCAAGACCCTAATTGGATTATTGCAATGCAAGAAGAATTGAATGAATTTGAGAGAAATAAAGTGTGGAAACTTGTACCAAGACCTAAAGATAGATCAGTTGTTGGTGCAAAATGGGTGTTCAGAAACAAACTTGATGAGAATGGAACTGTGGTAAGAAACAAAGCAAGGCTAGTTGCAAAAGGATACTCTCAGGAGGAAGGAATTGACTATGATGAAACTTTTGCACCTGTAGCAAGATTAGAAGCTATCAGAATGTTTCTTGCCTTTGCAGCACATTCAAAATTCAAGGTGTATCAGATGGACGTGAAAAGTGCCTTCTTACATGGAAAATTGGAAGAAGAAGTCTATGTGGAGCAACCACCAGGATTTGTTGATCCAAGGTTTCCTGATCATGTTTACTGGCTAGACAAGGCACTATATGGATTAAAGCAAGCACCTAGAGCATGGTATGAAACTCTTTCAAAATTTCTTCTTGAAAATGGATTCATAAGAGGTACCTTGACAAAACTCTCTTTATTAAAAAATATAAAGGTGATATTTTACTTGTCCAAATTTATGTTGATGATATTATATTTGGTTCTACTAATGACAGACTCTGTGAAAAGTTTAGTAAACTAATGCAGTCAAATTATGAAATGAGCATGATGGGAGAATTAAACTTCTTTTTGGGACTTCAAGTCAAACAAAGTGATGATGGAATTTTCATCAATCAAACAAAGTATGTAAAAGAACTATTGAAGAAGTTTGATATGCAAGACTCTGCAACTGCTAAAACTCCCATGTCAACAGCCACTAAGCTAGACTCTGACCCAAAGGGTAAGAAAGTTGACAACACTAGATACAGAGGTCTGATTGGCTCATTGTTATATTTAACTGCTAGTAGACCAGATATAATGTTTGCAACTTGTCTATGTGCTAGTTTCAAGCAGACCCTAGAGAATTACATTTAATAGTTGTGAAAAGAATTTTTAGATATCTCAAGGGGGCTCAAACTCTTAGACTTTGGTATCCTAGAGAGTTAGATTTTTCACTAATTGGTTATTCAGATTCTGACTATGCAGGATGCATAGTAGACAAGAAAAGCGCAACAGGACAATGCCAATTTCTTGGCAACAAATTAATTTCTTGGTTTAGCAAGAAATAATAGACTTTATCAACCTCAACAGCTAAGGCTGAATACATTGCAGCTGGAAGTTGCTGTGCTCAAATTCTGTGGATGAGAAATCAGTTACTAGATTATGGACTAACATTCTCAAATATTCCTATGTATTGTGATAATACTAGTGCTATTAAAATTGCAGAGAATCCAGTCCAACATTTCAGAACAAAGCAAATTGATGTCAAGTATCACTTTATTAGAGAACATGTTGAAAATGGTACTGTGACACTTCACTATGTTCCAACTGACAGACAGATTGCAGATATTTTGACAAAACCACTTGATGAGTCTACCTTTCTCAGACTAGTAGGTGAACTAGGTATGTTAAACATGGAAGTAATCAGTGATTACAAGAAGCAAGGTATGTACTTTAATTATAGTTCCTGATGTGTCAAACTATAATTTGTTAATGCAAAATTCTTGAAGTACTTTATCTTGACATAGTCTAACTTCTAAACTCTGATGAGTTCGTAAACTCTGACGAGTTCGTAAACTCTGATGAGTTTGGAAACTCTGATGATTGTTATGTGCAGGCATACAAACAACAAAGAAGAATATTCTCTGACATTAAGAGAATTGATGAACATTAAGAGAATTGATGACAAGAAGAAGAGTCTACCTGCCATGACATATCCACAGGCAATACAGGTAAAACTCTCCACCTACAAACCTTCTATCTACAATGCTTCATTTTTTTGAAGGTGAAATGGTGCAGGAACAAGTATTGGAGAATCCCCCTGCACCTATCCAAGTAGCCAAATCCCCTTCCACTAAATAATCTAAGAAACCACTATCTAGAAAAGAAACCTCTGGTGTCTCTCAAAAGGCACCAATTGAAAAAAGAAGGAGATTGGTATAAACTAGGCTTGTAGATGAGCAAAGTGATGAGGAGCTCAACCCTCTAGAGAGACAGGTTATTGAAGGAATTTCTTTGTAAAAGGAAAGTCATGATGCACCTGAATCTAACTTTCAAGCCACAACTATAGACTCTCAAAGTCTACAGACTCTGAAAAACATAAGGAAGCACATCAGGAACCTTAATTTATGTCTCTTGAGAAATCTTTTACTAAACAAATCAAGAGGTTGAGGAAGGCTTATTTTGCACACACACACAAGCCTATTACTATTACTAACCCTATTTTACAGGAAACAGAAGCTCTCAAGGCTCCTGCAGGGCCAGACTCTGAAAGCAAGAAAACACATGAACTAGAGTCTAATGTTGAGTCAGAGTCTAGCCTGCCTTCAGACTCTGATCATGACACATTTTGGGAAGAGATGCCATTGGAAGCAGCCTCAAGTCTTTTTGATGAAATCATTACTCGAAGTGATGAGGTACTGTTATGAAGCACCATCGATTGATAACATCTATCAATCGATAAGTCAACAACTATTATCAATCGATGGATATCAAGATCAATCGAAGAAGAATATCAGTTGATAGCAAATTATCAAGTCTTGAATCTTCTCATAACCTATAAAGCCCTAAAGAAGAAAATGGAGATGGAACTTCAAATGTCTACAAAAGCTGTGGTCATAAATCTCTACAGCTACCTCTTCAACTCTTCATTACAAGTTAAAGCAGCTGGGCTCATAGAAGGCAGAACAAATGAAGTTTTCAAAGCACTTAGGTGTGCTAGACTCTGAACAACAAATTTCAAAGAAGACTAACAGGCTTAAGGTCCATATAAGGAGGAAATCAGAGTCTATTGCTGAGTTGGATACTGAGATTGAGCAACCAGTTTTTGACTATGAAGCAATTTGGGATACAGGAATTACCTACAGGACAGCTATTGATTGGATTTCTACTATTCAGCCTCTTCCAGGGAAGGTGGTTGATTTTCTTGTTCAGAATATAGACAATGCCATCCATGCAAGGACTTTTCTAAATGAACACTTGGATGCATTAACCATGGTAGAACCACATGAGGTAGCAGGTGATGCAAGGAAGTTGGAGGATGGGACTAGTGCACCAGTGGTGACTAGTGAGAAAGATGCTCAGTCTGCCTCACCCACACAAGAACCGCCTAGTCAGAGGTAGGGTGATAGTGAGGTAGGGGAGTATGCTGTTAGGCCATTCTTGACAACTCAACAAAATGTTGATGAGAACCCCAATGATATGGGAGGACAGGCTCTGATTGATGCTCATGAAGAAATTTCTAAATCTATCCACCTTGAGGGGGAGTCTCATGTACCAACAGTCAAAGATGGTGACACTCAGACTCTGGCTTCTAATGAAGTCATACTGAAGCAGTGAGAATCTAGAGTAGACCCTGAAACTGAAATACTGGAGCCAACAGACTCTGAAAAGAAAGAAGATGCTAGTATGGGTTCAGAATCTGTTGATGCTCACCCTTTGATGGAAACCCCTAACCTTCAGATATTTGAAGGGGTACCCCTCTATCAAGGTGGTTCAGGTATTGTAGCACATAATTCTTCTCTCAACCCCTCTTTTGTAGGATTTTTGAGTGCACCCTCTAAATTGAGTAAAAAAAAATTAATTGAGAGGCTCGCACTGGTCCAGGCAAAAGGAGAGGTAGATAAGGCTGTAGAGAGCTTGAGTGAAAATGAGAGAGTGGGTGCCCAACCCCACTGTGAGGATGAGAGAATAGGGTATCCTGAACCTAGCTTTACTTATTGGGATCAAGATTTTCCATAGAGTTGGTCCAATGAGTTGAAGCAGGGGATGAATGACAATTCATTTTTTATTTGACAGAATTCCCTTCCTTCAATTATCCAAAGAAGTAGATTTTCCACATATTCTTTTGGCTGTCACAGGTGGTGATGATGTCAAAAAGGAGGAGAAGAAAAGGGGAGAAGAAAGGTGATTTCTCTAAAAAAGGAGTTAAAAGGAGGAGAGATGGTGATATCTATCCTTGACAGATATGGTGATAAGAAATAATTCTTTTTTCTTTTTGCCTTATGATTCTGTTATACTGTTCTAGATTAATTGTTTCATTCTTTAGTTTTGACATCATCAAATCTTGATTTATGCTTCATTGTTTATAAAGCATAAATAGGGGAGATTGTTAGAAATATTTTCATTTGATGATCTACAAAATACTAGAACAGGATTTAACATAGTCTATCTACAATAAGTCATCGATCGATAACTCATCAATCGATAAGTCATCAATGGATAAAGACCAATCGATAAGTCATCAACGGATAAAGACCAATCGATAAGCCATCAACGGATAAAGACTGATCGAGAAGTCATCAACGGATAAAGACTGATCGAGAAGTCATCAACGGATATATCCTGATCGAGAAGTCATCAACAGGTATATATCAATCGGGAAGTCATCAACGGACATATCCTGATCGAGAAGTCATCAACAGGTATATATCAATCGAGAAGTCATCAACAGATATATATCGATCGAAAAGTCATAGACTGATCGATAAGTCATCAACGGATATATATCAATCGTGAAATCATCAACAGATATATATCGATCGACATATATATATCGATCGATCTAGAGTCTATACAGTTGAAGTTATATTCGGAAAGATGATCACAGGAAAGGAAAATCTTCGAAGATCAAAACAAATATATTGCAGATACGCTATGGAAAGGAAAGAAGATTTCAGAAGGAAGCTGTCAACTAATAATTAGGGATTCTATTCCTCTAATTCTGATTGTAATTTTACTTTCTGTTATTAGTTGATAGGTAGCTCTCTATATAAACTCTATGTAGCCTAATTGTAAAGATGTCAAAGTCGAGAAGCAAAATTATCTGAGTGATATTTTGTGAAAGCATAGAGATAGAGAGAGCTGTTGTGATAACACAGAAGAAGCTGCTAGGGTTTGTGTACATCCTAGGAGAGATTTTGTATTTAATCATCAATAATACAAACAATGTTTATTCATATCTTTGTGTTTGATCTTTATTCTTAATTCATATATTAAGTTGGTTTTAATGAGGCAGAAAATGGAACACAAGTATTCAACCCCCCCTTCTACTTATGCAACTGGGAAAACAGAAGCATATGAATCTAGAAGAATTGAAGACAGGGTAAAGACAAAGGTTAAAGAAGACAGCTAGAGTCTTGAAGTTATACTCACTGAAGGAAGTTCATTTATATGTTCAAGCATTAGTGAAGAACAGATAATGAAGTATTCAAGATTGTAGTAGTAATGAAGACGTTGTCTAAGTACCAGAAAAGATTCTAGTGAAAGTACAGTGTTTATTGACAGTCAGTGTTCGAAGCAATAAAGAACTGCAACATTCCTGTCATTTGATTTTAATGAGAATATGAAGATCAAGATCAGTGTTAGTCATTTGTGAACCAGACCAGTGCACTAAGTGTCAACACAAAGGAATTGGTCAACATGTTGATTGTACAAGAAAAATTGACAGGAAGTCTAAGTATATGCATTGAATTGGTGAAAATATTCTAAGTCATGCATACATGGTGAAGAATTAGACACATAGCTCTTAAGGTGTGAAAAATATTCTAAGTCATGTATACATGGTGAAGAAATTAGACACATAGCCATACAAGGCAAGAAAAGTTGACACATAGCTCTTAAGGTGTGAAAAATATTCTAAGTCATGGACACATGGTGAAGAACTAGACACATAGCCATACAAGGGAAGAAAAGTCGACACATAGCCTTTAAATGCCTAAAAAGAATCTTAGTCTTTTATACATGGGATAAAAATCGACACATGCATCTACATGGAGATAAGATTCGACACTTAGGTTCTTGGAATCATATGAATTATTCTGAGTCATGTTAATGAGCTATACAGGGAGAAAGAAATCGACACATGTGTCTAAGCTACTTCAATTTGACTAATTCGACGCATAGACCCTCTATGAAAGATGGATTATTTTCTAAGTACTCAATACAAGGAAACACTCTTCGACACTTGTAAAATATCCACGGGATTCTCAAAGTCAACTCAAGTCAACATACAGGGGAGAAGTTGTCGACACTTAGAAAACAGTTCAATTATTGTAAAGCCTACACAATATAAACAAATGAATCTAATTCATTTGGCAAGAGCATGTGTGTGAGAAAATACCCACAGACACAAAGAGATACAGAGATAAACAGAAGTCGGAGAAGAAGAGATACAAAGTCATACACATACCTTCTTCACCGGAGTTTTATAATCTAGCCTGTTCATTATGTTATAAATATATAGGGCTATTATAAAACACTCTCTGTTAGATTGATTTCCTTCTGTACATTCATAGATCTATACATTGTAATAGGAATCAGTCAGATCTCTTTGTTGTATCAAAGAACTAATTTGTTCTTTGGAAACCGGTTCATTAAAACCGGGTGTAACACCCCTCTGGATTTATATACGAAAGATATATTCCCTGAAACTTGTCTCGTTTAATTATTTACTAATTTTCTAGAACTTTATTGTTTATTCATAAAAATAGAAAATTAGTAAGCCAGCCTCGTAAACACTATTCACCTCATGAATTCGAACCCACTAACCGAACTATAAATTATTTATCCGTAAAAGATTCGAAAGAATTTTTTAATTTAGTGAGTATCGTATTCAACCCCCCTCCTACGATACTTCCAGGACCTAATAATTGGTATCAGAGCTCGCTGATTGATATACAAATCAAGATCCATTAGCTCAGTGAAGCTCACCGTGCCGAAGCTGTTTGGAGTCAGAATGAGGAGGCCTTGTTAAATAAATTTAATAATAAACTTTTTAATAAAATTTCTTTTATAAACTTTTATAAAATTTATTTTATAAACTTTTATTAGTTTATGTTATAAATTTTAATTAGTTTATTTCATAAATTTTAAATAAAATTTATTTTATAAACTCTTATAAAATTTATTTCATAAACTTTTATTAGTTTATGTTATAAATTTTAATTAGTTTATTTTATAAAATTTAAAAATTAAGTTTATAATTTAAATTTATTAAACATTTTATGTGGTCCATTTTTCAAAAGAAAGCAGCAGAACTTGGTAGCTGATTGGTTATTTTTCCTCTAAGAGTTTGTAGTTGAAGATTTTTACGGGTATTGAAAACAATTAAAATTGACTGAAGAAAACCCAATGAAGTTAATTCTGGAACAGGTTGAACAAATAGTGGTATTAATTTCATCAAAGTTTTACTTCATAGGATCCCACTAATATTTTGGAAGCTGCAAAAGAAGAGATTATTTTGGGTTCAGTTTTTGGTTGATTTAAGTTGATTTTTTGAATGAAAATCCTTAGGGGTTAAAGTAGTGAAGGAGAACAGACTGGACTACCTGTCATCGCAGTACAAGCCTTAAAGTTTATTCTACAGGGAGATTATAAGAAGTTCGTGCTAACACTGCAGATCATCTGGAAAGTAGGGTTATAGCCATCGGGGATCTAAGGATATGACCACATTATCTTTAGAGGAACTATGTATGTGCTGAAGGCCTATGAACTAGAACAAGAGCTGAAGAAGATAATATTTGATAAAATAGGTTGTTAGCATATCCACTGTATTTGTGACCCTGGAACCAAATTTGATTGAAGTCAAGGTCGAGAACCTCTGAACAGAAACGAAATGATCCAAGAAGCTGAATTGAAGATGTTGTAGCTCAAGGTAGTGGTCAAGGTGTTATAAGTGAATCTTACACTTTGGAATAACCTGAGAACTGGACTGCAAGTCAAGCCTGCAAGGCAATTGAAAGTTCAGCAACATCAGATTCAGACGGAATCCCAATTCTTAATTTAAGGTCATTACCTATAGATTCCATAAAGGAGATTTTCAAGAACAGTTCAAGAGGCGGTTACAAGACAGGGATTGTTTAAAATAGAAAGACAAGATCAGGGGTTTGCTACACAGTTTGAAGAAGCCTGTACAAGTAAAAGATGACATAGATTGTGTTGGGTTGAAGCAAGAATCTCAAGCATTATTGAGGACGCAACAAGGGAAAACATATGTTTGTGAAGTTAAATACAAAGCTGATTCTATCAGTGACAGTGATGAACCAAATGGATATCTGGCATCAATGACCAACACTGGAGATGAATCACTAAGCACTTCACAAGTACACATTCTGACTACACATTTATCTAATTCAGAACTGTATGATTATTAAGTACTGAAATGTATTATATTCATGTCAGCATGTTAGCATCTTAGGACTTAAATGCTTAATTAATTGCTAAGAATAAGATTGCATGCTAGGATTCATGAGTTTAATTAGTACATTTCAAACTTGCTTTTCCGTGCAGTAAAATGAATATCTAGAATTAGATAGGGTGTTCTAGATGGTTAGGTGTATCCCTGAACATTTTCTTGAACTTGATTTAAATCTTATGTGATTTAATACCTCTGCTAATGTTGTGAAAATTGCTAATAGGCAAACAGGTCATAGATCAGATATTTTATGTTTGTTCTTACTTGAAATTGTTTATGTGCTTATTTTCATATAACTTGCTCCCATTCACATAGTTGCACTTAAATGCCATATTAGATCATGTATTGCTTGTTAGGGATAAGTTGATTTAAAAGATGGTAGAATTATCTAAGTAGTTAGTAAAATTTATAGATTCAAGCCTTAATTTAAAACTGATTTAGGTAATTAGAGATAGTTGAAAATATTAGACAACAATAGAAATGGATTAGACTGTTGAAAGTAATATCTCTAACCCATCAAGACTCAATTGAAGTTGAGTACCAAAAAACTTAATCATTTATGATTGCAGAGTATGTAACAAAAGATAAAAGTTATGTAATTTTATGACATTTATTATTCAAGGCATATGATTAAGATTGGAACTCTGACATCACAGTTGGTTGAGGAAGCCTATCCAATGGTAACCTTTGGAGATGACAGCAAAGGATGTACAAGGGATTTGGCTATAATGATTTTTGGAAATGTCACCAATGGAAGTATCTTTCTTGTCGACGGACTTAAGCACTATCTACAGGGCACTAGGGAATTCTTTGTCAAGGGTTTTCTGGAAAAGTATTGAAAAGGAAATGTGTTAGATTTTAAGAAAGAAAGATGGAAGCTCACTCAACTGAGAGTGATGAAATTTGTTCATAGCTGACATGGATTTTGTATGCAAAGGTGAAGTGAACTTTTCAATAAAACTTCATCAGTAAAGACAATGGATTCTTTGATAAAGAAGAAATTGGTAGGAGGACTGCTTCATATGGAATTCTATCTAGAAGGACATTTTAAAGTATGTCATATATGGAAGTCAATGAAAACATCACACTGAAACAAATTATGTCATGGAAGAAATATGCTTAGTGGTAGTTGGTGACAACCCTAATTACAAGTTGGTGATGTTCGTGCATTTAACAGATAATATATCACATATGGTAATTGATCACATCTGGTAGATCAAGTTGGAAGCAAAGTAAGCTGTGAAAATCTTGAAGTCAGATAATGGAACTGAATTTCACGAATGAAGTTCTAAATGAAGTCTACACTGATAAAGGTACTTTGAAGCTGAAGCAATTAACACAGCATGCTGCTTTAATGAACAAGATCGTGAAAAGACATCATATGAGTTAATGGCCACCCAGAAGCAATCACTGAAGCTCTTTCGTGTATTTGGAGGAAATTGATATTTATTGAAGATTTATGTGAGTATCTTGGCATGTTTGAAGTTAAGGCTCATGAAAGAATTGACATGTTTGAAGTTAAGACTCATGGAACAATTCTCCTTGGTTACTCATTGAAGTCAAAAGTTTTCAAGGTATATGTGAATGAAAATCAGAAGGTGATTGAAAGTCTGAATGTGTCATCCTACTACACCAAGCTCCCGAGCATTCAAATGAATGACTATTCTGAATCTTTAAATTTTGACATCCCGTTAGAGTCAAATTCATATACCAATGATGAAACTGACATTGCAGAAGGAAACAATGATAATGATGATGATTTAGATCCTATTAGTGGAAATGGTAGTGAAACTACACAACTCGTGAACTTTAACAGAATCCACTGAATAAGGTAAATGATCCTCAACAAATCCTAGCAGCAACTCAGGGGGAGTAAATAAAAGAAGGATCTACTAGTCGTACTCAACACAATGAAGATCAAAGGATTACATCAAGAACATATCTGCGAAGACAAAAGGTTTGAAGTCAAATTCAATCCCGGAGTCTAGTTCTTAATGATTCGGATTTTAGAGTAAAGGCTAGAAGTGCTATTCAAAGTAAATGGTTATTCTTCGGGAAAGAACAATTGTTAACAGTTGGTAACCCAAAGAAGAGTGAAGATGCACTGATTGATCCGGATTGATTGATTGCAATGCAAGATGATCTCAATCAGTTCGAAGGCAGAAATTATTGAAGCTGGAACCCAAATCACAAAACAAGACAATATTTGGTACAGTAAGGGTTTGCAAAAACTGGATGGTTATTGGCATTGTTATGAGGGACAAAGCCAAACTGGTTGCTACAGGTTACTATCAAGTAGAAGGTATCGACGGGGATGGAAACAGAATCTTCGGGACTTTCAAGATCAAACAATCAGCAATAGTGACGAGACTTGATCTTATTAGGACCAACAAGATGAGGACCTAATAACAGGATATCCCTAGCACATGTTGAGCATTCAAGCATGAATATCTATAAGATGAAAGTGAACAAGTGCACTCCTGAATGGTGAGTTAGAAGTTGAAGTTGATGTATAACATTTCCTGGACTTTGAAGTCGCAGATACATTGGAATTTGTATATCATTCTCTTCACAAGCTCTCCATGAATGGAGTTAGGGATTCAAGCAAATCTTCAAGGACATGGTATGACATTCTAACTTACGTATTACTTGAAAATGATTTTATATTAGAGTTGTTATACACATATCTCTCTAGAATACATGGCACACACAATGTCATATATGTGCTAGTATATCATGATTATATTATATGTGGGTCTACTAACAAAAACTTGTGCAAAAGATTTTTTTTTTGCTAAATAAATTCAGAGTAGGTACAAGATGAGCATGTTGGAAGAGTTGCAATTCTTTTTTGATTATAAGTAGTTCAAAAGAATGATGACAATTAAAGTAAGTCAAAGATCTTTTGAAGATGCACAATTTAGAAGATTCTAGACTTGCGAAGACTTCTTGCCAGCAGACCACTAAGCTTGATCATGACAAATCAGGTATATAAACTGAAGTGATAAGCTATAGAGGTATGATCTGCTCATTACTTATTCAAGTGCATAAAGACCATATATATTATTCTCGAAATGCCTATGTGCAAGCTCCAAGTAGATACTAGAGAATCTTATCTTATAGCTAAGATATGAATTTTTAGATATCTTAAGAGATTACCAATTCTTAGAATCAGGTACCCTAAAGATACTAGGTTTAACCTAATTGGCTATATAGATATAGATGATGCAGGTTGTAAAAAAGACAGGGAAGTCATTCCTGGAAGCTGTCAATTTCATGGAAAAAGTTGGATTCTTGTTGAAATGAGAGAAAGCATTCAACACACATAGTTGCGGCAAAGGCTAAAATTAAAGCAGCTAATGAATGTGATGCTCTGATCTTCTGGACAAGGAAACTACTTCAACTCCAACAACTCTGTTGATCTCTCCACACCACTTAAGGAACAAGCTCATGGACACCAGGTATCATTTCTTTCGAGATTGTCCTTAGTAGAATAACTTAGAGATCTTTGCTAAATAACTTGATGAATTTATTTTATCTAAGTTGGTTAGTGAACTTGGGATATTATTTATATGCATATTTATTGGAAATCCCATCTACAAGGAATTCTTAAAATGAGTTCACAAGTATTAATTTTTTAATATTTAAAGGACTTGTGAATTTGTTTGAAATCCAATATCTCGTACTTTTTGCTATTAGTTTAATTATCATGCTTACAATGTTACATGCATATGTGGTAGTTAAATGATTTAGCATAAGTTAACAACATAATTATTTGTATGTTAAATATTTGATGAATATTAGTCAATGATATCTTGTTTAATTGCTCTGATATTTTGTTCTGATATTTTTAAATATTTTATTATAAATAATTGTGGTACTTTTGGTATTAGTGACGTTATTTAGAATTTCTGTTCTAAGTAATTAATGCATATTTCAAAACTCACTAATATTGGAAGATGAAGTATTTTTTAAGTTATGTGTATAAAATTCTCAATATTTTATATACTTAGAAAATATTTCTAAAAAATGAATTTATTAGCGAGGATTGTAATTAAGATCACAAGTATTAAATGTCTATATTTAAAGGACTTGTGAATTTCTTTTCAACTATTTCCTCGAGTTTACGTATATCATTAATAACTGTTATGAGTGTAATTGCAATATGCTTGAGTGACGATTATTAGATATAGCGTAGGAAGTTAGATGCTAATATTCAATCTTATGAATATTTTAGTATTTAGCGAAATTATTTCATCTTATTAAAATTATGGATTTAAGCAATTCAATGCTTATTAGTTTCATAATTTTGATTTGATAAAATATTAGAAGCATAATTTCTTATATTTTGAAATTATTGATAAATATCAAGTAATGATATTTTGTTAATATTTCCGTGCAATTAATTGTGATATTTTTAATATTAGTGATAATACATGTTGTTTATTTGAAATCACTAATAATAAAAATATGTCTAAATCCTTATTGTTCTACTGAATAATTGTCATGTGTTATTTGATTTATATATACATGTCTGTGGTAACTGTTTAGTATTGCACGAGTATTACTATTAGTTTTCTTTCTTTGACTGGATTTTAAACCTGAATATATTGAAAAGAATTTCTTGTCTATTTCTTTTCCAAAATGTTTTATCCTACAATACATTCACTTTCTATCAGTTTTAGATAAGAAAACTTCAAAATTCTTTTTCAAAACTTCTCTTTTGAAAATCTTTTGATTTACAGCCCTGCTTTGATTTCTAAAACCTAGGGTGTGAATTAATCATTCTTGAGGATAATTTTTCTCCAATCTCAAATTTTTTTATCCTCTCTTAAAAGCTATTTTTAAAAGTTTTATCTTTCAAAGCTTTCTCTCTCTTAATTTTTCCTTTTAAAGTGGCAGAAACTTTGTGACTGCTATTTTATTCGGAGAAATTGTTTTTACTTCGAGGTATCAACCATTTGTAAAATGATTTGTTTTCAAATACTTGCTTCAATGTATGTTCCACATTGATTCATAGTACCAAAACAGTGGTTGTTGCTTTGAAGGCCTAGTACTGTATTGTTAAGCATAACCCCAATTGTCATGTTTTTATTTTAAGTCGGGGAAACTATCAGGTGGACGAAAATGATGTAAATCATAAGTGCATTATGAGTCAGAAAATCATTATCTTCTATCTGATAAGGATGGTTTGTAAAACTGTTTTCAAAACATACAGTATTAATGTATAAAGGAAAAGAGTCATTTTATCGAGATATAATTTGGTAAGAGAGTTGAATTTTTTCTTTGGTATAAATTCTCGCATTTTATTATGGGAAGTTTGCCTTATAAGAAATTCATAAGGGATAGAAACTTTCTTCTCTGATACACTTTCTCGTGTTTTATTATGGGATATGTATCTTAAAAGAAAATTTCATATCATGCTTGTTAGGTCCTGGAGATCGTAGAGGGGGGGTGAATACGATTCCCAAATAAAAATCTGACTTTTATTTATTTTTGGGACAACATAAAAATTACTTTGGTTCAAACCCAGGTACTGTTCATCATCTTCTTCAACCTCAAGAACACCATTAAAATAACCAAGATAATGAACGGTAAATCATCCAAAACACACAACACAACAAGATCCAAGAATATAACTTTATATTCATTGAAGTGGGGTAGATGCTACAACAAGTTCAAGAACAAAAGCTCAAGAACACAACAAAGAAATGATTTTTGGCTCCTCTAAAAATATTACAAATTCTAGATCTAGGAGACAAAAATCAAACCTATCTTCTAAACAAGATTTAGCAATGTTTACAATAGAAGAAAGATGAGTGGTATGACAAAGAAATTCATGGCCCCATAATATTAAAGTATGAGTTCGGCCATGGGGGAGAGAGAAAATAATTTTCTCTCTCTCTCCCCATTTCTTTTTCATCCGAATACTACCTCTACAAATGATGACTTGGGTTTCTTCTTTATATATTGAAAAAGGTGTTACTCTTTATTTTTCCACCTTTTACTTTTGTCCACTCAAATCATATCTTCAAAGTCATGTGCCAAGCATGCCTTTGGAAATATTTAATGTAAAAGTAATATTTAAATAAATATATATAATATAAATAAAGAGTGTCTTTATTTATAAAATATATAAATAATTAAATAAATACTTTATTTAATTAAATTAAATATTTCCCTTCCACTCTTCAATTTGTGTAGACTTCCTTATCCAAATACTTGGCCCCGTATACGTGACTCCACCACGTCCAAGTATTTGGCCTTCTAATCTGTGAAGCTTTAGTAAGATCCAATCAGGTTGTGCCGTCTGTCCCTTATCCATTAGGCTGGCATTTCTCCAACACTGATTTACCACCTTTGTTGATCCTCCACATGACTCAAGAAAACCAACAACTTTAGAATGATTAAAATCATATTAACCGACGAGAGCTTGCCTCCAATGTCCTGACACTTGATGCAACGGTCTGGTTCATAAGTGACTAGTCTTGATAGGGGCTCTTGATTCCGAACATGATTCCACATTCTTCTTTGCAAACCTTACTTGTTGCTTCGATTGTAATGCACTAAAATCGTCATAGACTAAGACAATCTTCTGTAGCTTCCACATCCTTGAATAGATGTCAACATCTTTTATTCTCCACTGAGGCATGAACATGTTAATGAACTTCTTCCAGTGGGCTTCAAGTCTGTATATGATCCTTTGATACTTTGTCTTAACTGAACTCTGTGATCCAAGATTTCTGTGCACCTGCATATTATTACATGTCCTATTCTATTGTTGAGTTATCATCAACCATTACATAGAGATTACATTTAGTATTTCTAGTACACATGAAAGTGCAGTGAGTTACTTCCCTTCACTCCTATCTCTCCTTTCAATCTCCCCTTTCAATCTCCCCCTATTTGGTTGATATGGAATAGCAATCAAATACTATTTCCAAACAATCTCCCCCAATAGCAATTAAATAAAATCAACTACTAGAGGATAACTCAACTAACATACAAGAAACAATTAAAGTACTGGACATGAAAATAATATACAAAGAGTTCTGGAAAGATATAATCAGTTTAATCCAGATTTCCTGAGTTGCTGAAAATGAATGATGAATTTCTGAATTTCATTTTCCTTGAGCTTTCTCCACTTCATTGTTCTTCAAAGATGGGGTTCTTTCAATAAAGAATAAAATCATTAGTAGAGACTCCTTAACAATCATTCCGGTTCATCTTGCAATTTGAACTAGAACATACAGCTCTCTATGTTCCCCACAAGAGGTCAACTCATTCTCCCCTTAAGGTTGTTCTCTCTTGGAATGAAAGTCACTTCTTCTTTTTCTTCAGGATGTTCTATTTCCAGGAAACATATTTTTCTTTCTTCCCTGCACTATTCCACTGACTTCATCTATCACTGAAATAAGAAATAGAACACACTTGGACACTTCTCAGATGCCCCTTGAAAATCTCCTTCACATTCTTCTTTACCCAGAAAACTTCTACTTAGCAAAAACTCCCCCTGAGTTGATACTCTTCAAAGAAATCTTCATTTTCATTCATTGATCGTGCTAGAAAGAATTCTTCTGCCGAACCTCTCCTAAGAATGTTCCAAGGACAGATCTTCAAACAAATAGAGCAAAATCCCTTAGATATCTTTTCAGAATAAGATATAGCATTGCAAACCAAGATGTTAAGATTCTTCATAACTTCTTCCCCTTAGTACGACAAGTAGCTTCTTCCCAATTGACAAAAAGTAACTTCTCCACTTCAGACGAAAAATCAGTTAAATCTACAACACCTTTAGGGATTAGGCTCCAACCAATTACTAAGAAACTCCCCCTTAGTAATTTCTCCCTTGCATCACTAAGGTTTAAATTTCATCTAATTCTCCCCCTTAGTTCATGCAAGCTCCAATCCACCCTTGTGTCTTTAGATATCCTCTAAGTAACCTCCACAAGATAGGATTGACAGATCTCATTTCTTGTAGATCTCGTTTCTTGTATCACCAAATTCTCCCCCTTAGTTGAGAATATCCTTTAAAACAATAATAGTATCATCTACATCCAATCGAATAAGAAACTCTCCTCCAATTGAACATAAAATCCTCCTTAGGCCTAAAAATTAATGTCTCCCCCTTTGAGATTGAGAACAACATGAATTAATAGACCCAAAGGTAATAGTTTGGACATTCCTACTAAGCTTCAGCTAGACTCTTCTTCAACTTGTCTTCCAGAAAAGAATCTCTTCAACATTTTAGAGCTGGAAAATTCAGTAACAGGATTCAAGCATAGTAGCAAGGTTAGTGTTTGGTCTATGGTTTCCTCACTTCTACTACGTTCTGTTGGTGTTTACACTTTCAAGCGTAAGTGTTCCACTCATTTCTCTCCCTATTTCTCTCACTCAAGTGTATCACTCCCTCACTTCACTCAAGTGTTTCTCTCCCTTACTTGCACTCATTCCATTTATAGCAATTTGTACCTGCAAGTAAATCCATGCTAGTCTCACCAAGATATTATGGATCGTTGACTGTTGCATGTTGTCGATCACTAAAGATCTAGGTTCTGAGATGGAATCTCAGACAGGGTTTCAGTTAGGCCGTCACCCAACTCACCATGAGCAAATCCATGCACACGTGGCTCGTCGTCGGGGAATAACCCTTCTGAAATTGGAATCTCCTCCATTCCAGGAGTGACTGAATTCCCAACACCCTGATCCTCAAAAGACTCATCAAATTGGTAAACCAACTGAATCATAGTCTACGAGTTGTTGCTCAGCTACTTTCAGCATCAACAATCTCCCCATATGTAAATCCATGCACTGGATCGTTGAATGTGGTATGCGTACTAGCAGCTATCTAAGCATCAACCGACTCCCCATATGCAAATCCATGCACTGGATCGTTGACGGTGATATGCCTTTAAGTTTTGAGCGATCCATGTATTCCAGAATTTGAATTCCTGGGAGAGTAGACGTGGACAAACATCTCTCTCAATCACCTGTGAAGATGAATTAACTCACTATTTTCAGTCATGGAAAACTGTTAGTGATTGCCTCTCAACATCAACAGATTGCTCTGCGGATGTGAAATCCCGTTAGGGAACTAGGACTATTTCTCCTAGGAGGATTGACAAGGATTCTAATATATGGCAAGAAATCCAAGTGTACCTCAAATGCCTGTGAAGGCGGCTCAACAACTTCATTCACCATGAATGGTAAACAAAGAAGTTTAGGGGTTCCACCTATACCTCACAAAGTGCACTCCTCGCAATGTGAAAAAAAATGTTAGTCCTTTAGGCTTACCATCAGCGTGAATGCTTTTGGTGTACTTGACCCATTATAAGGTGCTCTGGCTGACGAGCGAATCTTCAATGGAATCACCCTGTTGAGAGAGTTCATCCAGAAACAGTTGAATTGCCTTTTCAGCTCTGCATCCTTTTGAGAGAATACAGATGAGCTACAGTTACCTCAGTTTGTATACTTCTTTCCTTCTCGAGAGGTAGAGCTGTGGGTGCACTTCCGACTTCATCCTTATTTGCTGCATCAAGTGCAGTTTCTCCCTTATCAACCTCTAACTAACATAAGTTCCTTATATCACCAAGGGTTGAAAGTTTGAATTAGAATGACAGTGTTTGGTACTAAGGCCTTGGTTAGAAATTGATGGATTATTCAACTTCTTGACCTTCCCCTATAGCCACTTAGGCCAAGCCATTACGGCTAAATAGATAGAGTTGATCAGAGCTATATAAAATTTGGTAGAGTATGATTAAACTTATTCTCTATTCCTTCTCAAAAATATAGCATCGGAGCAATGTGTCCTCAAGAAACAATGCACCAGAGCTAAAATGTGGGAATTAATAAAGAATAGGTAAAATAATATTAAGCCAAATTTCATAACCTCACAATTTTGAAAAAAAGTTTAACAGATTAACAAAAGTGTTCTTTTGAATTTCTCTTAGACAAATATCCAATTGAAATTCAACTCTTTTAACAAAAACATTTTGATTAATAACTCAAATCTATTTCATCTTGCTCACTGTATGTTTTCAGAAATTGTTTTGCAATTCATTCTTATCGGATATTATCTCCGACTTAAAACATAAATCATTTTAAAAAAAATCGAATGAATACTTTAGTCATACAGTCCAAGGCACTAACCCAAAGCAAACAACCATTGTTTTAATACTACAGGTCAATGTGAAACAGACATTAACAAGAGTTTTGAAAAACGTTTTACCAATGGTTGATACCTCAAGATCAAAACAATTTACTCAAATAAAATATCCTGATACCATGCAACCTAAGTTACAAGTTATCAAGTAACTTTATTTAAACAAATCGTGGAGAGAAAACAGTTTTCATTACAAAACATTTAGAGAGAGAGAGGATATATGATTTTGAAATAGAAAGATAATCCTCAAGAAATGTTCTCTTTCAAAGAAAACTTTTAGTGGCTTTTCATTCTCTGGCAAATGAATGCGTATTTAGATAAAACATTTTTCACAAGAAATAGACAAGAAATTTCTTTATGCATTCAAGTTCTAAAGAATGAAAAACATATGTTAATACTAATGAATTATCAAAGATATGAATGACAAGACATTCAAAAGTACTAACATCATTCAATTATTTTGTAATAAAATACATCTTACTACAAAACAATCAAGCACATACGATACTTACATTATGCTAGACGATTACCATTTGTCGCTTGAAACAAACACATTTTGCAATATAGATCATGGTAATTCTAAAGCATAAAACATAAGCATCCGCTAAACACTGAACATACATTGACCGAATGACAGCATTTAACTTCTTACACTACATCTCAACAATTATCACATAAGCATATTGAAAATACTCA
This sequence comes from Oenanthe sinensis, assembly GCA_028671895.1. Lineage (NCBI taxonomy): Eukaryota > Viridiplantae > Streptophyta > Magnoliopsida > Apiales > Apiaceae > Oenanthe > Oenanthe sinensis. Next base: position 21,335,953 of record CM053795.1, read on the forward strand.
TGACAATCAGAATGTATGTAAGCTCGAGGTACTAGTTGCATCAGAGATCAAATACCTTTAAATATTAATACTAAAATTTATGATCTTTGACAACCCCTCGCGATGTAGTAAATTACTTTTAATATTAGTGTTTTTGAAATAATCTTTTTGTCACTTAGTGCAGAAATTCTAAGTGACATCACTAATATCAAAAGAATGACAACTAATATTAATGGATTTTGCAAAAGACAAGGATTACATCACTTAAACTACATATTAAGTGGTTCCATTAATATTAGCATTAAACAATTAGAAGTAAATAAAATTACAACTAATTAATATACACAAATACTTATGCTGAAACATTTGATACATATAGCATGAATAACATATGACAGCACAAAGTACGAGATCCTGGATATAAATTAACTATACAAAGAGATGCTACAATGTTAGGTCCCTAGGTCCCGGGTGATCATAGGTAATCTCATACCGATAATATTGGGTCCCGGGTGGTCACAAGCTCCTAGAGATCGTAGACATCTAAATAGCATGAACACTCTCTATAAACATTACATTTAAATAAATCAACATTAGACTAGAGTGACATACCTTAGTCAATAGAGCTTTTACTGGTGTATGATCGTTGAATGAACAATTACTCCTCTTTGCCCTAGAGATCGAATGTTTACTCCTTTCGAGATCGAACGTTTACTCCTTTTGGACAGGAATAACTTTTCAGCTACCAGTTAACATTGTTCCTCGAAACAATACCACGCTCATCCAGACGGAAACTGCATTACCTTCAACACCCAAATATTTCCTTGTAGATATTGGTCTTGGCAGCAGCTTCACTAAACTCAGCACTCTAGAAACCAGTAGTCTTGACACTAGCAGAGTAGAACCTTCAAAAACTCCGAACTACCCTTCAGCTTCTGTATCAATACCAAGTCTTCATGTGGATTGATTCCTTGCGCTAAGTGTATCTGCCTCTGGTTTAATTGAGTTAGTTCCTTGATTCGAACCCTCCTCAAACTTGATTAGTTAGTGCATCTTCAGTCTTCATTGAATTCACTCAGAAAAACCAATGAAATACACTTATACATGCACGACACTACCAATCACTACTCTACTACCCAGATTCATCAAGAACTGACTCTAGGAAATGTTGTTACACAAAACCCTTTGTCATGACAGATGTGTCCTTAATGTTTCCTTAGATTTTCAGTGGGTAGAGTAGACTTCTTTCAATTTAGTTGAGATCATCTTGCATTGAATTTAAACTGGCAAATTCATTTCCAATATGCAATCACTCAATACGGATCACTCAGTGCTCCTAAGAATCTTTAACTCTTGCCCAATGAGCACTACTAGCCTCAGAACCATCAACCTCGACTAGTTGATCCATCTTGTTAATGCCCCCCCTGCGATGTTGCTTGCAACTTTTCTTCATCTAGTGTCATCTGATCTCGAGCCCTAAACAGGATGTCAACCTTTAGGAATTCAGAGCTAAAATCAAACGAGTGCTAGGGAGCTTGATGATGATGATGTTCACTGCATCTAAGACCTCCTCAATTCAATCACAACTTCTTTGTAAGTTCTTAACTCCAAATAAGATAACCCTCTATCACACCATGTGACTTCAGGCATGATTAATCTTACTTGATGTCTTCTCTTTATAATTGCTGATTAGACTTGTTATATTAACTGATTCAGCCGTAGTAGATAGGAAACCTTAAGTCTATCCATTATCATTGTAATTTCACTCAAGGTCTGGATTTCCCTATTAACTCCTCCATTTGGTCATGAAGTCCGGAAACTGAACATTACTCTAGAATGCTCCTTTAAGTGCAGACAAACCATAGAACTTCATTCGTCAATCAAATTCTATTACCTGCCCTCAAAGTGTTCTTACAACAATCTGTCTAATCCTTTTAATTTGATTAATCATTGAGATGCTTCATCTAAAGAATGCATGAACAACCATCAAACTTAACCAGGGTAGCCTTTGACTTGACTTCCCTTAAACTGACATTCTTCACTAATGTCCTTCTTTAAAAGAATTTCACTAGAAGTAGTCCTTTCTCACCAACTTCATCTTTACCATCGAATCCATTGTCTTGATAAACCAAGTATTTGTTGATAAACCAAGTGTGAGAGCATCACTTGTTGTTGCGGCTAACTCCATTCTGACAAAATTCAACGAATAGTTGACTTCATCATAAGCTTTACATTTCGTGTCAGCAACAACCTCACTTCCAGCTTAGTGAGCTTCCATTTCTCTTGACCCTGATCAACACTGTTCAACCTCGAACTGATACTAGGAAACCCTTCGCAAAGAATTCCCTAGGTCTTCCTTAATATGTGCTTCAGATCATTCAAGAAAAATAGGTAACCTTGCTTAACCATTTGAATACCAAAGCAAAAGTAGTTACATGCCTCGAACATGAAAATGTCAGAGATATATAACTTGTACATGTTGAAAGATACTCTGCATTCACAAATGATTAAGACATGTGGTCCTCAATTTGATTGAGTCCAAGGGTTAGAGATATTTCTAAAAATAGTTAACAACAAAGCATTCAAGTTCAGCATGCTCATTCTTATCTGACTGATCACTCCTCATCTATATCAGCCTCAACAAGTAGTCTTGGCTATGAGCTCAGTGATCCCAACCTAACTTAAGGTGGACTAGCAGTCTATAAGAATCATGTCGTACATATATGTAGAAATAGAAGAATTAATCACTCAGATTATTAAGCCTCCTAAATCACCTTTGTTGTTCACTAACCATTATGTCATCTCTAATTACCTAAGTCAGTTTAGATTTAAACATTTAATCCATGATTTATTATACTGACCTTTAGGTAATTCCCAAAATAAAAATAAACTCATCTTAACAAGCACATGATCAGATATAGCATTTAACACAACTATGCGAGTATAAGCAGATTATAGACAATGTAAACATCAAGGCACTTAACATGCAACACATACTCTTTCTGGTAAATGCACCCTTACAATTACCTAAGACTCTATATGTTGACATGATCAATTGTCGTGAAGCAAGCATTAAATCACATAAGATCTAATCATGAAGTCAAATACTGATTAATAAGCAACACTAACAAACTAGCACGAGTTATCTAATTCATATGGAAATCAAGGTGAGACATGCATTACATCAATCTTATAATATAATGCAGTTCAACACTTAATATTTCTATAATTGAATCAAACAAGTATAACTAGTTAGAGTGTTTACCTGAACGATGATTAGCATTCCATCTCCAGTGATAATCAATTGATCCAAATCAATTTCCATTCTACTGACACTCATGGAAGTATCCTTGCATTTGACCTCAATAACCAATGATGTTCCTGCTTCAACCCAAACTGATACCTGATTGTTCTGCTTAAAGACCCCGACATAGAATGTCTCATGTTCTGCTTGAAAAGATCACTCTTCTTTGTATGTGTAGCAATAACCCCTTGATTATCATATGTCAGTGATAATCAAACCTTGTGTATTTCTGCCACAGATGTCCTTTAACCAAATCTTCAATTATTGTTTTGGTTCTTTGACCGTTAAACTGATTTCCTTTTCAAAATCCCAAATTCTTCAGACATTGATTCGAAAACCACTGATCGAAGACTCTTCCCTAAATGAACTAATCCCCTTTCAATAACCAAATGATCCACTGAGTAGACCGATGTAGAAATACATCTCCAATGGTCAGATCAGGTCTCAACTCCATTAGAATGTTCTTCAGTCAGTTCGTTTGTCCTCAACGAACGAAGAATCAACTCCTGTTGTTTCGTTTAATAAAACATTTTGTTCAAACATAAGTATTTAATTTTTTAGGAATTTAAATAATCAAAATAAATTGAAAATGCATTTTTGATAAATAATAATAAATTTCTCAATTTCAAATTATAAATAAAATAAAATAATTCGAAAAGAAAGTTTTGATATAGAAATAACAAATTTTTCAAGGTATATTAAATAATCATGAAAAAGAAATTATTTCAAATCAAAATTAATTTTCAAAGAATTTTATAGAATTTATAATCCAAAACAGTTTTAATTATAATTAAAATAAAACAGATTGAAAATATAAGTTTGATATAAAAATAATAAATTTTCAAGTCATCTTAGATATTCTTGAAAATAAATTATTTCAACCAAAATGATTTTCCAAAAAGTTTTATGAGATTTATAATTAAAACTTCTATAAAAAATAAATTATTAAACCTCAAAAATAATTCTCAAAATACTTTTAAGAATATTAAACTCAAAAGAAATTAAATTGGATTTTAAAATTAATTTTAGTTTTCAAATTAATAAAATTCTTAACTAAGAATATTAAAAATATAAAATATTTGACTCTAAAATTTAAAAGAAAATAAAATATTTTCCAAGATGTAAAATAAACTTGAAAAATAAATTATTTAAATTTAAAAATTATTTCCAAAATATTTTAAATAATTAAATTCAAATTTAATTATTAAATTAATTATTAAACTAAAAATAATTTGAGAGAAAAACAATTTTTGTTTTAAATAAAAGTTAAGCTATGTAGCCATGTGTCATGTTGAAACAGCCCTCTAAGAAAAAAATTCTACATAGGAATGTTCTACATAGACTCTATCTAGAACATCAAGTAGAAATTCTACATAGAAATGTTCTACTTAGGCTCTATGTAGAACATTAAGTAGAACTTCTGACTTAGAAAATATTTCTAACTCCAGAATTTCTACTTAGGTTCTATCTAGAACATCAAGTAGAATTTCTACATAGAAATGTTCTACTTAGGCTCTATGTAGAACATTAAGTAGAACTTCTGACTTAGAAAATATTTCTAACTTCAGAATTTCTACTTAGGTTCTATCTAGAACATCAAGTAGAATTTCTACATAGAAATGTTCTACTTAGGCTCTATGTAGAACATTAAGTAGAACTTCTGACTTAGAAAATATTTCTAACTCCAGAATTTCTACTTAGGTTCTATCTAGAACATTAAGTAGAATTTCTACATAGAAATGTTCTACTTAGGCTCTATCTAGAACATTAAGTAGAACTTCTGACTTAGAAAATATTTCTAACTCCAGAATTTCTACTTAGGTTCTATCTAGAACATCAAGTAGAATTTCTACATAGAAATGTTCTACTTAGGCTCTATGTAGAACATTAAGTAGAACTTCTGACTTAGAAAATATTTCTAACTCCAGAATTTCTACTTAGGTTCTATCTAAAACATCAAGTAGAATTTCTACATAGAAATGTTCTACTTAGGCTCTATGTAGAACATTAAGTAGAACTTCTTACTTAGAAAATATTTCTAACTCCAGAATTTCTACTTAGGTTCTATCTAGAACATTAAGTAGAATTTCTACATAGAAATGTTCTACTTAGGCTCTATGTAGAACATTAAGTAGAACTTCTGACTTAGAAAATATTTCTAACTCCAGAATTTCTACTTGGGTCCTATCTCGAACATCAAGTCGAATTTCTACATAGAATTTCTACTTGGGTCCTATCTCGAACTTTAAGTAGAAATTCTTACTTAGAAAATTTTTCCACTTCCAGAATTTCTACTTGGCTCTAAGTAGAAACTTATCTAGAATTTCTAGATAGGAATTTCTACTTAGGCTCTATCTAGAACTTTAAGTAGAACTTCTGACTTAGAAAATTTTTCCACTTCCAGAATTTCTACTTGGCTCTAAGTAGAAACTTATCTAGAATTTCTAGATAGGAATTTCTACTTAGGCTCTATCTAGAACTTTAAGTAGAACTTCTGACTTAGAAAATTTTTCCACTTCCAGAATTTCTACTTGGCTCTAAGTAGAAACTTATCTAGAATTTCTACATAGGAATGTTCTACTTAGCCATCTAGAACGTTTTGTACTTAGAAAAATTCCGGGCTTCAGAAAAAATTCTGGATGCCCAGTGAACCAATTGTACCCTCTTTAATCTCAAAAATAAAAATAGATCCAATCGATTTGTATGTCAATCGAGTAGCTCTGATACCAATTGTTAGGTCCTGGAGATCGTAGAGGGGGGGTGAATACGATTCCCAAATAAAAATCTGACTTTTATTTATTTTTGGGACAACATAAAAATTACTTTGGTTCAAACCCAGGTACTGTTCATCATCTTCTTCAACCTCAAGAACACCATTAAAATAACCAAGATAATGAACGGTAAATCATCCAAAACACACAACACAACAAGATCCAAGAATATAACTTTATATTCATTGAAGTGGGGTAGATGCTACAACAAGTTCAAGAACAAAAGCTCAAGAACACAACAAAGAAATGATTTTTGGCTCCTCTAAAAATATTACAAATTCTAGATCTAGGAGACAAAAATCAAACCTATCTTCTAAACAAGATTTAGCAATGTTTACAATAGAAGAAAGATGAGTGGTATGACAAAGAAATTCATGGCCCCATAATATTAAAGTATGAGTTCGGCCATGGGGGAGAGAGAAAATAATTTTCTCTCTCTCTCCCCATTTCTTTTTCATCCGAATACTACCTCTACAAATGATGACTTGGGTTTCTTCTTTATATATTGAAAAAGGTGTTACTCTTTATTTTTCCACCTTTTACTTTTGTCCACTCAAATCATATCTTCAAAGTCATGTGCCAAGCATGCCTTTGGAAATATTTAATGTAAAAGTAATATTTAAATAAATATATATAATATAAATAAAGAGTGTCTTTATTTATAAAATATATAAATAATTAAATAAATACTTTATTTAATTAAATTAAATATTTCCCTTCCACTCTTCAATTTGTGTAGACTTCCTTATCCAAATACTTGGCCCCGTATACGTGACTCCACCACGTCCAAGTATTTGGCCTTCTAATCTGTGAAGCTTTAGTAAGATCCAATCAGGTTGTGCCGTCTGTCCCTTATCCATTAGGCTGGCATTTCTCCAACACTGATTTACCACCTTTGTTGATCCTCCACATGACTCAAGAAAACCAACAACTTTAGAATGATTAAAATCATATTAACCGACGAGAGCTTGCCTCCAATGTCCTGACACTTGATGCAACGGTCTGGTTCATAAGTGACTAGTCTTGATAGGGGCTCTTGATTCCGAACATGATTCCACATTCTTCTTTGCAAACCTTACTTGTTGCTTCGATTGTAATGCACTAAAATCGTCATAGACTAAGACAATCTTCTGTAGCTTCCACATCCTTGAATAGATGTCAACATCTTTTATTCTCCACTGAGGCATGAACATGTTAATGAACTTCTTCCAGTGGGCTTCAAGTCTGTATATGATCCTTTGATACTTTGTCTTAACTGAACTCTGTGATCCAAGATTTCTGTGCACCTGCATATTATTACATGTCCTATTCTATTGTTGAGTTATCATCAACCATTACATAGAGATTACATTTAGTATTTCTAGTACACATGAAAGTGCAGTGAGTTACTTCCCTTCACTCCTATCTCTCCTTTCAATCTCCCCTTTCAATGCTCTTAATGATAAATCTTTAGTTCCGATAAAACTCTTTTGCTGAAAAGCGCTTTAATGCAATCCATTACCATTCCTTATTATATTTTTCCTTCTCATTGGGATGAAAAATATATTTTGGAATGTTAAGGTGATTATCTTTTTAACTTGTTGATTCTATCCGATTAGCCCCTAGAGGCTTTATAAGCTGGCCAAGATGTTGAAAACCCATCAATCTCTTACCCAGGCCTTAGTACCAAACACTAATTCATCCACATCTATATATTAACCCCTGGAGATATAAGGAACACATGTAAGTTGGAGGTTGATAAGGTAGAAACTGCACCTGATGTAGCAAATAAGGATGAAGTCGGAAGTGTACCCACAGCTCTACCTCCAGAGAAGAAAAGTAGTATATAAACTGAGGTAACTGTAAGCACATATGCATCTTCTCAAAAGGATGCAGAGCTGAAAAGGCAATAAAACCCTCTCTGAAATAATTTTCTCAACAAGGTGAGTCCATTGAAATTCGCTCGTCAGCCAGAGCATCTTGCAATGAGTCAAGCACACCACCGGCACTCACGCTGATGGTAAGCCAAAATAGATAAATTCTAGGAACACATTGCAAGGCATGCACAATGAGAGGTATAGGCATTCAGAGGAGATACAGACTCTAAGTTTCCATACATTACATTGTCCAAGGTGTCTACCTCAAACAGAAGTAAATCTTCTGCATCCCGAAAGGGAGATCTCTTGTTCAGAATTATCTGGGCTTAAGAGGCAACTACTTGGAAAGAATTCTTCGGATGAGTCAAGTAGGGTATTTTATACAAAATTCTCGTCACTGGGTTACGAGGGAAACGTAGGCTCTAATTTGCCATTCATTACATTGCTTACTACATCGCCCCTCCTGGAAGGAACATTTCCAGAACCTGAAAAGGAAGTCCACCTCCCGTTTACGGAGATGGTGTGAGGCAACCCCTTGATAGAACAAGGCAGGATTCCCTGATAACCTATCTCAAAGAGGAATCGATGGATAACCCAACTATCCATCGATACATCAATTGATCAACGGATAACCTATCCATCGATGGATAAGCAAAGAAGAATCAACTGATAAGCTTTACGGAAATTATCAGTTGATTAAGGTTTCCCAAATTAGTTAAAGACAAAAGGAATGAGAACTTTGCAGAAACTGAATCAATGGAAGACAGTCATGTCAGGATTGTAAAGACTTTCAAAGCAACACAGTCTTCAAGGAAATATCAAGACAAAGATTTTTCTAGGACAAGACAAATGCAAAGAGGACTGTGAAAAGAAGCTACAATCTATTTTAGTGAAAACATTAGAGAATGTAATTTTGTTTTACTTTGTTTTGTATCTGTCGATAGAAAAATATATGTAGAATGTGAAAAAATATATATGTAATAGTAGTTCATTGTAACACATGGTGTGTGAAAAAGATCAAGAACTCAAGAAAAGCACAATAGAAGAATAGACAATATTTGTAGTGCTTTTCTTAGTTCAAAATCACATCTTTGTAAGCAGCTTGGTATATTTACCAAGATTATTTGAAAGTAAAAAATACATGAAAGTCATATGACTAGTCCTATTTGTAATAAGTAGATGACAACTCAACTCAGATAAGAAAGTGAAGTAAATAATAAATATTGAGAAAAGAAGCCAATACAGGACAAGACAAGACACAAAGACCACTACAGCAGAAATGAGAATCAACATTGTAGTTAGTCATTCGTGAACCAGACTAGTGCACAGGCTGTCAACAAGGTCAGTGAAGATTCGTCATCAAAAAGTTCAAGTGGTTAGAAAGGTTATTGTTGAAGAACAGAAGAGTTTTATCTACATCAACAATAGTCATTCAATCAAGACTTTAATTTAATTCTCTATTAATTAATTAAATTAATTAGTTAATTTAATTAGTAAATTAATTCACTTAGAATTAATTTATTTCTTAAATTAATTAAAAGATTAATTAATTTAGAATTATTTTAGAATGAAGAAGACAGAAGCTGGAAGCTCAAGGGATACAGGTTTGTTTGGAATGTAGGGTACAAGAGTCAGAATCCAAGATTGAATATTTGACTGGGTACATGCAGTGGTGAAAAGAAGTATTGTCTAGTTTAAAGAGTCAGATTATTTCAGTAACAGAGGTACTTCTAATTGCAACTATAGATACAGCTAAACAGGCCTGACGGTACTGACTTGAAGACAAGACGATAAAAGAATTGACACGGAAGAAATGCAGAGTCATATATTCGTAAAAGTGGAACCCCGGTTGGAATTGATTTGTCATTTTCAAGTCAAAAGGAGTATGGTTCCAGACCATCAAAAGACCGCACCTTAGAGCATAATGATTTATTTTTATTAATAAATATTTTTTTATTTAGTAAATTATATTTATAAATATCTAAATAATATTAGATATTTATTTTTATAATTTCTGAATTAAATTAATTATCTATTAATTAAAGATTATAAGCTGTGCGGGTCTAAAAGCATTTCTACGGAGCTGAATCACTAAAAGACGAAATAGACCCCTTTTCATTTGAAATTGAATTCGGCAGGTGATGCTTTTCAAATGAACCAATCACATGCTGCCAAGTGTCCAAGTTAGGCAAAACAAAAGTCTTACCGAACTATTTTCAAATGTCTTACCGAGAGAATCAAAAGTCTTACCGAACTTAATTCAAAAGTCTTACCGAGAGAAATTCAATAAGACTTTTAAAAAAGTCTTACCGAATTAATTCAATAAGACTTTTGAAAAGTCTTACCGACCAGAAAAGGTCTTATAGACCTTTTAAAAAGTCTTACTGACCAGAAAAGGTCTTATAGACCTTTTAAAAAGCCTTACTGATCAGAAAAGTCTTGCCCAGCTTTTAAATAAAGTCTTGTTAGGCATTTTAAAAAGTCTTATTGATTTTTTAAATAAGTTTTATTCAAAAGTTTTGCCAGCTTTTTCCTCTATAAATATGAAGAGAATGGCTGCTGAGAAAAGTTAGAAAAACAGTTCAAATTTAATTTGTTTGCATTGTAATATTCACAAATTTCTGTGCTGAGTTTGGAATATAATTGTAAAACACGAACAGTTCATGTCAAATTTGTTCTAGATCTTTTTATCAATTATATAACAGTTTTCTTCATATTAATTTTGTAATACTAATCCAGTTAAAATTATATCTTTCACTTGAACAGTATTTATTTATAATTAATATTTCGTAAGTAATTTAAAATAATATTTTAAATCAAATTATTCTGCGATTAAATTCAGATATTGTATTCAACCCCCCTTCTACAATATCGGGGACCAACAATTGGCATCAGAGCTGGTTGATATTTTTCATATCAGATCCAAATCAAATTCCGCGAACTCATATAGAACTCAAAAATTATTTTAAATTCGAAATAATTTTTTATTCGAAATAATTTTTTTCCGAAAAATTATTTTTGATCAAAAATTATTTTTAGTCAAAAATTAAAATATTTTTTGAAACACTTAATTTTTAATCTTAATTAAAGATGAGTACTCAGAAAGTGACGAGCATAAAAATTCCATAATTCGATAGAGAACACTACAATCTGTGGAAGCATAAAATGCTACTGTTCATTGGGATTGCCAATCCCAAGTATGCATTAGTACTAGCCAAAGGTGTTGAACACCCTATGTCAGTTATTCTCCAACACGAGATAGATGGAGTTGTAATTCCTCACCAACAAGTTCCAAAAAGTCCAGCTAACTATACAATTGAAGAAAGGGAAGCTGTGTCCCTGGACAACAATCTCAAGCTGATATTGATTGAATCTCTAGACTACATCATGTACAATCAAGTAGTCAATTATAAATATACAAAATAGATCTGGGAAACAATAGAGATTATCAACGAGGGAACTGAGGAAGTGAAAGAGAATAGACTGGAAATCATGTTCTCCCAGTATGAGCAGTTTAGATCCAACCCTGGTGAGGGTATCTCTGAGGTGTTTCAGAGATTGAATAAATTGATAAACGAGCTCAACATGAATGGGAAGTATTATCAGAATCAGGAGGTCAACAGGAAGTTTCTGCTAACCCTACCCGAGCATCTGGAACACAGGATCGCAGCGATCCGTGAGTCTAGGGACATGAAGGAGGTAACCCTAGAAAGACTCTACGGAGTTCTAAAGACATATGAATTGGAACAGATCCAGACAAGAGAGATGTATGGGAGAGGTAAGGTTCAGAGTTCCTCCAAAGCAGTGATAGTGGAAGTACCATAGAAGATGGAAATGAAGGCTGTTGTACCTTCACTGGAGTATGTTGTTCCAAAAATTGGACATACTTCAGATAAACAAGAAGGCGGTGAATTCTACTCTCTAGAAGAACTAGATCAGCTAGAAGATGAATTTCTAGCTATGGTTGCCAGGAAGTTTGGCAACATGAGATTCCGGAGAAATCCCTCCTATAAAGTTAAATCAAATTTTGGGAGATTCCAAAGAGGAGGGTCTTCAACAGCTGAATCAAGGAGCGGCTATAAGACCGGCTTAGTTGATAGAAGCAAGTTTCGTTGCTTCAACTGCAATGAGCTAGGCCACTTTGCAATTGAATGCAAAAAGCCTAAGCAAGGGAAGAAGAGAGAGTCTTACGAAGAGCTCAAGGAAAAGTACGATGCACTTTTACAAAAGCATCAAGGAAAGTCCTATCTGGTAAAGGGAAAAAGCTGGGATGACTCAGATGATGATGATGAGGAAGAGCTGGGAAATCTTGCTCTTATGGCTTCATCCGAAGAATCAAGGTCTCCTAATAGCCAAAGAGGAATAGAGGTAAATCCTTATTGCCCTAAAATGTTTGATTTGATAGGTAAAGAACTAGAGTGTGAAAGAGGTAAGGTTAAGCAATTAAGACTCGCAAATAAAGATCTAGTTGATGAGATCGAAGTCTTAAAATAGCTAAAACGAAATAGTGACAAGCTGACTAAAAAATTAACTGAGGACTTAGCTTTTCAAGTCAATCAAGTCACTTGTTATGTTGGAGTTGAGACCTACCTCAGAAACCAGATAGAGGAAGAAAAGAAAAGGTGTCTAGCATATAAAAATTCCTCTTATATTGTAAAAAACCTAGTTGACTAATAGGTAATAAATAGAAAAGTTGGAATAGGCTTCGAGTACAATGAATCTGTAAGAAAGCCAAGCAACATTATCCCATTCAGGCAAAGCGCAGCAGAAAGGGGTATTTCTCATGTTGTTAAAGACACACGTAAACCTCTTTTCATAACACCCATAGGTGAACCCATCCTCGAGAGCTCTATACTGATTGCTTATGAGATGCAGTTAGAGGATCAAGAGGAAGAGAAGAAAAGAGGAGAACAAGCTAAGGACATAAAAGGAGTAAATGTCCAAGAAGAGAGAAGTGTACCCAAGACACCAGTGAAAGTTATAGGATCTTCTGATTTCCCCAAACCTGGTATAGGTGCTAAGAACTTAAATAATAATTTGAACAGACTTAGCAATAAGTTTGTTAGAAGTAGGGATAGTAACAACAGATGTCATTCTACTGAAAACTTTAAATCTACTGAAAAAGTTAAAGTAGAAATTGTTAAAACTCCTACTGCTGTGAATAACATGCCTACTATTGATGTATGCCATAAACCTTATGGTGTTTTAAATTGTATGTTATGTGCTTTTAATGCTATGACTGCTTATTTCAAACGCATGACTGCTAATAAAAAGAACATGACACCGAGACAACACATCAATAATAAATTTGCAAAATCCAATACTGTGATTCCTTCACCTATCAAGAAGGAAAAATATATTCCTAAGTCTAAACAAAAAATTGTTAAGACTATTTATAGGAAAGTAAGTACAGTCAAGGAGGATGCGGCTGTTGTTCGAAAAGGATCTGTTGTCAAAGCTGACAAAGGTCAATTCTTTAAGTATGTTGGGCCCAATCAATTTTGGGCTCCGAAGATGAATTAATCTGTTTGATATGTGCAGGGAGTTAAACAGGGAAACCAGGTGGTATGGATCCTAGACAGCGGATCTTCAAGGCATATGACCGGAGATAGAGCCCTGCTATCAGACGTGGTGGAAAGAGCTGGCCCAATCGTCACCTTTGGAGATAACAGCAAAGGAATGACTACGGGATATGGCAAGTTAAATACTGGAAATGTTATCATTGAAAACGTCTCTTTAGTGGAAGGACTTAAGAACAATCTACTCAGCGTCAGTCAATTCTGTGATAAAGGATACAAAGTAAACTTTATCAAAGAGAAGTGTTTAATAGCTCATTCTAAAGAAGACAGACTAGCCTTGCGTGGAGTAAGGAAAGGAAACTTGTACGTAGCTGATTTCAACTCAAGAACTGAAGCTGAAGCAAACTGTTTTTATTCAAAAGCTTCATCAGAAGAAAGCTGGCTATGGCACAAGAAGCTCTCACACCTAAATTTCAAAACAATGAACTCTCTAGTCAAGAGGGATTTGGTGAGAGGACTGCCTCCAATGGAATTTACACAAGAAGGATTGTGTGAGGCAGGTCAAAAAGGAAAGTCAAAAAGAGCAACTCACAAAGGCACAGACTCTACTAATATTACTGAACCACTGAACTACTACATATGGATTTATTTGGTCCAGTCAATATTCTGTCAATGTCAAAGAAGAAATATGCCTTAGTGATTGTAGATGACTTCACAAAGTACACGTGGGTTTTATTCTTAAACTCTAAAGATGAAAATCCACAATTGGTGATTGATCATGTAAAGTTGATTGAATTAGATTCAAAGCTACTTGTCCGGGCAATCAGATCAGATAATGGAACAGAATTCAAGAATGAACTTCTGAATAGCTTCTACTCAGACAAAGGGATAACAAGACAATTCTCAGTGCCAAGAACTCCGCAACAGAATGGAGTAGTAGAAAGGAAGAGTTGAACCTTGATCGAAGCTGCAAGAACAATGTTAAGTGAATCAAGGTTGCCACTCTACTTCTGGGCTGAAGTAGTAAACACAGCTTGTTATACCCAAAATCGAACTTTAATCAACAAGGATCATATGAAGACACCCTACGAATTAATGGCTGGCAAGAAACCAACACTCAAGTACTTTCATGTATTTGGAGCCAAATGTTTTGTGCTAAAAGATGGAGACGAACATCGTGGCAAATTCGAAGCCAAGGCACATGAAGCAATTTTTGTCGGCTATTCAAAAAGAGCATATAGGGTGTACTTAATTGATCAACACCAAGTAAAAGAAAGTGTCAATGTTACATTTGATGACACTAAACTCCCAAGCATCCAAACTGAAGATCCTTCCGAGTCATTAAAATTTGACAATCATCCAGACTCAGATTCGGATAATGAAGAAGAGCCTGAGGTTGCAGCAGGAAATGATGATGACAACAATGATGGTAATGATCCAGGTAATATTGGTAGAAATAATGGAAACACTAGAGATATTACTAATACCAGTGGTGGATCAACAAGTCAACCTGGCAGCAACTCAGGGGGAGCAGATGGATCTACTGGTACAACACAACATTACAATGAATATAGAGGCGAATCATTAAGATCAAACCTACCAAAGGAAAGGATATGGAGCAAAGATCATCCTTTTGAATTGATCATAGGTGATCCAGATGTTGGGGTAAGAACCAGAAGTGCAACTTCAAATGAATGTTTATTTTCGGTTTTTCTATCTCAAGAAGAACCAAAGAAAATTGAAGATGCTCTAAATGATCCAGATTGGGTTCTTGCCATGCAAGAAAAACTCAATCAGTTCGAAAGGCAAGAAGTGTGGACACTGGTACCCAGACCAAAAGATAGATCCGTAATTGGCACCAAATGGGTATACAGGAACAAGTTAGACGGTGATGGTATTGTTACAAGGAACAAGGCCAGACTGGTTGCAAAGAGTTACTCCCAGGAAGAGGGAATTGATTATGACGAGACCTACGCACCAGTTGCAAGACTTGAAGCCATCAGGATATTTCTGGCATTCGCAGCACATTCCAATTTCAAAGTTTATCAAATGGATGTGAAGAGTGCTTTTCTGAATGGAGAGTTAGAAGAGGAAGTATATGTGGAGCAGCCCCCTGGCTTTGAAAATCCAGAGTTTGTTGATTTTGTGTATTTTCTATTCAAAGCTCTCTATGGACTCAAGCAAGCACCGAGGACATGGTATGACACTCTCTCTATATTTTTACTTGAAAACGGTTTTACTAGAGGTGTCATAGATAAAACTCTCTTTTACAAATTATATAATAAAGATATGATATTTGTCCAAGTATATGTTGACGATATTATATTTGGTTCTACTAACAAAAACTTGTGCAAGAAATTTGCT
Organism: Oenanthe sinensis; assembly: GCA_028671895.1. NCBI lineage: Eukaryota > Viridiplantae > Streptophyta > Magnoliopsida > Apiales > Apiaceae > Oenanthe > Oenanthe sinensis. The sequence continues at coordinate 21,351,746 of CM053795.1, forward strand.
AAGTTAATGCAGTGTAGGTATGAGATGAGCATGATGGGTGAGCTGTCATTCTTCCTTGGTCTGCAAGTAAAGCAGATGGAAGATGGGATTTTTATTTGCCAATCAAAGTACGTAAGGGATCTTCTAAGGAAATACAATCTAGAAGATTCTTCACCGGCAAAAACCCCTATGCCAACAGCCGCAAAACTTGATAAAGATAAAACTGGTAAGAAGGTGGACATCACAAGCTATAAAGGTATGATAGGCTCATTATTATATCTAACTGCTAGTAGACCCGATATAATGTTTGCAACTTGCTTATGTGCACGGTTTCAATCTGATCCTAGGGAATCTCATCTTATAACTGTTAAAAGAATTTTTAGATATCTGAAGGGTACACCGAATCTTGGAATTTGGTACCCTAGAGATACAGGTTTTGAACTAATAGGCTATACAGATTCAGATTATGCAGGATGCAGGATGGACAGGAAAAGTACTTCTGGAAGCTGTCAGATTCTAGGATGACGGTTGATCTCCTGGTACAGCAAGAAACAACACTCAGTATCTACCTCGACAGCCGAAGCAGAATACATTGCGGCAGGTAGTTGTTGTGCACAGATCTTGTGGATAAGGAATCAGCTGAATGATTATGGACTTGTGCTATCTAAAATTCCAATACTTTGTGATAACACAAGTGCCATAGCAATTTTCAATAATCCTGTACAACATTCAAGGACCAAGCACATAGACATAAGGTATCATTTCATCCGAGAGCATGTCATGAATGGAACTGTGGTGTTACATTTTGTACCCACAGAAGATCAAATTGCTGACATCTTCACAAAACCACTTGATGAATCCACTTTCTCTAAGTTGGTTAGTGAGTTAGGGATGTTAAACATGAACTAAGTATTGCATGATGTTTTAAATTGCATATTTAATTTTAAGCACTACACTGTAAATATACTGTATATATTCCTTAAAATATTTCAAAACAAACAAACAAACAAAATGAAAAAGAAAACTCAAAAAGATTTTCCTTATTATTGTACAGTTTTATTTCATTGGCATCATTATTGTAAATATATTTTATATTATGTTTGTTTTCCAACAATTAGTATATATATTGTTTACAATTTATATCAACAATTGATACTAATTGGTATCAACAATTGGTATGTATATATGTATATATATATATATATATATATATATATATATATATATATATATATAAGTATGTATAGTTTTATTTGTTTTACATCTTGGCATTTTTATTTTATTTTAAATTTTACTTTTATATATATAAATATAAGCTGATTATTTCAAGTCTCTTTTGAGAAATAGGAAAGATCTATGAGGTTGATAATCCAATCGATTCTAATAATTAGATCCTAATCTTTGGCATCAATCTCTAACCAAGATCTTAGAACCAAACACACAAAGACTATCACTTTCATCTCTCTAACCATTAAACAGAATACCTAATTATTAAGAATGAGGGAGTCAATGCCTTGATTGCATTTGATAAGTTTGGTAATGTGAGTGAACCAACAGCTCTGTCTCCAGAAAGGTGATTCAAACATATAAACTGAGACAACTGTTAGCTCATCTGTGTTCTCTCAAAAGGATACAGACTTGGAAAAGGCAAAACTCTTACTAGGTTCATTCTCTCAACAGAGTGAGTCTATTGAATTCAGCCTGTCAGCCAAGGCTACTTGTAAAGAGTCAATTTTATCTGACATTTCTTTCACCTCATATAAAGTGTCTTCTTTTCAAAGGGACCATAAAAAAGGACCAACCTTGGTATTCAAAAAGGAACCAACAATTGGGACTAAGAGGGAGCAACAAGAGTGTCACGGTAAGGATGAATTGACGGAAGCAATTTTTCTAAACTTTCATATCAAGGAAAGAAAAATGATTGATGATTCTGACTGAATCAACATGCCTTCACAGGCGTCAGGAGGAAACTTGGATCATGTGCTACATTTTAAGATCCTTGTCTCCCTCCCCAGATGGAACATATCTGGATTCCTAACGGAATAGATCATCTTAGATGATCAGCAACTCATTAAATCTATTCCTGAAGCAATTCAGTTTTTCAAAGTCAAATGTTTTTATAGATTCAATTGAGGACGGGGATTTACGAAACCCCATTGCACCACCAGTGACCTCTCTTGAAGGGGCTATGGTGATCTTTCTTGCAAATACAAAAGACTGTGACATCTGTACTGAGAGAGAGATATAGTGTTGTGAGGATAGAGTGAAACACAAGTAAGGACGAGTGAAAATATATATATTCTATGAGTGAAACACTTAGAGAGTATATGAGCGAAACACTTGTGAGGAACATAAACTAAAATCACACACTAGCACAGTTACCAAATCCTATTCCCAATTCCATGTTACAGATTTCTAATGTTAAGAGAAAATTTTGAATGAAGAGGTTTACTCAACTAAGGGGGAGAAGTATTATATTCGAAGTGTTCAACTAAGAGGGAGAAGATCAAAGTCTTTTACCAAAGAGGATTCCAGAAGAGGATTACTCAATTGTTGAACATAAGTTGGGTTATTCACGAAAGGAGAAATTGATTCTACCTTGGGAGAGAAGTGAAGACAGAAGTTGGAGAATCATAGGAAAAATGGTAAGAAGAGAAATGAAGATAACACTACTTGTTTAATATGTTCAGTACTAGAGGAACAAACATCTTTCATTTCAGTTACTCAAAGAAATATGGAAATGTATTAAATGATCCATAAAATAATTTATTATTTACAGTTCTTAAATGTCATATTTATTTTCTTAGTTGTTAGTTGAGTTATCCTCTAGGAATTTGTGTGTTAAATGTTTAACAACAAATAGGGGGAGATTGAAAGTCATATGACCAGTCCTATTTGTAATAAGTAGATGACAACTCAACTCAGATAAGAAAGTGAAGTAAATAATAAATATTGAGAAAAGAAGCCAAGACAGGACAAGACAAGACACAAAGACCACTACAGCAGAAATGAGAATCAACATTGTAGTTAGTCATTCGTGAACCAGACCAGTGTACAGGGTGTCAACAAGGTCAGTGAAGATTCTTCATCAAAAAGTTCAAGTGGTTAGAAAGGTTATTGTTGAAGAACAGAAGAGTTTTATCTATATCAACAATAGTCATACAGTCAAGACTTTAATTTAATTCTCTATTAATTAATAAAATTAATTAGTTAATTTAATTAGTAAATTAATTCACTTAGAATTAATTTATTTCTTAAATTAATTAAAAGATTAATTAATTTAGAATTATTTTAGAATGAAGAAGACAGAAGCTGGAAGCTCAAGGGATACAAGTTTGTTTGGAATGCAGCGTACAAGAGTCAGAATCCAAGATTGAATATTTGACTGGGTACATGCAGTGGTGAAAAGAAGTATTGTCTAGTTTAAAGAGTCAGATTATTTCAGTAATAGAGGTACTTCTAATTGCAACTGTAGATACAGCTAAACAGGTATGACGGTACTGACTTGAAGACAAGACGGTAAAAGAATTGACACGGAAGAAATGCAGAGTCATATATTCGTAAAAGTGGAATCCCAGTTAGAATTGATTTATCATTTCCAAGTCAAAAGGAGTTTGGTTCCAGACCATCAGAAGACCGTAGCTTAGAGCGTAAGGATTTATTTTTATTAATAAATATTTTTTTATTTAGTAAATTATATTTATAAATATCTAAATAATATTAGATATTTATTTTTATAATTTCTGAATTAAATTAATTATTTATTAATTAAAGATTATAAGCTGTGCGGGTCTAAAAGCATTTCTACGGAGCTGAATCACTAAAAGACGAAATAGACCCCTTTTCATTTGAAATTGAATTCGACAGGTGATGCTTTTCAAATGAACCAATCACATGCTGCCAAGTGTCCAAGTTAGGCAAAACAAAAGTCTTACCGAGCTATTTTCAACTGTCTTACCGAGAGAATCAAAAGTCTTACCGAATTAATTCAATAAGACTTTTAAAAAGTCTTACCAACCAGAAAAGGTCTTATAGACCTTTTAAAAAGTCTTACTGACCAGAAAAGGTCTTATAGACCTTTTAAAAAGTTTTACCGACCAGAAAAGTCTTGCCCAACTTTTAAATAAAGTCTTGTTAGGCATTTTAAAAAGTCTTATTGATTTTTTAAATAAGTTTTATTCAAAAGTGTTGCCAGCTTTTTCCTCTATAAATATGAGGAGAATGGCTTCATTTTTTCTGCTGAGAAAAGTTAGAAAAACAGTTCAAATTCAATAATTTATCTGCATTGTAATATTCACAGATTTCTGTGCTGAGTTTGGAATATAATTGTAAAACACGAACAGTTCATGTCAAATTTGTTCTAGATCTTTTTATCAATTATATAATAGTTTTCTTCATATTAATTTTGTAATACTAATCCAGTTAAAATTATATCTTTCACTTGAACAATATTTCTTTATAATTAATATTTCGCAAGTAATTTAAAATAATATTTTAAATCAAATTATTTTGCGATTAAATTCAGATATTGTATTCAACCCCCCTTCTACAATATCAGGGACCAACAATACACTAGTGGAAAAACCAATCCACTAGTAATTTTAAAAGATTTGTTTTCAAGTTTCGTTTATCTCTTCTAGTTTTCTCTTTTTAGTTAATCTGTCCAAACACTCAACCACACTTATTGAAAAAACTTAAATCCGCAAGAATCTTAAATAATTCTTAAGTTTGCATTCAACCCCCCCTTCTACAAACTTAGTGTACTTAAAGGGAATAACAATTGGTATCAGAGCCTAGCTTTCAACATACAGAAAGTTAAGATCTAAAGTACATCAAGTATGGGTCATAAACACACAGGAGTGAAGATTCCAGTTCTGGAGAAAGATGAGTACTTTCCCTGGAAAGTCAAAATGCACTTGCATCTGCTATCCATTAATCTTTTCTATGTCAATTGCATAGAGAAAGGTCCACATGTGCCTATGAAAATAGTTACAAGTGTGAATGCAGATGGTACTCAGGCACCAGACAAACTTATTCCAAAACCTGTGAGTGAATACACAGATGAAGATGAAAAGGAAGTACACAAGGATGAAAAGGCTATGAACATTTTGTTTAATGGTCTTGACAAGGATATGTTTAACAATGTTATCAACTGTACAACCTTCAAGGAAGTCTGGGATACTCTTTAAACTCTATGTAAAGGCATTGAGCAAGTAAGAAAGAACAAGATGCAACTCTTGATTCAGAAATATGAGGCCTTTCACTTCAAAAGTGGTGAAGCAATCAATGACACATATAGTAGGTTTCAAAAGCTGTTAAATGAGCTAAAACTATATGGAAGAGTATATGCTGTTGAGGATACCAATCTCAAATTCTTGAGGTCCTTACCCAAGGAATGGAAACCAATGATTTCTATAAGACAATCTCTTGACTTTAAAGAATATACTCTTGACAAGCTGTATGGAATCTTGAAGACTTATGAGTTGGAACTACAGCAAGATGAAGAGATTGAGAAAAGTCAGAAGAAGGAAAAGTCTGTTGCCCTGGTGGTCAAGGATAAACAAGTTGTAGAGCCCTGTGAAGATGTTACTGTTAAAGAAGGGAAGAAAGAAAGTCATGGAAATGCTACAAGTGGAATTGGATATGATGAATCTTCAACTAGCAAAAGAAAAGAAATAGTTGAAGATGATGAATCATATACTAGGGATGAAATGGATGAAATAAATGAGCATCTGGCTTTTTTATCAAGAAAATTTTCCAAACTCAAATTCAAGAGAAATCCTATGCAAAGGCCTGGATCCCAGTTCAAGAGAGATAATCAACCAAGTAAAAATCTTGTTGATAGGACTCAATTTAAATGCTTCAACTGTGGAATGGCTAGTCACTTTTCAAATGAATGCCGAAAGCCAAAAATAGAGAAGAAATCAAAGTATAATGATGGTATTGATGTTCGGAATTGTGAGATTTGATGATAACAAATTACTTAGAATTTTAATAGTGATTTAAATTTCATTGTAACTAGTTGATGGATATGTGACTAATAAATATCCATTGACTAGGAAACCAGTTATCAGTTGAAACTTGTTTAATCAACTGATATACTGGATTGTAACATTTGAATAATGTTTCATTATCAATTGATTGTATTGCCTCGATGGATGCGGTGAAGTAGTCGACTGATACTTATTGGCTTCAACTGATAGGTTCTCAACGGATGTGAAGAATGGCTGATCAACTGTAAATATTCTAAGTTAGAATTCTCACAAATGAAGTGATCAACAGATATTGGAGTCAATGGACAAAGATACTGCTCAACGGATAAAGGTAATCAACGGATAAAGGACCATCAATGGATAAGGAGTCGATGGATAACTCAATTATCCATCGATACATCAATTGATCAATGGATAACCTATCCGTCGATAAATAAGCAAAGGAGAATTGACTGATAAGCTTAACAGCAATTATCAGTTGATTAAGGTTTCCCAATTTAGTTAAAGACAAAAGGAATGGGAACTTTGCAGAGACTGAATCAATGGAAGACAGTCCTGTCAGAATTGTGAAGTCTTTCAAAGCAACACAGTCTTCAAGGAATGGATCAAGACAAAGATACTTCCAGGACAAGTCAAATTGTAGTGAAGACTATGAAAGTAACTAATTTCTATTTTCATGTAAACATTGTAAAATGTATTTTGTAATGTTATCTGTCGATAGAAAATAGATGTAGAAGAAAACTACTATATAGTGGTTAGTAGTCTATTATAACATGTAAGAGTGAAAAATCAAGAACTCAAGAAAAATCACAGTAGAAGCATAGGCAATATTTTGTAGTGCTTTTCTTAGTTCAAAATCATAACTTGTAAGCAGCTTGGTATTTCTACCAAGGTTATTTGAAAGCAAAAATATACTAGTGGAAAAATCAATCCACTAGTAATTTTAAAAGATCTTAGTCTTTTTATTTTCTTTTAATTCTTCCAGTTTCATCTTCGATTTAATTTGTTAAAACACTTAACCAAACTCTTGAACAAACTTAAATCCGTAAGAATTTTAAATAATTCTTAAGTTTGCATTCAACGCCCCCCCTTCTACAAACTTAGTGTACTTAAAGGGAATAACAATTGGTATCAGAGCCTTCTTTCAACATACAGAAAGTTAAGATCTAAAGTACATTAAGTATGAGTCAAAAAAGACACAAGAGTCAAGATTCCAGTTCTGGAAAAAGATGAGTATTTTCCCTGGAAAGTTAAAATGCACTTGCATCTGCTATCCTTTGATCCTTCCTATGTCAACTGCATAGAGAAAGGTCCACATGTGCCTATAAAAATAGTTACAAGTGTGGATGCAGATGGTACTCAGGCACGAGACAAACTTATTCCAAAATCTGTGAGTGAATACACAGATGAAGATGAGAAAGAAGTACACAAGGATAAAAAGGCTATGAACATTTTGTTTAATGGTCTTCACAAGGATATGTTTGACAATGTTATCAACTGTACAACCTCCAAGGAAGTCTGGGATACTCTTCAAACTCTATGTGAAGGCACTGAGCAAGTAAGAAAGAATAAGATGCAACTCTTGATTCAGAAATATGAGGCCTTTCACTTCAAGAGTGGTGAAGCAATCAATGACACATATAGTAGGTTTCAAAAGCTGTTAAATGAGCTAAAACTATATGGAAGAGTATATGTTGTTGAGGATACCAATCTCAAATTCTTGAGGTCCTTACCCAAGGAATGGAAACCAATGACTGTTTCTATAAGACAATCTCCTGACTTTAAAGAATATACTCTTGACAAGCTGTATGGAATCTTGAAGACATATGAGTTGGAACTACAGCAAGATGAAGAGATTGAGAAAAGTCAGAAGAAGGAAAAGTCTGTTGCCCTGGTGGTAAAGGATAAGCAAGTTGCAGAGCCCTGTGAAGATGTTGCTGTTAAAGAAGGAAAGAAAGAAAATCATGGAAAAGCTACAGGTGGAAATGGGTATGATGAATCTTCAACTAGCAAAAGAAAAGAAATAGTTGAAGATGATGAATCATATACAAGAGATGAATTGGATGAAATAGATGAGCATCTTGCTTTTCAAGTAAGAAAATTTTCCAAACTCAAATTCAAGAGGAATCCTATACAAAGGCCTGGATCCCAGTTCAAGAGAGATAATCAGCCAAGTAAAAATCTGGTTGACAGGACTCAATTCAAATGCTTCAACTGTGGATTGGCTAGTCACTTTTCAAATGAATGCAGAAAGCCAAAAGTGGAGAAGAAGTCAAAGTATAATGATGGGATTGACTATAAAAGGAAGTACTTTGATTTACTAAGACAAAAGGAGAAGGCTTTTGTAACAGAAGAAAAGGACTGGGCTGCTGAGGATGATTCTGAAGAAGAGGAATTCATCAACCTTGCACTTATCGCCAACCATGATGACCAAGAAGCTAGTTCCTCTAGCAATCAGGTAATTTCAACAAATCTATCTGAGTTGTCCAAAGATGAATGCAATATGACTATTACTGAAATGTCTAATGAGTTGTATAATTTGCATGTTACTCTTAAGTCTTTGAACAAAGAAAACACTAGGCTTAAAAGCACCTTAGAATCTCTTACTGAAAGAAACATTTATCTAAAGAGTGAGCTAGTGCAAATGGACAGACTCAAGGTAGAAAACAAAGATGCTAGAAAAGAACTGGTTGAGTGTAAAAAGGAAATAGAAAATTTGAAAGAAAAATTGGAAGAAGAACTAAGAACCGTTGACAAATGGAATAGGTCATGTAAAGCTAGTAAGAAGATGAATGACATTCATGGAACAAACTCTTTCACCATTCTGTCTGAGACTCTTGAGAAATTAGCCATTGATGAAAATCAATCTTTGGAAAAGAAGCAATCGATTGCTAATCTTGAATCAACTGATAAGGATTATCCATCGATTGATAATGATATCCCAATGGATAGTCATCCATCGATTGAGGAATCATCAACTGCTAAACAAACTATGTTAAAAACCAAGCTTAACAGACGTGTTAAATTTGTAAAAGAAGGAAGCTCATCTAAATCTCAAATCAAGATTGAAAAGGCTAATATAGGATTCTTATCTAAAGACCAATTGAAGGAAAAGTTAGAAAAGATAGAGCTTGATATTAAGCCAAATGAAAAGAAAAAAAGAACAGAAATGGTAAAGTAGGTATAAACAAGCACAATAACTACACACCTGATAAGTATGCTCCTAGAAAGATATGTGCTAAGTGTGGTAGTAAGAATCACTTATATGTGCAATGCAAGTCCAATATGCCTACAACAACCAATGTGCCTGTTATACCTAACATGCATTCTAATTCTGTTTATCCTCACTTAGTTGATCCTCATGTTATTCATGCTCAATATGCATCGATGCCTTATATGTTTAATCCATATCTTGCATTTGCCAACATGAATATGCCTGCTATGCCCTAGAATATGCTCAACAATTTTCATGCTCCAAACTTCTCTAATTCTGCAAGCATGAATATTTTAAATGTTAGCATTGAGAAGCCTGAGGTAAGGAAACCAACACCTAAGGTTGAAGTGAAAGTTAAACCACCTCAACCAAAGGAACAAAGGTTGGAAACCAAACCAAGGGTAGCAACTAATAAGAAAGGACCCAAGGCAACTTGGGTACCAAAATCAACTTGATTGTCGTTGGTTGTGTGCAGGGAAAGAGAAGAAATCTTTGGTACTTGAACAGTGGGTGTTCAAGACATATGACTAGAGATAAATCCCTGCTCACAAAGTTTGAGGAGAGAGATGGCCCTGGAGTAACCTTTGGAGATGACAGTAAAGGATATACCATGGGATATGGCTTCATTTCGAAAGAGAATGTCATCATTGAACCTGTTGCACTAGTTGATAGCTTAAGACACAATTTGTTAAGCATAAGTCAATTATGTGACAATGGAAATAAAGTTTGCTTCATAACTGAAGCATGCATAATTTCCAACAAGAAAGATGGAAGCCTAGTTATGACTGGTAACTGAAAAGGAAATATGTACATAGCTGACTTCAACTCAACAGATGTAGAGTCAATGACTTGCTTACTTTCAAAGGCAAGTACAAGTGAAAGTTGGATATGGCATAGGAAATGAACTCACCTGAATTTCAAAGCCATGAATCTATTGGTCAAGAAAAATGAAGTGAGAGGCTTACCACAAATGGAATTTTTCAAGGATGGACTTTGTGATGCCTGTCAAAAGGGAAAACAGAGGAAGGCATCATTCAAGTTAAAATTGGAATCATCAATTGAGAAGCCACTTGAGTTATTACACATGGATTTGTTTGGCCCTGTGAATATCATGTCCATTGCAAAGAAGAAGTATGCTCTAGTCATTGTAGATGATTTTTCAAGATTCTCACGGACTTATTTTCTACATTCAAAAGATGAAGCTAGTGATCTAATCATCAAGCACATAAGAGAAGTAGAGAAAAATCTTGAATTGGATGTAAAGAAAATAAGGAGTGACAATGGAACAGTATACAAGAATTCTACAATGAAAGAGTTCTATGAATCTAAGGGAATCTCTCATACCTTTTCTGTACCAAGAACACCTCAACAAAATGGGGTAGTTGAAAGGAAAAATAGGACATTGATTGAAGCAGCTAGAACAATGTTGGAAGATGCTAAATTACCAACATACTTCTGGGCTGAGGCCATTAATACAGCATGCTACATTCAAAACATTTCCACAGTAAATCAAACTCAAGGAAAGACACCTTATCAATTGATCAAGTAAGACAAAAAGCCAAAGGTGGGATTTCTTCATGTCTTTGGCTGGAAGTGCTATGTCCTAAGGAATCAAGGTGGACATCAAGGAAAATTTGAGGCCAAAGCTGATGAAGCTATATTTGTTGGGTATGTACTATCAAGCATAGCCTATAGAGTCTATAATCTTAGACTACACATTGTTATGGAATCTGTACATGTAGTATTTGATGATAAAAAGATTCAAGGCTTGTTTGATGAAGGAAATCATGACACACTGCAGTTTGAAAATGAATCAAATGGAACAAATGAAGAAAATGATGAAGAAATTGTTCCATTAAACTCACAAGTACTCAGAAACCCAATATTAGTTGATGTCACAACATCAATGGATAATTTATCAGTTGACAGACATCCATCGACTGATAATACATCAACTGATAACCCTTCGATGGATAATCAACACTCTACATCTAGAGTATCCAACTTAGGGGGAGGGTTTCAAAATCAATCTTCTAGTTCAAACCAATATGAGTACAACAACAATGACAATGAAACCTCTTCATCAGGAAGACAAAATCTGCCTCTTCAAAGAAAATGGACAAAAAGCCATCCATTTGAATTAATAATTTGAAATGCAGAAGATGGTGTCAAGACAAGAAGTGCTACTCAAAATGAGTGTCTGTATAGCAGCTTCCTATCTCAAGAAGAACCTAAAAGTGCTGAAGATGCTCTCAAGGATCCTGATTGGGTTTTAGCTATGCAAGAGGAACTCAATCAATTTAAAAGGAATGAAGTGTGGAAGCTGGTGCCCAAACCAAAAGATAGATCAGTAATTGGTACAAAATGGGTTTTCAGAAATAAAATGGATGAAACACTAGAAATAAAGCAAGGCTTGTAGCAAAGGGGTACTCACAAGAAGAAGGAATTGATTTTGATGAAACATTTGCACCAGTTGCAAGGCTGGAAGCAATCAGAATCTTTCTAGCTTATGTTGCACATGTTAATTTCAAGGCCTACCAGATGGATGTGAATAGTGCATTCTTGAATGGAATCTTAGAAGAGGAAGTCTATGTGGAACAACCCCGTAGTTCTGAAGATTCAAATTTCCCTGACTTTGTCTACTATCAACTCAAAGCACTCTATGGCTTGAAACAAGCATCAAGGGCCTGGTATGACACTTTATCTCAGTTTCTCATTGAGAATCACTTCACAAGAGGTATTGTTGATAAAACTCTATTTTGTAGAAATGTCAATGGCTCAATTATTCTTGTCCAAATCTATGTAGATGACATTATATTTGGCTCAACTAATGAGGAGCTTTGCAAAAAGTTTGCCAAACTAATGCAAAGTAAATATGAAATGAGGATGATGGGAGAACTAACCTATTTTCTTGGTTTGCAAGTCAAACAAGTTAGAAATGGTATTTTCACAAATCAAACTAAATACATTTCTAATTTACTAAAGAAATTTGATTTAAATGAATGCACATCTGCAAAAACTCCCATGGCCACTGCAACTAAACTTGAATTGAATACCAAGGAAGCTAAGGTAGACATCTCAAGTTATAGGGGCATGGTTGGCTCATTATTATATTTAACTGCAAGTAGGCCAGATATAATGTTTGCTACATATTTATGTGCTAGATTTCAGGCTGATCCTAGAGAGTCTCATTTGATTGCAATAAAAAGAATATTCAGATATCTCAAAGGAATACCAAATTTTGGAATTTGGTACCCTAGAGAATCTGGATTTGATCTAATTGGCTATTCAGATGCAGACTATGCAGGTTGCAAAATTGATAGGAAAAGTACAACAGGCACCTGTCAATTTCTAGGAAACAAACTTGTGTCATGGTTTAGCAAGAAGCAACACTCAGTATCAACTTCAACTGCAAAAGCTGAATACATTTCTGCTGGAAGTTGCTGTGCATAAATATTATGGATGAGGAATCAATTATTTGATTATGGGTCAACATGAACAAGATTCCTATCTTCTATGATAATACAAGTGTCATTGCCATAACAGAAAATCCAGTACAACATTCCAGAACCAAACACATTGACATAAAGTATCATTTCATTAGGGAACATGTAATGAATGGTACAGTTGAATTATATTTTGTCCCTAGTGAGCAACAACTTGCAGACATTTTTACCAAGCCACTGGATGAATCTACCTTTAAAAGATTAGTCTGTGAGATAGGTATGCTTAATTTTGCTCAATCTTAAATGTATGCTAAGTTGTTATTTTTTTTTATAGCCATTGTTCACAATTATCTGTTGAAACAAAGTGATCAACTGATAATTGTGTTAATCATCAATGGATATTCTACAGTTATCGATGGATATATTTAATCAAATGATAAAATATATATCTATCGATGGATGTTTATCTGTCGACAAATAATTACCCTGGTAATTATTTATCGATTGATAAATCAATAATTCTGAGTCAATGGATGTAATTACCCATCGATGATAATAGAATTTCCACAGTTTCTTTTACATCCATCGACCAAATAATAGCCGTTGATTCTTTACTTTATTTGTCAACATATACATATACTCAGTTATATATATCAATCGATTGCCATTTAAAGTAATTTGCTTTAATTCTTTTTATCTTTCAACGGTTATATTCTCAATTAATCTGACTATTCAAGTCATTTGAATCCCAGAAATATAAATAGCAATTTCATTTCTCATTTCATTCTTACTTGCTATTTTATTTCATTCTCTAAACTCTTTATCTCTGTTTCTCTCTTTCTCAAGAACCCTAAAGCAATCTCTCTAACGTTCCATTAAGTTTGTCTTCTAATCTCCATAAGAACAGGAATGGCGCTTCAAAAGAAGATTACTTCCTCAACTGGTTTCATCTATGAGCAAAACAATTTCATAGCATGCCTGACAATAGATGATGCTCCTACTGACTTCCATCAATTGATGAGATTCTTGGGAGAATGCAAGGTATCCAAGGCTCTCAGTGAAGCACCCATCATCATGTGCTCTTTTGTTGAAGAGCTGTGGAACTCTGCACAGGTATCACAGGATGGTAAGGTAATCTCTTATACTTGCAAAGGTAACTCTTACACCATCTCTAGTGCTTCTATCTCAGCATGTCTAAATATTCCTGATAATAATTGTGAAAATCCCCCAACTGATTCAGAAATTAGGAATATGCTAGTCACTGTTAATTATGCTAATAATGAAGCCAGTTTAGGTGAAATTGTTAGTAAAAATCTTAGAAAAGAATGGAGTTATTTCTTTGATGCTATTATTAAAGTATTTTCTGGAAAAATAAGTAATTTTAATGCAATTACCACAAGTATGCAAGAAATTGCTTATTCAATCCTATTTGATAAGTACTTTGATTTTAGTACATTGCTCTTAAATGAATTAACTGCTAAATTAGGAAGTAAATCATCTAGAAAAAATAACATCTATTTTGCTAAATTTTTTATGCTATTGATTAATGCCTCCATTGGAGAATATGAGATCACAGGTGAAATGGAGACAATGGAGCCCTGGACACAAAACAAAAGGGTCTTCAAGGATCTGGTGAGAATCAACTTACATAGTAGGTTGTGCCTCATCTATCCTCCTTTTGTACAGGTATTTCTCAAAACTCACAACATTCCCTATTTACAGGTAGAAATACCCACTTCTTTGCCTTCTGCAACAATGGAGGGAGTTGGAAATGCCCCCATGTTGGTCCCTGATATTGTAGAAGGGGGGTTGAATACAATATCTAAAATAATCGCGAAATATTTGAATTGAAAATATTATTTTAATTTCTCACAAAATATTAATTGTGATGAAATACTATTCAAGTAGAAGATATAATTTTTAACTTGAAACGTATTATAAAATTAATATGATGAAAACTTTATACAATTGATTAAATGTTCTGAAACAAATTTGACATGAACTGTTCAGGTTTAACAATTATATTCCAATCAAGCATAGAAATCTGTGAATATTACAATGCAAGCAAATTTCTGAATTTGAACTCTTTTTTGATTCTAAGATCACCTGAAATATGAAGACTACTCCTCATATTTATAGAGGAAGAAAGGCTGTATGACTTTCTTAGTACAGGACATTTTACAGACTTTATTTAAACCAGTATGACATTTTTTAACACTGGTATGACTTTTAAAAAGCTGGGTATGACTTCTGAATGGTCGGTATGACTTTTTTTATTAATTAAAAAATCGGTATGACTTTTTAATATAATAAAAAAAACATTCGGTATGACTTTTTTTTCAATCAGAAATTCGGTATGACTTTTTCTTCTGCAGCTCGGTATGACTTTTTTTCCTGCAGCTCAGAATGACTTTTTCTGGTATGACTTTACCTTCTGCAGCTCAGTATGACTTTTTCTTCTGCAGCTCGGTATGACTTTTTTTCACCAGAATTCGGTATGACTTTTTTATTTAATAATAATAATTAATTTTTTTTAAAATTTTTAATTTATTTTTCTCTTTTCTTTTTTTTTTCTTTTTTTTTTTGATTTTATTAATAAGTCTTTTGAATTATATTAAAAGTCATATTAAGTCATATCTTTTATAATAAATTAATTCTACTTAATTTAATTAGTTAATTTATAAATTAAATTAAATTCAACTTGAATTAATTTAATTAGATAAATTAAATAATTAATTAACTTTTGATAGTAGAATTAAAATACTATCTTTACTCGCATAGCCGTGCTGTCGGTCTTGAAATCTTCCAGTCTTTGTTGTGTCTTTTGTCATAAAACCACTTGAACTAGATGATGAATATTTATTATTTTAGTTGACACACAAATGTACTGTCTGGTTCATTTGTGCCATACTATAATAAATATTATCCATCTTTAACATTAAGTTGTGGTCTTCTGTCCTTTTTTAGCTTTTCTGTCTTTCCTCCTTTGTGTTCTTCTTCTGGAATCTCTTTGTAGTAGGCACTTAGAATCTTCTGAATCTTCTGAACTCTTCCGAAAAACTACTTCTCTATTTTTGTCCGACGCTTGAACATATAAATGAACTTCTTCCGGTGTAGAGTAACAACTTCATTAAAATTCTTCTGACAAATTGATTCTTTGTGTTTAGTTGACATTCTTCGATTTGATTCCATCCTCAATATTTATTACTTACTTTATTTTCTTACTTGAGTTGAGTTGTCATCTACTTATTACAAATAGGCCTAGTCATATACCTTTTAATCTCCCCCTATTTGTTGTTAAACATTTAACACACAAATTCCTAGAGGATAACTCAACTAACAACTAAGAAACTAATACGACATTTAAGAACTGTAAGTAAATAAATTGTTCTCTGGATCATATAATACATTTCCAGATTTCTTTGAGTAACTAAAATGAAAGATGTTTATTCCTCTAGTACTGAACATATTATACAAGTAGTATTATCTTCATTTCTCTTCTTACCACATTTCCTAAATTCTCCAACTTCTGTCTTCACTTCTCACCCAAGGTAGATTCAATTTCTCCTTTCATGAATAACCCAACTTATGTTCAACAATTGAGTAAACCTCTTCTGGAATCCTCTTCAGGTAAAAGACTCTGTTCAACAATTCTCCTCTTTGGATATTGTTCAACACTTCTCCCCCTTAGTTGAACACTTCGAATATTATACTTCTCCCCCTTAGTTGAGTAATCCTCTTCATTCGAAATTTTCTCTCCCTTAGTTGAGTAACATTAGAAATCTGTAACATGGAATTTGAAATAGGATTTGGTAATCGTGCTAGTGTGATTTTACTTTGTGTTCCTCACAAGTGTTTCGCTCATATACTCTCTAAATGTTTCACTCATAGAATATATATTTTCACTAGTCCTTACTTGTGTTTCACTCTTTTCTCACATCATTATATCTCTCTCAGTACGGATGTCACAGTCTTTTGTACTTGTAAGAAAGATCACCATAGCCCCTTCAAGAGAGGTCACTGGTGGTGCAATGGGTTTTCATAAATCCCCATCCTCAATTGAATCTATACAAAATATTTGACTTTTTAAAAACTGAATTGCTTCAGGAATAGATTCAGTGAGTTGCTGATCATCTAAGATGATCTATTCCGTTAAGAATCCAGATATGTTCCATCTGGGGAGGGAGACAAGGATCTATAATTTAGTAAATGATCCAAGTTTCCTCCTGATGCCTGTGAAGGCATGTTGATTCAGTCAGAATCATCAATTATTCTTCCTTCCTTGATATGGAAGTTTAGAAAAATTGCTTCCGTCAATTCATCCTTCCTGTGACATTTCAATTATTCCCTCTTGGTCCCTTTTGGTCCCAAGTATGTCCTTAAATTATTGGTCCAAAATGCCAATTGTGTTGGTCCCTAAAAATAAGACAATATTTGTGGTTTCTTGAAAAATGTCAGATGAAATTAACTCTTTGCTGATAGCCTTGGCTGACAGGCTGAATTCAATAGACTCACTCTGTTGAGAGAATGAATCTTGTAACAGTTTTGCCTTTTTCAAGTCTGTATCCTTTTGAGAGAACACAGATGAGCTAACAGTTATCTCAGTTTATATACGTGAATCACCTTTCTGGAGACAGAGCTGTTGGTTCACTCACATTACCAACCTTATCAAATGCAATCAAGGAATTGACTCCCTCATTCTGAACAATTAGGTATTCTGTTTAATGGTTAGAGAGATGGAAGTGATAGTGTTTGTGTGTTTGGTTCTAAGATCTTGGATAGAGATTGATGCCAATGAATAGGATATAACTTTTAGAATCGATTGGATTATCAAGCTCATAGATCTTTCCTACTTCTCAAAAGAGACGTGAAATAATCAGCTTATATTTATAGATAAAAATAAAAATAAAAATAAAATTTAAAAATAAAAATAAAATACCAAGTTGTAAAATAAATAAAACTATACATACTTATATATACCAATTGTTAGAAATAATAAACAATATATACTAATTGTTGGAAAACAAACATTTATATAAAATATATTTACAGTAGAGATGCCAATGGAAAAAAACTGGTACAAAAATAAGGAATATATTTTTGAGTTTTCTTTTTCAATTTGTTTGTTTATTTTTGATATCTTCTTAAGGAATATATACAGTGTATTTACAGTGCTTAAAAATAAATATGCAATTTAAAACATCATGCAATAATTAGTTCATGTTTAACATCCCTAACTCACTAACCAACTTAGAGAAACTGGATTCATCAAGTGGTTTCGTGAAGATGTCAGCAATTTGATCTTCTGTGGGTACAAAATGTAACACCACAGTTTCATTCATGACATGCTCTCGGATGAAATGATACCTTATGTCTATGTGTTTGGTTCTTTGTACAGGATTATTGGAAATTGCTATGGGACTTGTGTTATCGCAGAGTATTGGAATTTTAGATATCGCAAGTTCATAATCATTCAGCTGATTCCTTATCCACAAGATTTATGCACAACAACATTTGCCGCAATATATTCTGCTTCGGCTGTCGAGGTAGATACTAAGTGCTGTTTCTTGCTGTACCAGGAAATCAACCGTGGTCCTAGAAACTGACAGCTTCCAGACGTACTTTTCCTCTTCATCCTGCATCCTGCATAATCTGAATCTGTATAGCCTATTAGTTCAAAACCCGTATCTTTAGGGTACCAAATTCCAAGATTCGGTGTACCCTTCAGATATCTAAAAATTCTTTTAACAGCTATAAGATGAGATTCCCTAGGATCAGATTGAAACCTTGCACATAAACATGTTGCAAACATTATATCGGGTCTACTAGCAGTTAGATATAATAATGAGCCTGTCATACCTCTATAGCTTATGATGTTAACCTTCTTACCAGTTTCATCTTTATTAAGCTTGGTGGCTGTTGGCATAGGGGTTTTTGCCGGTGTAGAATCTGTTGGAGATTACGAAGCTGTATGAATAGTAATCATGATAACTCAACACTAGAACATGACAAGTAAATAATTCTACGCCTACACAGAAATCAGCAAGAAATGAAGACAAGACAAATACAGCGAATCAAGACATTAGAAGAAGTTTTGAAGTCTACTACAGGTCACTGAAAGAAGTACATTAATATGTTCATGCCTCAGTGAAGAATAATGTGTAAAGACTTTCAGGGTTTCAGAAGTGTTGAAAATTCAGTATAGAAGTGCCACAAGAAGATTTCAGTGTAAAGGCATTGATTGGAAATAGACAGTGTTCGAAGCATAGGAATCTATAAGGAAAAAGACAAAGGTTAAAGAAGACAGTTGTAGTCTTGAAGTTATACTCACTGAAAGAAGTTCATTAAGATGTTTAAACGACAGTGAAGATCAGAGAATGAAGTATTCAAGATTGTAGTAATGAATACGTTGTCGAAGTACCAGAAAAGATTGTAGTGAAATAACAGTGTCTATCAACAGTCAGTGTTTGAAGCAATGCAACAGTCCTAGGTTACTCAGCCGAAACAGAAAAGAAATCAAGGAAATTTAATTCAGTGTTAGTCGTTTGTGAACCAGACCAGTGCACTAAGCGTCAACACAACAAGAAGAAAATTACCTTGATTAATCAGAAGAAAATCAGTTGATCAAGCCAAGCCAGAAGTGTGAAAACCAAGTGGTATTTGCTTTGAGAATTCAAGAAATATGTTACGGCAAGTAATACTACATTTGGTGACTATTGTACTCTTGAAGTACTCTAGAGGCGCAACAAAAGAGCAAGGAAACAACTCTAAGGGATTTGTGGCGCCTACACAAGGGTTGTAGAGTGTAGGCGCAACAAAGTATTTCAAGGCTCTTCAAAAGTCTAAGGGAAGGATCAAGTGGCGCCTACACAAGGCCACAGGAGTATAGGCGCAACTAAACTCAGCACAGTCGTAAGAAAAATCCAAGTAAAGAGTCTAAGGCATATGTGGCGCCTACACACTGTGACTAAAGTGTAGGCGCAACAAACCTAGTCCAAGGCTCAACAAAACCTTTCAAGGCAGTAAGTGGCGCCTCTACAGGGCAGTAGGTGTACAGGCGCAACAGCTAAGTACCAAGTCATAAGTGGCGCCTATACAGGGAAACCACTGTATAGGCGCAACTAATGTTGTTATACAGGCGCAACAAAGCTGTTCAAGGCAACAAAGTTTCCAAGGGATTTTGTGGCGCCTACACACTACATCAAGAGTGTAGGCGCAACAAACTCTCAAGGCGCAACCAAAGAATGAAGCGCAACAAAGCTTCATGTGGCGCCTACACACTGCATTCACTCTACAGGCGCAACATAGGACTTAACATTGAAGAAGCAAATCAATTTAATTGATTTGAAAGTCTAAACTATATTAATTAAAATGACTGGTTCATTTTAAAGTGGATTTTGTGGAAGACATACAGCCAACCAGAGAGATACAGAGATATTTTAGAAGCCGAAGAATAAGATGTCACAGTTCCATATCCATACCTTCTTCACCGGAGTTTTACAAACTAGCCGGTTAATTATGTTGCAAATACTTAGGGCTATTATAAAACACTCTCCATTAGCTTGATTCCAGTTAGTACTAAATACAATCATATATTGTATATGGATTTGGTTTTATCTCTCTGTAGCAGTAAAGAACAAATCAGTTCTTTGGAAGCCAGTTATTAATTCAACTGGGTGTAGCAAAACCTCAGGGATTAATACGAAAGTACTATTCCCCGAAACCTGTCTCGTTTTAATTACTTGCTAATTTTCTAGAACTATACTGTTTTTATCACTAACACAGAAAATTAGCAAGCCAGCCTCCTAAACACTCCTGAACTCGAACCACTAACCGAACTCTAAATTATATATTCGCAAAAGATTCGAAAGAATTTTTTTTTAATTTAGTGAAACCTTTGCTGTTATCTCCAAAAGTAACTCCTGGGCCAGCCTTTTCCACAAACTTTGTGAGCAGGGACAAATCTCCAGTCATATGCCTAGAACATCCACTATCTAGATACCAGAGATTTCTTTTCCTGTTTCCCTGCACACAATCAAAACAATCAAGTTGCTTTTGGTACCCAAGATGCCTTGGGTCCTTTCTTATTAGTTACAGCCTGAGCCTTGGTTGCCAACTTTGGTTCCTTTTATTTTGGTGGGTTTAAATCCACTTTAACTCTTGGAGTTGGCTTTTGGGGCTTAGACACCTTGGAACTCATGGCAGAATCTTCATGCATTTCATTGTATACATTAGGCATTTTCCAAGGCATACCAGTCATGTTCATATTAGCATATGCAAAGAAAGGATTGTACATATATGGAAGCTGTGCATATGGGATATGAGCATGTGGTGCAACTAAATTAGAAGACATGGCATTCATGGCATAGGATTGTTCGTAGCTGACATGGAGCTTGGATGCAAATGTGAAGTGAAATTTTCAGTAAAGCTTCATCAATGAAGAGTTAGCTATGGCAAAGGAAGCTCTCACACTTGTTAGTCAGCAAGGCAATGGATTCTTTGATAAAGAAGAAATTGGTAAGAGGACTGCTTCATATGGAATTCTTTCAAGAAAGACATTTTGAAGTATGTCACATAGGGAAGTCAATGAAAACATCACACTGAAGAAAAGTTATATGCTTAGTGGTGATTGAAATTGATAACCCTAATTATAAATTGGTGATGTTCAAGCATTCAACAGACAAAATGTCACAAATGGTGATTGATCAAATAAGGAAGATCAAGTTGGAAGCAAAGTAAGCTGTGAGAACTTTGAAGTCAGATAATGGAACTGAAATTTTGCGAATGAAGTTTTAAATGAAGTCTGCACTGAAAAGGTACTTTAAAGCTGAAGCAATTAACACAGTATGCTGCTTTAATCAACAAGATCGTGAAAAGACATCATTTGAGTTAATGGCCAACCAGAAGCAAACACTGAAGCTCTTTCGTGTGTTTGGAGGGAATTGATTTTTAATGAAGATCTATTTGAGAATCTTGACAAGAAGTTAAGGCTCATGAAACAATTCTCCTCGGCTACTCGTGAGTGATTAAAAGTCTGAATGTGATGACCAACTACACCAAGCTCCCGAGCATTCAAATGAACGACTATTCTGAATCTTTGACAAATTCAGATACTGAAGTAGAAGTTGAGGTTGCAGAAGGAATCAATGTTTAGTAGCAACTCAGGGGAGCAAATAGAAGAAGGATCTACTAGTCATACTCAACAATGAAGATCAAAGGATTTCATCAAGAAGATTTCTGCCAAGACAAATGGTTTGAAGTCAAGTTCAATCCTGGAGTCTCGTTCTTAGTAATCCGGATTCTTGTGTAGAGGCTAGAAGTGCTAATCGAAATGATCATATATTTTTCGGGACCTAATCGGGAAAGAGCAATTGTCAACAACTAACAATTGCTATCACCCATCATCTGGAATCCCAAAGAATACTAAAGATGCACAGATTGATCTAGATTGAGTGATTGTAATGCAAAATGATCTCAATCAGTTCAAAGGCAGAAACAACTGAAGCTGGAACCCAGACCACTAAAGTTGAAGCTGAAATTGGTACAGTAAGGGTTCACAGAAACTGGATGACTATTGGCATTGTTATGAGGGACAAAGCCAAAATGGTTGCTACAGGTTACTTTAAAGCAGAAGGTATCGACGATGATGGAAATAGAATCTTCGGGACTTTCAAGATCAAACAGTAAGCACCAGTGACGAGACTTGATCCTTTGGAATCCAACAATTAGGACCAAACAAGATGAGGACCTAATAATAGGATATCCCTAGCACAAGTGGAGCATTCAAACATGAAGATCTATCAGATGAATGTGAACAAGTGCACTCCTGCATGGTGAGCTAGAAGTTGAAGTTGATGTATAACATTTCCCGGACTTTGAAGTTGCAGATCCATTGGAATTTGTATATCATTCTCTTCGCAAGCTTTTCTATGACGGAGGTAAGGATTCAAGCAAAACGTCAAGGACATGGTATGACACTCTAACTGTTAATTACTTAAAAATGATTTTACATTAGAAGTTGTTATACATATATCTCTCTAGAATGCAAGGCACACACAATGTCATATTTATGTGCAAGTATACCTTAATTCTCGATATGCCTATGTGCAAGTTTCCAAGTGGAAATTAGAGAATCTGATCTTATAGCTAAGTTATGAATTGCTAGATATCTTAGGGGATCACCAATTCTTGGAATCTGGGACCCTTAAGATAATAAGTCTAACCTAATTGGCTATATAGATATAGATAATGCAGGTTGTAAGAAAGACAAGGAAGTCATTCCTAGAAGCTGTCAATTTCCAGCAACACTGTTGAACTCTTCACACCACTGAACGAACAAGCGCATGGACACCAGGTATCATTTCTTTTGAGAGTTGTCCTTAGTCGAATAACTTGCAGATTTTTGCTAAATAACTTGATGAATTTATTTTATCCAAGTTGGTTAGTAAACTTGAGATATTATTAATATGCATATTTGTTGAAAATCCCATCTGCAAGGAATTCACAAATGAGTTCACAAGTATTACTTTTTCCCTATGTAAAGGACTTGTGAATTTATTTTAAATCCAGAACCTCATACTTTTTGCTATTAGTTTAATAATCATGCTTGCAATGTTATATGCATAAGTGGTAGTTAAATTACTTAGCATAAGTAAGTAGCATAGTTATTTGTATGTTAAATATTTGATGAGTATTAGTCAATGATATCTTACTTAATTGCTCTGATATTTTGCTCTGATATTCTTAAATATTTTATTATAAATAATTGTGATACTTTTGATATTAGTGACGGTATTTAGAATTTTTGTTCTAAATAATTAATGCATATTTCAAAACTCACTAATATTGGAAGAAGAAGTATTTTCTAAGTTATGTGTATAAAATTCTCAATATTTTATATACTTAGAAAATATTTCTAAAATTAAGTTTGTTTGCGAGGAGTTGCAATTAGGATCACAAGTATTACTTTTCCCCTATTTAAAGGACTTGTGAATTTCTTTTCAATTATATTCTTCAGCTTACGTATATCATTAATAATTGTTGTGAGCTTGCTTACAATGTGCTTCACTGACAATTATTAGATATGGCGTAGGAAGTTAGATGCTAATATTCAATCTAATAAATATTTTAGTATTTAGCGAATTTATTTTATCTTATTAAAATCATGGATTAAAACAATTCAATGTTTATTAGTTTCATAATTTTGATTTGAGAAAATATAAGAAACATAGTTTCTTGCATTTTGAAATTATTGATAAATATCTCGAAATGATATTTTATTAATATTTCCGTGCAATTAACTGTGATATTTTTAATATTAGTGATTATACAACATAATGTTTATTTGAAATAACTAATAATAAAAATATATCAATGCTTATTGTTCTACTGAATGATTGCTATGTTTAGTTGATATATATGCATGTGATTGGCAATTACTTAGTATAGCATAAGTATTTAATTTATTTTGATTTATTTAAATCATGATGATATAAAATAATTCAGTGATATATTGGTTCCATGATCTAAGTAAATTAAAATAAATTCGAAGCATAATTATTTGTAGTATAATTATTATCTTTTATTACTTTGTGATAATTGAATAATATTTTATTACAAAATAATTGTGATATATTGATACTAATGGATTTGCTTAGTCTTTATACTAAGTAAATATTGGTTTTTGAAAAAGCCGTTAGTATTAGTATATTTAGTTTTCTTTCTCTGACTGATTCCTGAATGTATTTAAAAGAAATTTTTGTCTATTTCCTTTTCAAAATGTCTTATTCAAAGATACATTCATTTTTCTATCAGTTTTAGTTAAGAAAACTTCAAAACTCTTTTTCAAAACTTCTCTTTTGAAAATCATTTGATTTACAGCCCTACTTTATTTTCCCAATCCTAGGGTGTGAATCAAATTTTTCTTGAGGATAATTTTTCTCCAATCTCAAAATCTTTTATCCTCTCCTAAAAGCTAGTTTTAAAAGTCTTATCTTTAAAAGCTTTTTCTCTCTTTTGAAAATTTGTTTTAACTTCGAGGTACCAATCACTTGTAAAATGATTTGTTTTCAAATACTTGTTTCAATGTATGTTTCACATTGATTCATAGTACCAAAATAGTGATTGTTGCTTTGAAGGTCTTGTATTGTATTGTTAAGCATTCATTCACCCCATTTGTCATGTTTTTATTTATAGTCGGGGATATTATCAGGCAGACGAAAATGATGTAAATCATAATTGCATTATGAGTCAGAAAATCATTGTCCTCTATCTAATAAGGATGTTTTGCAAAACTGTTTTCAAAATATACAGTGCTTAGGTTTAATGGAAAAGAGTCATTTTTATTGAGATAATATTTGGTAAGAGAGTTGAATTTCTTCTTTGGTATAAATTCTCGCGTTTTATTATGGGAAGTTTGCCTTATAAGAAATTCATAAGAAATAGAATTTTTCTCTGAGACTCCCGCGTTTTATTATGGGAAATATGTCTTAAAGAAAATTTCTATTGGTTTCACGCTCTTAAATGATAAATCTTTAGAACCGACAAAACTCTTTTATTAAAAGTGCTTTAATGCAATCTTTTACCATTCCTTCTTATATTTTTCTTTCTCCTTGAGATGAAATTATGTTTTGGAATGTTAAAGTGATTATTACGTTTTATCTTATTTAAATAATTTTATCCGTTTAGCCCCCAGTGGCTACAGAAGCTGGCCAAGAGGTTGGAAACCCATCAATCTCTTACCCAGGCCTTAATACCAAACATTGATTCATCCACTTTCATATATTAACCCTTGGAGATATAAGGAACTTATGTTAGTTAGAGGTTGATAAGGGAGAAACTGCACTTGATGCAGCAAATAAGGATGAAGTCGGCAGTGCACCCATAGCTCTACCTCCAGCGAAGTAAAGAAGTATATAATTGAGGTATCTGTAAGCTCATCTGTATCTTCTCAATAGGATGCAGAGCTGAAAAGGCAATAAAACTGTCTCTGGAATCATTCTCTCAACAGGGTGAGTCCATTGAAATTCGCTCGTCAGCCAGAGCAACTTGTAATGAGTCAAGCACACCACCGACACTCACGCTGATGGTAAGCCTAAACAGATAAAATCTAGGAACACATTGCAAGAAGTGAACAGTGAGAGGTATAGGCATATAAACAAAATTCCCGTCATTGGGTTACGAGGGAAACGTAGACTCTAATTTGCCATTCATTATATTGTCTACTACGTCGCCCCACCTGGAAGGAACATTTCTAGATCCTGAAAAGGAATGTCCACCTCCCGTTTACGGAGAAGGTGTGAGGCAACTACTTGATAGAACAAGGCAGGATTCCCAAAAAGATTTTCAAATCTTGGGATAACCCATCTCAAAGAGGTGAGGCTCCACTAGGCAGTGATTTAGCAATTGCTATTGAGTCTGGTGCTGAGACGGTGCTTATGCATGATAGATAAAAAACATCTCTACGAGGCAATTCTCCACTTGATAGTGATTCAGTTCATTTTGATGAATCAGGTGATGAGAATATGAATGAATTGACGGATTTCCTTGCAGGTACAGAAGGCTATATATGAAATGCAGAGTGAAAGTGAGAGAGAGAGAAAGACTTAAGTGAAAGTGAGGGAGAGATACACTTGAGTGAGAGATAGGGAGAGAAAGAGTGAAACACTTCTAAGTGCTCGACACTTGAGTGTAAACACCAACAGAACGTAGTAGAAGTGAGGAAACCATAAGCCAAACACTTACCCTTGCTACCTGCTACTTCTAAAAGAAAAGTTACTATATTTTTCCCGATCAACGACAGATGAGAACCTTCTTTGGAAGATAAACCATTCAAAAGATGGGCCTTTGGAGGATTCCTCAACTAAGGGGGGAAGTTTTAGTAAGAAAAAGGAGAAGTTAATCAAGTCTTATATTCGTACTTGGGAAGAGTTAATTTCCTAAAGGGGTTCGTATCCTGGATCCTGGAAGATCCTTGGAGAAAGGGGTTCGTATCCTTGGGAGAAGTTAATATCCTTAGGGGGAGATTTTAGACAAGAAAAAGAAAATCTTATCTTCTGATCCTGAGGGGAACAACAGAAATATGGGAGAATCAAGAAACTGTATCCTATACTTGAAAGGAGTTGTCAGCAGAGGATTCCTAATCCAAGTGGGAAGAACAGAAAAGAATTGACTATTCCATTGATTATCTAAAGGGAGAAGAAGAAAAAGAAGGAGAATCACATTCTTAGGGGGAGAACATTATTTGAGCTATGTTCCGTGTTCTATTGAAGATGTTCCCAGGAATATTGATTCTTATGAAGCTCCGTTCGTGATAAGTTCTTTAAGTTCAATCTATGAAGGATTTTGAAACAGAGAAAGCTCAAACAGATAGAAATGAAGATGATACAATTTGAATATCAGTTCATCGTCAGAGGAACAAACATCTTTCATTTCAGTTACACAAGAATTCTGGAAATGCACAATCTGATCCAGAAAAACCAGTAGCATTATTTACAAGTCTCGGGCGATTACTTTTTCTAGTTGTTAGTTGAGTTATCCTCCCTAGGTGATTTGTTTGCTAAAGTTTAACAATCAAATAGCGGGAGATTGTTGGAGATTACGAAGCTGTATGAATATTAATCATGATAACTCAACACTAGAATAGGACAAGTAAATAATACTATGCCTACACAGAAATCAACAAGAAATGAAGACAAGGCAAATACAACGAATCAAGACATTAGAAGAAGTTTTGAAGTCTACTACAGGTCACTAAAAGAAGTACATTAATATGTTCATGCCTCAGTGAAGAATAATGTGTAAAGACTTTCAGGGTTTCAGCAGTGTTGAAAATTCAGTATAGAAGTGCCACAAGAAGATTTCAGTGTAAAGGCATTGATTGGAAATAGACAGTGTTCGAAGCATAGGAATCTAGAAGGAAAAAGACAAAGGTTAAAGAAGACAGATGCAGTCTTGAAGTTATACTCACTGAAAGAAGTTCATTAAGATGTTCAAATGACAGTGAAGATCAGAGAATGAAGTATTCAAGATTGTAGTAATGAAGACGTTGTCGAAGTACCAGAAAAGATTACAATGAAATAACAGTGTCTATCAACAGTCAGTGTTTGAAGCAATGCAACAGTCCTAGGTTACTCAGCTGAAACAGAAAAGAAATTAAGGTAATTTAATTCAGTGTTAGTCATTTGTGAACCAGACCAGTGCACTAAGCGTCAGCACAACAAGAAGAAAATTACCTTGATTAATCAGAAGAAAATCAGTTGATCAAGCCAAACCAGAAGAGTGAAAACCAAGTGGTATTTGCTTTGAGAATTCAAGAAATATGTTAAGGCAAGTAATACTACATTTGGTGACTATTGTACTCTTGAAGTACTCTAGAGGCGCAACAAAAGATTATGGAAACAACTCTAAGGGATTTGTGGCGCCTACACAAGGGTTGTAGAGTGTAGGCGCAACAAAGTATTTCAAGGCTCTTCAAAAGTCTAAGGGAAGGATCAAGTGGCGCCTACACAAGGCCACAGGAGTATAGACGCAACTAAACTCAGCACAGGCGCAAGAAAACTCCAAGTAAAGAGTCTAAGGCATTTGTGGTGCCTACACACTGTGACTAGAGTGTAGGCGTAACAAACCTAGTCCAAGGCTCAACAAAACCTTTTAAGGCAGTAAGTGGCGCCTCTACAGGGCACTAGGTGTACAGGCGCAACTAAAGTTCTTACAGGCGCAACAGCTAAGTACCAAGTCATAAGTGGCGCCTATACAGGGAAACCACTGTATAGGCACAACTAATGTTGTTATACAGGCGCGACAAAGCTGTTCAAGGCAACAAAGTTTCCAAGGGATTTTGTGGCACCTACACACTCCAACAAGAGTGTAGGCACAACAAACTCTCAAGGCGCAACAAAAGAATGAAGCGCAACAAAGCTTCATGTGGCGCCTACACAGTGCATTCACTCTACAGGCGCAACGTAGGACTTAGCATTGAAGAAGCAAATCAATTTAATTGATTTGAAAGTCTACACTATATTAATTAAAATGACTGGTTCATTTTAAAGTGGATTTTGTGGAAGACACACAGCCAACCAGAGAGATACAGAGATATTTTAGAAGCTGGAGAAGAAGATGTCACAGTTCCATATCCATACCTTCTTCACCGGAGTTTTACAAACTAGCCGGTTAATTATGTTACAAATACTTAGGGCTATTGTAAAACACTCTCCGTTAGCTTGATTCCAGTTAGTACTAAACACAATCATATATTGTATAGGGATCTAGCTTTATCTCTCTGTAGCAGCAAAGAACGAATCAGTTCTTTAGAAGCCAGTTATTAATTTAACTGGGTATAGCAAAACCTCAGGGATTAATACGAAAGTACTATTTCCCGAAACCTGTCTCATTTTAATTACTTGCTAATTTTCTAGAACTGTACTATTTTATCACTAACACAGAAAATTTGCAAGCCAGCCTCCTAAACACACTCCTGAACTCGAACCACTAACCGAACTCTAAATTATATATCCGTAAAAGATTCGAAAGATTTTTTTTTTAATTTAGTGAGTATCGTATTCAACCCCCCTTCTACGATACTTTCGGGACCTAACAGAATCTTCTAGATTGTATTTCCTTAGAAGATCTCTTACATACTTTGATTGGAAAATAAAAATCCCATCTTCCTTTTGCTTCACTTGCAATCCAAGGAAGAATGACAGCTCACTCATCATGCTCATCTCATACCTACTTTGCATTAACTTAGCAAATTTCTTGCACAAGATTTCATTAGTAGAACCAAATATAATATTGTCAACATAAACTTGGACAAATATCATATCTTTATTATACAATTTGTAAAAGAGAGTTTTATCTATGACACCTCTAGTAAAACCGTTTTCAAGTAAAAACTGAGAGAGAGTGTCATACCATGTCCTCGGTGCTTGCTTGAGTCCGTAGAGGGCTTTGAATAAGAAATATACGAAATTAGCAAACTCTGGATTTTCAAATCCAGGGGGCTGCTCCACATATACTTCCTCTTCTAATTCTCCATTCAGAAAAGTGCTCTTCACATCCATTTGATAAACTTTGAAATTGGAATGTGCTGCGAATGCTAGAAATATCCTGATGGGTTCAAGTCTTGCAACTGGTGCGTAGGTCTCATCATAATCAATTCCCTCTTCCTGGGAGTAACCTTTTGCAACCAGTCTGGTCTTGTTCCTTGTAACAATGTCATCACCGTCTAACTTGTTCCTGTATACCCATTTAGTGCCAATTACGGATCTATCTTTTGGCCTGGGTACCAGTGTCCACACTTCTTGCCTTTCGAACTAATTGAGTTCTTCTTGCATGGCAAGAACCCAATCTGGATCAATTAGTGCATCTTCAATCTTCTTTGGTTCTTCTTGAGATAGAAAAATAGAAATTCAAAAGGATGATCACCTATGATCAATTCAAAAGGATGATCTTTGCTCCATATCCTTTCCCTTGGTAGGTTTGATCTTGATGATTTGCCTCTATATTCATTGTGATGCTGTGTTTTATCAGTAGATCCATCATCTCCCCCTGAGTTGCTGCCAGGTTGACTTGTTGATCCACCACTGATATTAGTAGTATCTCCAGTGTTTCCATTATTTCCACCACTATTACCTGGATCATTATCATCATTGTTTTCATCATCATTTCCTGCTGCAACCTCAGGCTCTTCTTCATTATCCGAATTTGAGTCTGGATGATTATCAAATTTTAATGACTCAGAAGTATCTTCAGTTTGGATGCTTGGGAGTTTAGTGTCATCAAATGTAACGTTGACACTTTCTTTTACTTGGTGTTGATCAATAATGTACACCCTATATGCTCTTTTTGAATAGCCGACAAAAATTGCTTCATGTGCCTTGGCCTCGAATTTGCCATGATGTTCATCTCCATCTTTTAGCACAAAACATTTGGCTCCAAATACATGAAAGTATTTGAGTGTTGGTTTATTACCAGCCATTAATTCGTACGGTGTCTTCATATGATCTTTGTTGATTAAAGTTCGATTCTGGGTGTAACAAGCTATGTTTACTGCTTCAGCCGAGAAGTAGAGAGGCAACCTTGATTCACTTAACATTGTTCTTGCAGCTTCAATCAAGGTTCGATTCTTCCTTTCTACTACTCCATTCTGTTGCGGAGTTCTAGGAGCTGAGTATTGTCTTGTTATCCCTTTGTCTGAGCAGAAGCTATTCAGAATTTCATTCTTGAATTCGGTTTCATTATCTGATCTGATTGCCCGGACAGGTAGCTTTGAATCTAACTCAATCAACTTTACATGGTCAATCACCATTTGTGGATTTTCATCCTTAGAGTTCAAGAATAAAACCCACGTGTACTTTGTGAATTCATCTACAATCACTAAGGCATATTTCTTCCTTGACATAGACATTCTATTTACTGGACCAAATAAATCCATATGTAACAGCTGCAGTGGTTCAGTAATATTCGTAGTGTCTGTGCCTTTGTGAGTTACTCTTTTTGACTTCCCTTTCTGACATGCCTCACACAATCCTTCTTGTATAAATTCCATCGGAGGCAGTCCTCTCACCAAATCCCTCTTGACTAGAGAGTTCATTGTTTTAAAATTCAAGTGTGAGAGCTTCTTGTGCCATAGCCAACTTTCTTCTGTTGAAGCTTTTGAATAAAAACAGTTTGCTTCAGCTTCAGTTCCCGAGTTGAAATCAGCTACGTACAAGTTTCCTTTCCTTACTCCACGCAAGGCTAGTCTGTCTTCTTTAGAATGAGCTATTAAGCACTTCTCCTTGATAAAGTTTACTTTGTAACCTCTATCACAGAATTGACTGACGCTGAGTAGATTGTGCTTAAGTCCTTCCACTAAAGAGACGTTTTCAATGATAACATTTCCTGTATTTAACTTGCCATATCCCGTAGTCATTCCTTTGCTGTTATCTCCAAAGGTGACGATTGGGCCAGCTCTCTCAACCACGTCTGATAGCAGGGCTCTATCTCCGGTCATATGCCTTGACGATCCGCTGTCCAGGATCCATACAACCCGGTTTACCTGTTTAACTCCCTGCAAATATCAAACGGATTAGATCGACTTCGGAGCCCAAAATTGATTGGGCCCGACATACTTAAAGAATTGACCTTTGTCAGCTTTGACAACATATCCTTTTCGAACAACAGCTGCATCCACCTTGACTGTACTTACTTTCCTATAAATAGTCTTAACAACTTTTTGTTTAGACTTAGGAATATATTTTTCCTTCTTGACAGGTGAAGGAATCGCAGTCTTGGATTTTACAAATTTATTATTGATGTATTGTCTTGGTGTCATGTTCTTTTTATTAGCAGTCATGCGTTTGAAATAAGCAGTCATAGCATTAAAAGCACATAACATACAATTTAAAATACCACAAGATTTATGGCATACATCAATAGCAGGCATGTTATTCACAGCAGTAGGCATTTTAACAGTTTCTACTTTAACTTTTTCATCAGATTTAAAGTTTTCAGTAGAATGACATCTTTTGTTACTATCCCTACTTCTAACAAACTTATTATTAGGTATGTTCAAGTTATTCTTCAAGTTCTTAACACCTATACCAGGTTTAGGGAAATCAGAAGTTCCCACAACTTTCACTAGTGTCTTGGGTGCAATTTTTTCTTCTTGGACATTTACTCCTTTTATGTCCCTCGCTTGTTCTCCTCTTTTCTTCTCTTCTTCTTGATCCTCTAACTGCATCTCATAAGCAATCAGTATAGAGCTCTCGAGGATGGGTTCAGCTATAGGTGTTATGAAAAGAGGTTTGCGTGTGTCTTTAACAACATGAGGAATACCCCTTTCTTTAGCGCTTTGCCTGAATGGGGTAATGTTGCTTGGCTTTCCTACATATTCATTGTACTCGAAGCCTATTCTAACTTTTCCGTTTATTTCCTGTTGGTCAAATAGGTTCTTTACAATATACGAGGAATTCTTATATGCTAGACACCTTTTCTTTTCTTCCTCTATCTATTTTCTGAGGTAGGTCTCAACTCCAACATAACATGTGACTTGATTGACTTGAAAAGCTAAGTCCTCAGTTAATTTCTTAGTCAACTTGTCATTGTTTCGTTTTAAATGTTTTAAGACTTCGATCTCATCAATTAGATCTTTATTTGCGAGTCTTAATTACTTAACCTTACTTCTTTCACCGTCTAGTTCTTTAACTATCAAATCAAACATTTTAGGGCAAGAAGGATTTACCTCTATTCCTTCTTAGCGAGTAGGAGACCGTGATTCTTCGGATGAAGCCATAAGAGCAAGATTTCCAAGCTCTTCCTCATCATCATCATCCGAGTCATCCCAGCTTTTTCCCTTTGCCAGATAAGACTTTCCTTGATGCTTTTGCAAAAGTGCATCGTACTTTTCCTTAAGCTCTTCGTAAGACTCTCTCTTTTTCCTTTGCTTAGGCTTCTTGCACTCTGTTGCAAAGTGGCCTAACTCATTACAGTTGAAGCAACGAAACTTGCTTCTATCAACTAAGCCGGTCTTATAGCCGCTTCTTGATTCAGCTGTTGAAGACCCTCCTCTTTGGAATCTCCCAAAATTTGTTTTAACTTTATAGGAGGGATTTCTTCAGAATCTCATGTTACCAAACTTCCTGGCAACCAAAGCTAGAGATTCATCATCTAGCTGATCTAGTTCTTCCAGAGAGTAGAATTCACCAGCTTCTTGTTTATCTGAAGTATGTCCAATTTCTGGAACAACATACTCCAGTGAAGGTACATCAGCCTTCACTTCCATCTTCTGTGGTGCTTCCACTAACAGTGCTTTGGAGGAACTCTAAACCTTACCTCTCCAATACATCTCTCTTGTCTGGATCTGTTCTAGCTCATATGTCTTTAATACTCCGTAGAGTCTTTCTAGGGTAACCTCCTTCATGTCCCTAGACTCACGGATTGCTGCGATCCTGTGTTCCAGATGCTCGGGTAGGGTTAGCGGAAACTTCCTATTGACCTCCTGATTCTGATAATACTTCTCATTTATGTTGAGCTCATTTATCAGTTTATTCAATCTCTGAAACACCTCATAGATTTCCTCACCAGGGTTGGATCTAAACTGCTCGTACTGGATGGTTAGGATTTTCAGTCTATTCTGTTTCACTTCCTCAGTTCCCTCGTTGATAATCTCTATTGTTTCCCAGATCTGTTTTGCGTTTTTACAATTGACTACTTGATTGTACATGACGTAGTCTAGAGATCCAATCAATATCAGCTTGAGATTGTTGTCCAGGGACACAGCTTCCCTTTCTTCATCTGAGTATTCAGCTGGACTCTTTGGAACTTGTTTGTGAGGAATTACAACCCCATCTATCTCGTGTTGAGAAACAACTGTCATAGGGGTTCAACACCTTTGGCCAGTACTAATGCATACTCGGGATTGACAATCCCAATGAACAGTAGCATTTTGTGCTTCCACAGATTGTAGTGTTCTCTATCAAATTGTGGAATATTGATGCTTGTTACTTTCTGTGTACTCATCTTTAATTAAGATTAAAAAATTAAGTGTTTCAAAAAATAATTTAATTTTTGACTTTGATCAAAAATAATTTTTTGAATAAAAAATTATTTCGAATAAAAAATTATTTCGAATTTAAAATAATTTTTGAGATCTGTTTGAGTTCGCGGAATTTGATTTGGATCTGATATGTAAAATATCAACCAGCTCTGATGCCAATTGTTGGTCCCTGATATTGTAGAAGGGGGGTTGAATACAATATCTAAAATAATCGCGGAATATTTGAATTTAAAATATTATTTTAATTTCTCGCGAAATATTAATTGTGATGAAATACTATTCAAGTAGAAGGTATTATTTTTAAGTTGAAACGTATTACAAAATTAATATGATGAAAACTTTATATAATTGATTAAATGTTCTGAAACAAATTTGACATGAACTGTTCAAATTTGACATGAACTGTTCAGGTTTAACAATTATATTCCAATCAAGCACAAAAATCTGTGAATATTACAATGCAGACAAATTTTTAAATTTGAACTATTTTCTGATTCTAAGATCACCTGAAATATGAAGACTACTCCTCATATTTATAGAGGAAGAAAGGCTGTATGACTTTCTTAGTATAGGACATTTTAGAGACTTTATTTAAGCCAGTATGACATTTTTTAACACTCGTATGAGTTTTAAAAGGCTAGGTATGACTTCTGAATGGTCGGTATGACTTTTTTTATTAATTAAAAATCGGTATGAGTTTTTAATATAATAAAAAAACATTCGATATGACCTTTTTTTAAATCAGAAATTCGGTATGACTTTTTCTTCTACAGCTCGGTATGACTTTTTCTTCTGCAGCTCGGTATGACTTTTTTCGTGCAGCTCAGAATGACTTTTTCTGGTATGACTTTACCTTCTACAACTCAGTATGACTTTTTCTTCTGCAGCTCGGTATGAATTTTTTTCACCAGAATTCGGTATGACTTTTTATTTAATAATAATAATTAATTTTTTTTTTAAATTTTTTTTACTCTTCTCTTTTTTTTTTTTTGATTTTATTAATAAGTCTTTTGAATTATATTAAAAGTCATATTAAGTCATATCTTTTATAATAAATTAATTCTATTTAATTTAATTAGTTAATTTATAAATTAAATTAAATTCAACTTGAATTAATTTAATTAGATAAATTAAATAATTAATTAACTTTTGATAGTAGAATTAAAATACTATCTTTACTCGCATAGCCGTGCTGTCGGTCTTGAAATCTTTCAGTCTTTGTTGTGTCTTTTGTCATAAAACCACTTGAACTAGATGATGAATATTTATTATTTTAGTTGACACACAAATGTACTGTCTGGTTCATTTGTGTCATACTATAATAAATATTCTCCATCTTTAACATTAAGTTGTGGTCTTCTGTCCTTCTTTAGCTTTTCTGTCTTTCCTCCTTTGTGTTCTTCTTCTGGAATCTCTTTGTAATAGGCACTTAGAATCTTCTGAACTCTTCTGAAAAACTGCTTCTCTATTTTTCTCCGACGCTTGAACATATAAATGAACTTCTTCCGGTGTAGAGTAGCAACTTCATTAAAATTTTTCTGACAAATTGATTCTTTGTGTCTAGTTTACATTCTTCGATTTGATTCCATCCTCAGTATTTATTACTTACTTTATTTTCTTACTTGAGTTGAGTTGTCATCTACTTATTACAAATAGACCTAGTCATATGCCTTTCACCACATCCCTCCTACCCAAGTTGCACAACCATCTAAATCCAAATCTAAACAAACCTCCTCAGTAGTTTCTCAAAAGACTGCTGTTGTAAAAACCAAGAAAAGAAAAACAACTGAGGGGAGTGTCAAGGTGGTTGACAGGGGTGAGGGAACTGGTCAACATCAAGAAAGCCAGAAGAATAAGGAAGGAGAGTTTGAGAGTGTCCAGCCAGCCACCAGCCCAATCTCTCAAAAGATTGATGCTCTGTTAAAGGATATTAACACATCCCTAGTTGTACCTTCTCAACAAGGTACAACTATTGAAAATAGGTCTCAACCAGGACCAATTGATGAGAGGAAGGGACACAAATTAGTTCAACCATTTAAAAGGAGAAAGAAGGCTAGTAGCAATGCACAGGGAACACACACACTTGCAAAACCAAATGAAAATTTGGTGGAGCCTTCAGTTTCTTCTTTTGATGTGTCTCAGAACTTTCCTGAGGCACAGCCCCATTCTCTATCTATTCCATCTCCTCAATCACCTTGCAAATCTGTTTCTTCAGAAACTGTAGTGATTGAAAATATTGTTGTTTCAAATTCACCTTCTTTGCAACTCAGGGTGGAGCCAACACTCTCACTTGACACACCACAAAAGGTTAACACCTTGGTTGAGCAGGATATATTTCACCAATCCTCTAAATCGATGGATATTTCTACATCAATTGATAATATTCAACATCCATCGACTTCCACTCTTCCATCGATGGATATCCTAACATCCATCGACGAGCTCATTTCGACAGATATTCATCAATCGATGGATATTCCTTATCCATCGATCACCACTTCACATCCATCGATTGGTACTTCAACTGATATTCCAATGCTTGATTCTACAGTTGAAGTTGCACATACTCTACTAGGTTGGAGTGGGTGAGGTGAGGTGAGTGAGAGGCAAGGTTTGCATACCTTGGCAAAAGGAGAGAGTGTGAATGAGGGGCCCTCAATTCCTTCTGAGGTGGAAAAAGGAGAGGGTGTAAGCAAAGAGAGTTCCACCTTAGTAGGTGATGCAAAAGGAGAGCATGGTAAGGGAGAGGTGAGAATCCAGGATGAGATCCTGATGCAAAAACAGAGAGAAGAGAGTGAGAGAGAAAAGAATAGAGAGAAATTGTATTCATCATCTAATGAAGCACCAACTTCTAAAACTGAGCAGATTGCAGCTGAACTCACCCAGGAGTTGGGGTTGGAGTTAGGGGGAGCAGGAGGTGATGGAGAATCTAGAGTTCCTGCAGGAGTTGCAGATGCCCACATGGAGGTGGATGATGAAGTTGAATTCAACCTTGATGTTGACACATTCACACATGAGGATCCACACTATCAAGGATTGGCAGCAGCCACAAATCAAGAAGTTAAACAGATGCTGGGTTTGGTGCCAACAGAAGAACACTTCAGGAGTGGCAAAGAGCAATTGGCAAGCCAGCCTGATGATGTGTCTCACATGCATCCAGGAGATTTTGAAGATAACTCTGATTCTGATGATGAGTTGTTGGCACCTGAAATGGCTAGTGATGAAATTAGTTTGGCTGATACTGAAAAAGCCATAGTTTCACACTACAGGAGGTCCATGGCTGAAACAGGTGTAGAGGATCCTGTCCAGAGGAGAATTCTTGACTTCTACAGAGATAACCTGAAACTTTAAAAGATGCATGTCACAGGGTCTAGATATGAGTTAAAGAAGATCAAGGAAGAAATTGGCAGTGCAAGGACACACTTTGACTCCACCATAGACTCAAGACTCAGTCTCACCATGATGACAAGAATCAAGCAAAGGCTTAACACTGAGTCTACAACCAAGGACAAAGTGGTGGCATTGGAGAAAAGAGTGTCTACTGTGGAGGTTAACATGGAGCAAATTTTGAAGAATTAAGTCACCCAAATCAAACTCCTGAGCAGACTCTTAGAAACCCCTCTCATTTCTCAATCCTTGGAGCAAGAGCCTGTTGTTGATAAAAAAAAGGGGGAGAAGGAAGAAGTAAGGAGAAGGGAAGTTGAAGCTGTGATCAAGGACACATATAATGTCTTACAAAAGAAAGATCCAAAGAAGGCATTGGCTCAGCAAATTGTGAGGCAATTTGATTCAATTGCTAGCAAAAACAAGAATATTGATGCACAAGAGCCAATTGCTTTAATGCCAGAGATTCTTGAAGCTGTGAAGAAAGGAGAAATAAGGGTGGATGAAAGCAGTAGTTCACAGCCTAGTGATAGAAAAGGAAAGGAAAAATTAATTGAGGATGGCAAGATAAAGGAGAAATCTATCACAGGGGGATGTGAGAAGCTTTTGAGCAAAACAATAGTTGTTGGTGAGAAAGAAAGGGAGCAACAAGAAGAATTAGTCATTCAACTTCAAAGAAAATTTGATGAGGAGGATAGGTTAATCAGAGAAACCAAAAGAAAAGAAGGTGAAAGGGGGCCTAGAATAAAGAAAAGAGCAAACAAGCCTACAGACAAGCCTAAATCTTCTGGAGTAAAAAGGAAGCTTGTTGTTGATGAAGAAATAAGGATGGAGGAGAAACCAAAGGAGTTGGAGTTGGGTAGTAAAGCATCTGGGAGTGGTCAACCCAAGGAAATAGAAGTGTTCAAATCCAAACTTGAGAATTTTGTGCCAATCAAAAGTGAAGGAATGACTGCAGTAAGAGGTCAAAGAAAGAAGGATGATGATTTACTGCACATTTATTAT
Organism: Oenanthe sinensis; assembly: GCA_028671895.1. Taxonomy (NCBI): domain Eukaryota; kingdom Viridiplantae; phylum Streptophyta; class Magnoliopsida; order Apiales; family Apiaceae; genus Oenanthe; species Oenanthe sinensis. Next base: position 21,390,305 of record CM053795.1, read on the forward strand.
GAAGATGGAACATACTTAACCTTCACCTTCAATCAAGTCATGGAACAAGGCTATAACATTTTAAGGAAAATATACACCTTGCTCAACATGAATTATTTTCTAACTGAAGAGCTAGGAAGAGCCATCCTTGAGAGAATGAAGTAAATGAGGCAGACACCTGTTCAAGTAGAAAGGATGACAGAATCAAAATTTGGGACCCTGAAGGAAGGAAGGTACTACATGAACCATTCTACATGATGATCTATAAGGACATGGAAGGCAGGGAGAAATGCATTGACATTTGTCAAGAGATAGACAAACTGCCCAATCTGGAATTGAACCATCTAGCAAGCCAACTGGACTACAGGGTTGAGGATGAAAAGATTTTGAAAGGATCCCTATACTAGAAGATGAAAGAGAATGAAGATAAGATGAATGAGTCAAGAAGAAGAAGAAGATAGATGATTCAGACTCAACATCAAAGTTATCAGAATTCATCTATTACTGGTATTTGATCACTTTGTATTAGAATTTCTTTTGTCAATATTGTAATTCATGCTAGAATGAAAATGTTTAGAAGTTTTGTTATCATCAACAGAAAAGATTTATGCATATTTCACATATTTATAGATAGGGAGAGATTGTTCGGAATTGTGAGATTTGATGATAACAAATTATTTAGAATTTCAATAGTGATTTAAATTTCATTGTAACTAGTTGATGGATATGTGACTAATAAATATCAATTGACTAGGAAACCAGTTATCAGTTGAAGCTTGTTTAATCAACTGATATACTGGATTGTAACATTTGATTTATGTTTCATTATCAATTGATTGTATTGCCTCGATGGATGCTGTGAAGTAGTCGACTGATACTTATTGGCTTCAACTGATAGCTTCTTAACGGATGTGAAGAATGGCTGATCAACTGTAAATATTCTAAGTCAGAATTCTCACAAATGAAGTGATCAACGGATATTGGAGTCAATGGACAAAGATACTGCTCAACGGATAAAAGCAATCAACGGATAAAGGCAATCAACGGATAAAGGACCATCAATGGATAAGGAGTCGATGGATAACTCAATTATCCATCGATACATCAATTGATCAGTGGATAACCTATCCATCGATAAATAAGTAAAGGAGAATCGACTGATAAGCTTAACAACAATTATCAATTGATTAAGGTTTCCCAATTTAGTTAAAGACAAAAGGAATGGGAACTTTGCAGAGACTGAATCAAAGGAAGACAGTCCTGTCAGGATTGTGAAGTCTTTCAAAGCAACACAGTCTTCAAGGAATGGATCAAGACAAAGATACTTCCAGGACAAGTCAAATTGTAGTGAAGACTGTGAAAGTAACTAATTTCTATTTTCATGTAAACATTATAAAATTTATTTTGTAATGTTATCTGTTGATAGAAAATAGATGTAGAAGAAAACTACTATATAGTGGTTAGTAGTCTATTGTAACATGTAAGAGTGAAAAATCAAGAACTCAAGAAAAAGCAAAATAGAAGCATAGGCAATATTTTGTAGTGCTTTTCTTAGTTCAAAATCATAACTTGTAAACAACTTGGTATTTCTACCAAGGTTATTTGAAAGCAAAAATACACTAGTGGAAAAATCAATCCACTAGTAATTTTAAAAGATCGTAATCTTTTTATTTTCTTTTAATTCTTCCAGTTTCATCTTCAATTTAATTTGTCAAAACACTTAACCAAACTCTTGAACAAACTTAAATCCGCAAGAATTTTAAATAATTCTTAAGTTTGCATTCAACCCCCCCTTCTACAAACTTAGTGTACTTAAAGGGAATAACAATTGACTATAAAAAGAAGTACTTTGATTTGCTAAGACAAAAGGAGAAGGCTTTTGTAACAGAAGAAAAGGACTGGGCTGCTGAGGATGATTCTGAAGAAGAGGAATTCATCAACCTTGCACTTATGGCCAACCATGATAACCAAGAAGCTAGTTCCTCTAGCAATCAGGTAATTTCAACAAATCTATCTGAGTTGTCCAAAGATGAATGTAATATTACTATTACTAAAATGTCTAATGAGTTGTATAATTTGCATGTCACCCTTAAGTCTTTGAATAAAGAAAACACTAGGCTCAAAAGTACCTTAGAATCTCTTACCGAAAGAAACATTTATCTAAAGAGTGAGCTAGTGCAAATGGACAGACTCAAGGTAGAAAACAAAGATGCTAGAAAAGAACTGGTTGAGTGTAAAAAGGAAATAGAAAATTTGAAAAAAAAATTGGAAGAAGAACTAAGAACCATTGGCAAATGGAACAGGTCAAGTAAAGCCAGTAAGAAGATGAATGACATTCATGGAACAAACTCTTTCACCATGCTGTCTAAGACTCTTGAGAAATTAGCCATTGATGAAAATCAATATTTGGAAAAGAAGCAATCGATTGCTAATCCTGAATCAACTGATAAGGATTATCCATCGATTGATAATGATATCCCAACGGATAATCATCCATCGATTGAGGAATCATCAACTGCTAAACAAACTGTGTTAAAAACCAAGCTTAACAGACCTGTAAATTTGTAAAAGAAGGAAGCTCCTCTAAATCTCAAATCAAGATTGAAAAGGCTAATATAGGATTCTTATCTAAAGACCAATTGAAGGAAAAGTTAGAAAAGATAGAGCCTGATATTAAGCCAAATGAAAAGAAGAAAAAGAACAGAAATGGTAAAGTAGGCATAAACAAGCACAATAACTACACACCTGACAAGTATGCTCCTAGAAAGATATGTGCTAAGTGTGGTAGTAAGAATCACTTATCTGTGCAATGCAAGTCCAATATGCCTGCAACAACCAATGTGTCTATTATACCTAACATGCATTCTAATTCTGTTTATCCTCACTTAGTTGATCCTCATGCTATTCATGCTCAATATGCATCAATGCCTTATATGTTTAATCCATATCTTGCATTTGCCAACATGAATATGCCTGTTATGCCCTGGAATATGCACGACAATTTTCATGCTCCAAATTTCTCTAATTCTGCAAGCATGAATATTCCAAATATTAGCACTGAGAAGCCTGAGGTAAGGAAACCAACACCTAAGGTTGAAGTGAAAGTAAAACCACCTCAACCAAAGGAACAAAAGTTGGAAACCAAACCAAAGGCAACAACTAATAAGAAAGGACCCAAGGCAACTTGGGTATCAAAATCAACTTGATTGTCTTTGGTTGTGTGCAGGGAAAGAGAAGAAATCTTTGGTACTTGGACAGTGGGTGTTCGAGACATATGACTGGAGATAAATCCCTGCGCACAAAGTTTGAGGAGAGAGTTGGCCCTGGAGTAACCTTTGGAGATGACAGTAAAGGATATACCATGGGATATGGCTTGATTTCAAAAGAGAATGTCATCATTGAACCTGTTGCACTAGTTGATGGCTTAAGACACAATTTGTTAAGCATAAGTCAATTATGTGACAATGGAAATAGAGTTTCCTTCACAACTGAGGCATGCATAATTTCCAACAAGAAAGATGGAAGCCTAGTAATGATTGGGAATGTTAGGAATATTTTCATTTGATGATGTACAAAATACTAGAATAGGATTTAGCATAGTCTGTCTGCAATAAGTCATCGATCGATAAGTCATCAATCGATAAGTTATCAATCGATAGGTCATCAATCGATAAGCCATCAACGGATAAAGACCAATCGATAAGCCATCAACGGATAAAGACCAATCGATAAGCCATCAACGGATATATCCTGATCAAGAAGTCATCAACGAATAAAGACTGATCGAGAAGTCATCAACGGATTTATACCGATCGAGAAGTCATCAACGGATCGATAATTCATCAACGGATATATATCAATCGAGAAGTCATCAACAGATATATATCGATCGATAGTCTGCAAGTTACTGTCATAGAAGTTACTGTCATGAAAGTTGCTATCAGGAATGTTTGCTATTAAAGTTTATGAATCAGTGTCTATCATCAGAGTTTATCTTTAGAGTTTAGTGAAGCCAGAATTTACAAGGTGATCAGAGTCTATACAGTTGAAGTTATATTTGGAAAGATGATCACAAGAATGGAAAGTCTTTGAAGATCAAAACAAATATATTGCAGATACGCTATGGAAAGGAAAGAAGATTTCAGAAGGAAGCTGTCAACTAATAATTATGGATTCTATTCCTATAATTCCGATTGTAATTTTACTTTCTGTTATTAGTTGATAGGTAGCTCTCTATATAAACTCTATGTAACCTAATTGTAATGTTGTGGAGGTCGAAGTGGAGAAGCAAAATTGTCTGAGTGATATTTTGTGAGAGCATAGAGATAGAGAGAGTTGCTATGAAAAACACAGAAGAAGCTGCTAGGGTTTGTGTACATCCTAGGAGAGATTTTGTATTTAAGCATCAATAATACAAATAGTATTTATTCATATATGTGTGTTTGATCTTTGTTCTTAATTCATATATTAAGTTGGTTTTAATCAGGCAAAAAAAGGAACACAAGTATTCAACCCCTCTCTTCTACTTGTGTAACTGGGAAAACAATTGGTATCAGAGCCTAAAGTTTAAAATCGATCAAAGATGTCTGGAAACAAAGATGGCAATTCTAAGATTCCAATGCTTAAGAGAAACGAATTCACCCACTAGAAGGTTAAGATGCTGCACCATCTGGAAGCTACAGACCCTGACTATCTTGACAGAATTCATAATGGACCCTATGTGCCCTTAAAGCTTGTGCCTCAAATCAATGAAGATGGTAAAGTAACTGAAGAACACTTCATTGAAAGACCAAAGGCTGAATGAACAAGAGAGGACAAGGAGAATGTCCTTAAGGAGGCAAAAGTCAAAAACATTCTCTTTAACAGTTTGGATTCTGTTCTTATAAACTGTGTTATATCATGCACCACTGCTAAAGAGATGTGGAAAAAACTTGAATTGCACTGTCAAGGGACTAAAGATGTCAAGAAGAATGCTAGGTCTTTGATGATTCAAGAGTATGAGTATTTTGAAGCAAAATCCGGAGAATCTATTACTGAGATGTATGATAGGTTTATAAAACTCTTGAATGAGATGGCTATGCTTGGTAAGGTGTATGATTCTGAAGATACAAACACCAAGTTTCTGAGAGCACTCCATGAAGAGTGGGATAATAAGACTACAACTATAAGGGAAGCTAGAGATTTGGATGTCATAACTCTAGAAGAATTGTATGGAAGACTCAAGACATATGATTTAGAGATGCAACAGAGGAAGAATAAGAAATCTGTGAAGACAAAATCTGTGGCACTCTCAATGGAGTCTGATAAAGAACAACTGGAACAACCCAAAGAAGCTAGAATCAAGGATTCAAGGAAGAAGGGTAAAGCAGTTGAGGAGTCAGAGTCTACTGACATAGACTCTGATCCTGATGAAGAGATTGATCTAAGTCAAATAATGGCTATGTTTGCTAAAAATTTCAAAAGAATGAAATTTAACAAAAGAACTGGTAAATTTAGCAAGAGGCCATCATTCAAGAAGGAAGATGAGAAAGTTGAGAAAAGCAAGAGCACTATAATCAAACTTGACAAAGCAAAGGTCAAATGTTTCAACTGTGGAATATTGGGGCACTTTGCTAGTGAATGCAGAAAGTTAAAAAGTCAAGGAAAAGGGAAGGCACTTCTATCAACAGGAAAAGATTGGGCAGATTCAAGCATTTCAGAATCTCCCTTTCGAATGGCTTGTTAGTAGAGGATGAAATTGATTATGAGAATTTAGCATTGATGGCATCCTCTTAAATAAAATCAAAATCTCCCAAAAAATCCTCATCTCCTAAAACTCATGTATCAATCTTTACTCCTGAATCTCTACTTAATTTAGACTCTGATGGTATATAAACTGTGCAAAGTGAGGTTAAGAAAATAATGATAACATGTAGGTCTCTCACTAATGAAAGTGAAAGGTTAAGAGAAGAAAACTTAACTTTGAAAAACAGAAATAACCATCTAGAGTCTGAGTTAATATTAATGGAACAATACAAGAAGGATTCTGAGAAATATTTTCATAACCACACTGAGATCTTGAAAGCCTATAACTATGTTAAGAAAGAACTAGAAGAAGAAAGGCTTAAGTTTAAAGTGTGGACAGACTCTCGTAGAAAAGTTCAAGAAATTCTTAACAATCAAAATATGTGTCAAACTGCTGGCCTAGGCTATGACAAGAGTCAAGGCAACAAACCTACTGTTGAGAATTATAACAATGAAGAAGCTAGCCAAGTTAATAAGACTAAAGACAAAAGTACCTTTGTTCCTGTTAAGTTTGTGACCCCTAAAGAAAACACTGAAAACACAAACTCATCTGTAAATAGTCCCCCAGTTGCTGACAAAAAGACAGATGAAACAGGAGTAATAAGTCTAAGAAAAACATTAATATTGGGTACATGTCTAAGCCTAAGTTAAAGGAAAGGCTAGAGAACTTGTCAAAGTCTACAAAGACTAGGAGAAATAGGAATGGTAAGGAAGGCATTAACAAGGCTAATAATTATCAAAAGGATCCTAATGCTCCTAGAAAGAAGTGTTATAGATGTGGCAACCACAACCATTTAGCTCTAGACTATAAAACAAAAATTGAGAAGAAATCAGAGTCTTGTCCTTCCCAGACTCTGAAAAGTCACTACATTCCACTCTATTTATATGTGTAGGGACTATCATGATTTGTATTACAATTTTTATGAGCTAAAATCTTCTATTGATAAGAGTTGGTATGACACTGTTAAGACTCCACAAGAGTCTAAGGCAACAAAAGAAACAAGTAAATTCAAAGAAAAAATTGCTAAACCTGTTTCACCTAAAGTTAGTAAGAAGGGATCCAAAATTGTTTGGGTCCCCAAAACATCTAACTAATTTTCTTATGTATGCAGGGAACCAGGGTAAAGAAAGTAACCCTAATCCTGGACAGTGGATGCTCAGGACACATGACTGGAAAAAAATCCCTGCTTACAGATTTTGTGGAAATGGCTAGCCCAGAAGTATCCTTTGGAGATGGCAACAAAGGACAGACACTGGGATATGACAAGATTGTACTTGGGAATGTCATCATTGAAGAAGTAGCTCTAGTTGATGGCTTAAAACACAATTTAATAAGCATAAGTCAACTTGGAGATAAAGGTTACCATACTGGCTTTGACAACAAGGAGTGTCTTGTGACTCACAAAGAAACAGACATTTTGGTTTTCAAAGGTCTCAGACATGGTAACATTTATGAAGGCAGCTTGGAAGATTGCATACACAGTGAAGTCACATGTCTATATAGCAAGGCCTCAACTGAAGAAAGCTGGAAATGGCACAAGAAACTCTCACACATCAACTTCAAAACACTCAATAAGTTGGTGAAACAGAAACTTGTGAGAGGATTACCACAAGTTGATTTTGTGCAAGATGGACTTTGAGAAGCTTGTCAACTTGGAAAGCAAAGGAAATCATCCTTCAAGAGCAAGACAATTAACACCATTTCTGAACCCTTTTATTTATTGCATCTTGATTTATTTGGTCCAGTAAATGTGATGTCAATTAACAAAAAGAAATATACTCTTGTTATTGTAGATGATTTTACAAGGTTCACATGGGTTTTCTTTCTACATTCAAAGGATGAAGCTCCACAACACATAATAGACCATATCACTTTTCTGGAAACAAAATCAAAGAAAACAGTTAGAGTTCTAAGGAGTGACAATGGAACTGAATTCAAGAATTCAATCATGGAGGTTTACTGTGCATCAAAGGGAATTACTCAACAATTTTCTACACCAGGAACTCCTCAACAAAATGGAGTTGTGGAGAGAAAGAATAGAACACTCATAGTTGCTGCTAGGACAATGTTGGCAGAGTCTAAGCTACCAGTATATTTTTGGGCTGAGGCAGTCAACACAACATGTTTCACTCAAAACCGTACCTTAATTAATATGCATGGAAAGACTCCCTATGAGATGGTAAAGGACAAGAAGCCAAGTGTGAAACATTTTCACATATTTGGATGCAAGTGCTTTGTACTGAAAGTACATCCTGAAAATCTAAGCAAATTTGAAACCAAGGCTGATGAATCAATTTTTCTTGGATATGCATCAAACTCAAAGGAATTCAGAGTGTTTAATCTCAGAACCAGAATTGTTATAGAATCTATTCATGTTGCATTTGATGATAAAAAGTTTACAGGATTGCAGGATGAGTCAGAGTCTACTACACTGGAATTTGAAAATTTAAAAAGTTCTGAGAATGATGAAAATGATGAGGATGAAGAACCTCAAATAACTCCTGAAACAACACAGGAACCTGCACACTTTGAGGGGGAGCCAAAAAATTCAACTTCAAATATTTCAGAGTCTAATATTTCAGGGTCTACCCAGACAGAGTCTAGACAGACAGAATCAAGTTCTTCAGAGTCTAACTCTTCAGGGTCTGGATCAAGCAATTCTGAATCCTTGTCAGAGTCAAGCAATTTAGGGGGAGCCTCTTCATTTGAATTTCAGTAAAATACAGAAGATGGCAATGACTTAGGGGGAGCTTCAAGTTCAAGAACCAATCTTCCACCAGCTAGAAAATGGATAAGGAATCACACTCCTGACTTAATAAGTGGTGACCCTGAGAGTGGTGTACAAACCAGAACAGCCACTCAAAATGAATGTCTTTATAGCTGCTTTCTCTCAAAGAATGAACCCAAGAAAATTGAGGAAGCCTTGCAAGACCCTGATTGGATTATTGCAATGCAAGAAGAATTGAATGAATTTGAGAGAAACAAAGTATGGGAACTTGTACTAAGACCTAAAAATAGATCAGTTATTGGTGCAAAATGGGTGTTCAGAAACAAACTTGATGAGAATGGCACTGTAGTAAGAAACAAAGGAAGGCTAGTTGCAAAAGGATACTCTTAGGAGGAAGAAATTGACTATGATGAAACTTTTGCACCAGTAGCAAGATTGGAAGCTATCAGAATGTTTCTTGCCTTTGCAGCTCATTCAAAATTCAAGGTGTATCAAATGGATGTCAAAAGTGCCTTCTTAAATGGAGAATTGGAAGAAGAAGTCTATGCGGAGCAACCACCAGGATTTGTAGATCCAAAGTTTCCTGATCATGTCTACAGGTTAGACAAGGCACTATATGGATTGAAGCAAGCACCTAGAGCATGGTATAAAACTCTTTCAAAATTTCTTCTTGAAAATGGATTCATAAGAGGTACCATTGACAAAACTCTCTTTATTAGAAAATATAAAGGTGATATTTTGCTTGTCCAAATTTATGTTGATGATATTATATTTGGTTCTACTAATGACAAACTCTGTGAAAAGTTTAGTAAATTAATGCAGTCAAAATATGAAAGGAGCATGATGGGAGAATTAAACTTCTTTTTGGGTCTTCAAGTCAAACAGAATGATGATGGAATTTTTATCAATCAAACAAAGTATGTGAAAGAACTATTGAAGAAGTTTGACATGCAAGACTCTGCAACTGCTAAAACTCCCATGTCAACAGCCACTAAACTAGACTCTGACCCAAAGGGTAAGAAAGTTGACAACACTAGATACAGAGGTATTATTGGCTCATTGTTATATTTAACTGCTAGTAGACCAGATATAATGTTCGCAACTTATCTGTATGCTAGATTTCAAGCAGACCCTAGAGAATCACATTTAATAGCTGTGAAAAGAATTTTTAGATATCTCAAGGGGGCTCAAACTCTTGGACTTTGGTATCCTAGAGAGTCAGATTTTTCACTAATTAGTTATTCAAATTCTGACTATGCAGGATGCAAAGTAGACAAGAAAAGCACAACAGGACAATGCCAATTTCTTGGCAACAGATTAATTTCTTGGTTTAGCAAGAAACAACAGACTGTATTAACCTCCACAGTTGAGGCTGAATACATTGCAGCTGGAAGTTGCTGTGCTCAAATTCTGTGGATGAGAAATCAGTTACTAGATTATGGACTAACATTCTCAAATATTCCTATGTATTGTGATAATACTAGTGCTATTAAAATTGCAGAGAATCCAGTCTAACATTCCAGAACAAAGCACATTGATGTCAAGTATCACTTTATTAGAGAACATGTTGAAAATGGTACTGTGACACTTCACTATGTTCCAACTGACAGACAGATTGCAGACATTTTGACAAAACCACTTGATGAGTCTACCTTTCTCAGACTGGTAGGTGAACTAGATATGTTAAACATGTAAGTAATCAGTGATTACAAGAAGCAAGGTATGTACTTTAATTATAGTTCCTGATGTGTCAAACTATAATTTGTTAATGCAAAATTCTTGAAGTACTTTATCTTGACAGAGTCTAACTTCTAAACTATAATGAGTTCCTAAACTCTGATGAGTCTGTAAACTCTGATGATTGTTATGTGCAGGCATACAAACCTTCTATCTACAATGCTTCATTTTTGAAGGTGAAATGGTGCAGGAACAAGTATTGGAGAATCCCCCTGTACCTACCCAAGTAGCCAAATCCCCTTCCACTAAACAATCTAAGAAACCACTATCTAGAAAAGCAACCTCTGGTGTCTCTCAAAAAGCACCAGTTGTTAAAAGAAGGAGATTGGTATAAACTAGGCTTGTAGATGAGCAAAGTGATGAGTAGCTCAACCCTCTAGAGAGACAGGTTATTGAAGGACTTTTTTTTGTAAAAGGAAAGTCATGATGCACCTGAATCTAACTTTCAAGCCACAGCTGTAGACTCTCAAAAGTCCACAGACTCTGAAAAACCTAGGGAAGCACCTCAGGAACCTCAATTTGAGTCTCTTGAGAAATCCTTTGCTAAACAATACAAGAGGTTGAGGAAGACTTATTCTGCACACACACACAAGCCTATTACTATTACTAACCCTGTTTTGCAGGAAACAACAGCTCTCAAGGCTCCTGCAGAGCCAGACTCTGAAAGCAAGAAAACACCTGAACCAGAGTCTAATGTTGAGTCAGAGTCTAGCCTGCCTTCAAACTCTGATCATGACACATTTTGGGAAGAAATGCCATTGGAAGCAGCCTCAAGTCTTTTTGATGAAATCATTACTCCAAGTGATGAGGTACTGTTATGAAGCACCATCAATTGATATATCGATTGATAACATCTATCAATCGATAAGTCAATAATTATTATCAATCGATGGATATCAAGATCGATCGAAGAAGAATATCAGTTGATATGCTTAACAACAAATTATCAACTGTTAGCAAATTATCAAGTCTTGAATCTTCTCACAACCTATGAAGCCCTAAGGAAGAAAATAGAGATGGAACTTCAAATGTTTACACAAGCTGTGGTCACAAATCTCTACAGCTACCTCTTCAACCCCTCATTACAAGTTAAAGCAGTTGGGCTCATAGAAGGCAAAACAAATGAAGTTCTCAAAGCACTTGGTGTGCCAGGCTCTGAACCGCAAATTTCAAAGAAGCCTAAAAGGCTTAAGGTCCACATAAGAAGGGAATTAGAGTCTGTTGCTGAGTTGGAAACTGAAATTGAACAACCAGTTTTTGACTATGAAGCAATTTGGGATAAAGGAATTACCTACAGGACAACTATTGATTAGATTTCTACTATTCAGCCTCTTCCAGGGAAGGTGGTTGATTTTCTTATTCATAATGTAGGAAAGGTGGCCAACACATACATCTATCCAACCTATGAAGGTAGATATGATTGCAAGGGAACTGCAAGATTCCTTTCACATGACTTTTTCCCGGGCCATCAATGCCATCCATGCAAGGACTTTTCTAAATGAACACTTGGATGCATTAACCATGGTAGAACCACAGGAAGTAGCAGGTGATGCAAGGAAGTTGGAGGATGGGACTAGTGCACCAGTGGTGACTAGTGAAAAAGATGCTCAGTCTGCCTCACCCACACAAGAACCACCTAGTCAGAGGTAGGGTGATAGTGGGGCAGGGGAGTATGCTGTTAGGCCCTCCTTGACAACTCAACAAAATACTAATGAGAACCCCAATGATATGGGAGGACAGACTCTGATTGATGCTCATGAAGAAATTTCCAAATCTATTCTATCAAAGTCTATCCACCTTGAGGGGGAGTCTCCTGCACCAACAGTCAAAGATGGTGACACTCAGACTCTGGCTTCTAATGAAGTCATACTGAAGCAGTCAGAATCTAGAGTAGACCCTGAGACTGGAATACTGGAGCCAACAGACTCTAAAAAGAAAGAAGATGCTAGTATGGGTTCAGAATCTGTTGATGCTCACCCCTTGATGGAAACCCCTAGCCTTCAAATTTTTGAAGGGGTACCCCTCCATCAAGGTGGTTCAGGTATTGTAGCACATAATTCTTCTCTCAACCCCTCTTCTGTAGGATTTTTGAGTGCACCATTCAAATTGAGTGAAAAAATAATAATTGAGAGGCTGGCACTAGTCTAGGCAAAAGGAGAGGTAGATAAGGCTGTAGAGAGCTTGAGTGAAAATGAGAGAGTGGGTGCCCAACCCCACTGTGAGGATGAGAGAATAAGGTATCCTGAACCTAGATTTACTTATTGGGATCAAGATTTTCCACAAAGTTGGTCAAATGAGTTGAAGCAGGGGATGGATGAAAATTCATTTTTTCTGACATAATTTACTTCCTTCAATTATCCAAAGAAGAAGCTTTCAAGGATACTATTGCTGATATCACTGCTAATCAAGCCAGACTCCAAACATCAGTCTCTGACTTAACCACAAAGGTTGATTCAGTGGTTGCAGGCCAAGCCACTTTCTCCACAGTCCCAGCACAGATTCTTTTGGTTGTCACAGGTGGTGATGATGTCAAAAAGGGGGAGAAGAAAAGGGGAGAAGAAATGTGTTTTCTTCAGGTGAAATATTCCTTATATGCAAAAAGGAGTTAAAAGAAGGAGAGATGGTGATATCTATCCTTGACAGATATGGTGATAAGAAATAATTCTTTTTTCTTTTTACCTTATGATTCTGTTATACTATTCTAGATTAATTGTTTCACTCTTTAGTTTTGACATCATCAAATCTTGATTTATGCTTCATTCTTTATAAAGCATAAATAGGGGGAGATTGTTAGGAATATTTTCATTTAATGATGTACAAAATACTAGAACATGATTTAGCACAGTCTGTCTGTAATAAGTCATCGATCGATAAGTCATATATTAAGTTAGTTTTAATCAGGCAGAAAAAGGAACACAAGTATTCAACCCCCCTTCTACTTGTGCAACTGGGAAAACAGGGAACAGAAAAGGAAATGTGTACATAACTGACTTCAATTCAACAAATGCAGATTCAATGACTTGCTTACTTTCAAAGGCAAGTACAAGTGAAAGTTGGCTATGGCATAGGAAATTAGCTCACCTGAATTTCAAAGCCATGAATCTATTGGTCAAGAAAAATCAAGTGAGAGGCTTACCAAAAATGGAATTTGTCAATGATGGACTTTGTGATGCCTGTCAAAAGGGAAAACAAAGGAAGGCATCATTCAAGTCAAAATTGGAATCATCAATTGAGAAGCCACTTGAGTTATTACACATGGATTTGTTTGGCCCCGTGAATATCATGTCCATTGCAAAGAAGAATTATGCTCTAGTCATTGTAGATGACTTTTCAAAATTCTCATGGACTTATTTTTTGCATTTAAAAGATGAAGCTAGTGATCTAATCATCAAGCACATAAGAGAAGTTGAGAAAAATCTCTAATTAGATGTAAAGAAAATAAGGAGTGACAATGGAACAGAATTTAAGAATTCCACAATGAAGGAGTTCTGTGAATCTAAGGGAATTTCTCATACCTTCTCTGCACCAAGAACACCTCAACAAAATGGGGTAGTTGAAAGGAAAAATAGGACATTGATTGAAGCAGCTAGAACAATGTTGGAAGATGCTAAATTACCAACATACTTCTGGGCTGAGGCCATTAATGCAGACTGCTATATTCAAAACATCTCCATAGTGAATCAAACTCAAGGAAAGACACCTTGTCAATTGATCAAGAAAGACAAAAAGCCAAAAGTGGGATTTCTTCATGTCTTTGGCTGTAAATGTTATGTTCTAAGGAACCAAGGTGAACACCAAGGAAAATTTGAGGCCAAAGCTGATGAAGCTATATTTGTTGGGTATGCACTATCAAGCATAGCCTATAGAGTCTATAATCTTATACTACACATTGTTATGGAATCTGTACATGTAGTATTTGATGATAAAAAGATTCAAGGCTTGTTTGATGAAGGAAATCATGACACACTGCAGTTTGAAAATGAATTAAATGGAATAAATAAAGAAAATGATGAAGAAATTGTTCCACTGAATTCACAAGTACTCAGAAACCCAATATCAGTTGATGTCACAATATCAATGGATAATTTATCAGTTGACAGACATCCATCAACTGATAATCCTTCGATGGATAATCAATACTCTACATCTAGGGTATCCAACTCAGGGGGAGGGTTTCAAAATCAATCTTCTAGTTCAAATCAACATGAGTACAACAACAATGACAAAGAAGCTTCTTCATCAAGAAGACAAAACTTGCCTCCACAAAGAAAATGGACAAAAAGCCATCCATTTGAATTAATCATTGGAAATGCAGAAGATGGTGTCAAGACAAGAAGTGTTACTCAAAATGAGTGTCTGTATAGCAGCTTCCTATCTCAAGAAGAACCTAAAAGAGTTGAAGATGCTCTCAAGGATCCTGATTGGGTTTTAGCTATGCAAGAGGAACTCAATCAATTTGAAAGAAATAAAGTGTGGAAGCTGGTGCCCAAACCAAAAGATAGATCAGTAATTGGTACAAAATGGGTATTCAGAAACAAAATGGATGAAACTGGTATTATGACTAGAAACAAAGCAAGGCTTGTAGCAAAGGGGTACTCACAAGAAGAAGGAATTGATTTTGATGAAACATTTGCACCAGTTGCAAGGCTGGAAGCAATCAGAATCTTTCTAACTTATGCTGCACATGCTAATTTCAAGGTCTACCAGATGGATGTGAAGAGTGCATTTTTAAATGGAGTCTTAGAAGAGAAAGTCTATGTGGAACAACCCCCTGGTTTTGAAGATCTAAATTTCCCTGACTTTGTCTACTATATACTCAAAGCACTCTATGGCTTGAAACAAGCACCAAGGGCCTCGTATGACACTTTATCTCAGTTTCTCATTGAGAATCACTTCACAAGAGGTACTGTTGATAAAACTCTATTTTATAGAAATGTCAATGGCTCAATTATTCTTGTCTAAATCTATGTGGATGACATTATATTTGGCTCAACTAATGAGGCGCTTTGCAAAAAGTTTTCTAAATTAATGCAAAGTAAATATGAAATGAGCATGATTGGAGAACTAACCTATTTTCTTGGTTTGCAAGTCAAGCAAGTTAAAAATGGTATTTTCATAAATCAAACTAAATACATTTCTAATTTACTAAAGAAATTTGATTTATATGAATGTTCATCCGCAAAAACTCCCATGACCACTGCAACTAAACTTGAATTGAATACCAAGGAAGCAAAAGTAGACATCTCAAGTTATAGAGGCATGGTTGGCTCATTATTATATTTAACTACAAGTAGGCCAGATATAATATTTGCTACATATTTGTGTGCAAGATTTTAGGCTGATCCTAGAAAGTCTCATTTGATTGCAATAAAAAGAATATTCAGATATCTCAAAGGAACACCAAATTTTAGAATTTGGTACCCTAGAGAATCTGGATTTGATCTAATTGGTTATTCAGATGCAGACTCTGCAGGTTGCAGAATTGACAGGAAAAGTACAACAGGCACCTGTCAATTTCTAGGAAATAAACTTATGTCAATGTTAGGTCCCGAAGTATCGTAGAAGGGGGGTTGAATACGATACTCACAATAATTTAAATTCTTTTTGGAATTTGCGGATAAATAAATTATTGCTTTAGAGTGGGTTTGGTTATTTGTAGTGTTTAGGTGACCTGCCTACTAATTTTCTGTGTATTTGGATAAATCAATTAGGTTCAAGAAAATTAGCAAGTAAAATAAATGACACAAGTTTCCTGGAATATATCTTTCATATATAAACCCAGAGGGGTGCTACACCCAGTTAAATATATAACTGGCTTCCAAAGAACAAATTAGTTCTTTGCTACTAACACAAAAATATAAGGCTCAGTTCCTATACAAATATATCTAAATTAGTACAAGAAAAAATTGAGTCCGTAGGGAGTGATATCTAGGAGCCCTGAGCACTTTTCATTAAAGAACCGGGTCCTAATATCTGACCGGGAGCAAGGTATGGATGTTGTTAGGTCCAAATATGTTGTAGAGGGGGGGGGGTGAATACAACTTTTAACTTTTTAAAGATTTATGGAGCAATAAATACTATGTAATAAATGAACACAATGATTCAAGGAATATATGTCTTATATATAACTTGAAAGGGTTGCTACAACATTCATTACAATAGTACAACAGAAGTAAAGAGAGGAGTAAATGATACTAAGCTCTGTGAATGCACTCTTTCTCTTTTACAAGTGTTTCTCTCAATATTGCTCTCTATTGCTCTCTTCGAAACGTTACACAAGTACTTCTATTTATACTACTTTGTAATCTATGACTTGTAGTCTTCAAAAGATAAGATATGAGTGGCCCAATGTAGTCCACGTAAATCTTATCTTATCTTGAAAGCTTGGAAATCTGCCAACCAGATGATGCCATGTGTCGTGTTGAAACTATCCTCTATGTAGAACTTCTACATAGGAAATTCTACTTAGGCTCTATCTCGAACTTTAAGTAGAAATTCGACTTAGGAAATTCGACTTGGGAATTTCTACTTAGGAAATTCGAGATAGCTTCCTGCCTTGAGTACTTAGAAAATATTTTCACCTTCAGAATTTCTACATAGGAAATTCGACTTAGGAATTTCTGCATAGGAAATTCGACTTAGGAATTTCTGCATAGGAAATTCTAGATAGCTTCCTGAGTTGAGTACTTAGAAAATATTTTCACCTCCAGAATTTCTACTTGGCTCTAAGTAGAAACTTATCTAGAATTTCTAGATAGAAATTTCTACATAGGTTCCCTTGTAAGTACTTAGAGAAATTCTGGGCTTCAACTTGAAACTTTAATGCAACATCTTGAACTTGTGATTTCTTCATGTCTTTTATTTTCTTCAACAAGCTCTTGAACATGGATCTCTATTGCTGACATAAACTTGCTATCAATGTCCTGACACTTGATGCAATGGTCTGGTTCACAAGTGACTAGTCTTGATAGGGTTCTTGCTTCTGAATAGATTACCATGTTCACTTAGTAATGTGGCTTTCCAATAAATGCTTTCGAACATTGATTGTTAATAAACACTGTAACTTCACTGGAATCTTTTCTGGTACTTGGACAACATCTTCATTACTACCACAATCTTGAATACTTCATTCTCTGTTCTTCACTGATTGTCAGTGAGTATGACTTCAAGATTGTAACTGTCTTCTTTAACCTTTATCTTTACCCTGTCTTCAATTCTTCTAGATTCCTAGCTTCAAACACTGTCTATCTTCAAACGATGCTGTTACACGGAAATCTTTTAGTGGCACTGCTATACTGAATCTTCAACACATCTGAAACCCTGAAAGTCTTTAAACATTATTCTTCACTGAGGCATGAACATATAAATGAACTTCTTTCAGTGACCTGTCGTAGACTTCAAAACTTCTTCTATTGTCTTGATTCACTGTATTTGCCTTGTCTTCATTTCTTGCTGATTTCTGTGTAAGCGTAGTATTATTTACTTGTCCTGATCTAGTGTTGAGTTATCACGATTACTATTCATACAGCTTCGTCATTTCAAACAATCTCCCCCTATTTGATTGTTAAACTTAGCAAACAAATCTCATAGAGAGGATAAATCAACTAACACTTAGAAAAAGTAATCTTCCGAGACTTGTAAACAATGCTACTGGTTTTTCTGGATCAGATACTGCATTTCCAGATTTCTAATTTAACTGAAATGAAAGATGTTTGTTCCTCTGACGTTGAACTGATATTCAAGTTGTATCATCTTCATTTCTGTCTTTTTGAGCTCTCTCCGTTTCAAAATCCTTCATAGTTTGAACTTAAAGAACTTATCATGAACAGAGCTTCAAATGAATCATTATTCCTGGGTACGTCTTCAATAGAGCACAGAACATAGCTCAAATAATGTTCTCCCCCTAAGAATGTGATTCTCCTTCTTTTTATTCTTCTCCCTTTAGAAAATCAATGGAATAGTCAATTCTTCTCTGTTCTTCCCACTTGGCTTAGGAATCCTCTTCTGACAACTCCTTTCAAGTATAGGATACTGCTTCTTGATTCTCCCATATTTCTGTTGTTTCCCCTCAAGATCAGAAGATAAGATTTTCTTTTTCTTGTCTAATATCTCCCCCTAAGGATATTAAATTCTGCCAAGGATACGAACCCCCTTTTTCTAAGGATCTTCCCTTAATGATCCAGGATACGAACCCCTTTAGGATATTAACTTTTCCGAAGGATACGAAGATAAGACTTGATTAACTTCTCCTTTTTCTTACTATAACTTCTCCCCCTTAGTTGAGGAATCCTCCAATGGCCCACTTTTGATGGTTTGTCTTCCAAAGAAGGTTCCCGTTTGTCGTTGAACGAGAAAAAATATAGTAACTTTTCTTTCAGAATTAGCAGGTAGCAAGGGTAAGTGTTTGGCTTATGGTTTCCTCACTTCTACTACGTTCTGTTGGTGTTTACACTTTAGTATTGAGCATTTTAAGTGTTTCACTCTTTCTCTCCCTATCTCTCACTCAAGTGTATCTCTCCCTCACTTTCACTTAAGTGTTTCTCTCTCTCACTTTCACTCTGCGTTTCAAATATAGCCTTCTGTTCCTGTAAGTGAAATTCATCAATTCATATATTCCCAACACCTGATTCATCAGAATGAACTGAATCACTATCAAATGGAGAATTGCCTCATTGAGGTGTTTTTGATCTATCATGCATAAGCACTGTCTCAATACCAGACTCAATAGCAATTGCTAAATCACTGTCTAGTGGAGCCTCACCTCTTTGAGATGGGTTATCCCAAGATTTTAAAATCTTTTTGGGAATCCTACCTTGTTCTATCAAGGAGTTGCCTCACACCTTTTCCATAAACGGGAGGTGGACATTCCTTTTCAGGATCTGGAAATGTTCCTTCTAGGAGGGGCGACGTAGTAGACAATGTAATGAATGGCAATTTAGAGTCTACGTTTCCCTCGTAACCCAATGACGGGTGTTTGTTAACATGCCTATACCTCTCACTATGCACGTCTTGCAATGTGTTCCTAGAATTTATCTGTTTAGGCTTACCATCAGCGTGAGTGCCGGTGGTGTGCTTGACTCATTACAAGTTGCTCTGGATGACGAGCGAATTTCAATGGACTCACCCTGTTGAGAGAATGATTCTAGAGACAGTTTTATTGCCTTTTCAGCTCTACATCCTTTTGAGAAGATACAGATGAGCTTACAGATACCTCAGTTATATACTTCTTTACTTCGCTGGAGATAGAGTTGTGGGTGCACTTCCGACTTCATCCTTATTTACTACATCAAATGTAGTTTCTCCCTTATCAACCTCTAATTAACATAAGTTATTTATAACTCCAAGGGTTAATATATGGAAGTGGATGAATCAGTGTTTGGTATTAAGGCCTGGGTAAGAGATTGATGGGTTTTCAACCTCCTGGCCAGCTTCTGTAGCCATTGTGGGCTAAACGGATAAAATCATTTAAATAAGATAAAAAAGATAATCACTTTAACATTCCAAAACATATTTTTCATCTTAAAGAGAAAGAAAAATATATGAAGGAATGGTAATGGATTGCATTAAAGTACTTTTAGTAAAAGAGTTTTGTCAGATCGAAAAATTTATCATTTAAGAGCATGACACCAATAGAAATTTTCTTTAAGATACTTATCCCATAATAAAACGCGGGAGTATCAGAGAAAAATTCTATCACTTATGAATTTCTTACAAGGCAAACTTCCTATAATAAAACGCGAGAATTTACACCAAATAAAAAATTCGACTCTCTTACCAAATTTTATCTCAATAAAATGAATTTTTTCCATTAAACCTAAGCACTGTATGTTTTGAAAACAGTTTTACAAAACATCCTTATCAGATAGAAGACAATGATTTTCCGACTCATAATGCAATTACGATTTACATCATTTTCGTCTACCTGATAATATCCCCGACTTTAAAATAAAACATAACAAATGGGGTGAATGAATGCTTAACAATACAGTACTAGGCCTTCAAAGCAACAATCATTGTTTTGGTACTATGAATCAATGTGAAACATACATTGAAACAAGTTTTTGAAAACAAATAATTTTACAAGTGATTGATACCTCGAAGTTAAAACAATTTTTCCAAATAAAATAGCAGTCACAAAGTTTCTACTACTTTAAAAAAAAAAATTAAGAGAGAAAAAGCTTTTAAAGATAAAACTATTAAAACTAGCTTTTGTGAGAGGATAAAATGTTTCGAGATAAAAGAAAAATTATCCTCAAGAAAAGTTTTTCAAAAGAGAAGTTTTGAAAAAGAATTCTGAAGTTTTCTTAACTAAAACTGATAGAAAAATGAATGTATCTTTACATAAAACATTTTGAAAAAGAAATGGACAAAAATTTCTTTTAAATACATTCAGGAATCAGTCAAAGAAAGAAGACTAAATATATTAATACTAACGGTTTTTTCAAAAACCAATTTTTACTTGGAATAAAAACTAAGCAAATCCATTAGTATCAATATATCACAATTATTTTGTAATAAAATATTATTCAAGTATCACAAAGTAATAAAAGAAAATAATTATACTACAAATAATTATGTTTCGAATTTATATTAATTTACTTAAATCATGGAACGGATATTTCACTGAATTATTATATATCATCATGATTTAAATAAATCAAAATAAATTAAATACTTAGGTTGTACTAAGCAATTGCCAATCACATGCATATTTATCAAATAAACAGGGTAATTATTCAGTATAACAATAAGCAAGGAACCTCTGGGGAATACCCATCTCGAACTGTAAGTCGAAATTCGAGATAAGTTTCGAAATGGACTCTATCTCGAACTTCAAGTCGAATTTCAAGATGAGTTTCGAGATGGAGTCTAACTCGAATATCAAGTCAAAATTCGAGATAAGTTTCGAGATGGACACTAACTTGAACATCAAGTCGAATTTCGAGATGAGTTTCGAGATAGACTCTAACTCGAACTTCAAGTCGAATTTCGAGATGAGGTTCGAGATGAACACTAACTCGAAAATTTGTCCAGACTTAGAATTTTCAAAACTTCACTCCTGGAAGCTCAAAGTCGAAATTCAAGCCGAATTTCGAGATGAGTTTCGAGATAGATCCTATTTCAAAATTTTGAAGGTACTTAGTAAAATTTGGTAATTTTTTCAAGAAAAAACAAAAATTAAATTTTGTCAAATTAAAATAAATACCAATTCAAGGATTTTTAATCAAAACTATAATAGAAACATTTCTTGACAATTCTAAGGTGGATTTAACTCCCATTAGGTTCATGCAAATATATGATCATAAATTCAACGTTTTTTACTAATTATTTCACTCAAAGCACAGTGAATTCATGAAAAATATCACAATTAATTGCACGAAAATATTAACAAAATATCATTACTTGATATTTATCAACAATTTCAAAATGCAAGAAATTATGCTTCTTATATTTTATCAAATTAAGATTATGAAACTAATAAACATTGAATTGCTTCAATCCATAATTTTAATAAGATAAAATAAATTTGCTAAATACTAAAATATTCATTGGATTGAATATTAGCATCTAACTTCCTACGCTATATCTAATAATTATCACTGACGCACATTGTAAGCATGCTCATAACAATTATTAATGATATACGTAAGCTCAAGGTTATAGTTGAAAAGAAATTCACAACTCCTTTAAATATAGACATTTAATACTTGTGATCCTAATTGCAACTCCTCGCAAACAAACTTAATTTTAGAAATATTTTCTAAGTATATAAAACATTGAGAATTTTATACACATAACTTAGAAAATACTTCATCTTCCAATATTAGTGAGTTTTAAAATATGCATTAATTATTTAGAACAGAAATTCTAAATAATGTCACTAATATCAAAAGTATCACAATTATTTGTAATAAAATATTTAATAATATCAGAGCAAAATATCAGAGCAATTTAGCAAGATATCATTGACTAATACTCATCAAATATTTAAACATACAAATAATTACGCTTTTTACTTATGCTAAGTAATTTAAATACCACTTATGCATAATACATTGTAAGCATGATAATTAAACTAATAGCAAAAAGTATGAGGTACTGGATTTTAAACAAATTCACAAGTCCTTTAAATATTGATAATTTAATACTTGTGAACTTATTTAAGAATTCCTTGCAGATGGGATTTTCAACAAATATGCATATAAATAACATCCCAAGTTTACTAACCAACTTAGATAAAATAAATTCATCGAGTTATTTAGCAAAAATCTGCAAGTTATTCAACTAAGGACAACTCTCAAAAGAAATGATACCTGGTGTCCATGCACTTGTTCCTTAAGTGGTGTGAAGAAATCACAGAGTTGCTGGAAATTGACAACTTCTAGGAATTACTTCTCTGTCTTTCGTACAACCTGGATTATCTATATCTATATAGCCAATTAGGTTAAACCTAGTATCTTCATGGTCCCAGATTCCAAGAATTGGTGATCCCTTAAGATATCTAACAATTCATAACTTAGCTATAAGATAAGATTCTCTAGTATCCACTTGAAAAATTGCACATAGGCATATCGAGAATAAAATATATGGTCTTTATGCACTTAAATAAGTAATGAGTTGATCATACCTCTATAGCTTGTCACTTCAGTTCATATACCTGATTTGCCCTGATCAAGCTTAGTGGTCTGTTGGAAAGAAGTCTTGGCAGGTCTAGAATCTTCCAAATTGCGCATCTTCAAAAGATCCTTGACTTCCTTTAATTGCCATCATTCTTTCGAATTAATTATAATCCAGAAAGAATTGAAACTCTTCCAACATGCTCATGTTGTACCTACTCTGCATTAACTTAGCAAAAATATCTTGCCAAATTTTTGTTAGTAGACCCATATATAATATAATCATGGTATACTTGCACATATATTACATTGTGTGTGCCTTGCATTCTAGAGAGATATATGCGTATAACTTACTCTACTGTAAAATCATATTAAAGTAGTTAACAGTTAGAGTGTCATACCATATCCTTGACGTTTTGCTTGAATCCCTACCTCCGTCATAGAAGAGTTTGCGAAGAGAATGATATACAAATTCCAATGGATCTGTAACTTCAAAGTCCGGGAAATGTTGTACTTCAACTTCTAGCTCACCATTCAGGAGTGCACTTGTTCACATTCATCTGATAGATCTTCATGCTTGAATGCTCAACATGTGCTAGGGATATCCTGTTATTAGGTCTTCAACTTGTTCAGTCCTAATTATTGGATTCCAAAGGATCAAGTCTCGTCACTGGTGCTTACTGCTTGATCTTGAAAGTCCCGAAGATTCTGTTTCCATCATCATCGATACCTTCTACCTGATAGTAACCTGTAGCAACCAGTTTGGCTTTGTCCCTCATAACAATACCAATAGTCATCCAGTTTCTGTGAACCCTTACTGTACCAATTTCAACTTCGACTTTAGTGGTCTGGGTTCCAGCTTCAGTAGTTTCTGCCTTTGAACTGATTGAGATCATTTTGCATTGCAATCACCCAATCTGGATCAATCTGTGCCTTTCTAAATACCAATTGTTAGTTCTTGACAATTGCTCTTTCCCAAGAGTAACTATTTACTTTGCATAGCACTTCTAGCCTTTACTCAAGAGTTCGGTTCACTAAGAACTAGACTTCAGGATTGAATTTGACTTCAAACCTTTTGTCTTGGCAGTAATATTCTTAATGTAATCCTTTGATCTTCATTGTGTTGAGTACGACTAGTAGATCCTTCTTTTATTTGCTCCCCCTGAGTTACTACTAAACATTGATTCCTTCTGCAACCTCAGCTTCTACATCAGTATCTGAATTTGTCAGAGATTCAGAATAGTCGTTCATTTGAATGCTTGGGAGCTTGGTGTAGTTGAACGATACATTCAAACTTTTAATCACTTCTGAGTAGCCGAGGAGAATTGTTCCATGAGCCTTAACATCTTGTCAAGATACTCAAATGGATCTTCATTAAAAAAAATCAATTCCCTCCAAATACACGAAAGAGCTTCAGTGTTTGCTTCTGGTTGGCCATTAACTCAAATGATGTCTTTTCACGATCTTGTTGAATAAAGCAGCATGCTGGGTTAATTGCTTCAGCTTCCAAATACCTTTTCAGTATAGACTTCATTTAGAACTTCATTCGCGAAATTTCAGTTCCATTATCTGACTTCAAAGTTCTCACAGCTTACTTTGCTTCCAACTTGATCTTCCTTATTTGATCAATCACCATTTGTGACATTTTATCTATTGAATGCACGAACATCACCAATTTGTAATTAGGGTTGTCAACATCAATCACCACTAAGCATATTTCTTTCATGACTTTTCTTTAGTGTGATGTTTTCTTTGACTTCCCTATGTGACATACTTCAAAATGTCCTTCTAGATAGAATTCCATATGAAGCAGTCATCTCACCAATTTCATCTTTATCAGAGAATCCATTGTCTTGATCAACAAGTGTGAGAGCTTCTTTTGCCATAGCTAACTTTTTACCGATGAAGCTTTACTGAACAGTTCACTTCACCTTTGCATCCAAATTCCATGTCAGCTACGAACAAACTTCCTCAACCTTAGTTGAGTGAGCTTCCAACCTTCTTATTTGAGAACAAACACGTTTCCAGAAAACCCTTGACAAAGAATTCCCTAGTGCCCTTTAAATAGTGCTTAAGTCCTTCAACAAGAAAGATGCTTCCACTGATGACAATTCCATATATAGCCAAATCCCTTGTACATCCTTTGCTGTCATCTCCAAAGGTTGCCGTTGGGTATGCTTTCTCAACCAACTGTGATAGTAGAGCTTTAATCTTAATCATATGCCTCGAACATTAAATGTCACAAAGTCACATAACTTTTGTCTTTCATAACATACTCTGCAATCACAAATTATTAAGCTTCTTGGTACTCAACTTGAATTGAGTCAAGATGGGTTAGAGATATTGCTTTAAATAGCGGTAACAACAGCTTCAACCTTAATATGCACAAACTAATTGATTGATCACTTCTCATACTCTGCACCCTTGACAAAGTAGTCTTTAGGCTATGAGACTAGTGATTTCAACCTAACTTAAGGTGAACTAGCAGTCTTTACCCTATTGTGATTCTTATACATGCTTTGTCTAAGATTATGCAAGTCCTAAGATATGCATTTTCAAACTTAACTAAACAAGCATGGAAATAAGAACACATGGTAAATATTCAGCTTCAATGCGTAAAAGCACATGGATAAAAGAACTAATAAATTAATTACTAATTCTGTCTAATCCATTTCTGTCGTTGTCTAACATTTTTAACTATCTCTAATTACCTAAGTCAGTTTTAGATTAAGCTTCGAATCTACAGATGTCACTGACTACTTAGATAATTCTACCATCTTTTAACCATCTTATCTCTAACAAGCAATACATGATATAATATAGCATTTAAGTACAATTATGTGAGTGAGAGCAAATCATATGAAAATAAGCACATAAACAATTAACAAGTCATTTGTCATTAAGAACAAATAAAACCTGATCTATGACCTGTTTGTCTATTTAGCAATTTTCACAACATTAACAGAGGTATTAAATCACATAAGATTTAACTCAAGTTTCAGCAAATGTTTGGGGATACACTTAATCGTCTATAACACCCTATCTAATTCTAGATATTCATTTTACTATATATAAAATCAAGTATGAAATGTACTAATTAAACTCACGAATCCAAACATGCAATCTTATTCTTAGCAATCAATTAAGCATTTAAGTCCTAAGATGCTAACATGTTGTCATGAATATAATACATTTCAAACCTTAATAAACATACAGTTCTGAATTAGATAAACGTATACTAGTTAGAATATGTACCTGTGAAGTGCTTAGTGATTCATCTCCAGTGTTGGTCATTGATGCCAGATATCCATTTGGATCATCACTGTTCCTGATAGAATCAGCCTTGCATTTAACTTTACCAACAAATGCTTTCCCTTGGTGCATCCTCACTAATGCTTGAGATTCCTGTTATAACCCAACATAGTGTCCATCATCTTTTGCTTTCTCCTTTTCTAATTCTGTAGGTGTCATACTCCATCTTGAGTATAAGTGTTTTGTTCTGACCTCAGCGGTACCTTACATGACAACCTCTATTTCTAGGTTTATCGAACGGACGTATCGAAAGCTATTTGCTCCTTATCAGCATCTGAAAAGTCTAATGCCTTTTTAGGCTCAGACCGTTGTGGTACAATCACATCTCCTTCCATATGCTCAGGAACAATAACCATCGGAACAAATTCATTCTCAAAATCCATTCTTCATATTGATCTCGGTCGAACATTGGAATCTTGAATTGATTTTTAGGTGTCATCTTAATGTAGATTTAGAGTAAAGATAATAAACTTTTCTTATTACTTGAGTAGTAATTAAAAGAAAATTAAATTATCTCCAAATAAATCAAAGTTCAAGTTCTGGTCATAAAAAAAATCTAAGTACCCGACACTAGGCTATGTAGAAAATCTATGTAAAATTTTTTCATAAATCGAAATTTCACCAAGTCGAAACTCTCAAGTCGAACTTTTTAAGTAGAAATTCTGTTCAAGTCGAAATTTCTAAGTAGAAATTCTCAAGTAGATATTCTATGTCGAACTTTTGCCTTGGAGAAAATTTGTTGCAGGTCACTTTCACACTTTTTGACTTTTGTGTTTTATCTCACCTAACTCACCTAACATCCACGTGATAGGTACAGAGTTTTCAGTAATTTTTTTTAGGCAGTGAGTATATTGTCCAATCAAAAGCCAAAAACACCTTTTTCACTTTTTGTCTTTTGAAAAAGTAATCAAAAGTTGTTGGGTTTGTCTTCTTTATCAAGAACAGTGATGAACACTTGAAGAACACCACAAATTAAAGTACCCAGAATAATTCACAAAAATTATCTAAAATCCACCCAAGCTAAATAATTACACCTGGAGTATTTAAATAATTTTTAAGATGAGTTTTCACTGATAAAATAATTAATGCACACTTTTCAAGAAAAGCTTGAAAAGTAGATCTGGAAATGAAAACTCACTTTTTCTACCAAACACAAGGATATATGTTTTGTATGTCAAACATTAAGCTCTGATACCAATTATTAGGTCCAAATGTGTTGTAGAGGGGGGGGGAATACAACTTTTAACTTTTTAGAGATTTATGGAGTAATAAATACTATGTAATAACTAAACACAATGATTCAAGGAATATATGTCTTATATATAACTTGAAAGGGTTGCTACAACATTCATTACAATAGTACAATAGAAGTAAAGAGAGGAGTAAATGATACTAAGCTCTGTGAATGCACTCTCTCTCTTTTACAAGTGTTTCTTTCAATATTGCTCTCTATTGCTCTCTTCGAAACGTTACACAAGTACTTCTATTTATACTACTTTGTAATCTATGACTTATAGTCTTCAAAAGATAATATATGAGTGGCCCAATGTAGTCCACGTAAATCTTATCTTGTCTTGAAAGCTTGGAAATCTGTCAACCAGATGATGCCATGTGTCGTGTTGAAACTGTCCTCTATGTAGAACTTCTATATAGGAAATTCTACTTAGGCTCTATCTCGAACTTTAAGTAGAACTTCTACATAGAAATTTCTACTTGACTCTATCTCGAACTTTAAGTAGAAATTCGACTTAGGAAATTCGACTTAAGAAATTCGACTTGGGAATTTCTACTTAGGAAGTTCGAGATAGCTTCCTGCCTTGAGTACTTAGAAAATATTTTCACCATCAGAATTTCTACATAGGAAATTCGACTTAGGAATTTCTACATAGGAAATTCGAGATAGGTTCCTGAGTTGAATACTTAGAAAATATTTTCATCTCCTGAATTTCTACTTGGCTCTAAGTAGAAACTTACCTAGAATTTCTAGATAGGAATTTCTACATAGGTTCCCTTGTAAGTACTTAGAGAAATTCTGGGCTTCAACTTGAAACTTCAATGCAACATCTTGAACTTGTGATTTCTTCATGTCTTCTATTTTCTTCAACAAGCTCTTGAACATGGATCTCTACTGCTGGCATAAACTTGCTATCAATGTCCTTACACTTGATGCAATGGTCTGGTTCATAAGTGACTAGTCTTGATAGGGTTCTTGCTTCTGAATAGATTACCATGTTCAATTAGTAATGTGGCTTTCCAATAAATGCTTTCGAACATTGACTGTTAATAAACACTGTAACTTCACTGGAATCTTTTCTGGTACTTGGACAACATCTTCATTACTACCACAATCTTGAATACTTCATTCTCTGTTCTTCACTGATTGTCAGTGAGTATGACTTCAAGATTGTAGCTGTCTTCTTTAACCTTTGTCTTTACCCTGTCTTCAATTCTTTTAGATTCCTATGCTTCAAACACTGTCTATCTTCAATCGATGCTGTTACACGGAAATCTTTTAGTGGCACTGCTATACTGAATCTTCAACACATCTGAAACCCTGAAAGTCTTTAAACATTATTCTTCACTGAGGCATGAACATATAAATGAACTTCTTTCAGTGACCTGTAGTAGACTTCAAAACTTTTCTATTGTCTTGATTCACTGTATTTGCCTTGTCTTCATTTCTTGCTGATTTCTGTGTAAGCGTACTATTATTTACTTGTCATGTTCTAGTGTTGAGTTATCATGATTACTATTCATACAGCTTCGTCATTTCAAATAGATGTGTATAAATTGTATCTTCTTTCTCCAGCCATGACAGTAGCTCTCTACATTTTTGTTTTGAAGAAGACGACCCTTTTAATGAGTGGCTCACATCTTCTTATTTGTGTAGTCTTTAAATCAATAAAGTAGGCTACTGTAATTTGATTGGCTGAGGGGCTAAGTGTCGAATTATGTTGCCCTATGTAACCTATGTGTCGAATTAAATCCCCTGGTACATGCCTTAGAATAATTCTTTTGAAGCAAGAAATCTAAGTGTCGACTTTTTCTTCCATGTATAGCCCATGTGTCGAATTCATTAGCCTTGTATAGCATGTGTCGATTTCTTCCACCATGTACACAACACTTAGATTATTTTTGGCATATTAAAGGCTATGTGTCGAATTCACTTTGCATTATATGCCTTAGAATTCAAATCAACATATTCAGCTAGGTGTCGATGTTTTCATTTGACTTGGTCAAATTACCATTTGATCACCAACCTTTTGTACCTCTTGCATTTGGTCACTTTCGGTTTGGTCACTTGCGGTTTGGCTGTTGAGCTGTTTCCGTTCTTCGACTGTAGTTCAGAAACTTTAACTTTTCATAACAAAGTTGTGAGGCTTTACACCCTCCACCCTTTGAGCTGTTTGGCTTTTTGGCTGTTAGTTGTTTAGTTGTTTAGCTCTTTAGCTGTTTGGCTGTAGCCTCTACAAATTGAAAGTGTCTGACCTAAAACCAATCATGTGTGATGAGTTAGGAAAAACTTTCTGCTACTCTTATTTGATTTCATTTGATAATAATAAAGTATTTATGTTACGGGCTTAATCTATTTGAAGTGTATTAAATAAGATGTTCCATAATTTAGAGCAAAGCTTCTAAACACTACGCCATAAACGGCCTAATGCAATACTTTTAGAATGCAACACTCATTTCCCGTTACATTAGCCTACTTTTTTTGAGCAACTGCAATACTACAAATAAAGCGTTGCATTATATTAGAAAGTTGTGTTGCAGTTCAATTGTAGTGTTGCACCTTGCAACACTAGGGGAAAAAGCGTTGCATTTGGTGAACAATTAGGACAAAAATGATGATGTGGCATGTGGGACCCACGTGTGGGACCCACATTTGCTGACGTGTCACTGCTTACGTGGCAGGTGGACCCACACATGCTGATGTGTCATGTGTGGGGGCCACATTTTTCTAGTGTGGCACTGCTGACGTGGCAGGTGGACCCACATGTGCTGACGTGTCAAATATGGGGCCCACGTGTGGGACCCACATTTTGCTGACGTGGCACTGCTGATGTGGCACTAAAATGTTGCATTTGGTCCTTCAGTGTTGCATTTGCACTTGGTGTTGCATTTGAGTTTTTGAGGGACCCACATTTTGCTGACGGGGCAGTGATGACGTCAGCATGTGGGACCCACACATGCTGACGTGTCACGTGTGGGGGCCACATTTTGCTGACGTGGCACCGCTGACGTGGCAGGGGACCACATGTGCTGACGTGTTTTGTGTGGGTCCCACGTGTGGGACCCACATTTTGCTGACGTGGCACTGCTGATGTAGCAAGAAAGCGTTGCATTTGGTCCTTCAGTGTTGCATTTGCACTTGGTATTGCATTTGAGTTAATAGTACAAGTCAAATTAATAGTGACTACAAAATGTACCATCTAAAATAATTTTTTATTTTTTAAAATTTTGGGAATATCACTATATTAGATATATATTAACATCCGTACGGTTGGATCGTCGATAAGTATTTCTAAAAAAATAAAGACAACAATCTGGGATAAAGTACTAGTTAGTAGTACAAGTCAAATCAATAGTTGACTATAAATTTTACAATCTAAAATAATTTTTTATTTTTTAAAATTTTGGGAACATCACTATATTAGATGTATATTAACATCCGTACGGTTGGATCGTCGATAAGTATTTCTAAAAAAATATTGACAACAATCTGGGATAAAGTACTAGTTAGTAGTACAAATCAAATTAATAGTTGACTACAAAATGTACCATCTAAAATAATTTTTTATTTTTTAAAATTTTGGAAATATCACTATATTAGATATATATTAACATCCGTACGGTTGGATCGTCGATAAGTATTTCTAAAAAAATAGAGACAACAATCTGGGATAAAAGTACTAGTTAGTAGTACAAGTCAAATCAATAGTTGACTATAAATTTTACAATCTAAATTAATTTTTTGTTTTTTAAAATTTTGGGAACATCACTATATTAGATATATATTAACATCCGTACGGTTGGATCGTCGATAAGTATTTCTAAAAAATAGAGACAACAATCTGGGATAAAGTACTAGTTAGTAGTACAAGTCAAATCAATAGTTGACTATAAATTTTACAATCTAAAATAATTTATTTATTTTTAAAATTTTGGGAACATCACTATATTAGATATATATTAACATCCGTACGGTTGGATCGTCGATAAGTATTTCTAAAAAATAGAAACAACAATCTGGGATAAAGTACTACTTAGTAGTACAAGTCAATAGTACAAGTCAAATCAATAGTTGACTATAAATTTTACAATCTAAATTAATTTTTTATTTTTTAAAATTTTGGGAACATCACTATATTAGATATATATTAACATCCGTACGGTTGGATCGTCGATAAGTATTTCTAAAAAAATAGAGACAACAATCTGGGATAAAGTACTAGTTAGTAGTACAAGTCAAGATATATATAATTAAATTTTATAATAAATTACAATTAAATTTACACCTAAACAATAACATAAAATATATAGAAATTAATATTTTAATTTCTCATTCGACTCATCTTCAAATACAAAAAATATTCTAATCAAATTAGGAAAAATTAATATTTTTACATCATATGTTAAGTTGGGACAAATTATACTTTAGAGTGAAAGCAAGATGCAAAAACGAACATAAACTTAATTCTGATTTTAATTTATAATAATTATAATATACATGTTTTATATTTGTAAGCTTATTATTTTTTTTCGTAACGAGTTTTGGTGGGTGGGACAGTGGGACTTGGAGGGAAGGGGGAGCGCGAATCTGAAATCTTAAATTAAATTCGAATATTCGACACTAAAAAAATCCAAAAAAGATATTCCAAATCGATCCGCGTGAGTGCCTCAAACTCTCATCCAATCGTCAAAAACAAACACATCCAACGGTTTACACTCACGATCCGCGTGATGAGCTCCTATCGGGTACAACTCACACCCCACTACTATAACCCCACACCATCTCCCATCTACAACCACACAATCCCAAAATTCAAATCTCTTGGTATTCACAACCTCATTTTCAATGGCCGGGAGAGGAAAGTCACTCGCAGGAAGCAGCGCGTCGAAGAAAGCTTCCACTTCTCGTAGCAGCAAAGCCGGGCTTCAATTCCCCGTGGGTCGTATCGCTCGGTTTCTCAAAGCCGGCAAGTACGCTCAACGCGTTGGTGCTGGTTCCCCTGTCTACCTCGCTGCTGTTCTCGAATACCTCGCTGCTGAGGTACGTATTTTTCAACTTATAAATTACTTATAAGATAAGACAGATAGACAGACAGACTCGACTGGATGTTTAGTTGATTGAATTGTTTTTGTTGTGCAGGTTCTGGAATTGGCTGGGAACGCAGCGAGAGACAACAAGAAGACACGGGTGGTTCCAAGGCACATTCAATTGGCGGTGAGAAATGATGAGGAGTTGAGTAAGCTATTGGGAGCTGTTACGATTGCAAATGGCGGTGTGATGCCCAACATTCATGCTAATTTGTTGCCCAGGAAGGTTGCTTCTGCTGCATCCAAAGGCGGGGATGATGATTAAATGTTTTTAATCATCAATTTGGGTTTCATTGTTATTATTAGCATGCGAGGAGGATACATAGAATTAGGTCCTGTGTAGATTAATTTTTGGCTTGTCTTTACATTTTTAGTGGTTGTAATTCAATTTTCTGTGAAATCAAATATTTTAATCATCACTTAATCCGCGAATTAGGTACATTAGCCTTTTTCGACATATCTATGATTATTAAGCATTGGTGATATCTATTCTTATTGTTTACCAGCCCAACTTTAGATTGGGCCAGTAAGTAGCCCAATAGCTTCTGACCCAATCTGACGTGTCCCATTGCTGATGTGGCAATTCTAACGTGTCACTGCTGAGTGGAGCCCATCGATGACGTGGCAGTGCTGATGTGGCACTGCTGACGTGCACTGCTGACATGGATGTTGGGGCCCAGTTGCTGATATGGCAGTTGTGGGTCCCACTTTTTGAACCCATTTAATCAGTTTTTTTGAAAACTAATGCAACGCAATCTACTGTTACATTTGGCCAATAAAGCATTGCATTAGGGCCTTAATGCAACACTTTTCCTACTGTTACATTTGAAAACTAAAGTGTTGCATTAGATAGCAAATGCAGCGCTCGCAGATGCAATGGCAAAATCGCGTTGCATTAGGCCTAATGCAACGTAAAATGGGTCAAATGTAACAGAATGGCAGTGTTGCATCAGGCCATCTATGGCATAGTGAAAATTATAATGAGATTGTAATAATGAGATATAGAAGATAATAGATTTAGACTTAAACAGTTCCTGATCATAGGATAACTAATTGGAAATTGGTAAATCCGTAAAGATCAGTACTTACTATACTAGCTCTCTTAGGAGGATGTCTGTTCTCATAGACATTTGTGTGGTGACACTATAGCTAGTATGTAGGTGCTTATTAAGGAATAAGTTCACTGGACATTACTCGATAAGTAGAACAACTAATGGAGCTTACTCACTTGTCGATAGTTGTTTATTAAGTAAATAGTTGTACAAGTATCCTTAGACTTGAGATCGTTAGAGTAATCTCGTACACAATGATTTATGCTTTGGTTTAGTCCTTAGTCTCTAGGACATTCATTAGGTCCATTATGGGCATAGTGATTTGTGTATGGAAAAAGTTAACGGATCAATAAAGGATCTGCCCCTTTCAGTAAAGGAAGTGAATATTCTATGTTATTCTTAGATATGCAAGTTCAGGAATCTCTGGCCAGAGTGAATGAAATTAGAAAGAGTTTCTAATTTGCATTAAAAGGAACTTTGCATTATGAATAAGAAATCATATGATTAAATTAGATAGGCTTGACACGAGTTCTATGCCTTGTATTTAATCGGGATATTGAAGGGTAGAAGGAATTAATTGTACGGTAACTAATTACTGACATGCTCTAAGTATTCTAAGCAATGATTTCGTATTATCTGGATAGTCGCGATATGTTGAGAAACATCACTTACGATGTGGAATAAATATAATTAATCAGATTAATTATATTTAATGAATTAATAGAATTCATATAAATAATAAATAAAATGTTTATTATTATTTATTTCTACTACCGGCTTAATATTGAACCTAAAGAGTCACACCATAAAAGAGATTAAATTATAGATGAAGAAATAATTAATAATAGCTAGTCATTATTTATTTATGAAATAAATAATTACTTAGCAAATTTTATAAATTAATTAAATGAGATTTAATTTATTATAAATTATTTAAGATAAGATCTTAATATTATTAAATAAATATTTAATTAAAGTAATTAAATATGAAGAGAGAATAATTTTCTAAAAGAGTTTAGAAAAAGAAATTAATGATTAAAATAGTTTTAATCATTAACTAATTAATTGATAAGATTAATTAATTAAAAAGGGAATTAATAATAAGATATTTGTAGAAAATATCTCAGCTGAGATATTTGCTTATAAATATAGTATTATAAATCATAATACAAGAGACCCTAATATTTGTAAGAAATATTTTAAAAGGGAGGCAACCCTAATTTCCTCTCTAGCCCCCTCCTTCATCTTTTAGTTGGATTCTTGGTGGATATCTTTAGAACACTCCACACTTGAGGGGTGATTGCAAGGATTGAAGAACACGATCTTCTCTAGCTGTTGCCGGAAAGCAATCGAGGTATTCTTCAATTTATAAAATAGTTTTTGTATCTATATGTATGTATACATAGGAATATATGCAAATAAATGTTATTCAATGCTTCCGCTAGTGCATAAATTCCTTCAATGGTATCAGAGCATAGGTTGTATGCATATAGATTCGTGGTCAAGTTTCAGAATTTTATGAGCATGTATGTATTTATTATGATTTATACAAGCAATATCATGTTTTAATTATGATTAATATGATACTCTTCGTCAAAATTATTTTGATAATTTTCCTGGGTTCTATAAGTGTTGTAGATCGCCTAGTTAATTTTTCATAATTTTCTGATACGTAGAATTATTGATTATGAATTTCGAAAGTAATAATAATGATTTAATTATGATTAATTCATCACTGTTCCTCAAAATTTATTTTATATTTTTCATGTGTTCTACAAGTATTGTAGATCGTCCAGGTATCTTTAGAATATTTTTCTGAGTAATAGATTATTTATTATGGATTTTTAAAGTTATTTTTAATTAATTCATAATTAAATAATAATATCTAGAAAAAAAAAGATGTAACGCATTCTCGGTGCGCGTGCGGGCGCGTGAGAACTCAGAATGGGGCGTGTAATATACCATTGGATTCGTTTTTCCGAGACGATTCTAATGATATATTACAATAATTTTTGTGAAATTGTTTCGGACTGGTTAGAGCTTCCAAAAGTGTTTTAAAGCAAGTTTTAACTATTTTAAGTTGCTTTTAAATACACCATGTAATACATAGAGATGTATAATGCTTATATGTTATAATATATGATTTAACATGCCTACTTTATGTTTATTCGTGATTATATATATGTGATATATGCTTGAATTATCATGAGATGATAGATTTAGGTGAACTTAATTAATATAAGGCGTATGTTAGACAATCTAGAATAGTGAAATTGTTTCGTGACCTTAATTTACATATTATGAATACAATCATGAGATTTTTGTGTGTATGAAACACGTGATTGAATATGAATTTTCAACTTAAGTGAAAGGATGATTCTATCAAACAACAGATGTTCTATCTGTAAGAAAGGGGGTTATTAAAAGACGCCTCTTGACAATGCTCCACCCCTGGCCTGGGATGACTCCACGTATCAATAGTTGATTTGAAATATTTAATCCAATCTAAAAGAATCTCTTTATAATATGATTATGATTGTAACATAATATAATCCCCTAAAATATAAAGAGTATCAAGTAGTAATTGGCCATAAAACACAAAGGGCTTGTGTTGGTCATAGCCTTCCAACATAATAGAAAGTATTTCTTGTTTTTGAAACTCTGTCGTTTCATGCTACAGCCGAGGGCGTTGTTTCCGAAAGAAGAGATACTTGTCTATAACATGAGATGTGTATGATGAATTGGAATCTTATGGTCGTTACGTGCTACAGCCGTGGGCTATTTGAAACTAGTTTAATTATACGAGATGTTGGGATTGACTTGACTTAGAATATTGAGTTTGTCGTGCCACAGCCGTGACTCAAGTATTCAAGAGGCTAAAGTAAGATTAGGGAATAACATGAGATGTAGCTGACAAGAGTTGTCTGCCTATTGAACGTTACATGGCGTTTCGTGCTACAGCCGAGGTTGTGTGATGGAATGTAGGATCCCTATCCCACTAGCATTATGAATGCTTAATTTCAATAAGGGATATAGAAATTAGATAGAATAGTGAAGACACTTATGAATAAAGACCCGATTCATATGGTGTTTTAGATAATGAAATAGAGTATTTGCTAAATGTTGTTATGTGTTTATTATTTGCATATTTACTATATACATAATGTCTTCTGCACTATCACTCCGTTGCATGCTCGATGCACACAAATTAACTGGTCCCAACTATGTTGATTGGCTTCGAAACCTGAGAATTGTTCTCAGGATTGAGAAGAAGGAATATGTACTAGACTCACCTAAACCTGCTCAGGATGCACATAATGATGAACATATTGTGTATCGTAATTGGATAGATGATGCAAGAGTTGCACAATGTGTTATGCTGGGATCCATGAATGATGAGCTCCAAAAGCAACACGAGCATATGGATGCTCACTCTATCCTTATGCATCTACAGGATTTGTATGATGTGGCAGGAAGGACAGCTCGATATGAGATATCGAAGGAGATGTTCCGTTGTAGGATGACTGAGGGATCATCTGTGAATGTTCATGTGCTCAAGATGATCAATTTGATTGAGCGTCTTGGACAACTTGGATTTGTCATGGATGGGGAACTGAATCAAGATCTGGTCTTGCAATCACTTCCAGATTCATTCTCGCAGTTCGTTGTGAACTTTCACATGAACAAGTTGGATGTCAGCTTGCCTGAACTCCATAACATGCTGAAAACTGTTGAGTCGAAATTTTCCCACAAAGAAGAGTTCTGTTCTTCTAATTGGTGAAGGCTCTAACCCTAAGAAGAGGAAGAGGAGCCCTCCTAAGAAGAGGAAGAAGGTAGGTGAGAAAAGGCTAGTTCCGCTAAAAGCTGAAGATCCCAAAAGCAAAGTTGTTTGCTTTCACTGCAACAAAGTAGGGCACTGGAAGAGAAACTATAAGGCTTACCTTGCAGAATTGAAGAAGAAGAAGGGTGGTGAGACTACCGCTTCTGCTTCAGGTATGTTCATGATCGAACTAAATATGTCACTTAATCAAACTTCTACTTGGGTATTAGATACCGCCTGTGGTTCTCACATTTGCAATTCGTTACAGGGACTAAGGAAAAGTAAGACTCTTGAAAAAGAGGAGGTGATCCTACGTATGGGTAATGGAGCAAGAGTTGTTGTTGTAGCTGTAGGATCGTTTAATTTACTTATGCCTACGGGCAAGACTATTATTTTAGATAGTTGTTATTTTGTTCCCTCAATTGTGAGGAATATTATTTCTATTCCCATGTTAGACTTGGATGGTTTTTCGTTTGTTATTGAGAATAATAAATGTTCAATTTTTAGAAATAATGTTCTTTATGGTGTTGGTATTTTAAATAATGGTTTGTATGTGTGTGACGTAGAACATAGTTTACTTCAAATTGAACATAGTAATAAAAGAAAAAGAGATGATGAAAGTCCCACCTACTTGTGGCACTGCAGACTTGGTCATATTAGTGAAAATAGACTTAAGACATTGCATAAGGAAGGGTTACTAGAACCTTTTGATTTTGAATCATATCCTACATGTGAGTCTTGTCTGTTAGGCAAAATGACCAAATCTCCATTTAGTGGACATGGAGAAAGAGCTGCGGAGTTGCTTGGATTGGTACATACAGATATGTGTGGGCCGATGTCCACGCAAGCCATGGGTAGATTTTTATACTTCATTACTTTTACAAATGATCGATCTAGATTTGGATATGTGTATTTGATGAAATACAAATCCGAAAGCCTTTGAAAAGTTCAAAGAATATAAGTATGAAGTAGAGAAACAAACCAAGTATAGTATAACACCCTTCGATCAGATCGAGGACGTGAATACTTAAGTGGCGAGTTTCTAAATTATATCAAAGAAAATGGTATAGTCTCTCAATGGACTCCTCCGGCCACTCCCCAGTTGAATGGAGTATCCGAAAGGAGAAATCGAACTTTGTTGGACATGGTTCGATCCATGATGAGCTATACAGATCTTCCAGTATCACTTTGGGGTTATGCATTGGAAACATCAGCATATATATTGTACAAGGTGCCTTCCAAATCTGTTCCTCAAACTCCGTATGAGATATGGAAAGAAAGGAAACTGAGTCTTAAGCACGTTAAGATTTAGGGATGTCTGGCTTATGTCAAGAAAGTTGACCCCGATAAGCTAGAATCTCAATCCGTGAAATGTAGGTTTGCAGGATATCCTAAAGAGACTTTAGGGTATTACTTTTACACCGAACAAAGGGTGTTTGTCTCCCGACATGCTACCTTCCTGGAAAAACAGTTTATCCTTGAAGGGAATAGTGGGAGCAAGATTGAACTTGATGAAGTTCATGAAGAACAAACTACTACGGTTCAAGAGGAAACACCAGTTCATATTGAACAACCTTCCGTAGAACAGCCCATCTGTAGATCACAAAAGGTGTCTCGCCAACCTGAGAGGTATTATGGCCTTGTCATTGACAATGACAATGAATTGACGGTCATTGATGGAGATGACCCTATGACCTTTAACGAGGATATGAGTAGTGTTGACTCAGAGAAATGGCAGAGTGCCATGAAATCCGAAATGGACTCCATGTATGCCAACCAAGTATGGACTTTGGTAGAGAAATACCCAAGGATACGAAGCCTATAGGGTGCAAGTGGGTATACAAGAGAAAGATTGGAGCAAATGGCCAGGTAGAGACCTACAAGGCCAGGCTCGTGGCAAAAGGATTCTAACAAAGACAAGGGATTGACTTTGATGAAAATTTTTCGCCTGTAGCCTTGCTCAAATCAATTCGGATTTTTCTTGCTATTGCAGCTTACTATGACTATGAGATCTGGCAAATGAACGTAAAGACGACCTTCCTCAATGGGGAACTTGAAGAAGAAGTGTATATGACACAGCCAGAGGGTTTTATTTCCAAAGGAAATGAACATCTAGTATGTAAGCTACTACGAACCATATATGGGTTAAGGCAAGCTTCTCGAAGATGGAACATCCGTTTTGATGAGACAATCAAAGAGTTTGATTTTATCAAAAACATAGATGAACCATGTGTCTACAAGAAGGTTAGTGGGAGCGCAGTAACATTTCTTATTTTGTATGTAGATGACATACTCTTAATAGAAAATGACATACCAATGCTGCAATCAGTAAAAATATGGCTATCAAAGAACTTCACCATGAAGGACTTGGGAGAAGCGTCCTACATTCTTGGTATGAAGATCTATAGAGATAGATCAAGAAGAATGATAGGTCTAACCCAAGGTACGTACATCGATAAGGTGCTTAAAAGGTTTAGCATGGAAAACTCCAAGAGAGGTCTCATACCGATGAGCCATGAAGTCTCCCTTTCTGATAAGATGTCTCCTAGGACACCTGAAGAAAGAGAGTGTATGAGTAGGATTCCTTATGCGTCGGCAAAAGGATCTATCATGTACGCGATGTTATGTACTAGACCTGATGTTGCTCACTC
This sequence comes from Oenanthe sinensis, assembly GCA_028671895.1. Lineage (NCBI taxonomy): Eukaryota > Viridiplantae > Streptophyta > Magnoliopsida > Apiales > Apiaceae > Oenanthe > Oenanthe sinensis. The sequence goes on from CM053795.1 coordinate 21,430,307, forward strand.
AATTAGTGTGACTAGCAGATATCAGTCAAATCCAGGTGAAGACCACTGGAAAGCAGTGAAGAACATCCTTAAGTACTTGAGAAGAACTAAGGATATTTTTCTTGTTTTTGGTGGGTCTGAGTTGAAAATAGAGGGTTACACTGACTCTAGTTTTCAGTCAGAGTGTGATGATAGTACATCCATGTCAGGGTATGTGTTTACTCTAAATGGTAGGGCGATCAGTTGGAGAAGTCGTAAGCAATCTACGACGGCTGACTCCACAGCAGAAACAGAGTATATAGCTGCAAGTGAGGCTGCAAAGGAAGCTGTTTGGATGAAGAAATTTGTTTCTGAGATGGGAGTAGTTCCTGGCATAGAGGGGCCTATTGTGTTATATTGTGACAATAACGCTGCAATAGCTCAAGCCAAGGAACCGAGGTCTCACAAGAATACCAAACATATATTGCGGCGGTTTCATTTGATTAGGGAGATCATTGAAAGAGGAGATGTCAAGATCGAAAGAGTTGACACACATAACAACATAGCAGACCCGTTCACGAAGCCGCTGTCTCAGTTAAATTTTGATCGTCATAAGGAGCGGATGGGTATTAGATACCAGAGTGATTGGCTTTAGGCCAAGTAGGAGATTGAAAGTGTTTGACCTAAAACCAATCATGTATGATGAGTTAGGAAAAACTTTCTGCTACTCTTATTTGATTTCATTTGATAATAATAAAGTATTTATGTTACGGGCTTAATCTATTTGAAGTGTATTAAATAAGATGTTCCATAATTTAGAGCAAAGCTTCTAGAATTATAATGAGATTGTAATAATGAGATCTAGAAGATAATAGCTTTAAACTTAAACAGTTCCTGATCATAGGATAACTAATTGGAAATTGGTAAATCCGTAAAGATCAGTACATACTATGCTAGCTCTCTTAGGAGGATGTCTGTTCTCATAGACATTTGTGTGGTGACACTATAGCTAGTATGTAGGTGCTTATTAAGGAATAAGTTCACTGGACATTACTCAATAAGTAGAACAACTAATGGAGCTTACTCACTTGTCGATAGTTGTTTATTAAGTAAATAGTTGTACAAGTATCCTTAGACTTGAGATCGTTAGAGTAATCTCGTACACAATGATTTATGCTTTGGTTTAGTCCTTAGTCTCTAGGACATTCATTAGGTCCATTATGGGCATAGTGATTTGTGTATGGAGATAGTTAACAGATCAATAAAGGATCTGCCCCTTTCAGTAAAGGAAGTGAATATCCTATGTTATTCTTAGATATGCAAGTTCAGGAATCTCTGGCCAGAGTGAATGAAATTAGAAAGAGTTTCTAATTTGCATTAAAAGGAACTTTGCATTATGAATAAGAAATCATATGATTAAATTAGATAGGCTTGACACGAGTTCCATGCCTTGTATTTAATCGAGATATTGAAGGGTAGAAGGAATTAATTGTACGGTAACTAATTACTGACATGCTCTAAGTATTCTAAGCAATGATTTCGTATTATCTGGATAGTCGCGATATGTTGAGAAACATCACTTACGATGTGGAATAAATATAATTAATCAGATTAATTATATTTAATGAATTAATAGAATTCATATAAATAATAAATAAAATATTTATTATTATTTATTTCTACTACCGGCTTAATATTGAACCTAAAGAGTCACACCATAAAAGAGGTTAAATTATAGATGAAGGAATAATTAATAATATCTAGTCATTATTTATTTATGAAATAAATAATTACTTAGCAAATTTTATAAATTAATTAAATGAGATTTAATTGATTATAAATTATTTAAGATAAGATCTTAATATTATTAATTAAATATTTAATTAAAGTAATTAAATATGAAGAGAGAATAATTTTCTAAAAGAGTTTAGAAAAAGGAATTAATAATTAAAATAGTTTTAATCATTAGCTAGTTAATTGATAAGATTAATTAATTAAAAAGGGAATTAATAATAAGATATTTATAGAAAATATCTCAGCTGAGATATTTGCCTATAAATATAGGATTATAAACCCTAATACAAGAGACCCTAATATTTGTAAGAAATATTTTAAAAGGGAGGCAACCCTAATTTCCTCTCTAGCCTCCTCCTTCATCTTTTAGTTTGATTCTTGGTGGATATCTTTAGAGCACTCCACACTTGAGGGGTGATTGCAAGGATTGAAGAACAAGATCTTCTCTAGCTGTTGCCGGAAAGCAATCGAGGTATTCTTCAATTTATAAAATAGTTTTTGTATCTATATGTATGTATACATAGGAATATATGCAAATAAATGTTATTCAATGCTTCCGCTGGTGCATAAATTCCTTCACAAATCACTTTTCGTACCTTAATAAATAACCGTTCTTTCCAAGTACGTTCTTCAACTTAACAATTATTCTATAGGTAATACTCAGATTCCTTTCATAAACTGCTGACGCCTAGTGCAACTGGTCTGGTTCACAGACGACTAACTTCGATCCAGGTCTTCGTATTATAGCCTTACGTACATTGTTAAATTTGCAGCAACTTCATTGCTTCGAACACTGACTGTCAATAAACATAGTACTTTCACTGGAATCTTTTCTGGTACTTAGACATACCATGTCTTCAATTCTTCTAGATTCCTATGCTTCGAACACTGTCTATCTTCAATCAATGCTGGTACACTGAAATCTTCTAGTGACACTTTTATACTGAATCTTCAACACTTCTGAAACCCTGAAAGTCTTTACACATTATTCTTCACTGAGGCATGAACATATTAATGAACTTCTTTCAGTGACCTGTAGTAGACTTCAAAACTTCTTCTAATGTCTTGATTCACTGTATTTGCCTTGTCTTCATTTCTTCCTGATTTTTATGTGGGCGTAGTATTTAAAAGGCAGAGTGTCTAAACTTGTAACACTATAACTTATGTAACTCAACTAAAGAAAAGATACTTAACCTGAAGACAATCAAGAATGAGAAGTCACAAAGAAATCAATACAAATGAAGACAAAGTAATTGATACAATTCAACATGTTAAATATGATCAAACAAAGAAGAAATCATTGGAAGAAGTTCAAGTCAAAGTTGTTCATGCCCCAGTGATTTGTAACTTAAAGAATCAAGATCATAACTATCAGTATCAATAAGACTATTTGATTTCAAGTGAAGAAGAAGGAAAGCAATTGTTGGAAAGCCACATTTCTAATTGAACATGGTAATCTATTCAGAAGCAAGAACCCTATCAAGACTAGTCACTTATGAACCAGACCATTGCATCAAGTGTCAGGACATTGATAGTAAGTTTATGTCAGTAGTAGAGATCCATGTTCAAGAGCTTGTTGAAAAAAATAGAAGACATGAAGAAATCACAAGTTCAAGATGTTGCATTGAATTTTCAAGTTGAAGCCCAGAATTTCTCTAAGTGCTTACAAGGGAACCTATGTAGAAATTCCTGAAAGGCATAGGTGTACTAACATGTAACACTTAATTAATATGTAACTCAACTAAGTAAAAGATAAAACAACAGCAAAACATGGGAAACTGAAGAAGCACATGGAATCAATCAACTGAAAAAGTGGTAATGATACTTGGTAACTACAAGTAACTAATTTGGTTAATCAAGGATGCCTAAGTAAGAAGAAGTTCAATCTCAGTATTGCTCATGCCCTAACTTAACTAATGGAGAACCAAATTAATGTCAAAGAAGTATCAAGAAGACCAAAGTGATTTCATGTGATGAATCTCAACAACTGGATAATGTAAAGGTTAATCAATAAATGAGAACTGACATTCAGAAGCAAGAACCCCTACAAGACTAGTCACTTATGAACCAGACCATTGCATCAAGTGTCAGGACATTGGAGGCAAGTTCATGTCAGTAATAGAAGATCTCATTTGAATTGAGTAAGGAAAAGAAATTGAAGAAGCTAGGGAAACTTGCTCATAAAGGTTAATCCACAATTAGTCACTAAAGAAAGTCAACATTCGATGAGTGCATATTTGCTAAGGCAAATGTCGATCCACAGCAGATCGAGATGCGGATCGAGATTGGTAATTAAAGATAAACATTGCAAGGCAAATCTCGATCCACGGCAGATCGAGATCGGGATCGAGATTTACATAGATCGAGATCGAGATTTTCACAGATCGAGATCGAGATTCACATAGATCGAGATCGAGATTTTCATAGATCGAGATCGAGATTTCCACAGATCGAGATCGAGATTTTCATAGATCGAGATCGAGATGGGTCCAGGCCGAGATCGAGATGCGGGTAGATATGTAGCATTTAATGTTCAAGGGACAAGTGGCTTATTGTGAACGGTTGATCCAGAGTTGTTGGGAAAGTACTTTTTGTTGAAGAGTCCTGATTGGGTCACGCATACAAAAAGGACAAGATCAAGACTACATGACATTATAAAAGCAGCACTTTGTTTTCATTTTAGTAGTAGTTGTCCATCTCTGTATTTCAAAGATATATTTAAAGAGAGAGCATTTACTGTAAAATAATAGTGAGAGAGAGGATCAGTTGAATCAAGCTTTAATTGCTGCATTTATTATTCAACCGATCATGATCCTTTTATGAATGTTGTAGCAAAATCCTTCAATGAATATAAAGATATATTCTTGAAATTCTGTGTCATCATTTATTACCTGCATATTTATATATTCTCTCATTATTTCAAAAAGTTGTATTCACCCCCCCCCCCTCTACAACACTTTGGACCTAACAATTAGTATCAGAGCTCCTGTTAAACACATCTAACAGAGATCCTACTGTGTTGTTTGAGTTAGTTCTTGAAAATCCCAGATCCATTTTTCTTGAAGTTTGTGCCGAAAGCTTTTATTTATTTCTTCTTGAAAAGTTCATAGATCTAAAAAGTTCTGAGTCATAGTGTAAGGAATATTTGTACAACATTCCAAAACATTGTACTTTAGAGCTTTGTGGGTTTTCTTGTGGTCAAAAATCTGGTTATAAAAGAATATTTGATTGGTTAACTAGGGAACTTGAATCAACTGTTTGGCTGAACAAAAAGAACAAATTCGAACTACTGTCAATTAGAAAGTGGACAACTTTTTGTTTGGACTTGAAAAAGTGGTGGACCCAGCTACTGTTCCTGTGATTAAAACTAACTTTCTTGAATCTTAAGTGCAAAACCCATTGGATATTAAGTGTTGGATATTTAAAGTGAGATAATTAATTTTTCAAGTAAATACAATTTATTATAATTTGAAAAGTGTATTATCTTAATTTTAAACTTTATTAAAATGGCCACCGCACACAGATTTAAGATACCTCCGTTTGATGCACAACATTATGACGAATGGACCGGAAGGATGAAAGCCTACCTTGAATCAATAAATAAGGTATACTTGAGAATATTGGAAAACGGTCCATACATACCCATGAAAATTGAGCCAGAGCGAATGGAAGGAGGGATACTAATACCATCCCGGTCTGTTCCTAAAGAGGAAATGGAGTTTTCAGACGCAGATAAAGAATTGGTTGGTATGGATGCGTCATTACGCAACGTCATAATTGAATCCCTAAACTCAGAGTACTATGTTCAGATAAAGGGATTAAAAACAGCTAAAGCCATGTGGGATAAACTGGCTGTAGTGATGGCGGGGACCGAGGAAGTTAGAGATAATCACAAGCGCATTTTGATATCTGAATATGAATCGTTCAGATGCGAACGAGGAGAAAGTGTATCGGATGTTTACAAACGTTACAGTAAATTGCTTATCGAGCTGAGTATAAGAGATAAAGTTTATCCACTAGCAGATTCAAATATCAAGTTTCTCTTGAATTTGCCTAAACATCTGGAACACAGGATCACTACCATTCGAGAGTCAAGAGACTTGAAAAATACTTCTCTCGAAAAGCTATATGGTGTTTTAAAGACCTACGAGCTGGAGCAGGAACAAAATGACAAAAGAAGATCCTACAATAGTGGAGAAAACAAAACGGTAAGTGAGTCTGGACTTGTAACTGAAGAGTCTGCTGTAAAGGCACTTGCAGCTGTCTCATTGAAAGCTGCTAATTCTGAAATGGTGGTATTAGACATTGAAGATCCATCCGAAGAAAGTGAGGATGAATACTATACCCTTGAGACAAATTAGAAGACAAGTCGTATGCTTGTATTGCTCGAGAATTTGCTCATATCAGCTTCAGGAAGTCAAGAAGAGGTAAAGGACGATTTAGTAGTTCTTTCAGCCGAAGAGGCAGCAGTAGCAGCAGAGGCAGTAGTGTAAGTGGTTGGGGAAGTTACAGCGGTCGAGGTAGCTACAGACCTAACCTGGTAGACAAGAACAAGTTCAGATGCTACAACTGCAATGAATTGGGGCACTTTGCAACAGAGTACAAGAAGCCCAAGTACGTTCATCCCAAGGAATCCTATGCTGATCTGAAAAAGAAATATGATGCCTTGGTTAGCAAGCAACAGAAGGGAAGCCGGGCGTATGTTGTGATTGAAGGGAAGGGTTGGGATGAGTCTGATGAAGATGAAGATTAGGAGCTATGCAACTTCGCGTTAAGGGCAAAATCTTCAGAACAATCAGAGGGCAGTGAACAGGAAAAGAGTAAAGTCATATGGGTGCTGGACAGTGGAGCATCAAGACATATGACCGGCGATAAGTCCCTGGTAACAGATTTGGTGGTGAGAGCCGGCTCCGTGGTTACTTTTGGAGATAACAGCAAAGGTTACACCCGGGGATATGGCAAGATTGTCTGTGGAAATGTTATCATTGAGGACGTGTCTTTTGTGGAAGGATTGCGACATAATCTTCTCAGCGTCAGTCAGTTCACCGACAGGGGTTTTGACGTCAACTTTGGGAAGCATGTATGTTCGATTCGAAGCAAAAAGGATGGAAGCCTTGCTCTCAAAGGAGTAAGGAAGTCAAATTTGTTCATAGCCAACATGAATTCTGCTAATCAGTCTGAAGTCACGTGTTTCTACAGCAAGGCTTCTGCTGATGAAAGTTGGCTATGGCATAAAAGATTATCTCACCTGAACTTTAAAGTAATGAATAACCTCGTAAGTAGAGAATTGGTGAGAGGGCTGCCGCAGATGGAGTTCACTCCAGATGGACTCTGCGAAGCATGTGAGATGGGAAAATCGAAAAGAGCCTCGCATAAGGATAAGCAAGTGAATAGCATTACCGAGCCCCTACAACTACTTCACATGGATTTGTTTGGACCCGTTAATGTTATGTCAATGTCAAGGAAAAGATACGCGCTGGTGATTGTCGATGATTTTTCTAAATTCACATGGGTGAAGTTTGTGACATCGAAAGATGAAGTGCCACATGAGATCATTAGGCATGTACTGGTAATTGAAAACGTAGCAAGCCTAACTGTGAAGACTCTCTGATCCGACAACGGGACAGAATTCAAGAACTCAGTGTTAATGGATTTCTGCATATCTAAAGGGATCAGACGACAGTATTCAGCACCGAGAACACCGCAGCAGAATGGGGTGGTAGAAAGGAAGAATAGGACACTGGTTGAAGCAGCTAGGACAATGCTGTATGTGTCAAGACTTCCTTTGTATTTTTGGGCTGAAGCAGTTAGCACGGCTTGTTATACACAAAACAGAACCCTGATTATAAAGGACCATAATGAGACGCCGTATTACATGATGAATAAACGAAAACCATCTATCAAGTACTTTCACGTATTTGGTGCCAAATGCTTTGTGTTAAGGGACAATGCACAACTTGGAAAGTTTGATGCCAAAGCAGATGAAGGGGTTTTCATTGGATATTCTCTTGAAGCAGTAGCAGCGTACAGGGTGTTTGTTCTTAATGATCGCAAGGTGGTTGAAAGCCTTAATGTCACATTCGACGACTCAAAGCTCCCTTCTATACTAAAAGAAGACAGTGAGCCCACTTCCCTAAGATTTGAAAATATGGATATTGATGAAGTGGATACAGTTCCTGAGTCAGTAGTGCAGAGTAGTGATCCAAAGATAAATAATGTAATTAATCAAGAGTCTAGTGTTTCGCAAATTCAAAACACTACGGCTGAGGGATCACCTTCCGTTAGACCTGGTACTAACTCAGGGGGAGTAAGTATGCACTCAGGGGGAGCCAGTACTAGCTCAAGGGAAGCTAGTGGAAGTGCTTCTAGACTAAGTCACCTTCACTTACAAGATCAAGCTGAATCATCAAGAACATTTGCTAGGGATCGTACTTGGAACAAGGACCATCCGTTTGAGCTAATTATTGGTGATCCAGATGCCGGAGTGACTACTAGAGGAAAAGCTAGAGCCGAAATTACCACTAAGAATGAATGTCTATACTCAGTGTTCCTTTCTCAGATGGAACCTAAAGTGGTGGAAGAAGCTCTAGATGACGCTGATTGGGTAATTGCTATGCAAGAGGAACTCAATCAGTTTGAAAGGCAGAAGGTGTGGAAGCTGGTACCCAGACCAAAGAATAGATCTGTTATTAGAACAAAATGGGTATTCAGAACAAGCTAGATGAAAATGGACTTGTAACACGAAATAAAGCTCGCTTGGTTGCTAAGGGTTATACTCAAAGAGAAGGAATTGATTATGATGAAACCTATGCACCAGTAGCAAGGCTAGAGGCGGTAAGGATGTTCTTGGCATTCGCAGCACATCATGGTTTTAAAGTCTATCAGATGGATGTCAAAAGTGCATTCTTAAACGGTGAACTGGATGCAGAAGTGTATGTCGATCAACCTCCCGGGTTTGTCGACAACAAATACTGTGATTATGTTTATCGTCTCTTCAAATCAGTATATGGCCTTAAGCAGTCTCCGCGGAAGTGGTATGAAACTCTGTCAGACTTCTTACTAGAAAGTGGTTTCACCAGAGGAGTAATCGACAAGACGCTTTACTACAAGAAATGCAAAGATGATCTAATAATGGTGCAAGTATATGTGGATGACATTATCTTTGGGTCTGCAAATGAGAAGCTGTGTGCTAAATTTGCAAAGTTAATGCAATCAAGGTATGAGATGAGCATGATGGGAGAGCTGACGTTCTTTCTGGGTATTCAAGTTAGTCAGAAGAAGGAAGGGATATTTATCTGCCAGACCAAGTACATTCATGATCTATTGAAGAAGTATGGTCTGCAAGATATATCACAAGCTAAGACTCCTATGGCAACAGCCACGAAGCTTGATGATGATAAAGCGGGTAAACCTGTAGACAACTCAAGCTATCGAGGTATGATCGGCTCACTTTTGTATTTAGCTGCTAGCAGACCTGATATTATGTTCTCTACATGCTTATGTGCAAGGTTCCAAGCGGATCCTAGAGAGTCACATCTCGTAGCCGTAAAGCGTATTTTTAGGTATCTCAAGGGAACATCAAATCTTGGGATTTGGTACCCAAGAGATACAGGGTTTAATCTTGTTGGCTATTCGGATTCAGATTACGCAGGTTGTAGAATAGATAGGAAGAGCACTTCAGGAAGCTGTCAGTTCCTTGGAAGAAGGTTGGTGTCTTGGCAAAGCAAGAAACAACACACAGTATCTACCTCGACAGCTGAAGCAGAATATATTGCTGCTGAAAGCTGTGTGGCCCAGATACTGTGGATGAAGAACCAACTCAAGGACTACGGTGTGGAAGTATCTAAGATTCCTATCATGTGTGACAACACAAGTGCTATTGCAATGACCAACAACCCTGTGGGTCACTCCAGGACCAAGCACATTGACATCAGGTATCATTTTATTCGAGTGCATGTAGAGAATGGAACTGTAGAGTTGCATTTTGTGTCCACTGAACTTCAAATAGCAGATATATTCACTAAATCTCTAGACGATTCAACATTTTCTAGATTGGTTGGTGAATTGGGGATGCTCAACACCTATTAGTTTTGCTACCTATCTGTTATAATTCAGTTTGTGTACATATTATTGTTGTTCATGACTACTCATAATTAATAATGTGTACTTAATTTCAAAAATGTATGTGTTACATGTGATAAGGACTTAGAAAATTTCATGAAATTAATCTTGTGCTGATCTGTGTATCTATATGATTAATGACTTATGAAGTAATGGGATTTAATGCTAGACTTAATTTTGAAATGCATGATTTCTTTGCTAAATTCCCTGTCATTTCAAAATTGTGAGTTTCTAAAATGGTGTGAAAATTTGTGGTGAAATCTTACGAATTTTACATATAAATGTTTAATTCCTGTGATTTCATTGAAATTTTCTAAGGCATATCTCGATCTGTTTATGGATCGAGATCGAGCTCGACTTGCGAAAATTGCTTACGAAAGTTTAAGGCAAATCTCGATCTATCGACATCGAGATCGACATCGAGATGTAGATCGAGATCGACATCGAGATCGACATAGCGGTCGACATCGAGATGTGGACCGAGATGCGGATCTCGAGATCGAGATGTGACTTGACCTTTCAGTTTCTTTTTAAGCGTGCCTATATATATATATATATCATTACATAGACTGTTCATTATTTCCATTAACTTTCTCTCTCCTTCAAAAGCTTAAGCTTATTCATTTACACACGCATATACATACATTCACAGCGTTCTCTTCCCTGCCATAACACCAAGTTTTCTTGTGATTTTCTTAAACAAAAATCACTAACTGTTACTTGAAAGCATCAATAACTAAAACAAAACTCTGCCAAAACTTTGTTTAAAACTGTTGAACTTCTTGCGTTGTTTTTAACGTCATTCGTGTTCTTGCAAATAGTTCTTTAATTTCCTTTTATTCGAGTGAGTTTGTTTTTTTTGGTTCGTGCTTTCTTGTTCTTCAGTCATTTTGTGTTCTTGAGTGGAATAGTTGTGAGTACTCCTGTTTAATCCATAAAGTGCACTCAACCGCCCTGTTTTGTGTTTTTCGAAATAAAAGTTTTTCTCTCTCATAGTTAAAACTACATAAACGGCGGTTCACTTTATTTTTAGAAAACTCAACCGTCAATCATTAGTGGGGAGTTAAGTGGTCATTAGTGGGCAGTTAATTTGTTTTAAATTGTGTCACTAATTACGTGTGGTAATTAGTGGGGTTAGTGTCCGTTTTTTTCTTTGTTTAAATTTAGAACTTGTTTTCTAAAATTTCATTGCAAAATCTTTTCAGAACGTTTCTTTTCTAAAAACAAAAACAAATTTAAAAATGGCAAACCCAAATTTCACAATTCCCAAAACCAACTTTATTAATCTCTCTGCTGATCGAGCAACTGGTAGATTTATTCACTACCAGTTCTGGATTGAATCCCTCAACAATACATCAATAATAAGTCATGCTTTAACCACCTCTCCCATCCTGAATGTCGAAGCCCTTCAAGCTGCATACTCAACATTAGAAATTCAGGGTGGTAAAGCAAATCCAACAGGCTTATCCTTCACTATCAGTGGTGCTAAATATGAGGTCAGTCTACAGAAGTTCAATGAGATTCTGGGGCTTCCTTCAGACGATTATGCTCCGGAACCCACTATGGAAGATATGTTGTAATTATTCACAGAGATAGGTTGTCGCCCTCCCACGGGTCCTATCAAGGTAACAAAGGTTAACACCGGTATGCTACCAGCTGAGTGGGATTATGTAGTTCAAGCCATTCAACGCTGCATGTTCCCAAAGGACAAAGACTACAGGCCGATGAACAACAGCTGCCGGGTAATACTATATGGAGTGGCCAACAACAGGAAGGTGAATGTAGGCAAACATCTGTTGGTTCAGTTGCTTGAGAGATGGGCATTGGAAAAGAATGCATCTAGGAATCCGGAAGATGGTCCAGTCAAATGCTGGATGCCAAGATTTCTTCAGATGGTTCTGGATGACGTCCTTTCAGAGGAGCACAGAAGAATATTTCAAGGCTCTGAAAGGATGGCATGTTTTGATATGACTTTAAAGAGTATGTCTACTATGGAAACCCAGCAAAAGTCAAGACTGTTTGAGTTGCGTCTGACTTCGTACTTCCAGGATCGACAAGATGAGTATGCTCGAAGGCATGCTTCTCAGTTTACCGCAGAAAAAGCTGAGAGTAGCGGTAACGAAACTATAGGTGGAGATCAAGTGTCTGGAACTCTGGGAGAAGCAGGTGTGGATGTTGACATGGCTGATGCAAATGTTGCAGAAGCCGGCGCTGACAAGGATGATGATCTTCTGAGTCAGGTACCTATTCTTGCTGATCTTGACCAATTGTCAATACAACCACTCCCTGTTTTCTACAGCCGTGGGCCTGAAAACCCCCAGGCTCTATCCCAGGCTGCAAGCCCTTCTGTTCATAAACGTTCAGCCAGCCCTAAAACTGGTGATAAAAGGAAGGCAAGCTTTTCTGAGTCGAGTGAATCGAGTGGAGGGAGTGTAGGTGTTGAGAGAGTAGTCACTTCAGCAGCTCTGCCACCCTCAAAGAAGAAAAAGGTGGATTCTAATCCAGTGGCAACTGCGCAACCTGTTAGGGCTAGTTCACCTCTCACAGCCACCACACCTCACGCTGGTGGCACACCTCTCCAAAACATTCCAACAAGTTCGCACTCGCCTAGGCTTATTGGTGAGAGTCAAGGAGGGGGTCCAGCTCAACAGCCAATAGGAGCTGGCCCTACCTCCCCTGAGTTGTCCGCTCAGGGCTCTTTGAGCAATTTCTCGGAAGGGGAATGGCAAACTGAGACTAGCCCTTCTGATGCTAGTATCTCAGGAAGTATATATGTGGAAAAGTCTGTCGAATCCAGTACGGATGACTCTTCCTCATCTAAATCAGAAAATAAGTTGCTCGCAGAGCAAAGACATCTGGTGACTAGTGGGTCTACGCCTCCAGAACAGCCCAGCGAACCAGAAAAGGTTCTTGGTGATCAAGGGGATGACATGGTCATAACGCCATATCCTAACGTAGACACAGCGCTTAAAGGTTCAGTCTCACTGACCGATATCGTCGACCAACTCACTGCTAGTCCCCAGCGACTAGTGGATGAGGCTCTAGTACTGATAGGCTCTAAACACGAGGGAGAGACAGGGAGAGTAGATCCCTTCTCTTTAGGGATCTTGAGTGAAACAGAACCCGGCGAGAGTAAACAATTTAACCCAAGCCAAACACAGTCCCCTAATTTGCAGGATCTAGTGAAGAAGATGGAGGCTTTGGAGGCTGGAGTTGCTGGTGTTACTGCTGTTGTCTCTTCTCACTCTGCAAGGTTGGAGGTCGGAGCTCAGTACATGGAGAACCTGATTGCTGTCCAAAATCAAATGATTGAAAAGATAAACAATCTCGGATTGGCACAGGTGGAGGTTGGGCGGTCAGTTGATGATGTCACTCATGGCATGTCTCAGGTCTGGACGAAGCTGAATGAACTACTTGATGCTGTCTTTGGGCGTCACAGGGCTGGACCTGGTCCTTCAACCGGTGGTGGTGACGATAAAAATGATGATTATGCTCCTGATGAGGATAACCCACCTAAGGGGGAGAAGGGGGATCAGGGTCTGAATGCTCCTGACGAGGATAACCCACCTAAGGGGGAGAAGGAGGATTAGGGTCTGAAAAAGCTGACTAGTAAGGGTCCGGTGATCGAGTCCTCAAACAAATCTGGTGAAAAGGTGGAGGAGGCTCAACCGGCTCTTAAGGACAAAGGCAAGCAAAAGATGGTAGTTGAAGAAGAAGCTGAGAAAGAAACACCTCTTGTCGATGTATTTATGGGAAACTTTATTGAAGATTCTGATGATGACGAGATGGATGTAGAAGCTTTAGTGGCAAGGAGGTCGAGACTCGAGCAACGGGCAAAAGAGTGGGAACAAGAAAGAGGTATAAATCCTGGCGGATCCGGCGCAGGAGTTACAGGTGATGCTGGAGACCACTCGGTGGCCGACGAGAATGTGCCAGAAGGAGAAGTTGATGAAGTAATGAAAGAAGCGGGGATGCAAGAAGAGATTTTCAGGGAAGCCAGAGAAAGAGTAAATGAAGAAGTGCTTCAAGGGATAGTTGAAAAAGAACTAATGGCAAAGAAGAAGAGAGCGGCTCAGAAAACTCAGCATGAGTATGAAATGAAAAAGATCAAAGATCCTAAGGTCCAGGCTGACATAAGGAGAGAAAGTCCCGAGTGGGACAAGGCTAGAGAAGCCTTAACTGGACCAAGAGCCAATGCTCATGACTCAGAAAGATTGAGTTTTCTTCTTTATAAGCTAGAAAATCTAAACCCTGGGCTGCTGAACTATCTAAATTGTATAAGACAGGGATGCACCTCCGTACAAGTGATATTCAAGGAGAAGGCATGGAATCTGATGATCACTTGGACACCCATAACAAAAATTGAGCCGTGTATGGTCGATGAAGCTTTCTTCCATGCAAGGGGTGCAAGTGAACTAGTAGAATTCGCTCACAAGGTAGACACCTCTGTCAAGACTGGAGTGCTGTTTAAAGAGAAATTGTTAAAGATGGCTGAAGACAGAGGGGTTGACATTATTCTAAATCCCTACCAGATTAGATATGTCCATGACAAGGTCTTGAGGATCGTAAATCTGCATGACTCGAAACTGACCCCGAGCGGAAATGTGTTGAAGGCTGTTGCAAAGCTAGTCCTCTCAAAGGGTTTTCTAACAAAGGAAAAGAAGCTGGTGGCTAAGGACTTGGAGAAGCTGATAAGAAGGCAAGATGTTAGATACAAGTTGCCTGAAGCTACACTATCAGTGGTTAAGAAGGAGCCTGAAGACTATGCATTCGAGCAACAAGAAGAGGCAATAAAGGAGCATGTGCAGAAATACGGAGATCCAAGAATAGACATTCCTGAAAAAGGAGAAATAAGGGAGGAAGCTAGTGCAGTGGTTGGTGCAAATGTCAAATTTGTCAAAAGCAAAGCTGAAAATGAGAATGATCTGCTGATCTATACAGTAAAGCATCAGGTGGAAACCATCATCGAGATCAAGTACGACATCTTTGCAGAACACAGCCATGAAACACTGTGTATCATAAGGGAATTGATTGATGAGATGGATGATGTTGACGAGTTTGATCAGGATTATCTAAGGGTCACATTTGACAACTTCTGTAGGAGAAGAAAACAGCTTGACATTCAGAGGCTACAGCAATGCACCACCGCTATTGTCATTGGATACCCTAAGCAGCTGGTCATAAGGAAGAAAGGTGAAAAGGGGTATCCTGACAAAGTCACTAAGCTGAAGTTTGAGGACATTCCCACGAAGCTTACCACTCGCAGCATGGTTGAAAGGTGGTTGAGGTTGTTTCGAGACTACAAGATCAGAAATCATGTGGAAGCGGAAGGACTTAATCTTCTCAAGAAGAGGATGGATGAAGTCTGCAACCCTGAGTTCATGAAGAAAGAAAAAGCATCCAAGAAGAAAGCTCGTGAGGAAGAGGAGCGCAAGAAATCGAAGTTTTAAAGTATTATGCTTGTAATGTTTCTTTGCGTTGTAATTTGTTTTCTTGTTTTCCTGCATTGTAAATATATTATCTGTTTTCTTGGGTAGCGTAAGGTAGAAGTTAGTTAGCTAAGTGTCTTGAAACTGGTTTATATTAGGCGTCAATTATTTCGCAAAGTTCGGCGGTGGTAATACTGCTAAAAGGACTTCGGAAGGATAATTGAAGATTGAGTGGACCGTGCTCTTAAGTACTTAGAGAAAATCTCTAGAAGAGCATGAAGCCATTTGATCGAGCCAACAGGTGTACAATTTTGGCACTTGAAGTATCAGTAATAGACATGAAGTTAATTTATCAAGCCAAGCATTATGCAAGTTGACATGATCTTTTATGAATGTTATTTTATCTTTTTCAGTCCCTGGTTAGTTGAGTTATCCTCATTGTGAATTTGGTTGTCATTGTTAGACAATCAAATAAGGGGAGATTGAAAGGCATAGGTGTACTAACTTGTAACACTTAATTAATATGTAACTCAACTAAGTAAAAGATAAAACAAAAGCAAAACAAGGGAAACTGAAGAAGCACATGGAACCAATCAACTGAAGAAGTGGTAATGATACTTGGTAACTACAAGTAACTAATTTGGTTAATCAAGGATGCCTAAGTAAGAAGAAGTTCAATCTCAGTATTGCTCATGCCCTAACTTAACTAATGGAGAACCAAATTAATGTCAAAGAAGTATCAAGAAGACCAAAGTGATTTCATGTGATGAATCTCAGCAACTGGATAATGTAAAGGTTAATCAACAAATGAGAACTGACATTCAGAAGCAAGAACCCCTACAAGACTAGTCACTTATGAACCAGACCATTGCATCAAGTGTCAGGACATTGGAGGCAAGTTCATGTCAGTAATAGAAGATCTCATTTGAATTGAGTAAGGAAAAGAAATTGAAGAAGCTAGGGAAACTTGCTCATAAAGTTTAATCCACAATTAGTCACTAAAGAAAGTCAACATTCGATGAGTGCATATTTGCTAAGGCAAATGTCGATCCACAGCAGATCGAGATGCGGATCGAGATTGGTAATTAAAGATAAACATTGCAAGGCAAATCTTGATCCACGGCAGATCGAGATCGAGATCGAGATCGAGATTTACATAGATCGAGATCGAGATTTTCACAGATCGAGATCGAGATTCACATAGATCGAGATCGAGATTTTCATAGATCGAGATCGAGATTTCCACAGATCGAGATCGAGATTTTCATAGATCGAGATCGAGATGGGTCCAGGCCGAGATCGAGATGCGGGTAGATATGTAGCATTTAATGTTCAAGGGACAAGTGGCTTATTGTGAACGGTTGATCCAGAGTTGTTGGGAAAGTACTTTTTGTTAAAGAGTCCTGACTGGGCCACGCATACAAAAAGGACAAGATCAAGACTACATGACATTATAAAAGCAGCACTTTGTTTTCATTTTAGTAGTAGTTGTCCATCTCTGTATTTCAAAGATATATTTAAAGAGAGAGCATTTACTGTAAAACAATAGTGAGAGAGAGGATCAGTTGAATCAAGCTTTAATTGTTGCATTTATTATTCAACCGATCATGATGCTTTTATGAAAGTTGTAGCAAAATCCTTCAATGAATATAAAGATATATTCTTGAAATTCTGTGTCATCATTTATTACCTGCATATTTATATATTCTCTCATTATTTCAAAAAGTTGTATTCACCCCCCCCCCCTCTACAACACTTTGGACCTAACAATTCCTATCTAGAAATTCTAGATAAGTTTCTACTTAGAGCCAAGTAGAAATTCTGGAGGTTGAAAAATTTTCTAAGTACTCAAGGCAGGAAGCTATCTCTAATTTTCTTTGTAGAAATTCCTAAGTCGAATTTTCTATGTAAAAATTCTACTTAAAGTTCGAGATAGAGCCAAGTAGAAATTCCTATGTAGAAGTTCTACTTAAAGTTCGAGATAGAGCCATGTAGAAATTCATATGCAGAAGTTCTACATAGAGGACAGTTTCAACATGACACATGGCATCATCTGGTTGGCAGATTTCCAAGCTTTCAAGGCAAGATAAGATTTACGTGGACAACATTGGGCCACTCATATCTTATCGTTTGAAGACTACAAGTCATAGATTACAAAGTAGTA
Organism: Oenanthe sinensis; assembly: GCA_028671895.1. NCBI lineage: Eukaryota > Viridiplantae > Streptophyta > Magnoliopsida > Apiales > Apiaceae > Oenanthe > Oenanthe sinensis. The sequence goes on from CM053795.1 coordinate 21,447,773, forward strand.
TAAATAGAAGTACTTGTGTAACTTTTGAAAAAGAGCAATATTTGAGAGAAAAACACTTGTAAAAGAAATAGTATATTCACAGAGCTTAGTATCATTTACTACCCTCTTTACTTCTGTTGTACTATTGTAATGAATGTTGTAGCAACCCTTTCAAGTGATATATAAGACATATATTCCTTGAATCATTATGTTCATTTCTTATATAGTATTTATTGCTTATCAAAATAAAAAAGTTGTATTCACCCCCCCCCTCTACAACACATTTGGACCTAACAATTGGTATCAGAGCCTTATGTTTGACAAAAAAAACATAGATCCTTGTATTTGGTAGAAGATTAGTGAGTTTTCATTTCCAGATTTAATTTTCAAGTTTTTCTTGAAAAGTGTGCTTTAATTCTTTTCAGTGAAAACTCATCCTAAAAATTATTTAAATACTCCAGGTGTGATTATTTAGCTTGGGTGGATTTTAGATAATTTTTGTGAATTAATCTGGGTACTTTAGTTTGTGGTGTTCTTCACATGTTCATCACTGTTCTTGATAAAGAAGACAAAACCAGCAACTTTTGATCTCCTTTTTCAAAAAGACAAAAAGTTAAAAAGGTGTTATTGGCTTTTGATTGGACAATATACTCACTGGACAATGAGGATTTACAGAAGACTCCATACCTACCACGTGGGTGTTAGGTGAGACAAGCCACTAAAGTTAAAAAATGTGAAAGAGATAATATTGTTTATTCAATATTAAAGTGACCAGCAACAAATTTTCTCCAAGGACAAAAGTTCTACTTAAAATATCTACTTGAGAATTTCTACTTAGAAATTTCGACTTGAACAGAATTTCTACTTGGAAATTTCGACTTGAACATTTCTACTTGGTGAAATTTCGACTTGGGCAAAAGTTCTACATAGCCTAGTCTTGGGTACTTAGTTTTTTTTTGGTGACCAGAATTTGAACCTTGATTTATTTTGAGATAATTCAAGTTTCTTTTAATTACTACTCAAGTAATAAGAAAAGTTTATTATCTCTATTCTAAATCTACATTAAGATGGCGCCTAAAAATCAGTTTAAGATTCCAATGTTCGACCGAGATCACTATGAAGAATGGGTGTTGAGAATGAAACTATACCTTGAGTCTGTTAATCCTGAATATTTGGAAGTCCTTGACAAGGGTAAATTTGTTCCGATGGTTGTTGTTCCTGAGCATATGGAAGGAGATGTGATTGTACCACAACGGTCTGAGCCTAAAAAAGCAGCGGACTTTTCAGATGTTGATAAGGAGCAAATAGCTTTCGATACATCCGTTCGACAAACCATGGTGGAATCCCTAGATCATGAAATGTTTAATGTAGTTAAAGGTTTAACTACAGCTAAGAAGATTTGGGATAAGATAGAGGTCGTCATGGAAGGTACCGCTGAGGTCAGAAGTAATAAAACACTTATACTCAAGATGGAGTATGACACCTTCAGAATAAGAAAAGGAGAAAGTATAACAGATGTCTATCTAAGTTTCAGTCAGTTAGTGTTGGATTTAAATCTGAGAGGTATAACTCTCCCCATGGTTGAAGTTAACACGAGATATCTAAGGAACTAGCCAAAGAGCATTGAACATAGAGTCTACGCTGTAAGAGAAACCAGAGATTTGCATACAACTCCTCTAGAAGAGTATTATGGGATTCTAAAGATCTATGAGCTGGAAACCCTTCAAGATCAAGCGTGGGATAATGATTCAAAAGTGAAGGAAGCTGCATCAGGATTAGTTGTTGATGAGAAAGAGTCTAGAAAGGCGATAGTTGCAGAAAAACCTAGATCATCACCTGCATCACATCAAGTTGATAATGATGATGAGTGCACCTCCAATAGTGATGATGACTACTTCACCCAAGAAGAGGTGGACAACATGGATGATAGTGTCGTGGCATACATGGCAAGGAAGTTCAGCAATATAAGATTCAGAAAGAGTAACCGACCGCAAAGAAAATCTTCATCTTTCTATCGGGTTACCAGGGGTGGTGGTAGTTCTGCAGGTTACAAAGGGAAAGGTAAGAGTACCAGCTACAAATCTCCTTTAGATTTCAAAATGAAGTTCAAATGCTATAACTGTGGTGAAGCTGGACATTTCGCTACGGACTGCAAGAAGCCGAAACAGACTTATCCAAAAGAGACTTATGAAGCCCTCAAAAGCAAGTATGAAGCCCTGGTGAAGGAAAGACATGGAAAGAGAGCTTTAGTTGTAACAGAAGGCAGAGCTTGGGATGATTCAGAGGAAGAAGAAGTTATTCATGCAAACTTTGCCCTCATGGCTGAGACATCAGATGAACTAGAGGTACCAGTTCTAACCCTTAAGGAAGAAATGTCTATTAATAATTATAAGGTGCAGAACGGGGCTCTTAGTGAAGAGATCTATATGTTGTGCAAAAGCCTAAACACTTATCAAAAGGAACAGAAAACACTTGTTGCCAAATGCAGAATGCTCGAGGCAAAAATGGAAGAGTTAGAGGCTGCTTGCACTGTAGATACTTCCCTAAGAGACTCTATTAAATCTTTGGAACACAAGCTCAATCTTAAAAATGAAATAGAAGCATGTCTTAGGGATAAACTAGCTGAGTTAGAAACTAAATGCGAAGCTTATAAACTTGCAGCTAGTAAGGTGGATGTTGACAGTGACACATTATAGAAGATAACTGGAGTTGGTGTAGGTCTTGACTATTCTAACATATCTAAGAAAGACGGAAAAAGGCCTGTAGACACTAGTTCCAGTAAGGACAAAACTAAAATACCAACTTTTCTTAAATCAGCTGTCAAACCCATCTTTAAACACTTCCTTCCACATGAACAAGAAGAGACTGAATTATTAGTTAGATATGAGATTGAGATGGAAGATCGAAAGAGAGAACAACCTGTAACTCCTGCTAAATCAGTTAAAATCAAATCCCCTAGAGAAGAATCTAGACAAGGATTAGGAGCTAAGGCTGTTAAACAACAGAGTAAAAAGGAAAAAGGCATAAAAGAGGTTAAGGCAGAACCTATGAAGAAAAGGTGTTATCATTGCAAATCTACTGAACATCTTTCTTATGCATGCAATTCTAACATGAATGTTCCTATTGCACATGCCATGCCTGTACCACACACAATGAATAACATGCATATGAATCATGCACAATGTGGTCAACCTAATTGTATTCCATGCACTTTTAACGTCATGCAAACATTTGTGAATTTGATTAATGCAACTAGCCAATCATGTCTAAATTCTACTGCTAGTTCTAATGTCAAAAAGAAGCATGTAAGAGCTAAGACTGTCAGTCCTCCTAAAGTTATGAGTGACAAGCCTTCTCCTAAGACTGACAAATCTGTCAAGTCTGAAAAAGGAAAAGACAAAGTCGAAAGCTCTAGTAATGTTAAAAAGGGTGCATCTCCTATTGTTAAATCTGATAATTCTCGATCTTATAGAAAGGCCGGGCCCAATCAAACATGGGTTCCGAAGAACAACTAATCAATCTGTCATTACAGGGCATTAAGCGAAACAGAAACAAAGTTATATGGGTGCTAGACAGTGGAGCATCGAGGCATATGACAGGAAACAAGTCCCTGCTTATAGAGTTGGTTATGAAGGCTGGCCCTTATGTTACCTTTGGAGATGACAGCATGGGTGTGACTAAGGGATATGGCAAGTTGAAATCTGGTAATGTCATCATTGAAGATGTTTCCTATGTTGAGGGATTAAAACACAATCTGTTGAGTATCAGTCAATTTTGTGACAAAAGATACGAAGTTATCTTCAATAAAAAAGGTGTATCAATCACTCACATGAAGGAAGGTTCGTTGGCTTTGAAAGGAGTTCGAAAGGAAGATCTATTCGTTGCTGATATGGATTTGGCAAACTAGAATGAAGTGACCTGCTTCTATAGCAAAGCTTCAGATGATGAAAGCTGGTTGTGGCATAAGAAGCTGTCTCACTTAAACTTTAAAACGATGAATGCTCTCGCAAGGCGAGAATTGGTGAACGATCTACCTCAAATGGAGTTTTCTCCTAAAAAACTCTGTGAAGCCTGTGAAATGGTAAAGTCAAAGCGAGCATCGCATAAGAGTAAAGAAATTTCTAGCATCACTGAGCCTCTACAACTCCTTCATATGGATTTATTTGGCCCAGTGAATGTCCTATCTTTGTCTAGGAAAAGATATGCATTGGTAATCGTGGATGACTTCTCCAAGTATACATGGGTATTGTTCGTAATGACAAAAGACGAAGTACCTTTCCAAATCATTGATCACATCACTGAGATTGAGAATGTTTCAACACTCACTGTGAAGACGATTAGATCAGACAACGGCACAGAATATAAAAATATAATACTGAATGATTTCTGTGTGTCTAAAGGAATATGTCATCAGTACTCAGCCCCGAGAACTCCACAGCAGAATGGAGTAGTTGAAAGGAAGAACAGAACATTGGTTGAAGCAGCAAGAACTTTGTTGTATGAATTGAAACTTCCTCTACACTTTTGGGCCGAAGCAGTGAGTACAGTGTGTTACACTCAGAATAGAACCTTGATTATAAAAGATAAAGAAAAGACACCATGTGAACTAATGAATAACAGAAGACCAACAATCAAATACTTTCATGTCTTTGGAGCTAAATGCTATGTACTTATAGACGATGCAAATTTAGGCAAGTTTGAAGCAAAAGCACGTGAAGGGATATTTGTTGGTTATTCTACAAATACGGTGGCAGCTTATCGGGTATTCTTAGTGAATGATCGGAAAGTGATTGAAAGCTACAAAGTCATATTCGACGATACCAAACTCCCATCAATTTTTAAAGACACTATTGAACCTGAGTCCCTAAAATTATAAAATCTGGACTTGGATGAAATTGAGGATGAACCTGAGTTGATTGTTACTTCAAATATACCAAGTTTTCGTGAAGATATACCCGAGTCTAGTGGACAATCGAATTCTACGAGATCAGAAGGAACTTCTTCCGCACGTTCTGGTAATAACTCAGGGGGAGTAAATAGCAGCTCAAGGACAAGTGATCAAGACTCGAGGAGAAATGACACTAGTTCTGTAGGAGCTGGTACTAACTCAGGGGGAGTTAGTAGAAACAACACAAGTAGTCAACACAACAGTTTAAAAAATCAAGCTGATTCATCAAGACAATTACCAAGAGAACAGGTATGGAGTAGAGACCATCCGTTTGAATTAATTATTGGTGATCCAGATGCTGGTGTGACTACTAGAAGATCTACAAGAGCTGACATGGCAAATATCTGCTTGTACTCTGGGTTCGTATCCAAACTTGAACCTAAAGAAATAGAAGAAGCTCTTGGTGATGCTGATTGGGTGATTGCAATGCAAGAGGAGCTCAATCAGTTTGAAAGGCAGAAAGTTTGGAAGCTGGTACCCCGACCAAAGAACATATCAGTAATTGGAACTAAGTGGGTATTCAGAAATAAACTGGATGAAAACGGACTTGTAACACGAAACAAGGCTCGTTTGGTAGCGATAGGTTACTCTCAACGAGAGGGAATTGATTATGATGAAACCTACGCTCCAGTTGCAAGACTTGAGGCAGTCAGGATGTTCTTGGCCTTTGCAGCACACAAGAACTTTAAGGTTTTTCAGATGGATGTGAAAAGTGCCTTCCTAAATGGAGAACTAAAAGAAGAAGTATATCTGGAACAGCCACCTAGCTTCATTGATCTAGAACTTAAAGATTTTGTATATCTTCTCTTCAAAGCTGTCTATGGCCTCAAGCAATCCCCAAGACGATGGTATGAAACCCTATCCCTATTCTTAATTGAAAGTGGTTTTACTAAGAGAGTAATTGATAAAATATTGTTTTATAAAAATGTAAAGGGTGATTTAATAATTGTTCAAGTGTATGTGGACGATATTATTTTTGGTCATCTAATGAGCGCTTGTGTGAGAAATTTGCCAAGTTAATGCAGGACAAGTATGAGATGAGCATGATGAGGGAGCTGTCTTTCTTCCTTGGATTACAGATCAGTCAGAGAAAAGATGGAATCTTTATCTGTCAATCCAAGTACATTAGAGATTTACTCAAGAAGTACAATCTAGAAGATGCATCAGCAGCTAAGACTCCCATGGCAACAGCCACGAAGCTTGATGAAGACAAATCAGGTAAACTAGTTGACATCACAAGCTATCGAGGTATGATTGGCTCACTTCTCTATTTAACTGCAAGTAGACCCGATATCATGTTCGTAACTTGTTTGTGTGCAAGGTTCTAAACGGATCCTAGAGAGTCACATCTCGTAGCCGTCAAACGAATCTTTAAGTATCTCAAGGGCACACCAAATCTAGGGATTTGGTACCCAAAAGATACAGGTTTTAATCTAATAGGCTATTCGGATTCAGATTATGCAGGTTACAGGATTGATAGGAAAAGCACATCTGGTGCTTGTCAATTCCTAGGCAGAAGATTGGTGTCCTGGCAAAGTAAAAAGCAACACAGTATCTACTTCTACTGCTGAAGCTGAGTACATTGCTGCTGGAAGCTGTGTAGCTCAAATATTGTGGATGAGAAACTTGAAAGATTATGGCATGGAACATAAAAAGATTCCAATCATGTGTGACAACACTAGTGCCATTGCCATGACCAACAATCCTGTAGATTACTCCAAAACCAAGCACATAGACATCAGATATCACTTCATCAGAGAACATGTCGAGGAGGGGAATGTGGAGTTACATTTTGTACTCACAATGCAACAAATTGCAGATATATTCACCAAACCTCTTGATGAAGTCACATTCAATAGGTTGGTTGGTGAATTAGGGATGCTTAACACAAGTTAGTAAATCCTCCTATCTGTAAAATCCAGGTTTTGATTATGCACACGTGTTTTCTTTCTTCTTTCTTATTTGCTTAGTTGAAAACATATGTACATATTTTTTTTGTTTTTTTTTGTTCAAAATATCACTTCTGCATGCTATTTAATCATTATGAACATAGACTTTAAAATGGTTAATTAATGATTATTATGTGGTGTATGTTGTGTTATTTTTCATAAATTCATTGTGCATTAATTGAAATTATTGATAAAAACTTTGAATTTATGCTCATTTAATTGCATGAACATAGGGGGAGTTAAATTCATGAATCTCTAGATTTGTCATGATTTTTAGATGAATTTTTCTATGTTTTACATGTAATTTTTATGCCATGAGAAGGCGTAGAATTGTCAAGGAATGTTTCTATAAATGGTTTTGATTAAAAATCCTTGAATTGGTATTTATTTTAATTTGGCAAAATTTAATTATTATTTTTCTTGAAAAATTGCCAAATTTTGCTAAGTACCTTCAAAATTTCGAGATAGGGTCTATCTCGAAACTCATCTCGAAATTCGACTTGAATTTCGACTTTGAGCTTCCAGGAGTGAAGTTTTCAAAATTCCAAGTCTGGACAAATTTTTGACTTAGTGTCTATCTCGAACCTTATCTCGAAATTCGACTTATAGTTCGAGATAGAGTTTCAGGAGTAAGAGATCTGAAAATACTAAGTCTGGGAAAAGGTTCGAGTTAAGGTCCATCTCGAAATTGATCTCGAAATTCGACTTGAAGTTCGAGATAGAATTCATCTCGAAATTCATCTCAAAATTCGACTTGAAGTTCGAGATAGAATCCATCTCGAAATTCATCTCGAAATTCGACTTGAAGTTCGAGATAGAGTCCATCTCGAAATTCATCTCGAATATCGACTTGAAGTTCGAGATAGAGTCCATCTCGAAATTTATCTCGAATTTCAATTTGAAGTTCGAGATAGAGTCCATCTCGAAATTTATCTCGAATTTCGACTTGAAGTTCGAGATAGAGTCCATCTCGAAATTCGACTTGAAGTTCGAGATAGAATCCATCTCGAAACTGATCTCGAATTTCGACTTGAAGTTCGAGATGGGTCTTACCTGAGAGGTTTAATGCTGTTTAAATTTGTTTAAGTGAATTTAATTCGAGTTAAACTCCATGTCGAAACTTATCTCGAATTTCGACTTAATGTTCGAGATAGAGTTCGACATAGAGTTCCAGATAGAGTTTGACATAGAGTTCGACTTAGATTTCCTAGTGTGTACTTAAGTTTTTTTTTCATTTTCACAGGGGTATTTTTGTCAATTCACTCTATTGCCTATATATACATCTCTAACCCGATTTTACTTTCACTTTTACCTAATTCTTTCAAACCTAATTTTTTACAGCAGCCCACCCTCCCTCCCACGACTGTTCCTAGTTGTTGTTTAATCTCTTACATACAACGAACAACTGCCCATTTTTTCTTGATTTTATTGTCTGCATCACGTTTATACGTTTATATTATGCGTGGTTTTGTGTTTTACACCGTGACTGTTCATCTTCACAGATACATACATACACACGATATACACACACTTCTCACATATATATATTATCACTGCAGATTTTGTTTTTTACAGTAGTTTGTTGGTGATTAGTGTTTAATTCCGTAGTTAATTATCCATACAACATCACAGTTGTTTTCTAAATTAAAAGGGATTAAACAATTTTTTTTAAAAACAATTTTTTTTAACACAAAAAAAATATGTCTCACCAATTTTCACTTGCCAAAAATAATTATTATAATATTCCTACGGAAATTGGTGATCGACTCCCGCGTTTCAAGTTTTGGGTACGATTTCTTAATTTGTACTCCAAAGCTAGTACTGCATTTACTGCAAAACCAACACTGGTCCATGATGCTTTGCAGCAATTATGGACTAGTGCGGTTCCATATGGGAGTAAATCAACCCCCTATGGTTTTACCTTTACCTTGGAGGGTCAAAATTTTGAGGTTACAGAGGCCATTTTTAATAGAGTTCTTGGTTTCCCAGTCAAGGATTCTTATGACCCTGAACCTACAGCGGCCGAGCGCCAGTAATTTTTTGAGGAAATTGGATGTTATCCTCCCCCTGGACGACTATCCACCTCAAATATTCAAAAATAATTTTTTCATGTGGAATGGAATTACTTTTTCGAGGCCATAACTAGATGCTTTTGGGCACGCGAAAGAGATTTTCATCAAATTTCCATTCCCATGCAAATTTTTGGTGTTTCCCTAGCCCGTGAGCTAAACATTAATTATGGAAGACTTGTTCCTTCAGAAATAGTGGCTACAATGGGATCATTTGCTATCAGAGACATTTCAACCAATGATGTTGTCTGCTGGTATCCCCGTTTCTTGCAAATGCTTATTAACCATATCGTACCTTCTAATGCTTTTTCACTTAGGCAGGCATTTGTTAGAAGTTCCACCTCTGCATCTATTGGCATGGGAACAAAGTCACTAACCACTATTGCTAACCAGGATAAACATCAGGGTAAACCTATGTCTATTCTTGAGAATATTTCTGTGTGGCTTTCTTATGATGCAGGTGTGACTACTATTGCGGGGACTTCTCAGATCTCATCACATGTTCAGAATCCATCTGCTCATACGGACGCATTTCAAGGGATTCCTGACGAGCATGATGATGAAGAACAAGATGAGGGTCATTCTCTCAGTCACTTCACCATAGAGCAAGGGGAACAACAACAGTCTCCTAGGACAACATATGTTGATTCTGATCCCTTTGCTGGAATAGGTAATGAAGGAGGTACATTCTTTTAACCTAACACTCCTTCCTCCCATAATTCTGATTCTGTGGCCCAAGATTCTGCTAGCCCGCAGGATCTATCCCAAGGTGATAGCCATATTTCTGAGTCTGATTCCCTAACTTCTTCCCTATCACCCCTATTAACGGGAGTTAAAAGGCCGGCGCCCATAGAATTAGGTGAGAGTTCTGCTGAGAGTGACCCCGAAGTGCAGCCAGTTTTTCGGAAGCGAGCCAAAATTTTTCAATCTGCTACTTCAAAAGCCCAGTCCATCCCTAGAGTGTCTATCACAACCACTACACCTCACGCGAGTGGTTCTCCCCTTGCACATTCAACACCTAGGATGCCTGGTAAGGATTCAGTGCCTTCTGAAGAGCCTGTTGCTTCAGATAAGCCGGAAGTTTTAAGTGCTTCGAAAGTACCTTCACCGGTACATACTGATGCTGCAGGGAGGATCGGTTCTCCTATTGTACATGAACACCCTGCAGCCTCTCAGCCTGAGATTCCAACTCAGGACAAGACAAAATTTTTAGATCCCATAACTGCCACTAATTTTTCTTATCTAGTTTCTGCAGGTACTGCTATGAATCTGAGTGCTATTATTGAAGACATACATGAGCGTGAGACAGAGAGTGTGTGTGAGCATTTAGAGAGTGAGGGACCTTCATTTTTAAGGCCCGAAACTGAGCGTCAAACACAAATAGAACGATTTTTAGAGCAAGAAAACCTAAGCCAAACACCGTCCCTGGTTCTTGAAAATCTTGAAACACGTATGTTAACAATAGAAAATCAGATGAAGCAGTTTGGGCAGTCGATGGGGCAGTTGGGGTTAAATGTTGGAGACAGCAGAAGAGCTCTTGATGACTACGCAGCACGAATGACAGGTCAAGTTAAAGCTTTAAATGAAATGACGAACAAAGTCAATCACCTGGGCCATGCTGGTGGTGTCTTGGGCAGCACTCTGTATGAGCGAATGGGGAATGTAGAGAGCGTTCTGCATACAATGGTAACGGAGGTCAGTCGAATGATGTATGCAGTTCGGCATTTAATTCCCCCGGAGTGCTTTGATGAACAGTTTAATCAACCTTCCCCGGACGATGATGGTGCAGGTGGTGCTAGTGGACCTTCTACTGGACCTTCTGGTTTTGGTGCAACTGCTGGAGGATCTGGTGCACCCGGTGATGTTCAGGATAACTCACCTAAGGGGGAGAAAAGAGGAAATGAGACGACACAATAGTCACCCCAGGTTGAAGAAATGACTGATCAAATGGTGACTGATGAGGAGACTCAGAGGAAGCGAAAGGGTAAAGCAGTGATGGTTGAACAAGAAGAGCCATTCACTAACTTTGGTGATCAACAGGAACAAGTACAAATTGATTCAGATTCTGATATGGAGGACATACCCCTAGCACACGCAATTAAGAGATCTCTGGAGGAACAAGGTGGAGGTGCTGGGGCGTCTGCTGAAGAGATTCCTGTTGATGAGGAGACCCTGAAAGCTCAACAGTTAGCTCTGGAACAAGCTCAATACCTTAAAATGAAGATGATGCATGTAACGCCCTCAAATCCGGGGTCTGGGATTTGAGTCGTCACGCCATCATCCAATCATTTAAAACCTGCAATACTCAACAATTCAACAAAAGCACATCATAGACCCCTCTCTCTCACACATACAAGTTATAGCCTTAGAAATGATATACAACAAGTACCATTAGTTATTACAAACAAAATGTACTTAATCAGGATCTCACGCTATCAATGATAACCTCTACATTAAGTGACATTAATAACTAGATCAATACTGAAACCTATCCACTTACTTTGGCGGAATAGTTCTGAACCGAACCATCTCCAAGGGTGAATCTCCTACTTTCCTTCCTCGAAGTATGGAGCCAATCCAAGGTGTGCTCGCTTTCTCTGAAAAATTTATTATAAAGCAAGGGTGGGTGAAAGAATGCTCAGCAAATTATCCACCCAATTATCTATGTGATTCTCATCCAAGAACATGATAATCACTACTATCTTAATAGTATATCATAAGGTTACCAATATAAGGTAAGCATAGCAAAGTATCTCTCGACGATATATATAGTCAGAGTTTTCTGTTAAAATCATTTATACTCAACATAGAATTTAGAGGAATATAATCCGAACAATTTAGTTCATTATATAAAATAAAACACTGTCGAATATAGTGTTACCACTCTTTTATATCTCCTCTGAAGCTTTTGAGATAAACCTAATGAACTTATTATGTTTACTATTTTGAGATAATCTTATCAATAACTTAGCAAAATAGTATCAACTATAGCTTTCCTAGATTCCCATAAATATAATAAGTACCCATTTCAAGATACCGCAATAATAGTTGCTTCTTATCATAAGCAATTCAAACCCCTTAAAACCATATCCCTTGTAAGGTTTGAAATCCAGTAAAACATTTTAAAGATTTATAATTTAATTGGTACACGTCATATGTCCACTTAAATCTTTAAAATAAACCTTTCGTCAAAACCTCTTACGTAATTTCAGTATACTGTAGTTGTTCGGTGTACATCATGTACCCGCTTAAGATTTCAAAATAACTTTTCATCAAAATATCTCGACTGACCTGTTGTGTTGTGATATATAAACAAAGTAAGAGTGAGCAATATAGCCCAGCAAGAACATTTATCGCTGTAGATAAACTCTTTTAGTCATCGTCTAAAACTGCAATATTATACACACTTTACGTACTCTACGCATTTTGCAAAATAACTTTGTCAAAGTAGTTTAAATGAGTACGAAGATTTCAATATATCAACCACTGACAACACCCTCGGTAAATCAGCTCATAGGCTTTCATTACGATGTTGCAGCCCAATTCCAATTGGAAGGAAAGGGAAGAAACTATGATTGGAGATTTTTCAACGCCCTACTGTACGCGATGATCAGTCGCATTGTACAATAGAAGAACCAGTCACTTTCTCTACTAGTAGAAGGATAACCCCTTATCGGGACGTCACCCTAGGCAACGGGACGTCACCCTAGGCAACTCATGGGCCTTTAATTAAGTTGGGTCGTGCGTCACTCGACCTCTTACGCAACCTTACTTCAGACACTAGAATAATCTATAACCTGGAACTGGAACTTAATCCAAATTCCCCAAGTGTATCATACTTGTTAATAGATTCATCTATCTAACTTGGAACAAGAATTTACTCTTAGTTCCCCAAGTATATCATACTTGTTAATAGATTCATCTATCTAACCTGGAACCAGAATTTACTCTTAGTTCCCCAAGTATATCATACTTGTTAACAGATTCACCAAACTCTGAATGGGTACTGCCAGAATAATTGGGGCAGCCCTCTTACCACAAAGGTATGTTGACTTCCGTCAACTGATGTCCTTCATTGAGGAAATAAAATCATTTTAAAATCACAACCCGGGAGTTAGTCGAAAAACCTCTCATGTTTTGATAAGTTGAACACCTTACTATAGTAGGCCAGCGATGTCAAAACATAACTGTTTTTGAGAAAGTAAATCAACTTTTACTTCATAGACCTCGTTCCCTATTTTTGATAAGTCCAAGAATATTTTATTCTTATTAAAAGAATAAAATATTATATAAATGAATATTAGGAAATCCTTACTATTTTTAAATAATTTTTCCAAAGGTCAAAAATATTTTTAATTAATTATTAAAGACCTCCACTAATTTTTAAATCAATATAGAATATTTAATAAATATTCGAATAATATTTATTAAATAATTAAATAATTAATAACCCATTTTTAAATGAATATTCAAGAATAATATTCATTTAATAAATAAATATCCAAATGACATTTATTAATTGATAACCAATGAATAACTACGTTTAAATGAATATTCAAGAATAATATTCATTTATTAGATAAATATCCAAATGATATTTATTAGTTGATGAACAATTAATAACTTATATTTAAATGAATATTCAAGAATAATATTCGTTTATTAGATAAATATCCAAATGATATTTATTAGTTGATGAACAGTTAATAACCCATATTTAAATGAATATTCAAAAATAATATTCATTTATTAGATAAATATCCAAATGATATTTATTAGTCTCATTTCATACCTTTGTCGTAAAATATTCCAATATTTATATACTAGGAATATTTACAACCCCCATTTTAAAATACTCTGTCTCCGGCTTCTCCCGGATTATAACAGTATTTAAAATAACTTTCCCGACTCCCGGTCTACGTTTGAAAATACGAATATCTGTTCTACTCCTAGAGCCTTTATAGACACCGACTTATATCTATAATACCTTATAGCATATAGCCAAACAATTACGAAAGATTCGAACAATTATTAAATCAATACGTAATTTCAAAAACATTTTATATCACAACCACAACAGCAGTATATCATGTACATGTTTCAAAAACTTGCATAAACATGCTTCACAATATTCTTATATAGAATAGAAGTACGGAGTTAGAAAACTTGCATAAGCATAATTTAATTTCCTATGCAACTCAAGAATATAACCTTTTAAAAATAAAAGTATAAGGTTAGGAAAACTTGCCTGAAATCCAAGACACGTTCTCAGAATCCTACTCGTTCCCGATTTTCTATCAATAGATATCATAATCTGGATTAGTACTCTTAATCCAATCAACTACTTATATTACTAATAAGTATAATCACATATTAAGTCCTTTTTAGTAATTCTCACTTTAAATACCCAACTTCTAGCATTTTTAGTAAATCAAGTTTTAATCCGATTAACTCGAATCTTTCTCTGGAGTCATCCTTGACATCCCTAGTATCTTAGGTAAAAGTTTCACATGCAAGTAAGCATCTTAGCTACTTCGATGATAGCCTCAAAGTTGGTTATTAACGTGGTTTCTAAGTTATGCGATACCTTTAGTAAATCGGTCATAACTTTTGACTCGTAACTCCAAATGACGCAAACTTAGCGCGCAAACGATCTAGAGAATGTCTAGAATACAATCCATCAAAATTTTGCCTCTAGACAGAGGACTCATTTACGAATGTCCAAAACAGGGCAGTAGCTTCTCCACTGAACAGCGTCACCGCGCAACTTTAGTTTCAACATTTTTATAAAATCGAAATATTAGCATCTGTGCATGAAAGTTTACAGGGGCCTTAATCACTGTCCAAAATATTTATCCTCCAAATTTCATGATTTGTGACAACTGGTAAGGGGTCCGTTTATATTCACAAAGGGAGCACAAGACAGCAGTTTGGTTCCCTTACGCGACTTTCACTAAAACGGACTTATCTCCTAAACCGTAAATCGTATCGATATGATTTTTATACCAAAACAAACTACAAAGGAAGGCTTACACATAAATGGTCAGTGGTTTTCAAAATCATCATTTTTATAGTTCGTAAATCTTGGTTAAAACAAGCCTATATGCAAACGGACATTACGACGGCTATAATCGTAACGTTTTCCGGATTTAACTTATGTTAATCCATTCAAAATCAACCAAAACATCAAACCAAACATTTTTACTAAATAATCAGTTTATATACTTCATAAACTCATCACCATCAACAATCCATGATATTCAACCAACCATATCTAATCATTTACACTCAAACTCCTTAAACCAACATATACTTAAACATAACTCAAAACTCAAGCTTATAACTTAGAACAAATCAAAGGTGGATGGAGTTTTATACCTTCCTTGAATCCTTAAAATACTAACAAGAGCTTGTAAGCCTTAAGGAAGCCTTGATTCATACTTAACATCCTTAAACTTGCAAGAGAACATCAAGAAACAAGTTAGTAATTTCGGAGTTACTATTCACCCCCATTTTCTACATTTTATTTACCCAACCAAAACAACTCCAAAAATTATGAAATTAAATACGTACCTTACCCATATAATGAAGGAGCTATGGTTAAAATTTGGTGATATTTGGATGAGTAGAACTTGAGTTATGAAGTTTTCTTCTCTTGCTTCTCTTGGAAATCCGAATGGAAGAAGAATGGGGGAGAGAGAGCTTTTTCTTTGCTTTACTTGTCCTCTAGCTTTTTGAAAAATGTTGGCTGATTTTTGTGGTGTGATGTAAAGTGTGGCTTGGTGGAGTGCAGGGTCAAGCCAAGTAATAAGGTCCCATGAATTGGTTCCTAACTAATAGTTACAAGTTTGGTTAGTTTGTAACCAAGTAGTTCCTTGCTTGGTTACACCCACTTGGTTGCCAACTCTTCTAGTTTGCATGGGGTTTGCAGGAAAATTCTCATTAGTCACTTAATTCTCCTCCTAAGTTCGATTAATCTCCGAAAGCGTTTCATCGTAAGAATTTCGTAGCGAAAATCTTTAATATTCTACATACTTAATTCGAAAAAAATTATTGGGTTTCTAAATTGTAATCCTCCCGGTCATAACATAATTCTCTTATTTCTCGATATCTCATAAATTACGAAACAAATAGTAAAAGTGAAAATCCTTGGATTTTGACAACTTTTACATTCACTCATTTGTTTCATACAACAACATTACATCTTCGGATTTCAAACCTTCCATCACTTACTTAGTGTGGGCTAAAAAGTTTTTCATAATCCGTAAAATCACTATTCATCAAGGTCTTTTATAAATAAAATAAAATAAAATCCATCAAAAATACGGGTTATTACAATGCAGGATAAGGCTGCTTTTCTTGAGAAGTAAGTGGAGCTCAAGGAAAAGCAGTATGCTCATGAGCTTGCCAGACTAGCTGATCCTCAAGTTGATCTGGACAAAAGAAGGATTGGACAGAAATGGGACGATGCACGGAAGATACTGATGGGGACTTGTGCAAATGGAGTTCATAACAAGGAGGCAGATGACTTGTTCTTCAACTTGAACATGAAGAATCCAATGACGGTGGACTATATAAATGCTTTGAAAAGAATGATTTCTAAAGTCCATGTTGGATACAAAACGGTGGATAAGGAATGGCAAGTCATTATGTCTTTAGTTACGGAGCCCCCATGTCTTTCATGTACGTAGATGATCAATTCATATCGAGAAGATCTGCGTCAGAGTTGTTCTTGCTAGCGACTAAAATTCAATATTCTCAAGCTGAGGAACTTAGCATTCTGTACAGAGATCAGTTAATGCAGCTAGCAGAGGACAAGGGACCAGAATTCTCAGCCAATCCGGATGTTTTCCGAATGGTGGTGGATGGTAAGATGAAGAGGATTAGCATGGATGAAAATGATTTAATGGCTCTAACGGTAGAATCTCTTAAAGCTGTTTGCAGACAAATGATGGGTATGGGATTCACCTCGGATATTAAAGAAAAATCAGTGGAGTTCATTGAAAAGATAATCTTCCAGAAGAGCAACAAAATATGGAAATGCAATGTCATTGCTCCAAATCCTCTGGATGACGTGAAGATTGAGCCAGAGCTAATGCAAAGAAGATGGGATATTCTACAGGCTGTGAAAATCGTAGATGAAGCTCTGACTCTTCCTTTAGGACCACTGGAACAAGGAGAGATAAGGGAGGCAGTTGGTGTTCCAGGAAGAGAAAGTGTATACTGGATTAATTCTTACACAGATGATACAGCTGATGCCTTGGTGTTCATTGATGCAGACCAGAATCAAACCTTCTTGCATATGAGTAGGAAATGGCTGCTGCAGACTCAAGATGCTGGATTTCTAGAAAAAGTAAGAGAAGAATTTGAATGGGGTGATGTAGAGGATAAGTTTGCGGAAGAAAAGAAGAGACTACTGAAGTACTTGTTTGAGATAGTCCGGGAGAAAAGGCAAATGGAGTCAGATGCGGCTAGTGTTTTCAATACCAACCGTGTCAAGGGCTATCCTAAAATGATCTACTGTCAGTTTAAGGCTGATAAAACACATTGGAAGCCTCATCTCATCATGAAGAACTTTGAGGACATTCCAAAGATCAGGACTACTCAGGAGGTAGACAAACTTCGAAGGCTTTTCAGACATCCATATCCAGAACCCAAGAATCCTCTAGAAATGGAAGCAGTAAGTCTGTTGAACGCAAGATGGAAACAGCTACATGATCCAGTATACAAAAGAGAACAGCAAAGAAAAGAAAGGCGCAGAAGACAGGAAGAAGATAAGCGCAGTTCTGTTAAAGAAGTTAGGAAGGGGAAACGGAATTAGAATTAAAGCTCAAAGGGATGTGAACTTGAAGTCGGAAAAACTTCATATCTTTTGGTTGCTCTAACTCACTTGAGGAAAATTCACCTGACCACGGTATGCGAGATAGGCTAATTTACCATACTGTAACCGTCAATCAGAGTGGATCCAATAAGGTGATATGATTTGGACTGAAAGGTATGAAATAATCCAGGTGATAGAGATCATTTTAATGGTCTTTAATTCGAGGTTCGAATTCTCTGACCAGCTTATGTTTTATTTTCTAAAGTTCTTTGTATTGTTTTCAAGTTTTCATTCAATTGTAAAATGTACAAGCCATTAATGTTACTTATCTTTTCTCGTCTCATTATTTAGTTGAGTTATCCTTCCTTAATTTGAATGTAATTGTTAGACAATCAAATAGGGGGAGATTGAAAGGCAGAGTGTCTAAACTTGTAACACTATAACTTATGTAACTCAATTAAAGAAAAGATACTTAACCCGAAGACAATCAAGAATGAGAAGTCACAAAGAAATCAATACAAATGAAGACAAAGTAATTGATACAATTCAACATGTTAAATATGATCAAACAAAGAAAAAATCATTGGAAGAAGTTCACGTCAAAGTTGTTCATGCCCCAGTGTTTTGTAACTTAAAGAATCAAGATCATAACTATCAGTATCAATAAGACTATTTAATTTCAAGTGAAGAAGAAGGAAAGCAATTGTTGGAAAGCCACATTTCTAATTGAACATGGTAATCTATTCAGAAGCAAGAACCCTATCAAGACTAGTCACTTATGAACCAGACCATTACATCAAGTGTCAGGACATTGATAGCAAGTTTATGTCAGTAGTAGAGATCCATGTTCAAGAGCTTGTTGAAGAAAATAGAAGACATGAAGAAATCACAAGTTCAAGATGTTGTATTGAAGTTTCAAGTTGAAGCCCAGAATTTCTCTAAGTACTTACAAGGGAACCTATGTAGAAATTCCTATCTAGAAATTCTAGATAAGTTTCTACTTAGAGCCAAGTAGAAATTCTGGAGGTTGAAAAATTTTCTAAGTACTCAAGGCAGGAAGCTATCTCGAATTTTCTATGTAAAAATTCCTAAGTCGAATTTTCTATGTAGAAATTCTACTTAAAGTTCGAGATAGAGCCAAGTAGAAATTCCTATGTAGAAGTTATACTTAAAGTTCGTGTTGGGTTCCGAGGCATAAAACGCAGCGGATAAACGTAAATATAACGAAAAAAATTCAGAACCCAATCCAGGATCATGTATAAGATTGGACGGATTATGGTGAAACAGAATCATACCTATTAAGATCTTGAATGTCACGAACTCAACGAAGATCCTTGCTATCACGACTTATGTCTTCCTCTCGAAAACACCTCTATGGTATCCACACGAGCACCTTCAAGAACGTCTCACGATCTTGAACACGGAACGGATGTACTAGCCTCCCTTTGATATGTTTTTGAATTGTCTATCTTCTGCCTCCTAGCTAGCTGCTACCTTTCTAGGGTTTTTATCAAAAACGTACTGAGCCTCTTAACCCTACATTATATATTTATAATGTTTGATTAACAGGCCCATAGCAGCAAAACCTAACCCATGTAGGTATAGGATTAAATAATAAAAATGAATTTCTATTATTTAAATAATAACTAAGTCATACTTAATTATTATTGGCAGAAATACAATTCTAATTTGAATTTATATTATCTCAATTAATTAAGTCTTACTTAATTAATATAATAAAATTCAAATAATTATTAATTAATTTAAATCTATAATTTAAATTAACTATTCCTCTAAGTGCTCTATGCGTGTGACCCTATAGCCTATTATTTAATTGGCAATAATTTTATTCTCCAATAAAATTATAAACAATGAGCGGCATCTAATAATACATCATTGCTACCCAATTAAACAATAATTAAATCGTGATTCGATAAAACCTTTCATGATTAATGTTTCCATGTAATATAATCCCTTTAACCAAATATATTATAGATTAAACTTGAGGCATGTGTTTAGTCATCCTCTTCAACATTTAATCCGGGTTTACTTGATCCATGAGTAGACTATGAAAAATAAATCATTATTTGAGCACGACCATGCATTTTATAGTCTCACTCAATCAAGATGACAATAATATCTCTCCTAATTATAGGAGGGTTAAATCCTTTATATATCATTCATATTTCTCATACGACTCATGATATACCCGATGTCCACTTTTAACATCACCCGGTCAAAGGTAACTTTTAATGTAGTCAGAGTATATTAATCCTTGTATAGAAATATAATGATCTCAAGTCAGAGGATCATTACACCATTATCACTGTGAGTCTTTCTTATGACTTTATTAAACATGAAGAATCTCACTGTGGATCTGTCCAGTACTATATACTCCTACATGTACCTATGCATTGACTTTAGTATCCCCATACTTATAACCAATGAGATATGGTTATCTGTCAAACAACATACTAGTCTATTTATGTATTATTATTGTCCTATAATAATAATACTCGACTAGGGACCTTTAAGAATATGATATATTATATAATCTCAAGTTCAAGTCATGTACTTAAACTATATAACGTTTATCATGATTCTAAGGACATTTATTGTGCTAACAAATATATCGCAGTAATTAAAGTCATAATAAATATGTTTATTGAATAATCAAATGACATAAAGGTTTACAAAAGGAAACATTGTATTGCCTCTAGGGCATCTACACTAACAATCTCCCACTTGCACTAGAGTCAATCACCCATGTATCTAATACCCATGGAACTAGTGTGACCGTCGTGCTTCTGCTGCGACAAGCCTTTGGTCAGTGGGTCTGCAATGTTATCATTTGTGTGTACTTTACATATGTGTATGTCACCCCTTTCATTAATCTCTCGAATGAGGTGATATCTCCTGAGTATATGTTTGGTTCGGGAGTGAGCTCTAGGTTCTTTAGCCTGTGCAATGGCTCCATTATTATCTCAGTATAGATCAATGGGATCTGCGATTAATGGAACCACTCCCAAATCAGTAATGAATTTTCGAATCCAAACTGCTTCCTTAGCCGCTTCACAAGCTGCAATGTACTCAGCCTCCATTGTAGAATCAGCTACTGTTTCTTGTTTTGAACTCTTCCAACTTACAGCACCTCTGTTTAGACAAAACACAAAACCAGACTGTGATACAGTATCATCCCTGTCTATTTGGAAACTTGCATCGGTGTAACCTTTTACAACCAGTTTCTCCTCTCCTCCATACACCAAGAATGAATCTTTAGTCCTTTTCAAGTACTTTAGAATATTCTTGACTGCCGTCCAGTGACCTTCACCTGGATTAGATTGGTATCTGCTCGTCATGCTTAAAGCATACGAAACATCTGGGCGAGTACATACCATTGCATACATGATAGATCCAATTACTGAGGCATATGGAACCTTACTCATGCGGTCCTTGTCATCCAATGATTTCGGACATTGATCTTTAGAGATCGTTATCCCTTGAGACACGGAGACATATCCCCTTTTTGCATTTTGCATACCAAAACGATGCAAAACCTTATCGATGTATGTACTCTGACTTAGACTGATCATCCTTCTAGATCTATCCCTATAGATCCTCATTTCTAGAATGTAGGATGCATCTCCTAAGTCTTTCATAGAGAAGTTGCTCCCTAACCAAGTCTTAACAGCCTTGAGAGAAGGTATGTCATTCCCCATTAGTAGTATGTCATCAACATATAGTACTATGAATGCCACATGGCTCCCACTAACCTTCTTATAAACACAAGGTTCATCTTCGTTTTGAACAAATCCATACGCTTTGACTGTTTCATCAAAACGAATATTCCATCTCCTAGAGGCTTGCTTCAATCCATAAATGGATCGACGTAATTTACATACCTTGCTAACATTCCTTGGATCGACAAAACCTTCAGGTTGTGTCATGTACACATCCTCATCAAGGGTTCCATTAAGGAAGGCTGTTTTGACATCCATTTGCCAGATTTCATAATCATGGAATGCTGCAATAGCAAGCAAAATCCTTATGGACTTGACCATAGCCACTGGTGAGAAAGTTTCATCATAGTCAATACCATGAATTTGTTTGAAACCTTTTGCAACCAGCCTTGCTTTATAGGTCTGAACATTTCCATCCATGTCAGTTTTCTTCTTGAAAACCCACTTGCAGGGTTTTACCCCTTCAGGTGAATCAACCAAAGTCCATACTTGGTTTTCATACATGGAATCCATCTCGGATTTCGTGGCTTCTAGCCATCTCTTAGAGTCTGGACTGATCATAACATCTTGGTATGTGAGAGGCTCATCTTCATCTATGAGCATCAAATCACCACATTGAGTCAAGAGAAATCCATATCTCTCTGGCTCATGGTGAATTCTACCAGTTCTACGAACAACCTGTGTTTGTTGAGCATTATCATTATCCTGCTCTTGTTCCACTTCAGGTTCAATGCTATTTTGTGGTTCTCGATCTTCATCGAGATCTATAGTTCTCCCACTGTTTCTTTTGGAAACAAAATCTCTTTCCATGAAAACAGCATCTCGAGCAATAAACACTTTCTGCTCAGAAGGACTATAAAAATAATACGCCTTTGTTTCTTTAGGGTATCCCACAAAATTGCACTCTTCAGATTTAGGTTCAAGCTTGTCTGATACTTGACGTTTCACAAACGCCTTGCATCCCCAAACTTTCATAAACCTCATGCCTGACCGTTTCTCCTCCCATATCTCATATGGCGTCTTTTGAACCTTCTTAGTAGGAACACGGTTAAGTGTGAAAGCCGCTGTTTCTAGAGCATAACCCCAGAAATTAATTGGAAGATCTGCATGACTCATCATCGATCGCACCATGTCCAACAAGGTGCGATTTCACCTCTCTGAAACTCCATTCCATTGAGGTGTACCAGGTGGAGTGAGTTGTGATACAATACCACACTCCTTTAAATAATCTTTAAATTCTGTGCTCAAGTATTCTCCTCCATGATCAGATCATAAGATTTTAATACTTGCACCTCCGCCAAGTTGCTTGTTAGGTCCAAAGTGTTGTAGAGGGGGGGGGGGGGGTGAATACAACTGTTTAAAAATAATGAGAGAATAAACTATATGCAGGTAATAAATGATGACACAGAATTTCAAGAATATATCTTTATATTCATTGAAGGATTTGCTACAACATTCATAAAAGCATCATGATCAGTTGAACAATAAATACAGCAATTAAAGCTAGATTCAACTGATCCTCTCTCTCACTTTTTGTTTTACAGTAAATGCTCTCTCTTTAAAAAATCGTTGAATAATAGAGATGATGAAAGTCTATCTACTAATAAAATCAAGGTGCTGCTTTTATAATGTCATGTAGTCTTGATCTTGTCCTTTTTGTGTACGTGGCCCAATCAGGACTTCGACAACAAAAAGTACTTTAACAACAACTCTGGATCAACCGTTCACAATAAGCCACTTGTCCCTTGAACATTAAATGTTACATTTCTACCCGCATCTCGATCTTCGCCTGGACCCATCTCGATCTCGATCTGTGAAAATCTCGATCTCGATCTGGGAGAATCTCGATCTCGATCTATGAAGATCTCGATCTCGATCTGGGAGAATCTCGATCTCGATCTATTGCCTGGATCGAGATTTGCCTTAGCAGTGTTTTACTTCACTTGTAAATCTCGACCCGCATCTCGATCTGCTGTGGATCGACATTTGCCTTAGCAAATATGCACACATCCAATGTTGACCTTCTTTAGTGACTAATTGAGAGTTAACCTTTATGAGCAAGTTTCCTTAGCTTCTTCAATTTCTTTTCCTCACTCAATTCAAATGAGATCTTCTATTACTGACATGAACTTGCCTCCAATGTCCTGACACTTGATGCAATGGTCTGGTTCATAAGTGACTAGTCTTGTAGGGGTTCTTGCTTCTGAATGTCAGTTCTCATTTGTTGATTAACCTTTACATTATCCAGATGTTGATATACATTACATGAAATCACTTTGGTCTTCTTGATACTTCTTTGATACTAATTTGATTCTCCATTAGATAAGTTAGGGCATGAGCAATACTCAGATTGAACTTCTTCTCACTTATGCATCCTTGATTAACCAAATTAGTTACTTGTAGTTACCAAGTATCATTACCATATCTTCAGTTGATTGATTCCATGTGCTTCTTCGGTTTCTCTTGTTTTGCTATTGTTTTATCTTTTACTTAGTTGAGTTACATAATAATTAAGTGTTACAAGTTAGTACACCTATGCCTTTCAATCTCCCCCTATTTGATTGTCTAACAATGACAACCAAATTCACAATGAGGATAACTCAACTAACCAGGGACTGAAAAAGATAAAATAACATTCATAAAAGATCATGTCAACTTGCATAAAGCTTGGCTTGATTAATTAACTTCATGTCTATTACTGATATTTCAAGTGCCAAAAATGGACACCTGTTGGCTCGATTAAATGGCTTCATGCTCTTCTAGAGATTTTCTCTAAGTACTTTAAGAGCACGGTCCACTCAATCTTCAATTATCCTTCTGAAGTCCTTTTAGCAGTATTACCACCGCCGAACTTCGCGAAATAATTGACGCCTAATTTAAACCAGTTTCAAGACACTTAGCTAACTAACTTCTACCTTACACTACACAAGAAAACAGATAATATATTTTTACAATGCAGGAAAACAAGAAAACAAATTACAACGCAAAGAAACATTACAAGCATGATACATTAAAACTTTTATTTCTTGCGCTCCTCTTCCTCACGAGCTTTCTTCTTGGCTGCTTTTTCTTTCTTCATGAACTCAGGGTTGCAGACTTCATCCATTCTTTTCTTGAGAAGATTAAGTCCTTCTGCTTCCACATGATTTCTGATCTTATAATTTCGAAACAACCTCAGCCACCTTTCAACCATGCTGCGAGTGGTAAGCTTCGTGGGAATGTCTTCAAACCTCAGCTTTGTGACTTTGTCAGGGTACCCCTTTTCCCCTTTCTTCCTTATAACCAGCTGCTTAGGGTATCCAATGACAATAGCGGTGGTGCATTGCTGTAGCCTCTGAATATCAAGCTGTTGTCTTCTCTTACAGAAGTTATCAAACGTGACTCTCAGATAATCCTGATCAAACTCGTCAATATCATCCATCTCCTCAATCAATTCCCTTATAATACACAGTGTTTCATGACTGTGTTCTGCAAAGATGTCGTACTTGATTTCAATGATGGTTTCCACCTTATGCTTGTCTGTATAGATCAGCAGATCATTCTCATTCTCAGCTTTGCTCTTGACAAACTTGACATTTGCACCAGCCACTGCACTAGCTTCCTTCCTTATTTCCCCTTCTTCTGGAATGTCTATCCTTGGATCTCCGTATCTTTGCACATGCTCTCTTATTGCCTCGTTTTGCAGCTCGAATGCATAGTCTTCAGGTTCCTTCTTAACTACTGGTAGTGTAGCTTCAGGCAACTTGTATCTAGCGTCTTGCCTTCTTATCAGCTTCTCCAAGTCCTTAGCCACCAGCTTCTTTTCCTTTGTTAGAAAACCCTTAGAGATGACTAGCTTTGCAACTGCCTTCAGCACATTTCCGCTCGGAGTTAGTTTCGAGTCATGCAGATTTACGATCCTCAAGACCTTGTCATGGACATATCTGATCTGGTAGGGATTTAGAATAATGTCAACCCCTCTGTCTTCAGCCATCTTCAACAATTTTTCCTTAAACAGCACTCCAGTCTTGACAGAGGTGTCTACCTTGTGAGCGAATTCTACCAGTTCACTTGCACCCCTTTCATGGAAGAAGGCTTCATCGACCATACACGGCCCGATTTTTGTTATGGGTGTCCAAGTGATCATCAGATTCCATGCCTTTTCCTTGAATATGACTTGTACGGAGGTGCATCCCTGTCTTATGCAATTTAGATAATTCAGCAGCCCAGGGTTTAGATTTTCTAGCTTATGAAGAAGAAAGCTCAATCTTCCTGAGTCATGAGCATAGGCTCTTGGTCCAGCTAAGGCTTCTCTAGCCTTGTCCCACTCGGGACCTTCCCTCCTTATGTCAGCCTGGACCTTAGGATCTTTGATCTTTTTCATTTCATACTCATGCTGAGTTTTCTGAGCCGCTCTCTTCTCCTTTGCCATTAGTTCTTTTTCAACTATCCCTTGTAGAACTTCTTCATTTACTCTTTCTCTGGCTTCCCTGAAAATCTCTCCTTGCATCTCCGCTTCATCAACTTCTTCTTCTGGAACATGCTCGTCAGCAACCGAGTGGTCTCCTGCATCCCCTGCAATTCCTGCGCCAGATCCGCCAGGATTTAGACCTCTTTCTTGTTCCCATTCTCTTGCTCGTTGCTCGAGTCTCGACCTCCTTGCCACTAAGGCTTCTACATCCATCTCGTCATCATCAGAATCTTCAATAAAGTCTCCCATAAATGCATCAACAAGAGGTGTTTCTTTCTCAGCTTCTTCTTCAGCTACCATCTTCTGCTTGCCTTTGTCCTTAAGAGCCGGTTGAGCCTCCTCCACCTTTTCACCAGATTTGTTTGAGGACTCAATCACCGGACCCTTACTAGTCAGCTTTTTCAGACCCTGATCCTCTTTCTCCCCCTTAGGTGTGTTATCCTCATCAGGAGCATCATCATCATTATTATCGTCACCACCACCACTAGTTGAAGGACCAGGTCCATCCTTGTTACGTCCAAAGACAGCATCAAGTAGTTCATGCAGTTTCGTCCAAACCTGAGACATGCCATAAGTGACATCATCTACTGACCTCCCAACCTCCACCTATGCCAATCCAAGATTATTTATCTTGTCAATCATCTGATTTTGGACGGCAATCAGGTTCTCCATGAACTGAGCTCCAACCTCCAACCTTCCAGAGTGAGAAGAGACAGCAGCAGTAACACCAGCAACTCCAGCCTCCAAAGCCTCCACTTTCTTCACTAAATCCTGCAATTTGGGGGACGGTGTTTGGCTTGGGTTAGACTGTTTACTCTCGCCGGGTTCTGTTTCACTCAAGATCCCTAAAAAGAAGGGATCTACTCTCCCTGTCTCTCCCTCGTGTTTAGAGCCTAACAGTACTAGAGCCTCATCCACTAATCGCTGGGGACTAGCGGTGAGTTGGTCGGCGATATCGGTCAGTGAGACTGAGCCTTTAAGCGCTGTGTCTACGACGGGAGATGACGTTATGACCATGTCATCCCCTTGTTCACTTAGAACCTTTTCTGGTTCGCTGGGCTGTTCTGGAGGCGTAGACCCACCAGTCACCAGATGTCGTTGCTCTGCGAGCAACTTGTTTTCTGATTTAGATGAGGAAGCGTCATCCGTACTGGATTCGACAGACTCTTCCTCATTAAAACTACCTGAGATACTAGTATCAGAAGTGCTAGTCTCAGTTTGCCATTCCCCTTCCGAGAAATTGCTCAAAGAGCCCTGAGCGGACAACTCAGGGAAGGTAGGACCAGCTCCTATTGGCTGTTGAGCTGGACCCCCTTCTTGACTCTCACCAACATGCCTAGTCGAGTGCGAATGTGTTGAAATGATTTGGAGAGGAGAGCCACCAGCGTGAGGTGTGGTGGCTGTGAGAGGTGAACTAGCCTTAACAGGTTGTGCAGATGCCACTGGGTTTGAATCCACCTTTTGCTTCTTTGGAGGTGGCAGAGCTGCTGAAGTAACTACTCTTTCAACTCCTACACTCCCTCCACTCGATTCACTCGACTCAGATAAGCTTGCCTTCCTTTTATCACCAGTTTTAGGGCTGGCTGAACGTTTATGAACAGAAGGGCTTGCAGCCTGGGATAGAGCCTGGGGGTTTTCAGACCCACGGCTGTAGAAAACAGGTTGAATTGATGATTGATCAAGATCAGCAAGAATAGGTACCTGACTCAGAAGATCGTCATCCTTGTCAGCTCCAGCTTCTGCAACATTTGCCTCAGCCATGTCAACATCCATACCTGCTTGTTCCAAATTTCTAGGCACTTGATCTCCACCTTCAGCTTCGTTACCGCTACTCTCAGCTTCTACTGCAGTAAACTGAGAAGCATGCCTCCTAGCATACTCATCTTGCAGATCCTGGAAGTATGGAGTCAGGCGCAACTCAAAAAGTCTTGACTTTTGCTGGGTTTCCATGGTGGAGATACTCTTTAGAGTCATATCAAAACATGTCATCCTTTCAGAGCCTTGAAATATTCTTCGGTGTTCCTCTGAAAGGACGTCATCCAGAACCATCTGAAGAAATCTTGGCATCCAGCATTTGACTGGACCATCTTCTGGATTCCTTGAGGCATTTTTCTCCAATGCCCACCTCTCATGTAACTGAATCAACAGATGTTTGCCCACATTCACTCTCCTGTTGTTTGCCACTCCATATAGTATTACCCGGCAGCTGTTGTTCATTGGCCTGTAGTCTTTGTCCTTTGGGAACATGCAGCGCTGAATGGCCTGAACTACATAATCCCACTCAGCTGGTAGCATACCGGTGTTAACCTTTGTTACCTTGATAGGACCCGTGGGAGGGCGACAACCTATCTCCGTGAATAATTGCAACATATCCTCCATAGTGGGTTCCGGAGCATAATCTTCTGTAGGAAGCCCGAGTAACTCATTGAACTTCCGCAGACTGACTTCATATTTGACACCACCAATAGTAAAGGATAGTCCTGTTGGATTGGCTTTTCCACCCTGAATCTCTAGTGTAGAGTAAGCAGCTTGAAGGGCTTCGACATTCAGGATGGGAGAGGCGGTTAACGCTTGACTTATGATTGATGTGTTGTTGAGGGATTCAATCCAGAACTGATAGTGAATAAATCTACCAGTTGCTCGATCAGCAGAGAGATTAACAAAGTTGGTCTTGGGAATTGTGAAATTTGGGTTTGCCATTTTAAATTTGTGTTTGAGAAAAGAAATGTTCTGAAATGATTTTGCAATGGAATTTTAGAGAACAAGTTCTAAATTTAAACAAAATAAAACGTACACGAACCCCTCTAATTACCCCACGTAATTAGTGACACACATTAAAACAAATTAACTTCCCCACTAATGACCACTTAACTCCCCACTAATGATTGACCGTTGAGTTTTCGAAAATTAAAGTGAACAGCCGTTACAAAATAAATTATTTTTACTGAAAACCATAAACACGGCGGTACAGTTGCACTTTAAGGATTAACCAATAGTACTCACAACTAGTTTTGCTCAAGAACACAAAGAACTTAAGAATAGGAAACTACGAAACAAAAACAAACTCACTCGAATGAAGAAGAAAACTAAAGAACTAATTGCAAGAACAGTAATGACGTTAAAACAACACAAGAAGTTCAACAGTTTCAACCAAATTTTAGCAGAGTTTCGTTTTAGTTATGGATGCTTTTAAGTAACAGTTAGTGATTTTTGTTTAAGAAAATCACAAGAAAACTTGATGTAATGTATGTATACGCGTGTGTATATGAAGAGCTTTAGCTTTTGGAGAGAAAGAAAGTTAATGTAAATAATGAACAGCCTTTTTAATACTATAATATATATTTGCACACCTAAAAAGAAATGACTGATAAGACAAGTCACATCTCGATCTCGAGATCCGCATCTCGATCCTCATCTAGATGTCGATCTTGATGTCGATCTCGATCCGCATCTCGATCTACATCTCGATGTCGATCTTGATGTCGATCTCGATCCGCATCTCGATCTACATCTCGATGTCGATCTCGATGTGGATAGATCGAGATTTGCCTTAGAAAATTTTTCATTACTTCATTTAGACACTAACCATAAAGATATACAGATCAGCACAAGATTAATATCATGAAACTTTCTAACCCCTTATGATATGCAACACATACATTTATGAAGTTAAGTACACATTATTAATTGTTAATATTCATGAATAACAATAATATGTACACAAACTGAATTATAACAGATAGGTAGCAAAACTAACAGGTGTTAAGCATCCCCAATTCACCAACCAATCTAGAAAATGTTGATTCGTCTAGAGGTTTAGTGAATATATCTGCTATTTGACGTTCAGTAGACACAAAATGCAACTCTACAGTTCCATTTTCTACATGCTCTCTAATAAAATGATACCTGATGTCAATGTGCTTGGTCCTTGAGTGATCCACAGGATTGTTGGTCATTGCAATAGCACTTGTGTTGTCACACATGATAGGAATCTTAGATACTTCCACACCGTAGTCCTTGAGTTGGTTCTTCATCCACAGTATCTGGGCCACACAGCTTCCAGCAGCAATATATTCTGCTTCAGCTGTAGAGGTAGATACTGTGTGTTGTTTCTTGCTTTGCCAAGACACCAACCTTCTTCCAAGGAACTGACAGCTTCCTGAAGTGCTCTTCCTATCTATTCTACAACCTGCGTAATCTGAATCCGAATAGCCAACAAGATTAAACCCTGTATCTCTTGGGTACCAAATCCCAAGATTTGATGTTCCCTTGAGATACCTAAAAATACGCTTTACGGCTGTGAGATGTGACTCTCTAGGATCCGCTTGGAACCTTGCACATAGGCACGTAGAGAACATAATATCAGGTCTGCTAGCAGTTAAATACAAAAGTGAGCCGATCATACCTCGATAGCTTGAGATGTCTATAGGTTTACCCGCTTTGTCCTCGTCAAGCTTCGTGGCTGTTGCCATAGGAGTCTTTGCTTGTGATACATCTTGGAGACCATACTTCTTCAATAGATCATGAATGTACTTGGTCTGGCAGATAAATATCCCGTCCTTCTTCTGACTAACTTGAATGCCCAGAAAGAACGTAAGCTCTCCCATCATGCTCATCTCATACCTTGATTGCATTAACTTAGCGAATTTAGCACACAGCTTCTCATTTGCAGACCCAAAGATAATGTCATCCACATATACTTGCACCATTATTAGATCATCTTTGCATTTCTTGTAGAAAAGCGTCTTGTCGATTACTCCTCTTGTAAAACCACTTTCTAGTAAGAAGTCTGACAGAGTTTCATACCACTTCCGCGGAGACTGCTTAAGGCCATATACTGATTTGAAGAGTCGATAAACATAATCACAATATTTGATATCGATAAACCCGGGAGGTTGCTCGACATACACCTCTTCATCCAGTTCACCGTTTAAGAATGCACTCTTGACATCCATTTGATAGACTTTAAAACCATGATGTGCTGCGAATGCCAAGAACATCCTTACTGCCTCTAGCCTTGCTACTGGTGCATAGGTTTCATCATAATCAATTCCTTCTCTTTGAGTATAACCCTTAGCAACCAGGCGAGCTTTATTTCGTGTTACACGTCCGTCTTCATCCAGCTTGTTCCTGAATACCCATTTTGTCCCAACAACAGATCTATTCTTTGGTCTGGGTACCAGCTTCCACACCTTCTGCCTTTCAAACTGATTGAGTTCCTCTTGCATAGCAATCACCCAATCAGCGTCATCTAGAGCTTCTTCCACCACTTTAGGTTCCATCTGGGAAAGGAATATTGAATATAGACATTCATTCTCAGTGGCAATTTCAGCTCTAGCTTTTCCTCTAGTAGTCACTCCGGCTTCTGGATCACCAATAATTAGCTCGAACGGATGGTCCTTGTTCCAAGTGCGATCCCTAGCAAATGTTCTTGATGATTCAGCTTGATCTTGTAAGTGAAGGTGACTTAGTCTAGAAGCACTTTCACTAGCTTCCCTTGAGCTAGTACTGGCTCCCCCTGAGTGAGCTGCTCCCCCTGAGTGCATACTGACTCCCCCTGAGTTAGTACCAGGTCTGACGGAAGGTGATCCCTCAGCCCTAGTGTTTTGAGTTTGCGAAACACTAGACTCTTGATTAATTTCATTATTTATAGTTGGATCACTACCCTGCACTACTGACTCAGGAACTGTATCCACTTCATCAACATCCATATTTTCAAATCTTAGGGAAGTGGGCTCACTAACTTTTTTTTGTATAGAGGGGAGCTTTGAGTCGTCGAACGTGACATTAAGGCTTTCAACCACCTTGCGATCATTAAGCACAAACACCCTGTACGCTGCTACTACTTCAAGAGAATATCCAATGAAAACCCCTTCATCTGCTTTGGCATCAAACTTTCCAAGTTGTGCATTGTCTCTTAACACAAAGCATTTGGCACCAAATACATGAAAGTACTTGATAGATGGTTTTCGTTTATTCATCATGTAATACGGCGTCTCATTATGGTCCTTTATAATCAGGGTTCTGTTCTGTGTATAACAGGCCGTGCTAACTGCTTCAGCCCAAAAATATAAAGGAAGTTTTGCCTCATACAGCATTGTCCTAGCTGCTTCAACCAGTGTCCTGTTCTTCCTTTCTACCACCCCATTTTGCTGTGGTGTTCTCGGTGCTGAATATTGTCGTCTGATCCCTTTAGATATGCAGAAATCCATTAACACTGAGTTCTTGAATTCTGTCCCATTGTCGGATCGGATAGTCTTCACAGTCAGACTTGCTACGTTTTCAATTACCAGTACATGTCTAATGATCTCATGTGGCACTTCATCTTTCGATGTCACAAACTTCACCCATGAGTATTTGGAAAAGTCATCGACAATTACCAGCGCATATCTTTTCCTTGACATTGACATAACATTAACAGGTCCAAACAAATCCATGTGAAGGAGTTGTAGGGGCTCGGTAATGCTATTCACTTGTTTATCCTTATGCGAGGCTCTTTTTGATTTTCCCATCTCACATGCTTCGCAGAGACCATCTGGGGTGAACTCCATCTGCGGCAGCCCTCTCACCAATTCTCTCCTTACGAGATTATTCATTGCTTTAAAGTTCAGGTGAGATAATCTTTTATGCCATAGCCAACTTTCATCAGCAGAAGCCTTGTTGTAGAAACACGTGACTTCAGACTGATCAGCAGAATTCATGTCAGCTATGAACAAATTTGACTTCCTTACTCCTTTGAGAGCAAGGCTTCCATCCTTTTTGCTTCGAATCGAACAATCATGCTTCCCAAAGTTGACGTCAAAACCCCTGTCGGTGAACTGACTAACGCTGAGAAGATTATGTCGCAATCCTTCCACAAAAGATACATCCTCAATGATAACATTTCCACAAACGATCTTGCCATATCCCCTGGTGTAACCTTTGTTGTTATCTCCAAAAGTAACCACGGAGCCGGCTCTCAACACTAAATCTGTTAGCAGGGACTTATTGCCGGTCATATGCCTCGATGCTCCACTGTCTAGCACCCATATGACTTTACTCTTTTCCTGTTCACTGCCCTGCAAATCCATAAAGGTTAGGTGTTCTTCGGAACCCAATGATGTTTGGGCCCGGCATCAATAATTTCCTTTTTCTTTTCAGATACAGAAGGCTTTGCCTTGTTGCCATCAGGGGCATCAATCTTGACTTTGTCTTTTCCCTTGTCAACCTTGACTGATTTGTCAGGTTTGGGAGCAGACTGGTCACTCCTAACTTTAGGAGGACTTGAAGTCTTAGCCTTTGACCCCGCATGCTTTTTCTTACCACTACTAGATGTATGTTCAACAGATGCACTAGCAGTATTCATTAAATTAAAATAAGCATGCATGATGTTTACAGCACATGGCATACAATTAGGATTATTGCATTTAGCATGATTTGCATGCATGTTAGGCAAAGCAGTAGTTGCAGGCATGGTATTACAACCAACAGATTTTTCTTCCTCTACATAGAACGGGCAGTAGTAAGACAAGTGATCAGTTTGATTACAGATATAGCATGCCTTTCTAGCTCGTGTAGATGTAGATACAGATGCAGGTTCAGTTTTAACTGCCTTTACAGGTGCTTTCATTTGGTCTGACCCTGCTACCCATTGTTTATATGACACCGTCTTAGCCTCCTTGGTTCCTACACCTCTCTTAGCATAAGCAATCTTACTAGCTCTCTTAGAAGTTGTAGGTTCTACCACTTTTTCTTCTGAATCTCTTTCAATTTTAATCTCATGTTCAATTTTAGTAGCAACAGGATCTATGGTCCTAGGCTCAAAATGCTTAAAGATAGGTTTTCTAACATCCATTAAAACCTCAGGCACATTTTCTTTGACTAACACAGGCTCTAACAATTCAGCAGCCCTATTTTTCTTTTTCTGTGTGTAGTCAAGTCCTATGTTTACTTTTTCATTTTTACTCTTGCCTGCCAGTTTCATGTACATGTCCCTTTCTACGAAAACTTTATTAGCGGCTTCTTCAAAAGATTTACATGTTATTTTAAGCTCAGCTAATTCATTTTTAAGTTCTTCGTTAAGGTCTTCCCTAATCTTAAGCTTGTGTTCTAAAACATCTACCTGATTCATTAACTGCCTTTCCTTACTTTCTCCTGATTCTAATTCCTCTACCCTGGCCTCGAGAAGTCTATTCTTAAGGGAGAGTTTAGCATTTTCCTCATTAACAGCAATTAGATTAAGTTGGAGATTGTACATATCTTTAGTCATGGCAGCTAATTCATTTTGGTACTCAGGAATAGACATTTCATTTACGGTTAGAATTGGTACCTCTGATTGTTCTGAAGATTTTGCCATTAAAGCGAAGTTGCATCGCTCCTGATCTTCATCTTCATCAGACTCGTCCCAACCCTTCCCTTCAGTCACAACATACGCCCGGCTTCCCTTCTGTTGCTTGCTAACCAAGGCATCATATTTCTTTTTCAGATCAGCATAGGATTCCTTGGGATGAACGTACTTGGGCTTCTTGCACTCTGTTGCGAAGTGCCCCAATTCATTGCAGTTGTAGCATCTGAACTTGTTCTTGTCTACCAGGTTAGGTCTGTAGCCACTACCAGATGTGCTACTCCGACCGCTGTAACTTCCACTACCACTTACACTACTGCCTCTCCTGCCTCTTCGGCTGAAAGAACTACCAAATCGTCCTTTACCACTTCTTTGCTTCCTGAAGCTGATATGAGCAAATTCTCGAGCAATACAAGCATATGACTTGTCTTCTAATTTGTCCAGCTCTTCAAGGGTATAGTATTCATCCTCACTTTCTTCGGATGGATCTTCAATGTCTAATACCACCCTTTCAGGATTAGCATTTTTCAATGAGACAGCTGCAAGTGCCTTTACAGCAGATTCTTCAGCTACAAGTCCAGACTCACTTACCGCTTTGTTTTCTCCACTATTGTAGGATCTTCTTCTGTCATTTTGTTCCTGCTCCAGCTCGTAGGTCTTCAAAACACCATACAGCTTTTCGAGAGAAGTGTTTTTCAAATCTCTTGACTCTCGAATGGCAGTGATCCTGTGTTCCAGATGTTTAGGCAAATTCAAGAGAAACTTGATATTTGAATCTGCTAGTGGATAGACTTTATCTCTTATACTCAGCTCGATAAGCAATTTACTGTAACGTTTGTAAACATCCGCTACGCTTTCTCCTCGTTCGCATCTGAACGATTCATATTCAGATATCAGAATGCGTTTGTGATTATCTCTAACTTCCTCGGTTCCCTCCATCACCACAGCCAGTTTATCCCACATGGCTTTAGCTGTTTTTAATCCCTTTATTTGAACATAGTACTCTGAGTTTAGAGATTCAATTATGACGTTGCGTAACGACGCATCCATACCAACCAATTCTTTATCTGCGTCTGAAAACTCCATTTCCTCTTTAGGAACAGACCGGGATGGAATTAGTATCCCTCCTTCCATTCGCTCTGGCTCAATTCTCATGGGTATGTATGGACCGTTTTCCAATATTCTCAAGTATACCTTGTTTATTGATTCAAGGTAAGCTTTCATCCTTCCGGTCCATTCGTCATAATGTTGTGCATCAAACGGAGGTATCTTAAATCTGTGTGCGGCGGCCATTTTAATAAAGTTTAAAATTAAGATAATACACTTTTCAAATTACAATAAATTGTATTTACTTGAAAAATTAATTATCTCACTTTAAATATCCAACACTTAATATCCAACGGATTTTGCACTTAAGATTCAAGCAAGTTAATTTTAATCACAGGAACAGTAGCAGGGTCCACAATTTTTCAAGTCCAAACAAAAAGGTGTCCACTTTCTAGTTGACAGAAGTTCGAAATTGTCCTTTTTGTTTAGTCAATCAGTTGATTCCAGCTTTGACCACAAGAAAATCCACAAAGCTCTAAAGTACAATATTTTGGAATTTTGTACAAATATTCCTTACACCATTACTTAGAACTTTTTAGATCTATGACTTTTCCAGGAAGAAACAAACAAAAACTTTCGGCACAAACTTCAAGAAAAAAAATGGATCTGGGATTTTCAAGAACCAACTCAAACAACACAATAGGATCTCTGTTAGATGTGTTTAACAGAAG
Source organism: Oenanthe sinensis (assembly GCA_028671895.1). Classification (NCBI taxonomy): domain Eukaryota; kingdom Viridiplantae; phylum Streptophyta; class Magnoliopsida; order Apiales; family Apiaceae; genus Oenanthe; species Oenanthe sinensis. Next base: position 21,483,830 of record CM053795.1, read on the forward strand.
CTCTGATACCAATTGTTAGGTCCAAAGTGTTGTAGAGGGGGGGGGGGTGAATACAACTGTTTAAAAATAATGAGAGAATAAACTATATGCAGGTAATAAATGATGACACAGAATTTCAAGAATATATCTTTATATTCATTGAAGGATTTGCTACAACATTCATAAAAGCATCATGATCAGTTGAACAATAAATACAACAATTAAAGCTAGATTCAACTAATCATCTCTCTCACTTTTTGTTTTACAGTAAATGCTCTCTCTTTAAAAAATCGTTGAATAATAGAGATGATGAAAGTCTATCTACTAATAAAATCAAGGTGCTGCTTTTATAATGTCATGTAGTCTTGATCTTGTCCTTTTTGTGTACGTGGCCCAATCAGGACTTCGACAACAAAAAGTACTTTAACAATAACTCTGGATCAACCGTTCACAATAAGCCACTTGTCCCTTGAACATTAAATGTTACATTTCTACCCGCATCTCGATCTTCGCCTGGACCCATCTCGATCTCGATCTGTGAAAATCTCGATCTCGATCTGGGAGAATCTCGATCTCGATCTGGGAGAATCTCGATCTCGATCTATTGCCTGGATCGAGATTTGCCTTAGCAGTGTTTTACTTCACTTGTAAATCTCGACCCGCATCTCGATCTGCTGTGGATCGACATTTGCCTTAGCAAATATGCACACATCCAATGTTGACCTTCTTTAGTGACTAATTGAGAGTTAACCTTTATGAGCAAGTTTCCTTAGCTTCTTCAATTTCTTTTCCTCACTCAATTCAAATGAGATCTTCTATTACTGACATGAACTTGCCTCCAATGTCCTGACACTTGATGCAATGGTCTGGTTCATAAGTGACTAGTCTTGTAGGGGTTCTTGCTTCTGAATGTCAGTTCTCATTTGTTGATTAACCTTTACATTATCCAGATGTTGATATACATTACATGAAATCACTTTGGTCTTCTTGATACTTCTTTGATACTAATTTGATTCTCCATTAGATAAGTTAGGGCATGAGCAATACTCAGATTGAACTTCTTCTCACTTATGCATCCTTGATTAACCAAATTAGTTACTTGTAGTTACCAAGTATCATTACCATATCTTCAGTTGATTGATTCCATGTGCTTCTTCGGTTTCTCTTATTTTGCTATTGTTTTATCTTTTACTTAGTTGAGTTACATAATAATTAAGTGTTACAAGTTAGTACACCTATGCCTTTCATTGCTTCTCTACTTCAGCCTTGTATTCTTTGAATTTTTTAAAAGAATCGGATTTTTTCTTCATAAGATATACATATCCATATCTACTGAAATCATCAGTAAATGTTATGAAGTAGTAGTAGCCTCCTCTAGCCATAACACGCATTGGGCCATATACATCACTATGTATTAGCTCCAAACGTTCAGTGGCCCTTTTACCCTTACCAATGAAAGGGGTTTTAGTCATTTTACCAAGTAAACAAGATTCGCATTCTTGATATGATTCAAAATCAAACTTATCGAAGTATTCATCCTTATGTAATTTGGATATGAGTTTCTCATTTATATGGCCTAGACGACAATGCCAGAGGTATGTTCGATTTGAGTCATTAACTTTAAGTCGTTTGTTTTCTATATTACAGACAGGGTTATCTAAGTCAAGAACATATAAACCATTAAAAAAATGCGCAACACCATAGGTTAAATCATTCAAAGAAAAAGAGCAACTGTTGTTCTTTATTGTAAATGAAAAACCTTTCTTGTCCAAACAAGAAACAGAAATAATATTTCTGCGAATCGCAGGCACGTAATAACAATTCTCCAGTTCTAAAACTAGCCCAGAGGGCAAAGATAAATAATAGGTTCCTACAGCTAAAGCAGCAACTCTTGATCCATTGCCAACTCGTAGGTCCATTTCTCCTTTAACCAATGTCCTACTTCTCTGCATTTCCTGCACATTTATACAAATGTGTGCAGCACATCCAGTATCCAATACCCAAGATGTAGAAATAGACAGATTGACTTCTATAACATATATATCTGAAGCAGAAGTTTGCTCATCCCTCTTCTTCTTCAGATCTTCCAAGTAAACTGAACAGTTTCTCTTCCGATTCAGTTTATCCTTCTCAAGGACTGATCGTACGGATAGTGTGTTTGTGTTGTTTGTCATTACTTGGTATCTACAATGTATAAAGCACAAAATAAACATTAGATTGTCTTAGTTAATTATTATGTTCAAATGATTATGATATATTCATAATATATCTCCCACTATTTTTATCAAATTAATAGCTCTTACTATTAATTTAGAAAGTATATCCCATAATACTTTCTAGTGAGCCAAGATCCATATTTCGTCATGTCTTAAGTCAACCACTGGAAGTCCTTAAAAATGATTATTTAGGTAGACAACAGTTGTCAATTATATCATATATAATTCTTGGATAGTTTGGTGAACAACGATTGATCTTATCTATCTAATAGACTTTTAACCAAACTCTATGCTTCTAAGTTCATAATGGTTGAATATAACCGTTTACTTTCACCCTATTATGACGAATCAGTTAAGTTAGACCCAATGATACAACGGCCGAATATAACCGTTTATATTCGTCGCATCTCACCACGATAGATAGGAGTCCCCTGCCACCGACAGTCTTTCCCCTAATCGATCTAGGATTCGATGAGTGTTCATTCATTGGAAAGCATCCGAGTAAAACTTAATATTTTGTTAAGGGGTTTAGAAAATTTACGGCGATCATGATCACATCATGAAGAGATCCTCAATTTTTCCTTGAACCAAATATTTCAAATTGACATCTTAAATTGTTCATTTCCCAGGTAGATGGAGGATACCAGTGGTCACACTTAAAACCCATCAGCCTTACGAATACGCATATCCGCTTTTGTCAGAAAATCCCAATTATAGATATCAAAAATTCATATTCAATTCCGTGTTTTAAAATCCATATTTCATAAACACAAGAATCTCATGATCGTTTGTTGATTTTAAAATTTTAAATCGTTACAGATTTTATCTTGTTTAGCATGACAAGCATGGCATGGATGACGTATCTAATACATACATGATTAATCTAATTAAAGCATGCATCATTCATACATCAATATGTAAAGTGCAGTATGTAAATGTGCTTGGTTATGACCCCTTTCCTATGTGATCCTTTCGAGCTAATGAAAGGATCAAAGTCATCTATGGTGGTAAATTATAAATATAATTACATGTCTGTAGTCTTCTTGTATCCACTGGTGCCAGCTCCTCCTCTTGTATCATCCTTCAGTCTTCAATTACATTACAAGGAAACATTGAATACAACCTAAGCTAATGTATTTACATAAGAAAACTCGAGTTACATTCGAGGTTCAGTAATTACAAGAATGAAGAAGATGACATGCAAGTCGTATTTATAAAACCAAAACCAAAACCATTAATCTAGGGGTCTCAAGGGCCATAACCAGCACATGCTCACATAACAATTACTGACAACTCAGAATGCTTAATCATATCATCATACATCACATATACTATGATCAGAAAATTGCATAAAATTTAAAATCATGATCTATAAAGAGAAAATCACATTTTTGAGGCCCTTAACGATGTCAAATGGCCAAAAAACACCATAGGTCACAGTAAAGCAGTGATTTTTGCTCGTGGCGATTTTCCCTTTCTAGAAAGAGTAAATTCAACCCATTCTGACTCCGTTGAAAAACACTATTCATCTGCAGAATCACTATTCACAGAAAACTACATCTTATGTAGTTATGTTTTTAAACGATTCAGAACGATTCCGACGACCTTCGTATGACTATATCTCGTATCACATACATACAGTGCATCACACATATCATGCCATAACAGATTATAACATTGCAGCAACATGGCAGTAGCAAGGCATTAGCAAGGCAGTAGCAAGGCATAATCATGGCAGTAGCAAACAGGCACAGCACATATGCATCATATACATAAAATATGTAACCAAATCAATCCCATGGCAGTAGCAAACAGGCACAGCACATATGCATCATATACATAAAATACGTAACCAAATCAATCCCATGGCAGTAGCAAACAGGCACATATGCATCATATACATAAAACACGTAACCAAATCAATCCCTTATACACGTAGCTCTGATGCCATTGTTGGGTTCCGAGGCATAAAACGCAGCGGATAAACGTAAATATAACGAAAAAAATTCAAAACCCAATCCAGGATCATGTATAAGATTGGACGGATTATGGTGAAACAGAATCATACCTATTAAGATCTTGAATGTCACGAACTCAACGGAGATCCTTGCTATCACGACTTGTGTCTTCCTCTCGAAAACACCTCTATGGTATCCACACGAGCAACTTCAAGAACGTCTCACGATCTTGAACACGGAACGGATGTACTAGCCTCCCTTTGATATATTTTCGAATTGTCTTTCTTCTGCCTCCTAGCTAGCTGCTGCCTTTCTAGGGTTTTTATCAAAAACGTACTGAGCCTCTTAACCCTACATTATATATTTATAATGTTTGATTAAAAGGCCCATAGCAGCAAAACCTAACCCATGTAGGTATAGGATTAAATAATAAAAACGAATTTCTATTATTTAATTAATAACTAAGTCATACTTAATTATTATGGGCAGAAATACAATTCTAATTTGAATTTTTATTATCTCAATTAATTAAGTCTCACTTAATTAATATAATAAAATTTAAATAATTATCAATTAATTTAAATCTATAATTTAAATTAACTATTCCTATAAGTGCTCTATGCGTGTGACCCTATAGGCTATTATTTAATTGGCAATAATTTTATTCTCCAATAAAATTATAAACAATGAGCGGCATCTAGTAATACATCATTGCTACCCAATTAAACAATAATTAAATCGTGATTCGATAAAACCTTTCATAATTAATGTTTTCGTGTAATATAATCCCTTTAACCAAATATATTATAGATTAAACTTGAGGCATGTGTTTAGTCATCCTCTTCAACATTTAATCCGGGTTTACTTGATCCATGAGTAGATTATGAAAAACAAATCATTATTTGAGCACGGCCATGTATTTTATAGTCTCACTCAATCAAGAGATCAATAATATATCTCCTAATTATAGGAGGGTTAAATCCTTTATCTATCATTCATATTTCTCATACGACTCATGATATACCCGATGTCCACTTTTATCATCACCCGGTCAAAGGTAACTTTTAATGTAGTCAGAGTATATTAATCCTTGTATAGAAATATAATGATCTCAAGTCAGAGGATCATTACACCATTATCACTGTGAGTCTTTCTTATGACTTTATTAAACATGAAGAATCTCACTGTGGGTCTGTCTAGTACTATGTACTCCTGCATGTACCTATGCATTGACTTTAGTATCCCCATACTTATAACCAATGAGATATGATTATCTGTCAAACAACATACTAGTCTATTTATGTATTATTATTGTCCTATAATAATAATACTCGATTAGGGACCTTTAAGAATATGATATATTATATAATCTCAAGTTCAAGTCATGTACTTAAACTATATAACGTGTATCATGATTCTAAGGACATTTATTATGCTAACAAATATATCGCAGTAATTAAAGTCATAATAAATACGTTTATTGAATAATCAAATGATATAAAGGTTTCCAAAAGGAAACATTGTATTGCCTCTAGGGCATCTACACTAACAGTTCGAGATAGAGCCAAGTAGAAATTCCTATACAGAAGTTCTACATAGAGGACAGTTTCAAATGACACTTGGCATCATCTGGTTGGCAGATTTCCAAGCTTTCAAGGCAAGATAAGATTTACGTGGACAACATTGGGCCACTCCTATCTTATCTTTTGAAGACTACAAGTCATAGATTACAAAGTAGTATAAATAGAAGTACTTGTGTAACTTTTGAAAAAGGGCAATATTTGAGAGAAAAACACTTGTAAAAGAGAGAGTATATTCACAGAGCTTAGTATCGTTTACTACCCTCTTTACTTCTGTTATACTATTGTAATGAATGTTGTAGCAACCCTTTCAAATGATATATAAGACATCTTTTCCTTGAATCATTGTGTTCATTTATTACATAGTATTTATTGCTTATCAAAATTAAAAAGTTGTTTTCACCTCCCCTCTACAACACATTTAGACCTAACAGTATTATTTACTTGTCTTGTTCTAGTGTTGAGTTATCATGATTACTATTCATACAGCTTTGTAATCTCCAACAATCTCCCCCTATTTGATTGTTAAACTTAGCAAACAAATCACCTAGAGAGGATAACTCAACTAACAACTAGAAAAAGTAATCGTCCGAGACTTGTAAATAATGCTACTGGTTTTTCTGGATCAGATTCTGCATTTCCAGAATTCTTGAGTAACTGAAATGAAAGATGTTTGTTCCTCTGACACTGAACTGATATTCAAGTTGTATCATCTTCATTTCTGTCTGTTTGAGCTCTCTCTGCTTCAAAATCCTTCATAGTTTGAACTTAAAGAACTTATCATGAACAGAGCTTCATATGAATCAATATTCATGGGAACGTCTTCAATAGAGCACAAAACATAGCTCAAATAATGTTCTCCCCCTAAGAATGTGATTCTCCTTCTTTTTCTTCTTCTCCCTTTAGAAAATCAATGGAAGTGTCAATTCTTCTCTGTTCTTCCCACTTGGATGAGGAATCCTTTGCTGACAACTCCTTTCAAGTATAGGATACAGTTTCTTAATTCTCCCATATTTCTGTTGTTTTCCCTCAGGATCAGAAGATAAGATTTTCTTTTTCTTGTCTAAAATCTCCCCCTAAGGATATTAGTTTCTTCCAAGGATACGAACCCCTTTTTTTAAGGATCTTCCCCTAAGGATATTAACTTCTCCCATGGATACGAAGATAAGACTTTATGAACTTCTCCTTTTTCTTCCTATAACTTCTCCCCCTTAGTTGAGGAATCCTCCAATGGCCCATCTTTTGAATGGTTTGTCTTCCAAATAAGGTTCTCGTCTGTCGTTGATCGGGAAAAAATATAGTAACTTTTCTTTCAGAAGTAGCAAGGGTAAGTGTTTGGCTTATAGTTTCCTCACTTCTACTACGTTCTGTTGGTGTTTACACTTAAGTGTCGAGCACTTTGAAGTGTTTCACTCTTTCTCTCCCTATCTCTCATTCAAGTGTATCTTTCCCTCACTTTCACTTAAGTGTTTCTCTCTCTCACTTTCACTCTGCATTCCAAATATAGCCTTCTGTACCTGCAAGTGAAATCGTCAATTCATATATTCTCATCACCTGATTCATCAGAATGTACTAAATCACTATCAAGTGGAGAATTTCCTCGTAGAGGTGTTCTTGATCTATCATGCATAAGCACTGTCTCAGCACCAGACTCAATAGAAATTGTTAAATCATTGTCTAGTGGAGCCTCACCTCTTTGAGATGGGTTATCCCAAGATTTTAAAATCTTTTTGGGAATCCTGCCTTGTTCTATCAAGGAGTTGCCTCACCCCTTCTCCGTAAACGGGAGGTGGACATTCCTTTTTAGGATCTCGAAATGTTCCTTCTAGGAGGGGCGACGTAGTAGACAATGTAATGAATGGCAAATTAGAGTCTACGTTTCCCTCGTAACCCAATGACGGGTATTTAGTTAACATTCCTATACCTCTCATTATGCACGTCTTGCAATGTGTTCCTAGAATTTATCTGTTTAGGCTTACCATCAGCGTGAGTGCGGGTGGTGTGCTTGACTCATTACAAGTTGTTCTGGCTGACGAGCGAATTTCAATGGACTCATCCTGTTGAGAGAATGATTCCAGAGACAGTTTTATTGCCTTTTCAGCTCTGCATCTTTTTGAGAAGATACAGATGAGCTTAGAGTTACCTCAGTTATATACTTCTTTACTTCGCGGGAGGTAGGGTTGTGGGTGCACTTCCGACTTCATCCTTATTTGCTGCATCAAGTGCAGTTTATCCCTTATCAACCTCTAATTAACATGTGTTCCTTATATCTCCAAGGGTTAATATATGGAAGTGGATGAATCAGTGTTTGGTATTAAGGCCTGGGTAAGAGATTGATGGGTTTTCAACCTCTTGGCCAGCTTCTGTAGCCACTGGGGACTAAATCGATAGAGAATCAATAATTTAAGATAAAAATAAATAATCACTTTAACATTCCAAAACATATTTTTCATCTCAAGGAGAAAGAAAAATATAAGAAGGAATGATAATGGATTGCATTTTAGTACTTCTAATAAAAGAGTTTTGTCGGTTCTAAAGATTTATCTTTTAAGAGCGTAACACCAATAGAAATTTTCTTTAAGATACATTTCTCATAATAAAACGCGGGAGTATCAGAGAAAAATTCTATTCCTTACGAATTTCTTATAAGGCAAACTTCCCATAATAAAACGCGGGAATTTACACCAAATAAGAAACTCAACTCTTTTACCAAATTTTATCTCAATTAAATTGACTCTTTTCCATAAAACCTTAATACTGTATGTTTTGAAAACGGTTTTACAAAACATCCTTATCAGATAGAAGACAGTGATTTTCCGACTCATAACGCAATTATGATTTACATCATTTTCGTCTGCCTGATAATATCCCCGACTTAAAATAAAAACATGACAATTGGGGTTCGATGAATGCTTAACAATACAGTACTAGGCCTTCAAAGCAACAATCACTGTTATGGTACTATAAATCAATGTGAAACATACATTGAAACAAGTATTTAAAAACAAATCATTTTATAAGTGATTGGTACCTCGAAGTTAAAACAATTTTTTCAAATAAAATAGCAGTCACAAAGTTTCTGCCACTTTAAAAAGAAAAATGTAGAGAGAAAAAGCTTTTAAAGTTTGAACTATTAAAACTTGCTTTTGGAAGAGGATAACATGTTTCGAGATTGGAGAAAAATTATCCTCAAGAAAAGTTTTTCAAAAGAGAAGTTTTGAAAAAGAATTCTGAAGTTTTCTTATCTAAAACTGATAGAAAGTGAATGTATCTTTGAATAAGACATTTTGAAAAATAAATAGACAAAATTTTTTTTTTAATACATTCAGGTTTATAAATCAGTCAAATACAGAAAACTAAATATACTAATACTAATGGCTTTCTCAAAAACCAATATTTACTTAGAATAAATACTAAGCAAATCCATTAGTATCAATATATCACAATTATTTTGTAATAAAATATTATTCAATTATCACAAAATAATAAAAGATAATAATTATGCTTTATATTTATTTTAATTTATTTAAATCATGGAACAGATATTTCACTTTATTGTTTTATATCATCATGATTTAAATAGATCAAAATAAATTAAATACTTATATTGTACTAAGCAATTGTCAATCACATGCATATATATCAACTAACCATGGCAATTATTCAGTAGAACAATAAGCATATATATTTTTATTATTAGTGATTTAAAATAAACATTATGTTGTATTATCACTAATATTAAAAATATCACAATTAATTGCACGGAAATATTAACAAAATATCATCACTTGATATTTATCAATAATTTCAAAATGCAAGAAATTATGCTTCTTATATTTTATCAAATCAAAATTATGAAACTAATAATCATCGAATTATTTCAATCCATAATTTTCATAAGATAAAATAAATTCACTAAATACTAAAATATTCATTAGATTGAATATTAGTATCTAACTTCCTACGCTATATCTAATAATTGTCACTGAAGCACATTGTAAGCATGCTCATAACAATTATTAATTGATATACGTAAGCTCGAGGTTATAGTTGAAAAGAAATTCACAAGTCCTTTAAATATAGGCATTTAATACTTGTGATTCTTTTTACAACTCCTCGCAAACAATATTATTTTTAGAAATATTTTTTAAGTATATAAAATATTGAGCATTTTATACACATAACTTAGAAAATATTTTTTTTTCAATATTAGTGAGTTTTAAAATATGCATTAATTATTTAGAACAGAAATTCTAAATACCATCACTAATATCAAAAGTATCACAATTATTTGTAATAAAATATTTAAGAATATCAGAGCAAAATATCAGAGCAATTAAGCAAGATATCATTGACTAATACTCAACAAAATTTTAAACATACAAATAATTATGCTTCTGACTTATGCTAAGTAATTTAACTACCACTTATGCATCTTACATCTTAAGCATGATAATTAAATTAATAGCAAAAAGTATGAGGTGCTGGATTTTAAATAAATTCACAAGTCCTTTATATAGAGAAAAAGTAATACTTGTGAACTCATTTAAGAATTCCTTGCAGATGGGATTTTCAACAAATATGTATATAAATAATATCCCAAATTTACTAACCAACTTAGATAAAATAAATTCATCAAGTCATTTAGCAAAAATCTGCAAGTTATTCGACTATGGACAATCTCGAAAGAATTGATACCTGATGTCCATGCACTTGTTCTTTGAATGGTGGAGAGATCAACAGAGTTGCTGGAAATTGACAGCTTTTAGGAATGACTTCCTTGTCTTTCTTACAACCTGCATTATCTATATCTATATAGCAAATTAGGTTAAACCTAGTATCTTTAGGGTACCTAATTCTTAGAATTGGTGATCCCCTAAGATATCTAACAATTATTACTTAGCTATAAGATAAGATTCTCTAGTATCCACTTGGAAACTTGCACATAGGCATTTCGAGAATAAAATATATGGTCATTATGTACTTGAATAAGTAGTGAGCTGATCATACCTCTATAGCTTGTCACTTCAGTTCATATATCTGATTTGACCTGATCAAGCTTAGTGGTCTGTTGAGAAGTAGTCTTGGTAGGTCTAGAATCTTCCAAATTGCGCATCTTCAAAAGATCCTTGACTTCCTTTAATTGTCATCATTCTTTCGAATTAATTATAATCCAGAAAGAATTGCAACTCCTCCAACATGCTCATTTTGTACCTACTCTGCATTAACTCAGCAAAAATCTCTTGCCAAATTTTCATTAGTAGACCCACATATAATATACTCAAGGTATACTAGCACATTTATATGACATTGTGTGTTCCTTGCATTCTAGAGAGATATATGTATAACAACTCTAATATAAAATCATTTTTAAGTAATTAACAGTTAGAGTGGCATACCATGTCCTTGATGTTTTGCTTGAATCCTTACCTCTGTCATAGAAAAGCTTGGAAAGAGAATGATATACAAATTCCAATGGATCTGCAACTTTAAAGTCCAGGAAATGTTGTACATCAACTTCAACTTCTAGCTCACCAATCAGGAGTGTACTTGTTCACATTCATCTCATAGATCTTCATGCTTGAATGCTCCACATGTGCTAAGGATATCCTATTATTAGGTCCTCATCTTGTTTGGTCCTAATTGTTGGATTCCAAAGGATCAAGTCTCGTCACTAGTGCTTACTGCTTGATCTAGAAAGTCCCGAAGATTCTGTTTCCATCATCGTTGATTCCTTCTTCCTGATAGTAACATGTAGCAACCAGTTTGGCTTTATCCCTCATAACAATGCCAATAGTCATCTAGTTTCTATGAACCCTTACTGTACCAATTTTAGCTTCGACTTTAGTGGTTTGGGTTCCAACTTCAGTAGTTTCTGCCTTCGAACTGTTTGAGATCATCGTGCATTGCAATCACCCAATCTGGATCAATCAGTACATCTTCAGTATTCTTTGGGATTCCAGATGTGAGATCCCAAAAAATATATGATCATTTTGATTAGAGTAAAGAACACTTTGTGTACCCGCAGTTTGTGTGTCAGACCACTTGGGATACCACACTTCAAAAAGTACGACGCGCTATACTGCACTTCTTAGCGTCCTGGCACTTTGCTGTTTTCCGTTAAATTGGACTAACGCCGTCATCGTCTCCGGTGACCTTGAACGACGGCAAAACAAAACTCAAACAAAGCTTCTCAGTTTTTATACCAAAATAACGCTAACCTTGCCAGGAGTACGTATATAACAATTATACATACAAACAAGCAACCATGTGGCCGTAAATTGAAGAAATCCGACGAGCTTTACCGGAAAAATAATTTTCCGACGAGCTCCAAAAACAACCCATAAACACAAACAAAAAATATCACTAGCATGTCCTTTCACCGATCTACGTAACCATGTAATTAGTTTATGCAACAAATCAACGGAAAAATAAATAAGAAATTCAAGTATAACCCGAAAATCATGAATTACAAATCAAGCAATTTCTAACGAAGACGGAGCACGTAGTCATGTACTTCAACACATGGGATTCAATTTGGTTACTCATACGAAGAAAACTAAGTTCAGAATCATCTTCAAAAGTTACTTTGATCTTCAAGAACACGAAGAACATCTTCTTCTCCAAAACAAAAAAACTGACGGCGTTAGTCCAATTTAACGGAAAAAAGCAAAGTGCTAGGACGTTAAGAAGTGCAGTATAGCGCGTCGTACTTTTTGAAGTGTGGTATCCCAAGTGGTCTGACACATAAACTGCGGGTACACGAAGTGCTCTTTACTCTTTTGATTAACACTTCTAGCCTTTACTCAAGAATCCGGACCACTAAGAACTAGACTCCAGGATTGAATTTGACTTCAAACCTTTTGTCTTGGCAGAAATATTCTTAATGTATTCCTTTGCTCTTAATGTATTCCTTTGATCTTTATTTGCTCCCCTGAGTTGCTGCTAAACATTGATCCCTTCTGCTACCTCAGCTTCTACTTCAGTATCTGAATTTGTCAAAGATTCAGAATATTCGATCATTTGAATGCCTGAGAGCTTGGTGTAGATATTCATTACATTCAGACTTTTAATCACTTCTGAGTAGCCGAGGAGAATTGTTCCGTGAGCCTTAACTTCTTGTCAAGATACTCAAATAAATCTTCATTAAAAATCAATTCACTCCAAACACACGAAAGAGCTTCAGTGTTTTCTTCTAGTTGGCCATTAACTCAAATGATGTCTTTTCACGATCTTGTTGATTAAAGCAGCATGCTGTGTTAATTGCTTCATCTTCAAAGTACCTTTTTCAGTGCAGACTTCATTTAGAACTTTATTCGCGAAATTCAGTTTCACTATCTGACTTCAAAGTTCTCACAGCTTACTTTGCTTCCAACTTGATCTTCCTTATTTGATCAATCACCATTTGTGACATTTTGTCTGTTGAATGCTTGAACATCACCAATTTGTAATTAGGGTTATCAATTTCAATCACCACTAAGCATATGACTTTTCTTCAGTGTGATGTTTTCATTGACTTCCCTATGTGACATACTTCAAAATATCCTTCTAGATAGAATTTCATATGAAGCAGTCCTCTCACCAATTTCATCTTTATCAAAGAATCCATTGCCTTGTTCAACAAGCGTGAGAGCTTCATTTGCCATAGCTAACTCTTCACTGATGAAGCTTTACTGAAAAGTTCACTTCACCTTTGCATCCAAGTTCCATGTCAGCTAAGAACAAACTTCCTCACTCTCAGTTGAGTGAGCTTCCAACCTTCTTGTTTGAGATCAAACACTTCTCCAGAAAACCCTTGACAAAAAATTCCCTAGTGCCCTTTAAATAGTGCTTAAGTCCTTCACAAGAAAGATGCTTCCACTGATAACAATTCCAAAATCATGATAGCCAAATCCCTTGTACATCCTTTATTGTCATCTCCAAAGGTTACCGTTGGGTAGGCTTTCTCAACCAACTGTGATGTCAGAGCTTTAATCTTAATCATATGCCTCGAATAATAAATGTCACGAAGTCACATAACTTTTGTCTTTTGTTACATACTCTGCAATCACAAATGATTAAGTTTCTTGGTACTCAACTTCAATTGAGTCTAGATGGGTTAGAGATATTACTTTAAGCAGTGGTAACAACAGCTTCAATATGCAAAAGCACATAGATAGAAGAACTAATAAATTAATTACTACTTCTTTCTAATCCATTTCTGTCGTTGTCTAACATTTTTATCTATCTCTAATTACCTAAGTCAGTTTTAGATTCAGCTTTGAATCTACAGATTTTACTGACTACTTAGATAATTCTACCATCTTTTATTCCTTAACAAGCAATACATGATATGATATGACATTTAAGTGCAACTATGTGAGTGAAAGCAAATCATATGAAAATAAGCACATAAACAATTTCAAGTAAGAACAAATATAAAATATCTGATCTATTACCTGTTTGTCTATTAGTAATTTTCACAGCATTAGTAGAGGTATTAAATCACAAAAGATTTAAATCAAGTTCTAGCAAATGTTTGGGAATACACCTAACCGTCTAGAACACCCTATCTAATTCTAGATATTCATTTTACTGTATATAAAATCAAGTATGAGATGTATTAATTAAACTCATGAATCTGAGCATGCAATCTTATTCTTAGCAATCAATTAAGCATTTAAGTCCTAAGATGCTAACATGTTGTCATGAATATAATACATTCCAAAACTTAATAAACATACAGTTCTGAATTAGATAAATGTATACTAGTTAGAATGTGTACCTGTGCAGTGCTTAGTGATTCATCTCCAGTGTTGGTCATTGATGCCAGATTTCCATTTGGTTCATCACTATCACTGATAGAATCATCCTTGCATTTAACTTCACCAACAAATGCTTTCCCTTGTTGCATCCTCACTAATGCTTGATATTCCTGCTTCAACCCAACATAGTGTTTGTCATCTTTTGCTTGTACAGGCTTCTTCAAACTGTGTAGCAGACCCCTGATCTTGTCTTTCAAATATGAACCATCCCTGTCTTGCAACCGCCTCTTGAACTGATCTTGAAAATCTCCTTTATGGAATCTATAGGTAAGGACCTTAGATTTAGAATTGGGATTCCGTCTGAATCTGATGTTACTGGACTTCCCGTTGTCCTGCAGGCTTGACTAGTCGTCCAGTTCTCAGGTTATTCCAAAGTGTCAAATTTGCATACAACACCTTGACCACTACCTAGAGCTACAACATCTTCAATTCAACTTCTTGGATTATTTCGTTTCTATTCGGAGGTTCTCAACCTTGACGTCAATCAAATTTGGTTCCTGGGTCACAAATACAGTGGATATGCTAACAACCTGCTTTACCAAATATTATCTTCTTCAGCTCTTATTCTAGTTTATAGACCTTCAGCACATACAAGTCTTTTACAGATAATGTGGTTGTATCCTTAAATCCCTGTTGGCTATATCCCTACGTTCCAGATGATCTGCAGTGTTAGCACGAACTTCCTGTAATCTCCCTGTAGAATAAACTTTAAGACTTGTACAAAGATGCCAGGTTGTCCAGTCTGTTCTCCTTCACTACTTCAACCCCTAAGATTTTTCATCCAAAAATACAACCCAAATTAATCAAAAACTGTACCCAAATTAATCTCTTCTTTTGCAGCTTCCAAAATATTAGTGGGATTCTTTGGACTAAACCTCTGTGGAAATTAATACCACTATTTCTTTCACATGTTCCAGAATTAACTTCATTGGATAATCTTCAGTCAATTTTAGTTGTCTTCAATGCCCGGAAAAATCTTCAACTACTGACCCTTGAGCACCCTCGAATTAATATTTAAGAAAAATTTAA
Organism: Oenanthe sinensis; assembly: GCA_028671895.1. NCBI lineage: Eukaryota > Viridiplantae > Streptophyta > Magnoliopsida > Apiales > Apiaceae > Oenanthe > Oenanthe sinensis. The sequence goes on from CM053795.1 coordinate 21,499,396, forward strand.
ATTTATAGAATTTTTAATTCTCTTAGAAAATAAATTAATCAAAAATAAAAATTTACAAATAATTAATTTTTAAGAATATTTGAAATTTCTTAAAAAATTAAAAATCAGTAAATTAATATTTTAAGAAAAATTTTAGTTTTCAAGAATTTTAAATTTTCTAGAAAAATAAATAAATCAAAAATTAAAAATTAAAGAATACAAAACTTGGGATACCAAACTGCAATTTGATATGGGTGTCGATGTTATGTACTGCCTTTCAAATTCTAGCCAAGTCCCTTCTATGTGTCGATTTTTTATATCAAGCCTGTGTCGATTTTTTTTTCTTCATTGCCTTAGTCACTTGCACCAAACATGTCGATTTAAAAAACAAGGTTAGTGTCGATTTTTGTTTTCTTCTTCTGCTGTTGGCGCTATCAATGTTTTTTTTTGTTTAATAAATTTAAAACTTAAAATTTATTAGATTTATAAAATAAACTAATTAAAATTTATAACATAAATTAATAAAAGTTTATACAATAAATTTTATAAAAGTTTATAAAATAAATTTAATATTAAGTTTATAAAATAAACTAATTAAAATTTATAATATAAACCAATAAAAGTTTATAAAACAAATTTTATAAAAGTTTATAAAATAACTTTAATATTAAGTTTAAAACATAAACTAATTAAAATTTATAATATAAACTAATAAAAGTTTATAAAATAAATTTTATAAAGTTTATAAAATAAATATAATATTAAGTTTATAAAATAAACTAATTAAAATTTATAATATAACTAATAAAAGTTTATAAAACAAATTTTATAAAAATTTATAAAATAAACTTATTAAAAATTTATAATTAAACTTATTTAACAAGTGATTCAAAGTCGACACTCATTTGGTAACTTTTCAACATCGAATAATATGTATTACTAGGCAGAAAAAAAACTAGGTGTTGATTTTTTTTTTTCATTTGCCATTGAACTTCTCCTAACCAAGAAAAACAATTCTTGTCGATTTGCTTGGTGTCGAATTTCACTTCAGCTTTGCTTAGCCACCATGTACTGGGTGTCGAGTTTTTTAACACAGGGACTGGGTGTCGAATCCAAAGCTTCTTCGCCTTTGTAACCAAAAATGGACCTCATAAAATGTTTAATAAATTTAAATTATAAACTTAATTTTTAAATTTTATAAAATAAACTAATTAAAATTTATAACATAAACTAATAAAAGTTTATAAAATAAATTTTATAAAAGTTTATAAAATAAATTTTATTTAAAATTTATAAAATAAACTAATTAAAATTTATAACATAAACTAATAAAAGTTTATAAAATAAATTTTATAAAAGTTTATAAAATAAATTTTATTAAAAAGTTTATTATTAAACTTATTTAACAAGGCCTCCTTCTGAGTTCAAACAGCTTCGGCACGGTGAGCTTGATTGGGCTACGGATCCTGATTTGTATATCAATCAGCGAGCTCTGATACCAATTGTTAGGTCCCGAAATATCGTAGAAGGAGGGTTGAATACGATACTCACAGTAATTTAAATTCTTTTCAGAATTTGCGGATAAATAAATTATTGCTTCAGAGTGGGTTTGGCTATTTGTAGTGTTTAGGTGAGCTGTCTACTAATTTTCTGTGTGTTTGGATAAATCAATTAGGTTCAAGAAAGTTAGCAAGTAAAATAAATGAGACAAGTTTCCGGGAATATATCTTTCATATATAAACCCAGAGGGGTGCTACACCCAGTTAAAAATATAACTAGCTTCCAAAGAACAAATTAGTTCTTTGCTACTAACACAAAAATATAAGGTTCAGTTCTTATACAAATATATCTAAATTAGTACAAGAAAAAACTGAGTCCGTAGGGAGTGATATCTAGGAGCCCTGAGCATTTTTCATTAAAGAACCGGGTCCTAATATCTGACCGGGAGCAAGGTATGGATGTGTATAAATTGTATCTTCTTGCTCCAGCCATGACAGTAGCTCTCTACATTTTTATGTTGAAGAAGACGACCCTTTTAATAAGTGGCTCACATCTTCTTATTTGTGTAGTCTTTAAATCAATAAAGTAGGCTGCTGTAATTTGATTGGCTGAGGGGCTAAGTGTCGAATTGTGTTGCCCTGTGTAACCTATGTGTCGAATTAAATCCCCTGGTACATGCCTTAGAATAATTCTTTTGAAGCAAGAAATCTAAGTGTCGACTTTTTCTTCCATGTATAGCCCATGTGCCGAATTCATTAGCCTTGTATAGCATGTGTCAATTTCTTCCACCATGTACACAACACTTAGATTGTTTTTGGCATATTAAAGGCTATGTGTCGAATTCACTTTGCAGTATATGCCTTAGAATTCAAATCAACATATTCAGCTAGGTGTCGATGTTTTCATTTGACTTGGTCAAATTACCATTTGATCACCAACCTTTTGTACCTCTTGCATTTGGTCACTTGCGGTTTGACTGTTGAGCTGTTTCCGTTCTTCGACTGTAGTTCAGAAACTTTAACTTTTCATACCAAAGTTGTGACGCTTTACACCCTGCACCATTTGAGCTGTTTGGCTGTTTGGCTGTTAGTTGTTTAGCTGTTTAGCTGTTTGGCTGTAGCAACTACAAATCACTTTTCGTACCTTAATAAATAACCGTTCTTTCCAAGTACGTTCTTCAACTTAACAATTATTCTATAGGTAATACTCAAATTCCTTTCATAAACTGCTGACGCCTAGTGCAACTGGTTTGGTTCACAGACGACTAACTTCGATCCAGGTCTTCGTATTATAGCATTACGTACATTGTTAAGTTTGCAGTAACTTCATTGCTTCGAACACTGACTGTCAATAAACATACTACTTTCACTAGAATCTTTTCTGGTACTTAGACATACCATGTCTTCAATTCTTCTAGATTTCTATGCTTCGAACACTGTCTATCTTCAATCAATGCTGGTACACTGAAATCTTCTAGTGACACTTTTATACTGAATCTTCAACACTTCTGAAACCCTGAAAGTCTTTACACATTATTCTTCACTGAGGCATGAACATATTAATGAACTTCTTTCAGTGACCTGTAGTAGACTTCAAAACTTCTTCTAATGTCTTGATTCACTGTATTTGCCTTGTCTTCATTTCTTCCTGATTTCTGTGTAGGCGTAGTATTATTTACTTGTCCTGTTCTAGTGTTGAGTTATCATGATTACTATTCATACAGCTTCATAATCTCCAACAGTCATGGTTTAGCAAAAAGCAACACTCGGTATCAACTTCAACTGCAAAAGCTGAGTACATTGTTGCTGGAAGTTGCTGTGCACAAATATTATGGATGAGGAATCAATTATTTGATTATGGGTTCAACATGAACAAGATTCTTATCTTCTGTGATAATACAAGTGTCATTGCCATAACAGAAAATCCAGTACAACATTCCAAAACCAAACACATTGACATAAGGTATCATTTCATTAGGGAACATGTAATGAATGGTATAGTTGAATTACATTTTGTCCCTAGTGAACAACAACTTGCAGACATTTTTACCAAGCCATTGGATGAATCTACTTTTAATAGATTAGTCTGTGAGCTAGGTATGCTTAATTTTGCTCAATCTTAAATGTATGCTAAGTTGTTATTATTTTTTTTTGTAGCCATTGTTCACAATTATCTGTTGAAACAAAGTGATCAACTGATAACTGTGTTAATCATCAATGGATATTCTACAGCTATCGATGGATATATTTAATCAACTGATTAAATATAGACCTATCGATGGATATTTATCTATCGACAGATAATTATCCTGATAATTATTTATCGATCGATAAATTAATAATTTTGAGTCAATGGATGTAATTACCCATCGATGGTAATAGAATTTCTATAGTTTCTTTTACATCCACCGATTAAATAATAGCCGTTGATTCTTTACTTTATTTGTCAACAGATACATATCTCAGTTATATATATCAATCGATTGCCATTTAAAGTAATTCTTTTTAATTCTTTTTATCTTTTAACGGTTATATTCTCAATTAAACTGACTATTCAAGTCATTTTAATCTCAAAAATATAAATAGCAATTTCAATTCTCATTTCATTCTTACTTGCTATTTTATTTTATTCTCTAATCTCTGTATCTCTATTTCTCTCTTCTCAAGAACCCTAAAGCAATTTCTCTAACGTTTCTTTAAGTTTGTCTTCTAATCTCTCTAAGAACGGCAATGACGCCTCAAAAGAATATTACTTCCTCAACTGGTTTCATCTATGAGCAAAACAACTTCATAGCGTGTATGACTGTGGAGGATGCCCCTACAAATTTTCATCCATTAATGAAATTCCTGAATGAATGCAAGTTGTCAAAGGCTCTAAGTGAAGCACCTGCTATTGTGTGCGAACTTGCAGAAGAATTCTGGAAGTCTGCAGAGATATCCAAGGATGGGAAGGTGTTACGAATTGTGAGATTTGATGATAACAAATTGCTTAGAATTATAATAGGGATTTAAATTTCATTGTAACTAGTCGATGGATATATGACTTATAAATATCCATTGACTAGGAAACCAGTTATCAGTTGAAGCTTGTTTATCAACTGATATACTGGATTGTAACATTTGATTTATGTTTCATTATCAATTGATTGTATTGCCTCGATGGATGCTGTGAAGTAGTCGACTGATACTTATTGACTTCAATTTATAGCTTCTCAATGGATGTGGAGAATGGCTGATCAATTATAAATATTCTAAGTCAGAATTCTCACAAATAAAGTGATCAACAGATATTGGAGTCAATGGATAAAGACACTGCTCGACGGATAAAATTTATCAACGGATAAAGGCAATCAACGGATAAAGGACCATCAATGGATAAGGAGTCGATGGATAACTCAATTATCCATCGATACATCATTGATCAATGGATAACCTATCCATCGATGGATGAGCAAAGGAGAATCAACTGATAAGCTTAACAGAAATTATCAGTTGATTAAGGTTTCCCAATTTAGTTAAAGACAAAAGGAATGAGAACTTTACAGAAACTGAATCAATGGAAGATAGTCCTGTCAGGATTGTGATGACTTTCAAGGCAACACAGTCTTCAAGGAATGGATCAAGACAAAGATACTTCCAGGACTAGTCAAATTCTAGTGAAGACTGTGAAAGTAACTAATTTCTATTTTGATGTAAACATTGTAAAGTGCATTCTATAATGTTATCTGTCGATAGAAAATAGATGTAGAAGAAAACTACTATATAATGGATAGTAGTCTAATGTAGCAGTGTGTGAAAAATATCAAGAACTCAAGAAAAGCACAATAGAAGTATAGGCAATATTTTGTAGTGCTTTTCCTAGTTCAAAATCACAACTTTGTAAGCAGCTTGGTATCTTTACCAAGGTTATTTGAAAGCAAAAATACACTAGTGGAAAAATAAATCCACTAGTAATTTTAAAAAGATTGTTTTCAAGTTTCTTTTAAATCTTCCAGTTTTATCTTTTTGTTTAATTTTTCCAAATACTCAACGACACTCATTGAACAAACTTAACTCCGCAAGAATCTTAAACAATTCTTAAGTTTGCATTCAACCCCCCCCCCTTCTACAAACTTAGTGTACTTAAAGGGAATAACAGAAGGTAATCTCTTACACTTATAGAGGTAAAACATATACTCTTACTAGTATTATTGTTTCTGAATGCTTAGAAATTCCAAGTAATAATTGTGATGCCATGCCTAATGATGAGGAAATTAGGAATATGTTTGCTGCAGTTAATTATGCTGAATCAGAATACAGTATAGGAGAGGTAGTTAGAAAGAATTTAAGAAAAGAATAGAGCTATTTCTTTGATGCTATTATTAAGGTATTTTCTGGAAAAATAAGTAATTTTGATGCTATTGCTACAAGTATGCAACAAATTGCTTATAGTATCCTGTTTGATAAATATTTTGATCTTAGCACCCTGCTCCTAAATGAGTTAATTGCTAAATTAGGAAATAAAGCATCTAGAAAAGAGAATATTTACTTTGCTAGATTCATTATGCTATTTATTCAAAATGCAATTGGAGATTTTGAAGTGACAAATACCATGGAGACAATGGATCTTTGGACACGGAATAAAAGGGTCTTCAAGGACTTGGTGATAACCAATTACACCCTAAGTTGTGCCTCATTTATCCTCCTTTTATACAGGTATATCTCAAGAAACTTAATTTCTCTTTCACTTCCTCTGGTATCTCAACTTCTTTGCCTTCTGCAACAATGGAGGGAGTTAGAAATGCCCTCATCCCTCCTACCCAAGTTGCACAACCTTCTAAACCCAAGTCTAAACAAACTACCTCAGTAGTTTTCCAAAAGACTACTGTTGTAAAACCCAAGAAGAGAAAAACAACTGAGGGAAGTGTGAAGGTGGTTGATAAGGGTGAGGGAACTGGCCAACATCAAGAAAGCTAGAAGAATAAGGAAGGAGAGATTGAGAGTGTCCAGCTATCCACCAGCCTAATCTCTCAAAAGATTGATGTTGTGTTAAAGGATATTAGTACATCCCTAGTTGCACCTTCTTAACAAGGTTTAGCTATTGAAAAGAGGTCTCAACCAGGACCAATTGATGGGGGAAAGAGACACAAAATAGTTTAACCATACAAAAGGAGAAAGAAGGATAGTAGCAATGCACAGGGAACACACACACTTGCAAAGCCAAATGAAAATTTAGTGGAGCCTTCAATTTCTTCTATTGATGTGTCTCAAAACTTTCCTGAGGAACAGCCTCATTCTCTATCTATTCCATCTCCTCAATCTCCTTGTAAATCTCTTTCTTCAGAAACCTTGATGATTGACAACATCATTGTTTCAAATTCACCTTCTTTACAACTCAGGGTGGAGCCAACACTCTCACCGCAAAAGGTTAACACCTGGGTTGAGCAGAATATTATTCACCAATCTTCTAAGTCGATGGATATTTCTACATCAATTGATAATATCCAACATCCATCGAATTCCATTCATCCATCGATGGATATCCTTACATCCATCGACGAGCTAATTTCGACAGATGTTCATCAATCGATGGATATTCCTTAACCATCGATCATCACTTCACATCCATCGATTGCTGCTTCAACTGATATTCCATTGCTTGATTCCACAGTTAAAGTTGCCCATACTCTATTAGGTTTGAGTGTAGTGGGTGAGGTGTGCGAGAGGCAAGGTTTGCATACCTTGGCAAAAGGAGAGAGTGTGAATGAGAGGCCCTCAATTTCTTCTGAGGTGGCAAAAGGAGAGGGTGTGAGCAAAGAGAGTTCCACCTTAGTAGGTGATGTAAAAGGAGAGCATAGTGAGGGAGAGGTGAGAATCCAGGATGAGATCCTGATGCAAAAACAGAGAGAAGAGAGTGAGAGAGAAAAGAATAGAGAGAAACCAATTTCACCATCAAGAAGCTGAGAAGATGCTGGGGTTGGTGCCAACAGAAGAGCACTTCAGGAGTGGCAAGGAGCATTTGGCAAGCCAGCCTGATGATGTGTCTCATATGAATCCTGAAGATTTGAAGATGATTCTGATTCTGGTGATGAGTTGTTGGAGCCTGCAATGGCTAGTGATGCAACTAGTTTGGCTGACACTGAAAGAGCCATAGTTTCACACTACAGAAGGTCCATGAATGAAACAAATATAGAGGATCCTGTACATAGAAGAATTCTCAACTTCTACGGAGACAACTTGAAAATTCAAAAGATGCATGTCACAGGTTCCAAGTATGAACTAAAGAAGATTAGGGAAGAGATTGACAGTGCAAGGACACACTTTGACTCCACTATTGATTCAAGACTCAGTCTCACCATGATGACAAGAATCAAGCAAAGGCTTAACACTGAGTCCACAGCCAAGGACAAAGTTATGGCATTGGAGAAAAGAGTGACAGCTATAGAATTTAACATGGAGTAAATCCTAAAGAATCAAGTAACTCAAATCAAACTCCTGAGCAAACTCTTGGAAACCCCTCTCATTTCTCAATCATTAGAGCAAGAGCCTGTTGCTGATAACAAAAAGGGGGGAGAAGGATGAGGAGGAGTTAAGGATAAGGAGAAGGGAAATTGAAGTTGTGATCAAGGACACAGACAATTTCATTCAAAAGAAAGATCCAAAGAAGGCATTGGCTCAACAGATTGTAAGGCAATTTGCTTCAATTGCCAGCAAAAACAAGGAAATTGATGCACAAGAGCCAATTGCCTTATTGCCAGAAATTCTTGAGGCTGTGAAGAAAGGAAAAATAAGGATGGATGAAAGCAGTAGCTCACAACCTGGTGATAGAAAAGGAAAGGGAAAGTTAATTGAAGATAGCAAGAAAAAAGAAAAATCTGACACAGGTGGAGGTGAGAAACTATTGAGCAAAGCAATAGTTGTTGGTGTGAAAGAAAGGGAGCAACAAGAAAAGTCACAAGAAGAACTAGTTATTCAACTACAAAGGATATTTGATGAGGAGGATAGGCTAATTAGAGAAGCCAGGAGAAAAGAAGGTGAAAGGAGGCCAAGAATGAAACAAAGAGCAAACAAGTCTACAGACAAACCTAAAACTTCTGGAGTAAAAAGGAAACTTGTTGTTGATGAGGAAATAGCCATGGAGGAGAAACCAAAAGAGTTGAAGCTTGAGAGTCAAGCTTCTGGGAGTGGTCAACCCAAGGAGATAGGAAGTGTTCAAATCCAAACCTGGGAATTTTGTGCCAATCAAAATTGAAGAAATGATTGCAGTAAAAGGTCAAAGAAAGAGGGATGTTGATCTACTTCACATTGATTATGAAGATGGATCATATTCAACTTTCACATTTAATCAAGTCATACAACAAGGCTATGGCATCTTAAGGAAAATCTATACCATGCTCAACAGGAAGTATTTTCTAACTGAAGAGCTAGGTAGAGCCATCCTTGAGAAGATGAAGAAGATGAGGGAGGCACCTATTCAAGTAGAAAGGGATGATAGAATCAAGATTTGGAACCCTGAAGCAAGAAAGGTACTTCATGAACCATTCTACATAATGATCTACAAGGACAGGGAAGGCAGGGAAAAATGCATTGATATTTGTCAGGAGATAGACAAACTGCCCAATTTAGAACTGAATTATCTTGCAAGCCAACTAGACTACAGGGTTGAGGATGAGAAGATTCTGAAGGGATCCCTATACAGAAAGATGAAGGAAAATGAAGATAAGATGAATGAGTCAAGAGGAAGAAGAATAAGGTAGAAGATTCAGACTCAACATCAAAGTTATCAGAATTCATCTACTATTGGTATTTGATCACTCTGTCTTAGAATTACTTTTGTCAATATTGTAATTCCTGCTAGAATGAAAATGTTTAGGAGTTTTGTTATCATCAACAGAAAAACATTTATGCATATTTCACATATTCATAAATATGGGGAAATTGTTAGAAATTATGAGATTTGATGATAACAAATTACTTAGAATTATAATAGGGATTTAAATTTCATTATAACTAGTCGATGGATATATGACTTATAAATATCCATTGACTAGGAAACCAGTTATCAGTTGAAGCTTGTTTATCAACTGATATACTGGATTGTAACATTTGATTTATGTTTCATTATCAATTGATTGTATTGCCTCGATGGATGCTGTGAAGTAGTCGACTGATACTTATTGACTTCAATTTATAGCTTCTCAATGGATGTGGAGAATGGCTGATCAATTATAAATATTCTAAGTCAGAATTCTCACAAATAAAGTGATCAACAGATATTGGAGTCAATGGATAAAGACACTGCTCGACGGATAAAATTTATCAACGGATAAAGGCAATCAACGGATAAAGGACCATCAATGGATAAGGAGTCGATGGATAACTCAATTATCCATCGATACATCATTGATCAATGGATAACCTATCCATCGATGGATGAGCAAAGGAGAATCAACTGATAAGCTTAACAGAAATTATCAGTTGATTAAGGTTTCCCAATTTAGTTAAAGACAAAAGGAATGAGAACTTTACAGAAACTGAATCAATGGAAGATAGTCCTGTCAGGATTGTGATGACTTTCAAGGCAACACAGTCTTCAAGGAATGGATCAAGACAAAGATACTTCCAGGACTAGTCAAATTCTAGTGAAGACTGTGAAAGTAACTAATTTCTATTTTGATGTAAACATTGTAAAGTGCATTCTATAATGTTATCTGTCGATAGAAAATAGATGTAGAAGAAAACTACTATATAATGGATAGTAGTCTAATGTAGCAGTGTGTGAAAAATATCAAGAACTCAAGAAAAGCACAATAGAAGTATAGGCAATATTTTGTAGTGCTTTTCCTAGTTCAAAATCACAACTTTGTAAGCAGCTTGGTATCTTTACCAAGGTTATTTGAAAGCAAAAATACACTAGTGGAAAAATAAATCCACTAGTAATTTTAAAAAGATTGTTTTCAAGTTTCTTTTAAATCTTCCAGTTTTATCTTTTTGTTTAATTTTTCCAAATACTCAACGACACTCATTGAACAAACTTAACTCCGCAAGAATCTTAAACAATTCTTAAGTTTGCATTCAACCCCCCCCCCCCTTCTACAAACTTAGTGTACTTAAAGGGAATAACAGAAGGTAATCTCTTACACTTATAGAGGTAAAACATATACTCTTACTAGTATTATTGTTTCTGAATGCTTAGAAATTCCAAGTAATAATTGTGATGCCATGCCTAATGATGAGGAAATTAGGAATATGTTTGCTGCAGTTAATTATGCTGAATCAGAATACAGTATAGGAGAGGTAGTTAGAAAGAATTTAAGAAAAGAATAGAGCTATTTCTTTGATGCTATTATTAAGGTATTTTCTGGAAAAATAAGTAATTTTGATGCTATTGCTACAAGTATGCAACAAATTGCTTATAGTATCCTGTTTGATAAATATTTTGATCTTAGCACCCTGCTCCTAAATGAGTTAATTGCTAAATTAGGAAATAAAGCATCTAGAAAAGAGAATATTTACTTTGCTAGATTCATTATGCTATTTATTCAAAATGCAATTGGAGATTTTGAAGTGACAAATACCATGGAGACAATGGATCTTTGGACACGGAATAAAAGGGTCTTCAAGGACTTGGTGATAACCAATTACACCCTAAGTTGTGCCTCATTTATCCTCCTTTTATACAGGTATATCTCAAGAAACTTAATTTCTCTTTCACTTCCTCTGGTATCTCAACTTCTTTGCCTTCTGCAACAATGGAGGGAGTTAGAAATGCCCTCATCCCTCCTACCCAAGTTGCACAACCTTCTAAACCCAAGTCTAAACAAACTACCTCAGTAGTTTTCCAAAAGACTACTGTTGTAAAACCCAAGAAGAGAAAAACAACTGAGGGAAGTGTGAAGGTGGTTGATAAGGGTGAGGGAACTGGCCAACATCAAGAAAGCTAGAAGAATAAGGAAGGAGAGATTGAGAGTGTCCAGCTATCCACCAGCCTAATCTCTCAAAAGATTGATGTTGTGTTAAAGGATATTAGTACATCCCTAGTTGCACCTTCTTAACAAGGTTTAGCTATTGAAAAGAGGTCTCAACCAGGACCAATTGATGGGGGAAAGAGACACAAAATAGTTTAACCATACAAAAGGAGAAAGAAGGATAGTAGCAATGCACAGGGAACACACACACTTGCAAAGCCAAATGAAAATTTAGTGGAGCCTTCAATTTCTTCTATTGATGTGTCTCAAAACTTTCCTGAGGAACAGCCTCATTCTCTATCTATTCCATCTCCTCAATCTCCTTGTAAATCTCTTTCTTCAGAAACCTTGATGATTGACAACATCATTGTTTCAAATTCACCTTCTTTACAACTCAGGGTGGAGCCAACACTCTCACCGCAAAAGGTTAACACCTGGGTTGAGCAGAATATTATTCACCAATCTTCTAAGTCGATGGATATTTCTACATCAATTGATAATATCCAACATCCATCGAATTCCATTCATCCATCGATGGATATCCTTACATCCATCGACGAGCTAATTTCGACAGATGTTCATCAATCGATGGATATTCCTTAACCATCGATCATCACTTCACATCCATCGATTGCTGCTTCAACTGATATTCCATTGCTTGATTCCACAGTTAAAGTTGCCCATACTCTATTAGGTTTGAGTGTAGTGGGTGAGGTGTGCGAGAGGCAAGGTTTGCATACCTTGGCAAAAGGAGAGAGTGTGAATGAGAGGCCCTCAATTTCTTCTGAGGTGGCAAAAGGAGAGGGTGTGAGCAAAGAGAGTTCCACCTTAGTAGGTGATGTAAAAGGAGAGCATAGTGAGGGAGAGGTGAGAATCCAGGATGAGATCCTGATGCAAAAACAGAGAGAAGAGAGTGAGAGAGAAAAGAATAGAGAGAAACCAATTTCACCATCAAGAAGCTGAGAAGATGCTGGGGTTGGTGCCAACAGAAGAGCACTTCAGGAGTGGCAAGGAGCATTTGGCAAGCCAGCCTGATGATGTGTCTCATATGAATCCTGAAGATTTGAAGATGATTCTGATTCTGGTGATGAGTTGTTGGAGCCTGCAATGGCTAGTGATGCAACTAGTTTGGCTGACACTGAAAGAGCCATAGTTTCACACTACAGAAGGTCCATGAATGAAACAAATATAGAGGATCCTGTACATAGAAGAATTCTCAACTTCTACGGAGACAACTTGAAAATTCAAAAGATGCATGTCACAGGTTCCAAGTATGAACTAAAGAAGATTAGGGAAGAGATTGACAGTGCAAGGACACACTTTGACTCCACTATTGATTCAAGACTCAGTCTCACCATGATGACAAGAATCAAGCAAAGGCTTAACACTGAGTCCACAGCCAAGGACAAAGTTATGGCATTGGAGAAAAGAGTGACAGCTATAGAATTTAACATGGAGTAAATCCTAAAGAATCAAGTAACTCAAATCAAACTCCTGAGCAAACTCTTGGAAACCCCTCTCATTTCTCAATCATTAGAGCAAGAGCCTGTTGCTGATAACAAAAAGGGGGGAGAAGGATGAGGAGGAGTTAAGGATAAGGAGAAGGGAAATTGAAGTTGTGATCAAGGACACAGACAATTTCATTCAAAAGAAAGATCCAAAGAAGGCATTGGCTCAACAGATTGTAAGGCAATTTGCTTCAATTGCCAGCAAAAACAAGGAAATTGATGCACAAGAGCCAATTGCCTTATTGCCAGAAATTCTTGAGGCTGTGAAGAAAGGAAAAATAAGGATGGATGAAAGCAGTAGCTCACAACCTGGTGATAGAAAAGGAAAGGGAAAGTTAATTGAAGATAGCAAGAAAAAAGAAAAATCTGACACAGGTGGAGGTGAGAAACTATTGAGCAAAGCAATAGTTGTTGGTGTGAAAGAAAGGGAGCAACAAGAAAAGTCACAAGAAGAACTAGTTATTCAACTACAAAGGATATTTGATGAGGAGGATAGGCTAATTAGAGAAGCCAGGAGAAAAGAAGGTGAAAGGAGGCCAAGAATGAAACAAAGAGCAAACAAGTCTACAGACAAACCTAAAACTTCTGGAGTAAAAAGGAAACTTGTTGTTGATGAGGAAATAGCCATGGAGGAGAAACCAAAAGAGTTGAAGCTTGAGAGTCAAGCTTCTGGGAGTGGTCAACCCAAGGAGATAGGAAGTGTTCAAATCCAAACCTGGGAATTTTGTGCCAATCAAAATTGAAGAAATGATTGCAGTAAAAGGTCAAAGAAAGAGGGATGTTGATCTACTTCACATTGATTATGAAGATGGATCATATTCAACTTTCACATTTAATCAAGTCATACAACAAGGCTATGGCATCTTAAGGAAAATCTATACCATGCTCAACAGGAAGTATTTTCTAACTGAAGAGCTAGGTAGAGCCATCCTTGAGAAGATGAAGAAGATGAGGGAGGCACCTATTCAAGTAGAAAGGGATGATAGAATCAAGATTTGGAACCCTGAAGCAAGAAAGGTACTTCATGAACCATTCTACATAATGATCTACAAGGACAGGGAAGGCAGGGAAAAATGCATTGATATTTGTCAGGAGATAGACAAACTGCCCAATTTAGAACTGAATTATCTTGCAAGCCAACTAGACTACAGGGTTGAGGATGAGAAGATTCTGAAGGGATCCCTATACAGAAAGATGAAGGAAAATGAAGATAAGATGAATGAGTCAAGAGGAAGAAGAATAAGGTAGAAGATTCAGACTCAACATCAAAGTTATCAGAATTCATCTACTATTGGTATTTGATCACTCTGTCTTAGAATTACTTTTGTCAATATTGTAATTCCTGCTAGAATGAAAATGTTTAGGAGTTTTGTTATCATCAACAGAAAAACATTTATGCATATTTCACATATTCATAAATATGGGGAAATTGTTAGAAATTATGAGATTTGATGATAACAAATTACTTAGAATTATAATAGGGATTTAAATTTCATTATAACTAGTCGATGGATATATGACTTATAAATATCCATTGACTAGGAAACCAGTTATCAGTTGAAGTTTGTTTATCAATTGATAAATTGGATTGTAACATTTGATTTATGTTTCATTATCAATTGATTGTATTGCCTCGATGGATGTTGTGAAGAAGTCGACTGATGTTTATTGACTTCAATTGATAGCTTCTCAATGGATGTGAAGAATGGCTGATTAATTATAAATATTCTAAGTCAGAATTCTCACAAATGAAGTGATTGAAAGTCATATTACTAGTCCTATTTGTAATAAGTAGATGACAACTCAACTCAGATAAGAAAGCGAAGTAAATAATAAATATTGAATATAGAGGAAGAACAAAAGAAGCCATGACAAGAGAAGACACAAAGACCACTACAGAAGAAATGAGAATCAACATTGTAGTTAGTCATCCGTGAACCAGACCAGTGCACAGGGTGTCAACAATGTCAGTGAAGATTCGTCATCAACAAGTTCAAGTGGTTAAAAAGAATGACAGAAGACAGAAGCTGGAAGCTCAAAGGGATACGGTACTGACTTGAAGAAAAGACGGAAAAAGAAATGACACAGAAGAAATGCAGAGTCATATATTCTTAAAGGTGGAACCCCGGTTGGAATTGTTTTATCATTTGCAAGTCAAAAGGAGTTTGGTTCCAGACCATCAGAAGACCGCAGCTTAGAGCGTAAGGATTTATTTAATTAATAAATATTTTATTTATTTAGTAAATTATATTTATAAATATCTAAATAATATTAGATATTTATTTTTATAATTTCTGAATTAAATTTATTATTTATTAATCAAAGATTATAAGCTGTGCGGGTCAAAAAGCATTTCTACGGAGCCTATCCATATAAGACGAAATAGGCCCCTTTCAATTTGAATTTGGCAGGAGAATTCTTCAGCCAATAGGAGCATGACATGTGTCCAAGCAAGTGGAAAGAAAAGAAAAAGCTGTTGAATTCAAAATGTCATACCGAGAGTTCAAACAAATGTCATACCGAGAAAATCATAAGTCATACCGAGCTATTCAAGTTAAAAGGTCATACCGGAGCTTATTCCAAAAGTCATACCGAGTTTATTTAATTAAAAAGTCATACTGACTTTTTTAATTAATTAAAAAAAGGTCATACCGAGCTCTGCCGACCTTCCTTTTTAATAAGTCATACCGAGCTTATTAAAGAAAAGTCATACCGAATTTTCTGTGTTCAAAAGGTCATACTGAACCAATTTTATTTAATTAAAATAAGTCATACCGATTTATTTTAATTAGATAAAATCCGAATATGACTTTAAATAAGTCATACCGAGCTTCAGTAAGTCATACCGACCAAAATAAGTCATGCTCAGTGATTTATAAGTCATACAAGTGTTAAAATAAGTCATACAGACTTATTTTCTTGAAATTAAGTCATAGTCATAAAGGTCATACCAGCCATTTCCATTCTCTATAAATATGAGATGAAGGCTTCACTTCTTCATACTTCCGAAAGTAGAAAAAATCAGTTCAAATTCAGAATTTGTCTGCATTGTAATATTCACAGACTTTCTGTGCTGGTTTGATTTTAATTCCTAAAGTAGAACAATTCATGTTAAATTTGTTCTAGGAATTAAAGTTTATTCTACCGAATATTGTAACACCCTTTCAAGTTTAATATACATATTTAACTTGAATCTTGTTTACTTACTTGCTAATTTTCTATATCTTAAATGTTTAATCGTGAAAATAGAAAGCTAGTAAGTCAGCCTCCCAAACACTACAAATACTCTAACCCTCAGCTTTAGCAATAATTTAATTCCGCAAATTCTGAAAAGAATTTTAAATTGTTGTCAGTATCGCATTCAACCCCCCTTCTACGATACTTCCGGGACCCAACAATTGGTATCAGAGCAAGCTGATTGATATACAAATCAAGATCCGCAGTCCAGTGAAGCTCAGGGTACCGAAGCTGTTTGAACTCTAAATGTCTAGAGGCCTTGTTAAATAATTTTATTTTATAAATTTAAATTTAGATAAATTTATTTTATAAATGTTATTTAAAATAAATTTATTTTGTGAATTTAATTTAAATGAGTTTATTATTTAAACTTGAAAAAGTTTCTTTTATAAACTTAATTTAAATAAGTTTACTTTATAAATTTTAATTTAAATAAATTTATTCTTTAAATTTAAATAGATTTCCTTTTATAATTTAAATTTGTTTAGATAATTTTATTTTATAAATTTAAATTTAGATAAATTTATTTTATAAATGTTATTTAAAATAAATTTATTTTGTGAATTTAATTTAAATGAGTTTATTATTTAAACTTGAAAAAGTTTGTTTTATAAACTTAATTTAAATAAGTTTACTTTATAAATTTTAATTTAAATAAATTTATTCTTTAAATTTAAATAGACTTACTTTTATAATTTAAATTTGTTTAGATAATTTTATTTTATAAATTTAAATTTAGATAAATTTATTTTATAAATGTTATTTAAAATAAATTTATTTTGTGAATTTAATTTAAATGAGTTTATTATTTAAACTTGAAAAAGGTTTATTTTATAAACTTAATTTAAAATGAATTTATTTTATAAATTTAATTTAAGTAAATTTATTAGTTAAATTTATATAGATTTAATTTATAATCTAAAGATATTAAAACTTGGTCCATTTTTCCAAAAGGGTTTGTAGTTGGAAAATTCTTCGTTTTGGCTCAGAATTAATTCGCAGAGCATATGACCCGGTTTCGAGAAAAGTGGTCATTTCGTATTAGTAGGTTTATTCCGGAGCATTTGGATTTTATTGTGGATGATACGATTGTTCATGTTATAGTTCCACAAACTACTCAAATGTAAAGATATGATAGATTTATTAGTGGGGAACTCTGAAGATTTTTTTTCTGACTCTAATGATCATTCTAGTTTTTGTACTTATACAAAACGGATTTAAGAATCGTTAGAGGTCACAACTGAATAAACATATGAGGTTAAAAGTAGCAAGACAAGATCAGGGATGTGCTACAATATTCAAGAAGCCTGAACAAACAAATGATGACAGAGACTGTGTTGAGTTAAAAGCAGGTGCGTATTTTCATATAAATTGCTCACACTCACATAGTTGTACTTAAATGTCAAATCACTTCATGTATTGCTTGTTTAGAAGTAGAAGAATAAAAGATGGTAGAATTATCTAAGTAGTTAGTAAAATTTATAGATTCGAGGCTTAATCTAAAACTGACTTAGGTAATTAGAGATAATTAAAATGTTAGACAACAACATAAATGGATTAGACAGAATTAGTAATTAAATTGTTAGTTCTTCTATTCCATGTGCTTTTAGAAAATTATTGAATATCTGTAAATCTGCTGAACACCTGTTACACTTATGTAGAATGGTTAAAGTAGATAGTACTGAATTTTCTAATATGCATAACATGCCTGAATTGCATAATTCTTATCTATAATGCATTGAAACTGAATGTTTACCATGTGTTCTTATTTTCATGCTTGTTTATTTAAATCTGAAAATGCATATCTTAGGACTTGCATAATCTTAGGCAAAGCATCAATAAGAATCACAATAGGGTAAAGACTGCTAGTCCACCTTAAGATAGGTTGGAATCACTAATCTCATAGCCTTAAGACTACCTTGTCAAGGCTGCTGTGAATGAGAAGTGATCAGTCAAAGATAAGTTTGTGCATGTTAAGGTTGAAACTGTTGTTACCACTGTTGAAAGTAATATCTCTAACCCATCTGGACTCAATTGAAGTTGAGTACCAAGAAACTTAATCATTTGTGATTGCAGAGTATGAATCAAAAGTCAAAAGTTATGTGAATTCGTGATAATTATTGTTCGAGGCATATGACTAGCATTGAAGCTCTACTATTACAGTTGATTGAGTAGGCCTCCCCGATGGTAACCTTTGGAGATGACAGCAAAGGATGTACAAGGGATATGGCTATCATGATTTAAGAACTGTCATCAGTGGAAGCATCTTTCTTGTCGACGGACTTAAGCACTAAGCACTATCTATAGGGCACTAGAGAACTCTTTGTCAAAGGTTTTCTAAAAAAGCATTGAAATAGAAAAGTGTTTGATTTCAAGCAAGAAAGATGGAAGATCACTCAACTGAGAGTGAATTGGTGATGTTCATGCATTCAACAGATAATATATCACATATGGTGATTGATCACATCAAGAAGATCAAGTTGGAAGCAAAGTACTTTCAAGTTGAAGCGATTAACATATCATGCTTCTTCATTCAACAAGATTATGAAAAGACATCATATGAGTCAATGGCCAACCAGAAGCAAACACTGAAGCTCTTTCGTGTGTTTGGAGGAAATTGATATTTATTGAAGATTTATATAAGCATCTTGATAAGTTTGAAATTAAGGCTCATGGAACAATTTTCCTCGGCTACTCATTGAAGTCAAAAGCTTTCAAAGTAAGATGTGATGTAAAACCAGAAGGTGATTGAAAGTCTGAATGTGTCGTCCTATTACACCAAGCTCCCGAGCATTAAAATAAAAGTCTATTCTGAATCTGTGAAGCTTGACATCTAGTCAGAGTCATATTCAGTTATTGATGATGAAACTGAGGTTGCAGAAGGAATCAATGTTAATGATGATGATTCAGATCCTAGTAGTGGAAATGGTAGTGAATCTACACAACTCATGGACTTTAACAGAATCCACTCAACAAGGTGAAGGATCTTCAACACATCCTAGCAGCAACTCAGGGGGAGCAAATAAAAGAAGGATCTACTAGTCATACTCAATACAATGAAGATCAAAGGAATACATTAAGAACATATCTGCCAAGACAAAGGGTTTGGAGTCAAAGTCATTCCTGGAGTCTAGTTCTTAGTGATCCGGATACTAGAGTAAAGACTAGAAGTGCTATGCAAAGTAAATAGTTACTCTTCGGGAAAGAACAATTGTTAAACAGTTGGAATCCTAAAGAAGATTGAAGAAGCACTGATTGATCCAGATTGAGTCATTGCAATGCAAGATGATCTCAATCAGTTCGAAGGCAGAATCTACTGAATCTGGAACCCAGGCCACAAGACAAAGTTGTAATTGGTACTGTAAGGGTTTTCAGAGACTGGATGATTTTTGGCATTGTTATGAGGGACAAAGCCAAACTGGTTGCTACAGAAGGTATCGACGATGATGGAAACAGAATCTTCGGGACTTTCAAGATCTAACTAAAGCACCAGAGACGAGACTTGATACTATTAGGGCTGAACATGTTGATGTACAATAACTCCTGGACTTTGAAGTTTCATATCCACTGGAATTTGTATATCATTCTCTTCACAAAGCTCTCTATGACGAAGGTAAGAGATCAAGCAATCGTCAAGGACATAGTATGTCACTCTAACTGATAATTACTTGAATATGATTTTATATTAGAGTCGTTATACACATATCTCTCTAGAATACAAGGCACACAATCATAATGTAATATTAGTGCAAGTATACCATGATTATATTATATGTGGGTCTACTGTGCATAAAGACCATATGTTTTATTCTCAATATGCCTATGTGTAAGTTTCCACGTGGATACTAGAGAATCTAATCTTATAGCTAAGATATGAATTGTTAGATATCTTAAGGGATTACCAATTCTAAGAATCAGGTACCCTAAAGATACCAGGTTTAACCTAATTGGCTATATAGATATAGATAATGCAGGTTATAAGAAAGACAGGGAGGTAATTACCAGAAGCTGTCAAACTCCATCAACTCTGCTGGATAATCTCTTCACCACTCACGGAACAAGCGCATGGACACCGGGTATCATTTATATCGAGAGTAGTCCTTAGTAGAATAACTTGCAGATATTTGCTAAACAGCTTGATGAATTCATTTTGTCTAAGTTGGTTAGTGAAGTTGAGATATTATTTATGTGCATATTTGTTGAAAATCTCATCTGTAAAGAATTCTTAAATGAGTTCACAAGTATTAAAATTTTCCATATTTAAAGGACTTGTGAATTTATTTGAAATCCAGAACCTCGTACTTAGTGCTACTACTTTAATTATCATGTTTACAATGTTATATGCATATGTGGTAATTAGGTGTTCTAGCATAAGTTTGAATATTATCTTAATTGATTTAAATTATGATGTCAGACAATTCGATGTCAGATCAGTCTCATGATTTAAATGAATTAAAATAATATGCAGCATAATTGTTTGTATGATAAATATTTAATGAGTATCAGTTAATGATATCTTACTTAATTGTTTTGATATTTTTCTCTGATGTTTTTAAATATTTTGTTACAAATAATTGTGACACTTTTAATATTAGTGACATTATTTAGAATTACTGATCTAAATAATCAATGCATATTTCAAAAACACTAATATTGAAAAACGGAAGTATTTTCCAAGTTATGCGTATATAAAATTCTCAATATTTTATATACATAGAAATATTTCCAAAATTGTTTTTACTTCGAGGTATCAACCATTTGTAAAATGATTTGTTTTTAAACACTTGTTTCAATGTTTGTTGCACATTGATTCAAAGTACCTAAACAGTGGTTGTTGCTTTGAAGGCCTTGTACTGTATTGCTAAGAATACATCCACCCCTATTGTCATGGAATTTTTTATTTTAAGTTAGGGTGAATATCAGGTGGACGAAAATGATGAATATCATAATTATTTTATGAGTCGGAAAATCATAGTCCTCTATCTGATAAGGATGGTTTGCAAAACTGTTTTCAAATCATACAGTATTAAGGTATAAAGGAAAAGAGTCATTTTATCGAGATATAATTTGGTAAGAGAGTTGAATTTCTTCTTTGGTATAAATTCTCGCGTTTTATTATGGGAAGTTTGCCTTATAGGAAATTCATAAAGGATAGAAACTTTCTTCTCTGATACAACTTTCCCGCGTTTTATTATGGGATATGTATCTTAAAGGAAATTTCGTATCTTGCTTTTAATTGATAAATCTTTAGTTCCGACAAAACTCTTTTATTGAAAGTGCTTTAATGCAATCTATTACCATTCCTTATTATATTTTTCCTTCTCTTTGGGATGAAAAATATGTTTTGGAATGTTAAGATGATTATCTTTTTATCTCAATTGGTTCTTTCCAGTTAGCCCTTAGTGGCTTTTGAAACTGGCCAAGAGGTTGAAAACCCATCAATCTCTTACCCAGGCCATAGTACCAAACACCAATTCATCCACTTCCATATATTAACCCCTGGAGATATAAGGAACTCGTGTAAGTTAGAGGTTGATAAGGGAGAAACTGCACTCGATGCAGCAAATAAGGATGATGTCGGAAGTGCACCCACAGCTCTACCTCCAGAGAAGAAAAGGAGTATATAACTGAGGTAACTGTAAGCTCATCTGCATCTTCTCAAAAGGATGCAGAGCTGAAAAGGCAATAAAACTGTCTCTGGAATCATTCTCTCTACAGGATGAATCCATTGAAATTCGCTCGTCAGCTAGAGCACTTTGTAATGAGTCAAGCACACCACCGGCACTCACGCTGATGGTAAGCCTAAATAGATATATTCTAGGAACACATTGCAAGGCGTGCACAGTGAGAGGTACATGCAACATTTTTAGTTTTGTACAGTTTTATTTAATTGGCATTCATACTGTTAATATATATTTTTTTTAGAATTGAATTTCTTCTTTGATACAAATTCTCGCTTTTTATTACGGGAAATTTGTCTTATAGAAAATTCATAAGTGATAGAAACTTTCTTCTCAGATATAACTTTCCCGCGTTTTATTAAGGGACATGTATCTTAAAGAAAATTTCGTATCATGCGCTATAATAATATTTTTTTTCAACGATTGGCATATTTATTTTTCCTATAAAATTGGCATATTTTTACTTTATAGTTTTTTTTATTATTTCATGTTATTTTTAAAATTTATTTTTGTCTACGAGAAATTGTTCTAAGAATCATAAGTATTAAATGTCAATATTTAAAGGACTTGTGAATTTCTTTACATCTATTTTCTCAAGCTTACATATATCTCTGATATAATGTATGAAGTTAAATGCTAATTTTCATTCCTATGATTATTTAGTATTTGACAATTGTATTTTATCTTATTAAAATTATGAATTGAAGCAATTCATCGTTTATTAGTTTCATAGTTTTAATATGATGAAATATTAGGAGCATAATTTCTTGCTTTTTGAAATTATTATTAATTATCATATTTTGATAATTTGTGATTGTTTCATTGCAATTAATTATGATTTTTGTTGTTAGTGATAATATATATACATTGTTTATCTGAAAATCACTAATAATAAAAGCATATCTGTGTTCTGCCGAACAAGAGCAATCGACTCGAGGTAAAAGCAGGTAATCTCGATCTTGATATATTCTTTAATCAATTGATATAAATATATATACAATTGATATATTGAGCCCTCAGTGGCTATAGGACAAGATCAAGGGATTGAAAACATACAATCTCTAACACAGATCATAGAACTAAACACTCAAACAGATACAACTTCATCTACTAAACCCCTGAAAAGAAAATCTTTATCAACTAAAGAGGGTGAGAGAGTAAGTGCCTCTAGTGCACTAGAAAAGAGAAGTATCTATGAGCGTTCCAGCAGCTCTGCCTCTAGTTAGAATGTAATTGAAACCAAGGCAACTGCTAACTAATTTATATCCTCCCAAAAGGGTATAGATTTGCAAATGGCAAAACTGTTACTAGGTTCGTCATCTTAACATGATGAGTCTATTGAATTCGGCCTGTCAGCCAAGGCCATTTGTAAAGATTCAACTTCATCTGGACACTCTCAAGCACTGCAAACCATAAATGTATATTCAGATGCACTGTAAGGATTGTCACACACTAAGGATGAATTGACGGAAGCAATTATTCTAAACTTCCATATCAAGGAAGGAAGGATGATTGATGATTCTGACTGAATCAACATGCCTTCATAGGCGTCAGGAGGAAACTTGGATCATTTGTTACATTATAGATCCTTGTCTCCCTCCCCAGATGGAACATATCTGGATTCCTAACGGAATAGATCATCTTAGATGATCAACAACTCACTGAATCTATTCCTGAAGCAATTCAGTTTTTAAAGTCAAATGTTTTTATAGATTCAATTGAGGACGGGGATTTACGAAACCCCATTGCACCACCAGTGACCTCTCTTGAAGGGGCTATGGTGATCTTTCTTGTAGGTACAAACGATTGTGTCATCCGTACTGAGAGAGAGAAATAGTGTTGTGAGGAAAGAGTGAAACACAAGTGAGAAAGAGTGAAAATATATATTCTATGAGTGAAACACTTAGAGAGTATATGAGCGAAACACTTGTCAGAAACACAAAAGAAAATCACACACTAGCACAATTACCAAATCCCATTCCCAATTATCTGTTACAGATTTATAATGTTACTCAACTAAGGGGGATGAAATTTCTTCTATTATTAAGGATTCTGAAGAGGATTACTCAACTAAGGGGGAGAAGTGTTGAACAGTTCGAACTGTTGAACAAGATCCAAAAAGGGAGAAGTAGATCCAAAAAGGGAAAAGTGTTGAACAAGATCCAAATGGGAGAATTGTTTAACAAAGACTTTTACTAGAAGAGGATTACTCCATTGTTGAAAAGGGGGTATATAACAACATGCTTGGATTGGATCCATTTGATTTTAGAAAATTCTTGTATATAGGATTAACTGGATTTTCTAAAATGCATAACATGTCATAGTTTGCATTTTTTATATCTGCGATGGTTTAATGCTGTATGTATGCCATGTTTGTTATTACTTCTATTAAATTAGTTGGATAATTCACGTAAGGGGAGAATAAATTCACCTTGGGAGAGAAGTGAAGACAGAAGTTGGAGAAACAGAGGATAGATGGTAAGAAGAGAACAAGACTTCATCCCTGCCATCCTAAGGGGGAGTAGTGATGAGTCTGAGAAATGAAGATAATACTACTTGTATAATATGTTCAGTGCTAGAGGAACAAACATCTTTCATTTCAGTTTCTCAAGAAATCTGGAAATGCAGAATCTGATCCAGAGAAACCAGCAACTGAGGATCTACCAATGACACCTGATCTCTAGAAGAAGGTGAAGTTGATACTTCTGAAACTGGTAATGATAGGTAAGTCAAGATAGAACTTTGTTAAATATGTTCAGTCTAGAGGAACATCTATCTTATATTTATCTTTCATAATTGAAATCTGGAAATGTATTATATGATCCAGAAAACAATTTATTATTTACAGTTCTTAAATGTCATTTTATTTTCTTAGTTGTTAGTTGAGTTATCCTCTAGGAATTTGTGTGTTAAATGTTTAACAACAAATAGGGGGAGATTGAAAGTCATATTACTAGTCCTATTTGTAATAAGTAGATGACAACTCAACTCAGATAAGAAAGCGAAGTAAATAATAAATATTGAATATAGAGGAAGAACAAAAGAAGCCATGACAAGAGAAGACACAAAGACCACTACAGAAGAAATGAGAATCAACATTGTAGTTAGTCATCCGTGAACCAGACCAGTGCACAGGGTGTCAACAATGTCAGTGAAGATTCGTCATCAACAAGTTCAAGTGGTTAAAAAGAATGACAGAAGACAGAAGCTGGAAGCTCAAAGGGATACGGTACTGACTTGAAGAAAAGACGGAAAAAGAAATGACACAGAAGAAATGCAGAGTCATATATTCTTAAAGGTGGAACCCCGGTTGGAATTGTTTTATCATTTGCAAGTCAAAAGGAGTTTGGTTCCAGACCATCAGAAGACCGCAGCTTAGAGCGTAAGGATTTATTTAATTAATAAATATTTTATTTATTTAGTAAATTATATTTATAAATATCTAAATAATATTAGATATTTATTTTTATAATTTCTGAATTAAATTTATTATTTATTAATCAAAGATTATAAGCTGTGCGGGTCAAAAAGCATTTCTACGGAGCCTATCCATATAAGACGAAATAGGCCCCTTTCAATTTGAATTTGGCAGGAGAATTCTTCAGCCAATAGGAGCATGACATGTGTCCAAGCAAGTGGAAAGAAAAGAAAAAGCTGTTGAATTCAAAATGTCATACCGAGAGTTCAAACAAATGTCATACCGAGAAAATCATAAGTCATACCGAGCTATTCAAGTTAAAAGGTCATACCGGAGCTTATTCCAAAAGTCATACCGAGTTTATTTAATTAAAAAGTCATACTGACTTTTTTAATTAATTAAAAAAAGGTCATACCGAGCTCTGCCGACCTTCCTTTTTAATAAGTCATACCGAGCTTATTAAAGAAAAGTCATACCGAATTTTCTGTGTTCAAAAGGTCATACTGAACCAATTTTATTTAATTAAAATAAGTCATACCGATTTATTTTAATTAGATAAAATCCGAATATGACTTTAAATAAGTCATACCGAGCTTCAGTAAGTCATACCGACCAAAATAAGTCATGCTCAGTGATTTATAAGTCATACAAGTGTTAAAATAAGTCATACAGACTTATTTTCTTGAAATTAAGTCATAGTCATAAAGGTCATACCAGCCATTTCCATTCTCTATAAATATGAGATGAAGGCTTCACTTCTTCATACTTCCGAAAGTAGAAAAAATCAGTTCAAATTCAGAATTTGTCTGCATTGTAATATTCACAGACTTTCTGTGCTGGTTTGATTTTAATTCCTAAAGTAGAACAATTCATGTTAAATTTGTTCTAGGAATTAAAGTTTATTCTACCGAATATTGTAACACCCTTTCAAGTTTAATATACATATTTAACTTGAATCTTGTTTACTTACTTGCTAATTTTCTATATCTTAAATGTTTAATCGTGAAAATAGAAAGCTAGTAAGTCAGCCTCCCAAACACTACAAATACTCTAACCCTCAGCTTTAGCAATAATTTAATTCCGCAAATTCTGAAAAGAATTTTAAATTGTTGTCAGTATCGCATTCAACCCCCCTTCTACGATACTTCCGGGACCCAACAGTGATCAACAGATATTAGAGTCAATGGATAAAAACACTGCTCGATGGATAAAAGTTATCAATGGATAAAGGCAATCAACGGATAAAAGATCATCAATGGATAAGGAATCGATGGATAACCCAACTATCCATCGATACATCAATTGATCAACGGATAACTTATCCATCAATGGATAAGCAAAGAAGAATCAACTGATAAGCTTTACAGTAATTATCAGTTGATTAAGGTTTCCCGAATTAGTTCAAGACAAAAGGAATGGAAACTTTGCAGAAACTGAATCAATGGAAGACAGTCATGTCAGGATTGTAAAGACTTTCAAAGCAACACAGTCTTCAAGGAAATATCAAGACAAAGATTTTTCCAGGACAAGACAAATGCAAAGAGGACTGTGAAAAGAAGCTACAATCTATTTTAGTGAAAACATTGGAGACTGTAATTTTGTTTTACTTTATTTTATATCTGTCGATAAAAAAAATAGATGTAAAATGTGAACAACTATATATGTAGTAGTAGTTCATTGTAACACAGGGTGTGTGAAAAAGATCAGGAACTCAAGAAAAGCACAATAGAAGGATAGACAATATTTGTAGTGCTTTTCTTAGTTCAAAATCACATCTTTGTAAGCAGCTTGGTATCTTTACCAAGATTATTTGAAAGTAAAAAATATACTAGTGGAAAAACCAATCCACTAGTAATTTCAAAAGATTTGTTTTCAAGTTTCGTTTATCTCTTCTAGTTTTCACTTTTTAGTTAATCAGTCCAAACACTCAACCACACTTATTTAACAAACTTAAATCTGCAAGAATTTTAAATAATTCTTAAGTTTGCATTCAACCCCCCTCCCCCTTCTACAAACTTAGTGTACTTAAAGGGTATAACAATGAATAATGAGATAAATATATGTATTTTATGTGTATATATAATGATTTTTTCTTTTACTCTATATAAAATATTCTTCATAGAATGTTATTCTATGTGTGTGTGTGTGTGTGTGTATAACTATTATATAACTTCTTATTTATTAGTCCTTCCATCATATTTTAGTAGTATTATTTGAAAATTTAACACATATTAAAAAATATTACTCCCTCCGTTTGGTAATATTTGACACTTGACTTTTTGGCACACATATTTAAGAGCGTTGACTACATAATTAAATTATTATTTTTTAAATTTTTTTTGTGAATAAAAGTTTTAGTCTAATATTTTTAATTATTCAAAAAAAATTAAAAAATAATAATTTTAACTATGTAGTTAAAACTCTTAAAATCGTGTACCGAAAAATCAAACGTCAAATAAAATTAAAAGGAGGGAGTAGTTGTATAACATTTTTTCATACTTATCATATTTATTATATTAGTTTTATATACAATTGAAGTAAATTTACATTTGAAATAACAAAATAGGAGGGTAAGTTGGAAATTTTTTGCATTGAAAGTAGAAATGGACTACTATGATGGGATAATTTTTTTTCAAAGAAGAATAATATTTTGAAATGGAGGGATTATAATATAATAAACATAAATAAAAAAGTTATAAAATGTTTATAATAAATCCTTGTATTGCTCAGATTACAAACTTGTATTTTATAAAATATAAAAATTACTCCCTCCATCCCCTTTTAATTGTCCCTTATGAAAAAATTGTGTCCACTATTAATTGCCCTTTTCACTTTTCAAAACTGTAAATGCACCTAGAGGGGTTGAATAGGTTTTTAGCTGACTATATCCAATTTTAAAAAATTACCGAACCATTATAGCTGATTGTAATGTGAACAGTCTGTTGTGCCTTATGAAACTGGTTTACTGTTTTCAATCTGTAAATAATTATAGCAGATTAGAATAAATGCAATGCAGTAAACAAATAAAAACAATATGTAAAGGCGGCACACGACGTTTAGCCAGGTTTGACCCCTATGTCTAATGGTCTACATCGGTTTTAAATGTACTGATGTCTTAAACACTTTTAACATCGGTGACAACTCTAACCGATGTTAAAATAGTGATGTCTATTAAAGTTTTTCTTGCAGTGTATTAATCAATAATCAACCAATTACCAGAGTAATAATATATCTCCATGTTCCCAATCACTACAGTGGCTTGCTACAATCGCAGTAATACTTAGCAGAATGATTCTAGCTTGCTATTGTTCTCTGCCTTGCAATCCGTTCTTGAACCTTGAATTCCTCGAGTCCCACTCTTGAATCATTCTATTCCTTTAACCCTTTGCCTTATAGAAACAATACAACTGAACCCAAAAGCTCCCTTGTTCTATCACCTAGAACCCTTGCCACTTAGCGATGATAAATACACTTCAAATCAATACAAGGAATGAAAGTGTTTACAACTCAAACTATATTATCTAAATATTAAATTTCCAATATATAACTAAGCTCAGTTTTAGAGAAAAATTGAATAAAGTTTTGTAAGAACACGAGTTGCAGTGTATTGATGTATCTCACCGAATGAAAGTTATATCACATTATATATTAAAAGTATACAACGGCTCTTTGAAAATAAATTAAGAAAGAATATCTCATTGAGAACACAAAATATTTCAAAGGCATAACTATAGGAGTAGAGATAAAAACGAATTTGAATTTGAATTGCTCCTATAATTATTGATATGATAGGAAAGTAGTTGTGGTTCGAAAAGAAAAGAGAAATCAAATCAACTACTTCCTAACATTTAGGAAAACGTTTTTAATAAAAATATATGAGCTTAGAAATTTATTAAAAACGTAATATATTAGTGAATGTACATATATATTAATCCTACACCAAATATAATCTGTTGTACGACTGCAGATAGAATTCTGCATCCTGTAAGATTCTGTTTCAGCAAGTTGTTCTAAGAAGACAACAAACTGTTATGTTGTTATAACTATATCATGCAAAACAGAGTTAAGACATGGACTATAATAATATAACAAGCATAGATAACAAATATACATTCTGACAGACATTATACCTTGCTCAACTTGTGTGATCATCAAAATCCTGAGGGTTACAAAAACAATATTATAAATATTTTTGCAAATATTATCCTTATATTACTATTTCTAAGGTTTAACTAATTCAAATATATAAACAATTCAACTAATTTAATACAATTATAAGGGGTAGTCATGAAAACAAGTTATGTAATTAATACTACATCCGTCCACAATTAGTTGTCCACTTTGTTTTCTGTGCAGTCAAAGTAACTAATATTTGATTGTAATTTAAAAATAATATTTAATTAAAAAATTTAAAATTTTATATTATTACAAAATATATATAATCTATTTTAAAATGTATTTTTTAGTTTTTTAAAATTATAAAAGAAATTTTTTTAATTGTTAATCAAAAACTAGTCAATTTGACCACAAAAAGTTAAAAAAAACATGTAAATAAGAACAGAGAGAATATTTTTTAAATATGTGTGTTTTTTAAAAAGGGACAATTAAAATGATATGGGGTGTATTTAATACTTTCAAATTTTAGAATTAATTTCTCTGGAGTTTCAACTGTATTTAGGATGAATTATTGACAACAAAAGTTAGATGAAAAATTATTATCATTAAATGGTGGTTCAAAGTTGGGTATCATTTCCAAATCTAAAACTGTGTGCGGTCTTAGTTTCCATGGATTCATAATAGTTGACCCAACCGCTGTTTGTAGCTTCTCTGAATATAAATGGATTGATTTATTCAGCTGTTGTTGAGCGGCTTTTCATATGTCTTTTAGAAACGAAAGAAGCTTCTCAACTCTCATATTGTAGTACATCAAAAACAAAAACTCTGAGATTTCAGAGATACTAACACGCAATTATTACCTTATCTTCTGCCATGAGAGCTCCTGCATCATAAGGTAAACTTTTTTTTTTGGCAAGCCATCATAACGTAATTTGTCTCTGCTTTCTTAATATAATTTCTTTATCTAGTTTGATCATGTTATCATGAGTTATATTTGTTGTTACTCCGGATCTTCGAGCATTATAAATCACCAACAAACAATTTCCTTGTGTATTTTATGTGAATATGGGATGAAGTTTTTGAAAGATAATATATCTTTCTGCTAACTACTACATGATAATAACAAGATTAGAAGACTTGAACACTCAACGTGTTATTTTCTGCCGGATTAAGCCCGTTTGATTAAAATAAATTATAGTACTAATAGGGATGAGCATTTGGTGCCGTTTGTGTTATTCGATTTTTTGGTTATTTCGGTTTTTTTTACCGTATTAGAGTAAGACTCGAACTCTTTATTTGAGTATCTGAGGAACTCATTCCCTATCTTATAAGAATTTAATTAACAAATAACTATAGAAAACTACGAAACATAAAAAAAAATCATAGAACACCAAAAATAATTGTAAAACAAACTAAAAAAGAATATAATAGACAAAAAAATATAGAAAACTAATATTGAATAGTGTATGTTATGTAATTTTTTTGTTTGTTTTGTGATTATGCTTTGTGTTCTGTAATTTTTTATATGTTCATCAATTTTTTCATGTGTTCTGTAATTATATTTGTTGTTGGTTCCTCGATTACTCAAATAAGGGAGTTTCTCATTGAACCTAAACATTATATATGTTATTATATATATATATGTTATAATAAAATATATTATATGATATTATATATTTTTTTTAAATTATTTTTTGGATTAAATATCAAAGTGGTCACTGAAGTGTAAGCATAATAAAGACTATTTTTTTTTATAATACAATTATTTATTTCAGTATTCGGTTTTGACCGTAATAATTAATTCAGTTCTGTAAACTAATTGAAATTATTTCAGTTCATAAATTGGTATTAGATTTTCCGTATTCAGAAACTGAATTATAATTCGGTTCGATTTTCAGCGAATACTCACCCCGGTATAGTAGTAAATAAGGAAGAATAACTAACAAATTTATTTCATATTGTCCAGAAGTAGAGTTAAATTTAGTGAAAAATAAATAGAGTTAGAACAAATATGGTTGATTTAAAACTCCGTGTAGAGTCTATGCAAATCGAGTTCATAGATTCTATATAGAGTTTTGTAGATTCCATGCATGTATGTAGATTTTAATCATAAGTCAAATAGAATCTCTTGCATTTATGTACGATAAAAGTTCTAAAATACCTACAAAAATCCAATAGAATCATGGATTTTAGAAACTGATCGGTGTTAATAATTTTGAATACCTCTAAATTTTAATAAATTATTAATAATTCATATTAAATATCGTTGGATTTTAAACATTATTTAAAATTCATATTGAGTATCCCATATTATTTAATACATATTTTAAATATAAATTGAATATTCTTAGATTTTTAAAATTCAAAAAAATACTACAGAAACTATATTATATATAAGACACCAACCTACATATAATGTCATATTTTTTATTGTCTATATTAATTAAATTTTTTTAACTCAAATTTAAGAATTGTTTGTCTACCTTTTAGAACACCCAGAGGGGATGAATAAATGTTATGATTTACCCAATCCAATTGTTAATATTACCAGATATATAGCATACTGATTCAATAAAGTGCAAATAAAGCACACAAAATTTTTAGCTAGATTCAAGATCGATTCCCCAGATAGTCTACCTCCTTGTCTCTGTCAACTCGGAAAGAGAATATTTTATTGATTAATGAAATATTACAATTACAAAATATAATAATATATATTCCTGAATCAAAACTACTAATAATGACTTGCTCAAACTCTCATATTCCTCGAACTCTAACTCTTTTTAAGTACTATACTTCTTCTTTATACTTCTCAAGCCTCTAGTTGACCCTTTTTTCACTAACCAACTATCACGCAACTAATCAATACAAATTAAACGATACAAGATGGAAATATAAATTACAACTCAACAAAGATGACTCTCTCTCTCTATATATATATAACATATGTAATATATCAATGAGCACGTAGATAATCAAATAAAGATATTATAAAATAAAATTGAGTTGTTCTTGTGTTTGTATATGTTGATTGAGCACAACTGATACAAACCCAGAAGTATATATATTCTAACGTTTAGAACTCTATCGACTACAAATCTCTTGAATCGTGAAATTCTCACGTTTAACACTTTAGTTTTGAATTTAAAATATACCATGTGTATATATTGAAGAATAACAGAATAGATAAACGTTTGAAAACATTATCCTTCTGTTGAAATATAGCAGTTAAAGACACACATTAGACCAACGTATAAAAAAATATAAAAAAAAAATTCCAAGTCTTGAAAGGTAAAATTTGATCTATTTCCAAACCAGGGACACACATTAGACCAACGTATCATAAATAGCAGATGTGCGAAAGGAGAGATATATAGAAGAATTTGTTGCAGTAGTAAATTCAAATTTCCAGGAACGCCCCTAACCAATCTCAACTGTTCCAGACTCGAAAACTCATCCAATGCAACAGGAAAACATATAGTAACACAGACACATCAGATGACTGATTGAATCTCAAACTAGAGTTTAAAATAGGAACATTCAATGTAATCTTCTTATTGCGCACAAAAGACACCTAGTGTTATGCCCAATATTTGGACATGGGTCCTAGACAGGCCCAATGACATAAATTAGCAGGCCCACCTCGCATATGGGCTCACATGGCTGCACGGCCCATAATCAGCTCGCATCGTGCTAAGGATGATAAAATATTCTAAGGCCCCTGGCCTAGCGAGAGGTCGCATCGCTAGCTCACCAGCCTTAGACTCATTCAGTTTCGAGAAGGAAGAGAGAGGAGAACTGGCCCCCAGCCCAGTTCGCTTCTCATCATCACCTCCCAGGTCGCATAGACTTGACAGAAAGGCCCTCAGCCCGGGTCGTTCATCCGGATCGCTCTATCCGGGTCGTTTCGCTATCCCGGAGCACTTAGCACGGATTTCTTATAACTAGCTGAAAAGCTCCTAGCCTCATGGGTTCACCTCACTTGGTATTATTTGCTACTCTGAAGACTATAGAAGGCCCCCCGGGGTAATATCTCAACATACTTATATCTGTTCGAAGACAACTAGCCCCACGGGCTCTCATCTCATCAAGGGATCCGCTCAGGGTCACCTCTATACTACTCTCGTGAGGCCACATCACGCACAGCTGCTCCCGTGAGGCCATATCGCGCACAACTCCTTACGAGGACCCCTTGCTCTATAACTCCATGACAGCCCCCAGAGCCGAATGGGCTTGGGCCATGGCAGTTACAGACATTTTGGGAAGCCTGCCCTCCACATCCGCATAGACTTGGGCCAAAGCCCTCCACGTCTGAGGATTTGGGCCTGATGGACCGGACCAATACCTAGCCCATTTAGGTATTTTATCCTCCAAGAACTACGTGTAGCTTGAACCCCTATAAATAGGGTACGTAGGCCTCTTGTTTCAGTTGAGACATCAGTTGGCAGCAAGAGAACAAATATTTTCTCTGGCCTTCTAACGAATCAACAGCAAGATCAGCTACCAAAATCCATCACTTTCCTCCCGTGTTCTTCATCAAGTTCATCAGCAAAATCATCATATTTTGCTCCGTGATTCCAACAAACCTCCGAATTACTGTTATACCAGTTTCTCCCTATAACAATTGGCGCTAGAAGGAGGGCACTTGACATCTGAGGGAGAAGGATGTCTAACTCTAAGAGAACCGGAAACAACTCTGGAAGTGATAGAGCTGGGGATGACGAGACCCCTAAGAATACCAGCGAGAACCCGCCTCAGACTGACCCCAAGCTCTTAGAATTCTTGGATGAGATGGGTCATCAGATGTTCGAGTTCAACAAAAGAATGAGGCGGATGGAGAAGAGAAGCGCCTCTAGGAAGGCTAGCATCAGTTCCCGGCGAAGGATGAGGAGGCTCAACAAATCTAGGCAACTCAAGTCGACTATTGAACCTCGTAACCTCGGGAATGACTTCGACGTTGAAGCTGGAAGCGAAGGAAGGGATGAATCCCTAGAATGGGACGAGGTGCCCCCCAGCCAGGCGCGGCAGGCCCATGAGACCCCTCTCAGGTCGCATCATGGTCCAGCCCCCTCTGAGGCGAGGTCCACCAGTGTTTTTGATAGGGTCGGAAGAAAATTAACAGAACATGACTTAAGGATAAAATTAGAGAGATCCCGAGCTAAAAACACTGAGGCGCGGCCCTTGAGTCCAGCACGTGAAGCGGAAGGACCCCCTCGCCATCGCGAGCGCGCTAGGTCCCCGCACCGTGCTCATGGATCGGAGAGGCCCCCTCTCAGGAGAAGAAATGAAGAGGCTCAATCTGCTGTAAGTGGAGAAGAACGAGCCCGAAGGCGTGAGCAGGCACCACCTCCGTCACATAGAGCTAGCAATGGAAATAATAATGATGAGAGGCTGGGAAACATTCGAGTGGACGATCTTAGGCGACTCTTGGAACGTATGGAGAAGGAAAAGAATGCTCCAAATCTTATCTCCACTCAGTCGCCCTTCACTAATGAAATTCGGGTCGCACCTCTGCCCACCATCTTCAGAAACAATCCCAATCTCACTTTCAATGGAGATACTGATCCGGCTGAATACCTGATCCGCTTCAATACTGAGATGGAGGTCTACCAGGTCTCCACACTAGCCCGCTGCCGGCTCTTCGCCGCCTCCCTTAGAGGCAGTGCCCAACAATGGTTCTCCAAACTCGGACCCATTATGATTGACTCTTGGGAACTGTTGGCGGATATATTCATCAAGCAATTCCAGTCTTCTATGCTCTATGCCCCACCTGTGGCGACTCCTGCTAATGTCAAACAGAGGGAAGGGGAGACCCTGCAGCATTACTTCAAGAGATTTAATGCCGAAGTACCCCGAGTTAGAGGAGCAACTGACGAAGTGGTAAAGAACTTCCTGATAGCAGGACTCAAGGAAGGAACTGATTTCTGGAAGAGCCTCCAAGCTAAGACACCTGAGACACTATCTGAGTTCTATAGGCAGGCTGAACCCTTCAAATGGGTGGAGAAATCTATGCTTGCTTTGAAGAAGAGTAACGGCAATGGATTTCGAGGAAAAAATAGCAAACGTAAGAGATCCTGGAGCCCAGATAATAGAAACAAGGGCCGAAGGGACAGAAGCCCCAGCCCGAGAAAGTCTGACCGACAAGAAAGAGAAAGGTCCCCTCAAAGCAACAGGTCAGAAGATAGGAGGCCCTATCGGAAATATGATTGCCACACCCCCCTGGTGGCCTCAATTGAGCACATCTATGCCATCAATGCTGCTAAAAGAATTTTCAAGAAGCCCCCACCGATGACAAATTACGGAAAAAAGGACTCTCAAAAATTCTGCGCTTATCATGATCAGTCGGGCCATGACACTGCCGATTGCAGACATCTGAAAGACCAAATTGAGGACCTCATCAGGAGCGGTCACCTCACTGAATGGGTAGTAAGAGAAGTGAAGAGGCATCAAGGGGGTGAGTATCATAACGTCCCGCCCCCTCCTCCAAAAGATGAGGCATCCGAGAATAAAGCGAGACCCGGCCTGGGCAATACCCGAGAGGGCAGTATCCATGTTATCATAGGGGGTCCTCACATCGGCGGAGATAGCAAAAGAGCTATGGAACGATACGCTCGAGAAGCTAAGGAGCGGCCTCTCACTAACATCCATCATCCCTCTCAGAGGCCTCCCAAACTGTTTAAAGGAGAGGAGACGGATATCATGTTCACAGAAGAGGACGCCAAGTGGGTCCATCACCCCCACAGCGATGCTCTAGTAGTTAAAGTCAAGATTGGCTCTTCAAATGTACACAGGGTACTTGTTGACAATGGGAGTGCTGTCAACGTCCTCATTTATGATGTCTACCAGAAGATGGGTCTTCTCGACAAGGACCTCACACCCACAGTCGGCCAATTATATGGGTTCACCGGAGCTTCTGTTAGTGTCAAAGGCCTCATCAAACTCCCCATCACTCTAGGGGAGGAGCCCTGTATGACCACCCAAGTTGCCAATTTCATGGTGGTGGACCAGCACTCTGCTTACAATGCCATAGTTGGCAGACCCATACTTAAGGAAATGAGAGTGGTTACCTCCATCTACCACCTCTCGATGAAGTTCCCCACTCCTAAGGGGGTAGGATGTGTAAAGGGCTGCCAACATGAGTCCCGAGAATGTTACAACAAGGCTCTCAGGTCGGCCGAAAAAGAGAACCGAGAGGTGGAAGCCATAAATATAAAAGACTGCACACCAAGATCAGAAGATGCTATGTGTAACATAATCACTATTGAAGAGCTCCCACAAGATTATTTTGAAAGCTTGGGAATTCAAGTAGAGCCGGTACCGGGGGTACTCATGATGGAGCCCTCCCAGCCGGTACAAACTTTTATAGAAGGAATCGTGGAAGAAGCCAGCGATGATGAAGAGACCCCGGAGCAGTTGGCAAGAAGAACTAGCAAAGGCAAGTGGATTCGAAAGGAGACCTCGACAGTGATAGATCTCCCTAATGGGATAACTCGAGAGGTCACAGTCACTTCTGAAAGGTTAGTCAACTCAAGCGGACCCGGGGAATATATACTAGAGGATCAAAATAATAAGGAGCTTTCTGTTAAAGAAGTAGGAGAAGTAAGCAAAAGTCAGGAGTTCGAGGTAGACATTGATCCACGCATGCCCGCTCACATAGAAAGAGCTGGGGCAGCTGAAGATACCGTCACGATTCTGGTAGACGCACAAGATCCTTCTAAGTGGTTGAAGATCGGCTCTAACCTCGATCCTGAAATGAGAGACTCTCTGGTCTCCTTCCTTAAAAGCAACCTGGACGTGTTTGCCTGGTCTCATGCTGATATGGTAGGAATCGACCCAAAAGTTATGTGT
Organism: Oenanthe sinensis; assembly: GCA_028671895.1. NCBI lineage: Eukaryota > Viridiplantae > Streptophyta > Magnoliopsida > Apiales > Apiaceae > Oenanthe > Oenanthe sinensis. The sequence continues at coordinate 21,536,629 of CM053795.1, forward strand.
CACCGGCTCAATATTGATCCAAGTAAAAAAGGAATGAGGCAGAAAAGGCGCCCTGTCAGTGGAGAGAGAGCTGAAGCTCTCAAAGAAGAGGTGGACCGGCTCCTCGATGTCAGGCTCATCAAAGAAGCTTTCTATCCCACGTGGCTGGCCAATCCGGTTCTCGTCAAAAAGCCAAATGGAAAATGGAGGACTTGCATAGACTTCACTGATCTGAACAAACACTGCCCCAAAGATAGCTTCCCTCTACCGAGGATTGATCAGCTAGTGGATGCAACTGCTGGTCACGCACTACTTAGCTTCATGGACGCTTATTCTGGATACAACCAAATCCCCATGTATGAGCTCGATCAGGATCACACTGCCTTTATCACCGATAGGGGTCTCTATTGCTATGTCGGAATGCCCTTCGGCCTGCTCAATGCCGGATCCACCTACCAAAGACTAGTCAACATGATGTTCGAAAAGCAAATTGGCAAAACTATGGAAGTGTACGTGGATGATATGCTAGTTAAGTCTAAGGGGGCCGCGGATCACATTGGCCACTTAGCCGAGATGTTCAGCATCTTGAGGAAGTACCGGATGAAGCTCAACCCCCAAAAATGTGTCTTTGGAGTAGAGTCCGGAAAATTCCTAGGCTTCATTGTTAATCACCGAGGGATCGAGGCCAACCCAGCCAAGATCAAAGCTCTAATGGAAATGAGATCACCTAGAAGCGTCAAGGAAGTTCAGAGCCTCACTAGGCGGATAGCGGCCCTAAACCGCTTTGTCTCTAAATCATCCGACAAGTGCCAAGAGTTCTTCAAAGCAATAAAAAAGATAGGGAAGAAGTTCGAGTGGACTCCTGAATGTGAAGAGGCTTTCCAAAGAATTAAGGAACATCTAGGCAGCCCGCCTCTCCTATCCAAGCCTCTGGCAGGGGAAACTTTAATTCTCTACCTCGCTGTCTCAGAATACTCGGTTAGCGCTGTGCTGGTTAGAGAGGAGGGAGACACTCAGTTCCCCGTATATTACGTAAGTAAGAGAATGCTTGATGCGGAGACTCGGTACACCAACATGGAAAAGCTGGTCTACGCTCTCATCCTAGCATCGAGGAAGCTTCGACCTTATTTCCAAGCTCATAAGATTGAAGTGAGAACCGCCTATCCACTAAGGCAAGTAATGCATAAGCCAGAAACATCCGGCCGATTACTGAAGTGGACAATCGAGCTAGGCCAGTCGACGTCTCGTATAAGCCCCGCAGTGCCATAAAGGGACAAGCACTAGCTGATTTCATTCTGGAATTCCCGCCTCACGGTGAAGAGAACTCACAAGCCCTCATCGAGGTCTCAAACACCGTTCAAGCAAAAATCAACGAGAACAGCGCACCCTGGTGGACCTTATATGTAGATGGAGCTGTAAATAATGAGGGAGCTGGTGCAGGGATAGAGCTCGTCACTCTCGAGGGACATAGACTCAATACAGCTATCCACTTCACTTTTCAAGCCACAAACAATGATGCTGAATATGAGGCCCTCATATCCGGCCTCAAGCTAGCCTTGGAAATGCAGGTGAAAAATCTTAACATTTTCAGTGACTCCATGTTGGTGGTTTATCAAATCAAAGGGGGGTTCCAAGCTAGGGGTCCCCGTACTGAATTATATCTCAAGTGCTCCCAGAGGCTCATCAGCCTATTCAAGGAAGTCAGGATCGAACAACTCCCACGGGACCAAAATATCCGTGCGGATGTGCTGGCCAAACTCGGCTCTCAGCGCGAGGCCACTCTGTTAGGGGTCATTCCCCTTGAAATTCAGAGGAGGCCCAGTGTCCCCGAAGAATCAGATCTGAAGAAACCCTCATCATTCGAACTGATGGAAATTGAAGTTGAAGAAGCGGCCCCAACCTGGATGACCCCGATATGGAAGTACATAAAAACGGGCTCTTTACTTGAAGACAAAAATGAAGCTAGGAGAATCAAATACAAGGCCGCACGGTATACCATCTATGATGAGGTCCTTTACAGAAGAGGCTTCAATGTTCCACTTCTCAGGTGTGTTGACGGGACCGAATGCACTTACATACTCCGAGAGGTGCACGAGGGCATCTGCGGCAATCACACGGGGGGTATTTCTCTAGCCCACAAGATCCTCCGTCAAGGCTACTACTAGCCCACTCTCAAACATGATGCCTTCGAGTTCGCGAGGGCCTGCGACAAATGTCAAAGATATGCTAACTTCAGCAACATCCCAGCTGCTCCGCTTACTTCTCTTGTGAGTCCATGGCCCTTTGCCATGTGGGGAATTTATCTGATAGGAGAACTCCCAAAAGCTAAGGGAGGGGTCAAGTATGCTGTGGTGGCAGTCGATTATTTTACTAAGTGGACCGAGGCTGAGCCCTTAGCCACTATCACTGCCAAAAAGCTTAAGGACTTTGTGTACCGATCTATTGTATGCAGATTTGGGATCCCCTACAAGCTCATCTCAGACAACGGAAAGCAGTTTGATTCTAAGGAAATTCGAGAATTCTGTGACAACCTGGGCATCAGAAAAGACTTCTCGGCTGTCTGTCACCCTCAATCAAATGGCCAGATAGAGGCGATAAATAAGATAATCAAGCACACTCTGAAGGCCAAGCTGGATGAGAGCAAGGGCAACTGGCCCGAAGAACTCCCTAGAGTACTATGGTCCTACAATACCACCCCGAGAAGCACCACTGGTGAGACCCCATTCTCCTTAACTTATGGGTGTGAAGCTATGGTACCTGTGGAAGTTGGCTCCGGATCATTCCGACGGGATCACTTTGACCCCGACAATAATGAGGTCAATCACCGACTCTACCTCGACATGATTGAAGAGACCCGGGCAGACTCTCAAGCCCGTCTAGCATCATATCATCAGAGGACAGCCAGGCACTACAATGGAAAGGTGAAGGCCCGTCCCATCCGAGCTGGAGATCTAGTCCTACGCCGGGTCATGCCAAACACTAAGGTCCACGCACATGGAGTCTTCGGCGCTAACTGGGAAGGACCTTACAAGGTCAAGACTGTTCTCTGGGAAGGGACCTACCATCTCACTGATCTTAAAGGCAAGCTCATTCCGCGAGCATGGAATGTGGAACATCTCAAGAAGTATTTTTCTTAACTGCCTATGTAACTGGCAGTATTATCTACTTATAGACTTCGCATGAATAAATCATCCTAAATCTCAAGGGGTAGTAGTGTTATATAAACACCTCTTCGAGCTGATGTAATGACTCTATTGGTACTATGTTCTTCAATTATTCAAGCAATATGCACGATTTTCTTTTTAATTTCGTTCGCTGTGTATCTGAAGTTCATGCAGTTAGAGTCGAGCTACGTCAAACGTGCGGCCAAAAATCGCAAAGCTAGGCGAGGGCGGTCGGCCAGCCATGCGATGCGACGTGGGGCCCGCGTCGCCACATATGTGGACGATGCAAGGCCACAACCACGGGCCCCGTTGGAACGAGCTCAGGCCAGCATAGGTGCGAGGCCATCCGGTCCAAAGATGAACGGACCGGGCCCCCCATGCGAGGCCAATAAAGATGAGATCGCAGAAGTGACCCGGACACAGTTAACATTTGTGGAATGGAAAAGAAAAAGCAGATAAAACGAAGTCATAGCTAGTTTATCAAATGCGACCTGGAAGTAGTTGAACAAATTCTAAAAGAAATATGCAACATGGAAATATTCAATGCGATGAAGATATAATGTCGAGACATGCAAATGAAGCACGATGCGAGCATAAAGAAGATGAATAAATCGAAGTATTTAAAAGGAAACAAAAGTTAATACAAACGCGAGGCATAGACGGTGCCCGCAACCCATCAAATTCAGCTCGCAAGCGAGCACAAAGTACTTGTTCAAATATCAATTACAAACGAAGAAAAGAAATTAAACGGCCCCATCCTGGTCCTGCTGTTCTTGAGCCCGCTTCGCCTCGAGCTCCGCGGCTCGCTGAGCGGCCTCCTCATCTACCTCTTTGCGAAGAGTCTCCGCATAAACTCGGGTCGCTTCGCCCAGCTGGCCCCAGTCAAAGCTAGGCAGCTTCTTCATGAATGTCTTCATGAACTTAACCTGCCCGAGAGCCGAGGCCTCCTTCACAGCTTCCTTCTTCTCATCTGCGAACCCAGCAATAGCAGCTTCTTGGGTCGAGATTTGAGTCTGGAGCTCGTTCAGCTTCTCATCAAAGGTCTTTGTATCGGCAGCTCGCTCCTTCTCCAGCTCTTTGGCTTTGTCCTTTGCGGACCGGAGATCCCTCCTTAACGGACTGAGCTCGTCCTTCAGCTTCTTCTGCTCCTCTCTTCTCGACCCCCATCGACTCGACCTTGAAGGTAAGAATAGCATTTTGCTGAGTCAGGGCTCGCATCTCCTTATGCCTGCTCGCTTGTCTATAGAAGAGTTCAGCAGCGGCCCGAGTCAGAGCAGCGTTGTTTTCCTCGAGCGAGGACTGAACCCAGAGGTTGAGATCGCTCTCGGACACATGAGAGTGGCCCAGCTTCGCGAAGGCATTAGCCGCGGCATGAGGAGGGATAGCGGCCACAATCGTATCCTTGTCCAGCCCGCTCCGCTGCTTCTTTGCGTCCGCTTTAGCAACCTCAGCGTCCAGCTGCCTCTTCTTTTCATCTCGAGGAGGCTTGCTTCCCGAGGCCTTCAGATCTCTGGGCAAGGCAGGTTTGAGAGCGACCCCAGTAATGGCCACCTCGTCGTCCTCTTCGGTGAAGGGAGGAGGAACGACATTAGACTTTGACATATCTGCACAAGAAACACGAAGCGGTCAGAAAGCAGTTGCAAAAAATGAAAAAATGCAGAGACAAGCAAGTATGGTACATATGAATGCGATGCGAGGTGGAAAATACAAGTAATAATGAAGGCAATATACCGGACTCAGCCCGGGCCCGCTTCGCAGAAGGTTTCTGAGCCGAGCTCGCGAGGGTTTTTCCCTTCTTTGGAGTCAGCCTCGCTCCTTCACTCAAGAATCCGTGAGTGACCAAATTCGAGGTCGTCACCAACTTCCTCACGTTTCTCTCCTCGACCGCAAGTTGTTAGATACTATCGGCTCGCTCTTTGGCTTTGCCAGTGAGAGTGGTACGAGGAGGAGTAACTTATAAAAAGAATGAATAAGTTAGGGTCAGTTTTAAGAGTATAAAGAGGAATGTGGAATAGAACGAAGCGAAGTGACCACACTTACTCGGCTTGTAATTGAAGTGAGTTTGGACCCGAGTCGCATCGAACACGTAGAAGAAGGGATCCTTCCAGTGTCCCACGTTACTTGGGGCCCCGTGTAGTAGGTTCTTACCATTGAACTCCGGCCAAACAGACAAGTAAAGGTACCCGAAGTCCTTTTTGCCGAAAGATTTAAGATTTAAAAAATATCCCAGGGTCTTCGCATCGAGATCTGGCTACTTTAACTTTTTGTAAAGAAGAAACAGGGCGACGGCCGACCTCCAGCCGTTTGGATTTACTTGTAAGGGAGCGATGTGAAAATACTTGCACACATCCTGGATAAACGGGTGCATGGGCGATGCGATCCCAACTTTCAGAAGCGAACTGGAGAGAACCATCCTGGGGATGCGACCACTATTTTCCTTATAGTTGAATTGATAATATCTCTGATGAGGTCGCGGTAGGATGATGCAACCCTCTAATCTATATTGTTCGACAGCCTCTGCCAATGTCTCCGAGGTGAGACTAGTTGAAAGATTTTTAGCAGCAAAGTACCGAGGCGAGGATGGCTTCGTTGTGGAGCTGCTCGCTTCGTCTCCCAGAGGCTTTGCACCCAAATTTATTGGCCCTTCCAGCTCGGGCTGATCTGGAGGAAAGTAGGCCTCGCCTTCCGATTCTTCAGGAATAAAGTCATAATTTTCCAGGTCGATCGACCTGGTTACAGCATCATCCTCCTCATTATCTGAAGACTCGACCCAGTGAGAGGTCGCCTCTTCCTCCGACTCCGGATCAAATGTGTCACGGACTCGTTGATTCTTTGGGTCGCGAGGCTCATAATAGGTACTTCCCAAAGAATCATTACTCGAGTCGCTGGGAAGATGAATCGGCTGCTGAGGATGGAGAGGCTCTTCATCTACTCTAGTTCTGGCAGCTCGCTCCGCTATCCGCCTAGCAATCTTTGCCTCGGCCTCCTCCTTTGACATGGTCCTCGGCCCGCGGTTCAGGAATGAAAGATCAAGTGAGCCCGGCACCACTGGCCTCTTTCGCTTCCAAGCGTTGGGGTCTCCATTCCTGGGAGAATCTTCAATCGACCAGGATGGGTCGAAAAATAAGTTAAATGAGTCCGAGCTCGTCTGCTCGATCCGAGCTATGTTAGCGGCAGCCTCGGGATTAATTTCTGTACCCGGGATAATAGGATGACGATGCGTGCCTGATATTTCGTTCAGCTCGCGTTGGAATTCAGCCGAACCACGTAGCTCCTTGGGATAGTGGCTGAGAGGCGACGACGTACTCGTGTTCGAATCGCTCAACATCTGAAATAGATGGTGAACCAATTAAGGTGTGTGCCCTAAAATTGAAGAAAGGAAAATTTGGAGGTAATCTAAGTGTCCTCACATCGCACACGAGCCGGTCCTAAATCTAAGGTCGGGAGCGCGACGCGAAGAAAAGTGAGGGTGTGTGAGATGATGCGACCCGGGGGGTAGGGTCGCATCGCATGAAATTCATACACATTAATAAAGTTAAACATATGTTCTATACGTGGATACAAAGAAAAGCATAGCTATAAATCAAGATTTTAGGTCGTTACCTTTGTTGTGGGAAGGAGGGCTGGAATCGCAAGATGATTTCGGCGATGAAGGATGAACAAACCGAGTTCGCACCTGAATTCTGGGCATGAAAATCAGCTAAAAACCACCGTTTGATCCTTGAGCTCTCGGACAAAAATTCTCGAAAATGATTTTGGAAATGATTGAAAATGATTGGAAAGTTCACATATTTATAGGCAAATAAGGAGAGAGAAATGGAGCGACACGTGGCACGATCTTGGCCACTCATCTCGATCTGGTGTCTGCGACCACACCATAAGCGTGTGCAGCCTCTCCTCCAACGGCTATATCCTACTCGCTTCGCTTGGCCAACTTTTCAGTTGATTCATGGGTCGAAGAATGTGATAAATCATGGAAGCCTATAAATCTGTCGGATCGGTTCGAAGAAAGCCCGGATCGCTATCCTGGGGTACTTTTCGGAAAATATTTCACTAATTCCCAAAGGTCTACCGGATCGCTTCGCGTTGATATTTGGGCCTATACTGGTCGCTTCGCATGGAAGGTTCATGGCATCGGTTCTCATCTAATTCCACCTCGCATCGCTAATGGCGAGGAGGAATCGGGGGGTAGTTGTTATGCCCAATATTTGGACATGGGTCCTAGACAGGCCCAATGACATAAATTAGCCGTCCCACCTCGCATATGGGCTCACATGGCTGCACGGCCCATAATCAGCTCGCATCGTGCTAAGGATGATAAAATATTCTAAGGCCCCTGGCCTAGCGAGAGGTCGCATCGCTAGCTCACCAGCCTTAGACTCATTCAGCTTGGAGAAGGAAGAGAGAGGAGAACTGGCCCCCAGCCCAGTTCACTTCTCATCATCACCTCCCAGGTCGCATAGACTTGACAGAAAGGCCCTCAGCCCGGGTCGTTCATCCGGATCGCTCTATCCGGGTCGCTTCGCTATCCCGGAGCACTTAGCACGGATTTCTTATAACTAGCTGAAAAGCTCCTAGCCTCATGGGTTCACCTCACTTGGTATTATTTGCTACTCTGAAGACTATAGAAGGCCCCCCGGGGTAATATCTCAACATACTTATATCTGTTCGAAGACAACTAGCCCCACGGGCTCTCATCTCATCAAGGGATCCGCTCAGGGTCACCTCTATACTGCTCCCGTGAGGCCACATCACGCACAGCTGCTCCCGCGAGGCCATATCGCGCACAACTCCTTACGAGGACCCCTTGCTCTATAACTCCATGACAGCCCCCAGAGCCGAATGGGCTTGGGCCATGGCAGTTACAGACATTTTGGGAAGCCTGCCCTCCACATCCGCACAGATTTGGGCCAAAGCCCTCCACGTCTGAGGATTTGGGCCTGATGGACCGGACCAATACCTAGCCCATTTAGGTATTTTGTCCTCCAAGAACTACGTGTAGCTTGAACCCCTATAAATAGGGTACGTAGGCCTCTTGTTTCAGTTAAGACATCAGTAGGCAGCAAGAGAGCAAATATTTTCTCTGGCCTTTTAACGAATCAACAGCAAGATCAGCTACCAAAATCCATCACTTTCCTCCCGTGTTCTTCGCGTTCTTCATCAAGTTCATCAGCAAAATCATCATATTTTGCTCCGTGATTCCAGCAAACCTCCGAATTACTGTTATACCAGTTTCTCCCTATAACACCTAGTATTCATACTTATCAACATGCAGATTAGAGTAAAACTCTAACACCAGTGCCGTTCCCCGGGGCGAAATTGTTAAATGAGCCTCAAAAAAAATTTAAATCGTTATTAAATAATCGCTCTGAAAATCTTAACTTTTATCTTTCGTATTTTAACCGTTATCATAAATTTGACACCATATATCGTCAGTATTAAGATCAAAATACTTCAATAGTTTTATCAATTTATTAAAAAAGCCCAACCTATAAATATCATTCACTCCTAATAATTCTTAAAAAAAATTCTCTATATTTATTTTATTACTTAATAAGTTAAAATGTTGACACATGGCACAATTAGTGTCATTTGTTTTTGATGATTCATATCTAGGGTATAATTAAGAATAATAGAAAAATATTTAACATCTTTGATTACTCTTAAAATAGAACTGACGCGGAACAGAAGTGTAAAATAAAAAAACGCTAACTTTTAAGAATAAAAGCGAACTGTTACACGAGAAACTCTTAAACACCTTGAATTTACAAGGTAATTTTTCAATCCACAAAAGAGAATTCTTGAATTCATCAGAGAAAAATCTTAACAATTTTTTTTTCAGTCAATCAATAATTAATCTTTTACAATATCTAGAGATGATATATATTATCCATGATAAGTTTAGAACTTTTCTCACATAACTTTTAAAAAATTAGTCCTACTAAAATACTTATTCTCTTATTTTACATAAATGTTTGGGCTATATAATATATACACTATATTTCTGGAAAAAATTGTGCCACTAATATTTTTGGGTCCCGGGCGGTCGCCCCCGCCCACTCCTCAGGGCCGGCCCTGTCTAACACATACTCTAGATAACAATTTTAAGATAAATCGACTAAAAAGGATTCCAACCAATGTCATCAAACAACTTAACAGCACCACAAGCATTCGAAAGTTTAATTAGAGAGAGGTTTACTAAACAAAACCTTACGATGATCCGAATTAAATGCTTGAAATGGACCTTAAAATCAGGGCTTGAAAATGTCCTTTTTTGAATTTTTATGGTCAAATTGATTAGTTTTTGACTAACAATTAAAAATTGTTCTTTTATAATTTTAAAAAACTAAAAAATATATTTTAAAATAGATTATATATATATATATATATTAATAATATACCATTTTTAATTCTTTTTAAATTACAATCTTTGACTGCACAAAAAATAAAGTGGATATTGAGACTACGGAGGGAGAAGCTTTCTTCAGTCGCTTGAAATCACCATGTCATGCCCAGGAGACCGATCGACGCCTGAGATTTCATCACTGCTTTCCATATGCACTGTTTCATCCAAGAACTCCGAAAACTAATCTAATAGTCTTTGCAAACTTTGGATTAAAAAAATGATGATAAAAAAAGGTTAAAAATGTGACTTTAGACTAATCAAATTATAATAAATTACAAAATAAAAAAGGTAATGACATTTAAATTTTCTATAAATTAAATTGATATTATTTTACTATTTATAAATCAAGATTATGTACTAGTAGAAAATGGAATTGGGAAGACAAGAATTTGTTAATTAAATTAAATGAATAAAAAAGGAACATGACTAAATAAATTTCATTATTAAATAAAAGTCATGTAAATTATTATTAATGACAACGAAGCATATATATATCAGTGTAATCAGGCAGTATACTGTATATATTAGTTAGACTACAAGTCCATTTGGGTAGATTAAAATTTAATATTTTATATGGTAATTATTATGGAAAAGGGAAGAAAATTGTTATAAAATATAATAATAAATAAACCAACATTTAATAGTAAAATTTTGAGGATAGAATTTTAAAAAAATGTAAATGAAATATATAAGGGACTAAACTAGATTGGCAAAAATCATTTAGCTTAGGTACATGCATATAATAACATTAATATATTTTTTTATGGGTAAAAGGATTTTAAGGATTTAAGAATTAATTAAAATTAGTTTTGAAAAAAAAACGTGGCTACATAAGAATTTCAATTTAAAAAAAAAGTATATATATATCACGTGGCCATGAATGGAGTACCGGATTATAAATTTTGACCAGTCCGGTGAATTAGTATTAAAATCCGTGCTTATTTACTAATTTAATTAATTATTTTTAAAATTATTAATTTTTTTAAAATATTAAAAGAATTTAATATATTAATATATTTTTAGATTATGCATTCATATATCAAATAAACTAAATATAAATTATAAAATATTTAAAATAAACTCATACGATAATTCAAACATCTATTAAAAGAATAATTAAAAATTATATGAAAAATTATAAATATTTAAAATAAACTTGTGTATCCACTAATTATAATTTATATTATCAAATATTAATAAGTAAAATTTTATGCTCTAAAAAATTATGAGCATGATCGTTTAAAATAAATAATGAACGTTAGATTTTAGAATAAATAAATGAAAACGGTTAAATCAACTAATCTATCTTTTAATATTTAACTATTTCTAAAGGTATAATGGAACTTTGATATCATGTTAAGAGATTGATATATTAAAATCATATATTATATTTTAACATAAACAATATGGTTTGAATCTTGATTTTTAGTATATTATAATAATTTATTTTATTTGAAATCACTTAATACTTATAATTAATTTTTTTTCCAAATCTTTTAGCAATTATTAGATTTGTAATAGTATAATTTATCTATAAATTCATACTACATAAATAAGATTATAAATTTAATAAATTATTATACAACTATTAAATAAAACTATTATAAAATATTAAAGAAGATCGTATACAAACAAATATATACCGTTTGAAATTTATTAACCAAATATTATTATAATTATTTTTTATCTTATTTAAATTATTTAGAAATTATACTTTATTTTATATAAATTTCTTAGATATTATTATAATTTTAATATTATAATATAAATATAAAATTATTTTATATATATAAGATTTTAAAACTTATTAAATTATTATATAATTATTATACACAAAAATTAAAAAAATTATACAATATTTCAAAAGATATATGCATCACAGGGCTAATAAAATAGTATATATAGTAAAGTTATATAATATTAAAAAATACTCATACATTATGTGAGTTATAAGATTACATATACTAATTTATAACTTGTGCGATAACAAATTTTAATATTTTATAATATTTTATTTATATTGAAATACATTTTTTTATAATTTTTCCTTTCTCTAATAATTAATACAATTAACACAAAATCATGTTAAATTGAATAGAGAAATTCTTTCACAGCTATTAGTTTGAAGTGAATTATAAGAGGTAAACCATAAAAAGATATGTGTAAAAGTTATGTAATAATAAAATTTTAAAATAAATATAATTCGTAACTCATATAATTTATTATTTATATAATTTGAGTTTATGTGCTTATATAATTTTGTTTGAATTTTTAATTTAAATAGTATTTAAAGAGTTGGAGTGATAATAAAATTGAGATATATAAATCAAGTTGTAATTATGTTATTGAGATGTGTAAGTCAAGTTGTAATTGTGTTAGTTATATAATACTATACTATCTATACTATATATATTATAAATAAAATAAATTATATGTATTTATTATTTTTTGAAGGTGTGTATTTTTTTGGAAGGTTTTAAACCAACCAAACAAACTCATGTTTGCTTATAATAATATAGTATAGATAGGCTTTTGCTCAAATAGAAACCAAATCAAACCTAAAAACTAGAAACTAATCCTAACCATTTAATTTAACCCATCTTCTCCACCCATCTCTCACTCACCCACCCTCAACTGCTCCCTCCCCCACCTCTCTCGATATATATTAATACTCCCTTATTACAGTAAATTGTCGAGTTTGGTGATGGCCGGAATCAATGATGATTGTCATGACCTGAGTCAATGATTTTGGTGGTTGAATGTGTATTTGAATGAAAAATCTGGAAAATCACTAAATGTAATTGTAACGGTATAAAATAGTGATTGTATATTAGTGATTGTCAGCGTATAAATAGTGATCGATACTATTACAGAAAATCATAATTTATATATTATTAATTAAATTATTTATTAATTTTATATTTTATAATATTTATAAATATAACATAGTTACTAGTTTTTAGTCAAAGTTGGTTTCTATTGGTGTAGAACCGCTATAGATCAAATTGAAACTAAAATTAAAATAGAAACTAATCTTAACCCTTAGATCAATCTAATCTAATGGCCCCCTAGGGGCACAACACACAAATACAATTCACCCTCACATACACAATCTTACCTAATCCCCTCCGTTTTTAATTTAATTTTTTCCGTTAATCGGTGAGATTTTTTTGAAATCTGACTTCACTGTATTTTTCTCCATCTCTCAACGATTAGTTTGCATACCAAATGTGCTATATTTGAACGCGATTTAAAAATTTTTTTTATTTAGTTTCTAGTTTCTAGCTTCTAGCCTAAGAGTGGTTTCTAGTGGAGTAAGATTATATATATATATATATATATATATATATATATATATATATATATATATATATATATATATAAAATAGTTAGAAAGATACCTTCGCACCCCTATATAAATTAAATACACCCTTACACACACAACCCCACCGATTCCCCTCTATCCTTAATTTGATTTTTCTCGTTAATTGGTGAAATATTTTTCAAATCTACCGCTTTTTTCTCTATCTCCCAACGATCAGTTTCTATACCATATGTGCTATATTCCGGCGACTAGAATCAATAATTAAAATAAATTCGTCACTAATCATATTTGAACTTCAATCACTAAATTATATTACATAAATCTCTAATTTGTATTACGAAAATCACTAAATTATATACTGTGAATTCGCAAGAAATAATGGAGGTCGCCCGAAAAATGAAAGTCGCCGGAATATAGCACATATGATATGCAAACTGATTGTTGGGAGATAGAGAAATATGTGATGAAATTAAATTTGAAAAAAGGTTTGCTAATTAACGGGAAAAATCAAATTAAAAACAAAGGGATTAGATGGGATTGTGCATGTGAGGGTGTATTTAATATGTGTATGGGTGCCCCTGTTGACTATTAGATTAGATTGAATATCTGGTTTAGATCTTATTTCATATTTTCTATTTTTAGTTGTTTTCTATTTATTTTTTTTACACCAAGAAAACCTGAGCTTTATTGATTTTGAGAAGAAATTACATCAATAAGAAAAGGAGGAATAGGCTCCGGTCTCGGTTAGGTTAGCCTAGGCTCCAGTCTCAGTCTCGGTTGACCTTCAAAAATCAATAGAGAATTTATTTATTTTTGAAGTCGTGATTTTTAGTTAAAAATTAGTAAATATTTTGTATTGAACCCCGATTAATTTCTAAAATTTAATAATTTATTATTTTAGCCCCATCTATTTAAAAATTATGGTTCCGACACTGATCCACAGCCACTGATCCACATAATAAATTTGAAGTTTTCATAACAAGTAAGAACATTCTATCTTTAGTTTTCAAAAATAACATCAAGAGACAAGAGCTATAGAAAATAGGTTTCAAACTTTCCATTATCTAACACCAATATCTTTGCTGCTGTTAAAAATGAACTGGAAATGTCTCACACTAAATATAACTTCGACTTCACTTTTTGATTTTTTGATTCAATATGTTCTAGTAAACATAACTCGAAGAATTCTTATGCCTTCACCACATCAGCTAACTCCCAGCCGGAACACTGCATCTTTCATAAGAGGCTTTATGTTGCTAGTAATCCAAACTCGGTGGATAATAAAGTAATTTTATTTTTTTCTGGAAATAAGGCTGCTGCTTGGTTATTAACATCTTATTTTTAGACTTGTCTGCTCAGCATTACACTTCGTGTAAAAGGACACTAAATCTTATTTTTCTCTTCTGTGAAGCTCCTGATGGATGCATTATTCTGGCCCGCTGCAGTGCAGGCAGGGTCTTCTGGATTGCAATCAGTGTTTATTGGAGTGCCATTAGTGGCCAAAGTTTATAAGAAGATATCAGACTCAAGGTCGAATGTACCTGAGCGTGTTATAAAACAAGGTGCACCAAATATCGAATGTTTTGAAACATTGAACAAACCACTGGAGAATATTTTAAATTTTCTTAAAGGGGGAAAGAATGTTCAAGGAATTCTAATTCATGGAGCACTTGGTGCCGGGAAGACAACCATCATGCAGAACGTGAACAACCACAAAGAAGTTGCTGATCTGTTTGAGATAATTATTTGGTTGAAGGTTTCATCAGACAACCTTGATAGTAATGGGAGCAAGGAAAACTTCAGCATTCAAGAATTACGAAAGGATGTTATGCAAAGACTGAAACTTGATACTAAAATTGAAGCTAGTGAATGCAAGAATGCAATATATGAAAAATTGAAGAAAACAAAGTATTTGCTCCTTCTTGACAATGTCAAAGACGCTATTGATTTAAATGAAATTGGATTTCCTGAAAATCGGGTGGAAACAGGTAGCAAAATAGTGTTGACGTCAAGGTTCAGACTTGTTTGGACCGAGATAGTGGATCAATATATTGAGGTTAAGTTACTAACTGAAACGGAGGCCGAAAGAATGTTTACCAATATTCTGAATGGGAATATCAATGAGGATTACACGAATTACAAGGTTCAAGCGTTAAAGTGGTGCCATCATCTTCCATTTGCAATTAAGCATGTAGCAGCACACTGCAGATCAGCAACTGACGAGGATTCCTGGAAAAGTATAGTCAATTCCCTGAAGACCCGTCCTAAGCATGGAGATAATATCACAAAACAAATGTGTAGACAAATGAGTTTTTGTTGTGACTGCTTGAGTGAACATGACAAACATTACTTTTATTACGGTGCACTATATCCAGAAGGAAGCAACATATATAAAGATCGTTTATTGGACTGTTGGATGGCTGACAAATTCCTTAAAAGTCGCGGTGATTATGAGCAACGTATATTGGAGCGTCTTAAAGATTTGCATTTGTTTGAGGAAGATGAGCGGAAAGTATGTGTTACGATGCACAAATTAATCCGACTTGTGGCACTTCATAAATTGGAAACGGATATAGAACATAAAGGTTTGGTGCTATGTAATAAAGAACCTTTCGATCAACAAAATTGTTGGGGGAAAATGCATTGGATCTCGTTGGTTGACAATAATAATTGGAAGCCAAGTCCAGACAGTACAGACGGTTCGGTGCTTTCCACTCTTTTCCTACAAGGGAATTCAACATTCAAAAAGTTACCTGATATGTTCTTTGAAAAAATGGGAAGTCTTTGTGTTGTGGACTTGATGGGAACTAGTATTGAGTCTCTTCCATATTCTTTGATGAATTCAAAAACTCTGAAAGTTCTCTATCTGAATGAATGCAGTAAATTGAAGAATCTTCCTTCCGAAATAGGAAATCTTGAACTTCTTGAAGTTTTGGATATTAGTGGCACTGGGATTAAGGAGGTGCCGACAGAAATACAGGCCTTGAAACATTTAAAGCGTTTCCTTGTATCCAGCAGTGCTTTAATTGGAACAGACAATATCTTTCATGTAATATCTGGTCTGACTGAATTGGAAGAGATGTTGATTGATATCAAATCGGATGAGGAAAGTTTTGACTGGAAGATTGTTAATGTTGTTATAAACAGTGTTAAACCCTTAAACCATATGACGAGTCTTCAGTTTCGTTCTCTAAATGACGAGCTTGTGGTGGTTTGGAAAGTGGAAGATGGTATCCGGAAATTCGTTGTTTACCCAATTTTGTCTGAGGCTGTTGAAATGCATGTGTTAGTTGAAAGTTATGTTGCAAATTGGACTGGTAGAGAACCAAGTTTAACAGCTGTTGGAGTACTTTTAATGTCAGATGCAGTAGAAATAATAGTTGGAGAGGACCTTAAACATCTAGATACAATTAACTTCTTGAAAATGGCTGCAATTCTAGTGGAAGACTGTAAGGAAATCACATATATTTTTGGTCCCTCAAGCATGCCGTTACGTCTGGAGCAACTGTATCTGACTCATATGGGCAATCTTGAAAGTGTGACAGGCGGTCCATTCAATCTTAGGTATTTTGGGAAACTGACAATTCTAAAGTTGTACAGCTGTCCACTGTTAACCAATATTATCACTAAAGATGCAAAAGAGGAAGACATTTCTACTAGTGCTGTACAGAAGAAAGGTGTCGTGTTCCCAAAGCTAGAGGAACTAGTACTCGTCGATTTGCCAAAATTGGTAAGTATTTGGAAGAATGAGTTATTAGAGTTCCCGTCTTTGATTGAAGTTGAGATAAGAAATTGTCCTGCACTGAAGTATTTGCCTATTAGCCCTAATAATACCCAAAAGCTGAAATCCATTAAAACAACAACAACTTGGTGGGGCGCTTTACGGTGGAAGGACGCTGCGGCTAAAACATATTTCCAGCCCTTTCTCGTCTACGGTAATGTTTTCTAAATTCAATTTCTTGCGCTGGAATCTGTGTTTTACAATACTTATGTGGTTATAACTTACAAGTACGTATTTGCTTTAGAAGTTGTGTGCTTCACTTACAGATTTTTATTGGTCTTGGTTTTATGAATGCAATATGAGGTGAGATAGATAGATAGATTATTACAGTAATATATTTGTCCGTCACTTTATTTATTATTTGTATTGTTTATGTATTTGGTTAACTAGTGATAAATAAATGATATTTTCATCGAAAAAAGACGGGTTTTATCAACTTTTTTAAGTTAAAAATAAAAAAATTATTATCAATTGTATTTAAAAATAAGTAAGCTATCCACATGATTTAATACATCATTAGGTATGTGGCCAATTTTGAGGATGTAGCATTAGTCCTTTACCATCTATGGTCTCGTAAAACGGCTAAACTCTATGTTGGGCTTATACAGTACTATTCGAGACATCTAATCTAATAACTTGTTTTCATGTTCAACTAGATGACTAATGGGCAGACGAGTTCCTCCCAAAACCTGAACTGATGGCAATATTGCTCAGCTGAAATTTCTGGTGGTGCGAAAAGACAATGTTTTCCCTGTTATGTTTCTTATTGCGTAAACTCTGTTCTGTTATGTTGATCGCATTGGTGTGTTTGTCTAAATAATCCTCCGTCAAACATTATATGTTTTTGTTGGAACTTCTTGTGAAGATGGTTCAAAACCTTATTGGTGTGTTTATTTCATTCAATAATCCTCCGTCAAACATTATATTCGTTGGAACTTCTTGTAAAAATGGTTCAAAACCTTATCACATTTAAGGTGAACTCTGTGATTTATATTGTATAATTGTGTGCTTAATTACCTGTTTGCCTTATGTTCAGTAATTGTACTGTAATTTCATTTTTGCATGTTATAAATTTAAAGCAATGTTCTGCCATGGGTGAAGCTCACAGATGACTTCTCTGGGATCTTGTTTCCATTATCGAAGTCATCTGTGAGCAATGTTCTTAATTACCTGTTTGCCTTATATATATTACATATCTTGTTCAAATAATGTGATTGGAAACAAGATCCCGAAATGGAAGGCATTGGAAGTCAGTTCTGCCATGGGTGAAGCTCACAGATGACTTCTCTGGGTGCCATTATCTTCTCCAATGTGGATTTCGTCTGCTTAGTCAACCTTATCTCTATTTCTTATTTGTTTGGGCATGGTTGATGGATCTCGATAACTTTGAGACTTTAAAAATAATGATTCTAGGCCGGGCCATTATTTTTATAATCTATGAGTATCCACTCTGAAAAATGCTCGTGCACTGAGAATATTTACCATTAGAACTCAGAAGCTGCTGCTTACAAACTCTTTTTCTTGGTTGTGATTTTAGGTAAAAAGCAAGCCTTAAAAAAACCAACCACCAAAAGTTGGGTGTGCAGACATATCCTTGTCAGTGAGAATTTAGAATATAAACACAAAACTCAACCAGATAAGAGGTAAACAGACACACAACCAAGAAGGAAACAAGTAACAAGATAGGGGACCTGAACACAGGCCTTCTACCTAAAAATTGAATCATCTACAGAAACCATTTAGGCATTAACATACCATACCTACTACCCGGCCACACTGCAATGCGCAGTAAACAGCCTTCCTAGCTGAACCAGACCTCCTCAAGTTTAAGACCACCACCCAGCATACAACAGGCATTCAGACTACTAACACAAGTCAAAACCTTAAAATACTCTACTGCACCAGAGCATATGTAAATATGCACCCAGTAGAAAAATTACTTGCCAGAATATATAAATATATATCACCACCACCCTAACCACCTGCAAATTTCCATCAGGCCCTTGGAAGGAAATAAAGAAACCAGAATTACTTAATATTCTTATCCCGAATGTGTTCTGATATGCAAGAGTAACTTGGTTTGTTACAGTTTTCTATTTCCATAGAGAATCATAAACTTCAATGCTCTATCCGTTGGTTGCAATAGTCCGAAAAAATATAAGAATTCTTTAAGAAATGAAAAATAAACGATGCAAGAAGTATAGTTAATAAGTATTGGTGCAAATTTTCTAGCATTATAGCACTGTGGATACCTTACTTGTTTTGCCGACAAGAGATCAAATGTTCCAAATATTGCAGGTGAGCACGAGCATTACAATTTTTGCAATTGACCATTACCAAAATAAAGTAAAATGAGAATATGACTGCAAATTTTTAACAATAATCTGTAAGAGAATAAGACATCCATGTTAAAATGATTTCATTCCTCTTGATCAAATGTAGCTTAAGTGATCATGAATGACGATATTGTAGTACTCATAACCATCATCAAGATATCACAAGCAAGAATATGGATAAGGATATGGCGCATGTTATAAAGAGCCCAGCCTCCATCACATAATATCCCGGCGCAAATTAGGGTTCCTCCCCCCTTAATTTTCTTGTCTCCTTCCCTCTCCTTTTGCCCCCATCAAATTTCAACAACCTCTACCCACCTACTATTCAAATTTACAGACTCCACTGTATATATCCTTGTAAGTATTCCCTAACCCACTTTTTATATTTCATTATTTCATCATCATATCTCTAATTTAGCTTACAAAGATTTTGTATGTATATGTCAGTTGAGGTTTGAGTTACTGTTGTGTAAGTATTATTAATGTTTGAATATGACAAAAGTTATGATTTTGATTTTTAGAATGCTGTGTATTGATGAAAATGTAGATATAATTTAAAGCAAGTTTTGAAGAATCTTGATCATGGTAACTTAAATGTTGTACTTGGGGTTTTGATTTGTTGTGCTAAATTTTTATTCGTTTGGTAGTTAAGATTGTGGTTCACGGGGTAGCATTTTGTTACATTATATGCTCAAGCTAGCTTTTTATGTTGGTTGTTGCGTAAACTAAGCTTATCGAGGCAATATCCAATGTCAGGATAACTTTTAGTGAAGAGTTTTAGTTTGAGTCGTTTATAAGAACTCCTTATGTACAGATAAAATGTTGTATTTTTAGAAATAATTTTAATATATATTTTTGTTAGCTCGCAGGTAGCTTATTGCGTTCTTCACTACAGAAAATCTAGGGTAGGTATAGCACCTTTAGTGCATAACATTTGGTACGTAATATGAACATATACAAGTCAGTTATCTTTGAGTTATAGTTATATGTATATTCAAGTCAGTTATAGTTGTTATAGAAAAGTAACGAATTAGATGTTCAAAGTAGTATGATGATGATTGATAAAAATGTACATGAAATCAGAAGCGAGTCTGGAAGAATCATGATTTTGTGCTAAATATGTTTCATGGATTGCTTTCATAGGTGAGATTTTAAGTGATCTTCTTTACTCACTATCAAGCGATTAAAGTGCTCCAGGTAGCATTTTTTGTGTGGCTGTTGTATCTGTAACAACATAAACCAAGCCTTAGTGAGATTCTATCTGATATCCAAATTACCCTGTAATGAAGACCTTCAGTTCGCATTGTTTAAAAGAATTCCTTGAACAGTTCCAAAAGTGTCATGTAGACCATCCCCTTGGGAAATTCTTTGGTGAATGCACTGATCTCAAGATAAAACTTGATCGTTGTTTCCGTGAAGAAGTACAATCTTTTTACTCATTTACTGTGATGTTTCATTTGATTTCGATCATAATGTTATCACAAGCGTCAAATAATTTCTTTTGCAGAAAGCCATGAAGCGAAAAGCAAATTTTGAAGAGAGTAAAAAACTCAAGGAGAGGCTACGTGCTCAGAGGAGAGAAAGGCTTGACACTAGCCCTGAAGAGAATAACCTTGCGCAAGCTTAGTGGTGATCTCGAAATACACCCACGTATCTGGAGGATTAATTGTTCAAAAATGAAAAGCGACCTGACACAATTCGTGACAGCACATATACTAATTGTTTGTGTTCACCTGGCTTATGCTGTAATTCTTCAAGTTTTTTTATTATTACAGCATAAAGTTATTGCCGAATAGGTAACCGATTAGCACATCAATGCTTTGATCTCACTGGAGTTGTGGTACTTGAGGTTCTGTCAGGACTGAATGCCCCTATTATTTGGTAATCTGGAATACACTCGTATCTGAGTATGAAGATTCAGATTTCCGTATTTAGCATCATAGTAAACATGATATTGACATACTTTTCATTTGGAAGACCTTTTTAACTATACTACCTGCATTGTTATTTTTGCACCAACTATTTTTAACTATACTTAGTGCATTGTTTATTTTTGGCACCACCAGTTTTTAACTATTCTTGCATTGTTTATTTTTTCGCTTTTAATTTGAATAGTTATGCATTAAAGTAAATATTTTATAAATTTAATTTTATATTTTAGCTCTAACTCTATTTATCGTTATAAATATATTTGTCACATCATCGATCTAAAATTTCTCAAAGTTCATTTG
This sequence comes from Oenanthe sinensis, assembly GCA_028671895.1. Lineage (NCBI taxonomy): Eukaryota > Viridiplantae > Streptophyta > Magnoliopsida > Apiales > Apiaceae > Oenanthe > Oenanthe sinensis. The sequence continues at coordinate 21,557,851 of CM053795.1, forward strand.
AAGTAAATTGGTTATGTATTATAATCAAGCAGGGGAGCCCAAGTGCTTTTAGCACAAGTATTAGCGTTGAACCTGCTCTTGCAGTAAAAGCTAAAAAGAACCACATCACAATTAGAAACATAGAAATAGATAAACAGATTACATACACATGTACATATGCAAGCAACGGAGGTGGAAGTGTAGTCAAGTAATTACAATTCACAAACATAAAATTAGAATATACTCTGGGCTTGGCTAGTTTGTTCGTTTTAGTTTTTATCATCTAGGCTATTCCAATTTTGGGCCGTTGACTTTTTTAGTCAACAAATTTCACAAGGCCATTTCATCTTTGACGTAAAGCACTTAAACAATTGTGTTAACTAATTTCATCACTAGTCTTTGACTTTAAGATGGTGGGGGTGACATTGATTGTTGAAATGATAACGGTGTAAATTTATCTATGTAGATTATAGAAGAAAGGCTGTACAGTAATCATCAAGAAAAATGACACCTTAATAGAACAACTCCGCATATAAACTGATTTAAACAATGCAAGCGGGTAAAACAAACGATCACCCCCCGCATATGGTTCTTGTGCATGAGTGTCTATTCTAGTTAATCTGATTTCTACAGAACCACTTTCTTGAATTCAGCAGTTGTTTCCTAGTGCTCATCTTGAGATACAGAAGCTTCATTCTAAAATGGAATTTCTGATTACACTTCTTCAGTCATCCGGCCGGTATCTCTCTTCAGGGGATTCTTCAGGCCTGTATCTCTCTTCCTCCAACCGAACTGGCGGGGAATTGGTAACATGAGTTTTGCTATCTCTATACCTAGTACGGTCATGGATTGCAGACGCTTTCTTCCTGCTTCTGGAGCCTTTCCTTACCCTGTGATTGTCTCTGTCTTCACCTGACCATTCTCCACTATCTGTGACATGGCTTCCATTTTTAATATTGTCAAAGTCATCCAGTACCTCAGATACTTCCTCATGATGGCTAGAGATTTTCTTTTTAAAACCTCGATGTCTACCTCTTTTCATGTTGCTAACCGACAGGTCACCATCATAGGAGTATTCATGATCTCTGCTGCTACTGTTGTCTTTGTACTTGTGCTCTGTCATGTGTTTACTAGTTAAGGAATTGTGATCACGTTTAACATCATACCTCCTTTCTCTGCCTGTATCCCAATCTGACAAATCTCCATCTGAATCAGTTCCACGTGTCCTCTTTCTTCTGCCCTCGGAGTACACCCCAAACTCTTTTACTTTGCTACGAAGACCTCTTGAGCGCTTCCTGGTTCTGTCCTGATACGTCTCAGCATTTCTTTCAATATCCGAGTAATCTCCAGCAGAATCAGTATCACTAGTTCTGTTACTTTTATGCTGGAGTCTTCTCAAGTTTGTTTCCTTGAAACTGTGCTCCTCAGGAGTTCCCTGCCGTTTGGAATCATCCCTACTAGTGAGTCTACGTCGGTCTGTGCTCTTCCGAATGTCATCATCTTCATAACAACTTCTACTAGATCTTCTGTTACAACCATCTCTCTCCATTGAACGAGATCTTCTAGAACGGTACCTAGTAAATAGTTGTAACCATACCAAAGCAAAAAATGAGAAAAGATCCCCTGTAACAAGACATAATGTCCCAAAAGGAAAGAATGAATAAACAAGAAAATGTCAATGCAAAAATCCAACTACACGAGTTCACAATCCTATCAGCAACACCCCCACCCCACCACACACACAAAAAAAAAAACCCTCCAGAAAAGCATATAAATGTGGTGTAATTCGCAGAAAAATTAACAAGAACATCACAAGTGGACAACGGTGCACCAAAATTGAACACACCTATCCCCGTCTTCTGGTAGTTGCCTGCTGGATTTTCTGGGCTTCCCGAAATGTTCCTCCATCTGTTTGTCGCACATAGTTTCATCTGAATTGCCGAATAAAGCATTCATCTTCTTAACCCAGAATCTTGGGGGTGGCTTATCCCAGTCAGCCCATTCATAGTCTCCGCCAGGATTGCGGAAACAATGGATGAAATTACAAGCAGTACCTCTTGTACATGTCTAAATAAACAAATACCAATGGGTAAAAACATCAAAAGAAAACAAAATGGACAAAATCTCAACATAGCAGCATCAAAAGGTGTGCAATAAGAATGATGCTCAGGGTACAGTTTTTTGTAGTTTGTTCAGTTCATTATGAAAGAAAAATCAAAATATCATGACAAGGAAATATAGTCCAGTAGTGGATATGGTTCTACCTTCAATCTCGACTTCATGAACTCCCCACATATGGCAATCTTCCATCGGGTCACACCAACAAACTCACATTTTACCTAGACAGACAACATCATTTAGTTTATGGCATCTCCATACTCAAGTAGCAGACTGCATATGAAACTAATCTACAGACATTTAGCTACTAGCTTTAAACCACTGAAGAACGTAGGCAATAATTGATGGTTTCCTCAGAAACCAATGTATATGTATTTTAATGTTAAGATTTAGCTGATAGACGCCTTGAATTTCAGGGATTCTAGAATCCTGTTAGGTTAATAATTCCAAAGCTCTGCGTAGACAAGGAAATTGGATTCATTGCATGCAATATAGAGCGATGGTAAAAGAGATTTCAAAAACACTTCCTTCCTCCAACTAGAGTTCATTCCTTGCAATTTAAAGATATCATTCCTTCCTCCAACTCATATCCTTCACAGACATCATCATGAAATACTATCACCCTCTCAATTTCTTAACTCTCACCTCCATCCTTATCTCACACCTCAAACTAGCTTCTAATTTTTCGTTCCACTCCCACCTCCGTTGCATCCCACCAAACAAATTAAAGCACAAGACATTATCTGATCTTCAAAATTTTTGAAAAGCTTTCTAGATCTAAACCAAGCTCCGCCGAAAATATTACATTAACAGATACCATTTTAAAACTTATAAAAAAACATATCTTTACTACAATAACGAAAACCATTGAACACAACTACAACTCCAGGAGAGAATAAACCATGATAAAATACTTGTGATCAACCTATCAACTAACAAGAAATTACCATGGACCATTAGCCTAATTTGCAGCTAACAAATTAAGCAAAGGGAATAAATTTTTGTAGGGATTCTAAATTTTATGACTCTATTTCCCACAATGGTATGTGCTTAATTTCGTAGTCCATGAGAGATTTCAGTGGGACGATGAGGGAGATCACGATATATCTTAACTTAAACACCAGCAATATGTTTAAATTGATTAAAATATAAAACATAACAATTTAAATTTAAAAAAGAATCAAGAGTACCTGTTTACCAGCAAAATAACGACCATTCATAGCATGATAAGCCATCACGGCTGAATCTAAAGACTTGTAATGCACATACAAGTTTCCTCGCAAGTGGAATGCACCATTTTTGCACACCTGAAAGACAGTATAGGTTTAATGCTCTTGATTGGTAATAGATACAGCAAATCCATCTTTTCAATCACTGAAAAGCCATTATTTTCTCCACCAAAATACAGTCCACGATTTTACAAATACAACTTGAGAAACCAAAAACGTAATTAGCTTGTCGACACATAACTAGCTTTTAAAAAGAAGAAATGTTCAAAGTCTTTCAGAAATTCCATATGTTTTATCGAAAGGCTCCAGATCTAACATTTATTCTTCTAGTAGTCATAAATCCAGTGATGTATATCATATTGAGCATGTCAAAGGTGGGCAAAAAGAATATGGTGTTAACTATAACAAGTGTTACTACCTTGAAATTTACAATTTCACCGTACTTCAAGAATTCTGTATGCACATCCTCATAAAATTCTTCATAAGAGCGTTCAACCTCTTCATCCGTGTACTGAAAATAAAACAAAAATAATCATAACATCGTTTGCTTATGACACGGTACTTTTAGCCCCCTAAAAGAAAGTGAATGTGAAGAAAATATTGAATTAGATCATGTTTCACCTACTAATTATCTGAAGACAAACAATCGATTTTATTGTCACTTGGAGTGGGAAGTTAAAGCACTCAACACATTTGTGTAGAAGAGCTGCCAATTACTACTAAGATGACAACGAAGAGAAACAGAAACTCTACAAAGGTTTATTAAATGTATCCTAAATGATTAAAATATCACTTTGATATTATGATAGATATTAAGATATATAGCTGTATGTCTAATTTTCCACAAAAGTCAAGAGTCACAGGTACATCCTAAAATATTAGTGGAGTGAAAAGACAACATAGAAAGGCAGAGATGTACTTCCATTGTTTACAGGATGATGCAATCTACTGAGCCATCGCGAACTACGAACCCAAACGAAGTTTAATACTAGTGTATCTATGTTCTTTAGTTGTCTAGCAAATAGATGACTAAAAGAAAGAAAACAATTTAAGGGCAGAGCATAATTTATAACAGCACATGTCTTCGATGGGAAGGTGCAGCCAGAAATATCCTCCTAAAACATGTTCTTCAAAATATGTTAGGGGGTGCGGAAACCACTTAGATATACTAGCCACCAAATTATGTGCTTACACCAAACAAAATCAACAAATATATCCTCCTTTCCTTTCTTCAATGATGACTCGCAGTTCACTAACGTATCTGATCTAATATGATCTAATATTCTCATCATATCTTCTTACTAGTTCTTATTCAAGTGCTTCCGCATAAAGTCCTCTTGCTTGGAAGCTTATACTCCGAAATATGACATGTATTTAGCATTAGAGATCTCCAACACCCCAGGATAAAGACATCACCACAGACTAACAATTGTTAAGGAGCTCATGTGTACTAAAGAAAATCGTAAATCAAACAACAAATGTTTAATGCACTACAGAAGACTAAAACTCCCTAATTTGTGCTACCACAAACATATTAAGCTGCAGTACACTGAGGTTCTAAAGCTCATTGAATAAAACATATTTATTGAATTAATATGTAATAACTGGTGTGGGTAGTTTCCAACAAATGATTAGAGACCTGCATTATAGAGAAAGCAGCTTAATTTACATCGTGTAGGATACAGAGTCAGTAGTATCGTTATCAGCGAACCATGCAGGCCAAAAGCTTGAATCTCCACTGAAGTGACTTGCAATAACAATTCTGATTTATTTTAGTTAAAGGGAAAACAATGCCAAGTACATAATAGATGCATCACCTCATATACAGATTTTTAACCGAAGAATTTAAATTAAATGAGATCTAATTGACCAATGCATGACTTAGATAGATAACATAACTTGTGCACGTTAACAACATATACTTTTGCTTTGCCTGAAATACATGTTCACTTGAGAAATTTCATTGATAATCTCCAAAGCAGCAGAGCTAGCCTAGCAAAGACAATTCTAGATTGTGCTTCTGTACATGAACACAGGATAGCTATGGAAAAGACAACATAAATTCATCAAGTTGGAACATTCTAGTTGTAAACGTAAAGAGCATATGGGGTTGTCAATTAACAAGGAATTTAATAGGTGAGTCAAGAAATAATTTCCATTGTTACAAGCGGGAAGTTAAATCTTGATACTCCAAGCTTCTACTAGTTGTTAAAATTACAAAGAAATATCACTTCCGAGAAGTAGTTAAAGACTCAGAATTTTAGTCAACAATTCAGATTCCATAATTATGCAAAAAGAAACATAACAGAGAAATTAAAAAAACCCGTGACCCATGCCAAAAAACCTGAACCGTAAGTAGGAATTGTTGAACTGAATAAGTGTAACTTTCAAGTCAAGAAGAGTGCTTCTGGTATGAGCTCAAATATGCATAGAGAAGTTCTTCTATAACTTCAGAACATGCAAAATGGGTGATACTTGAAATAAGACATACAGACCATAGACACACATTCCATGCATATAAAAAATATATAATCCCTAGAATTTTAGCCTTCTGAATACCTCTTCTCCTTGTAACAAGAGGTCGAGGATTGGAGCTTCGGTAGAGGCATGTGTTTTAAGTATTTAAATCTCTATACCTTACACCAAATTTTAATTGTGATAAATGTGCAAAAAGGTCAGAGAAGTAACAGTAGGAGCATTGTGAAATGTGAATAATAAAAATTATCAAATCAATATCTACTCCATATGGAAGTAAAAATATGTAGCCAAGTATCTGTGCCCAAGCACAATTTTACTTAAGCCAAACACGGGATTGTTTTTACTTATTCAAAAAAGCATTCCCACTGTCTCAAGTTGTCGATCTGTTGTTTTCAACAATGTGATTAAAGCTACATCAATCAGAATTACAGATGCTGTTATCACCTTCTTGTACAAAAGAAAAAAACTTATATAAACAAAAGGCTTAACATAAATATCCATCTGTTAGCGTTCCCAAGTAAATATCTGGTTTTCCACCCAATAAATTTTTAATTAACAGGAAAGTTTTGGACTGGAAATTAATTCAGTACTTTAACAAAAGTTTTAAGAAAGGATTAATCAGGATCAGGTTCAGGATACTAGAATCACAACAGGACTTCATTTACAGACCTCAAGCCCTTCATCCTGCTCCCAAGCAAGGCCTGGTCCATTGTACATATTTTTCATAAGCAGTGTGCAAGATCTATCGGGATAGAAGTGAACTCTGCTGCAACGCAAACCAAACCTACAAGCTCCAGTTTTAATGTGGAAAGGACAGTGAGCTTTGTCCTGCCACATGCAGAGCAGTGTCTTAGAGATTTTTAACCCATAAACAAAATTCATCATCAAGAAAAAAATTACTGGAGGACAGGAAACCAATGGTTTACCTGTTCAGTTCCAAAGTTGGGAACTTGTTGAGCAACATTCTCCAACAACTGCTGAGCTGAAATACGAGGTGCATTTTGGTAATCGGCATAAGCTTCAGATTGTGGAGGAAGTGGGTTTGATGTAGGTCTATCAGCATCCTAAAAAGCAAGTAGCAAAAAGAAGAAAATCACAAACCGAACCGTAAACGAAAATAACGGGTCATCAACAAGCATTCCAACATACCTCTTTTCGTATACATTGGTCTAAATCTTTATTCTTCTTCACTTTAACTCTATTCTTTTTAACAATTATCTCGTTCCCTTGCCAAATAATCTCAGGAGGACCTTCCTCTATGTATTCCCAGTCGTCATCTTCATTTGGCTCATTCTCCTCCTCCTGTCAGTAATTTCAGGAAAAACAACATTCATATAAGCGCTTTAAAAAAATCAAAAAACTACACCCCTCAAATTCGCCACACATATTCATAACTTTACCATATTCCTCCTCCAAGACCTAAATATACACCTCCACCTTACTCACATTATACAATTCTAACTTACGACAATAAATTCATTTTCAAATACTTACATACTAATTTCTTTCACAACGTAAACAAAATCGCATCCAATTATCTCCACATACCAAATCAGCAAGCAAATTCAACAATCCTTTTTCGACAAATTACAACAACACACACAAAAACATCTCTACTGCTACAAAAAACTACCTTCAATTGTTCGGCTTCTTCTTCGAGACCTCGTATCCTTTCTTCTTCCTCTTCCGCTTGTTTTTTCGCCAACGCCTCTCGAAAGAGCCTCTCTTTCTCCTCAAAATCTCGTCTCTCTCGCTCTAATCTCTCTCGTTCTCCCTCCTCTTCCAGTAAAATCTTGTATTGCTCCTCGGGATCATTGAGGAGAGCTTCTTCGGCTAGGCGAGCCTCCTCTGCTAAGTGTTTTCTCAGCTGCTTTCGCTTCTCCTTCTTCAGAGCTTTTCTCTTCTCTTTCCGGCTTTCAGTGGCCGGAGAAGAGACTGGTTCAGATCGGAAAGGAGATTCAGGCATTAGGGTTTTGAGGTTAATATATTTTGATAATGGGAGATTTTTACTTTTTAATCGTCATTTTTGTTATGCTTCTAAAGAAACAACAGATTCAACACATTCGAATAAATAGGTAGCTAAATTCATATTAGTTTATTTCTCGATCTACAAAAGGCTTGTTTTTATAATTTTTTCTCTTTTAAAATATTGTTATAAATATTTTTACTAAAAGATATGGGTTGGTGATTATTTTATTGTTTTCTTTAGGAAACTAAAGGTTGGGATTTTCATTTTTTATAATGTATTGTATTAAGTAATCCATGGTCTATAATGTATTTCAAAAAATGACAATAAATATATTTGTGTCAAATTACATGTTTAACATCTTTTATTAATAAAATGAATATATGAAATAAGGAGACGTAACTATTTTAGGTCATGTTTGGTATTATTGTTATAGACGCCTACAATAGTTTTTTGCTAAAAAACTGTTAATAAGGTGTTTGGTAAAATCTAAAATATACTCTCTGAAAAAGCGCTTTTGACCTAAAAACTGTTATTAGAGAAAAAATGTAACTCATGTTTTTGGAAAAAACTGCTTTTAAATTTTTGCCTGAAGTAACTACCAGTTTTATCTTCAAATCTCTCTAAAAATATTATTTTTATATATTATATCTGAAATTGTGCACAAATCAAAAAAAATTACCAAACAGTTTTCTGATTTTCCTGACAACACTTTTTCCACCAGTACTTTTTCTCACAGCACAATTTTGTTAGTGTGTCAAGTTTTGAAATAATATTCACCTCTTAATATAATTTTACTCATAAATTAAGACATTTCTCTTCCTCAATCATTTCGAATAATTTGAAAAAATGCATTTTTCTTAGAGGAATAAAATAGTATAGGACACTGTTTAAAGTGGGAAAGGTCTCCTTATTGAGGTTTGGAATAAGTCAATTTTTGATATTTAATATTTGTTTTCATAGACTAATTTATGCAATGCATATACTAATTGGTGCAACTCTGTGAAGTGTTTTATGCCTTGTAACACATGAAACTTTTCAATACAAATTGCATTATTATTAATTATCAAGCATCTAATAGTGTTACTTAAGTGTGCAGAATGAGAAATGATAATCCAATTCAATTTGGTATTATATTGTGCAAATCTAATGAACACAAAATACACCTCAAGGGTATTTTAGTGATTGTCTAGGGACAAGAGTGTCATTTTACTCTTATAACAAACTTTATATACAACTCTTAGTCGGTCAAGCTTAGCAACACAATCTTATAATAAATTGAATGAATTGTTTCATTGCTTCTGTGTTCTACATTTCATCTTCTTCTTTATTGTTCATTTACATTTTGTCAACATGGTATCAGAGCTTGTAAGTGCGATATAGTGGAGATTAGTGTGTAGACGAAGTGATATTCATCAGTTTTAGATTCATTTTTCACTCTGAATTTGTCGATTGTGTGTATCGATATTGTGATTGTGTGCCCTCACATGCACAGCTTGCTGATGTTTTAACTAAACAATTGTCAACCAAGCAGCAGCATCATTTGTTGAAACAAATGGGAGCTATATCTCAGACATCTTCTTCCTCCTCTGATGCACAACTCTTGGCTGGACTGGTGTTGACTTCTAATGTTCCTCTATTCAAGCCTGTTAGTTCAGTGGTTCCTTTCTACCAGCTTGAGGGAGCGTAATGAACACAAAATACACCTCAATGGTATTTTAGTGATTCAGTATAACGGCTAGGGACATGAGTGTCATTTTATTATTATAACAAACTTTGTATATAACTCATAATCGGTCAAGCCTAACAACACAATCTTACAACAAACTGAATGAATTGTTTCATTGCTTCTGTGTTCTACATTTCATCTTCTTCATTATTGTTCATTTACATTTTGTCAACAAAATCACCAATTTTCACATGCTAGATGGTTAATACATTTTTTCAAAAAATTGAGTGCAAGATATAAGATTCTTGCAGAAACTGTTGTCAAGTCAAATCAATATTCACGCCATCATTGTTATTTGGATAACTTTTATAGGTCGGTTATATCAAATGCCTATAAAATCTTATTGGATTAAAAGTCGAGAATTTATTTGAATTAAATGATTATTATCCTGTTTTGTAAAAGAATATATGTCTTGGATTATATCTCGATTAGAAAAAATTGATTCTTTATGGATTAGAGTTAAACGTTTACATTGAAATGTACTGCATGATTGGGTTATAAAAATGATTTCATGATCTTCGGTTGGTGGTGATTTGCGTTGTACTCAGTTTTCTGGAATTGGTATGTTGATGGTATAATTTTGATGTAAGAAACATTAAAAATTTGTGTTGTTTTCAGTTTTCTGGATTTGGTATGTTGATGGTATAATTTTGATATAAGAACACATGAAACTTGTGTACTTCTTAAGATGCTACTAATGATTATTTTTTTAGTACTTGAATAATGTATACACAGCGCTAAGAAAATAATGTGGGCCTTTGATTATTATATAGGTATCTAATCAAAGTGGGCCTTTGATTAGATTTTTGCCTATATTTTTAATAATTGTTATATAGAAATAATAATGCTAATATCTAGGCGGGGTGCTATTTTATTATTATTAAGTGTCTAACTAAAGGGAACCCCTTTGGTTAGTTTATTTAAATTCTATATAATATTTACTTATTATAATATAGGCGGTTATTAATTTTTATTGTTATATGTATAGGTGTATTTTTGGCTATGCATCGAAGCAGGATATTTGGGATTGGCTTTACAGGTATTTTTTTATCAGACATTAAAGATTTATTGTATAGGTGTATGTGATCATCTTTGCATGACTAATCGTTTAGATAATAAACTTTCTTAAGTGAAGGAACTTTTTATTCTGTCTATTGTATTCTGATACAATTCACCTTGCGTTCTCGTATTTGTTGATAAAAAAAGAACACATTAAAATAAAGTTCTTAAAATTGATTGAGATGAGGTGTAATTTTTTTAATATAAAATATTAATAGTATTTTTATCATTATATATAATTTTTTATAATTATAATAACACTTTTGTATATTTATATAATTTTTTTAAGAAAGTTATGTGAGATAATGTCAAGAATATTAATATTTTATTATACTCTCTTCGTCCCATAAATCTTGTCTCAGTTTGACTTTTTAAAATCAAATTAATCCAACTTTGACTAACAATTAAAAAATAATAATTTATTATTTTATAAATCTGCAAATTGATTCATAAAATAGGATAATTAAAGTTTGTTATGATATTTTTTAAAAATATATATAATATTATTTAATGTATTTTATTTGTTAGTCAAAATTGATTAATTTAACTTTGAAAAGTCAAATAAAGACAAAATTTATGAGACGGGAGAGTAATATTTAATTGTAAATGTGAACAAATAAAAGAAAAGTATATAGTAAGCTTTGTAAAGTGTGACAAACAAGTTTTTTTAATTTATGTTCTCGATGCTAAACACACTTTATACTAATTACACGGTGAAATCCTCTCTTATAAATAAAGGTAATTGTTGAGTTAAATATAATATGATAGTACGGGTAATAATGATCCAAGACAAATATGGTAGTATAATAATTGTATTTGGATAATTATTATAGATGATAATAATTATAATTGGGCTGGTATGTCTTGGTCACAAAGGTAAGTAATTAGATACCATGTATGATTAGACTTGGGTTGATAATTAGAAACCAAGTATTATTAGACTTGTGTAACAAGTATGGTAAGTTTTGGTGATTAAGTTTGAGATAACTATATATGCATAGTCATAATATGTTTGATGGGTTTTGGGTATGCTTGTAAATGGAGGTTTAGGTTTCATTTGTTACGTGGTTGTTCAACGTACATAGGTTTGGAAACATCGTGAGGTGTGAATAATGCTTAAGTATTGTTAGGCTTAATTATTCGTGATTGATTGATTGTATTATTGAAATTGTTTTGATTAATAATAGAAGTTAGGACGCGGGTTTTCTGCGTCATATAATTTTGTTGTGTGTGCTTTCTATTGTTTGGTTATCTCGGGTTTTGTTCCCTAACAAGTGGTATCAAGAGCCAAGGATCGTGATGGATAAGAGTGGAGGAAAATTCGAGATTGAATTGTTGCGAAGCACTATGAAGGAGTTACGTGCGGCATGGCTTATACGGTTGGCCCTTGCACCGAAAATCATGTTCGAGTTCGAGATAGAAGAAGATGGAAGAGTTCATCTGAATCGTTTCAATGGATTGATCAATCAGGAGAAGAATTTAGATGAGACTATTGTTGTTCTTCTAGACGCCGAAAGATTGATGAAGCAAGGATCGGGTGACTCATCGGATGGAAGGGCGCTCGTGGTTGATGCATGTGATTTCAGATTGGGATACACTGCTATGAGATGCACCATTATGATGAAGAACGGTGAATTGGAGGTCACTAAACGGAATTTAGCGACACTCAAAGATTGGAAGAACAAACTGTAGAGGTTCTTGTTCTAGGGGAGGCATTGTCGAATGGATGTCGATGCATTGATGGACTGTTAATTCAGTTGCGGAACTGTATTGGGTTTAAGGGGAGGATTGTTGGGTTAAACCCAATATAGTAGTACGGGCTTTGGTGATTCAAGACAAATATGAATAGTATAATAATTGTATTTGGATAATTATTATAGATGATAATAATTATAATTAGGCAATTATTATAAATGGTATGTCTTGGTCACAAAGGTAAGTAATTAGATACCAAATATGATAGACTTGGGTAGATAATTAGAAACCAAGTATTATTAGACTTGTGTAACAAGTATGATAAGTATTGGTGGCTAAGTTTTAGATGACTATATATAAATAGTCATAATATGTTTGATAGGTATACTTAAACATGGAGGTTTAGTTTCATTTTGTACGTGTTTGTTCCACGTACATAGGTTTAGAAACACTGTGAGGTGTGAATAATGCTTAAGTATTGTTAGGCTTAATTATTCGTGATTGGTTGTATTATTGATAACTGTTTTGATTAATAATACAAGTTGGGACGCGGGTTTTCCGCGTCATATAATTTTGTCGTGTGTGCTTTGTATTGGTTGGTTATCTCGGGTTTTGATCCTTAACAGTAATAGAGGTGATATAATTCATTTTGAGATGCATTTTGAAATAGCCAAACAATTATAAATACTATATTCTTGAAGTGTTATATTTATAGGTTAATTATTAATATTTTATAAGCCACTATAAACACGAAACTCTATTCCATTGAAGATAACTCAACAAAAGAGGTATGATCTAAATTTATTTATTTAAATTCATATTATTATTGATGTCATATTATTATTTAAATTTAAATATAAAAATGACTTTACCGTCAAATATTATTATAAAGATTCGTCACGCCGTCAATTATTATTTAAAAATTTTTTGGTCGAGTATACTGTCTTAACTTTTATATTAAATTATTTTATAAATATTTATTATTTATAATTGATTAAATTGTTTAAATATTATTGTATCACATAATGTTAGTGCTAACGGATTCAAAGATAATATTAAGATAATACTTCTATAGATATATTATATATTATATCTATAATTATAATTATTTAAAAATAATACTAACTAGATTTTACTTGGAGTAAAAAGATTAAATATTAAATATTAGAAAAAAATATTATAATTGACAAAAAATTAGTGTCAAATTTCAAAAAATATAAAAAATAAATTAAATTTAAAATTAAAAAATAAATTTTAAAATCTAAAAAAAATAATATATTTTTATTAATAATAAACATGAGGAAGGTACCGAAATAGTTTTAAAACACACATTATATATACTCTCATTTATCCAAAACAAGTATTCTTTTGATCTTTTACACATATTTTAATATTTAAAAAGCAAATTATTTCTACATATTATTTTTCAATTTTTTCTGAATAAAAATATAATATTTAGATTTCTATCCAAAAAATTTGAAAAAAAGTCAAAATTACACTTAAATATAATTTAGAGCGGCGGGAGTATTGAAGTATTTATTCATACCCTACAAAAAAAAGTATTTATTCATAAAAAAACAAGCAAAGCGAAGAGAGAAATGACGACGGCGATAATGAACGGCGGCGGAATGGCCGGAAAACAAAAAACAGTGTTGATAACTGGAGTCAGCAGAGGGCTTGGAAAATCACTAGCCCTCGAACTAGCAAAGCTAGGCCACACCATAATAGGGTGTGCTCGCACACAGGAGAATCTCAATGCTCTTCAATCTCAACTCTCCTCTCATCAAATCAACAACAACACCAACAACAAACACTTTTTCATGACTGTTGATGTGGTCATTCACTCACTTCTTTCTACCATCTTTTTGTGTCTATATGTTTATATTTGTGTGTGTATATGTTTCAGTTTTCTTGCTTTTAGTTCAATCGGGTCGGTCGGGTCAAGATTGTGACCCGTGATACTATTTTTCATGACCCATTAGCCTTAAATGAAGAAAGATTGTGTCTTTTGTATGATTTAATTTTTTTGTATGGGTTTTCTTGTTTTTGATTGAAATGAATACACAAGTTTAAGGAAGAAGAATTATTTTGATATGCTGCATTTTGAGTTATTGTCGGTAAAATCTGATTTTTATGTTGCATTTATTTGTCCATGAAAAAGAAATGGAGTGTTTTGGGAGATGTTTATATTGATAGGGGTAGTGATGATGCTATTATATTTATGTAATGTAATAGATACTGATAATAGTTGTTGCATTTTGTGTACGTGCAGAGGTCTAATAGTAGTGTGGCAGAGTTGGCAATAGATACTGATAATAGTTGTTGCATTTTGTGTACGTGCAGAGGTCTAATAGTAGTGTGGCAGAGTTGGCAAAGGCTGTCATGGAAAAGAACGGTGCTCCGGATATCATAGGTATATTAATTTGTAAAAGAAAGTCTTCTCGTGATTGCTGTATAAAAATAGTTGGTGAATGTATGCTAGCATGCCGCACTTGGGATAAATTGTGATAGTTATTGATTCTTTTGATCGACATTTATTAGCAGCCTAATCGTGCTAGAATTTGCTATGGCAATAAGGAAGTTTTGGAGTTCTATATATTATTTTGAAGTGAATAGCAAATATATACATGTTTCCTCCATTCATTATAAAATGGTTGGCAGTTGCAAAGTTTTTTTCTTGATGACACTGGTAGATGTGATTGTGAAATAATTATCTAGTAAAATCATTGTTGCCTTGATACAAATTTTGATATTTTATTGTTGTTCAAACTTAATGCCATATGATTTAACTTTGGTATGTAACATAAATTATAAGATTGTATCGACTCGGAAGGTATGCATCTTTGGTGTAACTTTTTTAGTAAAGATTGTAGATGTTTGATATGTGTATATGGTTATTTTAAGGAATGTAGACTTGAAAGAACATGGACCACCAACATGGATAGCCAACTACCTGCACAAGCTTAGCGGATCTTTTGATAACTGGCTTATCCTTTTGTATAATGGTGGTAGATAGTAAAAATGTATTTAACCTAATCCCAGAAAAATAAGATAATGGTAATTTAACTTGATCCCAGAAACCCTTTCTACTCATATATTTGTAGGGGAACAATTTGTATCTACTTTCTTATTTCATTCATGTGATGAACATGGTTGTTTAATGTGTGTAATCATTCTACCCTAAACCTAAGTGTGTATTAAAATACATATGTGTGCCTGCCAGTGAATAATGCAGGAACTATCAATAAAAACAACAAACTCTGGGAGGTACCAGAGGAGGAGTTTGATGCAGTCATCGACACAAACTTAAAAGGAACAGCAAATATGTTGCGTCACTTCATCCCTCTTATGATTGAGAACAAGCAAGGGGTCATTGTCAATATTTCGTCTGGATGGGGAAGATCTGCTGCAGCACAGGTAAACTCAAGGATGGCAGACTTGTTTTTTATGACTTGTGCCTCTCATATATTATGTTAGATTGTTAGTCCAAGTAAACATGTCAGTTTGAAGATATGGTATTAATCATGATTTTTAGGATGTTATATTTCCCTATATTCTTCATATTTCTTGATTAACTGCAAAAATGAAAAGCACTCATGACCTATAAATGATTATACTTTTTCGAAAAATGAAGGAAAAGAATTGGCAAGCAGTTTACTGAAGAACTAGGATATAGGATTTCATAAAACTACACTAGGGCTTATTCCGATTTTTATATGATTGTTGAAAATTCAGACTACAGAATTTCACTTAATAATTTGGTAAAGTTTAGGGATTTCCTACTACAAAAATAGATTCAGAACTCTTTTTTTTTCTTGATAAATCTAGATTCATAATCTTGTGGGCTAGATTCATAATCTTGTGGACTATGTTACTTAGACTCGGACAGAAGTGTTCAATTTAGGTACTTATTTAAGTGTCAGAATTGGCAGTATGTATGAAAAATTTCATGTTTCTGGCCCAAAATGAATTGTGCCGAGTGTCTAGACCCCTCCAAGTGCCGAGTGTCCAACTTAGGTAATGTTAAATGAAGTAAAGAATCAGGTAATATAGCTTGTAGCTCTGTAGGTAATGCAATCTAACTGTTAGGGGACCGAGTAATTAAAGTTAAATTCAATTCTTTATTCGTGTCAGCATACTGTTCCTCAGGTTTAATCAATTACTTATCTTAATTAATATGGATTGAATTTAAAAGGTGGCGCCTTATTGTGCTTCAAAATGGGCAGTAGAAGGTCTGAGTAGATCAGTTGCAAAGGAGTTGCCAAGTGGAGTGGCAATTGTTGCGCTAAATCCAGGTGTGATTAACACAGACATGCTGGCTTCATGCTTTGGTAATTCGGCCTCTATGTACCAGCAGCCTGAGGCATGGTATGTTAAACATTGAAATTTATCGTAATCTATGCTCTGCATGGTTATTACGGCGCCAAGTCGAGGCTTGACGCCCAACTACCTTCGTAAAGACTAGTCAACAAGTCGCTCGACTAGTCGTAAAAACTCGATAACTTGTTCATATACATATATTTACTGGATGTAATAAATAGCATTGCTAAACACATCAATTTCACAATTTAAATCAAAAGTAATAGAGTAATAAGTTCAAATTAAGCATATTTACTACATAATAGCATGCAAATACCAAATATTAAACATTTCCAAAGCAAATAAAAACACAAGTGATGTTGAAAATCAAACAAAGTAACCCATCTCAATATTAAGTTCATCTATATCCCTTTATTGTGAATTGTCATTGATTGAATAATGTGATTGTACACCATAATCATCGTTATCATGGCGCCAAGTCGGGTTTCGAAAAATCTCGGCGCCCGAGTATCTTCGTGTCGACTAGTCGTCTTCGTGATAACAATGATGCTCTGTACAAAACTTTGTGTTGACCTAGAGATTGGAATGCATAGCGTACTTTGGTTGAATAAGCATGCTAGTAAATCTAATGCAAGTATACTTCTGCAGTCACAGTTATGCCGAGAGCAGAT
Source organism: Oenanthe sinensis (assembly GCA_028671895.1). Lineage (NCBI taxonomy): Eukaryota > Viridiplantae > Streptophyta > Magnoliopsida > Apiales > Apiaceae > Oenanthe > Oenanthe sinensis. Next base: position 21,575,095 of record CM053795.1, read on the forward strand.
AGATAATAACTTCAACAACACAATATATTATTTAAATAAATGTTAGTTTTTTTGTTAGTTCCGGAACTTCTTTATAGTTGGTTGATTTCTTTTCCTTTGAAAAATCATTACTCAACAGGGCTCCAAAAGCAGCAACAATGATACTTAATCTTACGGCAGCAGACAATGGTGCATCTCTGACCATATAATGTTTGAGCTAAAAGGTGCCTTGGTTTTTATGTGGATATGACCAGAAGGGGATCGATGCTTCCATAGATATTGTAAAAATGAGTATTTTTAGAGAAAACTTGTTCCCTTTGTTTACCTAAAGTTTGTGTTGCATAAATTATGTAACCTACTGTAGTAGGTTTAACTGATAAATATTGGACACATATTTAGATATACTACAGGTGCATTCTGTCATAATCTCACAGAGTTATAACATATTGTATTTAGTTATTACATAATTTATTTTCACGAAATAAAATACCAAAAAAAGTTAAAATAGAGGATGATGGTATGGTTTACTTGGGTCTAGTAACTTGTGTCGCATAACTCATTGGTTTTAGCCGCCCTGTTGCAAGGACTGACCTGGGTCTAGTAACTTGGGTTGCTTAAATTCATTGGTTTTGGCTGTTGTATCTGTTGAATTCTTGATGACATTGAGAGGCCAGGCCCAATAAGCTAACCCAAACTCAATAAAGAGCACAAAAACATAAAAAAAAACAGCCCACTATACTCACATAGACAAAAGCCAACCACGCACTCGGTGCCGGCCATGGCCTGCACTGGGGTGTGGGGTGTCAGACAATTAGTCGTCGGCCCGACAATAAAGGACAAAGGACACACATGCCCTCTGCACTCGGTACCGGCCGGCGCTGACCATGGCCCGCACCCGACTGTTAGACAATTCGCCGTCGGCCCGACAATAAAGGGCAAAGGACACACGTGCCTGACACAGTCCACGGTGGGTCCTTTGAGAGTCACTGACAACTATCACCAACGGTTCCAGGTCCCATCTGGACTACTTTTTGAAGCGCATGTGCATGCCATGTACCCCATTATCTATAAGTACAGAGGAATTTCCACGAATAGAAGGATTTAAAAAAAATTACACACACTCAAATGCCCGCTTCCAAAAGCAAATAGACTCTCTCCAAAGGAAGATGGACGGCGAAGAGGATGACCACTTGTTATGCCCAATATTTGGACATGGGTCCTAGGCATCCCAATGACATAAATTGGCTAGCCCACCTCGCACCTGAGCTCACTTGGCTTCTAAGCCCATAACCAGATCGCATCGTGCTAAAGATGATAAAATATTCTAAGGCCCTTGGCCTAGCGTGAGGTCGCATCGCTAGCTTACCGGCCTTAGACTCATTCAGCATCAAGAGGGAAGAGAGAGGAGAACCGGCCATCAGCCCGGTTCGCTTTTCATCATCACCTCCCAGGTCACATAGACATGACAGAGAGGACCTCAACATGACTCGTTTGGCCAGACCCACTGCCTCCGGATCGCTTCGCTAACCTGGAGTACTTAGCATGGATTTCGGATAACTAGTTGAAAGACTCCTAACCTCATGGGCTCACATCTCTTGATATAAGCCCCCCCGGGGATAATATCTCAACATACTTATCTATTTGAAGACAACTAGCCATACAGGCTCTCACCTCATCAAGAGATCTGCTTAGGATCGCCTCTACATACTGCTCCCGCGATGCCACATCGGGTATAACTCCCTATGAGAACCCTTGCTCTACAACTCCATGGCAACCCCCGGAGCCTAACGGGCTTGGTCCCATGGCAGTTACAGAATCTGGGAAGCTTGCCCTCCACATCCGCACAGACTTGGGCCGAAGCCCAGCACGTCTAAGGATTTGGGCCTGATGGACCGGACCAATACCTAGCCCATATAGGTAACTTGTCCTCCAAGAACTACGTGTAGCTTGAACCCCTATATAAAGGGGACGTAGGTCTCTTGTTTCAGTTGGATTGACAGTTGGCAGCAAGAGAACAAACATTTTCTCTGGCCTTCTGACGAATCAACAACAAGATCAGCTACCAAAATCCATCACTTTCCTCCCGTGTTCTTCGCGTTCTTCATCAAGTTCATCGGCAAAATCATCATATTTTACTCCGTGATTCCAACAAACCTCCAAATTACTGTTATACCAGTTTCTCCCTATAACAATTGGCGCTAGAAAGAGGGGTATATTGACACCTGAGGTTGAAGGATGTTTAACACTAGGAGAACCAGAAATAATTCAGGAAGTGATATAGCTGGAGATGACTAGATCCTGGAAAACACCAACGAGAACCCGCCTCAGACCGACCCCAAACTCTTGGAATTCTTGGATGAGATGGGCCAGCAGATACTCGAGTTCAACAAAAGAATGAGGCGGATGGAGAGGAGAAGCGCCTCTAGGAAGGCTGGCATGAGCGCCCGGCGAAGAATGAGGAGGGCCAACAAGTCTAAGCAGCTCTGGTCAACCGTGAAGCCTCGTGACCTCATGAATGACTTCAATGATGAAGCCGGAGATGCAGGAAGGGATGAATCGTTAGAGTGGGATGAGGTTCCCCCCAGTCAGGCGCGGCAGGCCCATGAGACCCTCCCAGCTCGCTTCATGGCCCATCCCCCTCTGAAGCGAAGGCAACCAGTGTTTTTGACAGGGTCGGGAGAAGACTAACAGAGCATAAACTAAGGATAAAGTTGGAGAGAGCCCGAACTAAAAATACTGAGGTGAGGCCCCCGAGTCCAGCGCGTGAGGCGGAAGGACCCCCTCGCCATCGCGAGCGCGCCAGGTCCCCGCATCGTGCTTATGCACCGGAGAGGCCCCCTCCCAGGGGAAGAAATGAGGAAGCTCAGTCCGCGATAATTGGAGAAGGTGGAGGCCAATGGCGTGAGTGAACACCGTCCCCATCACATAGGGCCAACAATGAAAATAATAACGAGGAGGGGCTGGGAAACCTCCGCATGAACGATCTGAGGCAGCTTTTGGAGCGCATGGAGAAGGATAAGAATGCTCCAAATCCTATATCCACTCAGTCGCCTTTCACCAATAAGATCTGGGTCGCACCTCTGCCCGCCATCTTCGGAAACAATCCGAATCTCACTTTCAATGGTGATACTGATCCAGCCGAATACCTAATCCACTTCAATATTGAGATGGAGGTCTACCAAGTTTTCACTCTAGCCCGATGCCGGCTCTTCGCCGCCTCTCTCAGAGGCAGTGCCCAATAATGGTTCTCCAAACTCGGGCCTATTATGATCGACTCTTGGGAACTATTGGCAGATATATTCATCAAGCAATTCCAGTCTTCTATGCTCTATGCCCCACCCGTAGCGACTCTTGCTAATGTCAAGCAAAGGGAGGGAGAGACCCTGCAAGATTACTTTAAGAGGTTTAATGCCGAAGTACCCCGAGTTAGGGGAACAACTGAAGAGGCCGTAAAGAACTTCCTGATAGCGGGACTTAAGGAGGGAACTGACTTTTGGAAAAGCCTCCAAGCTAAGACACCTGAAACGTTGTCTGAGTTCTACCGGCAGGCTGAACCCTTTGAGTGGGTTGAAAAATTTATGCTTGATTTGAAGAAAAGTAACAATAGTGGAAGCCGGAGAAATAACAACAAACGCAAGAAATCTCGAAGTCCGGATAATAGAAACAGGGGTCGTAGGGAAAGAAGCCCCAGCCCGAGGAAGTTTGGCAAAAGGGAAAGAGAGAGGTCCTTTGAAAGCAACAGATCAGAAAATAGGAGGCCCTATCCGAAATACAATCCCCACACCCCCTTAGTGGCCCCAATTGAGCACATCTATGTCATCAATGCTACATAGGGAATTTTCAAAAAGCCTCCACCAATGACGAATTACGGTAGAAAGGACTCTCAGAAGTTCTGCGCCTGTAATGATCAGTCGGGCCATGACACTGCCGACTGTAGACATCTGAAAGACCAGATTGAAGACCTCATCAGGAGCGGTCACCTCACTGAATGGGTGGTAAGAGAAGTGAAGAGACATCATGGGGGTGATTATCATAACGTCCCGCCTCCTCCTTCAAAAGATAAGGCTCCTCAAAATAAAAAGAGACCTGGTCTAGGTAGTACTAGAGAAGGCAGTATCCACGTTATCATAGGGGGTCCTCATATTGGTGGAGATAGTAAACGAGCCATGGAAAGATATGTTAGAGAGGCTAGAGAGCGTCCCCTCACTAATATCCACCACCTCTCATAGAGACCTCCCAAGTTATTTAAGGGAGAGGAGACTGATATTATGTTCACCGAGGAGGACGCTAAATGGGCCCATCACCCTCATAGCGACGCTTTGGTCGTTAAAGTAAAGATCGGATCTTCAAAAGTGCACAAAGTACTTGTTGATAACGGAAGTGCTGTGAATGTCCTCACTTATGATGTCTACCAAAAAATGAGTCTCCTTGACAAGGACCTCGCACATATTATCGGTCAGCTATACGGGTTCACCGGGGCCTCGGTTAGCATCAAGGGCCTCATCAAACTCTCCGTCACTCTAGGGGAGGAGCCCTGCATGACCACCCAGGTTGCTGATTTCATGGTAGTAGACCAGCACTCTGCCTATAATGCCATAATTGGCAGGCCCATACTGAAGGAAATGAGAGTGGTGACCTTCATTTACCACTTCTCAATGAAGTTTCCCACTCCAAAGGGGGTAGGATGTATCAAGGGCTGCCAGTATGACTCTCGAGAATGTTATAACAAGGCCCTCAGGTCAGCTGAAAAGGCAAACAGAGAGGTGAAAGCCATAAATGTAGATGATTACAGACCAAGGTCGGGTGATACCATGATCAAATCAAAAATAGAAGACTCTATGTGTAATATCATCACCATCGAAGAGTTCCCGCAAGATTATTTACAAAACATGGGAATCCAAGTAGAGCCGGTACCGGGGTACTCATGATGGAGCCCTCACAGCCGGTCCAAACTCTTATAGAAGGAATCGTGGAGGAGGCTAGTGATGATGAAGATACCCCAGAGCAGTTAGCAAAAAGACTCAGTAAAGGGAAATGGGTTTGTAAGGAGACCTCAACAGAGAAAAATCTTCCCAACGAAGTTACCCGCGAAATCACAATCACTTTCGAAAGGTTAATCAACCCAAGTAGACCCTGGGGGTACACATTGGAGGATCAAAGCAAGGAAGAGCCCTCTGTTGAAGAAGTGGGAGAAGCAAGTAAGATTAAGAATTTTGATATGAATATTGATCCACGTATGTCCGCTCACGTAGAAAGGGCTGGGGCAACTAAAGATACTATCACGATTCTGGTGGACACACAAGATCCTTCTAAGTGGCTAAAGATTGGCTCTAATCTCGATCCGGAAATGAGAGACTCTTTGGGCTCCTTCCTCAAAAGTAACTTGGATGTGTTTGCCTGGTCTCATGCTGATATGGTAGGAATCGATCCGAAAGTTATGTGTCATCATCTCAACATCGATCCAAGTAAAAAAGGGGTGAGGCAGAAAAGGCGCCCTGTCAATGGAGAAAGAATCGAAGCTCTCAAAGAAGAGGTGGACCGGCTCCTCAATGTAGGCCTCATCAAGGAAGCTTTCTATCCCACATGGCTGGTCAATCCGGTTCTCGTAAAAAAACCAAATGGGAAGTGGAGGACTTGCATAGACTTCACTGATATGAACAAGCATTGCCCTAAAGATAGCTTCCCTCTACCGATAATTGATCAACTAGTGGATGCAATTGTTGGTCAAGCACTATTTAGCTGCATGAATGCTTATTCGGGATACAATCAAATTCTCATGTATGAGCCCGATCAGGAACACACAGCCTTCATCACTGATAGGGGTCTCTATTGTTATGTTGGGATGCCCTTCGGCCTACTCAATGCCGGATCCACCTACCAGAGGTTGGTCAATATGATGTTCGAGAAGCAAATCGGCAAAATTATGGAAGTGTACGTGGATGATATGCTGGTTAAATCTAAGGAGGCCGCGGATCACCTTGGCCACTTAGCCGAGATGTTTGACATCTTGAGGAAGTACCAGATGAAGCTCAATCCCCAGAAATGTGTCTTTGGGGTAGAATCCGGGAAATTCCTAGGCTTCATTATTAACCACCGAGGGATCGAAGCCAACCCGGCCAAAATAAAAGCCCTAATAGAAATGAGGTCGCCTAGAAATGTTAAGGAGGTGCAGAGCTTAACTGGTCGAATACCAGCTTTAAATCGCTTTGTCTCTAAATCATCCGACAAATGCCAAGAGTTCTTCAAGGCAATCAAGAGTATAGGGAAGAAGTTCGAGTGGACTTTTGAATGTGAAGAGGCCTTTCAGAAGATCAAAGAGCATCTAAGCAACCCACCTCTCTTATCCAAGCCTCTAGCAGAGGAGACTTTAATTCTCTACCTGGCTGTCTCAGACAACTCGGTTAGTGCTGTGCTGGTACGAGAGGAAGAGGATACTCAGTTCCCCGTGTACTACGTGAGTAAGAGAATGCTTGATGCAGAGACCCGGTACTCTAACATGGAAAAACTGGTTTATGCTCTCATTCTAGGATCAAGAAAGCTCCGGCCTTACTTTCATGCTCACAAGATTGAAGTAAGAACCGCCTATCCACTCAGGCAGGTGATGCACAAGCCAGAAACGTCCGATAGATTATTAAAGTGGGTTGTTGAGCTAGGTCAGTTCGATATTTCCTACAAGCCTCGTAGTGCTATAAAGGGGCATGCTCTTGCTGATTTCATTCTAGAATTCTCACCTCATAGTGAGGAGAGAGCTCACAAGCCCTCAGTGAGATCTCAAGCACCACGCAAGAAAAAATCAACGAGAATAACGCTCATTGGTGGACCTTATATGTTGATGGAGCCGTAAATAATGTGGGAGCTGGGGCAGACATAGAACTCATCACTCCCGAGGGACACAGACTTAGCACAGCTGTTCACTTCACTTTTCAAGCCACCAACAATGATGCCGAGTATGAAGCCCTCATAGCTGGCCTCAAGCTAGCCTTGGAAATGCAGGTGGAAAATCTGAATGTTTTCAGTGACTCCATGTTGGTCGTCTACCAAATCAAAGGGGGATTCCAAGCTAAGCGTCCCCGTACTAAGCTATATCTCAATTACTCCTGAAGGCTCATCAGCCTCTTTAAAGAAGTCAAGATCGAACAACTCTCACGAGGTCAAAATGCTCGTGCGGATGCACTGGCCAAACTCGGCTCTCAGCGTAAGGCCACTCTGTTAGAGGTCATCCCCCTTGAAATTCAGAGGAGACCCAATGTTCCCGAGGACTTGGATGTTAAGAAGCCTCCATCATTTGAGCTGATGGAAATTGAAATCGAAGCTCCAGCCCCAACTTGGATGACCCCGATTTGGGAATACTTAAAAACGGGCTCTTTACCTGAAAACAGGAATGAAGCTAGGAGAATCAAGTATAAAGCCGCACAGTATGTTATCTATGATGAGGTCCTTTACAGGAGTGGCTTCAATATCCCACCTCTCAGATGTGTTGATGGGGCCGAATGCAATTATATACTTCGAGAGGTACATGAAGGCATTTGCGGCAATCACATGGGGGGTGGTTCTCTAGCCCACAAGATTCCCCGTCAAGGTTACTACTGGCCTACTCTCAAGCACGATGTCTTTGAATTCGCCAGATCCTGCGAAAAGTGTCAGAGGTATGCTAACTTCAGCAACATCCCCGCTGCTCCTCTCACCTCTCTAGTGAGCCCGTGGCCCTTTGTCGTGTGGGGGATTGATCTGATAGGAAAACTCCCAAAAGCTAAGGGAGGGGTCAAGTATGCTGTTGTGGCGGTTGATTATTTCAGTAAGTGGGCCGAGGCCGAGCCTTTAGCCACCATCACTGCCAAGAAACTTAAAGACTTTGTGTATAGATCTATTGTATGCAGGTTTGGGATCCCTTACAAGCTCATCTCAGACAATGGAAAGCAATTTGATTCAAAGGAAATGCGAGAATTTTGTGACAACTTGGGCATCAAGAAGGATTTCTCAGTTGTCTATCACCCTCAATCAAATGGCCAGACAGAAGCAGTGAACAAGATAATCAAGCACACTCTGAAAGCTAAGCTAGATGAAAATAAGGGCAACTGGCCCGAAGAACTCCCTAGGGTCCTCTGGTCCTACAACACTACCCCGAGGTGCACTACTGGTGAGACCCCATTCTCCTTATCATATAGGTGTGAAGCTATGGTACCTGTGAAAGTTGGTTCCGGATCATTCCGTCGAGATCATTTTGACCCCAATAATAATGAGGTCAACCACCGACTCTACCTCGACATGATTGAAGAGACCCGGACAGACTCTCAAGCCCGTCTGGCATCATACCATCAGAGGACAGCCAGACACTACAACGGGAAAGTGAAAGCCCGTCCCATCTAAGTTGGGAATCTAGTCCTACATCGGGTCATGCCAAACACTAAAATTCAGGCACATGGAGTCTTTGGCGCCAACTCGGAGGGCACCTACAAGGTCAAGACTGTTCTCTGGGAGGGAACTTATCACCTCACCGACCTCAAGGACAAGCCTAATCCGCGAGCCTGGAATGCGGAACATCTCAAGAAGTATTTACCTTAACTGCCCATGTAACTAGCGACATTCTTTATTTCAAGACTTCGTATAAATAAATCATCCTAAATCTCGGGGGGTAGTAGTGTTATATAAACACCTCTTCGAGTTGATGTAATGACTCTATTGGCCTTATGTTCTTCAATTATGCAAGAAATATACATGGTTTTCTTCCAAATTTTGTGTGATGTGTATCAATATTTATAAAAGTTTATGCAGTTAGGATCGAGTTACGTCAATGTGCGGCCAGAAATTGCAAAGCTAGGCGAGGCCTGCTGGCCAGCCAAGCGATGCGACATGGGGCCCCGTCGCCACACAAGTGTGCGATGCGAGGCCATAACCACGGGCCCCGTTGGAACGAGCTCAGGCCAGCATAGGTGCAAGGCCATCTCGTTCAAAGACTAACGAACCAGGGCCCCCATGCGAGCTAAAGTAGAACGGGCAGTCAAGACTGGGATCACAGAAGTGACCTGAAAACAGTTATCAATTATGAGGAAAGATAACAAAGAAAATGAAACAAAGGCCAGCACGAAGGTGAAGCCATCCCTGTTTGAAGTTGCTCGAACTAGGCCCCCTCATGCGAGGCCAAATCGAAATGAGTAGATAAGAAACGAGCTCAAGAATAACGACTTGGAAGCGGTTGGTAGTTTTGAAAACAGGAAAAGGCAAGGAATAGTTATGACACTGTGTGGCCAGAAACCGCGAAGCTAGGCGAGGCCTGGCGGCCAGCCCATCGGTGCGACGTGGGGCCCCGTCATAACATAAATGTGCGATGCGAGGCCATAACCACGGACCCCTTTAGAACGAGCCCATGCGAGCATCGGTGCGAGGCCATTCGGTTCCAAGGCATACGAATCGGGCCCCCATGCGAGACCATAAACATGCGAACTGATATGAATCAAGCTCGTTTGACGCGATCTGGGAATAGTTAGCATGTGCAGAAAAAATGGTAAAGCATGTGATAAAAACTGTTAACTTTGTGAAGTGAAGTCATAATTAGTTCGCCAAAACGATTTCAAAGCAGTTGTAAACTTAACATGTTATTGTTGCAATGCAACGAAAAGGAAGTATTATGCGATCAGGATGCAAATCATATACAAACACTACGACACGAGCCAAAAATCAAGACATGTATAAATAAAACGAAGTGAACACAAAGGAGATGGAAGAAATCAAAGCATTAAAATAAATGTTAAAGTGAATACAAATGCGAGGCATAGACGGTGTTCGTAACCCATAAATTCAGCTCGCAAGCGAGCACAAAGTACTTGTTTAAAAATAAATTACAAATAAAGAAGTCATGAAGCTTCCTCTTGTTGCTGCTCTTGGGCCCGCTTCGAGAGAAGACCGGGCCCATAGATTGAGATCGCTCTCAGACACATGGGAGTGACCCAGCTTCGCAAAAGCATTAGCTGCCGAATGAGGAGGGACGGCGGCCACGATCGAGTCCTTCGCCTAATCACTTCTCTATTTCTTAAGGTCCGCTTTTGCGACCTCAGTGTCTAGCGGCCTTTTCCTCGAGTCATCCCGATGAGGCTTACTGCCCGAGGCCTTTGAATATTTTGTCCTGGTAGGAGGTGCAATCACTGCCACCTCATCATCCTCTTCGTGAAGGGAGGAGGAACGATGTTAGATTTCGACATATCTGCACGAGAAACACGAAGTGGTCAGAAAGGAGTTACAAAAAATGAAACAGTGCAGAAATATACAAGCATGGTACATAAGAATGCGATGCGAGGTGGAAAATGCAACGACAAAGGCAATATACCGGACTCGATCCGGACCCGCTTCACAAAAGGCTTTTGAGCTGAGCTCGCGATGGCTTTTCCCTTCTTCGGAGTCAGCCTCGCCCCTTCTGTCAAAAATCCGTGAGCGACCAAGTTCGAGGTCGTCACCAGCTTCTTCACATTTCTCTCCTCGACAGCAAGGTGTAATACACTATCGGCTCACTTTTTGGCTTCGCTAGTGAGAGGAGTAGGAGGAGGAGCAACTTATAAGAAGAACGAATAAATTAGGGTCAGTTTTAAGAAAATAAAAGCGAGCTAGAGGGGAACGAAGCGAAGTGACCATACTTACTTGGTTTATAATTAAAATGGGTTTGCACCCGGGACGCGTCGAACACGTAAAAGAACGGTTCCTTCTAATGGCCGACGTTTCTCGGGGGGCCGTGAAACAGATTCTTTCCATTGAACTCGGATCATACTGATAAATAAAGATAACCGCTATCTTTCTCGCTATCTGAGGACTCGACCCAGTGAGAAGTCGCCTTGTCCTTAAGGTCGGGATCAACTTCGGAGCGAACCCTCTTGTCCTTGGGGTCGCGAGATTCGTAGTAAGCACTCCCGAGCTCGCTCCAGCTTAAATCACTGCGAACAGGGATAACTTGATGGGGGTGAAGAGGCTCGTCACTAGCTTGCTCTTGAACAGCTCGTTCTGCGATTCGCCTGGCAATCTCGGACTCGGCTTCCTCCTTTGATAAGAGGCTCGGTCCGCGATTCAGGAAGGATAGATCAATCGAGCTCGGCACAACAGGCCTATTCCGATTCTAGGCATTAGGATCGCCATTATGGGCTGAGTCCTCGATCGACCAGGTCGGGTCCATGTTCAAGATAAACGAGTCTGAGCTCAATTGCTCAACCCGAGCTATGAGTGCAGCTGCTTCGGAGCTGACTTCAGTCCCTGGGATGATAGGGTGACGATGCATGCCCGACATCTCATTGTGCTCCCTTTGGAATTCTCGTGAACCTCACAGTTCCTTTGGAAAATTGTTAAGAGGAGATGACGTACTGGTGGCCGAATCGCTCAACATCTGAAAAAGATGGTGAATTAATTAAGGTGTGTGCTCTAGGGTGCTAAGTGTCCTCAAATCGCACACGAGCCGGTCCTAAATCTAATGTCAAAATTGCGATGCGAAGAGAAGTGATGTGTGTGAAACGACGCCACCCGGGAGGGTAGGGTCGCATCGCATGAAATATATACACATGAATGATTAAGTAAATGTTACATATGCATGTTATAAAAAGCGAGGATAAATATGATAAGTTCGGATCGTTACCTTTGTTGTGAGAGGGAGGGCTCGAATCGCTTGAGGAAAGTTGATCAGAACTCTGCTCGCTAGAAGATTCCGGCGATTGAGGATGAACAAAGTGAGTTCGCACTTGAATTCTGGGCATAAAAAAGCTTGGTTTGATCCTTGAGCAATTCAGACAAATTTCTCGAAAATGATTTTGGAAATGATTGAAAATGATTGGAAAGTCCACATATTTATAGGCAAATTAGGAGAGAGAAATGAAGTGACACGTGGCACGATCTTGGCCACTCATCTTAATCTAGTGCATTTGACCACATGGTAACAATATGTAGCCTCACCTCCAACGGCTATATTCGAGCTCGCTTCGCACAAGGAACCCCTTCAATTGCCCTGAAGTTTAAAGGGTTTAATGTGGTCAGCTCAGTCCGTTTGACATCCGGGTCGCATCGTAAATGCATTTTTTTGAAAAAGTGTTGATAATTCACAAAGGTTTGGCAGTTTGCTTCGCATCTCCATTAGAAGCCTTCTTCTGGTCGCTTTGCATGGACGATTTCTGACATCAATTATTATCTGATTTCAACTCGCATCGCTAATGGCAAGGAAGAATCGGGGGGTAGTTGTTATGCCCAATATTTGGACATGGGTCCTAAGCAGGCCCAATGACATAAATTGGCTAGCCCACCTCGCACCTGAGCTCACTTGGCTTCTAAGCCCATAACCAGATCGCATCGTGCTAAAGATGATAAAATATTCTAAGGCCCTTGGCCTAGCGTGAGGTCGCATCGCTAGCTCACCGGCCTTAGACTCATTCAGCATCAAGAGGGAAGAGAGAGGAGAACCGGCCATCAGCCCGATTCGCTTCTCATCATCACCTCTCAGGTCGCATAGACTTGCCAGAGAGGACCTCAGCGCGGCTCGTTTGGCCAGATCCACTGCCTCCGGGTCGCTTCGCTAACCCGAGTACTTAGCATGGATTTTGGATAACTAGCTGAAAGACTCATAGCCTCATGGGCTCACCTCTCTTGATATTATTTACTAATCTGAAGACTATATAAGGCCCTTCGGGGATAATATCTCAACATACTTATTTATTTGAAGACAACTAGCCCTACGGGCTCTCACCTCATCAAGAGATCTGCTTAGGATCGCCTCTACATACTGCTCCCGCGAGGCCACATCGCGTATAACTCCCTACGGGAACTCCTTGCTCTACAACTCCATGACAGCCCCCGGAGCCTAACGGGTTTGGGCCATGGCAGTTACAGACATCTGGGAAGCTTGCCCTCCACATCCGCAAAGACTTGTGCCGAAGCCCAGCACATCTAAGGATTTGGGCCTGATGGACCGGACCAATACCTAGCCCATATAGGTAACTTGTCCTCCAAGAACTACGTGTAGCTTGAACCCCTATATAAAGGGTACGTAGGCCTCTTGTTTCAGTTGGATTGACAGTTTGCAACAAGAGAGCAAACATTTTCTCTGGCCTTCTGACGAATTAACAACAAGATCAACTACTAAAATCCATCACTTTCCCCCCGTATTCTTCGCGTTCTTCATCAAGTTCATCAGCAAAATCATCATATTTTGCTCCGTGATTCCAGCAAACCTCCAAATTACTGTTATACCAATTTCTCTCTATAACACCACTCATCCTACTTCGGGCATGCGCCATGGCCTTTCCTCCATCGCAAACCGCCATCGGTAGTTGTCAGCAATATCGAATGCGAGATTATATATTCATATAATCTGCACAGCTACCTAAGAACTCACTCTGAACGTTGCAATAAAGCATCAATCCAAACAACTTATTCTGGACACCCCTATCAATGACCGGGAGTCGCACACTAGCCTTGGTCAACTCTCATTCATAAGTCTTAAACTACTTGTCACGAATTACCGGGAAATTGGAAGGCACTGGATAAAACATCATCGGGGTATGCTTTCGACCCCTCTCATCTCCGTACAGACCTGGGTTCTTCCCTCAGTATACTGGAATCCCCCGCACATATAATCTGTCGACGTTGACTGTAACAAAAATAACACTTTCATCCGGACTGGCCACTATTTCCAGAGCATGTGCCACGAGAACCACAGTCGGTATGGCAACGGACACCCGGCTGTCAGCATCACCCTCGGGAACGAGTGTCACCATCATCTGAGAAGGACGGTCTGAGAAGTCCTTGCTCCATCACTGCCGTGCCCGATCTCTACCGGGTTTTACCTCTCGTACAAAGTCCCTTCGAAGTCTCCAAACAGATCCCTCAGCTCAGAATCACTTTCAGCGCTACCCTGCTCCCACTGTCGTCAGACTCTATCAGTAGAGGAGAACCACCACCTTGAATCCTCGCATATTCGCGCGCGGCATCTTTAGCTGTGCTCGGGTGTCGAACTCTAACCGACCTCGGCATCTTCTCAAACTCTCCCCGTACGAGAAACCTATCAGAGAGTGAATAATACATTCTTAGAAACCACTCAAGGCAAACTATGGCATTACAACCTATATATAATATATTCACACATAAGGAAGATGAACATCTTCGTGAACGGTCACAAGGCGAACCCAAAAGAATCCAAAACGGATCCCCAGAAACCCAAACATGCATACTGAAATTCAAAAACCAAGTAACAATGCAATAAAAATAACTTTTAGACCACAACTTTTACCATTTGAGCCCAGAAAACCAACATTATAAAGAAGCAAAACCAGGTGAGGAAGAACAGTAAGTATGGAAAAAAAACAAAAAAGAAACCAAGAAAGACATACATGTAAGACACAACAGCAGTCCACACGACAAAAAGTAAAATCAAACTTGAAAATGGGCAAGAACAAAACCTGAAGATTCAAAGAAAATAGTTGAAGCAAACGAAAACCCTCTCTCTTGAAGAACTCACACGAACATTATATGTATGTGTGTATATATGTTTGGCATAGTGAAATCCATAAAAAAGAAATGAAAAAGTGGAGAACATTTATATAAGCAAAGACTAAAATTGAGACTCCCCACGTGGCAACTCCTGGTTGGCCATTCTAAACCCATTCAACTCCCGAACTCCCAACTCTAACCCATGCGCCACACTATACTATTTCTTGGGGTTACCCCCGACATCATTACAACTTTGCATTGATGACACATGATTAACTATAATCAATGCAAATTCCCCAATTTTTGACCCACGTCTCTTGTCCAATACCTTTCCAAATTTCAACACAAATTCAAAATAAAACAAAACCACACTAAGGGAATGGGGGTAGATGATATTCAGTCCCAGTAGGCTAAGGGAATGGGGGTAAATGATAGGTCAGTCCCAGTAGGCTCAACCCAAACTCAATAAAGAGCCTAAGAACGTAAAAAAGACCTCGCACTTGGTCCTGGATGGCGCTGACCATGCCCCCCACCCGCCAGACAATCCAACGTCAGCTTGACAACAAAGGACAAAGGACACATGTGCTTGACGCAGTCCGTACAGTGGGTCCCCTTGTCACTCGCCATCACTGATAACGGCTCCAAGTTCCATCTGGATCACTTTACCCGGGCGCATGTGCCTGCCATGTGCCCCATTCTCTATCAATACCAGGGCATTTCCAAAAATAGAGGGATTCAGAAACACTCAAACACATAGTAAGCTCTCCCTTCTCTCTACCTTTCTCCATCTAAAATTTGGCCAGAAATCTTACTCTTACGCAGTTACGCCGAAGGTGTCTCTAGAGATCCAGTCTTCATCGTACTAGGGGTGCCCGCAGGTCGGTTTGGGCGGGTTAGAAGCAATTGATTAACCTAACCCATTTAATTCAGGTTTATAAAATTTTAACCCAACATAAAAAAAAATTATCGTATAATCCAACCTTACTAATTAGATTAAGGGTCGGGTTGAGTTGGTTCGGGTTAAATATTATAATTCACTGGTTCAACTATTTTACATCCAAATTGAATATCCAAACAAAAGATAAGATAATTCTTAAACAAATTAAATTAAATTATTACCTATCTGCATCATAAAAAGTTTGAGTTCTGGAGAAAGAAAAAATAGTCCATTAGTATTTTTTGGCTATCACCTATTTGTCTTTTCTCTTCAGTAAACACCATATACACTTGCATGCATTTAAAGTTACAACTTACAGGAGAACTTGCTATCACTTGTTTCCTCTTATGTAAAACATATTGTTGTGTAAGAATTTATTAACACCATCATATTATACTTGTCTTAATTAACATATTGTAAACAACTACTTACTAGAGTTGATTGATGACCCTCGACTCCAGTGTAAAAGTCATGCAAACCATAGATACATGAATCATCACTAGAGTTATTTTAGTTTAAAGTTTAAACTACAACAAGCATTATATTTTATATGTCGGATTGGGTTGAGTTTAATTTATCAAAACCCTGACCCAACCCATTCAGTTCGGTTTTAATTATTATTAACTCAATCAAACTTTGGGTTAATTTTTTTCGGGTTGGGTCGGCTAGAAATAGGGACGGGTTGGGTCGATTTATGTGGTTTGGTCGGGTTATGGGCACCCTTACACCGGACATTCCATTTCAGGCCCAAACACTCCCCAGATCTAGCCCCGCCCCAGTCCAGAGAAGGCCCCGCCCCAGTCCAGAGAAGGAAAGCCACCCCAGGGAACTAAGGCTATCAGACATGTATAGAATGAAAATTGGTGATGTTCTTCTCAAACAACTTATACCATGGTGGAAGAGCAACTCCAACAGTGTGTTAATGTATTTTTTATAATATTATAAATAATAGAAGTTCTTGTAATTTAGGACAATGTTTATAAATCAAACTCTAACAATGATCATCATTATTATTGTAATTGTAATAATAATAAATTTCAATTTCAATTTCAATTTCAATTATGCATTTGAATGGGTTGGGAAGGTATGTGTTATTAATAAAAATGAAATAAAAAATGAGTACAGGTTTTAAAAATAAATAAGAAACGAGGTGAATGTTTTAGCTAGTTTATACTACTGGGATACTGTTGAAACACTATTTTATTATTTTGTTATTGGTTTTGAATTTTAGTTTAAGAGTTAATTAAACTAAACGGTTGGACCTTGTCTGAGTAGTAAATCCATCTCAATTTTAGATGATACAGTAGTTTTCAGGAGATGGAAATCAAGGCAAAGAAACGGAAAGAAATGAGTTGAATAGCATGTTGTCTAATACAAGTATACAACTCTGCTCCATGCTTAAAAAAATAATAAATGTTAGAGGTTTTAAAAAAAATATTTCAAAATTTTTTGAAAAAAATGTGTTAAATTTTGATCGGTTCTGTTCATAATAAAAATAATAGACCTCCGTATATGCATACAAATATTTTACTTAAAATAAGTTAGTTCATTTTTTTAATTTTTTTTGATAACTCTATCATTACTATAAAAAAAAAAGGAATATCTGTTAACTGATAAAAATGTCATTTAACCCGTAGATTCAACTTGTTTGTATTAAACTACTATAAAACCAACTACGTATACTAGTAAAGCTCTGCACATACAATTATTCCTAGAAGCACCCTCCTTCGTTGATGGATCTCACAAATAACCAATTAATTGTCCCTTATTCTTCTTGTTCACCTAGTTGGGAAGTGGTCTTGAGCTTCTATGGTAAGGACACTGGCAGTAACTTCATTGCCAATCTTTACTTTGCTTTGGATCAAGCAGGAATTCTAACCTTCAGAGATGATCCTGCTCTTCAAAAAGGCCAAGATATTTCATTAGGAATACTTAGCGCAATCAAAGATTCAAAGATGTTTGTGGTTGTTATCTCAGAGAACTATGCTCGTTCGCCATGGTGCCTTAATGAGCTCGTAGAGATACTTAGTTGCAAGAGAACAGAGAATCAGGTTATTCATGTATTTTACTATGTTAATCCATCAGACCTACGATACTAGAAAGGGAGCTTTGGGGAAGCTCTCGAAAGCCATAAGAATAGTCATTCTGTGGATATGGTGGAGAAGTGGAAATCTGCTCTTGCTGAAATCGCAAAAGTATCAGAATACCATCTGAAAAAAGAGGCAAATGAGTAAGTCCCTTGTTCTGTTGTTATAGTTGCTGAAAACCGTGAAGCTAACACGAACTAATGAAATTTATGACCAGTCTACTGTGTTGCTGATGCCATTAGTATCCTCATACTGAAGTCATTTGTCGAATAATGGATTCAGATTCGAAACTCTGAAACTCTGTGAATATTAGAATGAACTTCTTAATTTTTATGAAATTCCAATACTCAAGCCATATCTAAACTAGATGTCCAAATCAGTCAGTTAGCCAACACAATCAGTGAGAGAGAGAGAAACTGATTTCCTAGTCAACCTGAGGTTAATCCTAAATTTCATCCAAACCAAAAAACTCCTGAAAATGTGAATTCCATCATCTCTCTTAGGTCCGGTAATCAATTCAACAATCATGCTGGTCTCAATACTCAAGAGGAAGTAAAACTCATTTCTGAACCAAATCATTTACTCTTAAATCCTAGTCTTGACCAATCCTTGTCTCCCAAGAGTTCTGAAGTAGTAGTGCAATATAGTGAACCTTCCAAATCTGATGAACCACCTTCAAAACCCATCTTTGAAAAAGTCTTCAAACCAAAAGCCCCATTTCCTCAAAGACTCACTTCAAACAAACAATCTCCTCAATTGGATAAGATTTTGGAAGTCTTTAAACAAGTCGAGATCAACATTCCTCTTTTAGATGCAATTCAACAAATTCCCTATTATGCTAAGTGTCTAAAAGATTTGTGTACTCATAAAAAAACCACTCATGTTCCTAAGAAAGCTTTCCTAACGTCTCTTGTTAGTTCTATCATATCGCATCAAATCCCTGTGAAGTATAAGGATCCTGGTTGTCCTACAATCTCTTGTGTCATAGGTGATAGTTTCATTGGCAAAGCGTTACTTGATCTAGGAGCTAGTGTGAACCTTCTTCCATTATCTGTCTATCAAACTTTGGGTATAGGTGGGCTTAAAAAGACTAATATCACTCTTCAGTTAGCTGATCGTTCTATCAAAACTCCTAAGGGCATATTGGAGGATGTGTTAATTAAGGTTGGTGATTTTGTCTTTCCCGTGGATTTTGTTGTTCTCGAGACCGAACCTGTCAAAAATTTCAAAAATCAAATTCCTATAATTTTAGGAAGACCTTTTCTTGCTACTTCCAATGCTTTGATCAACTGTAGGAATGGTTCGATGAAACTAACTTTTGGAAACATGACTCTAGATCTTAATATTTTTAATGTGGGAAGTCAATCCAATGATCTTTATGACCAACCTGTAGGAGTTAATTTCATTGCTGACATTGTGTCTTGGTCGAATCTTGAGGATAGATTGATTGAGTCTTTTCTTGAACATGATGTTTTGTTAGAGTATGAGAGTAATAAAGAACTTCATGAGTTGTAGCAAAATTTCACTTCTGATGAGATGTTAGATGAATTGAATATCATTTGTTCTAAACATGAAACCCAATTAAAGGATATTGCGTTTGAGCCTAGGTCCATTGTTAAGACTTCTGTAGGTGAGCCATCCCCACTTGATTCAAAACCATTTATATCCACTTTTGGTCAGTCCTTTGTAGGTTTTAATGAAACTCATCATGCTTTTATTTCTAATGACTTAGTCCATGATCACAAATATCAAGTAATCAATCTGCTTAAATAATTTAAAGAAGTGTTTAATTGGTTTATGGATTATGTTAGTGATATGAGTTTTATCTTGTTGCAAGATCGTATATTTCTAGTGGATAATGTTGTTCTTGAGAATGTGTTTCAACAGTGTGCTTACTCTATGATGAAAGAAGTTTTTCCTCGATGTGGTGTTGGTTAGTAAGTTATTCTTGATTGTCTCCCATAGTCCAGTGTAGGTATGGGGGAGTAACTATGTGTGTGTGTTGTAGAATAGTTCCTTTTGCTTCCTCCATTATGCTTTTATCAGGTATTCTCATTCTTTTACTTTGTCATTTCTCTTCTTTGCATACATTGAGGACAATGCATGATTTAAGTATGGGGGAGGGAATTAGTAGTATTATAAAAAATTCAAAAATCTAAAAAAAGTAAAAAATTAGAAAATCCAAAAATAGAGATGTTTTAGCTAAGTTTTCCACTCTTGTACTTTGATGCTAGTTGGTGTTATCAATTTTTTTTATAAAATTATATATATGTAATGCCTTGAGATAATTCGAACGTAGTTGAGTAAGGTTTTCTACATGAAACTTGTGTCGAACAAATTTTTGTTTAAAAGTTCAAGATGGCACTTATTGCACAAGGTCTTTGTTGGAAAGATTGTTTAGGGAAGTTTTCGATACCTGAGAGAGAGCCCACATGTTAAAACAATGTCGAATCAAATATTTGTGAAAAAATATATAAAGCATCAAGTACTCCTTTGAGATCAATGGGTGGCAAATACAATATTATATGAAAGGAACGACCCATGTACATGTGTTGGTATTAAGTGCGATTGTATGAGAAATAATTTTTTCTTGGTGACTTTTCACTGTCCTTGGTTACTGGAGAATTACTTGACGAGCTAGGATAAAAGTAGTAATTGACTAGTCTTGTTTTGTGGCCTTTGTTACTCGAGTAATTAAGTCCGTAGGGGTATTTTGAAACCTAGTGCCCTAAGACCAACTGGTTTGGGAGTCATTGACCCAAAGCTCGCTACATGGGAAACATAGAAAGCCTAAGAAAACGGACATTGCACAGTCAATTGGGGAAAAAAACTGTGAAATTTGGCTAGATACTTGTTTTGATAGAGATTGGGTCAGTTCAATATTGGTTGAAAAAGAGGAAATGTACTTATTCAATTGATTCTTCAGAGACCTATTTTCACGACACACCTTGGGAGTTTTTGCAAACGTTTGCGTCAATATAAGTGGATTTTAGATACCTACATCTTATCTATTATTAGAAGAGTCTTTAAGGTATGTATTTTCCTAAAAATCTTATTTTGTTGACACCGATGAACGTTATTGATAGAGTGGGATGCTTGCTAGAATATTTCACTGATTTTATGGGTATATCTTCTGTAAACCCTTAGGAGACAGCACTCCTCTAGTAGAGATCGTCTACAAGTTTAACGGGTTGGTAAACCTAAAATTACCCGTCACGCCTACGAAAAGGAGCATAGGACTTTTATAATATTTTTCTTTCTTTTGATTTTTCTCGAGGACGAGCAAAAGATAAGTATGGGGGTATTTGATAGGTCCATAAATTAATACATCTTTAATACCTATTTTATGTTTATTTTCGTAATTTTATTAGTTAATTAATTATTTTTATTTTGTTTTATAGGAAATTAATTAAAATCAGAATTGTAGCAGAAAAAGGAGAATACAAGGAAGGAGGTGGAGATTACTTGGAGGCAAAGAAAAAGGAGAAAAAATCGAATGCTTGTTGGAGAAGAAAAAGGAATAGAAGGAAATATTTAAAATTCAATTTGTAATCGATATAGAAAACCTACATTATTTCCCCTATATATGGGTCTCATCTCTTGTATTTTAAGACATGGACCTTGAACCTTAACTTTAACTTTAGTTTTCAATAATTAGGAGTAGGAGTAGAGTACTTTTATTTTTTTGCTCTTTCAATACAAACAAGTTTTTATCTCTCAAACACTTTTTATGTTATTCGTTATTTACATGTCTTATATTAGTTGCTTTGTTTTGTTCTTCAATCATGTCTAGCTAATTCTCTAGCCCTAGGATGAAGGTGAAGTTAGTTGATTATTTTTAGTATTTGTTTGTTCCTATTATTTGATTCTCATAATTTTTCTTGGTGCTTAATTGTTCGATTAACAAAGTGATTTTGATATATTATTGTTACCGAATTTATTTTTCATAGCCTATGCTTGCTCCATGAAGTTTTGATGGGTTATTGTTAGATAATAAGTTTCATAGTATATGCTTGTCTCGTTAATTGATATTTATTTGTTGAAGAAAGAGAATTGATTTTTAGGGCAAGTTGGATATTAATTGTGATTAATTGATGGATTCGGATTCCTAGACTTTCCATATTTATTTGATTTTATTTACTTATTAGGTTAAACAAATCTCATCTCAACATTATTTGTCTAGTCTACGTGATTTATTTATTAGGGTTTGGAAGTTTCATAGTCTCTGAGAATTGATCTGTGATTGCTACAATTGAACACTGTGCTTGCAGTATTTCAACACATCACTTAACAATCGATGAAGATAACAAATTTCAGATGCATAATCTTATACAAGAGATGGGAAGGGAACTTGGGAAGAACAGATGCTTGCTATGGCGACAAAATACGCCTGAGGATTTGCGAAATCTGGAGGTAATGGAAAATCAAATGTATGCAGTTATTCCATTTAATTTTCACAGGCATAACAGTTGCACTATAACACTATAATCCAGTTACTAATGCTAATCAACTTAAATGAAACCCTAATACATTAAAGCCTAAAACAGGTAGCTAAACAAAATACAATCCCAAAACAGAATAAAGTCTAATAATATACATAAATAAAACATTTGTAATGGCACTGGTCCCTGTCAAGTCTTCGGCTATGTAAGACGTACTTATTTATAATGCTTGAAAAGATCTAAAGCAAGCCATCAAAATTCTATGGTATCAACTCAAGTATGCTTATCCTCTAACCCGCTCTGCAATATAGTTGAACCAACACTCATGTTCTTCTTTTCCTATTAATCTTTTATGAATTCTCCATGCTTTACATAGCATGAAATATGAATAATATATATGCTTGTGCTATATTACAAACAAATCCGAGTACTTAGAAAACACATGGTTACACTAGATTCTTTATGAGGCACACACATGGTTACACTAGATTCTTTATGAGGCACAAAAACAAAAAGTTTAATAACACTGAACAAGGATTCTTAAGAAAGATGCATAACAGAAAGAACTATTATATAAATAATAAACTCTAGTGATGTCCTAAACAATAGATTACACATTAACAAAGCCTTTTGAGTTAATAAATTATCATATTACTTTGATGTTTTGCAAGTATTAGCTGAGCTTAAATAATTTAATTAATGCAACTAAACTGAAATATTAAGGAGACATGTATGTGCTCTATGTAAATGGTTGAAATAAACAGCCATCATTAATATTACATTGTGTTTTTTTTTAAAAGTTCCTGCTTAGATTTTCTATTGTCTGATTAGAAGGTTCTTATGCTTGCTAATTGCTGTTTAGTTCTGTTGACTGATTGGAAGGTTGTTATCATAGCCCATTGCTCTTGTTCTATTAGTGTCTGATTAGAGCATTCTCATGTTACCTTCATCTTTTTTTCCTCTTAATGTCAAATTAGGAAATAGATAAAGTCGAAGTTTTCATCTTAGACCTGAGTATGTGTACAAAAAGACATTTTAGTGCCGAAATATTTGAGAGACTACCGAATTTGAGGTTGCTTGAAATAATTGATGCATGTGACATCAAGGGAAGTTTTGGAAATTCATTTCATAGGTTAAGGTGCATCCGCTGGCATCATTGTCCGTGGAAACGTTTGCCTTCTAGTTTCCGTCCACAAAAGCTTGTCTCAATTGATATGCAATTCAGCAAATTGAAGACACTGTGGAAAGGCGTCATGGTATGAAATCAGATTGAATCATTTATAATTTTTTTTTTATTTCATTTTCTTTTTGGTGTAAAAGATTTAGTTGGACTTGTTTAAAACCAAAACACTAGAATCAATATTTATAAATATATCTGTTACGGATCAAAAACGAGGTGTCTTTAATGCGTAATTAGTGCTAGGGTTTGGGGGAGCTTCAAGCTTTAATAGCTGCACTAACGTTTCGTGACTAAACTCAGGTCCTCGTTAACTGCCTACGTATCTCAGTTCGTATGAGAATCAAGCCAAAAAACGTAGTTCTAATGTTGAGGGGTTAGGCCCTTTAAATAGGCACATGAAGGCCTTGGAATCAAATTAGGGTTAGGAGACTTGGGGGCCAAGTCTCCTAGCAGCAGGGGTATCCAAAACCTTATAGGAATGAGAGTCTTTGTTGGACTCTTCCCACGTTTGGGTTTCAAGATCCTTCTAGGATGAAGGCCTTCAACAGACTTCTTGGGCCTTTACTGAGCCTT
The DNA here is from genome assembly GCA_028671895.1 of Oenanthe sinensis. Classification (NCBI taxonomy): domain Eukaryota; kingdom Viridiplantae; phylum Streptophyta; class Magnoliopsida; order Apiales; family Apiaceae; genus Oenanthe; species Oenanthe sinensis. The sequence goes on from CM053795.1 coordinate 21,598,741, forward strand.
TATTTATTAATTACGAAATTAATTAATAACAAAGGCTTAATGGGCCTATGGCTTCAACAGAGCTTGTGGGCTAGACTTACAAGTTCAGTTGATCCGAGGATTTATTTTCCTAGTTCGTTTTGAGGGCCCAAGCCTTTGGACCATAACAGGTCTAATTAATGAAATAATAAATGCTATATTTATTGTTATTTACTCAGGGTTATTTTTGCCCATATCATTTGCCCCCCAACTTTTGGGAAAACTTCGTGAGTTTTCGTAAAAGTTTTACAAAGGGTCTTCAGTGCCTTATCGGGCATTTGACTCGTTTCAGTCAATTTTTTCTTGACTTTCGGACTCAGGCCTTCTATTATTAATTCTTTTAAAGAATCAATATTATATAAATTGGTCCCCAAAGGACTTTATTTGTAGCTAAGTCGCCAAGGATGCTTTTTCTGCATTTCTCCCCTAAGTCGACCTGGATCGGGGTCAATATCGTCCTGGATTGGAGTTGATTTCGACCAGGATTGGAGGGCCGAGGTTGATTTCGACCTCGTTTGAGGTCGAAATAGGCCTCAAAAATATCTTGAAGTCGAAATAGTAGTTTGAGGTCGATTTCGACTTGGATCGAGGTCGAACAAGACTTCAAAACGCCTCGAGGTCGAACATAGTGATTGAGGTCGACTTCGACCTGGATCGAGGTCGAACAGGACTTCAAAACGCCTCGAGGTCGAACATAGTGATTGAGGTCGATTTCGACCTGGATCGAGGTCGAACAGGACTCCAAAACGCCTCGAGGTCGAACGTAGTGATTGAGGTCGATTTCGACCTGGATCGAGGTCGAACAGGACTTCAAAACGTCTCGAGGTCGAACATAGTGATTGAGGTCGATTTCGACCTGGATCGAGGTCGAACAGGACTTCAAAACGCCTCGAGGTCGATCATAGTGATTGAGGTCGATTTCGACCTGGATCGAGGTCGAATCAAGGGCTTAAAATCCCTTGAGGGCCTCATGGCCTTTTATTTTCTACTAGAATTGAAGTCGAAATAGACCTCAAAACTCTTTGAGGTCGAAATTCCTTGAGGGCCTCATGGCCTTTTATTTTCGACTTGGATTGAAGTCGAAATAGACCTCAAAACTCTTTGAGGTCGAAATTCCTTGAGGGCCTCATGGCCTTTTATTTTCGACTTGGATTGAAGTCGAAATAGACCTCAAAACTCTTTGAGGTCGAAATTCCTTGAGGGCCTCATGGCCTTTTACTTTCGACTTGGATTGAAGTCGAAATAGACCTCAAAACTCTTTGAGGTCGAAATTCCTTGAGGGCCTCATGGCCTTTTATTTTCGACTTGGATTGAAGTCGAAATAGACCTCAAAACTCTTTGAGGTCGAAATTCCTTGAGGGCCTCATGGCCTTTTATTTTCGACTTGGATTGAAGTCGAAATAGACCTCAAAACTCTTTGTGGTCGAAATTCCTTGAGGGCCTCATGGCCTTTTATTTTCGACTTGGATTGAAGTCGAAATAGACCTCAAAACTCTTTGAGGTCGAAATTCCTTGAGGGCCTCATGGCCTTTTATTTTCGACTTGGATTGAAGTCGAAATAGACCTCAAAACTCTTTGAGGTCGAAATTCCTTGAGGGCCTCATGGCCTTTTATTTTCGACTTGGATTGAAGTCGAAATAGACCTCAAAACTCTTTGAGGTCGAAATTCCTTGAGGGCCTCATGGCCTTTTACTTTCGACTTGGATTGAAGTCGAAATAGACCTCAAAACTCTTTGAGGTCGAAATTCCTTGAGGGCCTCATGGCCTTTTATTTTCGACTTGGATTGAAGTCGAAATAGACCTCAAAACTCTTTGAGGTCGAAATTCCTTGAGGGCCTCATGGCCTTTTATTTTCGACTTGGATTGAAGTCGAAATAGACCTCAAAACTCTTTGAGGTCGAAATTCCTTGAGGGCCTCATGGCCTTTTATTTTCGACTTGGATTGAAGTCGAAATAGACCTCAAAACTCTTTGAGGTCGAAATTCCTTGAGGGCCTCATGGCCTTTTACTTTCGACTTGGATTGAAGTCGAAATAGACCTCAAAACTCTTTGAGGTCGAAATTCCTTGAGGGCCTCATGGCCTTTTACTTTCGACTTGGATTGAAGTCGAAATAGACCTCAAAACTCTTTGAGGTCGAAATTCCTTGAGGGCCTCATGGCCTTTTATTTTCGACTTGGATTGAAGTCGAAATAGACCACAAAACTCTTTGAGGTCGAAATTCCTTGAGGGCCTCATGGCCTTTTATTTTCGACTTGGATTGAAGTCGAAATAGACCTCAAAACTCTTTGAGGTCAAAATTCCTTGAGGGCCTCATGGCCTTTTATTTTCGACTTTATAGAATGGGTCTGTGAGGTTTTATGACTACGGGCTTGGCAGGCCCATGTTTTAGATCTTTCCCAGTTTATGGGTTGTAGAGGTTTTGGGCCTTAGAATATGGGCTTTCAAACCCCTTCACCGGTGATACCGGTTGACTTACCTTTCGACGGTTGTTCGACCTAGAGATGCCTGTCAAAAGTTGAATTTAAACGGTCAGGTGACCGGCTGGGGTTGCATATATGAGTGGCGTGGGCTTCATTTCTCACACTTCTCATTTTTTACTCCTCACTTCTCCCTTCTATATTCGAGCTCTCAAGCTGCCAAGTAATTTAAATCGTTAGCTTCCTCAAAGAATTACATAAAGTCGAAAATCGGATGGCGGATAAGAGAGCTTCTAGATTGGCAGCCATGAACGCGGGATCAGCCAAGAGAGGTAAATCCCTAAATCGAATCCCCATTTTTTCTACATACATGTCCTTGATAGATATGATCAACCAACGGGGGGATGAATACCCTAGTCAATCCCATCTAGATTCTTACAGTCGTAGTAGTAAATTTTTCGAAGCCGACATAGTAGAAGAGTATAACAAGCTTTTTAATTTTCCACCTAGGTTTTCCATTTCCTTAGTTGAACCTGGTGACAGGACCTGCCATTGGCATCCTAGTAGTTTATTTGTTTACGTAGATGCCCTCTTATCGGGGCTTAGGTTTCCTTTGCACGACTCCATCCCCACCCTCTTAGCTGATGTTCAAATAAATCCATGTCAACTCGTGCCCAATGGATGGAGGCTCATCCATTGTTTCATGGTCTTATGTTTGGAGAATAAGATAAAAATGACAGTCCCTCTTTTTCGCAAAATCTTTCAATTCAAAAACTCTTCTAGCATTTCCCAGGGCTGGGTTCACATAGCTCACAGGCCTAACAAACCCCATATCTTTGATACTTCTTCGATCCCTGACAACAACCTTCACTGGAAGGAAAATTTTGTCCAAGTAAAGTGGGAAGGGGGAGACTGGGGTACCCTTTTTAGGCCCATGTTTAGCAAAGTGTCAGACGGGAGCTTTGACGCTATTAGGCTCTCAGGGGAAGAAGAAGAGGCTTATGCCAAGCTTACTCAGGTTGAAACCAAGCAGCTTGCTTGGGTTCTTCTTGACGAACACAAGTTGAGAGCCGTGGGCCTATCAAGGGCCTCTAGTAAAGGTATACTATTTTACTCGACTCTGTTCTCGTTCTACTCGTTGATTGCCTTACTAATGTTTCCATGTTTTCTTTTTCAGCTGCTGCATTGATAAACGAGTGGACTATTCCACCCGTAGAAGAAACTGGCCGTATGAAACGGCTAAGACTGATGAACGACCCCAGGCAGGTAAAGGAACCTCCGGCTTTCTTACAGCCGCACACTGGGCCAATCGAAGCTGGGAGCAGCGAGCCGGTCAAGGCGCCCAAATCCCTGGCATACAAGCCTGGCTGGGGTATCAGGAAGTCGGATACGGTGGTCGGATGCACAGATCACGCAAGGGACTGGTCCCTTCACTCCCTCACTCCTTGCGATTACAAGGATATTGTCTTGGGACGGGACGAGGAAAGCACCAAGGCTTTGGGTGCGCAGGCATTGGCATCGGTAAGCTTATTTACTTGATTACCTTGTAGTTCACACTTCTTCCGTTCACGGTCTGGGCCTTTCTATATGTATTAACTTGTTTTGTTGCTTTTTCAGGCCAACGCCTATTTCCAAGCTTCTTTGTACCAGACGGAGGCTTGGAAAGCCCGGGCAGGAAAACATAAGAAGGAGCTGACAGTGGCTCATGCCAAGCTCAAAAATCTTGAAGAAAAGCTGGCTGAGAAGGAGGGGCAGCTTAAACAGGCCCAAGCTGAGGTGGTCGAGCTACGGGCAGATAGAAATGCTATAATTGATCAATATATGGACTCTGACGAGTACCGGGATTTAATTGAGGCTCATGACGACCTAATCTTCCCGGCTAATTACACTATCGGGTGGAATGACGCCCTCAAGGAAGTGTTGGGCAAACACCCGGGTTTGTTTAACCCAAAGGTAGACTTCAAATGCCCTCAATCGGCCGATGCGTTGAAACGGTTGTTCGAGGAGCACGAGGAAACCGATGGGGAGGACAGCCCGGATGTCAGAAATCGTGCGCCTTCTCTTACTCCTTCCCCAGTTCGAGTTACTCCCAAGAAGATTGTTCCAGAGGCTATCCCTCAAAAGCCAGTAGAGGAGAGCTCTTCTGGGGAGGAAGAAGAGTCCGATGAAGATGACAAAGAATCTGGTGAAGGCAAAGAAGGCTCGTCTTCTTCCGGTGAGGAGGAGTCCTCAGAGTAGTAGTTAGGTTTTTATTTATGTTGGCCCTCAGTGGCTGTGTAAAGAATTTTTGCCCCCCGGGGCTTTTATTTATGCAGTTATATTTTTCATATTCCCATCTCTTTACTTTCCGCCTTAGTTTTATTTGTTTTTCGTGCTTAATCTGAACATAAACAACAACTACTTGCATGGCTTTGTAAAGGACTTGGTACAAATTATATAAAGATAACGGAAACATTAAGTTTTCCAAAGTAACTTAAAAAGATGCCATCAAGGCTCAATAACTTAAAAAGATGCCATCAAGGCTTAATAACTTAAAAAGATGCCACCAAGGCTTAATAAATGTCATGCCTTTCAAGGCTAATAAACCGATATTTAAACATTTAAAGTTGAAAACCTAAACATAATAAATTCTTAAGTTGGCTGCATTCCAGCTTCTAGGGACTTCAATCCCTTCAAGGGTTTGGAGTTTGTACGCTCCTTGCCCTGTGACTTCCTTTACTTGGTATGGCCCTTCCCAGTTTGGAGCTAACTTGCCTTTGGGACCAACTCCAGATGCCTCGATCTTTCGCAGGACTAAGTCTCCTTCGCGAAAGAACCTTTCTTTGATTCTCAGGTTGTAGTAGAACGAAGCTTTCTTCTGGCTTTCTACTATTCTGGCATTAGCTTCGTCGCGCAGCTCATCTATTAGGTCTAGAGCCAGTTTCATGCCTTCTTCATTGGTGTCAACTTGAAATTCTTGAATCCTTGGTGATGTCTGAGCAACTTCAACGGGCACCACTGCCTCGGCTCCATAGGCTAGTTGAAATGGAGTAGCTCCTGTTGATGTTCTGCAAGTAGTTCTATATGCCCATAAGATTGGGAGTAACTCATCAACCCAAGTCCCTTGGGAGCGTTCTATCCTTTTCTTGAGTCCATCTAGGATAATTCTGTTAGCAACTTCAGCTTGCCCATTTGACTGCGGATGAGCTACTGAAGTAAAGCGTAGTTCAATGTTATAATTCCCACAGTATTCCATGAAGTCCTTACTGTTGAATTGAGTTCCGTTGTCCGTTACCAGGATTCGAGGTAGCCCATACCTGCATATGACGTTCTCCCAGAAGAACTGAGTTATGTTCTTAGTGTCAATTTTGGCCAAGGGCTTGGCTTCTATCCACTTAGTGAAGTAGTCGATGGCAACAATGAGGAACTTCCTTTGTGCACTGGCCATAGGAAACGGGCCTAGAATATCCATTCCCCACATGGCAAAGGGGAGCGGAGAGTTGATGGATGTCAGCATCTCAGGGGGCTGCCTAACAAGGGGTGCAAACTTTTGGCAACGATCGCATTTCTTAACATATGCCTTGGCATCTTTAAGCATCTCAGGCCAATAAAACCCCAGTCTCACGACTTTGTGAGCAAGAGCTCTGCTTCCTAGGTGCTGACCACATACTCCTTCATGAACTTCCCTTAGGGCAGCTTCAGCTTCATGGGGTCTCAAACACTTCAAGTAGGGTATCACGTATGATTTTCTGTGGAGTATCCCTTCTATGAGGGCATACCTCAGGGCCCGTACTGACAGTTTGCGAGCTTCCAAGGGGTCGGCAGGTGTTTTTCCTGTTTCCAAGTAGAGTTTGATGGGATCCATCCAACATGTTCCCGGTCCAATAGGAGCTATCAGTTTCGCATCAATGCTTGGGATCTTCAAGACTTGAAAATAAACACTGCCCGAGTAGCTTTCAATTTCTGATGATGCAAATTTGGACAAGGCATCAGCCTTCATGTTTTCCTCTCTCGGGATGTACTCAAAGTGACATTCTTCGAACTGCGTGGCTTGAGCTTTAACGATTCTCAAATACCTGGCCATAGTCACGTCTCGGGTCTCAAACTCCCCATTTACTTGAGAGATTACTAACCTTGAGTCACCACATACTTTCATGTTTTTCACCCTCAGGGTTCTGGCCAGACCAAGTCCAGCTATCAAAGCTTCGTATTCCGCCTCGTTGTTTGTAGTCGGAAAGTCCAATTTGATTGCATATTCAACAATGAAGCCATCCGGGCTTTGTAAAACTAGACCAGCTCCACTAGTTTTTATTTTTGAAGCTCCGTCAAAAAAGAGCAACCAGTATTCTTTGAGTTCTTCCTCTTTTTCTTTCTTTTCTTCAACTTCTTTATCTTTATTCTCTTCTTGCCCCCCGACTTCTTGGTTTGGAATGGTGCATTCAACCACGAAGTCAGCCAGAGCCTGAGCTTTGATGGCCGTCCTGGGCTTGTATTTGACTTCGAACTCTCCCAGCTCAACCGCCCATTTGATTAACCTTCCACTGGCCTTGGGGCTATGCAGTATGTTTCTCAGGGGTTGGTCTGTCAAGACATTGATAACATGCGCCTGGAAGTACGGACGTAGCTTTCTTGAAGCCATGATTAATGCTAAGGCAAACTTCTCAACTTTTGAGTAGTTCAGCTCTGCATCATGCAGTATTTTGCTAACGTAGTAGATAGGCTTTTGAACTTTAGCTTCCTCTTTCACAAGAACTGCACTCAGGGCAGAGTTTGAGACAGCAAGATACAGGAATAGTATTTCCTCAGGTTTTGGTTTGGCAAGCAAGGGTGGCTCGGCCATATGCTTTTTCAGCTCTTCGAATGCTGCTTGACTCTCGTCATTCCACTCAAAGTTCTTGACCTTCTTGAGGGCCTTGAAGAATGGCAGACATTTTTCTCCAGACTTGGATATGAAACGTCCCAGGGCCGCTACCCTTCCAGTAAGCTTTTGGACTTCCTTTACAGTCTTGGGAGGCTCCATGTCCAGAATTGCTTTGATTTTGTCAGGATTGGCCTCAATGCCTCTCTTCGAGACCATCAGGCCCAGAAATTTTCCAGAACCTACGCCGAAGGCACACTTGGATGGGTTTAACATCATCTTGTGGGTTCTCAGAACTTCGAATGCCTCACTCAGGTGTACAAGATGATCGGCCTTGTCCAAGCTTTTGACTATCATGTCATCAACATAGACTTCCATAGTCTTTCCAATGAGGTGCTTGAAAATTTTATTCACAAGCCTTTGATATGTGGCTCTTGCGTTCTTAAGTCCAAAAGCCATAACCAGATAACAAAAAACACCAAAGTCAGTAACAAACGATACCTTAGGAATGTCTCCGGGGTGCATTTTAATTTGGTTGTAGCCACTAAAACCATCCATGAAGCTAAGCATTTCGTGCCCAGCTGTGGCATCTATTAACGTGTCTATCCTTGGTAAGGGGAAACAGTCCTTGGGACACGCATCATTCAAGTCAGTGAAGTCCACACACATTCTCCACTTCCCATTGCTTTTTTTAACCATCATAGGGTTGGCCAGCCATTCAGGAAATTGGATTTCTTTAATAAATCCAGCTTCTAGCAATTTTTCCACTTCCTGCTTAATGGCCTCCTGTCTTTCAGGGGCAAAACTTCTTTTCTTCTGTTTGACCGCTGTCCTTCCAGGATTTACATTCAACTGATGTGTTATAAGCTCGGGGTCTATTCCTGGCATGTCAGCTGCTGTCCAAGCGAAAACATCTTTGTTATCTTGTAGGAACTGTATCAGTTGTTGCTTCAGGTCCTTGGGGAGTGAAGCCCCAACATATGTCACTCTCTCAGGATATGAAGGATCCAGGGGAATGGACTCCAAGTCCTCCGCAGGTTTCCCCCTCCTCTCTTCGTGATCTCTGACATCCATATCTTCAATGGGGAGAACCTGCCCCCCAGTGCCATCAGGCTTCAAAGCAGCCACATAACAGCTTCTGGCCATCTTCTGATCTCCTCTTTCTTCCCCCACTCCATTCCTGGTCGGGAACTTGAGTTTCAAGTGGTATGTAGAAGCTATTGCTTTGAAGGCATGCAACCCTGTCCTCCCAAGGATTGCATTATAGGTAGTGCTTGCCTTAATAACTAAGAAATTCAGCATCTGAGTGGACAATCGAGGTTCTTCGCCTATAGTCATTGGTAGTTTTATGATCCCCTCGATCCGAGACTCCACTCCATTAAAACCGTATATGGGCATGTTGGAGGGGGTTAGCTGTGAATCACTGTATCCCATTTTTACATAGGCATCATAAAATAGGATGTCAACGGAAGAACCATTGTCTACCAAGACTCTTTTCACAGGAGAGTTCCCTATGGTGGGGGTGATTACTAAGGGATCATCGTGGGGGAACCTCACCCCTTCTAGGTCGGAGTCGTCGAAGGTCAACGAGACTTCAGTCCTTGCCCTCTTAGGAGGTTCTCCTACAATGCTCATTACCTCCCGTGCATACGCTTTCATGGAGTTTCTGGAGTTGCCTGCTGCAGTTGGCCCTCCTGATATTACGTTAATCACAGGCCCTCTGGGCTGATTGTTTCTTTCCTTGGGGTCTGAGTCCCTTCGTTTGTCGTTCCTTCTATCGCCTCCAGCACCATCCTTGGTGTATTTTTCCAACTTCCCTCTTCTAATCAGAAATTCGATCTCGTCTTTCAACTGACGACAGTCGTCAGTGTCGTGTCCCACATCCCTATGGAACCGGCAGTATGCGCTCTTATTTCTCTTTTCAGGATCAGTCCTCAGTGGCTTCGGCCATCGAAGATCTTTACCCTTCTCAATGTCCATTAGTATCTGGCTACGGGCGGTGTTTAGCCTTGCATACTCGGTGAACCTGACACCTCCTTTCTTCTTGGAGTCATTGGCGTCACCATTCTTCGCATACTTGGTATCAACAGTGTACTCGGTATCGCTGGATCGTTTTTTAGGATAGGCGTTCGAGGCCTGAAACCCTTGAGCTTTCCTCATACTTTCCTCAGCCTTGATATACTTTCCTGCTCTCTCTTGGAGCTCATTCATAGTTTCAGGGGTCCTCTTGGCTAACGACCTTCTGAAATTTTCGTCAGAAGTTCCTTGCTGCAAGGCTATCATAGCGACCTTCTGATCTAGATCAGGGACCTTCAAGGCTTCCTTTGTGAACCTATTCATGTAATCCCTCAAGGATTCGTTCTTCCCCTGGTGCATGTTCATTAGCGAAGCTGAGCTCTTTTCATGAGTTTTGCTGCTAATGAATTGACCAATGAAGTCCCTGCTCAGATCCTTGAATGACCCAACAGAGTTTGGTGGTAGACGACTGAACCACCGCTGAGCCATGCCACTCAGGGTTTGGGGAAACGCCCTACACTTAATGGCATCGTTTACAGGCTGCAGCAACAGTGCATTAGAGAACGTGAGCACATGATTTGAGGGATCTCCTGTTCCATCATAGGCCCTGATTGTTGGCATCTTAAACTTCCTTGATATCTTTTCATTCATAATATTCTCTGTGAAGGGGGGCGTAGGATCATCAGGATCTCCAAGCGGCAGTAAGTCTTGGGGATCAGCCCTAACATGACTTGTCCTTATTTGCCTCGGGGGCTCATCCAAATCTATTACAGAGGTGTTTTTCATCAACTCTCCAGCACCCTCCATTCTGGGGTGCTGTCGCCTTGCCAATGCCTTTTCCAGGTCTTTCCTTAGTCGTTGAGCTTCGGCTTCATGAGCGCGTATTCTTTCCTGAAGGTTCAGGGAGTCATTACTTTGAGGCCCTCGGGGCTGGGTACTCCTCCCTCCAAGGGGCTCCTTACCAGGTCGCCTCCTTGGTGGGTTAACATCTTCGTCAGATGACTTCTCGTCATCAGTTGAGTAAGGTCCAGAGAAGTCCCGACTTCTTCGTTGTGAGGTATAGTGGGGCAACAGCCCTTGCTCATAAGGGGGCTCATAGTTCCTTGGGAGCCCATAACGAGGGTCGGGAGTTATAGCAGACGGGACCTGCATAGTAGGAGGAGCAACAAAAGTAGTATGAAGGGGTGGAATTACCTGGAGCGGAGGAGCTGAAGCATGAATTGACACATCGGGGTTGGAAGGATGAACGACGATGCTGAGGGGTCCAGCACGTCGGGTGCTTGCTTCAGGGTCCTCAACAGAGGTGGTTGGAACAACAGCTTGTTGCCCCTGAGTTGTAATAGGGGGAACAGTGGTGTCGACAGCGGCGCCAGGGATCTCTCCTTCAAGGGTGCTTGCAGTACTTCGTGTTCTTGCCATGGTTATTATTCGGTTCCCACAGACGGCGCCAAATGTTACGGATCAAAAACGAGGTGTCTTTAATGCGTAATTAGTGCTAGGGTTTGGGGGAGCTTCAAGCTTTAATGGATGCACTAACGTTTCGTGACTAAACTCAGGTCCTCGTTAACTACCTACGTATCTCAGTTCGTATGAGAATCAAGCCAAAAAATGTAGTTCTAATGTTGAGGGGTTAGGCCCTTTAAATAGGCACATGAAGGCCTTGGAATCAAATTAGGGTTAGGAGACTTGGGGGTCAAGTCTCCTAGCAGCAGGGGTATCCAAAACCTTATAGGAATGAGAGTCTTTGTTGGACTCTTCCCACGTTTGGGTTTCAAGATCCTTCTACGATGAAGGCCTTCAACAGACTTCTTGGGCCTTTACTGAGCCTTTATTTATTAATTACGAAATTAATTAATAACAAAGGCTTAATGGGCCTATGGCTTCAACAGAGCTTGTGGGCTAGACTTACAAGTTCAGTGATCCGAGGATTTATTTTCCTAGTTCGTTTTGAGGGCCCAAGCCTTTGCACCATAACAGGTCTAATTAATGAAATAATAAATGTTATATTTATTGTTATTTACTCAGGGTTATTTTTGCCCATATCAATATCCTTATTGCACTGTGGACTATAATTAATTTTCCAGATTTATGAATTTGTATTAGAAATTTAACTGGGCACTGAATATATATAAACTGTGCTAACTTGTATGCTGTTTAAAACAGTCTCCAGCAAGCTTGAAGAGTATAAATGTCAGTTACTCAATGAAACTGAAATTTACCCCCGATTTTGGAGACTTAAAATTGGTTGAGAAGTTGGTGATTCGTGGATGTAAAAGCCTACTAAAAGTCCACCCATCAATTGGACAGCTAACTAATTTGAGTCACTTTGATCTAGGCGAATGCGACCATTTAAAAGAATTGCCTGAACCGATAGGACAATTGACTAAATTGTGCCATTTAGATATGCATTATTGTGTAAATTTAAAACGTTTGCCCCATTCTATCAGACAATTGACTAATATTAGTCTTTTAAATATTGGTGGTTGCCGTAAGCTCAAACAATTGCCAGATCAATTGGGTGATATTAAAGGCCTAAAGATGCTTGATGTAAGTTATACGGATATCAAGCAACTGCCAGATTCAATTGTGGACCTAAAGGAATTGGTTAAGTTGAACTTATACAGTTGCAAAAAGCTTAAGAACTTACCTAAGCACTTTGGGAATATGGAAGGCTTAAGGATGTTTGATGCAAGTTGTAGCACAATTGAACAACTACCAGACTCATTTGTAAACCTGATTAATATGGTCGACCTGCAATTATCTTATAGCAAAAGCCTTACTAGTCTTCCAAATAGCATATGGAAGCTTAAATATCTTCAAGTACTAAATCTGTGAGGTAGTTCAAAGCTGGAGGGATTGCCTGAGCCACTGGGGAAGATGCAATGCTTAGAAGTGCTTAATGCATCTTTTACAGCAATTGAAAAATTACCAGATTCTATTGGACTCCTGAATAGGTTAAAGACGTTGGTTTTAGAAAGCTGCAAGAAGCTTAAATATCTACCAAATAGCATTGGGAATCTTGCATCTGTTGAATATTTATATCTAGGCAACAACAACATTCTCAGAAATTTGCCTGATTCAGTTAAAAATATGCAGAATTTGGAAACTCTCGATTTGAAATGTAATATAAGACTATGCCTGCCTATTATTTTGAATTTATCATCCTTGAAGAAGTTACATCTTACAGATGAGAGCGAGGATCTCTCCTCAACTGAACCTTTTAGCCTTTCTAAGCTTTCAAACTTACAAGATCTTCAATTGGATAACTGTACAAGTCATGGCTCTTCCTTTCCTGAACTTCCTCTGAATCTAAAACAGTTAAGGGTATATGACCATGCAACACTGGAACAATTACCGAATTTATCCAGCTTGAAACAGTTGAAAAAACTGTATTTACAAGGATGTGGCTGCCTTCAATCAATTTGGTTACTTCCTCCCCGTTTTCAGTCACTTACAGTTCATGATTGCACAAGCCTAAAAGATCTACTTGATCTGTTAATGTTGAAGAAATTGAAAATCTTGAGTTTTACAAAGTGCAGCAATCTGAAATTAATAAGACTGAAACGGCCGTCAATTCAGGTTTGTTGCTCTCTCTCTCTCTCTCTCTCTCACACACACACACACACACAAAATATCACACTTTTAAAAATTTATTCAATTTGAATGTGACAGGTTTGGGACTTCTCTTCATTTCGAGCTACTTTACCAAACAAGGAGGTTCCGGGATGGTTCAGTTATAAAAGAAGTGGACGTACACTATCTTTAGATATTCCACCAATCTTGGGTGATAACGTTTTAGGGGTTGTGCTCTGGGTTGTTTTTAGATGCTGTTTTCTTTATAAATGCAAAAACAGTGATCATTTCTCTTATATTAGAGCTGTGGTTACTAATAAAACAGAGAGTACAACAAAGAACTGTGACATCTATGCGCCTATTGGTGGTCTGGGTGAATTACAATCATGCGTAAAATGCATGTGGGGATTTACAAGTTTTGTTAAAAGTGGAGACCTAATTAAGGTTTCTTTTCAAAGGTTATTATATTCTTATGATAAAAGTCTGGAAGTTGTTGGGGGCGTGAAGGTGGAGATGTGTGGGGCTCATTTGATACAAAACAAAAACCCCCGAGTTTAAATTTTAAAGCTGGTTGAGAAGTTATACGGACCTTCATCGTTGCAGACACCTGTTAAAAGTCCTTCCATCAATCGAAGAGCTGACAGATATTTTTCCATTTGAATTTGCATGATTGTGCAACTCTGTGATTGCCTAATCACTTCTGTTAGGATTTGGGTCATTTCCGCAACATTTGCCTAATCAATTAGGTGATATGAAAGGCCTAAAGATGTTTGGTGTAAAATATACAGCTATTAAGCAACTGCCACATTCAAATTTGTACCGAAAGGAATTGGTTGTGTTCAAATTGTTCAGTCGCAAGAAGCTTAAAAAGTTACCTGAGCAAATTGGGGATATGGAACGCGCTCAAGGACATTAATGTAAGTTGTAGACTTGTACTGTTAATGGGCAACTGCCAGACTGGTTTGTAAGCCTGATTAATTTGGTCGATCTACAGTTCTCTTATAGGAAAATTTTTAGCAGTCATTGGCATACTACTTGGCGTATTCCAGGTAACTTATGAAAGCTGAAATTTCTTCCAAGTACTAAATCTGAGAGGCACTATCAAGCTGTGGAGCGAGTGCCAGAGCAATGTAATGCTTAGAAGTGCTTAATGCATCTTTTACGGCAATTTAAGTATTACTATATTCTATTGGACTACTGATTATGTTGAGGTGTTGGTTTTAGAGCTAAAATATTTGCCGAACAGGACTGGGAATTTTAAATCACTTCCTAAATTATATCTTGGTCAAAACGATGTTAGAATGTTGGCTTGATTTGGTAAAACAATATGATTATATAAAAATTTTGGAACGTCTATATCTGTGTTGTAAAATAGTTTATGACTGCTTCTAAACCAAACTATCAAGCATTGGATAACCGTGCAAGTCCTAGTTTCTCCAATTCCATCTCCTGGATTCACAAGCTTAAAGATGTACCAAATGTGTTGAAGAAATTGAAAACTTCGTTTTATTAGGTGCAGGAGCCAACATGTAGATTAGTCAAATTCGTTCATTTCATCACCAACCTCGTTTAAATCTAATTGTTTTAAAATAAGAATTAAAAGTGTAAGGCCGCTCCTGAATTTTTTAACCGATGAAAGCAAAAGTACATGGAGAAAGTAAATGAAAGGGAATGTAACACGGTTCACTCGTTAATATAGAGTGAAATGTTCGTTTAAATCTCATTGTTTTAAAAAAAGAATTAAACCAACTTTGATACCGTGCACAGACAAGTTTTAAAAATAAAGTAATTTTATGAATTTAATTTGAGTATATTCTTTCTTGGAATTAATAAACATAATTTTGATGATCGAGAACTAATTTACACGAGTAAGTTTAAAATATATCATTAATGATATCAGGGGTGGAACTAGAATTATGATACAGAGGGACTAAATAAAAAAATTATCAATTCTGTGATCTCTTTTTCAATATACACCGACAAAAATTGTAAAAAAATTATCTTTTATTCAATTACGGAAATTTATTTTCATAACCGAAAATTTTCACAATTTTAATTTTAAATAAATTGTTGTTACTAGATTAAAAAATTATAATATTTAAGGGGACTAATACAAATTATTTTATATTTTTTCAAAATTTTATATTAAAACTTTTATGTAGTATGAGAGTTGGCGGGGGCCGGAGCTTTATCTCGTCCCCCTAAGTTCCGCTCCTGAGTGAAATGATATTTCTCATAATATTTATATATTAAAAAAAAATTATACGTAATTAAATTCTCAAATGTCGAATGTCAGTCATATAAGAATAAGTTAAAACATTTAATAATTTTTTAAAAATAACAAAATCATCGGGTGTGTATAATTTATTCAATCAATTGATCTCATCTTATACAAATATTAAAATATTTTGTAATCAAATAACGTAGACATGTAGCATGTATTTCAAATTTTCTAACCATTTATATATATATATATATTAAAATATAATTAAATTTTCATATTTTACAAATAACTCATTAATATCATATGTTGACAAATAAATAAATAAATAAATGTCATATGTTTATAAATAAATATATATAACATATGATAACTATATAACTATTAATATACATATATTAATTATAAAATAATTAGTATTAGTATATATTAATAAATATTAAATGTTAATATATAATAATATAATAATTATGAAGGGGTTAGATGTTAAGTGAAGTATTTATAAGAGTATAACAGTAAAAATACACTTAATATAAGGATATAATAGAAAATCACATGGAATAAAATATTTTTCTAAAAGTGTTGTGCTCTCCTAGCTATAGAATAGGTAATTCTAGCTAAGTAATGAGCAACCTTATTCATTGATCGCTTAAGCTTAAGAAAACACACCTCAATGAAAGAACATGCACTCCTCAATTAGTAAGCCAAAAGGAGAAACTATTTTAAACAGCCAGGAGACAATCAGATTTTACCCTCACCCTACCCCAGTACCCCATCCTTTATTTCTTTTTCCCAAGAGCTTCTTTGATGCCCCCAGCCTCTGAAACGTCAGATCGACCACAATAAAAAAACAACATTACTTGCATCTCCAATAACTTGCCAGAATGATCTCAAGCAGCATTACTTATACTCGATTTGTCATCGATCTTGTTAAAAGATATATAAATAATTGTGACATTTATAGCTGTGAAAAAAATCCGATTTGGGCATAATTGTGACGATAAATAAGGAGATTATATAAATAATTTTGTGGCAGACGGAGACAGTGTTAGAAAATGGAAAGTTTAAGACATATTTTTTATATGTTCTTGATGTAATTTCCGGAAACTAACTGATGGAAGTTGTTCCTTGCTACGAGAACTTAAACTTTCATGTTTGGATCTAAGACATTTTCTTAGTGTAATCCATAAAGAAATTGAGTTGAAGTTGCTTGTTTAAAATGGGTTATGTGGGGTTTGTCCCACATTGAATTTGTAAAGGAAGGATAATAAGTTTATATAGCATCTTGTGTTAGTGTTGTTTACAACTACTAGTGTAAGTAGAATGCTTATGTCACATGATGCTATTGAGTACTTTATATCTTTTAATTGCAAATGTATTTGATTTATTTATATTGATTATTTAATATTAATATTAAATATATTGAGTAAGGATTATTTAAATAATCAGACTCTCTATATATATTGTAATATTAATATTACTTAATCTGAATAATATAAGTAACAAATAAAACCCATCTTGCAAAACTCTATTTTCTTTGAAAAACTCTACATCCCACATCGAGTAGAATAAGAGGAGAGCAACTCAAGATGCCTATATATTGAGGCGTGCACATCTAATTGAGCATAGCATCTAGCTTGTGTGCCTCTTGCTCGTACCTTGCATAGTTAAAAATAAATTACATAGGTTGTCGGGCAAATTGAGGTGTGCATCTAGCTTGTGTGCCTCTTGCTTGTACCTTGCATAGTTAAAAATAAATTGCATAGGTTGTCGGGCAAATTGAGTTGTGCCTCTTTCTCCTACCTCGCATATATAATGTGCATAGGTTTTTTGGGCGAACTGAGGTGCTAGTCGCTGTTGAGTACTACGTATCTGTGGACGAAGTGCTCTGTGCTGTTTTATCCTGGAAGTGATATTGCTGCAACCCAACACAGCGTAGTGGGGCAATAATCTCTTCAAGAACAGTCAAGACTTCTAGCAAGGCTTGGCGACTCAGCTGTTCTATTAGTTCTTTCAGTGTATGCGATAAAGCTTCTCTTAGAGCTAAGTTTTCGATCTTTTCTCTTGTCATTACAGTTACTAATTCATATATCTTGTTTTTACCTTCGTGCTTTGTTTTGTTAATTGGTTTAATCTGCCTGTTCTTGTTTAATAATTTATATAACTGCCCCATTGTTGTGTGTAGTTTTTAATTACGATCCAACAATCTTGAAGAGATTATCTGTTATATATTGTTAATTAACAAGATGGTTAACGAAACTGAAATTCATGTTGTTGATGCTACTGGTTCTGTGTCTGGGATTACTGCTGCCATTGATTGGGCTACGTACCGTTTCCCACAACCCATTGATCTGTCTGGTATGCCTGATAAGTTCAGCGGTGGTGCTGGCTTTTCTCGTTGGCAGAAAAAGATGAAGTTGTGGTTAACGGTTAAGGGTCTATGGCCGGTGGTGCAGTATGATCCTCCTGTTGTGAATCAAGAGCAGGCTGACTCTGTTAAGGTTTATGCCTTGTGGGCTGAAAAGGATGGAGTGGCAAGGGCTGCTATTTTGGCAGCCTTAGCAAACACTCTATTCGATGTTTATTCATCGGATGCCTTCACTGCTAAACTCTTATGGGAGAAGCTGGACCAAACCCACAATACTGACTCTCAGGGTCTGGAAAAGTATAGTGTGGCAAGGTTCCTTGATTTCAAGCTGGTGGATAATAAATCCATGACTGAGCAGGTGCATGAATTTGAGATGTTGGTACATGCTTTGAAGGAGTCTGGAATGGACCTTCCTGAGAAGTTTCAGGTTATGTCGGTGATTGAAAAGCTCCCGAAGTCTTGGGAAGAGTTTGCTCTCTCCCTGAAAAGACAGAAAGGAGAGATCACCTGGACTAACTTGATGTTGGGCATCTCTGTGCAGGAACAACACAAGTCCAAACAGGGACATGTGATGCCTGCTGAACATGGGAGTTCGAAGGTGAACGTAGTGACTGTTGGATAGAAAAGAAAGTCTGTCACTAAGAAGGAGAATAACAAGCCTAAAAATGACAAGAACAAGGCTAAGAAACCAAAGGCAAACAAACCATGTTGGTCTTGTGGACAGGTTGGTCATTGGAGCAAGGACTGTCCTACTAAGAAAGCGAAGAAATCTAATGTGGTAGCACATACTAATACTGTGCTTGCAACCACTGATGGGCCTGTGGTTAACATGGTTGTTGGTGAGGCTGTTGCTTCTGAAACCAATGATGAGTATGTTACCTACAACCCTACACTACTTTCCACTTATCTGTCAAATGAATGGTTGATTGATACTGGAGCTAATGTACATATTTGTACTGATATTACTCTGTTTGTATCTTATCAACAGGTTCAAGGAATGACAGTGACGATGGGGAATGCTAGTGCAGCTCAAGTACTTGGAGTAGGAAACGTGGACCTGAAGTTTGCTTCTGGGCGTATTCTATCCCTTACTAGAGTGCATCATGTTCCTGACATTCGTAGAAACATAATAAGTGGAAGCTGTTTAGTTAGAAATGGTTTCGAACTTTCTTTGAAGTGTAATAAAGTAGTTATTACGCATACTGGTTTATTTTTTGGCAAATGTTACTTGTCTGATGGATTATTCTTAATAAATGTAGAGCCTGTTTTGGGCAGTTTTATTAATGAAAATGTTATTCCTTCTGTGAATTGTGTTGAAACATCCGATTTATGGCACTCACGACTTGATCATCTAAATTTTGGTGCTCTAAAGAATATGATGAATTTAGAGCTGATTCCAAAGTATGCCATTGAAAAGAAATCTAAATGTCAAGTATGTGTGACTGCTAAACTAACTAGGAAACCCTTTCATAACGTTGTTAGGGATTCAGAAGTGTTAGAATTAGTTCACACAGACATATGTGAATTTGGTGGTGTTTTGACTAAAGATAATAAAAGATATTTCATTACCTTTATTGATGATTGTAGTAGATATTGCCATGTTTATCTAATTAAACATAAAGATGAAGCACTTGATAAATTCATTATGTATAAAAATGAAGCTGAAACACAAACTGGCAAAGTACTTAAACGGTTGAGGTCTGATAGAGGTGGAGAGTATACGGGTACCTCGTTTAATGAATTTTGCAAAAACAATGGTATAGTTCATGAGATAACTCCACCATACACTCCTGAGTCTAATGGGGTGGCAGAACGAAAGAACAGAACCTTTAAAGATATGATTAACAGTATGCTAATTAATTCAGGGTTGCCTAAGTACATGTGGGGAGAGGCTCTGAATACGGCTTGCCATATTCTGAACAGAGTCCCTCTGAAACATATGGACAAGACACCTTATGAATTATGGAAAGGCAGAAAGACTAGTTTAAAGTATCTTCGTGTGTGGGGCTGCCTTGTAAAAGTACTTGTCCCTGAACACAAGAGAAAGAAACTGGGTCCGAAAACTGTTGATTGCATCTTTCTGGGGTATATTGAAACCACTATCGCTATGAGATTTTTAGTGTTAAAATCTGACATAGATGGGATAGTGGAAAACACTATAGTTGAATTTCGTGATGCAACATTCTTTGAGAATGTATTCCCTATGAAGACTGGTATACCTCAGGATATTTCTGATGATGATCCCACTCGCACATCGAGTTCCATTCCTGATCATGTGGAAAGGATGACAAATGTGGGGGCGAATCCTGCTAGTAGCTCTACTCCTAACGAAGTAGAGGAACCTAGAAGGAGTAAGCGTGCAAAGGTGGTCAAGGACTTTAGAAGTGATTTTATCACTTACAATGTCGAGGACGAACCTTTAACTTTTCGACATGCCATGGATTCTTCAGAGTCAAGGCACTGGAAAGGCGCTGTGAAGAGTGAGATTGACTCTATTGTTTCTAACGGAACATGGGAGTTGGTTGATCTCCCTCCTGGGTGTACTACAATAGGATGTAAGTGGATCTTCAAAAGGAAAATGAACCCAGATGGCTCAATAGATAAGTATAAGGCTAGGCTGGTAGCTAAGGGGTTTAGGCAGATGGAAGGCATTGACTACTTTGACACATACTCTCCTGTTGCAAGAATGACAACAATTCGAATGCTTATAGCATTGGCTTCCGTACATGGTCTTATCATCCATCAAATGGATGTAAAGACAGCTTTTCTTCATGGTAATCTTGAAGAAGAGATTTATATGGATCAACCTGAAGGATTTGTTGCTTCTGGCAACGAGAGGAAAGTTTGTAAATTAATCAAGTCTATCTATGGTTTGAAACAAGCTCCTAGAGACTGGCATAAAAAGTTTGATGAAACTGTTTTGACTTCAGATTTTTTGGTTAATGAAAGTGACAAGTGTGTCTACTATAAGGTTAAAGGAAATGAAAAAGTAATCTTGTGCCTGTATGTGGATGACATATTGTTGTTTGGAACCAATATTGAGATTATTAATGAGACAAAAAGTTTCTTGAAAAGGCACTTTGAAATGAAGGATATGGGTGCTGCTAATGTGATTCTTGGTATCAAGCTGACTCAGTCAGCTGATGGAATAACCTTGTCACAATCTCATTATATAGAGAAATCTACACTAGAGAAGTATGGTTATTCAAATTGTAGAATCGCAAGCACGCCATATGATTCAAAAGTTGCTCTTGTCAAGAATAAGTCAGGTGTTCCTGTGTCTCAGTTAAGATATTCTCAGATTATTGGGAGTTTGCAATATCTTGCTAATGGTACTAGACCAGATATTTCTTTTTCTGTGTCTAAGTTAGCTAGATATACAAGCTGTCCAAACAAGACTCATTGGGATGCTCTTGATAGAGTGCTTAGATATCTAAAAGGCACCATCTACCTTGGTTTGCATTACAGGAGGTTTCCTGGAGTGCTAGAGGGATATAGTGATGCAAGTTGGATAGCTAAGAAATCTGGTTCCAATGGAGTGACTGGATACGTATTTACCCTTGCGGGTGGAGCTATATCCTGGAAGTCTGCTAGACAGACTATCGTAACTCGGTCTACCTTTGAGGCTGAGTTGTGTGCACTAGATGCCACGGGAACCGAGGCTGAATGGTTGCATGGACTTATGTCTATGATACCTGTAGTAAGCCAACCGCTTCCGGCTCTTGCTGTTCATTGTGATAGCCGTACAACTATCGACAAGATAAACAGTAAGAAGTATAATGTGAAAACCAAGAGACACGTCCAAGTTAGACTCAAGTCTATAAGGGGTTTGGTGTCTGACAGGATCATTGCTATTGAGTTTATTGGAACTCAAGATAACCTGGCTGATCCTTTGACTAAGGGACTTGAGCATGCTGTTGTCCTTAAGTCGAGGTTGGGGATGTGACTGACAACCCATTTTGAGTCATCAACAGCGGGAACCCAATACACCTGAGAGGAGATCCCTCGAAGTGTATTCAATGTGGTAATAACAAGTTGTGAGGGTGATTCGGTAGTACCTCTACTACATATATACAGATACTCACGTATCTGAGTCTTTCCCCTGTAAACCTCAAGAGGTACTGTAACTGCTAGTTAGCAAGAGTTTTAAGAACTCTGAATGGGGTCAAGTCGTGAGACGAGATGTTGGCAGTACATCTTTGGAGATGCCCAGCTAAGCGAATGTTATTGTGTGGTCGCAATTAGAGGATAGGGTTATTCCTCGAAGCATTCGACGAACAGGATCAAGACATGACCATTAACGTCTCAAAGCCGTAGATTAGCACCATAGCCTTTGACTTGTCGTCGTCTATGGAGTGTGGTTACACCAAACGGATAAAGATTCAAGGTGAAACATTCCATCTATATCCGGTAGCCATCGAAGTAGAGGACTTAGGAGGGTTCAAACCTTGACCGGTACCAACTCTGAAAAACAAGTCATGAGTAGAACCTGATATGCATTTCTGTATGGATTTGTGGGGGATTGTTAGAAAATAGAAAGTTTAAGACATATTTTTTATATGTTCTTGATGTAATTTCCGGAAACTAACTGATGGAAGTTGTTCCTTGCTACGAGGAATTAAACTTTCATGTTTGGATCTAAGACATTTTCTTAGTGTAATCCATAAAGAAATTGAGTTGAAGTTGCTTGTTTAAAATGGGTTATGTGGGGTTTGTCCCACATTGAATTTGTAAAGGAAGGATAATAAGTTTATATAGCATCTTGTGTTAGTGTTGTTTACAACTACTAGTGTAAGTAGAATGCTTATGTCACATGATGCTATTGAGTACTTTATATCTTTTAATTGCAAATGTATTTGATTTATTTATATTGATTATTTAATATTAATATTAAATATATTGAGTAAGGATTATTTAAATAATCAGACTCTATATATATATTGTAATATTAATATTACTTAATCTGAATAATATAAGTAACAAATAAAACCCATCTTGCAAAACTCTATTTTCTTTGAAAAACTCTACATCCCACATCGAGTAGAATAAGAGAAGAGCAACTCAAGATGCCTATATATTGAGGCGTGCACATCTAATTGAGCATAACATCTAGCTTGTGTGCCTCTTGCTTGTACCTTGCATAGTTAAAAATAAATTGCATAGGTTGTCGGGCAAATTGAGGTGTGCATCTAGCTTGTGTGCCTCTTGCTTGTACCTTGCATAGTTAAAAATAAATTGCATAGGTTGTCGAGCAAATTGAGTTGTGCCTCTTTCTCCTACCTCGCATATATAATGTGCATAGGTTTTTTGGGCGAACTGAGGTGCTAGTCGCTGTTGAGTACTACGTATCTGTGGACGAAGTGCTCTGTGCTGTTTTATCCTGGAAGTGATATTGCTGCAACCCAACACAACGTAGTGGGGCAATAATCTCTTCAAGAACAGTCAAGACTTCTAGCAAGGCTTGGCGACTCAGCTGTTCTATTAGTTCTTTCAGTGTATGCGATAAAGCTTCTGTTAGAGCTAAGTTTTCGATCTTTTCTCTTGTCATTACAGTTACTAATTCATATATCTTATTTTTACCTTCGTGCTTTGTTTTGTTAATTGATTTAATCTGCCTGTTCTTGTTTAATAATTTATATAACTGCCCCATTGTTGTGTGTAGTTTTTAATTACAATCCAACAGACAGTGACATTGATGAAGAAGGCGGGAAAGAAGATGATGAAATTCGAAGAATTGAAGTTTTTTTCATACAAGTTGGGCATTCAAAATCTTCATACTCCAACTTGAGAGTGAGTGTTAAGAGATATATTAGGATATTGCTGAAATTAAAATATTTTATAAGGATGTGATATATTTTCATTATTAAGAGATTTTATACTTATTGATCAAGTTTTGTAATCTATATATATTGAATTATTATGAATGAGAAAGATGAGAAATTGAGAATTTTATAGATCTGTTTCAAAAACTGCAACATCCACCTACAATCATGGGGTCAAGACCTCCTAGCAGTACTCCATTTATAGCTGCAACTTTCTACTTGATCTATTAGATTAAAAGCAGAGTACACCAGTGCCTCTTTAGGCATCATCTTTTGGAACCAAACACTTGGGTTTTCAAATAGACCTATTGATAATACCCGCGGGAATTGAGAATTTTATCTAATGGACAATCCTCTTGCACACGAAACTATAGTCATTGAGTCACCATCAATAGTACACACATGGGCAGTCAAGGACAGGCTAACATGGCCCGCCAATCCCGGACATGTTGCCCAACGGGCAACACTCTTACACGCCGGACAGAAGCTTTCTGACTGTCATCACAGTGCAAGCCTGGTGTGTCAGAGACGCCCCTTGCATTAGGCATTTTGATTGAAAGGCAAAAGGTGACAGGGTAAATGCACCTAGGTGAATAGGTGTAATAGCTATGTGTCCAATTTTAAAATTACCGAACCGTTATAACTAACTATAATGTAAGCAGTTTGTTGTGCCTTAAGAAATGACTTATATTTTCAATCTAACAAACTGTCGTAGTAAGCTAAAATGAATGCAATGCAGAAATAATTAAGTGCAAAAATATATGTTAAGGAGACAGAAGACGTTTAGCCAGGTTCGACCCCTATATCTAATGATCTACGTCATGGTCTCATAAAACTTGGTAAGATGATATATATTAATCAATAATATACCAATTACAAGATAAAAACATATCTCCCTTTAATCTCAGTCACTGAAATAGCCTGCTAAAGTCCTAAGCAGTTTGAGAAATTGTCTTTAAGTCCTCCACTGATCACCTTTGCAACCTGTTCCTTGAACCTCGAGCATTCTTTGAGCTCCACTCCTGAATTCTCTCGTTCTTGAACCCCTTGCCGTGTTGATTAATGAGTCTTCAAGCACCTTAGCTCACTTTGTTCTAAACTAAAACCCCTCGCTATAAACAGTGACTACCAAGTACACTATGAACAATGCAATGAATATAAAGTGTTTACAACCCAAATTATATTCTCTAAATATTAAGTAGTCAATATACTATCAAGCTCAGTTTAGAAAAAAATCGTATAAAGCTTTTCAACCTAACAGTGAGTTGTGGTATTGTTACTAATCTTTGAAACTTAGCCCGAGTTATATACATAAGTATATAACGGCTACTTTGAAATATAAATAGATTATAACGTTGAAAGAATAGAATATTTCAAAGCATAAGTATATGAGATAGGATAAATACAAGTTTGAAATCAGCTCCTATAATTATGGATAAGATAGTGACGTAGTGTGTTTTAAAAAAGAAGTTTAAATCAAATCAATTATGTCCTACATATTAGGAAAACATGTTTAATAAAAATATTGAGTTTAATAATATATTAAAAACGTATGGTTTTTTCTATAAAAAACCTTAAATATAGTACTAATTGGAGAAAATATATGTCTTGCATTAGATTCGGTAATATTATAAGTAGAATATAATGCAGAACATATATGTTCTCTAATTAGTGCTCCATTTAAGGTTCTCTATAAAACTTTTGCTTAAAAAAGTAATTTATAGATGAATGTACATATGTAATAATTCTAGTCCTAATCAATAACTGTTAAGATGAAATTTGGGCACGAGTTGTAAATTGGTTGGACTCTGTTTCAGCAAGCTGTTTAAACACAACATCAGGTTGTTATGTTGTTACTTCTAAGTCCCGCAAAACAAGGTTAGTACATACAACCTAGCAGGCTATAATAAGTAATACAAACATAAACAACTTATATACATTCTAACAAGTATCTAATTGCTCAAATGTGTGATTATTAAAATCATGAAGGTTACAATCTCCCCCTTTTTGATGATTATACAATCTTGTAAATGCACATAGATGGGGTGAATAGGTGTAATAGTTGACTGTGTCCAATTTTAAAGTTGGAGTTGTGAAAACGGGGCGCATGCATGGAGTGCAAGTAAAGAGCTGTGAGTTTGGGAAGGGGGAGATTATTAGATGTGGTCCCCACCGTCACATACTTCCCAAATGCACCACTCTTTTAACCCACTTTAGTCCTCCCCCTTTCCTCTTATACTTCTACCCCTATTTTATCCAATAATTACCTTAATATGCCACTAGCTTCTTCTATAAATACCCACCCATTTCTCCATTTACAAATGCACCAAACTCTCTTATCTCCCTCTCTTCTTAGTTAATAGCTGCTAGATAGTTCGTTTAGCAGGGAACTTATCTTGTGGTAATTCCAAGCAGGTCAGAATATGGGGGCATCGTGCTACTCTATTCTTTCGTTTCAGGTGAGTTAGTGTTTAGTTGGGTTGTAGTCATTGGAGTTTGTTCCGTTACATCATTAGGAGTACGTCCAGCTATTGCAGCCGCAACAATGGGAGTTCAACCAGGTTATCCGATTAAGTACCGAAGGAATATGGAATCATTATTACTATTCAGTCTCTGCTCAAGTATTACTTTGTAAACTTGAGAGAAAATATTGTAACCATTATTATCATTATAGTGGAAACATTCGGAGTTGGTCCCGTGGCTTTTACCTCTTTGCTTTTAGGGGGTTTTACACGTATAAATCTTGGTGTTCATCTGTCTTGATTATTATTAATCTGTTCTTATTATTGCTTGTGATAACTGCTAACTTCAATTTATGCAAAAACGATGAACATGTATTCCTAACAGATAAGCATGCAAGGCAAATCAGTTCCTGTAATCTCTGTCAAATACTTGAAGTGTCCACACCAACCCTACAGACCTTTACCTGAAACAAACATTAATGTAAAGAATAATTGAACTAATACAGAACTGAAGAGTATGTGTTTATTTTTGTTTTAGACAGGAAGTAATAACCTACCTGAGCATGGAGTGTGCGGAAAACTCTGTCCCCAGTGGTAGAAATATTAGTGCTGACTACATCTGCTCCTCCTTCTTGAAGAACACTGATAACATCACATAACCTGATGTTGTTTTCTATACCACTGACTACAAGGACTTCTATATTACTCGAGTCCGACTCTCTTAATTCGACTACTGGCACTGTGAATGATGCTGATATGGGGCCGCTGCTATTACCATTGATGCTCATTAGAGCTAGTGCTTCCTTTTTCACCTTTAGTTCATGTATTCTCTCTTTCAATTGCTTAATGTAATCTGTAGCCTGGTCCAATTGATCTTGCTGTGATAAAAACTCCTGATCAACGGCATTTTAGTTTATATCATACAAAGGAATTGTTGTGGTTTAGGCAAAAAAAACATGTTTCCTCACTTTCCACTCTTTTGTCCCACATTGATAAGGAAAAGGAATACCCACCTTCCATCACCTATAAATAAGTTATTTCCTCTTCTTTAATAAAAAATACAGTTTTCTTTTCTCTCTTCTCTTTAAAACTGCTTGATAGTCCATAGCTCGCTTTCAGGAGGTGTTGGAATAGAAGGCCCTCGTGCCTAAACTATTCCTTTCCTCCTGCACACTTCAAGGTATGTTAGCCTGAATTTGTTTATAAAATTCAGAGTCATATACTTGGATATTGTAATATCTTGTATACTTGGATATTGTAATATCTTTTTTCTAGTGAAGTTATTATCCTTGTGGATGTAGAATTATCGAACCACGTAAAATCTCTTAACTCTTTTACTATATTTTGGATTATTGCCACATATATTTGTGGGTCCAAGTACAAGGATATATATATATATATATATATATATATATAAATACGCTTCCGCATATGCCGTGAATCCGGTCAGATTCCCAACAGGAATTAGAAATTGTCATATAAATGCTTTGTTTCTTATTATGTGACATTGGGAGAGTCTAAGATACATTCGGTTTTGTTTAGTTGTATTTTTTCAGTTGCAGATTAAAACTTATAATGTACAGATAATCTCGAATCTAAAGTCTAAACTACAACGAAAAATTAGATATACCGCAAGTGATATGACGTACAATTCACCATGTGAACTTTGTAATACCTGCAACAAACTCATACGTAAAAGTATGTGAAACATTTTTTCAGAATAGAAGCTAAAATTCGACTATCAAGTGCACGGAACATGAGTTATGATGTTTCCTATATATAGCTTGAAATCAGATAATGGTAATACATAATTAGTGGATGTTTTAATTTTTTCTGTGCTACTTATTGCGGTGAGAATGTAGTTAATGTAGAGACAACAAGACATTATACATTATACATGATGGATAAATAAAGCAAAATCTTGAGTTGAAAAAACAGTTGTACCTTGGAGAGCTTCAAGTGGTGGGGTGGGGATCCATCTGCGACCGTGCAACTATAGTCAGGCTTGGCAGTATATAAGAAAATTTTCATGTTCTTGGCCCAAAATGAAGTGTAAGTGTCTAGACCCTCCAAGTGCTGAGGGTCCAACCCAGGTACTGTCAGGGTAACATAACATGTAGCTCTGGAGGTAATGCAATTTAACTGTTAGCTGATCGAGCAAATTAAAGTTAAATTTAATTCTTTATTTGTGTGAGCAGACTGTTCCTCGGGTTTAATCAATTACTTATATTAATTAACTTGGATTGAATTTAATAGGTGGCGCCTTATTGTGCTTCAAAATGGGCAGTAGAAGGTCTGAGTAGATCAGTTGCAAAGGAGTTGCCAAGTGGAGTGGCAATTGTTGCACTAAATCAAGGTGTGATTAACACGGACATGCTGACTCCATGCTTTGGCAATTCGGCCTCTCTGTACCAGCAGCCTGAGGCCTGGTATGTTATGCTTAATAAAGTTTTTCTCTATCAATTAAGATATTCTAAACATTGAAATTTATGCAATCTATGCTTTGTACAAAGCTTTGCGTTGGTCCAGTGTTTGGAATGCATAGCCATACTTTGGTTGAATAAGCATGCTGGTATGCTTTGGCAATCAAAGTTATGCCGAGAGCAGATAATAACTTTAACAACACAATTTATTATTTAGATAAATGTTAGTTTTTTTGTTAGTTCCGGAACTTCTTTATAGTTGGTTGATTTCTTTTCCTTTGAAAAATCATTACTCAACAGGGCTCCAAAAGCAGCAACAATGATACTTAATCTTATGGCAGCAGACAGTGGTGCATCTCTGACTATATAATGTTTGAGCTAAAAGGTGTCTTGGTTTTATGTGGATATGATCAGAAGAGGACTGATGCTTCCATAGATATTGTAAAAATGAGTATTTTTAGACAAAACTCGTTCCCTTCACCTAAAATTTGTGTTAAATAAATTTGTATGCATATTTAGATATACCACAGTTGCATGCCTTCATAACAACTAAGTTTGTTATGCAAGTATAGCTGCTAGAACTCTGTTGCTAAATGAGTCAGGTCTTACCTTTGATTAGTAAAGAGTCAGTAAGAACTCACATTGGAAAATTTTAAAAATACCCCCTCCCTAAAGCTGGAATTAGCAGCAGATACTACCGCTTAAGTACAGTGTTTATGGCAATCTGTCAATTAACTAATATATTAAAATTGAGTCTTTAATAGTAACATACTAAATTTATTATTACGTCTTTAATAGTTGCTCTCAACATAATAATCTCAAAGACAGACTTATGACTTGTTGTATTCGGTGTTTACATTATTTCTTTTCATGAAAGAAATACCAAAAAAGTTAAAAATAGATGGAATGGTGTACTTGGGTAGTTTGGTCTAGAAACTTGTGTTGCATAACTCATTTGTTCAAGCTGCCTGTTGTAAGGAATGACCTTGGCTGGGTCTAGTAACTTGTGTTGCTTAAACTTATTGGGTCTGGCTGCTGTATCTGTTGAATTCTTGGAGATGGATATTTTGTATGGGATGAAAATTGGTTATATGTCCATCTCAAACACCTCATACCAAAGGTGGATGAGCAAGTCCAACAGTACTGTGTCTTAGTGTATTTCTTATAATATTATAAATAATAGAGCTCCTAGTAATTTAGGGCAATACTTTATAAATCAACTACAAAACAATTCTTATATTTGACTCCTTATAAATTTGAACTTCAAGTATGCATTTGAAAAGGTAGGAAAGGAGGTATTCCTGCCATTCCCGTTCCAAAATAATAGTGGATTTGACTTTTGACATGTATGTTAAGGGGAAGACTAAACATAGTTAGACTTATTTATTAAATTTAACTATATTTTTTTATATTTTAACAAATGTACTAAAAGTTAAAACTACTTATTATATTAGAACAGAGGAGTAAATAATTATGTTATTAATAAAAATTAAATAAGAAATGAATACAAGTTCCTTAGAAATAAGGAATGAGGTGAATGATGCTATTGCATAATTTAATATGCTGGTCCAACAATAGTTACCTGCCAAGTGGGAAGTGATTACAATTTGGCAGAGTGTGAAATATATATTCCAACTAAGAATTATATAAGCAGCAATAATATCAGATGCATTCATAGACTCATAGTTTATAGTTTATCCATGCATGACAGAATCTTTTGGCAGTTCTATTTGATTTTATACCTTGAGCTAAGAATATCAGATTGATATATATGTATAGGTCGTTTGTTTGTTCTCTCCCGGAGTCAATTAGAATGCTTATGTTCTTTCCATAATTGAAGAAACAATGAAAATGAAAACCATGCCTAAATGTTTACCTTTACTAAGCTTTTACATCTTGATGATTATGAGTACATGCTATCTTGTTTCTTTTTCTTCTTCTCTACGTAGTGAAACTACAAATCTTCAAAACATCACTTCTTGTTTCATTGATCACAACATCAGTAACTTCACCTTGTACTCAACAAATAATGTCTATTTTGATCTTCTCAATTTCTCCTTGCAAAATCTTCGATATTCGAACCCTGGAGTTCCAAAACCATCAGCCATTGTTTTACCGAAGAGGATAGAAGAGGTTTCGGACATTGTCTTATGCTGTAGAAAATGGTCTTTTGACATTAGAATTCGGTCAGGTGGACACTGCTATGAAGGCATAAGTAGTTCATCTGCAAATACACCAAAAGATGAAATTATTTGATGTTAGGAATTTGACCCGATTCTCGGCGCATGCGGAAGCGTATTTATATACTTATCTGTATGCTACCCACAAATATATATAACAATAATGAAAATAACAAACCAACAAAATATAATAAAAGAGACAAGATATTTTATGTGGTTCGGCAAGCCTACATCCATAAGGATAATAACTTCACTAGAATAAAGAGATTACAATATCCGGGTATACAACTTTAATTTTATACACAAATTCGACTATGTATATCCCTTACTCACGGAAGTGTTTCCCTCTAAACCTCCTCTTATTACTATTTCCCGACAGCCTTTCCTTCTCTCTCTCTTCCAACCCGGACAGTGACACACAACCCGATAGAACGACCCCTACAGCGGGACCATCTCCGATGACTGCAGTCAAACCCAAACACTCCTAAGGGTAGTTTAGGCACGAGGACCTTCTTCCAACCCGGACAGTGTCACACAACCCGATAGAACGACCCATGCGGCAGAACCACCTCCGATGGCTACATTCAAACCCGAACATTACTAGGGTAGTTTAGACACGAACACCTTCTATCCCGACATTTCCTGAAAGCGGGCTAAACCGGCTTTTCTATCAAAACTTTAAAGAGAAGAGTATAAAAAAAAGTGTATTCACTAAAGAAGGGGAAAAAGCTTATTTATAAGAAAAGAAAGGTGGTTGTTTCTTTTCCTTATCAACATGGGACAAGAGTGAAAGCGGGGAAAATGGCTTTTAGCCTAAAATCATAACATTCGGTTTATCCAGGACTGGTAATTGATATCCTGATTATAAAATGAGTCTCGCAAATCAGTTAAATTACACGTACATTGGAACTAGTTTTTATAATATTTGACTAGAAAGCAATTCTAGAATTTATGGTAATGGCTCCACAAAAACGTTAAATGAAGTCGTGAAGAATTTGGCTAGAGAGAATGTCTACATATGCGGGAAGCTTCAAAAAGGCTGCATAGCCATTCATCGTTTGTTTTCTCATTGCACTAACTATTTTTATAAATTATTATATGGGATGTATTCCAAGTTTATCCCTAATTTTGTAAATTTTTTCTGGGTTAATACGATTATTAAGAAAAAAAATATTTAAAGTCCTAGGATTTGAAAATAATTTTCAGAATTTATAAAAAAATATTTTTTTCTAAGGATAGTAGATTATTATCTTGATGAATATTTAAGAGGCGTCCCCTTTTAATATTCCTGTAGGGGATATGCATTTTCAATTGTTTGGGTTCGACTACACAAATTTTCATATGTGTGTCTGTCGTACTTTTATATTTGTTAACCGTAATCCCATCCCATTATATAAGTAACACTTTAAAAAATTATGTTCTGAAGGATTCATTTGTTTAAACTTATAAATTAGTTTCTAAAAAAAAAACTTATAAATTAATTATGACTTCAAATTGACTTTGAGGAGTTTAAATTCAAATCTAAGTTATTAACTATTTGAATAAATATATTTTAATTATATACTCCGTATGTATTATTAAAAATAAAAAAATAAAAACAGTAAAATGGCATGACAATATGAACTTTTATAAAAAAAGAAAATCAAAATAAGTTACTAAAAATATATTTTCTACTAATTTTTAATGTTAAACAATTTTCAACTTTTTAATAATATGTTATCTAATACACGGACACCTCTTTTAACTCCAAAAGTTTGAAGCCACTTACTTCAGCGTTCACAAACATGCTCACGCCTCTTGTGATTCATTTTGTTTTAGGCACAATTTTTTAACTTTTTTTAGAGATATATACAAACAAACCCTCACTTTCAAGCAATAAAGATATTCTAGATGTGTATTTGATCCAATCTACAAAGACTTGAAAACATCCCGATATCAACCATATTCCCAAGCCTTGGCACCAATATTAATAGAGACATGCTTGCAAATTGCAATAGGATACCATGACACCAAAAAAGAATCAAGTGGCACTCCTTACTTGACGTGCTTCTGAGGTTTCAGATTTGGGTAGAGTCCCAAGATGTGCTCTTCCATAAAGTCATGTCGCGTCAGGATACCGACTATAGGTGGCCTCTGAAAAAATAAGAGAAGTCAAAATGTGGAAGTACTGCAAAAATAGACTGCAGACACGATCAGCTGCAAACTCAACTATAGAAAACGAGTAAACTGAACTTGCACAAAGTTAATACTCCTTGTTGGCTTCTTTCGCGAAATTATACCAGACATGATTATACTTGCACAATAAACAACTTTTTCGTTTTATTAAGGAATTAGCACAACAGAACGGGAAAAGATAACAAATGAAAAAAGCAACTTACCCCAGGTGTCTTTGGTACAACGCATAGGTGCCTAAGGCCAACCTCCCGAAAGAGGACTGCAGCTTTGGCAAGAGACATGGTCTCTATCACTGTGTGTGGTGATGTATTAGTAATAGGATGAAGATCGACATACATATCCATTTCTTCTTGTTTGATGTCCAAATCTTCCAGCTTAAGCCCCTTTCCTGATCCAGCTTTTGCAAAATCATATGCATAAAATCTTCTTAACAAATCCGAACCACTTAATACCTTATGTTTCGTAAATCTCTTTCCTTTGAGCAAAACAAGCAGGTGTGACCTTAAAACAAGTCCACACAGTTCTGGGGCCGCTGTGAAAGGAGGCTCATCAATGACCGGGAATCCATGATGTCCGGTCGTCTCTAAATAATGCAGTATATTACCCACTTTCTCAACACCAGAAAACGTTATCAAAGGGCCTGATACAACATCCCCTGCAACCAATTGCCTCATGTAGGGTTCAGCATGAGCTTCCAGATAAGGCAAACCCTTCATCTTCACAATTTGATCGTAGACGCCTTTGTTGAAACTATCAGCGACAGATTTTGAAATGAGGAGGACAAGCATTACCAGCGGAAGCATCAGTAGATTATTAGTGAGCTCAAGAAGTATGACGCAAAGTGATACAGTCATTCTCATTGTGCCACCAAGAAAGGACGCAGCACCAAGCAAAGCAAAGAGACCGATATCAAGGTCAGATATAGAGCCCAGGAGGGACCCAATAACTCTCCCATAGGAGGCTCCAGCGAGTATGACAGGTATGAAGAGACCAGAAGGTATAGCTATGCCATATGTGATAATGCCAAGGCAAAACATAGCACCGAAGAATATAATGAGAGAAGAGAGGTGAAATGCATGCGCATCGCTAGAGCTAAATAAGTTGCGGATTGCATCATCATTGGTATTAAGGAAAAGGGAGGCAAGGTCATTATAGTGGCCTGGTTGACATTGGAAGTTTTTGTAGTTCCCAGAACGACCAACAGTCGGGCATTGTTCTTCCAGGCCTGCGGGACAAGGAACACACCCTGTGAACCAAGGGAGACCATATGCACAACAGGATGTCAAGAGAGAAATGGAGATGACGAGCAACACCTTATATGCCGGACCTCTCCTGCATTTTATTCACTAATTAGAACAAAAATATATAAATGCCTGCTAAATGACTAAATACCAAAGTTATCTGCACAACATGCAATGTTGGTAAACAGGTTCCGCAAAAGGAGTACATACAGAGTACTGCCAAAACGATTTTCTCTTTTGGAAATATGGATTTTAAAAATAATCCTAAGGCTTAATAATGTTAGTCTACTAGGTGATTAATATGATCCGACAGTACAGTGTTACATAGTTCACTATGAGTTGGTAATGTGTCAGACAAACTACTTCAGCAAACTGATGAGATGGCACACTATAAATAATATTTCTTCTAAATATGATATCAGCAGTTATCTGGTTATTATAAGGAAGTTATAAGGGCATACTCATTGATGATGCTATATATACGAAGGACCTTGTCGACAAGATAGTTGTAAAGACTTCCGAATATTCCACCAATTACCCCAAGTAGTATTACTGCTACCAGATCTGGAGTGGTATAAGAAGCGACAGCAGAATTAATATCAAACATAATAAGACCCCCCTGCCCAAATAACCCGCATTTTCCACTCTGGCAGAATACCGTGAGAGATCTCAGCACTACAGCTACAACAGCGGTAGTGAAAAAAGTTCTCCAAAGAAGAGCACTCCGCCACCTGAAGACATTGGGTAAAGAGTTTTTAAAACGACATAAAATAAGAAATACTATAAAGCGGTTTCAAGAGAATATAGAAATAATAATGCAAGTTAGAAATTAAGTAAAGAGAGTAAATAATAGTATAATGTACACGTATGCATATTAATGGTTCATTGCTGGAATTGGACCGTAAAGCCTCTGTTTTTGTTAGTTTTCCCATTTCTCTTCTATAGCTAAATAATATAATCTTACTCTGGTCTATGATAGAGCTTTTAAGCCTACTAGCTTCTCTTTGAAAAAATATGACACTATAAGAACTTTGATTTTGACACCTTAACAAAAGTGCCACATATTAACATATCTTTGCGTGGTGTGTGAGAGTTTTCATAATATTTACAAATATCAATTTTTCAATTAACTTTACAACTAACTTGTGTCCTTTGGAGTTCCAGCATATTTATTCATGCATATAGATTAAAAATATATATATACCCTAATTAAAATAGACTGTATCTCAGATAGTTGAATATGTATATCCATCATCTACCTTATGTGCACTGACATACCTTCTATATGATGTTTAAGTAATAGTGAAGTACGACAATTTATTGACATTAATTATAGGAGATAAAATAAAGTGAGGGGGTAGGGGGAGGGGGGAGGGGGGAGGGGGGGAGACAGACAGAGAGAGAGAGAGAGAGAGAGACCATGAGGCCGCTTCTTCAAGAGCAAAGAGAACTCCACCAACTGGGGCACGAAAGGCAGCTGCCACACCAGCTGCTGCTCCACAAGTGATTAAATCTCTTCGGTCCCTATCATTTTTGAAGTATCTAAGCCATTTCCAAGTCAAATGGTATTTGCGAGAACCTCCCTGTCCTAGTAAGTTAGCAATGCAAGCCCCTGTGTGTACCATGGGTCCTTCCTTACCCACAACAAATCCAGCAGCAACCCCAAAGATGGAGCCAAAAATCTGAAAGAATTACTAAATTCATTTTATGTTGAACAGAACTTTTTCATTTCCTATATTTTAAAATTCATATATGCACAGGGTAGTACTTGGACACCTACATATTTTGGGTTTGTGACTACTGACATTCAGCATTAAAATTTTAATGCTGAAATTCCCAGAATGACATCATAATATAAAGTTTCACATACGTATCTGGGAAGGGTCATACATTTTCAGAAAAGATGCAGTGTATCTATTAATATTAATCATTATGTTTATATACATCTGTTTAAGAGCTAAAAATACATTCCAAGTGCAGCAGCTTAAGCATTAAAAGAATCTACTTAGAATTTTAGTTTAAAGTCACCATTACAAGCTAAATTCAATGGTATGATAGAGTCTGTATCAATCATCGATGCTAAGCCCATTGTTAAAGAATCATAAAAGTAGAAAAGTATTCGAAAGAAATCATAGTCTAGATGTTTACTTACTTTGGGTCAATATGATTGCATACAAATAAGCACCACAAACTATGGATGCTTTTGTGACATAAACATCAATGATCTGTATAGTACTTTCCTATCGGCTGAATGTATCCTAGATGAATATTCTAGACTTAACTCCCTTCATGGTATGTGAAGGTATCCACCAAATTTACCATTTTCCATTTTATTGGTCATTGGTGAAAGATAAAGTTATTTATGAGATCTAAAATCTTAATACATACCTTCACAAAGAGGGTACTTGGAGCCAAAATAGAATGCGCATCTACACCATTAAGATAGGCTTTGACCTCAGGTATGCCAGACCCAGCGGCTGCAGGGGCAATGTAAGCACAGAGGACTGCAGCACAAGTTGCTAGAGCAACATTCCAACCAGCAAATGTTACAAAAGCCATAATATATCTGCACTAAAATAACATCATTGTTACCAAAGTGGAAAAAAACAGAACATAGTTTACTTGGATATTTTATTCAAAGTTTTAATATGATACACATTCACATATATGTAACAAAACGAATATAGGAACCTATCTGTTGAAGCACTAGGTGAAGCTAGGGTTACCTGTTTTCAAGCATAAGATTGCTAGTCCGCAGAAGCTTGTACCCGGCTATATTCTCCACTGCAAGATTATTAAAGAAAGCCACGAGGCCTGTACTCAATCCTATAAGACATGCTAGTGTCCATTTTAGCACAATATACTGAAATATTTGAATCTTTTTTCTCGACCTCCAATCCTGCTTGAATAAATCATTTTCAACAATCCTGCAAAAGATCAATACGTAACCCCATATTCAATAGCCATATCAAAATATTTTTACTGGCCATCGGCTCACAGTCATCTACCTAAAAACTAAAACAATTTTTCTTTTTTGGCCGGTTAACTTTCACAACTTTTTGTACTTAATTAACTTTAAAATAATTTAGTGACACACAACCAAAACAAAAGTACACTGAATAAGGTCTTGCACAATCCACAACCAAAACTAGGCATTTCCAAATATGTTGCTTTTAAGAAATCACCTAGTTACTAAAACACCCTTAAGCTACAAAGATCATATAATAAATTTATAAAAACTCAGATTTCGAATTCCACCCTTTACTCATACATCATATTAATTATCATCTTCTCTCTCCCTCATTTTCCTACACAGTCAGAAATAAGCAAAATATCAATACTAAACATAATTTAAAACCACATAACATTTTAGTCTACAAACGCTACAAACGAGTTAAAATTTACCAGTTACCATGAGCTACAAAGATCATATAATAAATTTATAAAAACTCAGATTTCGAATTCCACCCTTTACTCATACATCATGTTAATTATCATCTTCTCTCTCCCTCATTTTCCTACACAGTCAGAAATAAGCAAAATATCAATACTAAACATAATTTAAAACCACATAACATTTTAGTCTACAAACGCTACAAACGAGTTAAAATTTACCAGTTACCATGGTAGAATTCACCGATCACACAATACAGTACCACAAATCGCATAGTATATAGTCCAAATCACTTTTTAAGAAAAAAAGAAATTCAAGCTTCAAGTTACAACCAACAATAAATTACACAAATCACCTCATTCAACAATTAATTTATAAAATAAAAAAAACTCGAAAACAATAAATTCAAAATTTCCAAAAATTGAGGGTGATGAGATAGCCTTATTAAAGCTTATCATACGTTGATCCCAGGTTCTGAGTTCGCTTCTGCTCGAGAATTTACTAAGAAATGGATACTACTTATTATAATAAGTTTTACTAAAAGTAACTTCCTAAGATTAAACTAAAAATAGTAAAACAAAACATAATAAATTAAAAGTCATACTCATAATCAAGGCTTTCAATAGGACAAACATTAGCACCAACAATAGCAATCTGAGAAGTATTATTCATTCTACTCTGCAATAGTGGCTCTCGTATCGTTCCATCTCGCTCTGAAAACGACGACGCATTGCTCCTCGCCTCTTTCCTCACTACATTCTCAATGTCAACAGCTTGATGATGATCATCAACATAATCATCATCTTCATGATTGTGTTTATTATTCTCTCTCTCCTCCATATCTCTCTCTATCTCTCTCTGATAATGAATATACTTATGGGGAGAGAGATTGAGAGAGAAAGAGATTGCTTCAAACTGGAGTGTTAGAACTTAGAAGTCTCTCTTATGAATGGAGTGTTTGTGTGTGTATAACTGTATGTATAGAAACAGACTTCTTGTTGAGTTTTGGTTCGTACAACTTTGTGCTACAGATTATTCAACACCTCAATTACAATTAAAAACTTGTGTAAATAATGGTAAATTTATTGAGATTAAGGATATAATAGGACAAGAGAATAAATTAAAAAAATTAATTTATCGAAATTCTATTATAAATTTATATTTTAGATTATTATGTTTTTTTTACTGATAAGATAAATATTTTTGTTTTTGAAATAATTAATTTTAAATAATATTATATTCTGCTCCTTCCACTATTATTTTTAATGCTTTTTTGGATATTCAATCCCTATACATTTCTTGATAATTTTTTATTGTTAAAGAATATTTAACTTATAAATATATATGAGTTATACGGAAAAAATTGCTTTGCAAGACATCATTTAAATTATAAATATGGAAAAATTGAATAATTTAAATTTCATATAAAAGATAAAGAATGAATAATTCGATTATTACTATTTTAATTTGCTTCTTTTTAACTATTATTACATTTCCTTGGATAAATGATTCACTATGAAATTTTAGATATTTTTTCCCGATCATGATATATGTATGTATTATTCGTGATTGGGAAAAAGTCTTTTAAAGAAGCGTGCATCGCTTGATTTTGCAATATTATAATTCAAAATCAGTTTGGTTTGTAGCTTTCTAAAAATAATATAAATTTTAAATAATATATGAGTAAGTTATTATTAGATAAAGTGTATCAGCATCAATTTGTAGCTTGGATAATTCCCGTGACCTATGAATCTTCTTTTTGTTACTTTTGTTTTCGTAAATGGGAAAAAAACTACACTAATTAATATTCGAATAAATATCTTTTGTCAAATTATTGCTCTCCGATCACAATAACTCAGGGGGTGTTGTTAAATGCGGTAAGGATTTTTTTATGCAGTGACAAAAATTTACATTTATAATTTGTTTTATATTAATTTTGGTTGGAAGTTAGGGGATTGATAAAAATTAAAGATATGGACTAAAATAGAGTTTTGGTAAAATGAATCTTTTAATACGAGTGTTTGGTAGTTAGTGAATTGAGATGAATCTGTATTTTGGAAAAAAATATTTTTTGGAGTTTTTTTAATTAGAGGATTGAAGTAATTTAATAAAATTATTATTTCATCCTTAACAGAAATTATTATTTTAAATAATAAAATATGTCAATGTTTTTATATATCATTTACATATTCAAATAATTATAAAATAATAGTTATTTATCAAACGCTTTTATATACAAATAATTAGTTAATCAAAATAACTAATTAAATCAGTTAATCAAAAACAGGTATTTCAATCAATTTCAGCTAACTGCTAATTGTTAAATAGTACCAGGACCATTACTCCTTCCATCTCAAATTATTTGTGCACTTTAAATTTGCGTATTTTAAGGTGTATTTGATTCTATAGTTACACAAATTAATTTTAAAATTTTATTTTTATAAATAAAATTTATATTAAACTTTTTAATATTGAATATCAAAATGTATATAGATATTAAAAGTTGTACTAAAAATTATTTAATTATTTTAATAATATTTATTTTATTTTATATAATTTTAAACCGTAATTTCAAACAAAATTTTATTAGCCCAAACTTAAGCTCATGTATTTCTTGTGTTGCCTAGGAAGAAAATTTACTTAATAAATCGGAGTATGTGGCTTGCGTATTAACGAGTGTTTTAATAGAGGAACACTCGTGTTGCAATAAAAGCAGCATGTGGCTACGTGACAATGCACTATAATCCAATACAAAACAGCGAATGCTTCCTCGCTAACTTTGTGGGTTATTAGCAATATCGTCACATTAAAGCCTTAATCTAAGGGAAACTTGCACTCACCTACAAACCTCCGGTTATGGGTGGTCGTGTCTAGAAAGTTTTTGACACATGATAATTATAAAAACTTGATTAACTGAATGATATAATTCTTTAATTTTTATAATTAATGCATCTATTATATATTTAATAAGACAACATGAGCGAATTTAATAATGTGAAATGACAGTTTAACACATGTTTCATTAGTATATATAATAACTTATTTATATGAAAGTACCATTTAACCCCTAATTAATAATTATATATTAATATAACATATTATTAATGTATATTAATTATTTTACAATTAATATTTTCCACCTTAATTATTACATATCATATCTCATGTTTATTAATATATATTAATTGTTTTATAATTAAAATTTATATGTGTATAATATATCTTTTTAACCTCATTTAATTACATTTTTTATTCATATTATTTTCCTTTTTTCACTATTATGCAATCTATCATGTTCGTATACTTGAGGAAAGATCATAGTATTAAAATTTTGACAATAAAATTATATAAAAAATAATAATCATCGAAAATACAATAAATATAGCAACTTGACTATACATAAATAAGTTACCAATAAGGTCATATAAATATGGATATAAAAATGACAAAAACAACCTATCACAACGTTACATGGATCACGAATGTTAAGTCTCATAATACCGACTTCAAATTGTATGAAAAAGATTTTTTAAGTTTTATAAATACCATGATTTTAATAAGGATAAATATAGTTAAAAACATTAAAAATATATTTTTAATAATTTTTTCTTTAGAAATTGAAATCTGGAACAAATATGAAGAATTACATTGACAAGTATATTGAGCATGTTGATATACACATAACATCTATTTTACATTTTATATATACTATAACTTTAACCATTATAAATGTAATTTCAACAATATTAAAATAAATAATTTCAACAATTTTTTCTTAGAAATTGAAATATAGAAAAGCTACTTAAGCATTCAAATTAAATTGAAAGAAAACCATTTCAAATAAATTATATTAGAAAAATTATCAATTTGTTGACACCTATTTTGAAAAAATCCTACAATAGCAGATTTCAACTCCTGAGTGCTATCAAAAGTGTATTTATCTTGACAATAATTATTTACAGTGTAAGTTATAAATGAGTTCTCTGTATTGAGTAAATGTACAATAATAAAAAAAAGTTAATCAAATAAGACAAGAATAACATTAACAACTAAAAAGAATTTAGTTTAGTTCAATTAAAATTTCCTCTTTTATCCGAGAAAAATCAAATGATAATAGTAAAGAAATAATTCATAAATTCTTCTTTATAATCAATAGGTGTATTATAAGTTTATTGTGGATTAATGGCATTATGAGATACAAAATTTAAATTTTTAATATGAGAAGGAAGAACCTATTTGGTAGCTGAGGGAAGAAAGAGAAATATCATAAGCTAGTTGGAATAATTTATATGGCAGAAAGTGTTTGGGAATTTTCGACAATATATATGTTGATTTCGATGTTCATATTTGTAATTCTTTTATCAGAAGGAGAGGAAATCTTGTTTTTATTCTAATTAACGATTCTAGAACCAAATGTGTTATATTATCAGTTGAGTAATGCTATATTATAACTCCAACCCCTCCATTATCTCTAACTTTTTACCAGTATAATCAACCAAATTTATTTGAGAGAAAAGAAAGAAGATGATGAGGTATAGGCGCCTAAACAAATAATCAGACACTACCTATTTGATAAAATGTTAGGACAAATTGAATTTTTGGAATGTTAGGACAAATTGAATTTTTATGATACAAATTACTCTTTGGATTTTGTACACTTCCAGAAACTTTGAATCAAGATTAAACACACCTAAAATGAGTTTTATTCACCGATTATAAGTTTGTAATATTTTATACACACCTTAGTTATTATTAATAAATTTACAAGATATTTATAAAAATAACATATTAATAATAAAAAATAAAAATATATACGATCTTTCAATTAGAACACACTTGTGCCTCGCACGGGTTTTAGGGCTAGTTCAACTTTAATCAACCCATATTTTTTCTTAACTAATGTGTTTAGTTTTAAAGTGTAGTAAATGATCAACCTTTCACATAAATCATATAAATCATAAGATGAACTCACATGGGCAAAATCTAGGCCGCGTAAAGGATGCTCAAGTTCCTATTAGAGTTAAAATAATTAACATAATTTTTTATTTTTGATCATTTTAAAAAATTTATTAAATGGTAATTTTTATTTTTTTTATAATTTTAGTACTTCTTACTTGTCTCTACTTTACATACTACCTTACCATCACTTTGAATAATTAAATTACAATTCTCACAAAAAGGTTTTATCTATTTAATTTATTCTATTTTTTTATTTATTTTTAGTTTTTCAACCATTCGATTACAATTTTTCAAGGAAATAATATAAAAATTTAAGATAAGTTCTCAGAAAAATTGGTTTATATGATTGGTTACATTACACTATTGTCGGAGAGTCATACTGTTTAGAGTGTTATGTTCTTAAGTTGAAGAGTGCACATTATGTGGGTAAAGATATTTTATAACAATTAAAAATTATAAAATGACACTAGAAGTTTTTCTTTGATAAATTTTACAACCAAGGTACAAGACAATTTCAAATATTTAAAAATCAAAGACAAAACATATTACATATTTTTCGTGCACAATAATATAAAATAAAAAGGAGAAGAGATATATGTTAAATTTCATAAATGTTTGAATACAAATTTAATTGTTTGAATCGGTTGTTTTATGACCGACTTTATTTTCAAGATTATTATGAATTTTCAGGTATTTTGAATAAGAATTTTTTTATATATTATTAAAATTTTTGGACCCGACTATCTTGAAATTCCGATTCCGCGATACATGGCCCTATGAATTTACTAGAAAAAAAATATCATGTGTTACCTTATTGTTAGGATCGTGGATATGAAAACATAAGATGTACTCGTGAAAAT
The DNA here is from genome assembly GCA_028671895.1 of Oenanthe sinensis. NCBI lineage: Eukaryota > Viridiplantae > Streptophyta > Magnoliopsida > Apiales > Apiaceae > Oenanthe > Oenanthe sinensis. The sequence goes on from CM053795.1 coordinate 21,641,708, forward strand.
ATAAGATGTACTCAACAGTACTATTATTAAGCTGTTGGAAAAAAAACGTGTATGGCATTGAGAAGGTTAAAATGGCAAAAAAAAATCAGCTACATTACTAAAAAGCCACAAATAATACATTTGTGGCATTGATAACGAATAATAATACACATCTGCATGCGGCAATATCCGTGGCTATATTCATGACCACGGGTTTGGTTCTGGTAGGGGTCGGGAATTCATCACAAAGTATTTAAATTATATTTTTAAATTATTATTATACACATTTTATTGTTTCTCAAATCCGAAATTTTCAGTTCTATTCATTTATTAGAGCAGAAGTAATTTGGAGCTCCATGTTGGCTACTTGGCTCCCGTCCCGTTCGTAAAAATAAATAAAAAATTTATTACTATATAATTGCAATGTCACATTTTTCTTTTTCTTTTTTGAGTTTTTAGTTCCACCACCGGATAAAAGAACTTCCATATATTTACCTGGTTCATATAATTTGCAGGCTATTGTATGAACTCGTGGATTTACCCAATGCGCACCCAAAAGAAGTAGCGGTTGCGGGTTTGCACAATAAAAAAAAGAACTTCCATATATTTTATTTTCGGAAATTATCCTACATATTATTTTTATAAAGTGATTTTCAATTATATTAACACCTTCAAATATATTCCAAATATGCGGTGCCTTATATTTTATTTACCAAAAATATATATTTTTTTAATTTGTATGTTACTTATAGAGTTATAGGTAACTTCAAAAAGTTGGAGGTTGACCTAGCATATATATATAAGTATGCAATGTTTGGGGATGTCACGTGAAGTCGGCACAAACCCAACCAACTCAACTCCAATTATTAAGAGTGCCAATTGAAAGCAACTCGATCGCTAAAACGCCCCTTCAATTTAAAACTCAAAATAATATGTTTATTTAATTTTCGACGGGAAGCAAATTTTAGTGAAATTTAAAATTTTTCATGAAAGTTGTATTTGACTGAAAGTAAAAAAAATTCTTCCACAATAATATAGGAATTGATTTTTCAAAGAAAATACAAGGTATTAGGAGTAGTTGGATAAATAATTTGATATATTATATGATTATTATTCGAATTTCCAAACTTTTTATATGTATAAAGTATATAACATATCGTATTTCAACTTTCAAATATCTGAATGTCAAACAACCTATCTCTATACTTTATGGATTCAAGTTCTTGTTAAACGTTTGATATATTTATTTATTCTGATTTTTATAACAGAAATATTAAAGATTTATATATGAATGAAATACTACAATATTCTATTCATATTTAAGGAAACATTTAGGGTTTTCACTGTGTAAAAAAATGCTTCCTCTTATCGGGAATCAGGATCCTTGTCACTTGTCATAAAGTGTACACACATATTTTATTCATTTATAAAAAATGTTAGAGAACTCAAAAATTATTTTAAAATTTGTTCAAACACTGAGTTGTTATCTGTATAATTGGTAATTTTAATAGACCTCGCGTACATACATATGTGCCAACAAATTAAAATAAGTCATATGTTATGTCACAGAAAAAAATTTGAAATAATTTTTGAATTATGTAACATTACTCATCTTTATTTATATCATATTTGTTACTCAGTTCTTTGTGGATCACATATCCAAATTAGCCAGGTAGGTTTGAGTGTTTAACTATCGAACATTCGAATTCAAAGAAGGTACCTAACTTTTTTATTTTAAAAGGGTACCGTATATATGCCCCGTTTGGTCGCACTTATTTTTCAGAAATTAGCTTTTATTTCTGAAAATGGTAGGTATGTATGTACTTTTTCTAAAAATAAGTAACTTATTTTTTATTTTGAAAATAATATTTGAATTTAAAATTTTAAAATAAATATTTATCTTTAAAAAATATATAAAAATATGTATAAAAAAATAAATAAAATAAATAACTTATTTTAAATTTAAGAAACGACCACATAAACCGGTCGGCTTTTCGTGCATCCAATTCAACTGTTTTGGTCGACTTTTGTGTGTATACATAAACTCTAGCTTCTAGCATTGTCCCGTGGGACGGTTTATCAAAAATATTACTCTAATATTTCTCCACTAATATGATAAGCTAACACGTATTACCCAAGATAATCTATTGTAAATTTGCCCACGAATGTTGATTTCACTACATTATTTCGCAATTATCGAACTCATGCGTCCTAGTTGTATTGCCGGTGACAAATCACAATAAAATAGATTAAGGGCGGTTTATTTCTCTCAATAATACTTTATATATTTAAAAAAATATTTTTAATTTATAAATTATTAATTAGATTAATTAAATGAGATCTAAATTTTTGTGAGAGATGGACAAAAAATTTATTAAATTAAAATTTCTTTAGAAAAATTGAAGGTGCGGCTCATATAAGAATTTACACTAACTTTTTGAGACAAATTGATATTTCGTAAACAAATTCATTAATTTTCAAGTTTGGATGATATTTATATATTTTTATGGTGCTATGGATGATAACTATATGCACAGTATTTAAAAGAATCCACTAATAAAATTAAATTACCGACTATAATTAAGAAAATTACAAAACTACACGTGTACGTGGTTAAGAATTCATTGCACCCCAGAGACCAAATTTTTATTAAAGAAAATGATAAGATGAAATATTATATTTTAAATATCTTCTATAATTTATATCACATAAATATTTTAATTAAGGGACCTCCGCTAAGAGATGCTCTAATAAAATAAATTAAATCCGAATATAATCGATTTTTGTATTATTGTGAGATGCTTTCTAATTCTGCTCGTTTATTATCAAAATTATCATAATAAGATTTATTCATTCGTTCAACTTAACTTAAATATTCTTACTCAACAATCAAATTTATTAAACCCTAATACTCTCCACCCGGTCCCTGTCGCGTCACCTGCTCTCACCCTCTTTTCTCATTCTTTTCTTCTTTTCTTTTTTTTTTTAAACTTTTTAAATATCTATATCTATTTTTATATTCATCAGATCTGTTTCTTTTTCTCTATATTTATTTTTATATTATTGAGATCTATGGTTTTGAACTAGTTTAGTGTCATATCTGAATTTTTTTATCCCTCAGACAGTGCAATTTTTATAGCGTTTTGACCACATGTGACGTTTATGACTATTTTATGTTATATTAGATGACTTTTTATCATAAATTGAGAATTTTATAATATAATTTTATGCTATATCTATTCTTATATTTCGGTTACTTTCATTTACTTATTTGTATTTTTCAATTTATTTTATTATTCTTCAAATTCACTTGGATAAAAAATAATTGCGGATGGAAGAAGAATGAAAAAAAGATTTTAATGTACATGTCTTGTTGCAGATCTTTTTATTCGAGTATTTGGGTAAACTAATTTTTGGATTGGAGTTTATCAAGCGTAATCCAAATACATTTTTATTTCATACTCTTTATTTTTGAGGTGTTCTCTTCTCGGTTTTTAAGATTTTATTATCTAAATTTCTGGAGATATATCTACATGATTTTTGGTTAGATAATAAATTTATGGAAGGAAGAAAACTATTTTATTTGATATTTTATCTATATACAACTTCTGTGAATATGAGTATGTATCTTCTATATATATATCTATACTATATTATTAAAGACGAAAAATTAAAAATTTTGGTCGTCGGTTGGTTTGATACTGGGTGAACCATAGAAAATATCTTGACCGTCCAATTTTAAGTGAACCATAGAAATAATCTTAACCGTTAAATTTTAATAAAATATAATTTTAAAAGAATATAATCATAAATACAATTATAACACAAGTAATCCTCGTTTTAAGCAAACAACTCATAAATATTATAATTCTAAAGAATATAAACATTACTACTAAAATACAATCTCATATTAATCTTCTAACTAAAATATCTCACATTAATCTCCTAAATAAAATACATCTCTATACAAAACAAACAAAAATTATCCTATTAAAATATAAATGCAAATAAATTATATAAAAATATATACATATAATATTATAATTATAATTATACAAATACAAATAAATTTAAATCATTAAAAAATATTAAAAAATTAAAAAAAATCATCCGTGCATCGCACGGGATATAAGCTAGTATATATATATAAAAAGCAATGCAGAAAAAGTGGTTTCGGCGCGAAATCAATTGCAGTACTCTAATCTAAACTTTAACCCGACAGCCGGTTACAAATTTACAATACAAAAGCCCATATACATTAGGCAAAAGAGTTAAAGAGTGTCTTAAAATAAAAGTCTACAAAACAGATTCTTCGCTACAAGAAAATATAAATATGAATGATAAACCAAACCAAAAGTATGGGTTTTATCAATGCTTAGAGCAAGCCATCGCACGGGAACAAATTTTTTAATAAAAGTTTAGGGAATAACTTAGAAATAAAAACAAATTCAAAACTTAAGCCGATTATTGGAAGTTAAAAATCAAAAGAGGCAAATTAGCAAATTGAAAAAGAACATATTTTTTCCCATCTTTAAAAAAACTAGGCCTATACAACTATACTTTTTATAAATTATGTAAATGGTATATTTAGTTCTAATATGTCACAAAAACGGTTGCATGAATCGGTTATGTTATCAATTCAAAAAAAAATGCTAGCAAATTCTAATTTTAAAATGTTTGATTATTGATTTGGCTAGCAAAAATACAAAAATAATAATTTTGAAGACATGAGATCTTAATATCTAATAACGAGGAGCTTCCTAATTTTATTATGAGTATCCTAATTGTGGCAAAATAATTTTGAGATGGCAATAGACATCTCAAAATTTAGGGCCGGTCTTGGGTTTTATGTCTTTATATTATTCTTTTTGCAAACTCATTTTATGATACTTATGTTAGGAAAGAGTATTCTTTTGACAAACCCATCTGATGACATCTGTTGTACTGGTAGGAGGAGCTGTTGACGATTGACATAATTTAGTTGCTTCATATGCTACATTATGAATCAAAGTCCCCAGTCACTTTCTCTCTCGAGAATATGTGGCATGGCAAGCAGGTTTAATGTAAGGCATAGGAAATAAATTTGCGCTTCTTTAAGTGGTGCACATGAATGTCTACTACTAAGAATTTTGAATAGCGAGAAAATATCATTGATCAATTAAATTTTACAACAGAAAGGTCTGACTAGCGTTACGCAGAAGCTACTGTGTAAGTACATATGTACAATTTCCTATTAACAATTAAAGTATTACACAGGATGATAAGGCTATATGCATATGCTGATCTACACATGTAAGATGCACACACAATATAGATTTCAAAGTATATTACAGACTGTCAAGGTGTGTGTGAGGTTAAGGATCGTAAGCTTAGATAATTAAGAAGACCAAGTATTGTGTAGCTAGTTTTCCTATTGTAAGCTGCCATCAGATGAAGTTCTCAGGCCTTCGTGTGGAGCGACAGTAATGTAAAGCAATGAGACTGTAATTGAGACAAGTCCACACCAGACATATATGATAGTTGGCAACTTCCCTTTCCTCCCCATCAAACCTTTCATGAAGGGGTACATATGTGCCAATACCCAGAAAGTAAAGAAGCATCCTCCCAGAAGTTTATTCCATTGTGGGATCTCGGAATATATAGTCCTTGCACAACCGATCACAAGTGCTGCCAGATTTATTATTATAATTGTCAGTGGCACTATAAACAGACTAGTCCATTTCACAATGTAGAGTTCAGCATACAAATCTTCATCATCTTCTGCGGAAGCTTTGGTGGTTAATGTGAAGGAAATTTCGATACCAGCTATGACTTTGAGGAGGCCTTGAATAACAGCAGCAAGGTGTGCACTTGATCCGCCAATGGCCCAAAACTGCTCATTACGCCAGAACTCTTCAAGGGAAATGCCTGACCACTTGACTTCAAGAGTAGAGATGAGAGCAAGTGTGACTGTGATTGTGAGGAGGTAAATAAGGTACATTGTATCTAGTTGTTTGATAATGAATTCCCCGGTGAAGTGACAGAAAGCAGGAAGAAAACAGTAAGCCACTAAGAAGATGGAGGTGAAAGGGTATATTCCAACATTAAGGTATGCGACGCGTTGGAGGAACTTGAGCCTCCTGCTTGCCAAAAAGGCATTGTTTTTGGAGAAGAATATTTCGACTGAACCAGTTGCCCACCGCAGGACTTGGTGGAGTCGGTCTGTGAGGTTGATTGGTGCACCCCCACGGAAAGCATCACGCTTTGTGACACAGTAGACGGATCGCCATCCACGATTGTGCATTCTATAACCTGTGACCACATCTTCTGTCACTGACCCATAAATCCAACCAACCCTGTCTCCCCATTCTGTTTTATCTTCATACCTGTCAATGATCCAAAACATGTGATCACATGTAATATTTTCGAGAACTGAAGAATATCACGGTATTCACTATAACAAGTAAATGTCAAATTACCAGCAGGAGATAACCGCAATAGCTTCAGCCACAGTGGGTGCATCAAGTGGGGGACGTGGACTAAGCAGTGCGCCAGGTGGTCGACCATTCTTTATGGATACGTGATCAGCTAGTGGACGTCCTTGATACTCTGCTACTGCAATGGACTCGAAGAACATGGTCGAATTTCCAAACCCCTTTGGCACACCCAAATCAGGATGTTCATCCGTTAGTGGCTGAGTCTCAGCGTCATCAGCATTCATGGGGATGTTAGCAGCCTTTGACTTATTTTGGCCAATTAATCCATTATACTCATTTGCCCTGGGTGGGTGGAAACCATATAGTGCATATCGCCTGAACATGCAGCCAGTTCCGACATACACTGGCCCTTGAAGACCATCTAAAGCTCTCATGTTACCTGATGTCCGAAGTAACCAAAAAATTTGGTTAGTGCCCATATTTGTTACCCTCCTCTTTTACTTGATTGTTATTCGACATATTATAATCCTCATTTTAAAACTTGAAATTTGAAGATTAAGTTTAGGCAAGAAACTGAAAATTACCATCAAAGAAGACAGTGTTGTGGTTGGCATATCTATCAGAGGGATCAATCCCTTCAAATCTCTGAGGAAACTGTATGTAGCATATACGATCACCACCACGGTCCATCATGAAACAAATGCCCTCTCTTATAGCCATACAGTTGTATAAATAGTGATCGCAATCCAAGTTAAGTATAAAGGGTCCATTGGACAATATTGCTGAAGCTCTGACTAAAGCATTCATGGCTCCAGCCTTCTTTTGGTGATCATATCCAGGACGTTTCTCACGGGAAACATAAGCAAACATGGGTATGCGGACATCAATATCAGTGAAGTCCAACTTTTTCTCATCTAACTGACCCATCACTGGATCTGGTTCCGGGACCTTGCTCATTATCTACAAGGTAACATCAATAATTCATTGTATTAGAGTTATTTAATTTCAATTGTTAATAATTAGTACATCTTCAGGAAAAAAAAAGGTCATTAGAATGAATTTCATTTTATTATAGTATTTTTGTGGTTGTTGGAACAGTTAGTTTTTCACTTGTCCTCCATTTTTTTTGCTACCACCTGTAGAATTCCAGCATGGTCGCTCTTCTTATGATCAGCTACTGCATTATACCATGTGCCTGGCCAATGTGTACCATCAGCCATCCATGTCGCTTTAGTGAGCTTGATATCTTGATCCGGGGGCATGACGCCACCATTATTGTCCTTAGCAAGCTGCTTCTCCTTTATACCTTCCCTAGAATTGTACATATCACACCTTTTACGAATGACTTCTGGTAGACCATTGATCCGCACCTTAAATTCATCGTACTCCCTCTTGATCCAACGACGATCCTTTACAAAGTCAGGTTTCTTCTTATTCTTAGTTGGATCGGTCTTCTGACTGAAGTAACTATCTGGATTTCTAGGTTCAATGTTATGTTTTCTGCAGAAGGGTACCCAAACCTGTGACGTGTAACAAATATTGTAACAAAAAGATACAAATAATGTAATGCCTTTATATGAAGAAATTATATTTCCAATCTTGTTGTGTTTGAAATAGATGATTACATGTCAAAACAGATAAAATAATGGTACCTCAGCAAAGTTAACGGCCTCAGCCATGGCCTCAAAAGTGAGGATGGCGCCACCATCATCTGAAATATATATAGACATCTTTTCAACGGGATATTCACAAGCAAGAATTGAAAGGATAGTGTTAGCAGTGACTAATGGTGGTTCTTTCTCGGGATCTGCAGTTGATATGAATATATCGACACCTGGGAGGTCAGAGCGGCCATTTGGATTGGCTGGAGAAGGGGACTCAAACTTTTCTTTGAGGGCATTTAAGTCAGTTGCTCTGTTTATAGGGTTGAATTTTGGAAGGACATCAAGTAGCCATGAGAACGCAAACCACATCTCACATATTATTGATATTGCCCATAGCCACATTGCATCCTTGTTGGGGTTTTTGATTCTCCAAGTCATGAAAAAAACAAGCACTACTAGACGGATGCAAATCAGTACCCTGTGCAAACAGAAGCGGTGAGAAAAGACAGAATGACATTAAATTTAGTCACGAAGGTATTTTCTATTTTGCAAGTATTTGTAATGAACACGCGAATAAAATATGCACCTGTAAGGACTAAGAATCGAAGCTGGAACCTGAATTTTCCTAGTCAATGGCTTCCATGGTTTGTCCAAAAAATCAGCCGGGCTAACACCATTTTCATTGGCATAATCATCTTCTTCCGGTGGCCAATATGCATTTCCAATTCCGTACTTACCTTTTGATTCAAACAACCAGCGGTTATGATCAAAATCAGTCGTCTGGCTCCTCAGAAGCATAGACTTATTATTATTACTATTTTTCATCATGGACGTTTTACGGTCTGTCTTCCCGGATTCTTCACCACCCCCGGCTCTCCTTGTCATTCCAGGTCTTTGTGCTTCTTGTGTCCCAGACCGCGACGAACCTTGTCCATCTGGCTTACTACTCGATACACCCGGTTGATTATCTGGTGTTGGTGGCATCATGACGGTGTAATTTATGTAATCATTAGGCGCTGCATACTCACTCGAATTTTCTGATTCCTCATCCCGAGAGAGATTTACAAGCCGACCACTAGATGTTCGACGTGTAAATTTTACACCTTCAGGAGAGCGATTAGGTCCGGAGGAGGAGGAGGATGAGGATGATGATGTTTTTTTGTGATTACTTGAACCGGCCATATTCTTGATTTTTTTTTACTACTCTGTTGTGGATGAAAATTTGTTCATAACTTATACCAAAGTCGAAGGATAAATCTGTTTATCAACCTTTTCTCGTGCATGGTTCATGCAGTTATGCAGTGCTTGTAATTTTGCATGAAAAATGATTCAAGAATTGGAAACATGGTTGACAATCTTAATTTTAGTAGTTACAGGGAAAAGACTGAAAAAATGTGTAAGAAATTGTTTAATGACTGGTTGGAATATGTAGAACCTAAATTTGGGTTGCTGAATTCATGGTTCTAGTTTTTCTCTGTATCTAACTATGTTAGTTAGTTTGAGCCCCTGCCTTATTTTAAGCCAATCCTCTCCTCCCTAAATACTTTCCTATCAGTTCCAACTAGATTTACCTTATTGGTGCATGATCAAAATTACAATACATTTTCATTTTTATTTTGTATATTAATAGTTTTGTAACGGCAGATATCATCCACTCCCCATAATGGTGTGACTACACCTCGTGCACATTATAAATATATCTGAAGCTATAGTAAGCCATTGATACCTTATTGCTCCACCTAAAGGAATTATAAGATAAATGCTGATGCCCCTATATGTGACGATGGTTGGGTTGGTTTGGAAGTAGTCATGAAGGGAAAGCTATATTATGTGTCACGAGGAGAGTCCGGGCTTTTTGGCCTCCATAGGGAGCGGAATGCAGAGCTCTAGTAATGGCCTTGAGACTTGACCGAAGTTACAGTTGTGAAGATATCATCATTGAGACTGATTGCAAACTTCTGGTAGATCGATGGTCTTTCAAAAGCGGCAATCTATTATACAGATCTGATTCTATCTTAGAAAATGTTCTCTCTCTAGTAGTCATTGTAATTCATCATTATGGTCACATGTTAAAGGGATGGAAATTGTGCAGCCCGTCACCTTGCTAAGGGTATTGAGCAAAGTTGTGAGAATCATAGCCCTGCGGAAATTGCTCAGTATGTTCACACGGGTATTCTTAAGATTGATGCACTAAACTTTCCCCAGAGGAAAAAAAAGACCAGTTATACTTCAAAATTACATGCAAGATCTTACAACTAAGAACCTCATTATTTCCCAAGAGCAGAACATTGATTAATAACTTCAGAACTTCATATCCATCTCAGTAAAGAACCTATTCGATTTTTGTTTTATTTTGAAATTCGATCTTCTAGCGAGTCTCTTCACATTTCATGTCCAACATACAAATAAGCTCACCTACGTTTCCCTTTCCTTTTTCTAGTAATTATGGAATATGTTGCAGGTACACAATTTTTTCAGAAGTTCTCTGTGAATATAAAATAAGCTGGTTTTACGAAAAGAATTTGCCTATAAAATAATTTATTTTGGTCGTTCCATCAATTTTAGCCCTGCAGTATATGGCAGCACTAAAAAGTCTTACTATATTACCGACAGTTTATAGACAGCTTTTTGCCAATGGAATACTAACTTGGCCATCAACTTGTACTCATTGGTCCCTCACTTCTTGTCAATCTGGTTTGCAATCAAACTACACTATAACTTGTGTTCTTAGTGTGCCATAAAATCTGGTTTTGACACAATTTTGTTGTCCATGTAATTATCAGATCAGAAACACATGTAAGAAAACATTATGCAAGTCCATGTAATCTCAATTTGTTTGGTAATTTGCTCATGATAACGAGGATGCTTCTTATAGCGTATTTGCATGGCTGTCAAACTTCTTATTTAGGCATTATGTCCCATCTAATCCCATCTAAATGGACGTATGCATTCAGCTCCTCACAAATTTCATCTAATCTTGGTTCCGTTGATCAAACAAATGGTGAGAAATAACGTTCACTCCTGTAGCAAATTTCAAAAGTTGGTTCTGCCTAGCTTTGTTTAGCTTTCAAGGCTGTTGCCTTTTTTGGTTTGTTTTGCTAGGGGGAGTCATGTCCTCTGCTTTGCCTGGGTTGATTTGTGTAATTATTTTCATTTTTAATACAATTTTATTTACAAAAAAAATGAATATTATTTACTTTATAGATGTTGGCACTTGGCAGTATATATTGCAGCATCGACATGCTTAATTTTGATAAGATGCAGGTGATCTACTTGCCACTTTATTACCAACTGTAATAACTTTTGTAAGAAAAAAATTTGGGTTAATAATCAATTTGGCCACTATATAATTAACGAAGTCTCAAGTCTAGTCTCCATAAATTCGGGGTCTCAAATTTAACACTATAAAGTCGAAATTTATCACTAAAATTTTAAATTTTTCGACTAATCAGGATTCTCTTGTTCTTGTTAGTAGAAGTAATAAAGCTCGATATTTTATCGATGGCGATTATCTTTCTACAGAGCTGGGCAGTAATCCTAGTTCAGACCCAAGGCTGCTCAATGATGAAAACCCACATGTTACTACTCAACTTGCTCATTTGCATGATCGGATGGTAAATATAGTTTATTCATGATCGGATGGTAAATCGTTTAGATGCAAATTTGATTTATGGCTTAACTCTGAGCGAGGAGCCAACTGAAGTTTCTGGAGCTGGAGTAAGGAGAGAGTAAGGAGAGGTCGGGGATATACTCAGTTAATAGTAACTAGTGACTACCATTTGATCCAAGATCAAAAGGGGTAGTGGTTGATGATAATTTTGTAAATTTTTTGGAGCTTAAAAGTGCAGCCAAAGATGAAAAATTTGTTAAGAAGAGCTCTTTTGGTTGTTTGCCTACTCGGGTTCAGTTGATGAGAAAAAGGTGGTTGTTCCTCTATCATGTCCATTTTGTGGTTTATTTAACAAGTTTATAACTCTTGATTTGCTCTCCTATTTATTTTCGAGAATATGTTGTAATGTTGTAGGTTTTGAGATGGTGAAAGATGGTTTAAATTTGGTTGGGGACTGGTGTAAATCGATGTAGGAAAGGCTCATTTCTGAATGAAGACTGCTAACATTATTTCCGTGTGGTGGGCTATTTGGAGATGTAATGACATGGATTGGAACGGTAGACTGACATCTATTGGTAATGTTGTAGATTTAGCTAAAATAGCTATTAACCCACTGGTTAAAAGCTCAAGAAGGGTATTTTTCATCGTTGGGGTTGTGGGGGCTTTAGGTGATGGCAGAGTTTTGGTTTAAACCCGCTGATAATAGTGTTAAGATTGATGTTGATGCTGCAATTTTTATGTAAGACGGTACTTTTAGCGTAGGGGCAGTGGCTCGTGACCTTATGGATTCTCTTCTGCAGAAGGTACTTGGGGTCAAATTACCTTTAATTTTCAGATTCCACTCGAGACCACTTGAGCCTCACAAAATATTATAGTTATTGACCACCCAATAAAGAAAAAATAGAGGGCCTAACGCTTAAGGACCAAGGTAGAAATGAATTTAAAAAACTGTGAACAAAATGTAAAATAACCATAAACCAGACCAACCTTGTCACTTGTAGATATATGATAACTTGCAAGGTAACTCAACAGAAACTTTTTAGTGTTGGACAAAGATGGCCCTTGGCTTATCAAACACAGAAGCAGGGCAAATCAATATCTTTCAACTGAGGGCCCAGAAGAGCAATGCAACATAGGATTCTCCTGACACGAGACTAAAATAGCACTTGCGGAAAATAGTTAAATTTTTTCACCACTCTTCCATATACTATATGAACTAAACAACGTTCATGTACTCTCAATCACTCTTTGTTATATATCCCGGCTCTACAACATTTAGCAACCAGAACCAACATTTGATGACTGCTCCTCGGTGCCAATATCAGAATCTGCAACTGTCTTCACTGGTCTAATTTCTTCACCAACGGGAGCTTTTATTTTGGGTGTGAGCCTCTTTGCTTCCTCAGTTGTGTAGATACAAATCTTCCTCACCATGTTGCAGAATTCACTGTAAGAATAACCAAGAGCTCAGCATATAATATGATTTTCATAAATGTCAAAGAAGAATTCACGTTCCAAACTAGAAAGTCACAGAATTTAGTACACAAGTTCCAATACCTGGCAGACAATTACAAAATCATACCAAGTATTATATATATATATATATAGGCAAAAGTTCTATGGAGAACCTTAAATGGAGTACTAATTGGAGAACATATATGTCCTGCATTATATTCTGCTTATAATATATTGCAGAATCTAATGCAAGACATATATGTTCTCCAATTAATACTCCATTTAAGGTTCTCCATAGAACAAAACCCATATAGGCATATTTAGGAAACCCCCCTGTATTGATAGAAACACTCCTCACTTGGAGGTACAACATCAAGAACACAAATTTTTCCTCCTACATGCAGGACAAAAAAAATATATATATTCTAAAGATTATGTGCAATCAACCGAGGTAGCAAATCAAAATTTAGCCTATTCTTCTGAAAGATATAGTAAGGATTAAACATATTTTAGGATCTTGTAACTGCATATACTTCTTTCTTTAAGTTCATCAACCACACATATGTAGGGTTGTAAATGACTTTATGACATGCTCGTATATACTAAACTTATGTTAGGTTTGAAGACTAAAGCAGACATCTGTTATTACTGCATACTGACTTGTCAAAGAGTTCCTTATACTGGTTAGCCAAAGAGTCCTGAAGCCAATCACAAGAACACCAATCCACAACATCGCACTCAACCCACTGATTAATACTATTCATGCCATGGCGAGCACAAGACTGTGATCTTTTTGCTCACTCGCATAATAGTGTTTCTCAATTCACTAGGTTTCCTGAATACGGGAAACATCAACCTGACTGCTAGAATGACTATGAATTGTAATTTATAACTCATATTTCAGCCAAAGAATAGAATGGGCAGGTTGCAATGGTATAAACATACAAGACTGAAATAAGAATAGTTTATCAAAACTTAACTGCCAAGGGTCGTCGCCCACCATCATAATATCATCCTCATCATCAGTGTAAACAACCTGCCACTTCTTTTCTGATCCACAGAGTTCGCCCTCAATCTCAAACATATCTTCCAGTTTCCTGAGAAGATCCTCATATTCATTGAACCGCGTTAAATCTACTGCTCTTCCAACAGCAATTCCTTGCATGTGAACCTATATAACAAATAAAAATCATAGACCTTTAAATTTTAAAATAAAATATGCATATACATTTACATATTTGAAACTTGTGATGACATATCTATATTAACCAAAACAGAAGTAAATCTGCATTCACCACAATATTTTCTGTCTAGATATGTCTTACACATGCTGAAGTAACTTGCACAGAATTGCATATTTCATAACTCCACTTGACTTCCAATGATCAATATTCAGAAACCAAATTAATATTACCTTGGTGCAACTGCGGACTTGCCTGCTGTGCAACTCATGTTGCAGTTGGAGGCACGAATTTTCTGGCTTACAACTTACTGAGGGAAGATCAGATTGATTGGCATTAGATGGTTCTGAGTGCTGATCAGATTCCAATTGCAATGTAAGTGATAGATCATTTACTACAGCATCAGACACAACCACTGGTATCTCTTCTACATTGGAGTGATCAACTAACTCAATTCCAAATAACCTGTAGCCGTTTCCCGGTCTCTTTTCAACAATACCCTTGCTTACGATAGGGGAAATGGAATCCGTGACACCTTCAGACCAAAACATTGACTTGGAAGTTAGCAGATGGAATGAATCATTATCACAGTGGCTTGTAGAGCTAGAATTAGTACCAGAAGAGAATTTGGGTGATGAAAAAAGATCTTGGCCACGTGATGGATCACAAAATCCAAAGGCGGAGGCACGGTCAACAGGGGCCTTCCACATTCCTGTGTGCACAAAGCCATATGAAGATAGAAATAAAATATTAACTGTAAACTATAAATGCCACAAGGTTCATACCAAGTGTAGGGGTATCTGTTGTTTGAGTAGGTAATACTGGTGGTCGAGCCCGCTTATTTCTTTGTGGATGTTGAGAATTCGAAGGAGTAGCTGCAAGCGGCTCTAATTCCCATGGTGAAACTGTATCTGGTCGTAGAACTGATGAAGGCTCATCCCATTGAACCTGTATGACAACCAAAAAATGTGCACATTTGTTGTCATTCTAGGAACTGAAAGGGTAGAAAGACGATAATCATCAAAAACAGCAGGTACAACTTTATAAACAAACTATTTATCAAATTAACACAAGCTGGACCAACAATTTGACGATCCTAACAACTCTGAGTCATGTGCCATCCTAGCAAACGATTTCTAAATGCAACAATACCATTAGCACAAGACATACGGTAGCATACAGGAAAAAAAACTTCATATCACACAGACACTCAATCTGATATTGTAAAATTAACAACTAGAGCATACTAATTGCTTTTTTAATGATGACAATTTATAAGTTCCTTGAAGTGAGTTTTATTAGGTGATAAAGCAATCAATACCAAGTCTGTGATACTACGAATCATATCAAAGAACCTAGACCATCCTAATCTTTTTCTTTAAACCATCATAATTTTATCAGACAGCTCTTGTTTGTTGCAAATATGGGAGCAATCCCGATGCTTATTGCTTAGACCAAGACTACAAGAATTCTTGGAAGCTAGATCTTATGTTCAAGGAAGTGTTTATTATAAGTAACCAACACAATATTTCACCTTTAGTGATCTCCATTCAGAATCAAGCCATCTCGATGTTGTGTCATCCCCAACACCAACTATGGTTCCACTAAACCTGTATGATCAGATTAGATTAACATTTTTACCTTTACTGTGCTTGTACACAAAGAAATTAACAGGCCAACTGCTAAATTACCTTCTCTCAGGAGCCTCTTCACCCTCGAATCTCATTTTAAACCTCATTCCAACAGAGAGTTTCTGGCTTCGAGCTTCAAGGTATTTGTTAAGACATACAATGAACTCAGACCGGCTTGTTCTAGACCCAGAAAAAAGGCGGGGATTTTAATTAAAAATACATTTAGCAAGCAAGAGATCAAATCAATACTTTAAAGCTGTGGAAATAAAACATAACAAACATCATGTCATGAGTACAGATAACACAATGGCCCCCCAGATTATGTACATGGAAACGGGGCAACAACTTCAACATCATGCTAAGTGATAAGAATTTTAACCATGACTACAAAGATGGATAATCCACAAAAAGATTCACATATCTAGACGCGAAGAAGTCTTTCATTCTAGCCATGTCAAACTTTACTGATAAACATGCAAGAAAAGATCTCAAAATATCGCCAGAAATATACAAATAATAAAAATAAATAAAGAAGCCAAAATCTAGCTATAACTCTGAACAGGTCTGAGAAATTGAGTGACGAGCCTATGCATAGGTGGGTACCGACTTCTTGAAAAAAAAAATAATGAAACGATGAATAAAACAGAAGTAAAAGGGTACTGAATAGATATACATAGCGAGTAAACTACAGTACTAAATAGAGACACAGAACGAGTAAACATCATATGAGTCATAGCGTTGTGTGTTTTTGTAGAGTATCAATTGACTTGTAATATTACTGTCATGGGGTTTTGAAGTTTTAATTGAAGGTCATATTCTGTTGATTCTCTACGGTTCATCATTGATTCTTCATTGCATCAACAAATTACCAATATACCAATATTGTAAGCCATTCTGATTTTATGTACGGATTTGCTTATAATTTTTGTCTTTTTATTCAAGTATTTATATGTTTATGCTGCATGTAAGATGTTTGATATATGCACATTAGAAGCAATTTTATATTTAGTGTTTGTTTGATAGAGGTGTGCAAGGTGTGTGATATTTGGTGTTAGCTAGCTATCCTACCACCGAAAGTTATTCAAAACTTAATTAAATGGGTAAATACTAGATGATTATTAATGGTTTTGTAGATGCACTTTCTCAAGCCATTGATTTTGACTCCCCCTGAATGAAAATGCTGCCTCCACAACTGACTCTAAAGGTTTTACACAGAAAAAATTGGTGTTTGGGACTTGATTAAATAATCGATAGGACAAATCACAATGATAACAGCATAGAATTAAGACTCATTTATTAACTTGTCCATAATATAGTACAGTAGAAAAACCTTGGCTTGTAATAAACTGAGAAGTGGGTCCCAGTTGCAATTGCATGAGATGCAGTAGCAAGGACGCCAAGATGCATGCTGTGACTAGATATGACAGAAGATGGCATATTATTCAGTTGTCTCATCAGCCTCCTCACTCCAACGCGTAGCTCCCCATTTTCTCCCCTGGAAAATACAAACAATGTTTGTTAGAGGATTAACACTATTATTAACAAAACGCAGATGACAAGTTTAGGAAAACTTGCCTCAGGAAGATAAAAGCATCACCAGCAACCAACTTTTTGGCACTGACAAAGACACTCCACCCAGTGGTTAGCAAGTGGCGTCGTGGTTGCCCTGTTTTGATGTTTAATACATGTTAAAGCAATAAAAGGGGCATCAAATTGTTTAAATATACGCCACTCGTTACAATTATTTAATGATGACATTATAAACTTATAAAGCACCAATTACTCTTATTTTATGCCATTATTATGAAACAAGGGGTGGAAAAGTAAAGCACATCAAAAGATGGTACTCCATTCCTCAAGGTACATGAACCTTAATGTCAAGTAAAGTATTTATGAATACCCTATTGATCAGTTAAATCCTAACCTCGAAATATATGACGAAAACGCCACTCACTGCCGTGAAGATCAGTAGCAACCAATTCTTGCCAGGGTGGCTGTTGGGACATATCCTGCAGCATATGATCATTAATCCAGTCCGCAAAAGACATGAAAAAGGAAAGAACTATTATTGCGTCCCAGTGAAACCTTAAAATCATGGAATTTAAGCGACAAGATTTTCTAGCTCACCAGTGGGGGCAAACAGTCATCAGCATGCCTCCGGAGAACAGAGAACCCACCATGGGTACTTGTGTCAGAAGCAGTTAGAGTTTTGCAAAATGAATGGACAGTATAGTTTGGAGGTTCTGGTAGTGGAGGGTCTGGACTTGTGACCTCATTTTGCTGATCCAGGAGAAAATAAACCAGAAAAAAGATAAAAGAAGTTAGCAATATATGGTAGAACACTCTAGTCAGAGTCGAAGATCAAATTTGGCTTCCCAATCTACTATACTATGCAGGGTCAAAAACTCACATCTTGTTCAGGTAGCAGAGTAATTTGCGCATAAACTTCATCTGTATCCGGTTCAGCCTACAACAAAAATTATGAATACTAAATATTTGCTTTAAAAAGAAGGCACAAAGGTTGAACTGTGTTAAGACTTAAGCATGACCCTTAAAAACAGTAAAATTACTTCTTAATGCAAGAGCTACGAAGAGGAACTTACTCGTAGTTGAACATTCATCACTTTGCAGAGTATTTTGGCCGGTAGATTGAACAAAGGAAGCTGCTGGTCGGAACCCTGATGAGTTGATGCCTCAAGCTGTAGAAACAACACTTAATACAAACAATGAACCAAACAAATTTTGCTAAACAGAGGAAACTTGGATAGATTTTGCAACAAACAGATAGGATGCCAGATTTCAAATTGACACGTGTTGAATGTCCGAATAACTTTCAGAGCCTTCACTATTTTAAACAAGTACTACAAGGCCTTTATTACAGCTAAATAGCTAATTAGGGTAAGGGGAGATAAAAAGAGCAAAGAAAATTGATACCAGAACAGAAATAAAAGATAAAACAGAACACATAATGTATCTAACCTGTTCCATATGACCTTGTGGGAAGTAATAAACTCGTTCTCCTTCCTGGGGAACTGTGACAAGGGGTCCAGCACAGGCATGCCAAAGCTCCTTGAACAAAGCATTACTAGCCTCCTCTGTGATGAAATACAAAATAGACTATTAGTAAAATAGTTTTTCAGTACACAAGGAAGGAAAGGAATCATAATTTATCCTAGCTACCAAAGGGGGAGGGGGACAGAAGTTTCGACAATCAAAACCATAGACAGATTCTAGAACTTACTAATATCAGATATCTTATGTCATCACTAATGTAAGATCCTAGTTACTATATATAAAAGCAAGTATACCTTCAAGTTCAAATTCAGTGGAAAAAGAGATTGCACATATAGAGGTGTACCATCAAGTAAAACTTATTTTGACAAGCATGAGTGAGCCATAATTCTAGAAAGCTACAGACTGCCATATATGGATATTGATATAAACTGAGGACCACAATCTACCTAAAACTAATGGAACACACAAAAGTATGAAAGATTAGCAACGTTCATTTAAATCAATATATACTTAACAGATGACAACTAAATTAGTATACAACAGTCGGGTATGACAAATGGTATTCAATCACAAGCCGATAGCTTTGTCCTGTTGTGAAATAATATTTTTCATAAAACCTGAACAAAGTAAATAAATAGCAAACGATGATAAAGTACGAAGGGATTAATGTGCTCAGACCTGAACGAGAATTTTCGGATAAAAGATTTTCAGCACCGGGTACCATGGTAACACCACCCCGGGAAATATCCGAGTGGCGACTCTATATGCTTTATTAACAATCGAATTAACCTTGGAGTTTCAAAATACCAAAGCAGTACGAAAACGATATCTCCTGAGGTGACCTTAAAATCTTAGAGCTCCAGTCAGTATCTGTCAATATAAGGAGACCGTCAAACACCCTTGTCGTGTCCAAGGAACGCATAAAAAGACAGAACCAGCTAATACAACTCCTTTTGGTAAAGGCGCACATATAACAATCCGCCAAAGTAAGAAATGGAAAACAACTAAATATTTTATGTTCTTATTCTCTTTTTTCCTTACATTTTCCTAATAAGAATAATAATATCATATAAATCTTGTTTTCGACATTTTTCGTATATTTATATAAAGGAATAAAATGAAAGAGAGGCTTATTCCCTTAAGCTCCTCCTTCCTCATCCACAGAGGAACTATTCAAATATTTCATAAATATTTCTCTCCAAAATTAAGTCTATAAATAAAAAATCTCTACACAAGTTAATTACATGCTGCCAAAATAGCAAAAGTAACATCTTTTTCCACCATCATAGTCCAATAGTCCATACAACACAACTAAATCCAAAATCATTAATTACATTGCTAAAACAATCACATACATGAAAAAAATTAATACTGAGCATATTAAATTCATTAATACAATTAAATAAACAAAATTAAACACTTAAAAAACTTATCACAAGATTCACTTCATATATAAAGAGAGTAAATCACTACATCACTCATCTACACAACTAAAAAACTCCATGATCTACAAAATTTCAATCAAGTCCTCAATATGCTTATACATACACACAGCTATACATACAAATGCATAAACAAATAAATAAATACAGTAACAGAATCAAAATTTTAAAGGGGCTACCTATGATTAAACAAGAATCAAACCAAACCCCGGAATCTAAAACCCATCACAATCAAGAAAAGGTCACTTTTTTTGGCAGAATTCTAAAAAAAGACTTAAATGTGAAAGCAAAAAAAGGGTTGTAAGTAATAATTAGGGTTTCATAGAAAAGAGTAAAGATGGTGTGAAAAATGAGAGAGAGAGAGAGATTATAGTCTTTGCCTGGTTGAAGCCGACATGACCCCTGCAACTTTTACATTTTTTACAGTACAGCTTTCTCTCTCTCTGTGTATATATTATTGTTGTTGTAGTACTGTTTATAGCTGTAGTGCAGTGCAAGAAGATAATCTTGTGAGGCCTTGTTTGTGTTTAGTGCAACATCATGAATTATAGATTGTGTAATATTTTGATTATGTTCGATATTATACTTAAAAGTGAATAAAATCATGGGAATATATTTGTGATTAAATATATATTTGTTTAAAATTATGAGGAGTATATTTGTCTATATTTATATATATATATATATATGTTATTCATCATTTTATCACATTTTTATGAAATAGCTTCTTTATTTTTTTTAGAATAAGGGTATGGTCTGCACACCCCGTACAAAGCCCGTTCTAAGCGGAATATACTGAATATGTTTGGTTTGGTTTCTAAAAGTACTTATAATTTTTGTTTGTGATCGATTTTTATAGAAAGTAATCGGTGACAACATATCTTTTAATCATAATATTTTAATATAATTTGAACTTTAATATATTCATAATTATTATGGATATAATATTCATAGATTGTTTACAGAATAAAATTGATTATTTTATTTTTATTCCCCGAAAAAATAGAAAATTAGTCATATGAAGTTAAATCTTGATAATAAATACGTTTGAAATCGAAAAATTATATTCTTTATGTTATTAGGGTTTATTAATTTAATGAAATTATTTATTTATTAAATATTAATTTATCAAAATTTTATTGTACATATAATAAAGATCAACTGAATTATGTTAACAATTACAATCAAATTAAATAACTCAAAAGTTTCAAACTGTGTGCATGTGATTACAGACTTTATATAGGAAAAAAAGAAGAGCCAAACGCAGTCTTATCAAGAGTAAAGAGGGAATGTACATACACATTATATACAGCGATGAAAAGGGTGCCCTGAAATGGGTACAAGCTCCCCATACCTTGTTCACGCGTTAAATTAGAAACAAAACAAACAAGATTTAACTGAACTTAGGATAATAATTATAGTACTTTATTATATTTAATGTAATTTAATAAGACTAATTGCTTTTGATTGTAGTGATGGAGTGTGGATAATACCTAGGAAGTGCTTAGCATCGGTATTAAATTGTCTTTACTAATGTGAAATTACATAATTGCCCCTTATTTTTTATATTTGTCCCTTGGGAGCAGGGAGAGGCCCATGGTGTGGCATCAGCATATTTGGAAGTTTATTACTCCATCCCTATTATGTACACTTGATGTCAAATTGATTGTAATTTAAAAATAATATATAATTAAAAAAATTATTATTTTATATTTTTAGAATGTATATATATTCTACTTTAAAACTTATATTTTAGTTTTTTGAAATTATAAAAAAATAATTTTAAATTTTCAGTTAAATATTAATCAATTTGACTTTAAAAAGGTGATAATGGATATCTAAAAAGGATGCATGGAGTATAATTTATTGTAAAGATTTGCATTGTACTAAGATTTTAATATTCTGTTTTGAATGAGTTTATGGCCTGTTTTGACTTGCATAAAAAAATTAATTTGCCGCTTCAAATTTTTTTAAATGTATGTTTTGTAATATAAATTTTGTATTTAAATATTCAATAGCTAATATCTCATTCATGTGTCGAATTTAGTGTCTTAAGTTTGTTTTCCATAGTGAAAGAGATGACTACCACAAAATAATGTATTGTTTCTAAATATTGAAATAATAATAACTTATTATTTTTTGAATAATTTTATTAATGCTTGAAACAAGTTATATGGGTTCAAAATGCTTAAAAAAATTATTTGCATGCGTGTATTTATTTTTATATGTAATAAAAAAATTGATTAAAACTCATTAATAAAAAATTACTAAATTAATTATATGTTATTATAATTTATTTTATTTCAAGGCTCTTAACAATTATATATTTTATTTAAAATCTGTTGCCAATTAACAAGTATCTAATAATATAATCTAACTACAAATTCATTCTATGTAAATAAGATTATAAAATTTATTTAAAAATAAAAAAAAATACAAAATATTAAAAAAGATCTTTACATCGAATGGATAGAAAATATGTAATAAAATTTACAGGGATTTTATTGTGCTTATTTTTAATCATTTGACTTACTTTATAAGCAGTGACATACACACACTTATGCGATAATATGTTTTGGCCCATGCTGGATTTTGAAAGTGTTCTACTTTTTTTTATACTAGTTAGAAAGTCATGTCCAAAGACCATAAATGAATCCAAAAGGCTAGCCCAAATATAGTACATTAGTACTAGATCGAGATGGACAAGTAAATAAGTAATATACTTATATATAATATACATTAATACATACATACTGTGATAGATAATTGTGATATATCAAAACTTAAGTAATATACTCATTACCGATAAAAACAGAGTTGCCTGCTGCTCACTCCTCTGCTTCTCTATCGACTGCCGAACAAATGCCGAACAAGTGTAAATTACAGGCTACTTAAAAAAATCAGGTTTGTCCTTTAAATTTCTAACTACTCTTAAACTCTTGTATCTTTTATTTGTTTAATTATTACATTATCTAATTAGGGTTCTTTATATTTGGGATTTTTTAAATATTTTGATAAAAATTACAAATTAAGAATTTAAGATTGGTTGAATATTAATGATTGATTTTATAAGTAATTATGTGCTATTTGTTTGTATTTCTTTAGTTATGGAAAGATTTTTCCCTAAAAGAAAGATCGATGACGTAGTTACTCAAGAACCCCAACCAATGAGTCAAGCTAGTCCAAGTGTCCGTCAACGTGTTGAGGTTAATTTAGATGAGTTGCCGATTGATCCGGCTAAACGAAAAAGTATTTATAACTTTGATGTTAATGATATAGAAACAATTAGAAGATTTTACTTGCAAAAAGGTTCATTTCAACCCAAAATGAGTTTTCCACGGAGACAATTTGAGGATCGAAAACGTAGATTTGTTTCTAGTTGGTTCAACGACCATCCAAGTTGGCTTGAATATAGTGTCTCAACAGATTCAAGCTATTGTTTGTATTGTTATATATTCAAACCGTTACATGGTGGTCAAAGTGGTGAGGAAGTTTTTGTTACTAAGGGATTTACAAATTGGAAAGAGGCCATGAAAAATTTAAGGATCATGTTGGAGACATCAATAGTGTTCATAATAAATGTATGAAAGCTTGTCAAGATTTAATGCAAGAAAAATAACACATAGAAGTTGCTCTATCAAATCAATCGGAACAAACACGAGTTGATTATCGCACTCGTTTAATTGCAAGTATTGATGTTGCTAGATTGTGTTTAAGTCAAGCATTAACATTTCGTGGACATGATAAGTCAGAAGATTCTACAAAGAAAGGCAACTTTGTCACATTTTTACAATTTCTTGCGGATAATAATGAAGAAATTAAGAAAGTTGTGTTGGATAAAGCACCCGAAAATAATCAACTAACTTCTCCAAGGATTCAAAAAGATATTGTTAGGGCAATGGCCCTTGAGACAACAAAAATAATCCTTGGTGAGCTTGGAGATGATTTATTTTCGATTTAAGTTGATGAATCTCGTGACATATAAATTAAAGAGCAAATGGTGGTTCTTTTGCGTTATGTTGATAAACATGGGTGTATTGTTGAACGTTTTCTTGGGGTAGTACATGTTAGTGATACAACTTCTCTTTCACTTAAAGCCGGTATAGAGGAACTTCTTGGAAAGCATAACTTGAGCATAACCAATATAAGAGGTCAAGGATATGATGGAGTTAGTAATATGCAAGGAAAGTTTAATGGTTTTAAAAGTTTGATTTTAAAATAAAATCCATGTGCTTTTTATGTTCATTGTTTTGCTCATCAATTACAACTAGCACTCATTGGTGGTGTAAAGAAAGATAAAAAGATATCAATGTTCTTTACACAAATATCTACCATTACAAATGTTGTTGCCGGGTCTTGTAAACGCCAAGACTTGCTTCGTGACAAACAAATTGAAGAAATTGTTGAAGGGCTTTGTAGTGGTGAGATTGTTAGTGGAAAAGGCTTGAATCAAGAATCAACTTTAAAAAGAGCGGGTGATACACGGTGGGGTTCTCATTATTCAAGTTTATTGAGCTTAATTAGATTATTTAATCCGGTTATTTGTGTACTTGAACATATTGTGCAACATACGTGTTAGGAATTTAGAGACCCAGAAGTTACAGAGGGGGGGGGGGGGTGAATGTATACTTCAAAAATTTTCTTGCTTTTAGAAATGAACTTTGTTAGAAGCTTGAAGAACTGATGGAATTACGAAAGTGTTTATCAAGACATGTAACAGGAAATAATATAAACACAGATGTAACTTTCAATCTAATTTGTATTAGAATGATCTTTGCTACAATCTGAAATTCAGTTTGAATTTCAACTTCTTGTTCTGGGATTCTTACTATTGTAAAAATACTCAAGACACTATCAAATGTGGCTGTGCATAAAGTATATAGACAACATGTCTTGTGCACATGCTCACATGAGATAGTTTAGCTAAAACTAGAAATAGACAGAAACTGCTTTACATTTGACTAATGACTATATCTAGCTAACACTGCAGTGACAGTCTGCTCCATTCTGCCTTATCTCATCTATCACTTTTCTTGACTTATCTTCCCAGCTACATTGTAGACTTGTCTCTATCTGTGCAGGTTTGACTTATCCTGCATAAACAGAGCTGCAACACCATCTGTCTTGTTCTGCAATTCTTCCTTGA
Organism: Oenanthe sinensis; assembly: GCA_028671895.1. Taxonomy (NCBI): domain Eukaryota; kingdom Viridiplantae; phylum Streptophyta; class Magnoliopsida; order Apiales; family Apiaceae; genus Oenanthe; species Oenanthe sinensis. The sequence continues at coordinate 21,667,187 of CM053795.1, forward strand.
AACTAGCTTCTTTTGCAGTCGAGTACTCTTCTTGAAATTGGTTCGATAAGTCAAGAAGATTGACTTCTCGAACAGCTGTGACTTTTCGATTAGTCCTGAGTACTTGATTTCTCGAATGACTAGACTTCTCGATCGCATACTTAGCTTGATGACTTCTCGATCAGATTAGACTTCTCGAATACATGCTTGATATTGACTTCTCGAATACATGCTTGATATTGACTTCTCGAATGACTCAGCCTTATTACTTCTCGAATGCTCCATTTGCTAGCTTCTCGAATTGTTTATTTTCACTTCTCGAATGACTCATAATTAACACTTCTCGACTGGATTCAATACTTGACTTGTCGAATGACTGACTTCTCGATCGAGTACTGAGCAGATAAAAGTTTTGAGACTTCTTGAAATGTTTCCACAGTTCTGACTTCTCGAATAGCTGACTTCTCGATCAAGTAATTTGCCTTGGTAGAATTCTCAGATAACTTCTCTTTTTATTTTCTTCACAGTCTTCTTTGTCTGGTTGCATGATTCAACTTGAATCTTCTAACTGACTTTATTTCTGACTTAATTTACAATTAGAAGGTAAACAGAGAAAATTTCTAGTTACAAATTACACATGAATTACTAAGTCACTAGTCTATTACGGAAGCACAAACTGAGTTACAGCAAGACAGATAGTTAAATAGGCTAGACTTGATTTAAGTCCAACAATCTCCCCCAATTTGGAAAATGGTGAATTTTACAAATTAATACAAGATATCAAGCCTACCTATATTGTTGTTGTTGATGAGCTGTCTGATCATATTTTTCTTTTCTTTCCTTTTCTTCCCTGGCCTTGTTTTCTTCAATTGCCTGCAGTATCATTTGTCTGGCCATGATTTCCTCAATCAGAATTGCATCTTTCAGTAAGTCTGCAGCAATCTGTAGAGTGAGCATTGGATAGTCCTGAACAAGCTTGAGTCTAATTTTGACAGTGACTCCACTTCTCAGTTTGAATTCAACTCTGTCAGGATCTTTGAACACTCTACTTTTACCCTGTCTTCTCAATTCTTCAGACAACTGCTCTATTCTCTCCTCCTCCTTCCTTTTCTTCTCAAACATCTCCTCCATGTATCTTACCTTGTCAATCTTTTTCTGATACTTCCTTTCCAAGTACTGAGCCATTTCCATCATTCTCAGCTTGTTAATCATGCATTTCTTGTCAAACAGGCTAATCACTCTCCTAATGTCATGAGTGGTAGCATCACTGTTGTCATGATGAAATCCTCTTTCTTCTCCATCAACATTAGTAACAAACATCCTCTTGTCTCTGACTTCTACCTTGACAATTCTGTTAGCCTTCCACAGTTTGATCCTCATCTTGTCAGTTTCAGCAATTTCTTGAATAGGTCTAATAGGTAGACCTTTATCAGGAACAATGAGTTGTTTTCTCCACTTAGGACATCTTACTAGCAAAGAGCTAGTAGAGTTCTTGAATTTGGTTGATGTGGCAGTGTTGACTTTGAGATGTTGGCTTGGCTTCAGTTTCTTTGACTGTTCCTTTTTAATTTCCCTCCTTATCACTCCATGTGCAGTAACTTTCATGAACATCCTTCTTGGAGATTTAGTTTTGATGGCAGTTGCAGTTTCAGAAACTGTTGACATCACACTAGTACCCTGAGATTTGGTAGGTGAACTAGAATGAGTGTCAGCAGCTTGCTGCTTAGAGGAATTTCTTCTTTGATACTGTTTATTGTCCTCAGAGTTGTCTCTTTTCTTCTTGTCTTCATCCTTCCTCTTCTTGTCTTCTTTCTTTCCTTCCTTATCACTCCTTGATTCAGACTTTTTTATCCTTCTTGTCCTGATCCTCATTGTCATCATCTTTCTTTTTGTTCTTCAACTCTTCTTTTGCAAATTCAGAGATTTGTCCAGATATAAACTTTTTCATTTCCACTACAATTTCATTGTCCTCTATCTGCTTCACCTTCTTCTTTTCAATCAACTCAATTAGGTTAATAATTTGACTTCTGTTGCCTGAATTGAGATGTTGAGGGATCCTGAAATGAGCAAGTTTCTCTTCTCTAGCCATATACATCACACCATCTGGACTATAGTAAGATCCAGGTAGAGCAAGAGGTAGGAGAGTCCCCAATATTTTCTTCTTCAGTTCTTCATCTTCCTAGGTTACCAATTCCACTCCCTTGTACAAACATTCCAGTTCAGTATATGAAAGCCTTTGAAATAGAGTAACTGAGACTTTAAAGTAGCTAGACTCCATTTGAATGAGTGGCTCTTTGAATATTTGTGAATTCTGTTCAAACTTAACTCCCCTCACTGCAACAATAGCATTTTCAAGCATCTTCTTATACTTTCAATGATTTCCCTGGACTTGCTTTTTGATATGATGCAACAATTCAAGAAATTGCTTGTCAGAGTTGGGCTTTAAAATTTCACTCCTGAGCTTTCTCATAACTGCCTTTTGCCTTTCAGCCTCTATCTCTTCTCTCATTTCCTTCTCCCCCTTAGGGTTGATATCTTGTCTTTGGAGAAAGGAAGAATGACTTGGCTTAATTTGAGTCCAGCTCTGAGTTGGCAAAGGTGCTGGAGGAGCCTGACTAGGAGTGCCTAGGTTGGAGATGAGTGATTGTAGAGATGTGAGGTGGGCTGAAATGCTGACAAGTGAAGTCCCTAGATTTGCAGAAGATGAGACAAATTCATTTGTCAGACTATGAACATCTGAGACAACTTGAGAAACTGTGGATGTGAGAGAATCCACTCTAGCATTTAAAGTATCAATGGTGGAGGCCTTTGCAGCTTCATCTTTGGCCTTAGACTGATAGAACAGATCCACTTGAAATGGAGACAAGGTGTGAATTGGCACATCCTCAGGCAGCCTATCTGCATGCCTGTTCTTGTACAAAACTTCAACCATACTGTTGATCCTTCTTTGATTATCTAGGATGGTTGTTTGTCCTTGAACCATTTCCCTAAACACCTTTTCCATGGAGTCTATCTTGATTTGACTGCAGTTGGACTTTAGCAGCTTCATGAATTGCATCATACATGGCACTTGGAGTGAAGATCTTCTCACAAGAGCCAAGGGAAGTGAGATACTTCTGTCTAGTCCATTCCAAAACATCTTTCATGCTAACTGCAGATTTACCATCCAGCCAGGCATCCACATTTTCTCCTTCATCATCATCAAAATTTGCATTTTTCTCTTTCAACTCCTCCTGATCCTTTGCATATTCAAGCATGATTGCAGCATAGTCTTTGTTTGGCAAATGAGAAGTTACAAGCTGCTGAGAAATGTGATAGAATCCCTCCAACTGATCTCCATATAGCTCCTTTAGTTTCTCATCAGAAAGTGACCCACCAAGAGATGATGGTCCTGAATTCCTGTCATGTTGCACAGGTTCCAGCCATTGTGACAGAGAGTGAGAGCTAGGGCCACTTGTGACAGTAGTCCCCTCAGCATCTATTTCTTCATCCAATTTCTCAGATGATTCATTAGACACTGGATGGATAGGTGAATTCTCCTGAGGAGACAGTCTTTGAATGACTGGGGAGTGTCTAGGGGATGCCATTTGCATGGTGTGGAGATCCCCCAGATTACCCAATGTCTGTGAAGACACTTGGCTGTGACATGCCTGAGTCCCCACAGAGTCTGAAGTAAAAACTTCTGGAACCTCTGTGGTTTTGATGGTGTCATCAGGATATGCCTCAGCATGCATTCCCTCACCATCTAAATGAGTGTCCTGAGTGGTGAACAAGGTGTCATGCACCAAGTCACTTGAGTTTGGCTCACCAGGGAAATAGAAATCCTGATGATCAACAACCTCATGTGTTTGACTAGACACATTTGGTTGAGAAGAGATTTGAGAGGTGGAAGAAAAGGTGTGAGTAGAATTGAGTATTGGCAACTCCCCCTGAGAAAATGGGGAAGTTTCAAGAGAAGATCATACTGGTGCACAGTGTGTCTCTTTTTCAACTAAAACTTCTTCATTGACAAGAGTGAATTCCTGCAATGGTGCAGACTCTGTACAGGATGGAGTGGGTTGGCTCCCAATTTCAATAGATGCACCTTGATGAGAAAGTGCACCTAGAAGTAGGTTTAATCCCTTGTTAACGTCTACATCCTGTTGAGAGGATGTAGAGTGGTCTGTTGTGGCCTTTTTATTTTTCTTTCTCCTGGTCAAAGGCTCCACAGGTGACTCATCTGTTTCATTTTCTACAACTGTTTCTAACATTCTTTTCTTAACAGCTTTCTCATTCTTCTTCTTTGCAACTACACCCTGTTGAGAGGATGTAGAGGTTGGTTTGCTAACATCTAAGGATTTCAAAGAAGGGCTAGCAGTTGGGTTGGAGGTCCTTGGGTTAGGTGCATTTAGTTCTTCTGCAACCTTAGGACTCTCTACTGCATCAAGATGACCATATTTAGGCTGCACTAGTGGATATCCCTCAAATACACTCCTCATGTGAGGTGTGATTATGAGAGGGACATTCACAGTGGTTCTCCTATCCAATGTAGCAAAAATGATTTTTTACATGGATTTGGAGTAGCCAATTCTCTGTTTGTTCATCCCAGGCAATTCAATTAAACTAGCATTTTTATCATTGAGAATTAATTGAATAAAGCGAGGAAAGAAAATTTCATTACCTCTCTTGGGAATTCTGGTTATGAGTTCCCTAAGAACTAGCTTTCCAACATTGAGCTTTTGGTTGTATGCCAATGAGTAGGCCAGCTTCAAGGCAATTAGGCTTATTTGGTCAAACCCTGTTTTTCTGCAGGTGAAGACTCTTAGGATGGTATCAAACAGGAATGACCATTCCTTCCTCATGTATTTCTTGTTTAATTTACCCAGCTTGAACTTCTCATCAACTCCTCTTTTTAAAGTATCAGCATACCTAATGAAGTCCAGGAAATCTAGAAGATCATCTTCAGTAGGTTCATCATTAAACTCTGCAGGTTGAATCTTTAAGCTCCTATTAACATCTGCTTCATCAAAGCTAATGTCCACTCCTTGAATCTTGCAGGTTACCACGATCTTTGAGTTTCCATCCGCAAGAGCTATGCTTTCCCAGTTCGCAGTTGCCCAAAACTGCTCAAGAATATCCAGGTATAGAGTGGGGTTTGCCAATAGAGCTTCTTGTAGGTAGGAATCTATGAGAAACCTAGTGAAACATTTGTACTGGGGTTTGGCATCTGCGTCTCTGGATATTGCTACGAAGTTGGTTTCTGGAATGACAAAAACTTCGGTTGAAACTGAGCTTGAGGACGCCATTGAATCAGTGTATAGAAATAGAGAAAGGAAGAAGCGAAGGTTTTAGAGAGAAAGAGTGAAAATAAGAGTTAAAGATGAACAGTTGTAATGCAGGGATTCCTTTGAGTTTGTAGTTAAGCGTAGAAATGAAATGTTAGATCTACTTTGCTATTTAACTGATACAGACAACTCGACTAGAATAGTAATCGATTTTAGTGATCGAGAACTCTAAAGCTGTTTTAGTAGAGAACTGTCAGAATTCAGTCGAGAATTAAGACAATCGAGAACTCCAAAAAAAACTTGTTCGAGAACTCACAAGATTGAATGATTCGAGAACTCACAACATCAGCAATTCGAGAACTCACAGAATGAACGATTCGAGAACTCACAGAATGAACGATTCGAGAACTCACAGAATGAACGATTCGAGAACTCACAGAATGAACGATTTGAGAACTCACAGAATTGAACTGTTTAGTCGAGAAGTCAGTAAGGATGGCAAACTTGACTACAAACTCCAGTTTTTAAAAGATTATTCCATTCTCACTTAGAAAACAGAATAATAATTTACAGACTTCATTTCTTAGATAAATAAACTCCATTTATTCATCTTAAAAAGAGAAATGTGTCTGATAGATATTCCTTAATTTTTAATTATCACACTTGTTATTTAATAAAGCACAAGTATAAAAAAAAATCATTTGTTAATAATATGTACAACAATATGACTGACATATTTATAAACATATACCAGTTTTGTTTCACTTAGATAAATCATTTGAATTCATGTCTGTGAAATAATTGTTGTAACAGTTGAAAAGATATATTTATTTGGCCACTTAACTTGAAGAGTTTAGCATTCCAATTTCACTAACCAACCTGTTGAAGGTGGCTTCATCAAGTGGTTTAGTAAATATATCAGCCAACTGTTTTTGTGTAGGAGCATAGAATACTTTAATTACTCCATTTTCTACATGTTCCCTTATGAAATGGTACCTTACATCAATATGCTTTGTCTTGGAATGATTGACTGGATTGGCTACAATTGAGATGGCACTAGTGTTGTCACACATAATAAGAATTCCCTCTAACACTAGTCCATAGTCCCTTAGCTGATTCCTGATCCAAAGCACTTGAGCACAGCAGCTTCCAGCAGCAATATATTCAGCCTCAGCTGTAGAGGTAGAGACTGATTGTTGCTTTTTGCTAAACCAAGATACCAACCTCTGTCCAAGAAATTGACAGTTTCCTGAGGTGCTTTTTCTATCCACTCTGCACCCAGCAAAATCAGCATCTGAGTATCCAACAAGGTTAAATCCTGTTTCTTTAGGATACCATAGTCCCATGAAAGTTGTTCCTTTGAGGTATCTCAGAATTCTTTTGACAGCAATGAGATGAGATTCCTTGGGATTTGCCTGAAATCTTGCACATAGACAGGTTGAAAACATAATGTCAGGTCTGCTAGCTGTGAGATAGAGAAGAGAACCAATCATTCCTCTGTAGGTCTTCATGTCCACACTCTTCCCTTTCTTATCTTCATCAAGTTTTGTAGCTGTAGACATTGGGGTCTTGGCAGTTGAGCAATCTTGCATATCAAACCTCTTGAGTAAGTCATTGACATACTTAGTTTGACTTATGAAAATGCCATCTGGCCTTTGACTTATTTGAAGGCCTAGAAAGTAATTTAGCTCTCCCATCATGCTCATTTCATATTCACTTTGCATCAGCTTAGAGAACCTTTGACATAGCTTTTCATTTGAAGATCCAAATATGATGTCATCCACATAGATTTGAACTAGTATGATATCATCCCCATGCTTTTTGTAGAAAAGAGTTTTGTCAATTGTTCCTCTAGTGAATTGATTTTCCAGAAGAAATTTTGACAAGGTGTCATACCATGCTCTAGGGGCTTGTTTGAGTCCATACAATGCTTTAATGAGTCTGTAAACAAAGTCTGGAAAATTTGGATCTTCAAAGCCAGGAGGTTGCTGCGCATAAACTTCCTCTTCTAATTCACCATTGAGAAATGCACTTTTCACATCCATTTGATATACCTTAAAGTTTGAGTGTGCTGCAAAGGCTAGAAAAATTCTAATTGCTTCCAATCTTGCAACAGGAGCAAAAGTCTTATCATAGTCAATGCCTTCTTCCTGGGAATAGCCTTTTGCAACCAGCCTTGCTTTGTTTCTTATTACTATTCCATGTTCATCCATTTTGTTCCTATAGACCCATTTAGTGCCAATTACTGACCTGTCCTTTGGAGGTGACACTAATTCCCAAACATTATTTCTCACAAATTGATTCAATTCCTCTTGCATGGCAATTATCCAGTCTGGATCCAACATGGCTTCTTCAATCCTTTTTGGTTCATTTTGGGACAGAAAGCAAGCAAATAGGCATTCATTCATAGTTGCTCTTCTTGTCCTTACACCTTCATCAGGGTTTCCAATGATTTGATCAGCTGAGTGGGCTCTGCTCCATTTAATTTGATGAGCTCCATCTCTATCATTTGAACTTGCTTCTTCCTGATTGAAGTGATTGCCAATTGTTGCAGATCCTTGAGAACCTCCCCCTGAGTGAATGCTAGGGTTGTGTAGAGAATTCTCAAGTTAAATATGACTGAAGTCTTCATTTTCTCTTTCCACATTTGTTCCATGTGAGATGTCTACATGTGACTCTTCATGAATATTGATAACATTTTCAGTTGCAGATGTTCCAGTTTCTATTTCATTTTCAAACCTCAAGGTGTCACAGTTTTCACCTTCCAGATTCATAGTAGGGAACTTGAAATCATCAAATGTCACATTTGAGCTTTCCATAATCTTCTGTTGATCAATCACATATACTCTATAGACAGTTTTGTCCAAAGAGTATCCCACAAAAATTCCTTCATAAGCCTTGGCTTCAAACTTCCCAAGGTTGTTGACATCATCTTTGAGAACAAAGCACTTGGTTCCAAACACATGCATGTATTTTACAGATGGTCTTCTATTTGTCATGATGTGATAAGGAGTCTTTCCAACTGGTTTTGTGATGAGTGTTCTGTTTTGAGTGTAGCATGCAGTTCTAACAGCTTCAGCCCAAAAGCTAGTTGGTAAACTGGCTTCTGCTAACATGGTTCTTGCAGCTTCAATGAGAGTCCTGTTCTTTCTCTCAACTACTCCATTTTGTTGTGGAGTTCTTGTGGCTGAAAATTGGTGAGTGATTCCTTTTTCCTTGCAGAATTCATTGAGTATAGCATTTTTGAATTCTATACCATTATCACTCCTTATGGCAACTACTGGTGTAGGGCCTTTATCCAATCTTTTCAAATTTTCAATGATGATCTCAGGAGCTTCATCTTTTGAGTGCAAGAATTCCACCCAAGTGTATTTTGAAAAGTCATCCACCATGACTAGAGCAAATCTTTTCTTAGACATGGACATGACATTTACTGGTCCAAACAGATCCATATGAATTAACTGTAGGGGTTTTGTGATTGAAGTGAATTCCTTACTCTTGTGACTAGATCTCTTCATTTTCCCTTTTTGACATGCCTCACATAATCCTTCTATGCAGAATTCAAGTGTGGGCAGGTCTTTCACTAATTCTCTTTTGACTAAAGAATTAATGTTCTTGAGATTTAGGTGAGATAATCTCTTATGCCAAAGCATACTTTCCTTTTCTGAGGCCTTTGTGTAGAAACAGCAAATCTTCTCCTTGTTTGCAGAGTCCAAATTTGCTACAAACAGGCTTCCTTTTCTTACTCCTTGCAGAGCAATTTCCTTTGTCTTCCTGTGTGATATGAGACACAGTTCCTTATCAAACTCCACCTTCAAATCTTTGTTGCAGAATTGAGTGATGCTGAGAAGATTATGCTTCAAACCACTGACAAGGGCTACATCTTCAATGACAACATTCCCATGAATCAATTTGCCATATCCCATGGTGAAACCAGTGCTGTTGTCTCCAAAGGTTACCATTGGGCCAGCCTCATCCTTGAACATTGACAGCAGGGCCTTGTCACCAGTCATATGCCTTGAACAGCCACTGTCCAAAATCCACATGACCTTCTTCTTACTTGTGCCCTGCAATCAAATACAAATCAAGTTTTCTTTGGTACCCAAACAAGGTTGGGTCCTTTATGCTTAGTCACATGAATGTCATTCCTGTTCTTAACAGTCTCAGTCACTTGCACATGCACATTTTCATTTTTCTTGTGTTGATTTTTTGCTTGATTAGTGCTTCCAGAACTAGATGCATGCTTAGGTGACATGGAGTATTTTCTATATTTCACTGGACTAGCAGATTTAGACCTAGGACTGTTGATATACAAATTCTGACTTATGCATCCATCAACAAACTGTTTCCTGAGCCTAAAGCAGGTATTCATGACATTCATGTTACATGGCATACAGTCAAATTTGTCACAAAATTTATGATTATCATGCATTAAAGGCTTGACATAACCACAGGCAAACTTATCATTTCCCACAACAGGTTTCTTGCACAAGTGAGTAAGATGATTTGTTGACCACAGTTTTTACAAATCTTTCTTGGTGCATTAAGAACAGGTGCATAGTTGTTGTGTTTGTTAATGCCTATTTTTCCATTTCTATTAGCCTTTTTCTTTTTAGCATGCATAGCATCAATTTTCTGAGCATCCTGTTTAGTTTTAGTTTGAACAGGAGTGGACTTGGTTCTGATTGTGGGTTCTTCTTTCTCAACAGAGGCCAAATTTCTTTCAATTGCTTCCTTATCCTCATCATCTAACTGTTGTTTGATAACCATACTGGCTTCATCTAGTTCAACAGTAGCTTTCTTAAAAATTGGTTCTTTGACATTTTTCAAAATATGAGGATTACCTTGGATTTCAATCTTTTTGCCTTTTGTTAAAACAGATTTTTTCTTTTTAAGATTCTCATAATCAAAACCAACTCCAATCCTAGTACTTTCCTTGTTCTTCTCATGAAACTCTTTAACAATGGTTGCTGAGTTTTGATAAGATTTAATTTTCAACTCATTTTCAGAAATTTGTTCTTTAAGAAACTTCTCAATTTGTTCAGAACAAACAATTTTGTTCTTGAGATACTCATTTTCTTGTTTCAAGTTTTCCATGTTTATAACAGACAATTCTAGAGTCTCATTTCTTGCAACTAGTTCCTCATTAGCTTTTACTAACCTAGCAATCTCCTCATAAGCAGCAGTCATACTGGTGTGAATATTAAACATTTCAATACTTAAATCTTCCACAGTTTTCTTGTATTGAGAATTTGACATATCAAGAGAGATTAAAGAAGGTACCTGAGAGCTTGAGGATGAAGTTCCATCATGTGAGTTTGCCATGAGTGCCAGATTCCCATATTCTTCCTCCTCATCTTCATCTGTATCATCCCAGCATTTTCCTTCAGCAATATAGGCTTTTCCTGTCTGCTTTTTGAGAAGAGCTTCATACTTGGCTTCCAACTCCAAGTAGTCTTTATCTTTCTTGATTGACTTATGTTTTTTGCATTCTGTTGCAAAGTGTCCAAGATCATTACAGTTATAGCATCTTATCTTGGATCTATCAACTGTTCCACTCTTGTATCCTCCATTATTGGAGCTTCTCTGTGGATTCCTTCCTTTGCTTGAAGACTTGAAGGTTGGTTTTGGTTTGAAACTTTTATTTCTTTTGAATCTCAAATTTCCAAACTTCTTTGCCATGAAGGCCATTGTTTTGTTGTCCATGCCTTCAAGTTCTTCAATGGTGTAGAAGTCATCTTCTTCTGACTCACTCTTGATGGAGTCCTTGTCTTCCTGTTCCTGATCTTCAATCACCTCAGATTTCAACTTCCTGCTTGTACCAGTCTTTTCAATTGTTGATGGTTCCTTAGCAACCAGGGCATTTGAGACATTTGCCATTTTTCCTCTATTTGCTAAAATGGCCTTCTTTTGATAAAATTCCAGCTCATATGTTTTCAGTATTCCATAGAGTGTCTCAAGTGGAAGTTTTGTCAAATCTCTTCCTTCTCTTATTGCAGAGATTTTATGCTCCAGGTGCTCTGGAAGAGTTAACAAAAACTTCATGTTTTTCTCCTTTGTTTCATAATATTTCCCATGAAGTTGAAGATCATTGATCAGTTTATTGAACCTTTCAAATACTTCAGTTATGCCCTCATTAGATTTTGACATGAATGCTTCATATTGGGAAACAAGGAGCTGCCTTTGGTTCTCTCTTACTTCCTCAGTTCCCTCACACAGAATTTCTATTGTCTCCCATATGTGTTTGGCAGATGTACAATTAACAATATTGTTGTACATCACAAGATCCAGTGATTCAATTAATATTAGCATTAAGCTATTGTCAAGAGAAACCTTTTCCTTCTCTGAGTCTGTGTACTGAGATGGATCTTTAGGTATCCATGTTGCAGGAATAACTTCAGACCCACTAGTAGTTTCAGGAACAAGAGTTACTGGCATGAAAGGACCATTCTTTAATATTTCTGGATACATGGGGTTTGCAGCCCTTATGAACATCAGCATCTTCCTCTTCCATAGGTTATAATTTTCTCTGTCAAATGTAGGAATCTTTATGCTGCTTAACCTCTGAGAACTCATCTTGATCTTTAGTCTGTATGTTTGTTTACAGCCTGGCTCTGATACCACTTGTTAGGAATTTAGAGACCCAGAAGTTACAGAGGGGGGGGTGAATGTATACTTCAAAAATTTTCTTGCTTTTAGAAATGAACTTTCTTAGAAGCTTGAAGAACTGATGGAATTACGAAAGTGTTTATCAAGACATGTAACAGGAAATAATATAAACACAGATATAACTTTCAATCTAATTTGTATTAGAATGATCTTTGCTACAATCTGAAATTCAGTTTGAATTTCAGCTTCTTGTTCTGGGATTCTTACTATTATAAAAATACTCAAGACACTATCAAATGTGGCTGTGCATAAAGTATATAGACAACATGTCCTGTGCACATGCTCACATGAGATAGTTTAGCTAAAACTAGAAATAGACAGAAATTGCTTTACATTTGACTAATGTCTATTTCTAGCTAACATTGCAGTGACAGTCTGCTCCATTCTGCCTTATCTCATCTATCACTTTTCTTGACTTATCTTCCCAGCTACATTGTAGACTTGTCTCTATCTGTGCAGGTTTGACTTATCCTGCATAAACAGAGCTGCAACACCATCTGTCTTGTTCTGCAATTCTTCCTTGAAACTAGCTTCTTTTGCAGTCGAGTACTCTTCTTGAAATTGGTTCGATAAGTCAAGAAGATTGACTTCTCGAACAGCTGTGACTTTTCGATTAGTCCTGAGTACTTGATTTCTCGAATGACTAGACTTCTCGATCGCATACTTAGCTTGATGACTTCTCGATCAGATTAGACTTCTCGAATACATGCTTGATATTGACTTCTCGAATACATGCTTGATATTGACTTCTCGAATGACTCAGCCTTATTACTTCTCGAATGCTCCATTTGCTAGCTTCTCGAATTGTTTATTTTCACTTCTCGAATGACTCATAATTAACACTTCTCGACTGGATTCAATACTTGACTTGTCGAATGACTGACTTCTCGATCGAGTACTGAGCAGATAAAAGTTTTGAGACTTCTTGAAATGTTTCCACAGTTCTGACTTCTCGAATAGCTGACTTCTCGATCAAGTAATTTGCCTTGGTAGAATTCTCAGATAACCTCTCTTTTTATTTTCTTCACAGTCTTCTTTGTCTGGTTGCATGATTCAACTTGAATCTTCTAATTGACTTTATTTCTGACTTAATTTACAATTAGAAGGTAAATAGAGAAAATTTCTAGTTACAAATTACACATGAATTACTAAGTCACTAGTCTATTACAGAAGCACAAACTGAGTTACAGCAAGACAGATAGTTAAATAGGCTAGGCTTGATTTAAGTCCAACAATACGGATGACCATGGTCTTCGGGGTAATACGGAATTAATGTTGTTAACAATGAACAACTTTGATTTTGTATTTTTCTTGCACTTGATGAAAAATATTTTAGGCATAAGTGATGGGTTGTCACGTTCATTGCAAAGAAAAGATCAAGATATTGTTAATGCAATGAAACTTGTTAATGTCACTAAAACTATGCTTAAAACTATGAGGAGAGATGGATGATAGGATTTTATTAAAGAAGTTACTTTGTTTTGTGAAAAACATGAGATTAATGTTGTTGACATGAATGCAAGTTTTGCGGATCCAAGAAGAGTCTTACGAAACAAGGAGGTGTTGACAAATTATCATGTATATCACAATGACAAGTTTGTGGATATCTTAGAAAAACAAGTTGAAGAATTGAATGATCGATTTAGTGAAATTGGCACCGACTTACTCTTAGGCATGTCATACCTTGATCCAAAAAATTCTTTTTGTGCTTTTGATAAAGAGAAGTTGATCAACTATGTCAAATTTTATCCTGCCGAATTTTCTCCAACACATATTATGGAACTTGAATGGGCACTTCCGATTTACTTTGAAGATGTAAGGCATGATGATAGATTTTCTACATTAAATGGAATTATCGGACTTGGAAAAAAAATGGTTGAATCCGGAAAGCATTTGAATCATCCTTTGGTCTATTTGCTCATTAAATTGACTATGCTTTTACCCGTGGCAACTGCCGAAGTTGAAAGATCATTTTCAGCTATGAATATTGTCATGACTAGACTTTGTAATAGAATTGGAGATGAGTGGTTAAATGATATTTTAGTGACTTATGTTGAGCGTGATATTTTCTTAACCGTTAAGACCGAAGATGTAATTCAAAGGTTTCAAAATATGAAATCTCGTAGAATAGCGTTGTAATTTATAAGTTTGACTATGTAAAACTTTATTATTTATACAATATATTTGATCATGTATTATGTATTCGTAAAAAAAATATTATAGTATATTTTGGCCTACCCTCGGTAAATATCCTACGTCCGCCACTGTTTATAAGTAATTTATAAATTAAAAATTATAGATACTTTTCTCTTTATAAATTAAGCACTTTTGCCCTCTTGATTATCATGCAGAGAATAGATGGAAAAAATGTTAATGAATATACGAAGTATATGTTTTTATAAGGTTTTTGCCATGTACATTTCTTGAATGGAGATTGCATCACCAAGAAAGAAAAGGAAGAAAAAAAACTATTTGATGGGAGGGTAAATATCGATTTGCAATCTCTGGACACCTTGTGTATCAAGATTCAAAAAAATTCTTTCCATTGTAATGGCTGATGCTTCATGAGTAATAAAATTACAGTAGGACATTTTGGAAATCAAAGTAGCACTCTGCATTTGTCCACTTCCGCATTCAACTTCTGTCCCTGCGGCAAGCAAATTCTGAACTAAAGCACAAGAACTACAAATAGCTACAGAAGTCATGGACAACAACATTAAGACTATTACTTGCTATTAGCATAGCTTGTTTAAACAAGTCAATGTCAATCTTTTGCTTCTAACAAGTCATAGTTAGATTAAAATTTAGAAAGAGTCTACCTAGTTCTTTACGATGAACTAAACTGAAAAGTTTTCATAAATAAAAACTAAGGACTAATTTGATTTCATAATAACCAAGTTGGGAGCAAAAATATAAGAAGAATAGTGTGCACAGAATAGTCGTTAATAGTACCAAGCATTTATGCTCTCAAAATATACATAGACCAGAATTCAGATCTGCATTCAGAACAAGATTCAATTACGATACCCTGGTTCAAACCAAAAACACAATCACATCCTCTAAATACTAGTCCATTAAACTAAAAACCAGATTATAAAAGAAAAATAAATGATCATCACTGCTTGAAAGTAGCAACATAGAAATATTCAGGCTTCTTTTCTAGATAATTATTGGGTAAAAATCTGATTATATATATAGATGGATATATTATTAGTCTTCGGTAATGGGAATATTAATTACCTCAAGCGTTTTGAGAACCACCACCTTGACAACTCCATTCTTCATATCAAGCCAAGGCATATCAAACATTTTTTGTCATCATCACCAAGTGACTGTACTCCTTCACCTTTGATCATCATAGTCCTATCCTCGACTTCAACCTGAACACTATCTTTATCAAGCCAAGGCATATCAAACCACATATACAGTTTATCAGCCGAAGAGTAAAGTTTTTTGCTGATTATTATTTATAGTTGTTGCTTGCCTCCTGTTAAAGATAATTATACTTCCACTTCTTTCCTCGTTTAATTGTGAATTGTGATGTGTGGTAATATGTGTTGGATTCCGAGGCATAAAACGCAGCGGATTAAACGTAAATATAACGAAAAATTTCGGAACCCTAACGCAGGATCATGTATAATCATGGACTGATTATTGTGAAACGGAATCATACATTTGTTTGGTCTTGACTACTACGAACTCAACGGAGATCCTAGCTTTCACGACTTGTGTCTTCCTCTTGAAAACACCTCTATGGTATCCACACGAGCACCTTCAAGAACGTCTCACGATCTCGATTATGGAACGGATGTACTAGCCTCCTCTAGATGATTTCGAAACTGCCTTTGATGTGCTTGCTGCAGCTGCTGCCTCTATAGGGTTCTTCTTATCAAAAAACGTTAACCCTTATTAACCCTACATTATCTATTTATAATGGTTGATTAATAGGCCCATAATAGCAACCCATAACAGCAAAGCCTAACCCATGTAGGTTTAGGATTAAATAATAAAACCGAATTTTATTATTTAATTAATAACTAAGTCACACTTAATTATTAATGGCAGAATTCAAATTCGAATTTATATTATTTCAATTAATTAAGTCTCACTTAATTAATATAATAAAATTCAAATAATCATCAATTAATTTAAATCTATAATTTAAATTAATTATTCCTTAAAGTACTCTATGTGTGTGACCCTATAGGCTATTATTTAATTAGCAATAATTTTATTCTCCAATAAAATTATAAACAATGAGCGGTATCTAGTAATACATCATTGCTATCCAATTAAATAATAATTAAATCGTGATTCAATAAAACCTTTCGTGATTAATGTTTCCATGTAATATAATCCCTTTAACCATATATATTATAGATTAAATTCGAGGCATATATTTAGTCATCTTCTTCAACATTTAATCCGGGTTTATTTGATCCATGAGTAGACTATGAAAACAAATCATTATTTGAGCACGGCCATGCATTTTATAGTCTCACTCAATCAAGAGACCAATAATATCTCTCCTAATTATAGGAGGGTTAAATCCTTTATCTATCATTCATATTTCTCATACGACTCATGATATAC
Source organism: Oenanthe sinensis (assembly GCA_028671895.1). Classification (NCBI taxonomy): domain Eukaryota; kingdom Viridiplantae; phylum Streptophyta; class Magnoliopsida; order Apiales; family Apiaceae; genus Oenanthe; species Oenanthe sinensis. The sequence goes on from CM053795.1 coordinate 21,683,692, forward strand.
CCGATGTCCACTTTTATCATTACCCGGTCAAAGGTAACTTTTAATGTAGTCAAAGTATATGAATCATCGTATAGAAATAAAATGATCTCAAGTCAGAGGATCATTACACCATTATCACTGTGAGTCTTTCTTATGACTTTATTAAACATGAAGAATCTCACTGTGGGTCTGTCCAGTACCATGTACTCCTGCATGTACCTATGTGTTGACTTTAGTATCCCCATACTTATAACCAATGAGATGTGGTTATCTGTCAAACAACATACTAATCTATTTATGTATTATTATTGTCCTATAATAATAATACTCGACTAGGGACATTTAAGAATATGATATATTATATAATCTCAAGTTCAAGTCATTTACTAAACTATACAATGTGTATCATGATTTTAAGGACATTTATTATGCTAACAAATATATCGCAGTAATTAAAGTCATAATAAATACGTTTATTGAATAATCAAATGACATAAAGGTTTATCAAAAGAAACATTGTATTGCCTCTAGGGCACCTACACCAACAATATGTGATTGGAAGCCTGTAATATTTCGTGATAAAATTTTATTTGCTTGAGACATGGTCAAGCACAATTGATTTTCAGATCCTATTTATTTTGTTATTGTGATTATAAATTAGAATCTCTGGATTCTAATTTTATTTCTGAGTTGGTTATTGTTTCGAAATTTCATTCTTCACTCGTGATTTAATTCTTATTCCAAGCATTCATGTTGGATTATTTTAGAAACTCAATATTTTTACAAGTTGTGACTTATTTCCCAAAATATTAAATATTTATTTATTCATTTTACCTCATTTCAAAGCCCATTCCTTTTTCAACTGTTTTATTTTAAAAGTGTGGATTTTATATCATTGATTTTATAAAAATACGTGGATATTTCTTTTAAATTCTAAACTCTCGTTACTCCGATGTTTTAGTAAATTTTATAAATTGTTTTCCAAATATTTCAATGACTTGTGTGAGATTTTAAATCTCAATATTTTATCCAAAATTTTTATTTTGACAAAAACTTGAGAAATTCTTTAGTCTATAATTAGGGAAGTGATTTTTAGATAGATTGTATTTCAAAAACTATTTACTTCGAGATTAAATCTTCGTGGTTATTTGGCTTCCTATATTTTCTTAAGTTGACTATATAAAGAGGATTTTGAATTGCATAGTGGTGCAAGTGGAGGTATTTTGAAATATACAAAGAAATATTTTGAGACTGTTGTAGTCTGTAAAACACTGGTCAATTTGCCTTCGGGCACTTAAATTAATTGGTACTTAACTGTATCTGGCTTTTACGGCCTAAGATGAAATATTTTTCGTGGAATGAAAGAGTACCCAAGAGCTAGCTATAATTTAGTGGTAACTATAGTTCTAATCAAGCTGCATGTTATCACCGGTAGCGGTATCTGTTTAGTATCGCGAGTTGATGGAAGACCAGTTGATTTTAGAAATGATATATTGTAGCATTGAAATGCTAATGTATGTTTTAAACAATGACGGACGTTACATTTGAAGTATATCTTATTGATAAAATTCCATCTTAGTTGTTGTCACTATTACTTTATTAACTGTCAAGTATCTTGTAATAAACCGATAATTTTAATAATATTTTAGTCCCGATTAGTTACGTTTAACGAGTGCGACGAATATATTATAAAATGTGATTATATTAATTATGTGTTCTAGTTGACCAAGTCAACTATGTTTAACTGTTAGAAAGTCAATTATATGTTTACATGTGTATCTGTGAAACTGCGTGCATAGATTAAATGCTTAATTGAGTAACTGTTTGATTTTTATAAAATTATTGGTGTGTCCAATAATTATGAAATGTTATATGTAGCTTCTAGGTGATTTTAAAGACTTTCTAAAAATAGTGGTGTTATTTAATTCAGTCTCAATATTTTTATATGATTTTCTCAATCCTATTTTATCCTGAAAATATTTCTCTTCTAAATTCCATATTTAATTATTGGAGTGTCCAAAAATCATGAAATATTTTCCAAAATGTTCTTTATATATTCAGAGACTCTTGAAAAATAAAATTTTATTTTATTCGAACCCCAAAATAGTTTTGAAGAATTTTCTACTCTTAATTCCATTTAAAGTGCTTAAACTTCCATGATTTTTAATTAATTGTCCGATCATCAGAAAAATATTTTAAAAATATGAGTGAGCTTCTAAATTCAAGATCTTTATTTTAAATATATAAAACTTATTTTTGTACCCATTTTCCATCAAAATTCAAATTATTAATTATTTTAATTCAGAAATCAGCAATTGTGAAATTACCTTTTTACCCCTGCCGTCTATATATCAGCACCGCCCATTTCTTTTTCTCCTTGCTTTGCATATTTTCTCTCAGGTCCGTTTCTTGCTTGCCTCGTGCGATTCCTTTGTTTCCATGTGATTTCTAAGTGATTTGCTTGTGTTTCGTTGATCTTATGCTAGTAATCTAGTTAGATTTTATTGTAAATCTCGTTTGTAGCATTGCATGTATATATATGTATTCGGGTGTGTATGTATATGTGATGTAAGTTGCATGCAAGTCTTGTTTTGATGATGGGTTAGTTTGTAATGCTTGTACCTAGCTGGAAATGGAATGATTTTGCAGTTTGAGTATGAATTGCCTGAGTTGGGCCATTTCTTTTAATCAACTGCCGTCGCCGGCGATGAGCTCCGGCGAGCCGGCGACCGGAATCATATTGGTTGTTTTTATTTTCGGCAGTTCTAATTACTAGTGTATGTATTGATTAATGATTTATAGCATATTATAATTGCATGTTAATTTCTTGTTAGTAATTCAAAATTTTTGAATTATATAACTAATTATCATTCGATATTTGAGGTAATAGTAGTAATACATGATTGGTAATTCATCTTTTGATGTTAATTGATATGTTTAGTTAGTGAAATGAATTGCATGTGGATTTTGGGTAGTAATTCGAATGATTAGGTTCTCAAAATTTATTTTCGAATCATCATTATGATTATGATTATGCTTTTGGTCCATTTTGATTAGTAATGGAATTGTAAGCTTGATGATCTTCGATTATTTCTAGCCAGTTGAGTTTCATGTCAATTGCTTGGTGATATGGTCGAATAAGGATTAGAATGGTTGTGTTCGAATATCTCATATATAAAAAAAAATTATTAATATTTATTATCTTCAAATTGTATGATTGAATGACATTAGAAGTGTAATTTTATGATCCTTGTAGACATTAGTTGCTATGATATAGTTTTGACATAAGTTGTGATTGACTGTATATGTATGGTCTAGTGTTTGTTTGTGTCGGTTGTATTCCGACGGATAGCTCGATATACAAAGGAGATGCTGCCAAATTTTTTCCAAAACTAACGATCTTTAAAAGGTTAACGGCACATCATCCTTGTATAGATAGCTATTGGTTGATAATAGTATAGTATTGTGTGATTGAGTAGTATTTGATGATGTGGCTTATTGTGATTGGTTTTTATTATTAAATATTGTGTTATAATTATTTGAGAGGTTTAAGTAAAGAATTTGCTTACGTGTTTAAAACGAAAGTTATTATAAATAATTTTCCGAAATTACTGGTATAATTAGATTTCTAATCCGAGCTTTATATTAATTTATTAGTATGATTTGATAATAAAATTATGTGCATTGAGTGCTAAGTGATTACGTGCTTATATGACTATGAGTATATTATTATTAAATTATTCGTCGAATAATAGAGTGACTTATACGTATAATTTATGATTAGGAACGAGTAAAAAGAGTGGACCAGGACCCGGTTGTTAGGACGCACAAAGATTATTTCGAGAGTTAGTCAGACAGCCCTTCAGATTAAGGCAAGTGTTCCTTTTCCCTCTTGATATCCTGTTATCATTCCAGTTCCATATTATATCCAATTCTATATAATACCTATGCTGAACCCTGATTTTGAATACAGTTTTATACCATGATTTTACGAACAATAATTATGATGAAATTGTTTTACAAGTATTCTGAAAGATCTTTTCATATCCTTATTCAGTTCAAGTTTATTTACTGTATCAATTATATCGTAAAGATTGAGATTTTGCTGAAACTGAATATTATATTACGATTTGAAAGTTATGGGATTATTAAAAATGTTTTAGACCGAGACGCCGGTCTGTGAAGTAATATAGCTCAATGCTAACGGCCAAAGCGTGCCAATGATATCCGCAATTGTTTGAAAGGTGGAGTCACTCTGCGTGGTGGCCCGAAGTTAATGCGTTGGCTGATCACCTAGCTTAACTCGTAGCGTCAAATTAAATCCCAATTATACGAATACTATTGTTCCGAAACAGTTCTAAAAGTTATTGATTTCAAAAGCAGGTGGAAAAATAAGATTTACCAGTATTACAATAGTACCTTCTATTTTTAGTAACCTTTTGGAAATGCACTTACAGTTTCAAAATGTACGTTCCCTGAATTTACTTTAAAAAGGAAACTGTTTTAAAATACCTTTAGCTTTTATGAACCAAAAACAGTACTATCTTCCTTATTATCATTTTGAACCTTCTCAGATAGCATATTACGATTATTGTTTACACTTGCTGAGCAATTTAGCTCACTCCTTGCTTCCTACCCCTTTCAGCAGCTGTAGAAGATGGTACGTACTTACAGAACCACCCGTAAGGTTACAGGAGGTACAGGTAGAGCATATAGAGACCGTATGCAGGTGTGTTGAGATCCAGTTGGATCAGTAAGTTGTAATAAGTTTAGAACTTAGACTTTTTGATTTGGACTTGTAATATTTAATTAGTATGTTGTTTTCATACTTGAACCTGATGGCGATCTAGGATTGTGTTTGGGTGGCAGGGTTATATATATATAATCACTGCTATTATCTGTTTAATATTGTTAATTAATCAGTAATTGGTGTAGTAATTTTGGGGGTGTTACATATCTGGAGGATACTCGTGGTTTATTATTTTAAAGGTGATTTACTACCTATTTTGAGAATATAAAGTGTATTTTGAATAGTGAATATTTTAGTGAGATGGTTTTTATTGTTAAAGTTTTATCTCAGTCAGCTTCACTGTTCTTTAATACCTATTGAGGTATTTCTTGTTGTTGAAGTTCCCTGTCATTTATAGTTATCTGCAGTAGCTGAGATTTTGACTTTGGAATTTATTGTTTCGTCGTGACACCTTGTTGTCTATCCTGGATTTATACTTGCTGAGGATTGTTTCGCTCACCCCCCTTATGTTTACATCCTTACATAGAAGTGCGAGATTTCTAAAGGCAATGGAAATGTTTAGAGTTGCTTATTGAGCTACTGGGAACAGTTGCTATATTTTATGTTGTACTGGCGTACTATGTTTGGATAGCCAGGTTATGACCGGAGATGTATTCCGAGATTGTTTAAGAGTTTGTATTATTATTATTGTAATCATGGAGATGTATTGGCTTAAAGGCTTGTATGTTAAGTTATTGTAATTTACGGTTTAGCAATAATGAACCCATTTTCAATAATAAGAATATTATATATTTCATAATTTCCCAACAAGCTTTGTTTTGATTTTCTAAAAAAATTCTGAAATTGATTTATAAAAGAAAAACTTGGGAAAATTAGTTGGAGATCTAGTAATCGGATGTTACACAATTAGAGATTTGAGATCGTGGCGAAGCAAGCTACGCGTTGTAATAAAAAGTTTGACGATCAAGCAAAGTTTTTTGCGGAAAGTTGGAGTAAAAGCTTGGATTTTGATTTTCTTAGTTTCTATATATAGCAAGGTATGGATTTTTGAGATTTTTAGAATTATCCATTTGTTTTATTGGATTTTGTTGGTTTATGAAATTTGGGGTTTTATAGTTTTAAATTGAGATTTTGTAATTTTGGTAATTGATTGAGTTGTGGATGAAATGAATTGAAGTTTTCGGGGTTGTATTTTATTTTTGGTGACATTAATTGGGAGTTAGGGTTTGAGGTAGCCAGAAAACGCCATTAACGGCGACGGAGGTGGCCGGAAAATTGATGTAACAAAGGTGGGTTTTATGGATTTTGATGGGTTTGTGTTGTGTTGAAACAAAGGAGCCTGTATGTGATGTTGTGTTTGTGTTTTGTGTTTGTTGATGATGGCAGAAGCCACCAACGTGGCGGCAGGGTCGACCAATGGTGGTGGTGGTTGTTGACGGCAGAAGCAAAGACGAGGGATAAGAGAGAAACAAGGGAAGAGGAGAAGAAGAAGAAAGAAAGAGGGAGAAACCGAAAGAGAAAGAGAGAGAGATCGGGGAGAGAGAAAGAGAAGAAAGGAGGAGGAAGAAGATGGGTGAGATGGCAGTGGGCCCCACCCGGAAAAAGAATAAATTTTGGATTTTTATTATTTTATCGGAAATGTATTGTTTTGGAGGAATAAAAAGGAAATAAAATATTGTGTGGTAGAAATAATTTTTGGACTTTTGATGGAGTGGATTTTATAAATTTGGTAAATGGATTTAAATACCCCATTTATGTTTTAATATCAAGTTGGGGGTATTCAAATTATTTTTAGCGGATTAAAAGTTAGAAAATAGTAATTCCGGATTATTTATTTAAAAAAATCGGAGTTAGTAAATTAAAAGGGAAATTTTATTTAAATTTCATATTGTCTAGTTACTAAATATTTATTCTATTCTATTGTAGAGAACCAGTGTTTAATGGGACCCAGTTCAATTCGGATTGAGTCGAAGAGTAAAGTTTTCTACAGATTATTATTTATAGTTGTTGCTTGCCTCTTGCTAAAGACAAGTATACTTCCACTTCTTTCCTCATTTAATTGTGAATTGTGATATGTAGTAATATGTGATTGTAAGCCTGTGATATATCGTGATGAAATTTTATTCGCTTGAGACACGGTCAAGCACAATTGATTTCATATTCTATTTACTCTATTAATGTGATATTAAATTAGAATATTTAGATTCTAATTTTATTTCCGAGTTGGTAATTGTTTCGAAATTCCATTCTTGACTCGTGATTTAATTATTGTTCCAACCACTCGTGTTTGATCGTTTTTAGAAACTCAACCTTTTAACAAGTTGTGACTTATTTCTAAAATATTAAATATTTATTTATTCCTTTTACCTCATTTCAAAACCCATTCCTTTTTCAATTATTTTATTTCAAAAGTTTGGATTTTATATCCTTGATTTTATAAAAATACCTAGATATTTCTTTTAAATTCTAAACTCTCGTTACTCTGATGTTTTAGTAAATTTTATAAATTATTTTCCAAATATTTCAACGGCTTATGTGAGATTTTAAATCTCAATATTTTATCCAAAATTTTTATTTTGAGAAATATTTTGAGACTGTCATAGTCTGTAAAACGCTGGTCAATTTACCTTCGGGCACTTAAATTAATTGATACTTAACTGTACCTGTCCTTTATGGCCTGGGATGAAATATTTTCTGTGGGGGTGAAAGAGACCCCGAGAGCTAGTTAAAATTTAGTGGTAACTGTAGTTCTGATCAAGTTGCAGGTTATTACTTGTAGTAGTATCTGGATAGGGACTGATCTCCCTGTTCAATTGATGGAAGACCAGTTGGTTTTGGAAATGATATATTGTAGCATTGAAATGCTAATGTATGTTTTAAACAGTGGCGTTATATTTGAAATATATCTTATTGATAAAATTCCATCTCAGTTGCTGTCTATTTTCTCAGTTACATAAGTAAAAGGGGGTTGAATACTTGTGTGCTCTTTTCGCCTGATTAAAATCAACTTAATGTAAATTAAAGTTTTGAATTAAGAACAAAGAACAAACACAAAGACATGAATGAATATTGTTTGTATTATTGATATATGAATACAAACTCTCCTAGGGTATACACAAACCCTAACAGCTTCTCTGTGTTTCTCACAACAACTCTCTTTAGCTATATGCTCTAAAAAACTTCTCCTTAATAAATTAGGTTACATAGAGTGTTTATATAGAGAGCTGTCTATCAACTAATAACAGAAAATCAAATTATAATAGGAATAAAATTCCTAATTATTAGCTAACAGTTTCCTTCTGTAATTCTTCTTCCTTCTCATAGCATATTTGCAATATATTTGTCTTTATCTTCGAAGAATTTCTTTTATTGTGATCATCTTCCAAATTCTGCTTCAGCTTTATAGACTCTAAAAACCTTCAGACTCTGATGATCTTCGGTCTCTAATAGAATATAGACTCTGATAGCCTATAGACTCTGATTGAACTCTAGACTTTGATTTGCATCTAGATTCTGGTTTTATTTTTTTAGAAAATCTTTTAAGTACAAATACTCTTAATACCTGTACATGGACTAACTAGACTCTGATTTACATTTACTTGAATCAGAGACTAGAAAGACTTATTCTATTATAGATATATCTATGCTAGACTCTTTCTGGTATTTTGTACATCATCAAATGAATATATTCTTAATAATCTCCCCATATTTATACTTAATAAAATGTAAGCATAAATCAAAGTTTGATGATGTCAAAATTAAAGAATAAACAATGAATTCTAGAACAGTATTAAACATTACATATGAAAAAGAAATTCTACTTAACCGATCTTCTCAAAGCCCTTGTTGTTTCTCAGAAATGAATTCAACATGTTTTCTTCAATAATGGCTAGAGCTTCTCCAACAAACTTCTTTACCTTCTTCAACTCATCAGTGTCACTTTTGATTTGACAGTAAGCTGTTCTTAAATCATTTGTATTGCACTCCTACTCCTTCAAATCTTTCAGCAGCAAGACACTTGGTTTGTCACTCATGGACTGAAATATAATGTAATGACCCACACCTTCTGTGAATTTGATCTCCTTTACCTCCAGTGGCATATTCTGGTCACTCCTATTATCATCAATAAATTTCAAATTGAATTTTTACCCATTTGCTTATTTGTTTGCCTGTGCAGACTCAGCTTCCTGCCAATTTCCTTAAATCATTTGTGTGTGACCTCTTCCTTACTTCTATTTACTTCATAAGATATCTGTAAGAGAAATATGATATACTACAGTTCCTCAACTTGTTTGAAGAAGATGAAGTTTGATTGGTTGATCCATCTAAAAGTCCCTCCTTCTAGAAAGTACACCAGCATTTCATTTTTCACCTTTTCTGTACTTCCCAGACCTCCTGACACCTTCCTTTCAAGTATATTATAGACAATTTGAGCAGATATAACTTTGTTCAAGTGTTTTTGTATAATCTTTTCAAACTGCCTATCTGTGAAGGATTGAGGATCCCTGGTTAAAGTAGTAGTTCTATCAATATCAGACTCTGCAAAACCTCAAAGCCCTATCTTCTTCCTTGCTCTCAAAATTGACTACATTTCTAGTAGCTAGGTTCTTGAATTTCTTGTCTTTGAATTACATTAGAGTCTGATCTCTTTCTTTGCTTATCAGAGTCTGGCTTAGACCCTAATTTCTCATGTCCAGTCCCTGACTCGTGTGTTTGTGTTTTTGTTAATACAACCACTCTATACTATTTTTGTTGCACACCACCAGGTCTCCTAGGATCATGAGAACCCTCCTTATTATCATCACCATCTCTCCTCCTTTTCACTCACATTGGTTTGTCTTCATCCCTGCAACTCCTATCGTTATTACTCCTTCTTGAAGATTCACCACCAGCCTCCCTCTTCTCCCCCTTTTTGACATCATCACCCCTTGTGACAGCCAAAAAAATGTTTTCAAGAACAGAAGTGATGTTGACTTGGGCAGTGATAACTTGATCCACCTTGGTAGTTAAAGAGTTGACATAATTTTAGAGAGTTGTATGTTTAGCCTTGAAATAAGCCAAGGAATCTTTCACAGCAACATCCTTAAATTGTTGAAGAGAGTACAAAGTCTCAAACTTTGTTTGGAGTATTGTAGTGGTAGTATTCATATTGGTCAACTTTGTTTGGATATGAGATATATCCATGACAACAGCAGCTAGTTGAGCCTGTGCAGAGCTGAGGTTAACATCTACATCTTTTTCTTCTTCAAGTAGAGAATCATCAGGCTTCTTACCAGGATAGTGACCATGCTCTTGCAAGAATGAATTCTTTTAAAAAATCTTCAGTCTTTCAGATTTATGAATATCCAGTATGCATGCAAAAGTATCTTCATCATCAATACCTTTAGCCTGTGATGTCTTCCAAGATTGAGAAAATATTTGATCAAAATGATTGAAAGATGGATTCACCTCCCCTTCATCTTCAGAGGCTGAATCATCAACAGCATCAACATGCTCTATTTTTATTACTAGAGGGGTAGACTCTGATGGTTGAGTAGACTCTAAAACTACAAAAGGTACTATAGACCTTGACTCCTCCTTAGAGTGATCAGACTCTGTAGACTCTGAAATCCTAGCCTGGATAGGCATGATAAGAATTGGAGCATTTGACTTCAATTTTGCAGTTTCAGGTTGAATGTGAGTTTCATCCACCAAAGCCTTCATGACTCTATGTTTTCCTAGTTAGAGAATCTTCTAAATGAAGTTGTGGTCTCTGTGTGAAAGATTTCTGAGCAGCTAAAACCTCATCCTTCTTTCTAATATTCAAGATTAAGAAAAATGATTTTTCATTCATTCCCTGCTTTAACTTATCAGACCAACTCTTGGAAAATCTTGATCCCGATAAGTGAAGCTAGGTTCAGAATACCCTAATCTCTCATGATCGGAGTGGGGTTGAACGTTCATTCTCTCATTCTCACTCTAGCTCTCTATAGCCTTTTCTATCTCTCATTTTTCCTAGACCTGTGCCAGCCCCTTAGCAATATTTTCACTCATTTTAGAAGGTTCACTCAATAGTCCTATAGAAGGGGGGGGGGGGGGGTTAAGAGAATGAAATTGTGCTTCAATACATGAACCACCTTGATGAAGGGGAACCCCTTCAACTGTCTAAAGGCTATGGGTTTCCACCAAGGGGTGAGCAGTAACAGACTCTGAACCCTTACTAGCTTCTTCTTTCTTATCAGAGTCTGTTGGCTCCAGTATTCCAGTCTCAGGGTCTACTATAGACTCTGAATGCTTCAGTATGACTTCATTAGAAGTCAAAGTCTTAGTGTCACCTTCTTGGACTGTTGTTGCATGAGACTCTGCCTCAAAGTGGATAGACTCTGACAGAATTGATTGTGGAATTTCTTCATGAGCATCCATCAGAGTCTGTCCTCCCATATCACTAGGGTTGTCATCTGCATTCTGTTGAGTTGGAAAAGAGGGCCTATCAGCATGCTCTCCTACTCCACTATCACCCAACCTCTGACTAGGTGGTTCTTGTGTGGATGAGGTAGACTGAGCACCTTTTTCACTAGTCACCATTGGTGCACTAGTCCCATCTTCCAACTTCCTTCCAACTCCTACTACCTCATTTGGTTCTATCTAAGTTAATGCATCCAAGTGAGTATGTAGAAAAGCTCTTGCTGCATTGATGGCCTGGGCATAAGTAATATGAAAGAGATCATGCAGGTCCCTTGCAATTATTTGATAATAAGTGCCCTTTAGTTGATCTAATCTACTTTGATAGGTTATATTGATATATTTATTGGTCACCTTCCCCACTTTATTGACAAAATAATCAACCACCTTCATTGGAAGAGGCAGAATAGTGGAGATCCATTCATTGGCTGTCATGTAGGTAATCCCATTAATCCAAATTACTTCATAGTCAAAAAGTGGTTGCTCAACCTCAATTTCCAACTCAGCAACAGACTCTGATTCTCTCCTTTTGGGGACTTTGATCTTTTTAACCTTTTTAGGTTTTAATTTTTCAGAGTCTGACACGCCAAGTTCTTTAAGAACTTCAGATGTCCTGCCTTCTATGACCCCACTGAAGAAATGAAGAGGTATCTATATAGATTTATGACCACATCTTATATAAACATATGTAGCTCCATCTCTATTTTCTTTCTTAGGGCATCATAGCTAGTAAGAACATTTAAGAATTAAGATTTAGTCTGATATTGCTCCGGATCTTCAACTAATTCCACCAAAGGATATAAGAATAACAACACCTCATTAGTTGGAGTAATGATTTGATCAATGAGACATGAGGTTGCATCCAATGGCATTCCTTCCCAAAATGTTTCATGATCAGAGTCTAAAGGCAGTTTATACTCTGACTCAACATTAGACTCTGGTTCAGGAGATTTTTGTCTTTCAGAGTCTGGCTCTGCAGGAGCCTTAGGAGCATATATTTCCTATAAAATAGGGTTAGTGATAATAATAGGCTAGTGTGTGTGTGCAGAATAAACCTTCATCAAACTCATGTACTTCTTAGCAAAAGATTTCTCAGTAGACTCAATTAGAGAATCCTGAGGTGCATCCCTAGGTGTTTCAGAGTCTGCAGCCATTTGAGAGTCTGCAGCCTTGGTTATGAAGTTATATTCAGATGCCTTAAGACTATCTTTCAATAAAGACAGTCCTTCAACAACCTGTCTCTCAAGGGGGTTGAGCTCTTCATCACCTTGCTCATCTATAAGCCTTGTTTGAATCAATCTTCTTCTCTTTACAACTAGTGCCTATTGAGAGACACTAGAGGTTGGTTTTCATGTTTTAGGTTTTTGAGATTGTTTGTGTGAAGGGAATTCGGCTACTTGGGTAGGTGTAGGGGGACTCTCCAGTACATTTTCCTGCACCATTTCACCACTAAAGAAAGAAGTAGTATAGATAGAAGGTTTGTAGGCTGAGAGTTTACCTGTGGATACACCATGGTAGGTAGACTCTTTTTCTTGTCATCAATTCTCTTGATGTCAGAGAAAATCCTTCTTTGTTGCTTGTATGCCTGCACACAATACTCATCTGCAAGCTTGGCAAACATGTTAGGAACAAAGTGGTTCAAGAGAAGCATAAAAAATCTATGATAATAGACTTTCTTTCCTCCCTCTTACACATTGTTCAATTTTGCTCCCATTTGAGTGAGCAACATATCACCAATGTTGATCACCTTATAAAACAAAAGACTATGGTCTATCTGGTATGTAATGAAAGTAGTAGCATTAAAACCACTACATTTACCAATAAAACATTTTATAATTTGGTCAAAAAAGATGGACCAGTTTTTCCTCAAGTAAGGCCTAGTTAACTTACTCATGTTACCTAAACTAGCAGAATAACCTAGTGACTTAAGTAGTACAGCCAAAGGTGAACATTATTTTACCTGGTTGATCCTGAGTAGGATCAACAACTTTTGCAGAGCTCCATGCTTGAGAGACTGCATCCATGTGAATGACATGAGATGGCTTTAACACTTAGTTGAGCTCACTTTGCTCAAGAAAATCCATCACTGGGTAGTAGTCAGCATCTAAAACCTTTTTCTCTCCCAAGGCTGCAATGTGGTTCGTTGTCATGAACTCAAAATCACCAAAAGTGAATGAAATAGCCTGGTGTCCCCTCATGATAGTGGATTGAGCATCCATTGAAGTTGTTGAGTTGAGAAAGATGAAAATTCTTGAAGAAATAAGCTAGGGTTCATAGAGAGCTCTGAGAGAATTTTTTCCTTAAGAAATAATTCACAATTAACAAGTGAGTAAAATGTATGTAAATTTTCTATTTTATTTAAGTTACATATTATACACACGAGTCTATAGTCTGTATCCAGTCAAAAGTAGTTGTTACCACTTATTTCGAGTCATTTGAAGGGGTAAAAATTAATCAGAGTCTGTAGGCGTGAAATCTAACCGTTTCAGAGTCTAATAATCATGGCCTTCAGAGTCTATAGACTCACTCTCAGAGTCTATAGATCCGTTAGAGTCTATAGACTCTCAGAGTCTATAGACCCGTCAGAGTCCAGAAATTAGACTCTGTCAAGATAAAGTGTTTCAAGAATATTGTAATAACAAATTATAGTTTGACAAATCAGAGACTATAATTAAAGTACATACCTTACTGCTTGTAATGACTATGCAATTACATATTTAACATACCTAACTCAACTATCAGTCTGAGAAAGGTAGACTCATCAAGTGGTTTTATTAAAATGTCTGCAATCTGTTTGTCAGTTGGAACATAATGAAGTTTAATAGTACCATTTTCAACATGTTCTCTAATAAAATGATATCTGACATCTATGTGCTTTATTTTGAAATGTTGGACTGGATTTTCTGTAATTTTAATTGCACTAATATTATCACAATACATAGGAATATTTGAGAATGTTAGTCTATAATCAAGTAATTGATTTCTGATCTACAGAATTTGGGCATAACAACTTCCAGTTGTTATGTATTCAGCCTCAGCTATTGAGGTTGATACAGTCTGTTGTTTCTTGCTAAATCAAGAAATTAACCTGTTGCCAAGAAATTGGCATTAGCCTATTGTGTTTTTCCTGTCCACTTTGCATCCTGCATATTCAGAGTCTGAATAACTAACTAATAAACAATCAGACTCTCTCGGATACCAAAGTCCCAAAGTTTGTGCACCCTTGAGATATTTAAAAATTCTTTTCACAGCAATTAAATGTGATTCTCTAGGGTCAGCTTGAAATCTGGCACACAGGCATGTTGCAAACATTATATTTGGTCTACTAGCATTTAAATACAATAATGAGCCAATCATACCTCTATAGCTAGTATTGTCAACTTTCTTATCCTTTGGGTCAGAGTCTAACTTAGTGGCTGTTGACATGGGAGTTTTGGCAGTTGGACAATCTTGTAAATCAAATTTCTTCACAAGTTCCTTCACATACTTTGTTTGACTGATGAAAATTCCATTATCTGTCTGTCTGACTTGAAGTCCCAAAAAGAATTTCAATTCTCCCATCATGCTCATTTCATATTTATACTGCATTAGTTTGCTAAACTTTTCACAGAGTTTCTCATTAGTAGAACCAAATATAATATTAACATAAATTTGGACAAGCAGAATATCACATTTATGTTTTCTAACAAAAAGAGTTTTATTAATGGTACCTCTTGTGAAACCATTTTTAAGAAGAAATTTTGATAGAGTTTCATACCATGCTCTAAGTGCTTGCTTCAATCCATACAATGCCTTGTCTAACTTTTAAACATGATCAGGAAATTTTGGATCAACAAATCCTGGGGGTTGCTCCACATAGACTTCTTCCTCCAATTTTCCATTCAAGAAGGCACTCTTCACATCCATCTGATAGACTTTGAATTCTGAATGAGCTGCAAATGCAAGAAATATTCTGATGGCTTTCAGTCTTGGTACTGGTATAAAGGTTTCATCATAGTCAATTCCTTCCTCTTGTGAGTATCCTTTTGTAACTAGTCTTGCTTTGTTTCTTACTACAGTACCATTCTCATTAAGTTTGTTTCTGAACACCCATTTTGCACCAACAATTGATCTATTCCTAGGTCTTGGAACAATCTTCCACAATTTGTTTCTCTCAAATTCATTTAGTTCTTCCAGCATTACAATAATCAAATCAAGGTCTTGCAAAGCTTCCTCAATTTTCTTTGGTTCATTCTTTGAGAGAAAATAGTTGTATAGACATTCATTTTGAGTGGCTTTCCTTATTTACACACCACTCTCAGGATCACAAATTATTAAATTTGGAGTGTGTTCCCTTGCCCATTTTCTAGCTGGTAGAAGATTGGTTCTGAAACTTGGAGTTCCTCCTAAATCATTGGAATTTTCTGCTTGTGAGTGGAAATTAAATGAAAAGGCTCTCCCTGGATTGTTTGACCCTGCAAAGGATTCAGGGTTATTTGATTCAAACCCTGATGGACTAGACTTTGAAGAACTACACTTTGTCTATCTAGACTCTGACTAACTAGTTCCTGAATTGTTAGACTCTAAGTTAATTAAAGTAGAATTTTCTGGCTCCCCCTCAGAGTGTGCAGGTTATTGCATTTTCTTAGGAGTGATTTGAGACTCTTTATTTTCATCATCTTCATCTATCTTAGAACTTTTAAAATTTTCAAATTCAAGTATTGTAGACTCTGATTCATCCTGCAGACCTGTAATCTTTCTGTCATTAAATGTAACATGAATAGATTTCATAACAATTCTGGTTCTGAGATTGAAGGCTTTGAATGCCTTTGTATTTGGTGCATATCCAAGGTATATGGCTTCATCATCATTTGCTTCAAATTTACTTCGATTTTCAAGATTTACTTTTAGTATAAAGCATTTGCACCTAAATATATGAAAGTGTTTCGCACTTGACTTCTTGTCCTTCCCCATTTCATAGGGAGTCTTTCCATGCATGTTTATCAATGTACAGTTCTAAGTGAAGCATGTTGTATTGATTGCCTCAGCCTAGACATATACTAGCAGTTTAGAGTCTACCAACATTGTCATGGCTGCATCTATGAGTGTTCTATGCTTTCTCTCCACAACTCCATTTTGTTGGGATGTTCCTGGTGCAGAAAATTGTTGAGTAATTTCCTTTGATGCACAGTATTCCTCCATGATTGCATTCTTGAATTCAAAACCATTGTCACTCCTTAGAATTCTTACTTTCTTCTTTGATTTAGTTTCCAGAAAAGTGATATGGTCTATTATGTGTTGTGAAACTTCATCATTTGAGTACAAAAAGAAACCCATATGAATCTTATAAAATCATCTACAATGACAAGAATATATTTCTTTTTGTTAATTGAAATCACATTTACTGAACCAAATAAATTAAAATGTAATAGATAAAAGGGTTCAGAGATGGTGTTTATTATTTTGCTCTTGAAGGATATTTTCCAAGTTGACATGCTTCACAAAGTCCATCTTGTACAAAATCAACCTTTCGTAAACCTCTCACAAGACTCTGTTTTACCAACTTGTTAAGTGTTTTGAAGTTGATGTGTTACAGTTTCTTGTGCCATTTCCATCTTTCTTCCATTGAGGCCTTGTTGTATAAACATGTGATTTCATTATGAGTGAAATCCTCAAAGCTGGCTTCATATATGTTACCATGTCTGTGTCCTTTAAAAACTAAAGTACCTTTTTATTTATGAGGTACAAGACACTCTTTGTTGTCGAAACCAGCATGGTAATCTTTATCTCCAAGTTGACTAATACTGATCAAGTTGTGCTTCACCATCAACTAGAGCTACTTCTTCAATGATGACATTTCTAAATACAATCTTGCCATATCCCAGTGTTTGTCCTTTATTTCCATCTCCAAAGGATACTTTTGGGCTAGCCATCTCCACAAAGTCTGTAAGCATAGATTTTTTTCCAGTCATATGTCCTGAGCATCCATTATCCAGGATTAGGATTACTTTCTTTACCCTTGTTTCCTGCATACAAATAGCAACTAGTTAGATATTTTGAGGACCCAAACTATTTTGGATCCCTTCTTATTAACTTTAGGTGAAACAGGTTTAGAAATTTTTATTTTGGATTTACTTGTTTCCTTTATTGCCTTAGACTCTGATGGAGTCTTGACAGTGTCATACCAACTTTTATCAATAGAAGATTTTAGCTCATAAAAATTATAATACAAATCATGATAGTCCATATACATATAAATAGAGTGAAATATGCTACCACAGTGATAACATGATTTCTATGGAATATAGTTACTAGTCAGAGTCTGAGGGGATTTAGACTCTGATTTCTTCTCAATTTTTGTTTTACAATCTAGAGCAAGATGATTGCGGTTTCCACATCTGTAGCATTTCTTCTTAGGAGCATTATGATCTTTTTGATAGTTGTTGGCTTTTGTTAATCACTTTCTTGCCATTCCTATTCCTCCTAGTTTTGCTAGACCCTGATAAGTTTTCTAGCCTTTCCTTTAACTTGGTCTTAGATAAGAACCCTATATATATATATATGTTTTTCTTAGCAATCTTTTCTCCTGATTCATTATTTATTTTTTTCAACAGCAGGGGGATTATTGACAGATGAGTTTGTGGTTCCTTTATGTAACTCAGTCTTAACAGGAGTAAAGGTGATGTTGTCCTTTGTCTTATTATCTTGGCTAGCTTCTACATTGTTATTATTCTCAACAATAGGTCTTATACCTTGACTCTTGTCATAGCCTAGACCAGTAATTTGATACACATTTTGATTGTTAAGAATTTCCTGAACTTTTCTACCAGAGTCTGTCCACACTTTGAACTTAAGCCTTTCTTCTTCTAGTTCTTTTCTAACATAGTCATAGGCTTTTAAATCTTCATTGTAGTTGTGTCTACACTTCTCAAAATACTTTTTGTATGCTTCCATAAGAACTAATTTAGACTTTAGATGGTTATTCCTAATTGTTAAAATAAGGTTTTTTTCTGTTAACCTATCATTGACATTTGTGAGTGCTCTAAAATTAGTCATTAACTTTTTAACTTGACTTTGAACAATCTTTATACCATCAGAGTCTAAATTAAGCAAAAATTCAGTAGAAAAGATTGATACCTGAGATTTAGGAGATAAGGGTTCTTTAGGAGATTCTGATTTTTCTGAGGAGACAGTCATCAATGCTAGAGTTTTATAATCTATTTCATCCTCTGAGCTTGAATCTGCCTAATCTTTTCCTATTGAGATGAGTGCTTTTCCTTTGCCTTGGTTTTTAGCTTTTCTACACGCACTAACATTCCACAGTTGAAGCACTTGAGTTTTTCCTTGTCAAGCTTGATTATGGTGTTTTTGTTTTTCTCAACTTTTTCATACTCATTTTTTTGTGTTGGCATCTTGCTAAATTTTTTAGTTATTTTGTTGAATTTCATTCTTTTGAAATTCTTAGCAAACATAGCCATCATTTGACTCAAATTTATCTCCTCATCAGAATCAGAGTCTGTGTTAATAGACTCTGATTTAAAAACAATTTTACCCTTTTTCCTTGAATCTTTAATTTTTACTTCTTTGGAATTTTCCTGTTGTTCTTTCTCAGACTCCATTAAGAGTGCCACATATTTTAGTTTTCCAAATTTCTTATTCTTTTTGTGTTGCATCTCTAAATCATATGTCTTGAGTCTGCAATACAAATCTTCTAGAGTTATTTCATCCAAATCTCTAACTTCCCTTATAACATTTATTTTATTATCCCACTCTTCTAGAAGGGCTCTTAGAAACTTGGTATTTGTGTCTTTAGAATCATACACTTTACCAAAAATAACCATCTCATTTAGGAGTTTAGTAAACCTATCATACATCTCAATGATGGTTTCTCCAGCTTTTACTTTAAAATACTTATACTCCTGAATTAGTAGAGACCTTGCATTCTTCTTGACATCCTTGGTTCCTTCATAGTGCACTTCAAGTTTTGTCCACATCTCTTTAGCAGTTTTGCATGATATTACACAGTTTGTGAGAATAGAGTCTAAACTATTAAAGAAAATATTCTTCACATTTGCCTCCTTGAGAACATTCTCTTTGTCCCTCTTTGACCACTCAGCCTTTGATTTGTCAACAAAGTGCTCTTCAATAGTTTTTCCTTCAATAATAGTTTGAAGAACAAACCTTGAGGGTACATAAGGTCCATCATGAATTCTTTCTAGATATTCAGGGCCTTTAGCCTCAAGATGGTGCAACATCTTGATCTTATAGTGGGTATACTTGTCCCTTTTGAGCATAGGAATTTTAGAATTGACATATTTGTTTTGAGACATCTTTGATTGATTTTAAATTTTAGGCTCTGATACCAATTATTTTTCTAGTTACACAAGTAGAAGAGGGGTTGAATACTTGTGTGCTCTTTTCGCCTGATTAAAATCAACTTAATGTAAATTAAAGTTTTGAATTAAGAACAAAGAACAAATATAAAGATATGAATAAATATTATTTGTATTATTGATATATGAATACAAACTCTCCTAAGGTGTACACAAACCCTAGCAGCTTCTCTATGTTTTTACACAACAATTCTCTCTACCTCTATGCTCTAAAAAATGTCTCCTTAATAAATTAGGTTACATAGAGTGTTTATATAGAGAGCTGCCTACCAACTAATAACAGAAAATCAAATTACAATAAAAATAGAATTCCTAATTATTAGCTAACAGTTTCCTTATGTAATTCTTCTTCCTTCCCATAACATATCTGCAATACATTTGCCTTTATCTTCGAAGACTTTCCTTTATTGTGATCATCTTCAAAATTCAGTTTCAGCTTTATAGACTCTGAAAACCTTCAGACTCTGATGATCTTCGGTCTCTGACAGACTATAGACTCTGATAGTCTATAGGCTCTGATTGAACTCCAGAGTTTGATTTACATCCAGACTCTGGTTTTATTTATTCAGAAAATCTTTTAAGTACAAATACTCTTGATACTTGTACATGGACTAATTAGACTCTTATTTACAATTACTTGGATCAGAGACTAGAAGGACTTATTCAATTATAGATATATCTATGCTAGACTCTGTTCTAGTATTTTGTACATCATCAAATGAATATATATTTCTAACATTGTCACTGTTACTTTTTTAAATGTCAAGTATTTGGAGAATACTTGTGGTTTATTATTTCAAAGGTGATTTATTACCTATTTTGAGAGTATAAAATGTATTTTGAGTGGTGAATATTTTCGTGAGATAGTTCTTATTGTTAAAGTTTCATCTCAGCCAGCTTCAATGTTCCTTTATACCTATTGAGGTATTTCTTGTTGTTGAAGTTCCCTATCATTTATAGTTCTTTGCCCTAGATAAGATTTTGACTTTGGTATTTATTGTCTCATCGTGACACCTTGTTGTCTATTCTAGATTTATACTTGTTGAGCATTGTTTTGCTCACCCCCCTTATGTTTACATCCCTACAGAGAAGTACGAGATTTCTAAGGGAAAGGGAAAGGTTTTGAGCTGCTTATTGAGTTACTAGGACCAGTTTCTATATTTTTTGTTATACTAACTTACTATGTTTCGATAGCCAGGTTACGAACAGAGATGTGTTCCGAGATTGTTTAAGAGTTTGTATTATTATTGTAATCGTGGAGATGTATTGGCTTAAAGGCCTGTATGTTGAGTTATGGTGGTTTACAGTTCGACAGTGGCACCGAATCCGTTAACCCTTGGATTTCGGGTCGTCACAGGTTGGTATTAGAGCTATAGTTATATTCTTAGGATATAAAGGTCTGTTAGGTCCAAAGTGTTGTAGAGGGGGGGGGGGGTGAATACAACTGTTTAAAAATAATGAGAGAATAAACAATATGCAGGTAATAAATGATGACACAGAATTTCAAGAATATATCATTATATTCATTGATGGATTTGCTACAACATTCATAAAAGCATCATGATCAGTTGAACAATAAATACAGCAATTAAAGCTAGATTCAACTGATCCTCTCTCTCACTTTTTGTTTTACAGTAAATGCTCTCTCTTTAAAAATATCGTTGAATTATAGAGATGATGAAAGTCTATTTACTAATAAAATCAAAGTGCTGCTTTTATAATGTCATGTAGTCTTGATCTTGTCCTTTTTGTGTACGTGGCCCAATCAGGACTTCGACAACAAAAAGTACTTTCTCAACAACTTTGGATCAACCGTTCACAATAAGCCACTTGTCCCTTGAACATTAAATGTTACATTTCTACCCGCATCTCGATCTTTGCCTGGACCCATCTCGATCTCGATCTGTGAAAATCTCGATCTCGATCTGGGAGAATCTCGATCTCGGTCTATGAAGATCTCGATCTCGATCTGGGAGAATCTCGATCTCGATCTACCGTGGATCGAGATTTGCCTTTGCAATATTTTACTTCAATTGTAAATCTCGATCCGCATCTCAATCTGCTGTGGATCGACATTTGCCTTAGCAAATATGCACACATCCAATGTTGACCTTCTTTAGTGACTAATTGAGGATTAACCTTTATGAGCAAGTTTCCCTAGCTTCTTCAATTTCTTCTCCTCACTCAATTCAAATGAGATCTTCTATTACTGACATGAACTTGCCTCCAATGTCCTGACACTTGATGCAATGGTCTGGTTCATAAGTGACTAGTCTTGTAGGGGTTCTTGCTTCTGAATGTCAGTTCTCATTTGTTGATTAACCTTTGCATTATCCAGATGTTGATATACATTACATAAAATCACTTTGGTCTTCTTGATACTTCTTTGACATTAATTTGATTCTCCATTAGATAAGTTAGGGCAAGAGCAATACTCAGATTGAACTTCTTCTCACTTATGCATCCTTGATTAACCAAATTAGTTACTTGTAGTTACCAAGTATCATTACCATTTCTTCAGTTGATTGATTCCATGTGCTTCTTCAGTTTCTCTTGTTTTGCTGTTGTTTTATCTTTTACTTAGTTGAGTTACATAATAATTAAGTGTTACAAGTTAGTACACCTATGCCTTTCAATCTCCCCCTATTTGATTGTCTAACAATGACAACCAAATTCACAATGAGGATAACTCAACTAAACAGGGACTGAAAAAGATAAAATAACATTCATAAAAGATCATGTTAACTTACATAATGCTTGGCTTGATTAATTAACTTCATGTCTATTACTGATACTTCATGTGCCAAAATTGGACACCTGTTGGCTCGATTAAATGGCTTCATGCTCTTCTAGAGATTTTCTCTAAGTACTTTAAGAGCACGGTCCACTCAATCTTCAATTATCCTTCTGAAGTCCTTTTAGCAGTATTACCACCGCCGAACTTCGCGAAATAATTGACGCCTAATATAAACCAGTTTCAAGACACTTAGCTAACTAACTTCTACCTTACACTACACAAGAAAACATATAATATATTTTTACAATGCAGGAAAACAAGAAAACAAATTACAACGCAAAGAAACAATACAAGCATAATACATTAAAACTTTTATTTCTTGCGCTCCTCTTCCTCACGAGCTTTCTTCTTGGCTGCTTTTTCTTTCTTCATGAACTCAGGGTTGCAGACTTCATCCATTCTTTTCTTGAGAAGATTAAGTCCTTCTGCTTCCACATGATTTCTGATCTTGTAATTTCGAAACAACCTCAACCACCTTTCAACCATGCTGCGAGTGGTAAGCTTCGTGGGAATGTCTTCAAACCTCAGCTTCGTGACTTTGTCAGGGTACCCCTTTTCCCCTTTCTTCCTTATAACCAGCTGCTTAGGGTATCCAATGACAATAGCGGTGGTGCATTGCTGTAGCCTCTGAATATCAAGCTGTTGTCTTCTCTTACAGAAGTTATCAAACGTGACCCTTAGATAATCCTGATCAAACTCGTCAACATCATCCATCTCATCAATCAATTCCCTTATAATACACAGTGTTTCATGACTGTGTTCTGCAAAGATGTCGTACTTGATTTCAATGATGGTTTCCACCTGATGCTTGTCTGTATAGATCAGTAGATCATTCTCATTCTCAGCTTTGCTTTTGACAAACTTGACATTTGCACCAGCCACTGCACCAGCTTCCTCCCTTATTTCCCCTTCTTCTGGAATGTCTATTCTTGGATCTCCGTATCTCTGCACATGCTCCCTTATTGCCTCGTCTTGCTGCTCGAATGCATAGTCTTCAGGTTCCTTCTTAACCACTGGTAGTGTAGCTTCAGGCAACTTGTATGGAGCGTCTTGCCTTCTTATCAGCTTCTCCAAGTCCTTAGCCACCAGCTTCTTTTCCTTTGTTAGAAAACCCTTAGAGAGGACTAGCTTTGCAACTGCCTTCAGCACATTTCCGCTCGGAGTTAGTTTTGAGTCATGCAGATTTACGATCCTCAAGACCTTGTCATGGACATATCTGATCTGGTAGGGATTTAGAATGATGTCAACCCCTCTGTCTTCAGCCATCTTCAACAATTTCTCCTTAAACAGCACTCTAGTCTTGACAGAGGTGTCTACCTTGTGAGCGAATTCTACCAGTTCACTTGCACCCCTTTCTTGGAAGAAAGCTTTATCGACCATACACGACCCAATTTTTGTTATGGGTGTCCAAGTGATCATCAGATTCCATGCCTTCTCCTTGAATATGACTTGCACGGAGGTGCATCCCTGTCTTATGCAATTTAGATAATTCAGCAGCCCAGGGTTTAGATTTTCTAGCTTATGAAGAAGAAAGCTCAATCTTTCTGAGTCATGAGCATAGGCTCTTGGTCCAGCTAAAGCTTCTCTAGCCTTGTCCCACTCGGGACCTTCCCTCCTTATGTCAGCCTGGACCTTAGGATCTTTGATCTTTTTCATTTCATACTCATGCTGAGTTTTCTGAGCTGCTCTCTTCTCCTTTGCCATTAGTTCTTTTTCAACTATCCCTTGTAGTACTTCTTCATTTACTCTTTCTCTGGCTTCCCTGAAAATCTCTCCTTGCATCTCCGCTTCATCAACTTCTTCTTCTGGCACATGCTCGTCAGCAACCGAGTGGTCTCCTGCATCACCTGCAACTCCTGCGCCGGATCCGCCAGGATTTAGACCTCTTTCTTGTTCCCACTCTTTTGCCCGTTGCTCGAGTCTCGACTTCCTTGCCACTAAGGCTTCTACATCCATCTCATCCTCATCAGAATCTTCAATAAAGTCTCCCATAAATGCATCGACGAGAGGTGTTTCTTTCTCAGCTTCTTCTTTAACTACCATCTTCTGCTTGCCTTTGTCCTTAAGAGCCGGTTGAGTCTCCTCCACCTTTTCACCAGATTTGTTTGAGGACTCGATCACCGGACCCTTACTAGTCAGCTTTTTCAGACCCTGATCCTCCTTCTCCCCCTTAGGTGTGTTATCCTCATCAGGAGCATCATCATCATTATTATCGTCTCCACCACAACCGGTTGAAGGACCAGGTCCAGCCTTGTTACGTCCAAAGACAACATCAAGTAGTTCATTCAGCTTCGTCCAAACCTGAGACATGCCATAAGTGACATCATCTACTGACCTCCCAACCTCCACCTGTGCCAATCCAAGATTATTTATCTTGTCAATCATTTGATTTTGGACGGCAATCAGGTTCTCCATGAACTGAGCTCCAACCTCCAATCTTCCAGAGTGAGAAGAGACAGCAGCAGTAACACCAGCAACTCCAGCCTCCAAAGCCTCCACTTTTTCCACTAGATCCTGCAATTTGGGGGACGGTGTTTGGCTTGGGTTAAACTGTTTACTCTCGCCGGGTTCTGTTTCACTCAAGATCCCTAAAAAGAAGGGATCTACTCTCCCTGTCTCTCCCTCGTGTTTAGAGCCTAACAGTACTAGAGCCTCATCCACTAATCGCTGGGGACTAGCGGTGAGTTGGTCGGCGATATCGGTCAGTGAGACTGAGCCTTTAAGCGCTGTGTCTACGATAGGAGATGGCGTTATGACCATGTCATCCCCTTGTTCACTTAGAACCTTTTCTGGTTCGCTGGGCTGTTCTGGAGGCGTAGACCCACCAGTCACCAGATGTCGTTGCTCTGCGAGCAACTTGGTTTCTGAATTAGATGAGGAAGCGTCATCCGTACTGGATTCGACAGACTCTTCCTCATTAAAACTTCCTGAGATACTAGTATCAGAAGTGCTAGTCTCAGTTTGCCATTCCCCTTCCGAGAAATTGCTCAAAGAGCCCTGAGCGGACAACTCAAGGGAGGTAGGGCCAGATCCTATTGGCTGTTGAGCTGGACCCCCTCCTTGACTCTCACTAACATGCCTAGGCGAGTGCGAATGAGTTGAAATATTTTGTAGAGGAGAGCCACCAGCGTGAGGTGTGGTGGCTGTGAGAGGTGAACTAGCCTTAACAGGCTGTGCAGTTGCCACTGGGTTTGAATCCACCTTTTGCTTCTTTGGAGGTGGCAGAGCTGCTGAAGTGACTACTCTCTCAACTCCTACACTCCCTCCACTCGAATCACTCGACTCAGATAAGCTTGCCTTCCTTTTATCACCAGTTTTAGGGCTGGCTGAACGTTTATGAACAGAAGGGCTTGCAGCCTGGGATAGAGCCTGGGGGTTTTCAGGCCCACGGCTGTAGAAAACAGGTTGAATTGATGATTGATCAAGATTAGCAAGAATAGGTACCTGACTCAGAAGATCGTCATCCTTGTCAGCTCCAGCTTCTACAACATTTGCCTCGGCCATGTCAACATCCATACCTGCTTCTTCCAAATTTCTAGGCACTTGATCTCCACCTTCAGCTTCTTTACCGCTACTCTCAGCTTCTACTGCAGTGAACTGAGAAGCATGCCTCCTAGCATACTCATCTTGCAGATCCTGGAAGTACGGAGTCAGGCGCAACTCAAAAAGTCTTGACTTTTGCTGGGTTTCCATGGTGGAGATACTCTTTAGAGTCATATCAAAACATGCCATCCTTTCAGAGCCTTGAAATACTCTTCTGTGTTCCTCTGAAAGGACGTCATCCAGAACCATCTGAAGAAATCATGGCATCCAGCATTTGACTGGACCATCTTCCGGATTCCTAGATGCATTTTTCTCCAATGCCCACCTCTCAAGCAACTGAATCAACAGATGTTTGCCCACATTCACTCTCATGTTGTTTGCCACTCCATATAGTATTACCCGGCAGCTGTTATTCATTGGCCTGTAGTCTTTGTCCTTTGGGAACATGCAGCGCTGAATGGCCTGAACTACATAATCCCACTCAGCTGGTAGCATACCGGTGTGAACCTTTGTTACCTTGATAGGACCCGTTGGAGGGCGACAACCTATCTCAGTGAATAATTGCAACATATCCTCCATAGTGGGTTCCGGAGCATAATCTTCTGTAGGAAGCCCAAGAATCTCATTGAACTTCTGCAGACTGACTTCATATTTGGCACCACCAATAGTAAAGGATAGGCCTGTTGGATTTGCTTTTCCACCCAGAATCTCTAGAGTAGAGTAAGCAGCTTGAAGGGCTTCGACATTCAGGATGGGAGAGGCGGTTAAGGCATGACTTATGATTGATGTGTTGTTGAGGGATTCAATCCAGAACTGATAGTGAATAAATCTACCAGTTGCTCGATCAGTAGAGAGATTAACAAAGTTGGTCTTGGGAATTGTGAAATTTGGGTTTGCCATTTTAAATTTGTGTTTGAGAAAAGAAATGTTCTGAGATGGTTTTGCAATCGAATTTTTAGAGAACAAGTTCTAAATTTAAACAAAATAAAACGTACGCGAACCCCACTAATTACCCCACGTAATTAGTGACACAAATTAAAACAAATTAACTTCCCCACTAATGACCACTTAACTCCCCACTAAAGATTGACGGTTGAGTTTTCGAAAATTAAAGTGAACAGCCGTTACAAAATAAATTATTTTTCCAGAAAACCACAAACACGGCGGTAAAGTTGCACTTTAAGGATTAAACAGTAGTACTCACAACTATTTCGCTCAAGAACACAAAAGAACTTAAGAATAAGAAAGCACGAAACAAAAACCAAACTCACTTGAATGAAAAGAAAACTGAAGAACTATTTGCAAGAACAGTAATGACGTTAAAAACAACACAAGAAGTTCAACAGTTTTAAACAAAATTTTAGCAGAGTTTCGTTTTAGTTATTGATGCTTTTCAGTAACAGTTAGTGATTTTTGTTTAA
Organism: Oenanthe sinensis; assembly: GCA_028671895.1. NCBI lineage: Eukaryota > Viridiplantae > Streptophyta > Magnoliopsida > Apiales > Apiaceae > Oenanthe > Oenanthe sinensis. Next base: position 21,710,995 of record CM053795.1, read on the forward strand.
GAAAATCACAAGAAAACTTGATGTAATGGCAGGGAAAAGTACTCTGGTAATGTATGTATACGCGTGTGTATATGAAGAGCTTAAGCTTTTGAAAGAGAGAAAGAAAGTTAATGTAAATAATGAATAGCCTTTTTAATGCTATAATATATACTTGCACGCCAAAAAAAAAGATCTGAAAAGACAAGTCACATCTCGATCTCGAGATCCGCATCTCGATCCTCATCTAGATGTCGATCTTGATGTCGATCTCGATCCGCATCTCGATCTACATCTCGATGTCGATCTCGATCCGCATCTCGATCTGCATCTCGATGTCGATCTCGATGTGGATAGATCGAGATGTACCTTGACAGTTTTTAAGCAGTTTTCACAAGTCGTTCTCGATCTCGATCTCGAACCAGATCGAGATTTTAATGAAATTATGTGAATTAAACATTTATATGTAAAATTCACAAGATTTCATCACAAATTTTCACACCATTTAAGAAACTTACAATTTTGAAACGACAGGGAATTTAGCAAATAAATCATGCATTACAAAATTAAGTATAGCATTAAATCCTATCACATTATTAGACATTAATCATTTAGATACACAGATCAGCACAAGATTAATTTCATGAAACTTTCTAACTTCCCTTTATGAGATGTAATACATACATTTATGAAGTTAAGTACACATTATTAATTATGAATATTCATGAATAACAATAATATGTACACAAACTGAATTATAACAGATAGGTAGCAAAACTAACAGGTGTTAAGCATCCCCAATTCACCAACCAATCTAGAAAATGTTGATTCGTCTAGAGGTTTAGTGAATATATCTGCTATTTGACGTTCAGTAGACACAAAATGCAACTCTACAGTTCCATTTTCTACATGCTCTCTAATAAAATGATACCTGATGTCAATGTGCTTGGTCCTTGAGTGATCCACAGGATTGTTGGTCATTGCAATAGCACTTGTGTTGTCACACATGATAGGAATCTTAGATACTTCCACACCGTAGTCCTTGAGTTGGTTCTTCATCCACAGTATCTGGGCCACACAGCTTCCAGCAGCAATATATTCTGCTTCAGCTGTCGAGGTAGATACTGTGTGTTGTTTCTTGCTTTGCCAAGACACCAACCTTCTTCCAAGGAACTGACAGCTTCCTGAAGTGCTCTTCCTATCTATTCTACAACCTGCGTAATCTGAATCCGAATAGCCAACAAGATTAAACCCTGTATCTCTTGGGTACCAAATCCCAAGATTTGATGTTCCCTTGAGATACCTAAAAATACGCTTTACGGCTATGAGATGTGACTCTCTAGGATCCGCTTGGAACCTTGCACATAGGCACGTAGAGAACATAATATCAGGTCTGCTAGCAGTTAAATACAAAAGTGAGCCGATCATACCTCGATAGCTTGAGATGTCTACAGGTTTACCCGCTTTGTCCTCGTCAAGCTTCGTGGCTGTTGCCATAGGAGTCTTTGCTTGTGATACATCTTGGAGACCATACTTCTTCAATAGATCATGAATGTACTTGGTCTGGCAGATAAATATCCCGTCCTTCTTTTGACTAACTTGAATGCCCAGAAAGAACGTCAGCTCTCCCATCATGCTCATTTCATACCTTGATTGCATTAACTTAGCGAACTTAGCACACAGCTTCTCATTTGCAGACCCAAAGATAATGTCATCCACATATACATGCACCATTATTAGATCATCTTTGCATTTCTTGTAGAAAAGCGTCTTGTCGATTACTCCTCTGGTGAAACCACTTTCTAGTAAAAAGTCTGACAGAGTTTCATACCACTTCCGCGGAGACTGCTTAAGGCCATATACTGATTTGAAGAGTCGATAAACATAATCACAATATTTGCTGTCGATAAACCCGGGAGGTTGCTCGACATACACCTCTTCATCCAGTTCACCGTTTAAGAATGCACTCTTGACATCCATTTGATAGACTTTAAAACCATGATGTGCTGCGAAAGCCAAGAACATCCTCACTGCCTCTAGCCTTGCTACTGGTGCATAGGTTTCATCATAATCAATTCCTTCTCTTTGAGTATAACCCTTAGCAACCAGGAGAGCTTTATTTCGTGTTACAAGTCCGTCTTCATCCAGCTTGTTTCTGAATACCCATTTTGTCCCAACAACAGATCTATTCTTTGGTCTGGGTACCAGCTTCCACACCTTCTGCCTTTCAAACTGATTGAGTTCCTCTTGCATAGCAATCACCCAATCAGCGTCATCTAGAGCTTCTTCCACCACTTTAGGTTCCATCTGGGAAAGGAACACTGAGTATAGACATTCATTCTCAGTGGCAATTTCAGCTCTAGCTTTTCCTCTAGTAGTCACTTCGGCTTCTGGATCACCAATAATTAGCTCGAACGGATGGTCCTTGTTCCAAGTGCGATCCCTAGCAAATGTTCTTGATGATTCAGCTTGATCTTGTAAGTGAAGGTGACTTAGTCTAGAAGCACTTTCACTAGCTTCCCTTGAGCTAGTACTGGCTCCCCCTGAGTGAGATGCTCCCCCTGAGTGCATACTGACTCCCCCTGAGTTAGTACCAGGTCTGACGGAAGGTGATCCCTCAGCCCTAGTTTTTTGAATTTGCGAAACACTAGACTCTTGATTAATTTCATCATTTATAGTTGGATCACTACCCTGCACTACTGACTCAGGAACTGTATCCACTTCATCAATATCCATATTTTCAAATCTTAGGGAAGTAGGCTCACTATCTTCTTTTTGTATAGAAGGGAGCTTTGAGTCGTCGAATGTGACATTAAGGCTTTCAACCACCTTGCGATCATTAAGCACAAACACCCTGTACGCTGCTACTACTTCAAGAGAATATCCAATGAAAACCCCTTCATCTGCTTTGGCATCAAACTTTCCAAGTTGTGCATTGTCTCTTAACACAAAGCATTTGGCACCAAATACGTGAAAGTACTTGATAGATGGTTTTCGTTTATTCATCATGTAATACGGCGTCTCATTATGGTCCTTTATAATCAGGGTTCTGTTCTGCGTATAACAAGCCGTGCTAACTGCTTCAGCCCAAAAATATAAAGGAAGTTTTGACTCATACAACATTGTCCTAGCTGCTTCAACCAGTGTCCTGTTCTTCCTTTCTACCACCCCATTCTGCTGTGGTGTTCTCGGTGCTGAATACTGTCGTCTGATCCCTTTAGATATGCAGAAATCCATTAACACTGAGTTCTTGAATTCTGTCCCATTGTCGGATCGGATAGTATTCACAGTCAGACTTGCTACGTTTTCAATTATCAGTACATGTCTAATGATCTCATGTGGCACTTCATCTTTCGATGTCACAAACTTCACCCATGTGTATTTGGAAAAGTCATCGACAATTACCAGCGCATATCTTTTCCTTGACATTGACATAACATTAACAGGTCCAAACAAATCCATGTGAAGGAGTTGTAGGGGCTCGGTAATGCTATTCACTTGTTTATCCTTATGCGAGGCTCTTTTTGATTTTCCCATCTCACATGCTTCGCAGAGTCCATCTGGGGTGAACTCCATCTGCGGCAGCCCTCTCACCAATTCTCTCCTTACGAGATTATTCATTGCTTTAAAGTTCAGGTGAGATAATCTTTTATGCCATAGCCAACTTTCATCAGCAGAAGCCTTGCTGTAGAAACACGTGACTTCAGACTGAACAGCAGAATTCATGTCAGCTATGAACAAATTTGACTTCCTTACTCCTTTGAGAGCAAGGCTTCCATCCTTTTTGCTTCGAATCGAACAATCATGCTTCCCAAAGTTGACGTCAAAACCCCTGTCGGTGAACTGACTAACGCTGAGAAGATTATGTCGCAATCCTTCCACAAAAGACACGTCCTCAATGATAACATTTCCACAAACGATCTTGCCATATCCCGTGGTGTAACCTTTGCTGTTATCTCCAAAAGTAACCACGGAGCCGGCTCTCAACACCAAATCTGTTAGCAGGGACTTATTGCCGGTCATATGCCTCGATGCTACACTGTCCAGCACCCATATGACTTTACTCTTTTCCTGTTCACTGCCCTGCAAATCCAGAAAGGTTAGGTGTTCTTCGGAACCCAATGATGTTTGGGCCCGGCATCAATAATTTCCTTTTTCTTTTCAGATACAGAAGGCTTTGCCTTGTTGCCATCAGGGGCATTCATCTTGACTTTGTCTTTTCCCTTGTCAACCTTGACTGGTTTGTCAGGCTTGGGAGTAGACTGGTCACTCCTAACTTTAGGAGGACTTGAAGTCTTAGTCTTTGACCCCGCATGCTTTTTCTTGCCACTACTAGATGTATGCTCAACAGATGCACTAGCAGTATTCATCAAATTAAAATAAGCATGCATGATGTTTACAGCACATGGCATACAATTAGGATTATTGCACTTGACATGGTTTGCATGCATGTTAGGCAAAGCAGTAGTTGTAGGCATGGTATTACAACCAACAGATTTTTCTTCCTCTACATAGAACGAGCAATAGTAAGACAAATGATCAGTTTGATTACAGATATAGCATGCCTTTCTAGCTCGTGTAGATGTAGATACAGATGCAGGTTTAGTTTTAACTGCCTTTACAGGTGCTTTCATTTGGTCTGACCCTGCTACCCATTGTTTATATGACACCGTCTTAGCCTCCTTGGTTCCTACACCTCTCTTAGCATAAGCAATCTTACTAGCTCTCTTAGAAGTTGTAGGTTCTACCACTTTTTCTTCTGAATCTCTTTCAATTTTAATCTCATGTTCAATTTTAGTAGCAACAGGATCTATGGTCCTAGGCTCAAAATGCTTAAAGATAGGTTTTCTAACATCCATTAAAATCTCAGGCACATTTTCTTTGACTAACACTGGCTCTAACAACTCAGCAGCCCTATTTTTCTTTTTCTGTGTGTAGTCAAGTCCTATGTTTACTTTTTCATTTTTACTCTTGCCTGCCAGCTTCATGAACATGTCCCTTTCTACGAAAACTTTATTAGCGGCTTCTTTAAAAGATTGACATGTTATTTTAAGCTCAGCTAATTCATTTTTAAGTTCTTCGTTAAGGTCTTCCCTAATCTTAAGCTTGTGTTCTAAAACGTCTACCTGATTCATTAACTGCCTTTCTTTACTTTCTCCTGATTCTAATTCCTCTACCCTGGCCTCGAGAAGTCTATTCTTAAGGGAGAGTTTAGCATTTTCCTCATTAACAGCAATTAGATTTAGTTGGAGATTGTACATATCTTTAGTCATGACAGCTAATTCATTTTGGTACTCAGAAATAGACATTTCATTTACGGTTAGAATTGGTACCTCTGATTGTTCTGAAGATTTTGCCATTAAAGCGAAATTGCATAGTTCCTGATCTTCATCTTCATCAGACTCATCCCAACCCTTCCCTTCAGTCACAACATACGCCCGGCTTCCCTTCTGTTGCTTGCTAACCAAGGCATCATATTTCTTTTTCAGATCAGCATAGGATTCCTTGGGATGAACGTACTTGGGCTTCTTGCACTCTGTTGCGAAGTGCCCCAATTCATTGCAGTTGTAGCATCTGAACTTGTTCTTGTCTACCAGGTTAGGTCTGTAGCCACTACCAGTTGTGCTACCTCGGCCACTGTAACTTCCCCGACCACTTACACTACTGCCTCTGCTGCTACTGCTGCCTCTTCGGCAGAAAGAACTACCAAATCGTCCTTTCCCACTTCTTTGCTTCCTGAAGCTGATATGAGCAAATTCTCGAGCAATACAAGCATATGACTTGTCTTCTAATTTGTCCAGCTCTTCAAGGGTATAGTATTCATCCTCACTTTCTTCGGATGGATCTTCAATGTCTAATACCACCCTTTCAGGATTAGCAGTTTTCAATGAGACAGCTGCAAGTGCCTTTACAGCAGACTCTTCAGCTACAAGTCCAGACTCACTTACCGCTTTGTTTTCTCCACTATTGTAGGATCTTCTTCTGTCATTTTGTTCCTGCTCCAGCTCGTAGGTCTTCAAAACACCATACAGCTTTTCGAGAGAAGTATTTTTCAAGTCTCTTGACTCTCGAATGGCAGTGATCCTGTGTTCAAGATGTTTAGGCAAATTCAAGAGAAACTTGATATTTGAATCTGCTAGTGGATAGATTTTATCTCTTATACTCAGCTCGATAAGCAGTTTACTGTAATGTTTGTAAATATCCGCTACGCTTTCTCCTCGTTCGCATCTGAACGATTCATATTCAGATATCAGAATGCGTTTGTGATTATCTCTAACTTCCTCGGTCCCCTCCATCACCACAGCCAGTTTATCCCACATGGCTTTAGCTGTTTTTAATCCCTTTATTTGAACATAGTACTCTGAGTTTAGGGATTCAATTATGACGTTGCGTAACGACGCATCCATACCAACCAATTCTTTATCTGCGTCTGAAAACTCCATTTCCTCTTTAGGAACAGACCGGGATGGTATTAGTATCCCTCATTCCATTCGCTCTGGCTCAATTCTCATGGGTATGTATGGACCGTT